>CP106711.1:86408093-87720076 GCA_025503065.1 Gossypium bickii
AAAGCGTGGAAATATAACAAAAGACATTACAAACTACTTGAGAATAAGCTCTTTAAGTGTTTAAATAGCTTATTTTGACATATATAAATATGATAGATCAAACTCTTCCATACTTAAGTCTTTCTTTGTCCCTAAGCAAACACATAAAATACACGTAAGATGACCCTTGGACTATGGTGAACAATAAGAAGCATGTGAATCAAATATTGAATTTATACAAAACCTATCTCACACGCAACTTAAGATTGATGTTTAGCTAACTTAAGTACTCCTAAAGCAAATCTACCCAGTTTACTAAGTTAAAGAACTAACAAGCCTGGATTCAAATGAATAAATACTTAATTAAGTTATTTATCAACATAAAATATATAGATACATAGTAGACAAAAATGCGAATAAAAGTATTCAATAAGCTAGTTATGAACAGGTTAAGAAGATCCTGTAAAAGAAACATTAGGTCACATAGGTCTTCTAAGCTTGTAACATTCTAAGGCTTAGAAAAATTTGGAGTTCAAATGAAAAGATAACTTAAAATGGTTTCAGGCATTAGAAACAATAAAGCACGTGACACTGTTTCCTATTCATACCCAAAGTAGCCATTAAGCTCACCACCATATTTCTCGTTCTCTCAATTTCCTTATCTCTCCAAAGAAATGAAAGATATTGTTCAATATTGGAACATATAAAAAGCTAGCGAGTGCTTGTGCATTACGAAATGAAACATTTCTTTTAAGCTAAAAAATATGATTTTTGTTTGGGCGCTTTCTAAAAATGTTCACTCTTTCACTCACAATGCTTTTATCACTAACCATGCTTTTATTCCACTCACTTTGCTTTTAACCCTCACATTGCTTTTAATTCGCTCAATTTTTTTTATTGTTTTAGTATATTTAGCATGAGTCTATACACACCATATCAAACAATATCTTCTCTTTTCACTTAAGAACAAATTGAAATCATCAAACTATCTCTACCTAACCCTCAAAATCCATGTCCTAACGTCCATTTCATAGTGCATTTTAAGATCCGAACATACAAGGTTGAGTTTTTTTTTTAACTCAGTTTAGGCTCATGGTTTCAACATTTAGGTTCATCAAGAAATATAGAAATAGGCTCAAATATAGGGAACTAGGTGTGTATAGCTTAAAGGTAAGTATTTTTAGGCTCTAAGCTACACAAGTAATGCCCTGGATCATCCCTAAACATTTCACAAAACACAATTTCTTTCATACTCATTTTTTTTCCAAATGAATAACAATTGGTTCAAGCATTATCTATCTACAAGCATCTATACAATATATATCATTTGACACAAACTATACATATTCACATGAAAAATAATTACATCTAGTCTATTATGCGATTTAACTTATTGAACTAACTAATCTACTTTTAGAGAACTAAATTATCTAACATCAATCAAAATTTACATGCTCAAATGTCAACCACAAACAACCCAATATCAACAACCAATAATCTCAATGAAAACATAACCCAAGCACCATGTAATATCAATAAAAAACCAAAGGAATTTTTTTTTTAAATTGAAAATTTTAGCAAAAATAGAAAATAAGTAAACACAACAAGAAAAACACAGTAATATGTATTCCTCGTGTACCACCCTATACCTGACCCGATTGCCAGGTCTGGGTGCCGAATGATACGATGGCCAAATTCACTTAGCAATATTTATAATTATGATTATATTACACGCTTAAATGCTTAAAGTTTTAACTATAAAATGTATTTCAACTCATGCCTCACTAGAAAATAGTACTTACAAAACATATTTTCGATAACAAATTTATATATTTTAAATAAGTTCCAAATGCAATATAGTCAACTTAAACCCTAAGGTGTGCCCTTTTATATTCATGATATAGCTCCCACACTCAAATTTTTCACTGTGGCAGAGTCTGGCTTGGTACCTCCTCTTAATTTTTGAGTCTTTGTCTATCCTGCAAACAAGCAGTAAACTTCATAAGTTTGGAAGAACTTAGTAAGACCTATACATAAATTGCATACAAGACTACACAGATTTTTTAGAAATAGATTTATTTCTGGCTCAGAAGGAAACTCCCTGAATTTCATAGAAGAATTCAGAAACTTAGTTGACGAGGCCCAAGCCTTATGCACTCTGATTCGTTTATTTGTGGATTTAGAATTCAGTCTGGCACTGACCAAGTCCTCTCTTTGGGTCTCAATTCTCTCATCATCTCTTATTATTCCACCTTTTGATATTTGTATTCATTACTTCTGGCTAGAGGCACTTGATGTCTATCGAAGTCAATGCCGTAACTCAGTATTTACCATAACATAATGCCATCACTTCCTTAAAGAACTAGTGTCCACAAAGTAGCACCATAGTACCGACTTTTTCAGCCTATCCCTTAAAGAAGCTTCATTTGGCATGTGGTGCCTGGCCTACTATCTCTTACTCAGGTATTATGTGAAGGTTTCCACCCTTGGTGGATCCACATGATCATTTCCGTGTTTCATAGTCATATTGGACTTTCATTTTTCACCCTTCTTGGAGGACTTAATTGATCATTCAACATTAAGCTGGCATTTCCTCCCGTGAAGACCGTGGTCAGTCTACCCAATCACTCGACTACCTTTTTATCTACTTTAAATTTTATAACTGTAACCGCAACATCCCTATTGGACTCATTTTTCTTTTTTGCACATTACATTTACCTCATTATCTAAGGAGCGTATTTCTCCTTCCACCTTAACTGGGTTAAAACATTACCTCGTCTTACTCATCATCTTCTTTGGTGAATTCTCTCATTCTCTTGATGTTCTGCGTCCCTTAGATGCACCAAGCTCATTCTTCTAACTTACTGCATCAATCACATTGTGAACTCTACTTTAAACCTTACAGTTTCTCCTGTTATACTAATCTATGAATTTCCTAGGTATAGCCCATGTTTTTCGTCATGGCGAACTTCCCGTGTTTAATGTGCCGATGGACTACCCCGTGTTTAATGTCGTGATAGACTACCTTGTGTTTAATGTCACGGCTGACTACCTCGTGTTTAATGTCCTGATGGACTCTTTATGTTGCCAAGGTCGAGCTATGGTATTATACAATATACCTCATGTTTAACATCTTGGCAAACTCCATTAGTTGCCATAGTCAAGCTTTTACACCTTAAACCTGTTTGAGGTCTCGCCTCAAAAGATCTTATTGCCGTCACAGTGTCACCCATAGAGCCTGTTGATCGTCGTTGCGATGTTGCTCTATGGAACCTAAATACCGTCATCATAGTGTCGCCTCGAAAGACCAGTTGGTATTATTCCTTTTCACATCTTACTTTGATGCTCGAACACAGAAGTGTCCCCTCCGTAAGGCCCGAAACTTCGCACATCATAGTTTGCACTTAACAACCCCGTATGGTAGTATCTTAACAAAATTCCATCTCCCTATTCACCCACACATACCTTAAATTCACCATTTTTACTTTGATGCTCAAACACCGTAGTGTCCCCTCCGCAAGGCCCAAAGCTTCGCACATTACGATTTGCATTCAGCAATACTGTATGATGGTAGATGGAAACCCAATTTCCCAAACCGTATGATGGTAGATGGAAACCCAATTTCCCAAATCCTAACTCCATCTAACCCACTCTCCATAATCCATAATATATAAACATGCATTACATGGAATTTGTAAACCTAATCATCCTTATGCATTTCAAGTATTCACAACCAGCAAAGATAATACATAATCATAGAAATGGAGTACAAAAACTTACCTGGATTCCTTTATCCTTATTACCTTAGCATGTCCAAACGCTAGAGCCTTCATTGTCCTGGTAGCAGTTCCTCAAATTCTTTACTACCGGACCTCAATTCACATGACTACTGTGACATGTAGAGCTTCCTTCAGCTACAACCTTTTCTTCTTTAGAGTGATTGAGAAAGATGATGCTACAAAGAGAAAAATGTGTAAACAAAATTGAGAAAATTCTGTCTCCACACACTCACACGCACATATATACTCCTTTGGCCCAATCTTCACAGACCGTCATAACTATTCATCAATTATCATTTTGTCTCTCACTATGGAATCAGTCGGTTCTAATCTAACTAAACCAAAATTGAAGTCCAACTAATCACAATTCAAAAACTAAAATCTATGAATTTCCTAGTGGAGTTTGACAATTTATTAATCCTTTCGATTTAATCCTAACTTTCCTTAAATTTTGGGTCAATAAAGATAATCGGGTGTTACACCTCGCCACACTTATATTACACATTGTCCCTAATATCTTCCAACCAAATATAAAGTTTAAGAGACTCCTTTATCCAATGTAAGAGTAGCAAAAATGTTGAAAGCTTCCTCAAACACTATTAAAGCTCTAAAGTAATGCAACTATGGTAAGGGGATTTACACAAGAAACAAATAAAACACACAAACAAAATATGCAGTAAAAAGAAAATAAAAAGCAAATAAGAAATAACAAAAAAAATATCAAATTTCGAGCGATTTATATCACCGCCATAGAAGAAATTCTGAGAGGTCCTTGACACGAGAACTTGATGTTTGTCATTCAATCTTGAGATCAGGACCTTCCTTGGCAATTGAGCATAGCGGGTTTGTTGTATCTTTGACCACCTAGATAGCCACATCAAGAGCCAGTTCTCTCCAAAACCTAGCCAACCCCATAGTGCATTTCGGGGTACTATAGTCTTAGGAAATATAACTTAATATCGTAAAAATTAGTACCACTTTGGACTGAACTTCCTACATCAGAATAAAAATATCGTGAAGTCCATCAGTTGGCTTCTCCACCAAAATTATTGGAAAGTGTGACGACTCTTCCATACTTTCACTTTTTACCAGGTTTAGCTCATCAATAATGTCTACCTCTACACTTACTCTTATGTCACTCGAAGGGGAGACGCTATCTTCAACATTCACAAACTCTTGTTGCTCTCTTACTCCAAAATCTTGTTGAACATCTATACTTAATGTAACACCCTAAACTCAGCCTAGACATTATGGCTGAATCTCGGATGTCACATTAAAATCGTTGAAAACATTTATTTGATAAAGTAACTAGATTTCAATAAGTTTTACGATTTTTTTCTCAAGTATCGATTAATTTTGTTTTGGAAAACACTTATTTAAAACGTGAATATTAGTGAAGTTTATTATAATGCCAAAGAAACTCATCATAAATCATTCAAGCAAAGGTTTTGTAATATTCTTAATTATTTCCTTTTAAAATGATTTTGTTAAAAATCTTTTGCAGCAAGTCTTTTGAGAGTATTTAGAAAATCACAATTTTTTAGGCTTGTTTAAAATAAAGTAAAATCATAAGTGATTTAAAAGATATAAAATATTTGTAAATTTGTCAAGCGTGCATGCATGACAGTTTAAAATTGTAAAATAAAGAAACAACCTAATTAAACCGTCTAAAGTCCCAGAGTCTAAAATAACATCCAAAAATAGTTTATAAACCCATTATTAAAAGTATCCATCTGGTAGGCTCCTTCATTTCCCAAGTCCATGCCCTAAGTCCATGTATTACCTGAAAGGTTCAAAACTAATGGGGTGAGCTTTTAAAGCCCAGTGGGGGTCTTATATCAAGTTAAATAACAAATAAACACATATTGATCATATAACATAATCCAATTTGATGCACATGATCATGACAATGCACTTTTTGTAAAACAATTATGCATGTTTTTATAAAACATCATACTCATCGCTACAACACGCCAAAAAGAGTTCCCCATAACTCATCCATCCAAACACTTCAATATGGATGAAGCCACCAATATTTGTAGAGAAGCTGCCATGTAGGTTGTGGACAAAGCCACCATGTAGGTTATGGATAAAGCCACCAATTCTTCCTCCTTACAATATCCCACGCCATGCATGTGATATGGTCATACTGTACATATATAAACATTTTACTCATTTCAGGATATCACTTGTCACATTGGGCAAGTTAAACATGCAAATCGAATAATATCATGTAGGGCCTGTTTTAACATGCAAATCAGATTATATCATGTAGGGAATGTTTAACATGCAATCAAATCTAAATTTCAATGCTTATCATATAATGTCATCATATCACACGTCATGAGAAACGAGAATATGCACATAATTTCACAACATTCATCAAATCACATCAAATAACACATACGATCATTAAATTATCAGTTCGAGGTACTTACTTGAGTATAACCCCTTTTATGGGTTTAGCATCCATTTTCGGATACATAGTGTATTCTCAACTATTCATGTTATAGAGATTCTTTTAACAAGGTTTCAATTATAAATAATTATATTTTATCTGGCAAAAAAATCTCATATATATATTTCTAGTAAGTGAACCCATACCTGATTGTAGATCCAAAGCAAAACACCATTTTAAGAACGCCCACACTTAGATCTACTCGAGAAGTTACCTACTTATAAACAAAAAGATGGTTCATTAGGGAGGTCATTTTAAATGCTTTATGCCGTAAGTCAATTTAAGAACACTCTGATTAGTACTCACCCTTATAGAATTCAATCTAATATGATCTCGCTCCCAACATTAGTAACTTTCCGGGATGGCATCGATCGACCCTTCAATAAAAAGTAGTATACGATATGTTAACATTTGAAGGAAAATATACTATTGCCTCTATAAACATTCGATCTAAAGGAAAAGGAGAGAGCAATAAGTGGTTTTTTATTCCACTACCATACTCACCCTAACACGAATGATTCAGAAGAGATGTTGGATCACCAGAGCCTTGTGTCGGAGAGGAGATTGAGTCTAGAGAAAAATCACCTGAAAGAATGAGTCAAGATACAACATTTAAATAAAATAATTTAAAATTAAGAGAAATAAAGATATATGATTTTAATTACTAAAAAGGATGAAAGGGGTTGGAAAAATAGTGAAGAAAATAGAAAGGTCAACGAAGTCAGTGGAGGCACCGTGGCATGGCGGTGGTGGTTCAATGTAATGGAATTTGTGCAAGTCTCCACAGTCATTCAAGTAATAAGTAAGGAAAATGAGTTATCGTCTCCACAGGGGTTGTGTATTTTAATCGATTAATTGCAAAATTATATATCACAATTTGATATAAAAAATCAATAATTTTGGATAGTGATCATTAAATTAACTAGATGCAAAAATTGATCCCTAATGCAATATTAATCTAAATGAAAATTATGTAAATGTATGAATGAATGGTTTTAACAACAAAAACAATCAACATAAAATAGGCTAGGAAAATTATATTAATCAACTCAATTCATTTTCATCATGCTTAACAATGTTCGGAAAACATTACATGGCAACTCAATCTTTCATGAGTTTGGAAATGAAATTAAGTCCTCTCGGATCTTTTACTTAGTGAAATATGCATTTCACTGATCATATTAAACTAAGGGTTTGTTAGCATTTATGCAAGGTCACCTGGACATTTATGTTTGCAATAGTTTAATCACATAAACCTAAAAACTATGCAAGATAATAGAGCTAACTAAAGTTATTATGAACCACTAATTTTTAGTCGGGTTTAATAAACTAAATTGAGGATTGAAGTTTTCAATTATGCATCTACTAACCATCATTTGGTTAGGATCACTCAACTAATCTAAATGCATCTAATCACGTATGAATTAAATACATCTTGATTTTAATTGAAAACATTATCGACTGAGGCATAAACATGTTAAACATGAATTAAATAAATCTTACTGAATTAACATTATCATATTAGAAAATATGATTTAAAATATCATCGTTGATGTCAAAAACAATAAAGACACAGCAAACATAAGTAAATTAAATAACAGGAGGAAATGGTAAACTCTAACTTAGTTTAGCAGCCTTTTGGATGTTTTCTAACTAATGTGTTCCTTCATTCTTCTCGATGCTCCATTTGCTAAAAGTTTCCTAAGGTGGCCGGCCATGGAAGTATCTTGACAAAGCTTTTGCTGGCTAAAGGATGGAAGGGGAAATGGAACGGCTATGCAAGGGGAACGAAAAGGGATATAACAACCAATTTTGGGCCTAGTCAAAATAGTGGTTTCAGACCACAAATTCGACGTAGTAAAGTTCATTTTTATTATATGTTTATGGTCTACAATTTCACAGAATGATTTCTTGAAAATTTTGTTCGAAAATTTTTACGTTTGGGCACTCAATTTAGTCAAAAAGACTAAAATGTAAAAAGTGCAAAAGTTGAGTTTTACATGCTAGAGGTGTCTAATTGCTATGGAATTTTAAATTGAAGGTCCTTAGATGGATATTAGACCATTGGTTAAGTTAGGGGAAAAAATGGACATGGAGTAAGAGAATTTCTATGTTTTAAGTTAGGGGCATTTTGGTCATTTGGCTAATTAAATGAATTAATAATCAAATTAAAAGACAATTTTTGATAATCTTCAACCCCTTGGCCGAAACTTACAAGAAGGAGACATAGCTAGGGTTTTTCAAGCATTCAAGCTCGATTGTAAGTCTGTACTTGCCCCGTTTTTAATGCTCTTTACATTTTTGAAGTCGTTATCACTCGATCTACCTATTACACCATTAATTTAAGAAAAGATCAAGGTATATGGTTTGACCCACGTTGGATATTTATGTATTTTGATGTCTAATGGTAGATTATGCATGTTTGATATGTGATAAACAACTTCTGCTAGGTGGTTTTTTATGAAAATGTCAAAAAGACCTATTTGTAAAAAGATTATAAAATATGTGTAAAAGTGTGATTAAATGAAAAATATGGTCTGCTATTAGTATAAAAAAGGATCGGCTAGGCTTGGGAATCAAAGAAATTGAATAGATTTCATTTTTCTAGCCTAGGGACAAAAATGTAAATATGTCGAAGTTTAAGGGCAAAAATGTAATTTTTCCATAATGTGATATTTGGACTGACTTGAATAATGTGAATAATAAATGAGTTAAATTTTCTATTATAGATCAAGAGAAACGAGGTTCGGACCTAGATCGGGAGAAAAATAAAGTATTTGACGATTAGGTATTCCTACTATTTTTGTACCGAGGTAAGTTCGTATGTAAATAATCCATTGTTTTATTTATATTTTAAATGCTTTAATATTGTATGAATTATGATCGACTTCTTGAAAGTAATCAAAAAAGTTCGACAAGCGAGAAAATCTCGGTGGAACCTCAAGAATAGTTAGGATACAAATGTCATGACATTAGGGTTATTGAGGTTTCGTGTAAGACCATATCTGGGATATGGCATCGATATGAGACTTCGTGTAAGACCATAGCTAGGCTATTAGCATCGATATGAGATCCCATGTAAGACCATATCTGGGATATGGCATTGGTATGGTACTGTGAATGCGAGATGTCCCGAGTATCCTTTAATATTCCAAGTGGTTCAACGGGCAGTTCGACAGAAATGTTACAGTTATGAAAGACTTTGGTATGTTGCACTTGGGTACAGGTATGTACATAAGACTCATGCTTAATGAGCTCGATAGGGGATGAATCCTTGGTAAGTTTGTGATTGAGTAAGTTTGACTATGAGATTTATAATGACATATATGTTAATTTGCATCATGTTAATTATGTGTTAAATGTGTGTTATAATGCATATTATTTGCATAGGAACATACAAAGCTTTAAAGCTTACCCCACTTTCTTTTCCCTTGTCTTATAGTGTCACCAAGCTAGCTTGGGGATCGGAGACTATCAAAGATTCACTCACACAATCAACATATCATTATAGGTACCGATGAATTTAACATTTTTAATTATGGCATGTATAGGGACTTGGTTATTTTGTTATATGTCATAATTGATTTGGGCCAAATGTGTTGGCTAATGTTGGTTGATAATTCATTTTGTAAATGGCCATTGAAATTGGCTAATATTTGTTTAGATCTATATATAATTGATGATGCCTTTCATGGATGTGGAAGCTTGCATGGTATGAGTTGTTAAGCATGTGATGTTTGTATATGATAAATGGTGGCATGTGATGGAGGTGTTGATGTATTGGTTGTGGTTGATTTGGTTGTATGTATATGCTTGGATTAGTGTTATGTTTTGTGGTGTAGGTATGTGCATAAAAGTGTGGCAAAAGGGCTTGGTAAATAGCCTTATTTTGTCCATACGGGTAGGCACACGGGCGTGTGTCTAGGTCGTGTGTGACACATGGCTTGCCCCATGGGCGTGTTCTGGCCGTGTGTCCCTTGTACCTTAATTGTTGCAAAATAGAATGCTCAGTAATGAACATATTGGTAGAGACATGAGCGTATGTCTCAGCCGTGTGGACAACACGGCCTTAAACACGGGCGTGTGCCCTGGCCGTGTGAAATCTGCACTTATTTTATAAAAATTTAATTGATCACACGGCCTAAGCACACGGGCGTGTGAGTTGGCCGTGTGACCTTAATTTGATGATGATGTCATAAAGAGAGAGTTACACGGGTTAGGAACACAGGCGTGTCCTTTATTTCACGGGCGTGTGCCTTGGTCCACGCGGACGTGTGGCCCTATTTCCATGAAAAATTTTCTAAGTGTTGTATGATTTTCCAAAGTTCTCGATTTAGTCTAAAATTTTTCCAATGTATATTTCGGGCCTCATAGGCTCATTTTAGGGACGATATGAATGTATGTGAGAAGTTTTAAATTTGGATGGAAACTACGTCTCAGTTTTGTATGTTTGCTTGTGTTTAAGTTAGGTAATGCCTTGTACCTTGTTCTGCGTCGAATACGGGTAAGGGGTGTTACAAGGGAAATGGAAGAGAGAATGATGAATGAGGGAATGAATAAGAGATGAGTGTTAAGGGATGTGTTATGAATGAAGGGATGATTTGAAAAGTGGGATTTGTATGGTATTTATAGGTGAAGGTAAGGGTAGAGTTTGCTAGACATAGAATTCAAAATCCCTCTCTTTTCTCTTATACATGGCTGACACAAATTGTGGAAAAGGGGATGACTTATTTTCTTGGTTTTGAATTCAAAACAATGCTATTAATAGCCAGAAGGTGGATAGTTTCAAAGACCAAGTTGGTGGGCTGATTTTTAATTTTTTCCAACTACAAGGACATTTAGTTAAATACCCCGAAGCTTATTTTTGGGCAGCATCTAGTTGTGCCGAAATTGGGCTTTCATTCCTCCTTGTTGGATGATTTCTCAATCTAATAATTAATTAGACTTGTCCATCTTTTAGCACATCTTTTACTAGGTCAAATTAAAACATTTATGACCCATTTTTGCATGGTCTTGTTGTCCAAATAAAGTGGATGTGTGCATGTCCATGCATCATTTATGTTAATCACATCTTCCATGGTCCTCCTGCATTGTGAAAATTCACATATTGTAACGCTCCAAAATCTAGGTAATTATTTTTGTATGTTTGTTACACAAATACTTGTCTTCTTCAGTGGTTAAGTGATTTGGGGGTGTTTGGGAGTGTTTGAGAAGTCTTAGGTTCAAGCCTGGGCTTGTGCAAAAAGTTTTGTCTTTAAGGAATAAACCTTTGCCTATAGTTAGTAGGCTTTTAAATTATTGTGGGTAAAAGCAAGACATAAAATGCCTGCTGGTGTAAAGGGTAAGTGGCGTGTTACCTATGCCAGTGGACTGAGGTTTGGATCTTGGTGGATGCAAGGGAGTATTTATTTTGTTACTGTGACGTGGGGGGAGTTGTAGTTTGACTGAAACACTGAAGTGGTTGAGAAGAATTCAAATTGAGTGGTTTTAGGAGGGATTTTAGGAGAAAATCAAGGGAAGTGAAGGGAGAGAGAGTGTTTTGCCGAAATTGGACTTTGGCACTCAAGAAATTTAGCCAGAGTGGTATACTCCACATTGCGTATACTCCTCATTTTGGGTTTTGCTTGTATTGGTTTTGTTTCTCTCTTTTGCTTGAAAGTCGAAAGTGGTAGGGGTTCTGTTTCAACTCGTTTGATTTTTTTTTTGTTGACAACCGTTTCTTTGGCTGAATACTCCCTATTGCAATTGCCTTTTCTTCGTCCCTTTTCCCAAGTAATTCTACGGTTGGCCGAATACACCTTCCTCCCCCTTTTGTCATTTTAAATCCATTTCTTTACTGTTCTTTTTCCTGCTTCATTGTTAGTGGTTTGCTCTTCTGGCTTTTCTCTTCTTTCATCCTTCCCTATCATTTCATGGTTGCCGAATCTTTCCTTTCTCTTACGATTGACCATGTTCCCTTCTCTGTTTTCTGGAAAGTATTCAATACTTACTGTTAAGTTTTGCACTTCGAAATTGATTCTCTATCTCGCGTTGTTGGTAAGTGTAATAGTATGGTGTCACTTTGTTGCTTGTTGAATAAGTGCTTACTCATTTTCGGTTGGTGCCTATGAACTTTTTGAAGGGTAGAAGGTTTGTAATGAATGTTTGGGTAAGCGAAACTTCCCTTTGCACTCGATCAAAGGTAGGTTGTTGTGAGTATAACGATTGGGATAACTTGTGCGTATTCGATTGAGTAAATAACTTAATGAATAATTGGGGATTATTGGCTAAGTGTAGGTTTCATAGGTGTGGGCGGTTTTCTCAACAAATACAACCTAAGTGTGTAGCAGTACTCCATAAACAATTTCAGTGAAATGTCGAAAGGTGTGTAAGCATTGCCCAAAGCGTAAATCGACAAAGGCCAGAAAATATGACAATTGGCACTATACGAGCGTGCGCTCGCTCGTGTGGTAACCTGAATGTGTAAAACGTGGGCGTTCAACTATTGAGGCCATCATGAGCCATTTCATGGTCTTAGGGCATTTTGGGCCATGTTGGGCTGAAATGGGCCATATCGGCCCAAAGGGCTTGTGGACCCCACACGGGTAAACCACACGAACATGTGGAGAATATTGGGCCAAGCTATGTAATTTACATGTCCAAGACCAATTCTGGGCTATGTGGGCCACATGAGCGTGTGGGCCCATGGGATTATTATGATTGGAGAAAGTGTACTGTACTCGCAGCTCTGTTACAAATATTGTTTAGTGCCATAACCGGTGCTATTTTTTGGAGTGTAGGGATGAGTGGGTGATTTTATCCCCACATAGAGTGTTGGGCTGGACGGCGTGGAGTGTAGAGGCTGTTTGGGTAGGATTTCTGATTGCATACCTGAACTGTTACTGTCACTGGAATGGGCTAAGGCCCACATTGATACTGATACTATAATGGGCTAAGGCCCAACTGATCTGAACTGTTATTGATTTGGGCTTAGGCCCATACTGTACTTGCCTACAGCTTGATTGGCCATTTTGCTTATATGGGGTTACACACTGAGTTTTTGTAAACTCACCCCTCTATTTATCTGTACAGGTAATCCCCAGTCTTAGGCGGATCGATGCTGCGAGGGATTCGAATGTGGCCATACAATCGCACCTACTTTTATATTTGAGTTTTATTTCCAATAAATTTAGGTTGGGTATTTGTTTTGTGATAAGGCCTCTTTAAATTTTGACTTTTAATTTAGGGGTTTTACTTATTTTAATTCACATCTGAGAGTAGTAGGACGCGAATTTTCAAAGGATAAATTCTTTTCAAAACACCACGTTTTCGTAACATACTATAAAAGCTTCCACATCAAACATCATTTTAAAGTATAGTAACAAACTAATATGATCAACTTTCCGCTAAGAACAATTTGAGTTTTAAATGAATAGATACCCTAAAATTTCTGATAAGATCATAAACGAGATTTAATTCAGAACGAGTTTTCCAATGAAATTATGTTTCAAAAAACACTCCAATGTGATATCGCCAGATTCGACCATAACGTCTAGGCTGAGTTTGGGGTGTTACATTTAGTGGTATTAGAATCGATTTCAAAAGTCGGCTATGGTTTTTGGGTTTCTTCTAAAACTCGAAATTTTCAAAAAGAACTGTTTCAAACGATTTGGAAGTATTATTTTGGAACATTTTTACTGAATGTGTGGTACATCGAATCTCCGGCGCCGATGTGGTAAGTCATTTGAAACTTCTGTTTGTTTAAAGGAAAATACTGAGACTACTATAAGCAGTAGACTGTATTGAAATATTCTGGTTAGGGAAACTAAAACTATAGTGAGATTGCGTTTTATGAAAACAAACTCTTAAGTACTGATACTTCTTCCATAAGATATCTGTTAATCAACACTGGAACTGTAAACTGGTGCATAAAATTGTTAAAAACAGATAATACACAAATCTATAATAAGCACCAGAGGTACTCGTAGAAGGGGTACAAGAGGCCGTGGCGGACGCCGTAGAGGTGCTTGGGCTGGGTCATCAGACCACATGCCTAACTTGAAGCTAGAGAGGCACTGGCTTCACCTGTGACTGAGACTGGGCCTCACGATCGAGCGACTGGGGACGACGCATTGTCCCAAGCTATGTTGCGAATTTTAGAGAGAGTCGTTAGGCCCAATACTTGTACTATGGGCCGTGGGTCGGTCACGAAACGACTTTGGTCTAATGGGATTGAGATTTTTAGGGGTATTGCTGGAGTTGCCCCTAACGTGGCTGAATATTGGATTGAGGCCACAGAGAGGATCATGGATGACCTTGGCTACACCCCTGAACAAAAACTAAAAGGTGCAGTGTCAGTGCTGCGAGATGAAGCCTATCAGTGGTGGCTTACAGTTAAAGAGGGTACTCAGGCTGACCGATTGACATGAGAATTCTTCAAGACTGCTTTCCAAGGGAAGTATGTGGGCGCTAGTTATGTGGATGCCCAGAGGAGGGAGTTTCTAAATCTTACTCAGGTGGATAAATCAGTGGTTGAATATAAAGCTAAATTTTTGCGATTAAGCCGCTATGCGCGTGGGATGGTGGCAAATGAATATGAGCGATGTGTTCGTTTCGAGGACGGCCTCAGGGATAGTCTGAGAGTTTTGATAGCTCCGTAGAGGGAGCGAGATTTTTCCGCACTGGTAGATAAGGTGAAGATCGCCGAGGAGGTGAAGTGTACTGAGCGTCAGAACCGAGAAAAGGGTAGGAATAAGAGGGATTTGGAGCCCTCAAGTTCCATTCAGAAGCCAAAAAAAAAAGGCCAGAGTGGATGGGTTGGTTAGAGTTGAGGCCCCTACTGCTGCTACTGTACCACAGCCATGTGTTGACTGTGGTAGACACCATCAGGGTGAGTGCTGGAAAAGGATTGGGACATGTTTGAGATGTGGATCATTAGAGCACCGTATCAGAGATTGTCCATGGAGGCCCGATCAGATGCAAGTTACTGGCCGGGGTACTGCTCAGTCGTAGAGAGGTGTTCAGCAGCCACCGAGAGGTCGTGGTCAGGCCAGAGATGTAAATGGTATAGGTCGTAGTCGTGGAGCACCGGGCAGAGGCATTGGTCATGCCGAGGCGAGGCAGCCAGCTCTGGCTTATGCTGCACATCACCGAGAGGATGGAGATGCCCTAGATGTTATTACTGGTATGTTCTTTATCTATAATATACCTTATACTGCACTGATTGATGTTGGGTCTATGCATTCGTATATAGCATGCTCGGTGTCTGAGACTTTGGGTATAATGGTTGAAACCACTGCCAGTGAGGTTACTGTGTTGAGTCCTTTAGGGCAGTCAGTTAAGGTAAACAGATTGTTCAGAGATGTACCTTTGGAGGTTCAAGGAGCCATTTTTTTGGCGGATTTAATGGAACTTCCTTTTGGAGAATTCGACTTAATACTGGGCATGGATTGGCTGGTTAAGCATCTAGTGAAATTGGAGTGTACTGCTAAAAGGATGGTACTGAAAACTGTGGATGGTGATGAGGTGGAGGTATTAGGGGAGTGTTGAAATTATTTGCCAAATGTGATATCTGCTTTAAAGGCTGAGAAGTTGGTTCGTCAGGGTTGTGAGGCGTATATAGCCTACATCGATGTTTTTGATTCTGAGGTTTCGTTTGTTAAAGGTATCAGACTAGTCAAAGATTTTTCAGATGTTTTTCCCGATGAACCGCCTAGACTACCTCCAAACCGTGAAGTCGAATTTGGGATTGAGCTCCTACGAGGCACAGCTCCGGTGTCTACCGCTCTCTATAGAATGGCACTGAAAGAGCTAGTGGAGCTTAAGGCCCAGATTCAAGAGTTACTAGGTCGAGGATTCATCCGCCCTAGTGTGTCTCCATGGAGAGCACCAGTGTTATTTTTGAAAAAGAAGGATGGATTCATGCACATTTGCATAGACTACCGGCAACTGAATAAATTGACTATTAAGAATAAGTACCCCCTGTCAAGGATTGATGATCTATTTGACTAATTTCAAGGAGCTTCGGTCTTCTCTAAGAATGATCTCCGATCGAGGTACCATCAACTGAGAGTCAAAGAGGCTGATGTTCACAAGACAACGTTTAGGACTTATTATGGTCATTATGAGTTCCTGGTGATGCCGTTTGGACTGATGATTGCACCAGTAGCTTTTATGGATCTAATGAATCGAGTCTTCCAACCTTATTTGGATCAATTCATAGTGGTTTTTATAGATGACATCTTGGTGTATTTGAGAACCGAGGACGATCATGACGCACATCTCCGAGTTGTTCTGCAGATTCTGAGAGAGAAATAATTATACGCTAAGTTCAACAAGTGTGAATTTTGGCTACGAGAGGTAACATTTCTGGGCCATGTGGTATCGACTGAAGGGATTAGAGTTATTCCTCAGAAAATTGAAGCGGTTTTGGATTGGAAGCCGCCTAATACGGTATCTGAGATTTGAATTTTTCTGGGTCTAGCAGGGTTTGATAGACGTTTTGTTGAGGGGTTTTCATTGATTGCTGCACCTCTGACTAAATTCATGCGTAAAGGGGTGCTGTTGTCTTAATACAGCCAGAGTCTAGGAAAGAATTCACTATCTATAGTGATGCATCACATGTCAATTTGGGATGTGTGTTAATGCAAGAGGGTAAGGAGTGGCATATGCGTTTCGCCAGCTTAAATCTCATGAGGCGAATTATTTGACGCATGACTTGGAGTCGGCAGCGGTGGTATTCGTATTGAAAATCTAGAGGCATTACCTGTACGGCAAAAAGTATATCATTTACACAGATCACAAGAGCCTCAAATACCTCCTTACGCAGAAGGAGCTAAATCTTAGGCAACGTAGATGGACTAAGCTGCTTAAGGATTATGACTGTTCGATTGAATACCATTCTGGTAAGGCCAATGTGGTGGTTAACACACTAAGCCGTAGGGCTATGGCGGATCTGAGGGTGATGTTTGCTCGTCTCAGCTTATTTGCTGATGGTAGTTTGTTGGCCGAACTTCAAGTTAAATTGTCATGGATTGAACAGATTAAGGGTAAACTTTAGATTTTGGACTGAATAGCGAAGGGGTACTGTGTTTCCGTAGGAGAGTCTATGTACCAAGGGATACTGATTTGAGGCAGTCTATACTGTGAGAGGTGCATAGTAGTTCTTATACTATGCATCCCAGCAGGAATAATATGTACTGATACCTTCGTGAGTTTTAGTGGTGGCCATGTTCTAAGCGTGAAGTTACCGACTTTGTGAGTAAGTGTCTGACTTGCCAGCAGATTAAGGCTGAACATCAGTTGCCTTCAGGGTTGCTTCAGCCAGTTAAAATTCTACTTTGGAAGTGGGAGAGAGTAACTATGGACTTCGTTAGTGGGCTGCCCTGAACGCCTACTAAGAAGGATGCAGTATTGGTCATCGTGGATCGGTTGACCAATTCAGCCCATTTCATACCAATTCGTACTGATTACTCTTTGCAGAAGTTGGCTAAACTGTATGTGGCTGAGATAGTGAGACTGCATGGGGTACCGTTTCCATCATATCAGATAGAGATCCTCGCTTCACGTCTCGATTCTAGAAGAAGTTACACGAGGCTTTGGGTACAAGATTGGACTTCAGTACTGCGTTTTACCCCCAGACAAATGGTCAATCAGAAAGGGTGACTCAAATACTGGAAGATATGTTAAGGTGTTGTGTAATAGATTTTCGAGGTTGTTGGGAAGACTATCTACCATTGGCAGAGTTTGCATATACAAATAGCTACCAGTCTAGCATACTGACGGCACCTTACGAGGCAGTAATCACCATAGGTGTCATACTTCTTCGTGTTGCACTGAGTTGGGTGAGTGGCGTGTTCTGGACTCTGAATTGGTTTCTGATACCGATGACAAAGTTAGATTAATTCGGGATTGATTAAAGGCAGCATCTGGCAGACAGAAGTCGTATGCGATTTTGAAGCGCAAGGAGATTGAGTATTCTGTGGGGGACTTCATTTTTCTTAAGGTCTCGCCATGGAAGAAGGAACTGAGATTTGGACAGAAGGGCAAGTTGAGCCCTAGGTTTATTGGGCCTTATCGCATACTGAAGCGTGTGGGACCGATTGCCTATCAACTTGAGTTACCTCCAGAGTTGGATCAGATTCATGATGTGTTCCACATCTCTATGCTGAGGTGTTAACATTGTGATCCCGTACACGTGATTTCGACTGAGGAGATTGAGGTTAGACTGGACCTGACCTTTGAGGAGTAATCGGTTCACATTCTAGAACATGATGTGAAAGTTTTGAGGAAGAAGTCTGTCTCATTGGTTAAGGTACTTTGGCGCAATCATAGTTTAGAGGAGGCCACGTGTGAGCCTAAAGAGGCGATGTGTCAGCAATACCCATATCTGCTTTGATCAAGTAAATTTCGAGACCGAAATTGTCTTTTAAGGGGTAGAGTTGTAACGCCCCAAAATCTAGGTAATTATTTTTGTATGTTTGTTACACAAATACTTGTCTGCTTTAGTGGTTAAGTGATTTGGGTATGTTTGGGAGTGTTTGAGAAGTCTTGGGTTCAAGCCTGGGCTTGTGCAAAAAGTTTTGTTTTTAGGGAATAAACCCTTGCTTATAGTTAGCAGGCTTTTAAATTATTATGGGTAAAAGTAAGACATTAAAAGCCTGCTGGTCTAAGGGGTAAGTGTCGTGTTACCTATGCTATAGACTGAGGTTCAAATCTTGCTTGAGGCAAGGGAGTATTTATTTTGCTGTTGTTACGTGGGGGGAGTTGTAGTTTGACTGAAACACTGAAGTGGTTGAGAAGAATTCAAATTGAGTGGTTGAGGGGAGGTGTGATCGGGTGGAGAGATTTGAGGAGGGATTTTAGGAGAAAATCAAGGGAAGTGAAGGGAGAGGGAGTGTTGTGCCGAAATTGGACTCTGGCACTTAAGAAACTCGACCAGAGTGATATATTCCTCATTGGGTATACTCCTCATTTCGGGTTTTGCTTGTATTGATTTTGTTTCTCTCTTTTGATGGAAAGACGAAATTGGTAGGGGTTCTGTAGCAGTCTGATTTAGACCCTAGTCGGAACAGTGGTTTCGGGACCACAAATCAGAGCCAGTAAAATATTTTAATATTATTTTCTGTACCTTTGAAATGTGATTAAGCATGTGTTAAAGTTCCGTAAGTTAAATTGTCTGTCTGTGTGTTTAATTTGAGAAAAGGATTAAATTGCATTAAATGCAAAATTTGCATGCTATTTGTTAAAACACCTATATGTTGTGGCTTTTAAATGTGGAGGCCTTATGAGGCAATTAAACCATTTTTAAGTTAGTGGATAGTTGTTGGACAAATATAACCTTGATGTATATATGTTTCAAATGTTAATCAATAAAGGATATTATAGTAAAAGTGTATTATTATGTTTAATATGATAAAGTAACATGAACACAAAGCCATAATGTTCATCTTGTGCCGAATTTGAAGAAAAGAAAAGAAAAGAAAGAAAATTTAGCTAGGATATTCGGCTAGCTTTTGATTCAATTCAAGGTATGCTTTTCATCAGTTTTTTATAATTTCTACGTTTCTATAATCGTTGCTTCGTACTCTACAAAACCCATGCTTTAATTTTGAGAATTGATGATGTTTTTGAAATGAGCCTTTGATGAACTCATGTGTTTTGTGATGATTGATGGTGAAAAATGAAAGATATGTTTTTGATTAATATAGTTTGTTCTTGAACTTTTGATGAATTCGAGTTTTTTGGATTAAATTGAGAAAATAATATTTTGAGGGACTAAATTGTGAAATAAATGAAATCTATGGATTGATATGATCATAGTGTATATTCGGCCAAGCATGAGTGTAAGCAAATTTGGTGTATTTTGTGATTTTGTGAAATAGGGACGAAATTGTCCAAATGTGAAAATGTGAGGGCTAATTTGCAAATTGCCCTAAATACGTGTTTTTGGATTGAATCGAATGTTTTGTTGAACAAATGAATTAAATTTGTATATGTATAGACCAAGAACCGAAGAAAACATACTTAGATCAAGGAAAGGCGAAAGTTGTCGAATAACCGAATTCGACCGTATCCGAATCCGAGGTAAGTCGATATACAAATAAATGTATTTGAATTGACTTATTTGTGAATATTTGAAAATTTGAATTACTATGAATAATATTAGAAATGATGAATATATGGATTCCGAGAAAGTATTGAGAGATGGTGTGACAGACCAATTTTGACCCTAATCGGAACGGTGGTTTCGGGACCACGAATCCGAGCCCGAGAAATATTTTGGTGTTATATTCTATGTTTATTATATGTGAATTAATATGTGTGAAAAAGGAGAAGAACTTGGAGCGAGGAAAAGCTAAACTAAACGAATAGTTGGAGATTTCGAATCTATCGACTTCTAAGGTAAGTCCCTTAGTTAAATCATGTCAAAGAATTAATTATGGTTATCTTGACTATTAAAAAAAAAAAAATTATGAATGTTAGTATCCAATTACATCATGGCCGAATGTATATTGACATATTGGTTGATGATTTATGTTGAGTATGTGATGGAAATTATTTTGGCTAATGTAAGGTGAATAAGTAAGTTCTTGAGCTACTTTATATTTAAAGATCATTTACATATCTAGTGAATGATAAAATTTGTATAAGCTTGGTGTAAAACCATGAGTTGGCGAATGTGATAATGATGGATTGGATTGATTTGAATTTATTTAATGCAATGGGAATAAATGTATATGATTCGATATGTATAGTGAAATGTGAAAAGCATGTAAAAATATTCGACATTCGGGCTTGAGCCTAGCGTGCCTCGTGCGGTGACATAATCGGGCTTTATGCCTAGCGTGCCTTGTGCCGGTGTTATTTATCGGGCTTTATGCCTAGCGGGCCTTGTGCCGGTGTTATTTATCGGGCTTTTATGCCTAGCGGCCTTGTGCTGCGGTGTTATTATTCGGGCTTCTACGCCTAGCGAGCTTGATGATCTTGGTGATGTGCTTTACAAAATAGAAACCGAAATTTATGTTCAAAGCGAATTAAAGCAAATATGTCGAGTTAACGGCTCGGTGAGTATGTAAAGTAGGAATGAGTTTCTTACTTAATTAAGATAAGGTAAACTAGTGATTCAGTGATTATTACCAATGGTATGTATTTCTTGGTTCTATTGATAAATGATGTGGTATCGTGATTTCGGCCGTTTAATATGTAAATATAAGACTAGGTGTATTCGGCCACAAGAGTGGTTGTATAATTAATATCATGTTATAATAATTGATATCCAAGTATATGAATAATGGTACCTATGGTTATATGATGACACATTGGGTTTTAAAGATCGGATTACGAACGAATATTTTGATCATAAATATGTGGGTAAGGAGAAACTTTCCTATCAATTTCATACCTAGTTACATGGATATGAAATTGAAAGCTTGATAATGAAAATGAGCATAGTACAAGTTGAGTTGTAGAAATTGAATTGTTAGTGTTTGAATGTTAAATTTTTTATGAAATTAGGACTTACTAAGCTAGCAAGCTTATCGTGTGAAATGTTTCCTCTGTTTTATAGATTAGGCAAGCTACAAGCTCGTCGGGATCGTTCGGAAAGTCGCTCACACTATCAATCTACATTTTGGGTACTCTTTTATTTTGGTTTTAAATGAAGGCATGTATAGGAAGGACTTGGTCTTTGTCTTGATGAAATTTTAAGGTTCTTGTATATAATGGCCATGCGAATATGGCTAAATTTCTAGTTAAGTACGTTGTTGTGTTTTTGATGTGTATGTTGGTTCATGATGGCAAGGTTTATGCTTTCTTAATCAAAGTTTAATCATTTTGTTAAGGAAATGTTTATATATTTAATCATTTTGTTAAGGAAATGTTTATATACGAAATGAATCCTTGAATTAGGAATGTAGGTAGGTTCGGTTAGAAGCTAGTCTTTCATAAAATGCAACAAAACAGCTTGTAGTAACAGCAGTGGTGTGAGTTAGAAAAATCACTAAAAATAGGGTATATTGAATTAAGAGTTGAATGAGATATGGAATTAAACCTTATTGTGTCTATTTCTACATGAAAGAAACAGAGTAGGCAAAAGATTTATATATTATGAGATAATTCAGTTTTAGTGAGACCTGCTCTGAACGAATTCGTGAGTCACTGTTCTGTTTTGGAAAAATTGTCAAAAATTGTACAAAAATAATTAGGAAGCATGGTTTATATGTGTAAAACCCTTAATGAGTCTATTTTTCATTGGTATAAACAAGAACATTATATAAAATTTTTTCAATGAGATAACTGTATTTTTGTAGAGACAGGTCAGAATCATCAACAGTGAAACAGGGGAAACTTTAAGAAAAATCTGGTATTGATCGACCAGACCAAAAATTTTGGAAAAATTATGGAAAATTCTTATATGAGTCTAGTTTCGAGGAAAATTTACGGATCTAAATTTCGAGTTGGGTAACTCGAGTTATGGTTAAATTATCCAGCATGATGCAGTTTTGACAGCTTTAAGTTTTTATGTCCTGAATTTGTAGTCAAGTTTAGTAATGCCTCTTACTCAATTCCGGCGATGGTCTCGGGTAAGGGGTGTTACATTTGATTGGTATCAGAGCTTACGGTTTAGTCGATTCTAGGACTACCGTAGCGCGTGTGAGTCTAGCTATACATGCCTTTATTATATGTTGATAGTGTGGTGACTTCAGACGACTGAACTTTGTTTTATATAGTAAATGGACACTGATCCTGAAAGAGTTGTAGCTGATGATGTAGAGAGCGTGGCGCCTGACCGTACCCATGGATCAGCGCCGATAGACTCTCGACCTGTTTCTGGTAGCCACGAAGGAGAAACTAAACAAGCCTTTTATCGGATGATGAATGAGTGGTTTGCCCAATTTATTCAAAATAACCCGGCCGTACCCCAACCTCCACCCCCGAATAATCCAACTCCGATTCCTTCAGCTCCCCCAATGATAGATCCGATGAGATCTAGTAGGCCCCCAGTTGATAAAATCCGAAAATATGGGGCCGAAGAATTTAAAGCTAATGACGATGATGACGCTGAGAGAGCCAAAATGTGGCTTGATAACACTATTCGGGTACTTGATGAGCTATCTTGTACTCCGGATGAATGCTTGAAGTGTACTATATCCTTATCTTGCGGGACCTTTGCATATCACCGTGGAATACACTAGTATCGTGGTTCCGAAAGAAAAAGTGACATGAGATTTCTTCCAAACTGAATTTACGCAAGAAGTATATTAGCCAGAGATTCATTGATCAAAAGCGAAAGGAGTTCCTTGAGTAAAGCAGGGCGAATGACCGTAACGAAATATGAAAGAAAATTTGTCAAGCTCACCGATATGCTAGAGAATGTGTTTCTCTTGAAACTATTATGTGTAAAAGATTTGAAGACGGCCTAAATGAAGATATAAAGATGTTTGTTGGCATTCTTGAAATCCAAGAGTTTGTAACTTTAGTTGAGAGAGCTTGCAAAGTCAAGAGCTCGGAAAAGAGAAAAGAAAGGTGAGACAGAAGCTAGAGACATCCAGAAAAGGTCTTGGGTAAAGTCTTTCATTCCACGATCAAGAAGCCCGAGAGATGACTACAGATGAAAAGCTACTACAGATCCACCTAGGCGGGATCGACCTCCTATGAGCTCCCGAGCTACCTCGATGCTTGATGTTGGTAACGTTCCACAAAATAGAGTTGAATGCAAGCACTTTGTGGAAATGGCACTCGAGGAGTTGTAGATTCCATGATCGGTCTTGCTAAAAATGTGGATCGTCGATCATTTTATTAGAGAGTGTCCGAAGTTAGTCGAGCGAATCTGATTCGGAACACTAAACCGAGCAACATGTCAATGCGAGAGGTAGACCACCGAACATTCGAGGCAATGTAGGTGGTAGTCGAAAAGAACGAAGAACACTACTGATCGATCGAGAGGCTAGAGCTCCGGCTAGAGCATATCTTTGCGCGAGCTAGAGACGATGCTTCCTCCCCGCGTCATTACCGGTACTTTCACTCTTTATGATACTCTGTGATTGCACTAATTGATCCTGGTTCGACTCATTCTTATGTGTGTGAAACTTTAAAATTTGGCAAGACTCGCTAGTTGAGTCTCACCGAGTTTGTGATTCGTGTGTCCAACCCTTTGGGTAGATGTGTGCTTGTTAATAAAGTGTGTAAAGGTTGCCCGTTGATGATTCGGGATTATTGCTTCCCACCGATTTAATGTTGTTGCCCTTTGTGGATTTGATATAATCTTGGGTATGGACCGTTAACTTCACATGAGGCAAAGAGTATATTGTAAAAGGAAGCTTATCGATTTGAAATGTCGAAATGGTGAGACCATTAGAATTAAATCTGTGACGTAAATGGGTTGCCTCTGATAATATCTTCAATGTTAGCCCAAAATATGTGAGAAAAGGGTGTGAAGCTTATTTGGCCTATGTCTTTGGATAATAAAATGTCCGAGATACAAATTGAATCAGATATCGGTTGTATGTGAATACCCCGATGTGTTTCTGAAGAACTACCGGGTTTACCCCGATCTGAGAGATTGAGTTCGGCATTGAGTTAGTACAAGATGCGGCTCGATTTCGATAGCTCCATACCGAATGGCACCTATTGAATTAAAAGAATTGAAAGCACGATTGCAAGAGTTGTGAGATAAGGGGCTTGGCGACCGAGAGTTTCTCTCCATCGGGTGTACCGCTTTTATTTGTGAAAAGAAAGATGGAACTATGCGAATGTGTATCGACTCATCACTGACAACTAAATAAGGTAACCATAAAGAATAAGTACCCGTTACCTCGGATTGACGATTTATTTGATCAATTGAAGGGGGCTTGATGTTTTCAAAATAGATTTGAGATCGGGCTATTATCGATTCTGAGTCGAGAGATACGAGATGTGACAAAGACGCTTTCCGAGCGAGGTACGGACACTATGAGTTTTTGGTTATGCCTTTTGGACTCACTAATGCACTGCTTTGCTTTTATGGATCTAATGAACCGGTCTTCCGGCGCTTTTGGATCGGTTTGTAATAGTGTTTATTGATGATATACCGATCTACTCCAAAAATGAAACGGAACATCTTTGAGCATTTGAGATTAGTACTACAAATTTTGAGAGATCAACGATTGTATGCAAAGTTCGATAAGTGTGAGTTACGGATGAATGAAGTCAACTTCTTGGGTCATGTTGTTTCTTATCGTATTCGGGTGGATCCAAACAAAATAGCAGACCATACTCGATTGGAAACCACCAAAGAATGTTTCCGAGATTCCGAAGTTTCCTAGGCTGGCGGGTATTACAAAGGTTTTTAAAGGGTTTTTCTGTTATAGCTACACAGATTGACGAGACTACTACGAAAGATGTCAAATTTGAGTGGTCGAAAAAATGTCGAGAAAAGTTTCGAGCGGTTGAAAGCCTTTTGACCGAAGCCCCATATTAACTCACTGAATCGGGTAAAGAATTTACTATTTTTAGTGATGCTTCCTTAAATGGGCTGGGTTGTGTTTTAATGCAAGAAGGCAAGGTGATAGCCTACGCTTGAGACAATTGAAGCCGCATGAGAAAAATTATCCAACTCACGATCCGGAGTTAGCGACCATTGTGTTCGCATTAAAAATTTGGCGTCACTACTTATTTGGCGAAAAATGTCATATTTATTCGGATCACAAAAGTTTGAAATATTTGATGACTCGAGAAAGACTTAAACTTGAGACAACGCGAGATGGTTAGAATTGCCGAAAGACTATGAATTAGTGATTGACTACCATCCGGGAAAGCTAATGTTGTAGCGGATGCGTTAAGTCGAAAATCATTATTTACACTTCGTGCATTGAGCGCACGGGTGGCTATGTCGATGATGGTTCGATCGTGGCGAGCTAGAAGCAAGACCGATGTTTATTCAAAGATTTGTGATGCACGTAAAGTTGACGAAAAGTTGATTGCTATTCGAGTCGGTGTGGAAGTGGTACGAATCGAGTTTTCAGATTGATGCAAATGATTGTTTGAATTATAAAGGCCGATTGTGTGTTCCAAAGAACTCAGATTTGATACAGAGAATCCGGGGTGAGGCCCATGGTGGTCGACTATCGATACACCCGGGTAGCACTAAAATGTATACGATTTGAAGCAATTCCTATTGGTGGCTGGCATGAAACGAGATATATCCGAGTTTGTTTCTAAGTGCTTAATCATCAACAAGTAAAAGTTGAGCATCAAGTACCGTCCGGATTACTTCAACCAATCATGATACCCGAATGGAAATGGGATAGAATTACAATGGATTTTGTATCCGGTCTTCCTATGACACCGAGTAAGAAAGATGCCGTATGGGTTATCGTTGATAGACCGACTAAATCACTCATTTTGTGCCGATGCGCACGTCGATTATTCACTTGATAAACTCGCGAATTGTATGTGTCGCAGATTGTAAGGTTGCACGGTGTGCCGAGTTCCATTGTTTACGATAGGGACCCAAGATTCACATCGCGGTTTTGGAAGAAATTGCAAGATGCTTTAGGTACTAAACTTCATTTTAGTCTGACCTTCCATCCGCAAAACAGATCGGTCGATCGAGCGAACTATTTTGATACTTGAGGACATGCTGAGGTGTTGCGTTCTCGAATTTGAAGGTACGTGGGAACGATACCTACCGTTGGTTGAATTTGCTTATAATAATAGCTTCCAATCTAGTATAAAAATGGCGCCTTACGAAGCCTTATATGGAAGAAAATGCCGCACACCGTTGTACTGGACTGAGCTCAGTGAAAATAAGATACACGGGGTTGATTGGATTAAAGAAACAGAACAGAAGGTGGTTCTTATCAGGAATAATTTGAAAGCTGCATCGGATCGTCAAAAGTCTTATGCCGATTTGAAACGTAAGGACATTGAATTTCAGGTCGGAGATCGGGTGTTCTTAAAAGTTTCTCCGTGCAAGAAAATACTCCGATTTGGTCGGAAAGGCAAGTTGAGTCCGAGATTTATCGGACCGTATGAAATCATCGAGCGTATAGGGCCTGTTGCTTATAGATTGAAATTGCCCCTTGACTTAGAAAAGATACACAATGTATTTCACATTTCGATGCTTCGCAAATACAGATCGGACCCGTCCCATGTGATCACACCGTCAGAGATAGAAATTCGATCCGATTTGACATATGATGAGGAACCGATTCGTATCTTGGCTCGGGAAATGAAGGAGTTGAGAAATAAGAGGATTCCACTAGTGAAAGTATTATGGAATCGACACAGAGTTGAAGAGGCCACGTGGGAACCTGAAGATTCAATGAAACAACAATATCCGATCTTATTTAACGGTAAGATTTTCGAGGACGAAAATTCTTAAGGAGGGGAGAGTTGTGACAGACCAATTTTGACCCTAATCGGAACGGTGGTTTCAGGACCACGAATCCGAGCCCGAGAAATATTTTGGTGTTATATTCTATGTTTATTATATGTGAATTAATATGTGTGAAAAAGGAGAAGAATTTGGAGCGAGAAAAAGCTAAACTAAATGAATAGTTGGAGATTTCGAATCTATTGACTTCTAAGGTAAGTCCCTTAGTTAAATCATGTCAAAGAATTAATTATGGTTATCTTGACTATTAAAAAAAAAAATTATGAATGTTAGTATCCAATTACATCATGGCCGAATGTATATTGACATATTGGTTGATGATTTATGTTGAGTATGTGATGGAAATTATTTTGGCTAATGTAAGGTGAATAAGTAAGTTCTTGAGCTACTTTATATTTAAAGATCATTTACATATCTAGTGAATGATAAAATTTGTATAAGCTTGGTGTAAAACCATGAGTTGGCGAATGTGATAATGATGGATTGGATTGATTTGAATTTATTTAATGCAATGGGAATAAATGTATATGATTCGATATGTATAGTGAAATGTGAAAAGCATGTAAAAATATTCGACATTCGGGCCGAGCCTAGCGAGCCTCGTCGTGCGGTGTGACATAATCGGGCTTTATGCCTAGCGGGCCTTGTCTTAGTGTTATTTATCGGGCTTTTATGCCTAGCGTGCCTTGTGCGGTGTTATTATTCGGCTTCTACGCCTAGCGTGCTTGATGCCTGGTGATGTGCTTTACAAAATAGAAACCAAATTTATGTTCAAGGCGAATTAAAGCAAATATGTCGAGTTAACGGCTCGGTGAGTATGTAAAGTAGGAATGAGTTTCTTACTTAATTAAGATAAGGTAAACTAGTGATTCAAAGATTATTACCAATGGTATGTATTTCTTGGTTCTATTGATAAATGATGTGGTATCGTGATTTCGGCCGTTTAATATGTAAATATAAGACTAGGTGTATTCGGCCACAAGAGTGGTTGTATAATTAATATCATGTTATAATAATTGATATCCAAGTATATGAATAATGGTACCTATGGTTATATGATGACACATTGGGTTTTAAAGATCGGATTACGAACGAATATTTTGATCATAAATATGTGGGTAAGGAGAAACTTTCCTATCAATTTCATACCTAGTTACATGGATATGAAATTGAAAGCTTGATAATGAAAATGAGCATAGTACAAGTTGAGTTGTAGAAATTGAATTGTTAGTGTTTGAATGTTAAATTTTTATGAAATTAGGACTTACTAAGCTAGCAAGCTTATCGTGTGAAATGTTTCCTCTGCTTTATAGATTAGGCAAGCTACAAGCTCGTCGGGATCGTTCGGAAAGTCGCTCACACTATCAATCTACATTTTGGGTACTCTTTTATTTTGGTTTTAAATGAAGGCATGTATAGGAAGGACTTGGTCTTTGTCTTGATGAAATTTTAAGGTTCTTGTATATAATGGCCATGCGAATATGGCTAAATTTCTAGTTAAGTACGTTGTTGTGTTTTTGATGTGTATGTTGGTTCATGATGGCAAGGTTTATGCTTTCTTAATCAAAGTTTAATCATTTTGTTAAGGAAATGTTTATATACGAAATGAATCCTTGAATTAGGAATGTAGGTAGGTTCGGTTAGAAGCTAGTCTTTCATAAAATGCAACAAAACAGCTTGTAGTAACAGCAGTGGTGTGAGTTAGAAAAATCACTAAAAATAGGGTATATTGAATTAAAAGGTGAATGAGATATGGAATTAAACCTTATTGTGTCTATGTCTACATGAAAGAAACAGAGTAGGCAAAAGATTTATATATTATGAGATAATTCAGTTTTAGTGAGACCTGCTCTGAACAAATTCGTGAGTCACTGTTCTATTTTGGAAAAATTGTCAAAAATTGTACAAAAATAATTAGGAAGAATGGTTTATATGTGTAAAACCCTTAATGAGTCTATTGTTCATTGGTATAAACAAGAACATTATAGAAAATTTGTGCAATGAGATAACTGTATTTTTGTAGAGACAGGTCAGAATCATCAACAGTGAAACAGGGGAAACTTTAAGAAAAATCTGGTATTGATCGACCAGACCAAAAATTTTGGAAAAATTATGGAAAATTCTTATATGAGTCTAGTTTCGAGGAAAATTTACGGATCTAAATTTCGAGTTGGGTAACTCGAGTTATGGTCAAATTATCCAGCATGATGCAGTTTTGACAGCTTTAAGTTTTTATGTCCTGAATTTGTAGTCAAGTCTAGTAATGCCTCTTACTCAATTCCGGCGATGGTCTCGGGTAAGGGGTGTTACAGATGGTTAATGACCGAGAAGTCCCGTCTGAACCTAGGAATAGATAGGATAGTATATGTCATGACATAAGCGTCTGTTATGTGATATCATGTAAGACCACGTCTGGGACGTTAGCATTGATTCGAGATTTCGTGTAAGACCATATTTGGGACGTTGGCATCGATATGAGATTTACGTGTAAGACCATGTCTAGGACATTGGCATCGTATTGATTCGTGTAAGACCCTATTTAGGACAGTGGCATCGATATCTGGTTACATGTAAGACCACGTCTGGGACGTTGGCATTGTACGACTATTCCGAGCATTCTAAGTATCCTATTTAGTTCCGAACGGTTCAACGGGCAAGTCTGAAAAACAAGCGACTATGTGATTTGCATATCTATTTCAGGTGTGTTTGATATGTACACATTGTGTATATAATAAGGTAAGTATATTCCTAAACTTACCTAGTTGAGTTATGTATTTGAATATGAGAATGTAAATGTGTTACATGAATGGACAAGCTATGATCCAATAAAGTATATGGTGATATGCAAGATTGAAATATGAATGGCTAAGTAAACGTGCCAAGGAGAATTATGGCTATGCAATTGAGCTATTAAAGAATTCATATTGATTATATGTTTTGAATGCTTATATGCTAAGTTTATTCGTATATGGCTTACTAAGCTTTTGAAATCTTACTTTGTGCGTGTTTGTTCTGTTTTATAGATCATCAAAGCTACTGAAGGCTCGGAACCGTCGAGGATCGTAATCACACTACCTAAGCTCATTTTGGTACCTTTCGAAAATGTTTATATTAAGTATGGCATGTATAGGCTAGTGATTTGGTATATGTTTGAGATGTAAATAGCCATGTGATTTGGCTAGATAAATGTTGGTAATTTGCATGAGTGAATATGGTATATGATGCATGTTTTGGTATGGCTTGATGGCAATGAAATAGCCTTATGAATGGTAAACTTATTGATGCATTGATACCATAGTAATTTTATGTAGTTGTGGATGAATTATGCTTGGATTTACATGTGAATTGAGTGTGCAAATTGGCATGTTTAGAAATGATATTGAATGGGATAATATGATGACCATTTGGTGTGTTTTTGGTTGCCAATTGTTTTGAGAAATATGCTTGTTTATGCTTGTAGGGATGACCCAAGTGTTGGTGGCAATTTGGCCTTGAAAATGGCCTATATTTGCCCACACGGTTAAGCACACGAGTGTGTGGCTCGACCATGTCCCTCGTGGTTGAAATTAAAATCAAGTCAGGATCGACCACGGGCTAGACACACGGGCGTGCGACTGGCTGTGTAGTGCATGTCAGGATCGACCACGGGTGAGGCACACGAGTGTGTCCACAGCCGTGTGGACAAGTCAGTATGTATGCCCTATTTTGACACGGCTTAGACACACGGGCGTGTCTGAAGGCTTTGAGAGGCACACGACCAACCCACACGGGCGTGTGACCTTTGTAACTTAGCAAAATTTTTAAATTTTTGAGAATTTTCGTATGTGTTCAGTTTAGTCCTGACCCTATTCTAATGCATGACTAAGGCCTCGTTGACCTATAGAAGGGACACTTTAATTGCAGTTGATGAATTGTATTATGAAATGTCTATAAAAGTTTCTAATTGTCCGGTAATGCCTCTTAACCCTAATCCGGCGATGGATATGGGTAAGGGGTGTTACAGGTTCTGTTTCAACTCGTTCACTTTTCTTTTGTTGACAACCATTTCTTTGGCAGAAACTCCCTCTTACAATTGCCTTTTCTTCATTCCTTTTCCCAAGTAATTCTACGATTGGCCGAATACACCTTCCTTCCCCTTTTGTCATTTTGAATCCATTTCTTTATCTTTCTTTTTCCCGCTTCACTGTTGTCGATTTGCTCTTCTAGCTTTTCTCTTCTTTCATCCTTCCCTTTAATTTCCTGGTTGTCGAATCTTTCCTTTCTCTTGGGGCAGATCGTATTCCCTTCTTTGTTTTCTAGTAAGTATTCAATACTTGCTGTTAAGTCTTGCACTTCGTAGTTGATTCTCTTTCTCACGTTATTGGTAAGTGTAATAGTATGGTGTCATTTTGTTGCTTGTTGAATAAGTGCTTACTCATTTTCGGTTGGTGCTTAGGAACTTTTTGAAGGGTAAAAGGTTTGTAACCAACGTTTGGGTAGGCAAAACTTCCCTCTGCACTCGATCAAAGGTATGTTGTTATGAGTATAACGATTGGGATAAATTGTGTGTATTTGATTGAGTAAATGCCTTAATGAATAATGGAGGATTATTGGCCAAGTGTAGGTTTCAAAGGTGTGGGCAATTTTCTCAACAAATACAACCCAGGTGTGTAGCAGTACTCCATAAACAATGTTGGTGATATGTCGAAAAGTGTGTAAACATTGCCCAAAGCGTAAATCAACAAAAGCCGAAAAATATGACAATTGGCACTACACGAGCGTGCGCTCGTTCGTGTGGTAACCTGAACACGTAAAACGTGGGCGTTCGACTGTTGAGGCCACCATGAGCGATTTCATAGTCTTAGGCCGTTTTGGGCCATGTTGGGTCGAAATGGGCGTGTGGGCCTAACGGGCTTGTAGGCCCCACATGGGTAAACCACATGAACATGTGGAGAATATTGGGCCAAGCCATGTAATTTACAAGGCTGAGACCAATTCTGGGCTATGTGGGCCACACGAGCGTGTGGGCCCACATAAGCCCGCATTATGGGCATTGGGCCCACTTTCACTGTTTGATTGTTAAGGTTACACCGGTCGCCCCAGACGACTGTGGACCTACTGATGGGTCGATAAGTACACCTAGACTCCAAACTGATAAAATGACTATTATGCCCCTAAGATATAAATGACTGTTATACCCCTATGATATAAAATGACTGTATGCCTTATGTTATGTATGACTGTATATGAGCATGCCACGATATATATGTTGCGTACATGTGTGATATGTTGCATGGAGATTGGATTATTATGATTGGAGGAAGTGTACTGTACTGGAAGCTCTGCTGCAAATACTGTTTAGTGCCGCAACCGGTGCTAATTTTTGGAGGGTAGGGATGGGTGGGTGATTTTATCCCCACATGGAGTGTTGGGCTAGACGGAGTGGAGTGTAGAGACTGGTTGGGTAGGATTTTTGATTGCATGCTTGATTTATTCATTTGATCAAATGGGCTAAGGCCCACACCGATCTCGATCTCAGTAATGGGCTAAGGCCCAACTAATCTGAACTGTTATTGATTTGGGCTTTGGCCCGGACTATACTTGCCTACGGCCCGATTGGCCATTTTGCTTATATGGGGTTACACACTGAGTTTTTGTAAACTCACCCATCTATTTATCTGTGCAGGTAATCCCCAGTCTTAGGCGGATCAGTGCTGCGAGGGATTCAGAGGTGGCCACACAACCACACCTTCTTTTATATTTGAGTTTTATTTCCAATAAATTTAAGTTGGGTATTTGTTTTGTAATAAGGCCTCTTTAAATTTTAACTTTTAATTTGGGGATTTTTACTTATTTTAATTCACATCTGAGAGTAGTAGGACGCGGATTTTTCAAAGGATAAATGCTTTTCAAAACACCTCATTTTCGTAACATACTATAAAAGCTTCCACATCAAACATCATTTTAAAGTATAGTAACAAACTAATATGATCAACTTTCTACTAAAAATAATTAGAGTTTTAAATGAACAAATATCCTAAAATTCCCGATAAGATCATAAACCAGATTTAATTTAGAACAAGTTTTCCAATGAAACTATGTTTCAAAAAACACTTCAATGTGATATCGCCAGATTTGGCCATAACATCTAGGCTGAGTTTGGGGTGTTACACATATTAATATTTAAATGAAAATAATATAAATTATCTACAAAAATCATGTAATTAAGCATAATTTCACATACTTTATAAATTCATATCCAATATTAATAATTAAGTAACATTAACTTATTTTTAATAACAATTACTCAAGATTAACATATTTATTAAGTCAAAAGGTGGTAAAAATATATAGAAAAATCTTATATAATTTCGAGTTTACACACCCCCAAACTTAAACCATTTCTCGTCCCGAGTAATGTTCATGCACAACACAACTTTTTACTAAGACAATTTTTGCAATATGATAAAGCAGCATCAATCTTTGTACATAATCATGCATCAATAAAATCATGCTCAAAAATAATTTTTATTAATAAGTAGCTTGAATGAAAATATTTTTTTCCAAACTTTATACTAAGTACAACATAATGTCAACATGAGTCATAGTATGCATGGATTTCCAAATCATATATAATATTCACCAATCAGTATGATTTCCTTATCAACTAAGCATAGCAATCACAAGGTTTAGTTATTGGTATTCATATGTTGAACTTAGCAGTTCCTCTCCACTAATTTAGTCGGTATAATCATCATATTAATAGGTCTTTTATTAGGTAGTAATGGGTTAGGCTAAAGGTAAGGATAAAGAGAAGTGGATTTTTCGGTTCAATCATCTTAAACCTACCTTTTTCTTGGATCCTTTTGCATCACAATCTCCATACGATTGGGACTTTGGAACACCCCCAAACTTATTTCGAACTCATGCTCAACCTTTATTTCTCAAACTTTGAGCAAACTTTTCTTTGTTTTTGAACAAACTTATCTTTGTTCTTTAATTCCTTTTTTTAGACATGAGAAGAGCATATACATCTTTTTGTATTTTTCCTTACTTTGATCACCAAGACAAATTCAATTAAGATAGGTGCAAAAGAACATGATAAAATAAAATAAAAAAAGATGAGAATATGGCTTATGTTGTAGGTAATTTGCAAAAAACAGACCATTAAGCTCAAAAATTAAGTTTCAAGGGTTAAATTAATAAGGTCAGCTTGAAAGGCTCAAACGATTCAAAGAAAGTGGTCCTATATCATATTAGATTCTTATACCTCCTAGGATTTTGCCACAAGAAAGTTACTAAGTCAATTATAAAGAATTAAACCTTCATACTTGTCTATTTCTAAAGAAATCAAATTGTCATGGCAAATACTACATAAGTCTAAAAAACATACAAGCATTCCATACTCAAGATAACATAAGAATAACTAAGACAAAATTAGAAATCATGTTTGCTTTTGAACAAACTTTTGAACAAAAATTTTTTCTGAACACTAATTTATTTCAGCATACTTAAGTAAAAACATTAAAACATACTTTCAAATTCATGCAAAATGCCCTACCCCTTTTAAAAAGAAGCAATGTCATCATTGCGAAAACAAAGTAATGAATGAAAACTGAACACCAGGTAAGGTTGTAAGAAAAGAGTGGCGAGTCATAAAGACTATTTTAGTACCATGTCTTTCTCAACAATCCAATCCTAGGCATGTTCATTCCCATTCCCATTACCACATCACTTTGCTTTTCTTAACGAAGAGTCATAGAGCTTATTTTATTCATGCTTGCTATTTATTATGTGAAAGGAGAAATTCTAACTAGGAAATAAAAATAAACACCTAAAAAGAAATAAAAACTAAAGATAAGAAATTCCCCCTTTTATTTATTTGACTTATCCTCCTCGTCTTCATCCTTTGATATTTCATCCTTGCTTTCATTCTCATATTCCTTCCATGGCTCTAAGATATAATTTGGAAACTCAAGAACAAAACTGTTAGAGATACTTTTAAAAGTATTTCTTATAGAACCATCTCTAATTGTTTCATATTTCCAATATGCCTGTTGTTGGTTATGCATAGATTTCATCATATCCATCATAATTGACAATTCCGAGTTCTTCACAGTATTTGAAGAAGTGGGCATATGAATAGCCAACTCGGGATCAACACTTGGTTCAACTGGCTCATCAGCATTCGACTCCTTTCTTGGTTCATAGACTTCTGATTCCTTTATACGTTCTGGATTGTTTGGTTCCTCCTTAGATTCTACTTCTTCTATCTCAGAAATTGAATTAGCCTTAGTTTCAGATTTGTTCGGTGTCTTATCAGTTTTTGGTTCTGTTGGTTCTCGATTCAGTTGGGTTTAGTTCATGGATATTCTCCACTAACCTTTCAAGATCATGACTGTGATGTAACCTTGAACATACGGGCCATTCAGGTTTGCCCTTTTTTTTAACTTGGGCCGTTAAGCAAAGTAAAGTTATCAATGATAGAAAGTAAGCACTTCCGGTTTTCTTTCTAGCACAATCATGGATTTCCTTGGGAATGATCTAGTAGCATCCCGAATTAGGGCCTAGCCGGAATAGTGGTTTTGGGACCACAAATCCGATGTAAGAAAATTTATTTTTATTATATTTTTATGGTATACAATTTCACGAAACAATTTCCTGAAAATTTCGTTCAAAAATTTTGACGTTTGGCCACTCAATTTAGTCAAAAGGACTAAATTGTAAAAAGTGCAAAAGTTAAGTTCTACATGTTAGAGGTGTCCAATTGTTATGAAATTTTAAATTGGAGGTCCTTAAATGATAATTAGACCATTGGTTAAGTTGGTGGACAAAAATGGACATGGATGGGTATGTTTCAAAAGATTTTTTTAGGGGCATTTTGGTAACTTAGTGAATTAAATGAATTAAAAACAAAATTTAAATGCCAAATATGTCCATCTTCTTCCTTAGGCCGAATTTTCAAGGGGGGGACTCCATAGCTAGGGTTTCCAAGCTTCCAAGCTCCATAGTAAGTCAATCCAAGCCTCGTTTTTCATGTTCTTTGCGTTTTTGGAATCCCGGTAACTCGATTTAGCTTATTCTAGCAATATTTTAACCTAGGGTTCATATTTGGAAAAATACCCATAGGTGAAGTGTGTTTATTTTGATGTTTTATGATAGAATATGAAGGCTGAAATTATGTTAAACAACCTTTGCTAAGCGATTTTACGTAAAAATGAGTAAAACGACATAATCGGTAAAAATACCTAATGTTCATAAGTACATGTTAGAGTGAGAATTTGACGTTGCCATAAAGGGAAAAATGTTCAGCATGTCCTAAAGTGTAGGAAAATAGGATGAAGTTTAATTTTCGAGCCTAGGGGTAAAATTGTAATTTTTGAAAAGTTTAGGGGCAAAATTGTAATTTTTCCAAAGTTTGAGTTAGGGACTGTTTTGAGTAATACATTAATTAAATAAGTGAAATGTGATGTTTTAGACCCTGAAAAACGAGATGTAGACCTAGAACGGGAGGAAAATCGAAAATCGAGAAAGTTGGTAAATTGTCGTTTCTGGATCCGAGGTAAGTTGGTGTGTAAATAATAATGCAATAATGTCATAATGTATGTTTGAAACCCAAATTGTGGTATTAAGTTGATTTTGCTGAATTACATGTTTTGTATATTATGTTGGTGAATTGATTTAATAATAATGTTTATGATAAAAGGTGACATAGGTGACATGGAAAATGGGTCGAAATGTTGTGCTTAAAGGTGTTTTCTATGACTATGGTTATTATGTGAGATGGAAAGTTGATATGTAAATAATGCATTTATTTTACTTATTCAATAATAATTTTGCTAGATATTATGGAAATCATTAGGTGATAACTATAATATGAAAATGTATGGAATGTGAAATTCTCAATTGAACCTTCATCATGTGCACAAGAAAGCTACTAGATGGCAAAATTTGTAGCCAGGTCACACGAGTGATAAGGGACCTTCATCATGTGCACAAGAAAGCTACTAGATGGAAAAATTTGATATGTATCTAGGCCACATGGATGATAAGGGACTTTCGCCATGTGTGCAAGAAAGCTACGGGATAATAATTTCATATGTAACTAGGTCACATGTGTAATACTGTGTGTATACCATGTGTACAAGAAAGTTACGGGCTATGAGTAGCTAGGTCACATGAGTGGTTCCTTGTGTTGGACACCATGTAGATAAGAAAGCAACGAGATGGAATGGCTAGGTCACATGGGTGATAAGAGACCTTCACCATGTGTACAAGAAAGCCGAGTTATGTGTAGGTGGAGTTATGTGCTGAGACCACCGAGTATCGGGTGTTTTCCGAAGGGGTTCAACAAGATAAATTACTAATGGTGATTTGTGCAATCATGTTATGAATAAGTGCAAGAGTGAATGTGATCAATTGTGAAATGTAGCAAATATGGTGTGAGCAAGGGTGCATGTGACTATGTGTATATGTGCATAATGTGTTTGATATGTGATACGTGATTGAAATTGTGGTAAGGCTAATATGGTGTGAGCGCCATTATGAGTATTCTTAAATATTGGTTATGATTATTCATTTGTATGGCTAGTACTGAACATGCTTGGTGTTATGTGTGCATATATGGAAGTAATATAAAGAAAACATGGGAGAGTAAAAGTTTTCAGTAAAATAGATTGAAATAGCAGCAGTTACGTGATTTTGAAAAATCACCATAAATAGTAGAAATTGAATTATATCATGTATGAGATATTCATTTAAAGCTTATTAAGTCTATGTTCATAAAGAAGAAACAGAGAAAGTAAAGGGCTTTTATATTTTGAGATATTTTTAGTTTTGTGAGACTGGTTTAGAGTGATTTTGAGATCCCCTGTTCTGACTTGGGAAAATCATTAAAAATTCTAAAACAATAACTATGGGGTATAAGTTATATGATTTAAATCCTTAATGAGTCTATTTTCAAATGAAATAAATTTTATCATCATATGAATTCTGTATGATGATAAAATTGGTTCGTATTAAAAAGTGATCAGAGCAGTTGAACAGTGAAACAGGGGAATATTTAATGAATAAACTATACTAATTGGGAAGACCAGTAATTCTAAAAATTGTATTGTAAGAAGATAAATGAGTCTAGTTTCAGGGAAAATTTACAGATCTTAATTTGGAGTTTTTTAGCTCAAGATATAAATAATTTACTGACTATGACTCGAGTAAACAGCTTGAGATGAACATAAATAAAAAGTGGAACTATGTGCAATTATGATTGTATTATCTTGAGAACATATTGTGAAGATTTATAAAAGCCTGTTAATAAATCAATTATTATTTACATACTTACTTACTAAGCTTTGTAGCTTACTTCCCTTCCTTTCCCATATCTTATAGGGTTGTATGCTAACTCGAGTTGAGATCGCCGGAGATGTAATCACACTATCAAGCTATCATCGTGGGGTAAAAGTGAATACAAACCTCTTAAGTTTATGGCATGTATAGGGGACTTAGTCATTTGTATATGTTATAATTGGTTTGGCTTAAAATGTTGGCCTTTAATATTTAGCAGTTCATTTTGTATAATTTGGATTAAATATTATGACTTGGTTTAATGCATTTACAAGTGTATGTGTTTCGGTAATGCCTCGTACCCTATTCCGGCATCAAATACGGGTAAGGGGTGTTACAGATCTTCCCAGCATTGATAGACTTTTCTATCATTATTGCATACAACAATAGTATTCGCTCCATTGATATGGTGGAACTGTGTGAGCTAGGCATGAAAATATATTGAAAAAATGAGAACCATACCTTAGTCAATGGTTTTAGATATTCCCTTCAGCAAGAATAACTACCATACTTTCTTATAATCCATTAGGATTTCAGATTTGCCATAACATTAAACACTTGTTGAAGAAAATCCCAATTTATATTTGTCATCATGGCAAAGTACTCATCTTCTTCAACATCATGTAGGTTAAACAAATCATTAATGGACTTAGAAGTTAGGGATACCTTCTTATTGTGAACAAGAACTATAGTAGCATATGGCTTAGTCAAATTGGGATAGAACTCTCAAAGTAACTCCTCTTCGGGTAATGGTCATGCATCGAAAAAATAGTTCTAATTGAGGGCATCAATTGTCTTTCGAATCGGCAAAGGCATAACCATATTATGCTTTCCAAGTTGAAACCCTTTTTCGGCATCACAGGTTGATTTCTGAAGATGGAATCAAACCTTTTTTTCACTTCCTCATCTTAAATCATAATGGGATTTTTGGCAGAGGTCTTGGAAGATCTAGTTGTTTTGCGAGACATGGTGATTTTTCCTGAAAAATAGGAAAAATTTCGGCAATGGATGAAGAAAGGGATTTTGTGACAATGATAGGCTTGCAGCAATGACGGATTTGCGGTGGTGCACGACTTACGATAGCGATAGGCTACGACAACGATAGGGATACAGCGGTGATAGGGTTACTCTGGCAAAAGGCTCGTGATGACAATAGAATAGGGTTTTTATGATAAGGGAAATATATTGGGGAGATTCTTCAGGATTTAGGCCGACGACTAAGAGGGAAAAGAATGAGTGGATAGGGTTTAAGCTAATTGCTTGAAGGGTTGTGACAATTATGGTGGTAGAGAGGGGTTTATATAGTGGTGAGTTAGGGCAAACTTGTAGCAACAATTATCTACAAGGGTGACTTGGGCAACAAGTATATAGGAAGGGAAAAAGTCGTGGCAAAATTAGGATTTTTAGGGAACCCTTGGACAACAATGCGGGGTAAATTTCTCCTCTTCACTGTTTTAGGCCTTTACCCCAAACTGTATTTACAAACTAAATTGCTTAAGATAAAATAAACTGATTAGTACTTGGGCCAATTTGACCCCCTTATTAAACATAAACAAATAAAATTAACATTAAAACCATAAATTAAAGTGAAAAATACAAATTTTAAAATTAATCAGAAAATTTCTTCTTAAAATATTACTTTAAATTAATTCCCAAGAAGGGGTGGAGGGGCCACAACGGTCCCGCTTAAGTTCTAATCTCTCTAGACAAAATTAATTAATTGTATTAATTTAAGAAAAATAATTTCTAATTATTTCTTAAAAAGTAAGATCATAAAAATTAAGGGTGTATTAATTTGACTGAGGTTTTAATTCGCTAAACTTCACCATCCCAATAGTGCTTGATACGTTGACCATTAACTTTAAACGTACCTCCATGGTTGTCGTATAATTCTACAACTCCATAAGGATTAACTTTATAAATTGTATAAGGTCCTTTCCATCGAGATTTGAGCTTCCTAGGGAATAACCTTAGCCTCATATTAAACAACAACACTTTTTGACCTTATCTGAATTCACGAGGTTGTATACAACTGTCATGCCATCTCTAAGATTTTTATTTACACATCTTGGCATTTTCATATGAAAATAACCTCAACTCTTGCAACTCATCAAGCTGTAGCATCTTTCTCTCACCGACTTGCTTAAGATCCAAATTCAATTGCTTCAAAGCTGAGTGAGATTTATTCTCCAATTTAATAAAGAAAATGACATGCCTTAAAAGCAGTTCGATAGGCCCATAGAGCATTTGAGCCTTTAAAACCAATCTTTTCTGTTAGGGTGCTCTACCTTCTCAAGAATACCTTCGATTTCATGATTCACCCTTTCAACTTGTCCATTTTCTGTGGGTGATAGGCAGTAGCAATCCTATACTTCACATCATACTTTTCAAGCAACCACTTAAGCCACCTATTTACAAAGTGAGATCCTTCATCGATACTTATAGCTCTAGGAGTCCAAAACCGTGTAAATACATTCTTATGTAGGAATCACATGACTACCTTAGCATCATTGGTTAGGTACACCTCAGCTTTAACCCATTTGGATACATAGTCCACAACTACCAAAATATACTTATTACCATACGAAGAAGGAAACGAGCCTAGAAAATTGATGCCCCATACGTCGAATAGTTTTACCTTTAAAATATTTTTCAAGGGCATCTCGTTCCTCCTTGATATGTTTTCAATTATTTGGAATCTATCACAGTTTTTCACATATACTTACGCATCTTTAAACACTGTAGGCCAAAAGAATCCTGCTTGCAAAATCTTTACTGCAGTGCGAGAACCACCAAAGTGTCCTCCAGTTGGAGATGAATGGCAGTGGTACAAAATCTTGTCAATTTCACTTCCAACTACACAGTTCCTGATTATGTTATCTGCACATTATTTAAACAAAAATGGATCCTCCCAGAAATAATATCGACTATCATGAAGGAATTTCTTCCATTGTTGGTATGTCATTTTTTGAGCAATTATTCCACATGCTAAATAATTGGAAAAATCAACAAACCAATGTGTTTCATGAATTCGGCTTACCTCGAAGTTATGCTTATCAGGAAGATTCTCATTAATTGGAACAAGTGAAGAAGTTACCTCATTTTGTTCTAGCCTCGACAGATGATCAGCTACTTGATTTTCAACACCTTTTTTGTCTTGAATCTCATGGTCAAATTCTTGGAGTAAGAATATCCATCAAATCACCTTTGGATTAGCATCTTTTTTCGTTAGTAAATACTTAATAGCTGCATGATCGGTAAACACTATAACTTTGGTACGTATAAGATATGAACGAAACTTTTCAAAAGAAAAAAAACTATATCAAAGAGTTCTTTTTGAGTTACTGTATAATTGAGCTGGGCTTCTATCAAAGTTCTATTTGCATAGTAGATAGGATGAAACACTTTGTTTCTTCTTTGACCCATCACAGCTCCAACAATGAAATCGCTTGCATCACACATCAACTCAAAAGGTGAGTTCTAACCAGGTGTATCAATTATTGGGGATAATATTAACTAGCTTTTTAATTCATCAAAAGCTTTTAAACATGCTTTGTTAAAATTAAAAAAATATTTTTCTAAAACCATACACAAATGTTTACAAAATTTTTGAAAAATCTTTGATAAATCTACGCTAAAAACTGGCATGGCCTAAGAGACCTCTAACTCCTTTCACACTAACTAGAGGTGGTAATATTTCAATTACATCTACCTTTTCTTTATCCGTTTCAATCTCATTTCTGGAAATTTTATGTCCGAAAATAATTCCATCCTTAACCATAAAATGACATTTCTTCCCATTAAGGACAAGATTCATATCCTTGCATCTTTTTAATACCTTAGCCAAATTACTCAAACAAACATCATAAGTGTTACCAAAAATAGAAAAAAACATCCATGAAAACCTCAACAAAATTTTCAACCATATCAGTGAAAATTGCTATCATACATTGCTGAAATGTGACAAGTGCATTACATAAGCTGAAATGCATTCGCCTAAAACCAAATGTATTATATTGTAACATCCTGAATTAATGGGCCTTTGCATTTGTTGTGTGCTACGTATAATGTGCTAATTAGAGTGCTTAAGGGGTCCAGATCGGGCTCAGCATTGGGCCGAGGCCTTAGTTAAAAATCTTCTGCTTGGGCACTCTAGTGGAAAGCCAGTAGGATAGTGCTTAAAAGATGTTATCTGTGTTTTAAGACACAAATGGGCTTGTGGCCCAGTGGCAAAGTGGCGCCACTTAGGGGCTTTGAGGTGGCATGATAAGCAGTAAGGGAGGTCCAAGGTTCGAGTCGCATTACCTATCTATTTTAGTTAATTTTGGCGTCAAGGGAAAGCAGAGTTGGAGTCAATTAGAATGCTTGAAATTAGAAAGAATAATTGATGGATAATGTGGATAATATGGATGATAAAGTAACTGATAAAAAGAAGGAAGAGGTGGTGTTATCCATGCCATTTGAGGATGAATGATCAGATGAAGATAAGGGAGAAAATTTAGGAGCTATCTGCTGAGTGTAGAGTTGGCCGAAATTCCATCTCCTAGAGGGGGGAAGAAATCGGTTTCTTTATGGCAAAGGGGTGCCGAAATTTCCCCTACTATTTGATTAATTGTTAGTTATCAGGAAGGGCACTTTTGGGTTTTGACAAGTAAGTGCCGAAATTTTCTATAAATAAGGGTGGTATCTCTTCAATTCTGGCATTTGAACCCTATTCTTTTCTTCATTCTCTATGTCAAAACTTCAGTCAATCTCTGCAATCTTTTCTTTTGATTTCTTCAGAAGTCGAAATCTCTTATTTCACTTCCTTCTTCATTTTTTTTCCTCTTGTGCTGATTTCTCTATAAAGCTGAAATCTCCATAGTTTTCCTTTGTTCATCTTTTCATCTGTTCTTCTTTGGCATTACTGAATCTCCTCTCAAGTGTTAGCCGAATCCCCTGTGTGGAGGTAAGTGTCGACTTCAGTTAGTTTCTCATGTTCTATTTTGGTTTTGGAGACCAAAGCCGAAAGGCTAATTGTGGTGGGAAGGATATCTCATGAGTAATGTTTTTCTTGTGTTCTTATTTTGGGGCAACACATCGGGAATTGAAGTAGATTTCTTAGATCTAAAAGTCGGAAACACTAGTCCCTGAATCTTATATCACTTTTCGGGAAATTCAAAGTAAGGGATTCTTTTTAGGTTCTCGTTAGATTGGATATCGAAATCACAATCTTAACCATATGTTATGATTAATAAGGCCTTTTTGATGGAATCAAATGTCGATAAGGTAAAGGAGGGGACTAGATTTGAAAATCCAATTCCTAAGTTTATGAAGCGGCGAGTCGTGGTGCGGGATTGATTGCCACCGGGTTGTGGATCAAGCTTCAACAACAACACCTTATGCAGATAGCGGTTGTGTTGGCTATGGATAGCGTTGACTTAGAAAGTCTCGTTCTAATAGTAATCAGGTGTGTAAATCTCTGACACACTAGTTAATTGTAATATATATGTTATGGGCTAAAAAGTCAGAAAGAGGCTGTGTAGACAGTCCAATAAAACCCAAAAAGGGTTAGGCAAAGGACGCCGGGTACGTAATCATAGAAATCTCTATGTGTATCGATATATATATGAAAGCCTGATTTCCTAAAGATGGTATGATGTTTTCTTGTTTACAAGTATGTATGCATGGGGTGGGATTATGATAATGAAGGGGAAGTGCATGATAGGTCACTTGGTGATCGGTGGTAAAACCACAAAATCTAATGTTAGGTCACATAGTGATCGGTGGCAACGCCACATTTAATGATTCCTGAATAATAGGAGTAGGCAGTACAACTGTCGTTATGATGTGTAGCGGATGGAGGGTTGATTTTAGAAATCCCCGAGGTGTGATGGTTGGTACGGGTTGGTGTGTAGAGAATAGTATTCTAGGATGGGTTGGGCTATTCATCATTTATTATTTATCATGTAATTATGATTGATGCTTTCATGTATGGGCCAGGGCTCATGTAACACCCTGAATTTGGTCCTAGAATAAGTGGGTTCGTGTGTCAAGAGAATGGATTTTGTCATAAAAAAAATTAATATATGGTTTATACTAAAATAAGATAATGGTCAATTTTTAATTGACCCCTAGATTATGCTAAAATTTGGGGATTTGATTTATATGCTTTATTTTTTTTTACATAGTTTGTCCCTCTACTTTTATAATGTCACTAATACATTTAAATAGTTAATTTTTCTTAAAAATATCATTCAAATAGAAATAAATTATTTTATCATGAAAAGATTGAATGGACATTTTCTTTTAAAAAATTATTATTGCATGTTTAGTTTAATTTTTAGGAGGTTTAGGAAGGGTTGGTAGTGTTGGAAAAAGTCCTAGGCTAGATCTAGGGCTTTCGCAAAAATGTTGTTTTTTTAGGGAGGTTGGTGGTAGTTATAAGGCTTTTAAAATATTATTGGGTTAAAAGATATCACAAAGAAGTCGGTGGTCTAGTGGCTTGGGGCGTTTGGAATAAGCTGGTGGTCAGAGGTTCAAGTCCTGGACTTGGCAAAAAGTTTTATTGCGCATAAGTAGTATGAAGGCTAGAGTTTAGACCTTATAATTAGTTGGGGCTGATTTACAACACAAAGCTTGGACCGCCCGATGGCAAAGGCGTTAGGTGCAGGAGCGAGAGTAGGGTTCTAGTCGTGGCGTGCGCTAAATGTTGTGTTTTTAAGTAAACTTTGAGTGCGACAAAGAGTTTATAATTAAGTAGGGAGGAAATGTGACTCAAATAAAATACGCGGTGCGATGGCAAGGGCGTGTACCATGGTGAAGAGGTTGGAGGTTGAAGCTTTGGTGTTGTCGAATATTTTTTGGATTTCTTTGGAAGATTTGGTCGTTGTAAAATAGGCCTTAAGAGAAGTTGAGAATGAAACATATCACAAGAAGAGTTCTGGTGCAGTGGTTGGTAGCATGTGGTTGTGCTTGTAGGTCTCGGGTTCGAGTTGCCTTGTGCATAATAATTTTCTATTTTGCTTTGCGGCGTGGGAAGGTGGTTGAAGTGGACCAAAAACACCCAAAGAATGGTCTTTGTTTGGGAAGGCAATTTGAATGTAATTCAAATTGGATTTTTGGATAAATAAAGGAATTTTTGGATGGGGATGAAGATACAATTTTGAGATAATAAAGGAATTTAATTGGTGATAAGTTTGAGTCGATTAGGGAGTGTAGATCTATTTATTTATTTATTTTAGTATATATATGGGTGCCAAAATTCTCTTTAAATAGAGAGGATACCTCTTCAATTCCGGCATTTGAACCCCATTCTCTCAATCTTTTCTCATTCTCTTCTACAAGCCAAAACCCTAGTTGCTTTCTGCAATCTTTTCTTTTGAATTCTTCAAAAGCCGAAACCTTTTATTTCATTCTCTTCTTCATTCTTTTTTCTCTTGTGTCGATTTCTCCATTAAGCCGAAAACATAGACCCCATTTGATTTCTTCATTAAAAGCCGAATCATCATAAGACTGCCGAAATCTCCCCAAGTGCTAGCCGAATTCCCTGTGTTGAGGGCGTTATTCCGGGATTTGAAGGAGACCTGATCGTCTAGATCTAAAAGCCAAAAATCATTAGTCTCTAAGTATCATACGTCTTTTCGGGATTTTAAGGTAAGGTAGTTTTCTCTAGATTTTTGTTACGTTAGATTATTGTATTCGTAATCTTAACCCTATGTTATGGATTAACAATTACATATTACGATGGTAGCAACTGATAAGGTCCCTCGATGGAATCAAATATGGATCAGGCAAAGGAGGGGATTAGATATGTAAAACCAATACCTAAGTTTAAAAAGCGAACAGTGTCAGCAGTTCGGGATTGGCCAGTAGGTTGTGGACCGGCATCCGAACAAAATCTTAGACAGATAGCAGTTTTAGCAGCTTCTGATAGTGTCGACATAGAGAGTGTCGTCCTAGCGGTAACCAAGTGTGTAACACTTTCACACCATTTAGATTGCCTGTTAAAATATGTTTATTAATCTGTTATATTCTAATAAATGCCGAAATCCTGGCATAATGGTTGAAACCAATGAGGGTAAAAGCGAATCACCAGGTTAGTGATCTCTATCATTCCTAAGTGAATGTTCCTGTTAAGATGACATATGTGATAAGTATGTTGTTTTCTGATTGCATGGGGTTGGGTTTATTGAAAGAGGAAGTGTTCTGTTGTAGTGGCTTCTGCAGTGACCTGTCCTGGTGGCTAATGCCATTTCAGCCTGGTGACTCTGTCACAACTCTGTTTCTTGTGGCTTTTGCCATTTCAGCCTGGTGACTCTGTCACAACTTTGACGATGAGCAGCATGACTGCCATCAAAGTTGTGTAGCAGCGTGGGGTGATTGTAGAAATCCCCAATGGTGTGACTGGCAGGTAAGGATGGCGTGTAGCGGATGGAAACCTAGGACTTGGGTTAGGCTTTGCATAATTTCGGTTATATTATATTCTGTTATATATTCTGTGGGGCTAAGGCCCAAAATCTAATGGTGCACGAGGGTTGCACACTGAGTCTCGTGACTCACCCTATTATTTAACAATTTCAGGTAGCACTTAGTGCATCGGACCGGGCTGGAGAGGAGCGTGAGGTGGCCATGCGAGAGAGTAATTAAATCCAGCAGAAGACTTTACTTAGAAGTTTTATTTTTAATATCTTTAATTAATGGGTTTTAAATTCCATTGTAATAAGGCCATGGGCCACTAGACTCATATTTATTTTGGGTTTTATGTTGGGTTTTATTACTAGACATTTAGATTTTACGATTTAATTAAGTTAAGGCATGTGTTAAAATTCGATTTTTAATTTATAAAGGCATTTAAATAAAAATTTATATCTTTTACGAATTATTCAACCATTCATTTTCCCGAATAAGATGTTAAAATGAAGAAAAATATTTTCTAAAATGTGACATGTTTTATAAAATTCCTTAGTGATATACCAGATCCGGTCGTGGTGTTTGGGCCGGGTTTGGGGTGTTACAGCTCATAATGTGTTTGTGGGCCTTAGGTCGTTGTGTGTTTCGGGGTTTATACACTGAGTCTTGGTGACTCGCCCTCTCATTTTTCCTCTACTCTTTCAGATGAGCAGTAGGTCGTGGCCATGAGAGCTGTGACGGACTCGAGGGGCCATCAAGTTATTTATTTTCTCAGACTATTTCGGGTGTTTATTTAAGTTATGAATTATTGGGACTATTTTTGTAATAAGGCCTCCCTAGCTTAATGTTTTGATCTATATTTGATGATGTTTACATTTATCAATTTATGTTCAAAGTTTTAATTATAAAAAGAAATAAAATGAGCTTTTCAAACAAGAAGTTTTATTAAAAAAAATGCTACAAAAGTTTTCTCCATTTGTCACTTATTCAACGAATACTTTTACAAATCAACCAAGATTGAAAAACCCTTTAAAAAGAAGTTTTTAACTGTTAACTCGTGGCATACCATATCCGATCGTGATGTCTGGGCCAGGTTTAGGGTGTTACATTTTGGTATCAGAGCCCAATTGCAAACCTTGGGCTGTGAAATAGGTCCAGTAGTAGTTTATTAATTGGTAAAAATACTGTGGTTGAGATATGGCCTTCGAGTCTACCGGCACCCGATCTACGCAGGTAAGTATTCTAACTCTTGATGTGATATGCATGTTGGGTTTGATGGGCTTTATGGATGTAGATTAGTATGATAGGGTTAATGGACCTTAGGCCTAGTTTAAACAATTCTATAAGTTCTTAAAACCTAATTTAATTAAACATGTCCGTAAACCAGTCGATGGGTTAGGGTGTGGTAATAGGTATATGCATGTCTAGGATTAGATTCAGGGAGAGCTTGGTACTTAAGCGGGCCTAGTGGCTCACCTCCTCTTCGCTGGATTCCTACCTGGTACGTAGTGACTGTTCACCTTAGCCACGAGGACTAGTTGACAGGCCAAAATTTATAAGTAAAACCCGAAAGGGACCAGCCATCCTATTTCACAAAATTACTAAAAGTACTCCTAGTTTTGTAAAATTTCTGAAATACCCTTGATTTGTGAAAATTTCCCTGAATACCCTAGATTTGTAAAACTACCAAATTTTGTGGAATTACCAAAAAACCCCCCGGTTGGCAAAATTACCCAAATACCCATGTTCTGAGAATTCACCCGAAAACCCCTGGATTTAATAAAGTACCGGTTTACAAAATTATCAGAATTTGTGAAATTTCCAAAATACCCTCCATTTGGAAAAAATTAAAATTTTCAAAATACCCTTATTTTAAAAAAATGTATATTAAAATATCTCTATTTCGAAAAAATCACCAGGATACGCTATTTTTGAGAAATTACGAAAAAACCCCTGTAGGATAAAATTATGGAAACACCCCTGGGTAGTGAAGTGACGAAAATACCCTTATGTGATGAATGTGAGTCCATGGATGCTACTTATACATTGATGTGTGATGGTTGAATGTATGTGGTTACTAGAGCTAGGAGATACAAACTTGAGAATGAAACCCGTAGATATAATTTCGAATTCGAAAGAATTACTCTTGAAACTACTGTCTATAAGATTGTTCGTGGTTAATCAGTGAAAGAAATTAATAATTCATAAAATTTCTAATCAGATAAATGCGAATCGGTAGAATGAGCACAAGGGGTCATGGACGTCCGCCGCGTAGTCGTGGTAGGGGTAGGACGGCTGTGTCAGAACCAGTAGGATTTAGCCATGAGTCTGGAAACGAGATGCTAGTTCCACCAGCTGCGGAGGTGGAATTTCAGGACTAGACGACCGGCGATGATGCGGTATCTCAGGCGATGTTAAGGGTTTTAGAGAGGGTTCTTTGGGCGAGCATAGGCACGAGCCGGAAATGCATGTCGGGCGACTTAGAGCTAATGGGGCAGAAGTGTTTAGGGGAATTTCTAGAGTAGCCCCGAGTACAGCTGAGTACTGGTTAGAGGCGATTGAGCGTATAATGGATGATCTGGATTTCACGGAGGAGGAAAAGTTGAAAGGGGTTGTATCTCTCCTGCGGGACGAAGCGTATCAATGGTGGCTTACGGTTAAGGATGGTGCAGTGGTTGACCGTATCACCTGGGATTTCTTCAAAACGGTTTTCCAAAGTAAATACATTGGGACAAGTTATGTGGATGCGCAGCGTAGAGCATTTTTGAATTTGGTGCAAGGAAGTAGGTCGGTGGCTGCGTACGAAGCGGGATTCTTATGCCTTAGCCGTTATGCTTGAGGAATGGTGGCCATAGACCATGAACGTTGTGTTTGATTTGAAGATGGTCTGAGGGATGATTTACGTGTATTGATAGCTCCACAGTGGGAGAGGGAATTCCCTGTGCTTGTGGAAAAGGCTAAGATAGCTGAGGAGGTTAAGCGGATAGAAAAATTGAATCGAGATAGAGATAGGGGTGGAAGTAAGAGAAATTTTGAATCATCAGTGGTAGATGGGCGTAATCCGAAAAGACCCAGGTCAGACAGGCCGAGACGAGATGAGAGACCTGCTCTGCTAGTCAAACACAGAAGTGTGCTCGATGTGGTAAATTCCATGTAGGTGAGTGTTGGGCAGGCAGTGGGAAGTGCTTTAGGTGTGGATCTACGGACCACCAAGTTAGAAACTGTCCGCAGCAACGGGGTAGTAAAGGGCCCACAGGTCAAGGAAATGCAAAACCGGAAAGAGGTGGACAGCAGCCACAGAGAGGCCGTGGTCAAGTCAATGGTGGCAATGGCACAGGACATGGTCGTGGAGAAACAAGTGGAGGTCCAGGTTATGCTGAGGCGAGGCAGCCAGCTTTGGTCTATGCAGCACGTCGTCAAGGGGACGAAGACGCTCTAAATGCAAATACCAGTGCATACTCTATCATAATATACTAAGTGTTTCTTTTGGCTTTAGAATTAGAGTTCACAGCGAAAGCATAGTGGTGAGACTTCGGTAGTATGATTAATAGTTAGTTGGAAATTTTAAGGACAAAATTTCTTTAAGGGGGTACAACTGTAACATCCTGAATTAATAGGCCTTTGCCTTTGTTGTGTGTTACATATATTGTGCAAATTAAAGTGTTATGATTGATACTTTCATGTATGGGCCAAGGATCATAATGTGTTTGTGGGCCTTAGGTCGTTGTGTGTTTTGGGATTTATACAGTTAGTCTTGGTGACTCACCCTTTCATTTTTCCTCTACTCTTTCAGATGAGCAGTAGATCGTGGACATGGGAGCCGAGATGGACTCGAGGGGCCATCAAGTTATTTATTTTCTTAGACTATTTCGGGTGTCTATTTAAGTTATGAATTATTGGGACTATTTTTGTAATAAGGGCTCCCTAGCTTAATGTTTTGATCTATATTTGATGATGTTTACATTTATCAATTTATGTTCAAAGTTTTAATTATAAAAAGAAATAAAATGGGCGTTTCAAAGAAGAAGTTTTATTAAAAAAAAAATCCTACAAAAGTTTTCTCCATTTGTCACTTATTCAACAAATACTTCTACAAAACAACCAAGATTGGAAAACCTTTTAAAGAGAAGTTTTAACTGTTAACTCGTGGCATACCAGATCCGGTCGTGATGTCTAGGCCAGGTTTGGGGTGTTACACATATAGGCAAGTAAAATTAGTTTTATGTTGGTCCTCTGCGGCTACAACTATTTGGTTGTATCCTAAATATTCATCTAAAAAATAGTAAAATTCGTTACCTTCCAGTCGATCTAACATCTGATCCATAAAAGGTAACAGAAAATGATCTTTACGAGTGGCTTTGTTCAATTTTCTGCAGTCAATATAGATTCTCCTACCTATGGCAGTTCTCGACGGGATTAACTCATTGTGTTCATTCTTGAAAATTGTGACTCCACCTTTCTTTGGTACACATTGTACTGGACTTACCCAAGAACTATCTGAGATGGGGTAGATAATTCCCACATCTAACCATTTGATCACTTCCTTCCATACTACTTCTTTCATGATAGGGTTAAGTCTCCTTTTCCCATTGATTCTACCTCACTCACCTTCCTCTAAAATAATCTTATGAATACAAAAGGAAGGGCTTATACCTCGTATGTCAGCTATGGACCAACCAATTGCCTTTTTAAATTTCTTTAAAACAGTTTAATCAGGTTCTCCTCTTGATATTTTGTCAGTTTTGTTAAAACAATCACAGGCAAAGTAGAACAGTTGCCTAAATAAACATATTTTAATTGGGATGGAAGTATCCTTAGTTCAATCTTAGGCGGTTCCTCGATTGACAACTTGGGTTGTGTAAATTCCTGAACTTCTAACTCTAGCAGTTCAAACTACAGTGGTTGAACATAACTCCTCGGATTAACTTCCATCAAAGCCATGTTTTCATTACCTTTTTCATCTTCCAATGGTTCAGACCCTAAAGTGTTCTCCAATGGGTCTTCTTCAAAATTTCTCTTGTATTCCATAGAAACTAAGGTTTCTAATTCCTCCATTACTGAACATTCTTCTGTTAGATCAAGAAATTTCATGGCCTTTAGAACGTTAAATGTTACCTGGTCATCTTGAACTCTCATTGTGAGCTCTCCATTTTGCACAGCTATCAACGTTCTTCCCGTGGCTAGGAAAGGTTGGAACAATGGAAATGTGCAAGTGTACAAAATTGCAATAAGTAATAAAGTGACAAGTAAATGTTCAGTTATTGTACCCACAGGGATTGTGAAAAGAATTATTTATGAATGCAACTAAAAACACTGTGGTGAAGAAAAATATTTTGATATTGAAGAAGTGATTAAAAACCAAGTAAAATAAAATAAAATAAAAACAAAAGTTTCAATGCACGATTTCAAAAGAAGGGTTTAATCAAGATGACATAATTATGTTAGATTAATTACATTTCTTAACTTAGAATTACTAAACTCATGTTCATGTTGTTACAAATAAATTCACGACAACTTGGTAATTTGCTAACTACTGCTCATACGTACCTATTAAGGACGAGATTCATCTTATCGCATCTTTTTAGTGCCTTAGCCAAATTACTCAAACAAACATCATAAGTGTTACCAAAAACAAAAAAATCATCCATGAAAAGCTCAACAAAATTTTCAACCATAGCAGTGAAAATTGCCATCATACATTGCTGAAATGTGACAAGTGCATTACATAAGCTGAAAGGCATTCGCCTAAAACCAAATATGGGCAAGTAAAAGTAGTTTTATGTTGGTCTTCCGAGGCTACAACTATTTGGTTGTATCCCGAATATCCATCTAAAAAATAGTAAAATTTGTTACCTTCTAGTTGATCTAACATCTAATCCATAAAAGGTAACAGAAAATGATCTTTACGAGTGACTTTGTTCAATTTTCTGTAGTCAATACAGACTCTCCAACCCATGATAGTTCTCGTCAGGATTAACTCGTTGTGTTCATTCTCGACAATCATGATTCCACCTTTCTTTGGTACACATTGTACTTGACTTACCCAAGAACTATCTGAGATGGGGTAGATAATTCCCCCATCTAACCATTTGACCACTTCCTTCCATACTACTTCTTTCATGATAAGGTTAAGTCTCCGTTGGCCATTGATTCTACCTCACTCACCTTCCTCTAAAATAATCTTATACATACAAAAGGAAGGGCTTATACCTTGTATGTTAGCTATGGTCTAACCAATTGCCTTCTTAAATTTCTTTAAAACAGTGCAATCAGTTGCTCCTCTTGATGTTCTGTCAGTTCTGCTAAAACAATCATATGCAAAGTAGAATAGTTACCTAAATAAACATATTTTATATAGGATGGAAGTACCTTTAGTTCAATATTAGGTGGTTCTTTGATTGACAACTTAGGTTGTGTAGATTCCCGAACTTCCAACTTTAGCAATTCGAGTCGCAGTGGTTGAACATAACTCCTCGGATTGGCTTCCATCAAAGTCATATCTTTAATACCTTTTTCATCTTCCAATGGTTCAGACCCTAAAGTGTTCTCCAACAGGTCTTTTTCAAAACTGCTCTTGTATTCCATAGAAACTAAGGTTTCAAATTCCTCCATTACTGAACATTCTTCCGTTAGATCGAGAAATTTCATGGCCTTTAGAACGTTAAATGTTACCTGGTCGTCTTGAACTCTCATTGTGAGTTATCCTTTTTGCACATCTATCAACGTTCTTCCTGTAGCTAGGAAAGGTTGGAATGATGGAAATGTGCAAGTGTACACAATCATAATAAGTAATAAAGTGACAAGTAAATATCGAGTTATCGTACCCGCAGTGACTGTGAAAAGAATTATTTATGAATGCAATTAAAAACACTTTGGTGTAGAAAAATATTTTGATTTTGAATAAGTGATTACAAACCAAGTAAAATAAAATAAAATAAAAATAAAAGTTCCAATGCACGAGTTCAAAAGAAGGGTTTAATTAAGATGACATAATTGCATGAATTTGAGTAAAAAGGGCATGAAAAAGTGCATATATTTTCGTGTTTCCAAAGGTCTCCTAAGGATGATCAGAACTTCCTTATCTGCTTCAAACATTGTCACAATTAAGTCAGTAGGAAAAATAAACTTATCAACTCTTTCCAAAACATCTCCGATCTTTCTCTCGGGATTTGCTAATGAACGATCTGCCAGTTGAAGTGTCACAGTAGTGGGTCTTCCCTATTCCCAACAGTTTGAAAATAGATTTGGGCATCAAGTTGATGCTTGCTCCAAGGTCGAACAAAGCTTTACATTGTAAGATTCTCCGATGTTACAGGGTATCGTAAGGATTCCAAGGTCTTTCAATTTTAGAGTAGCTTGTTTTGTAAAAACGCACTGCACTCCTTCGTCAAAACAACAGTCTCATACTCACGAAGCCTTTTCTTATTGGACAGAATATATCCTTCATAAACTTCACGTAGTTAGGTATCTATTCTAAAGCTGTAACACCCCTTACCCATATTTGACGCTGGGACAGGGTACGAGGTATTACCGGACATAAACATAAGCAAACATACATTTTCGAAACATAAATTTCCATCCAAATTAAAACTTTTCATATCGTCCCTAAAACGAGCCTATGATGCTCAATGCATGCTTTGGAATTGGTTAGGGACTAAACCGAGAGCTTTAGAAAATTTTACAAAACTTAGAAATTTTTTTCATGTTACAGGGCTCACACGCCCGTGTGCTAGGCCGTGTGGTTGATTTAATTTTCATAATTTTTCATAAAATAGGTACAAACTTCACACGGTCGAGACACACGCCTGTGTCTCTACCCGTGTGCTATATTCTGGACATTTTATTTTGCAACAATTAGGGTGTAGGGGACACACGGCTGAAACACATGCTCGTGGGATAGACTGTGTGTCACACACGGTCTAGACACACGCCCATGTGTCTACCCATGTGGACAAAAATAAGGCTATTTACCAAGCCATTTTGCCACCCTTCAATATACACAACTACAGAACATAACATGGCACCAAACCAAGCATATACATACAACCAAATCAGCCACAATCAAGACATCAGCACACTATTCACATGCTACCATCTATCATGCATCAACATTACATACTTATCAACTCATATCATGTAAATTTCCACATCCATGAAAGGTATCATCATATAAATTACTTATACCAATATTAGCCAATTGCAATGGCCATTTGCAAAATGAACTTTCAACCAATATAAGCTAATATATTTGGTCAAATCAATTATGACACATAACAAAATGACCAAGTCCCCTATACATATCGTAATTCAAAATGTTAATTTCATTGGTACCAAAATAATTGTTGATAGTGTGAGTGGATCTCCGACAAGCTCCGAACCTAAAGCTAGCTTGGTGACACTATAAGAGAAGGGAAAGGAAGGGGAGTAAGCTATATAGCTTAGTAAGTTCCTATGCAAATAATAAGAATCATAACCACACATTTAACATACAATTAACATAATGTAAGTTAACATGAATGTTACTAAAATCTCATAGTCATAATTTACTCAATCACAACCTTATTGAGGTTCATCACATATCGAGCTCATTAATTATGATTTTTACGTACACACATGTACCAATTCACTACATAACCATAGTCTTTCACAAGTTTGACATTTTCGTTAAGTTTTCCGTTGAACCAATTGGAATACTAAAGGATACTCAGGAATCTCGTACACATAGTACCGTACCAATGCCATATCCCAGATATGGTCTTACATGTAATCTCATATCGATTCCAATAGCCTAGCTATGGTCTTACACGAAGTCTCATATCGATGTCATATCCCAGATATGGTCTTACACGTAATCTTAGTAACCTTAATGTCATAACATTTGTATCCTATCTATTCCTAAGGTTCAACCAGAATTTCTCGCTTGTCGAAACTTTGTCGAATACATTCAAAGGGTAAATCACAATTCATACAATATTAAAGAATTTAAAATATAAATAACAATGCATTATTTACATACGAACTTACCTCGGTACAAAAATAGTAGAATTTGACTTAATCATCAAATACTTTGTTTTTCCCCCGGTCTAGGTTCGTACTTTGTTTTTCTTGATCTATAATAACAAATTTAACTCATTCAATCATCACATTATTCAATTCAGCCCAAAAATCATATTATGACAAAATTATATTTTTGCCCCTAAACTTTTGACATTTTACATTTTAGTCCCTAGGCCCGTAAAATGGAATATGTTCAATTTATTCAATACACAGGCCTTGCCGAACCTTTTTCATACCCATAACAGCACACAATTTTCATTAAATCACACTTTTGCTACTTATTTTATAACTTTTACAAATAGGTCATTTTTTACATTTTTACCGAAAATTACTTAGCAAAAGTTGTTTATCCAACATCAAATTTGTATAATCTATCATTAAGCATCAAAATACACAATTATCTAACATGGGTCAAACCCTAGACCTTGATCATTTCTCAAATTAGTGGTAGAAATAGATAGATCGGGTTACAACGATTTCAAAAATATAAAGAGCATTAAAAACGGGGCAAGAATGGACTTACAATCGAGCTTGAAAGTGGCAAAACCCTAGCTATGGCTTCCCTTCTAAATTTCGGCTATGGTGAGGAGGATGGACAAGATTTTTGGCTTGATTTTGGCTTCTAATTCATTTAATTACTAAATGACCAAAATGACCCTAACTTAAAACATAAAAATTCTCTTACTCCATGTCCATTTTTTGTCCACTAACTTAACCAATGGTCTAATTACCATCTAAGGACTTTCAATTTAAAGTTTCACAGCAATTAGACACTTCTAGCTTCTAGAATACACATTTTGCACATTTTGTAATTAGTCCTTTTATCTAAATTAAGAGCCTAAACGTCAAAATTTTCGAACGAAATTCTCACGAAATCATTTCGTAAAACTGTAGACTATAGAAATAAAATTAAAATAAACTTTACTACGTCAGATTTGTGGTCCCAAAACTACTATTCCAACTAAACCCAAAATCGGGCTGTTACAAAAGCCTCTACCAATGGGATGTTGATGTGATGTTGCTTTAGATCATCTAAGAACTTCTTGAGTTGTACTTGTAATACACCATACCTGTCCAAGTGGCCTAGCCTGAATATTAGGATGCCACTCCATTGTCTCATGTCATAACCAACAAGTAAAAGCTCATTTCCAATAAAACATTCATCAGTTTGCTATTCGTATTAGTCTTAAGCCAATCATACTAGCTAGTTATCATTATCACGTGCTAAACTTACATTAAATAGTCTTATAAACATATTAGAACATGCATAAGGTCCATTCAACAAAATTCTCAAACCAGGTCCATAGGTATCGATATGGAGACTAAGGTATCAATATTTTCTTTATGTGGTATCGATACCACCTAGAAAAACAATACCAAACTTGCATTTTGTTTCTTAATTAAAAATCAATGTCTCGAAAATTATCGGTACCTGTCGTGAAGTATTGATAAATTTACCCCAAGTATCGATACTCAAGCAAAGGTATCGATACCAAATCTCTATTCTGACTTCCTACACGTTTCACAACACAGAGGTATCAATTTTAAAACCCGATTATCGATACCTCTGCTCTAGACCTCAAAAATGCAACATACGCAAGTAATTAACCTATTCCAATTTAGTTCCTAAACATAATGCATCAATTACTTTGACAAATAATTATTCAACGGCCTAATTAACAGTTCAATATTGCAAAATTGTGTTTGAGCAAGTAACGTCAATCCATTCTTATGTTCATGAACCCAAGCATCACAACAACATGTAATTCTTATTAACTGATCCAAAATCAGCAAATTTCGTAGAAGTTAACATGGCTATAAACAAGTCTACCACATTTCCTTATTCCCCAAAATGTAAATAAATATAGAACACCTATGAAATAACAAAGAGATTCACTTGGATCACCTCTTGGAAACCACACCGCTCACACCGACACACAACTAATCTGCAATGGTTAAAGAAGGGAGTGGGAGAGCTTAACAAGATCAGTGAATGCCTAGAACAACTACCATGCAAACAGTTTATCAAGCATTAACAAAACAACCATATAGCATAACCTTAATAGTTCAAAATTTAGTGTCATAATATACTTACTCATGCATTATTATTAATTCTTTTACATGGTGAACATATTCACTTTTAAGCATATATCCTATTACACATATAATCACCTAACGTTCAAGCATATATCACAATATCCAAAACATCTTTATAAATAAATTGCATAATGGTGACATACTAATTTGGGCATACATCACCTTACACATATATACATTTTAAGATAATTTGACACTTGAGCTATGAAACATAAAAGTGAGCTCTATCATCACTCATCAGATACGCGGATCTCTAACACACCAAACATAGATTCATAGAGTCAAACATGTACCAAAAGTGAAGCATAAAGCTAACACTCTCATTATTTACCCTCAAATGTCCCGTTGAACGGAGCTTAGCTCACATTCCCTTATCCCTCCAACATGTCCTAGGGCCTCAACGCCCAAAATCAATGTACATATATGTGAGTACTCACAATCCTATGGCATGCCAACTATATCCAATGGTTTCAAGATCACAAGCCTAAAATATTCAAAGTCAAACATATATCACTTACCGATTATTCGTGCACAATCACTGCGTATTTGCATCTTTAGCAAAACATTGTTAATAGCATTTAACATATACATAACATGTACATATTTTCACTTTCACAATAGTTATCATAACCACATATCACATGTTATAGCATCTCATCTCAATTCACATATTCACCAAACACATAAGCACTTTGTTCACAAGATTGTAACACCCCTAACCCATAACCATCGCCGGTCTAGGGTTAAAGGCATTACCGGATAAATCAGATCTTTTACGAACATTTCACATCATAATTTAAAACTTAAAATAAAAGAGTCCCTAAATTAGGTCCACGAGACCTTAAGCATGCATTAGAAAGGGGTCGGGACTAAACTGAACTCATATGAATTTTTTTAAAATTAATAATTTTTCAAAGCTACAGAGGTCACACGCCCGTGTGGGCAGGTTGTGTGCCTTACACGGCCTTAGACACGCCCGTGTGTCCAAGCTGTGGTTGACACTGACTTATATCACACGGCCTGTCACACGCCTGTGTGTCTAGCCCGTGGTCGAAACTGACTTGCATCACACGGCCAGTCACACGCCCGTGCGTCTAACCTGTGTGCGAGCCTGACTTGAATCAAATTACAAACTTCAGGGACACGATAGAGCCAGACGCCAGTGTGCTCAACCGTGTGGGCAAATATAAGCCAGTTATAAGGCCAATTTGCCACCGATTTTAGGGTCAATTCTACAAGCATAAAAAAGCACATTACATACCTTCAAAATGCAACCAAATCATACCAATAATACCCATCTTTTCTAACCTTTCAAATGCATATCAAACATACCAACTTAAGTACCATTTATCTCATTCTAATCAGAAGGATTTTTAAGTATAATCCATCCAAAAACTACCAATTCATTATGACAACCTTTCATAAAAAATATACCAACTTTGCATCACAAAACATAGACTAAAATATACCATATTCACATCTCATTTACAAGCCATATCACATAGCTTATATATACAACTCAAAAAAAATCTAATTCAACTAGACTATACATGCCATACTTAAATATGTACATATTCCATAAGGTACCAAAATAGAGTTTGATAGTGTGGTGATGATCCTTGATGATCCCCGAGCCTTCCACAGCTTTAACAATCTATAAAACAATGCAAACACACACAAAGTAAGCTTTCAAAAGCTTAGTCAGCCATATACAAATAAACTTAACATATAAAACATTTATAACCATATCAATTACAAGAACTTTAACATATCTCGATAGCATATTCATAATTCTTCTTTAGCTCAATTGTATCTAATCATTTGCTTGACAACAAATCACATATTCATGTATCTCATTAGATCATAACACATTCATACATATACAACATTTTGTCTCATCAAGTCTATGCACATATCTCACTTTTGCAAATTCACATATACTTACCTTTCATACTCCAACATAGTATACATTTCAAACGTACCTGAATCGGTTATACATTTCACATATTCTTTCATTTCTCATAATTGCCCGTTGAACCATTCAGAATCAAATAGGATACTCAAATAACTCGGAGTACTCGTACAAAGCCAACATCCCAGACGTGGTCTTACATGTAATCAAATATCGATGCCATTGTCCAGACAGTGTCTTACATGCAGTCTCAAATCCATGCCAACATCCCAGATGTGGTCTTAAAGGATATCACATATTGGAACCCTATGTCATGACATATGAATCCTATCTATTCCTAAGGTTCGTACGGGGCTTTTTGGACATTGACACAGTGCCGAAACTATCTCGAATTTCATGTGTATATCTTCAGTAATTATTCATCACAATACAATTTCATATGAACATAAATAAATCAATTCAAATACATTTATTTGTATATAGACTTACCTCGTATTCTAAATAAACGGATAGATTCGACTACTCGATCACTTTCGACTTTCCTCGGTCTAAATCCATTTTCTTTGGTTCTTGATCTATACATATTCAAATTTAACCCATTTATTCACCAATCATTCAATTCAATCCAAAAACACATATTTAGGGCATTCTACAAATTAGCCCCCATAATTCACATTTTGACATTTAAGTCCTTATTTCACAAAATCACAAAATACACATAATTTCTTTGTACCCATGCTTAGTCGAATTTTCACATGCTTCATATAAGTCCACAAATTTCATTTATTTTACATTTTAGTCCCTCAAAATATTATTTTCACAATTTAGTCCAAATTACTCAAAGTCACCAAAAATCCAAAGACAAAACATGTTAATCTAACACATATATTTCATATTTCATCAACTAACATCACAAATCTCAAGCGTTCATCAATGGCACATTTCAAATTCTTCATCAAATTTCAAAATTAAGACATGGGTTTTGTAGTACTCGAAGCGACGATTACAAAAATATATAAATTATTAAAAATCGAAACCAAAACATGCCTTAATTTTGCTTGAACATAGCCGAAACCTAGCTTTCTTTTTCCTTTAGTTTTTTTTCTTTGAAATTTGGCACCAAAGATGAACATATTTCAACCATTTTCATATTTGTTTTATTATAATTCATATTAATTGTCTAATTCCACTATTACCCTTAATGAAATATTAATGGAAAAAAACATTTAAACTATGGACATAATTGTCCAAGAACTTAATAATGGCATAATAACATCATAAGGACTTCATATTAATAAAGACACAGCAATTCAGTACTTAATCAATTAGAAAGCCACTTTTACATTTTCTGCGATTAAGTCCTTTTCTCAAATTAAACACACAAACAACAAAATTAATTCACAAAACTTTCACACATGATAAATCACATATGGTAAACACAGAAAATAATATTAAAACATTTTTTTGACTCGAATCTGTGGTCCCGAAACCACTATTCCAACTAGGGTCTAAACTGGACTGTTATAATTTCCTCCTTAGGGATTTTCGTCCCGGAAAATTTTACCGTTAAACAAGTTCGAATATTGTTGTCTCATAGCATCTTCAGGCTCCCACGTAACCTCTTCAACCCCGTGTCGATGCCACAATACTTTTATTAACGAGATTTTCTTATTTTGCAATTCTTTAACCTCACGAGCTAATATACGAATCAGTTCTTCTTTGTATGTCATATCAGACTGAATCTCTATCTCAGATGGAGAAATTACATGCGAAGGATCAGATCTATATCGTCTAAGTATTGACACATGAAACACATTATGAATCTTTTCTAATTCCGGTGGCAACAATAATCTGTATGCAACAGGTCCAATACACTCGATAATTTCATACGGCCCGATGAACCTCGGACTCAATTTGCCTTTTCTGCCAAAACAAAGTATTTTCTTCCACGGAGACACTTTCAAGAGCACTTTATCATCGATTCCAAACTCAATATCTTTTCGTTTCAAGTCTACATAAGATTTCTGATGATCTGATGTGGCTTTCAAACTTTTACGAACCACTTTCACTTTCTGCTCAATTTCTTTGATCAAATTGACCCCATGTATCTTATTTTCAGTTAACTCAGTCCAATACAAAGGTGTTCGACATTTGCGTCCATACAAAGCCTCATAAGGTGCCATTTTGATACTTGACTAAAAATTATTATTATACGCAAACTTAATCAATGGCAAATATTGTTCTCACGTACCATCAAACTCAAGAATGTAACATCTCAACATATCCTTGAGAATCTGAATAATCCGCTCGAATTGACCATCTGTCTGTGGGTGAAAAGGTATACTAAAATACAATTTAGTACCTAAAGCCTCTTGCAGTTTCTTCCATAATCGTGAAGTAAACCTCGGATCTCTGTTAGATACAATAGATAGTGGCACTCTGTGCAATCTCACAATATTAGAAATATATAGGTCAGCTAATTTATCATGTGAGTAATCAGATCATACCAGAATAAGATTGGCTGATTTCGTCAATCTGTCAACTACGACCCAAATTGCATCTTTCTTTCTCAGAGTCAAAGGCAACCCTGAAACAAAATCCATCGTCACTCTATCCCACTTCCACTCATGTATCATTATCGGTTGTAACAAACCAGATGGCACTTGATGTTCATCTTTAACTTGCTGACAAACTAAACATTTCGAGACAAACTTTGAAATATCCCATTTTATACCAAACCACCAATAAAGTCGTTTCAAATCATTGTAAATCTTTGTACTTCCCGGGTGTATAGGTAAGTGACTGCTATGAGCTTCTTTCAGTATCAACTGAATCAATTCTTAATTCCTCGGAACACAAAACCGATCTCGGTATCTCAAACAATTATCATCATCAACTCAAAATTCAGAATCAGAGTTCAAATTACACTTAGCTCGTTTCGCTATCATTTCATTATCAACTTTTTCAGCATCACATATTTGCTGTAAAAACAATGGTTTTGCTTTCAATTCAACCAAAACTGAACCATCATCAAAAAAATCTAAATGAGCATTCATCACACGAAATGCAAATAGTGATTTCTGACTCAATGCATCAGTAACAACATTGGCTTTACCTGGATGATAATCTATCACAAGTTCGTAGTCTTTTAACAATTCTAACCATCTTCTCTGTCGCAGATTCAAATATTTCTGAGTCATCAAATATTTCAGACTTTTATAATCTAAAAGCACATGGCATTTTTCACCAAAGAGATAATGACGCCAAATCTTTAATGCAAACACAATTGTAGCTAGCTCAAGGTCGTGTGTCGGATAATTCTTTTCATGTGGTTTCAATTGTCTTGAGGCATAAGCTATAACTTTGCCTTCCTACAATAAAACACATCTCAGACCATTCAACAAAGAATCACTATAAATCACAAACTCTTTACCCGATTCTGGCTGTACCAAAACTAGAGCTTCTATCAAAAGGGCTTTCAACTGATCAAATCTTTTCTGACATTTATCGAACCATTCAAATTTCACATCTTTTTGAAGCAATCTAGTCAACGGAATCGCAATCATTGAAAATCCTTTTACGAACCGTCGATAATAACCAGTAAGTCCCAAAAAACTGCAGACTTCAGATACATTTTTTGGAGGCTTCCACTCTAAAATAGTTGAAATCTTGCTTGGATCAACTCGTATACCGGATGGTGACACAATATGTTCCAGAAAACCAACTTCACGCAACCAGAACTCACATTTACTAAACTTTACATACAATTTCTTATCACGCAGAGTTTGTAGCACAATCCTCAGATGTTCAGCATGCTCAATTTCATCATGCGAATAAATTAAAATGTCGTTAATAAACACAACAACAAATCGATCTAAAAACGGTCTAAAAATTTTGTTCATCCATAAAAACAGCAGGACCATTGGTTAGTCCGAAAGGCATAACTAAAAACTCATAATGCTCGTACCTCGTTCTAAAAGCAGTTTTCGGAATGTTTGAATCTTTTACTCGCAATTGGTAATACCCTGATCTCAGATCTATCTTAGAAAACACGGTGGCTCCTTTCAGCTGATCAAACAAATCATTGATTCTGGGCAGAGGATATTTGTTCTTAATAGTCACTTTGTTTAACGGACGGTAATCAATGCACATTCTCATCGTGCCATCTTTCTTTTTCACAAATATAACGGGAGCACCCCAAGGTGAGAAACTCGGTCGTGTAAATCCTTTATCTGTCAACTGTTGCAACTGTGACTTCAACTCTTTCAATCTGTTGGTGCCATTCTATACAGAGCTATTGAGATAGGAGTCGTTCCCGGCACTAAATCAATACCAAACTTAACTTCTCGCATCAGAGGTAATCCTGATAGTTCTTCAGGAAATATATCAGAGAATTCACATACAACTAGCACAGATTCAACTTTCCTTTCAGTCACTCTCGAATCAATTACATAGGCAAAATAAGCTTCATAACCCTTTTTGATATAATTGTGAGCTTTCATTACTGATATCACAGCCGGTAACCCATTCAAATCATTAGTTTTAATCCGAACTATTTCATCATTCAGACATTTCAAATCAATATTCTTTCCTTTACAGTTTACAACAGCATCATACAATGTCAACCAATCCATACCAAAAAATATATCGAACTCATCAAATGGTAATAGCATCAGATCAGCTGGAAAACAAATATCGCGAAACATCAATAGACAATTCTTGCATACTTTGTCAACCAAGACACTTTTACCTAAGGGGTTCAATACTCTAATTATAAATTCAATAGACTCTACAGGCAATGTAACACCCCAAACCCGGCCCACGAGCCTTGACCGGATCTGGTATGTCACTGAGAAAACGTTTGAAAAGATTTTGTCGTGCGGGTGAAAACATGAAAATTTTTTGTGATTTGTAAAACATTATATATTTAAAATGCCAAGTAAAAGATTGATTGTTACAAAAATATCTGTGTTTAAAACCTTAGTATATATATTTTAAGATATAAGTTGCTGAATATAAAATCATTTCCAAATAGTAATTTAATCGTCAATCCAACTAAAACTTAATAATAAACTTCAAGTACTCTAAGTGGCCCTTATTACAATAAATAATTAATCAAAAGTACTGAATTATAAATGCGTAAAACAAATAAAAATGTCTTCTGCATGGCCACCTTGCATCCTCTCCAACCCGGTCCAAGATTCACGTATAACCTGCGATGTTGGTAAAAATTTGGGGTGAGGCATACAGACTCAGTGTGTAATTAGTCCACTGAATTCCACCCACATGGGCTTGGCCCACAACCACATTAAAACACATATCAGATAACAAGGCAACTTATTCACATTGTTCCAAAATTGGGCTTGGCCCATATCCACACTGATCCACATTCCACACATATTTATGCAAAGTGCACCCAACCCAATCCTAGGGTCCATCCTCTACACACCCCCGTATCCAGCCACCACACACCAGGGGATTACTAAATCACCCTCCAACCGCTACACACCAATTTGGCAATTAATGCCGTCCATGATGTAGCTCTTAACTAACGTTAATCCATGATGAGGCACATAGCCACTCATCAAACCACGATATGGCACAAAGCCTATATCAACCACGATGAGGCACAGAGCCATTCATCAAGCCACGTGAAATTAATTACAGTTAGTCCACAATGCGATCTTAGTCAGCACCAATCCACGATGTAGCTCATGGCTAACATCAAACCACGTACATAAATGTACACTCGTACCTTCGTTCATATTCATATCCCATCCCATGCACATGCACATATAATAATGTCATGATAAATAATGCATGTACATGTTATTCAGCATACAAACATATTCTTATTGGCATATTCACACATATACACATTAATAACCATATTTCCATCAGATTTGATACTGACGTGATTATCGACATACCCCTTTTAAGGTATCCATCTCATAATTGCCACTGGACTTATTAGCATACACATAACACATGCAAACATAATCATAAACCCGGAAAACGGTGGGTTAATCACACACAACACATGCACATATACATATATCCCGGAAAATAGCAGGCTAACCACACACCTGATAACTTGGCGCTACACTCTCGATCCCGATGCTATCACTAAGTGAAACTACCGCTATCTGCCTATAACTTTCCCCTGCTGCTGGCCCACACCCCGGTGGCCAATCACGAACTGCAGAGACGGACCTCTTCTTAAACTTAGGGATAGGGACTACCCCTTTACCTTCTTGACTGGTTCCCACGTCCATCGAAAGTCACTTAATCAGAACATTTGGTTAATCATCAATATACGAGATCTTAATTGAATAAACCACAACTTAACATCCTTACCAAAACGAACTAGAAACCTGAGACTTCTCCTTTGTCCCTATCGATTTGGCCCTAAAACATCATAGACAGAATCGGTCACACTTAAATGCCAAAGATGGCCTATGGCCGATTATCACAAACCACCTACCTAACTTACCTAAAACCAGAATACTTGCTTGCTCCTTAAATTGTCGACATCCCTACTTAACAACTATTAGAAACGGCTATCAGCAATAATCCATGAACATGGCCCTTGGCCGAATAGTACATATCACTTACCTTGATGAACCAAATCCCGAGAGACTCTTTTAATGCTCCCTAACGTTGGCACAAAAGGAACACACTAATATGGCCTTAAGCATATTCGGCCATTCTTAGAAATCAAGGACTACCCTTGATTTATGCATACCAAGAGAAAGAGAAGGAAACCGATTACTAAAAGGAGTACTTACCACCAAGCTCGCTTGAAGAGACTATAAGAAAGTAGTCGAGAGCACCTTCAATAGGGATTCGGCAATGGCTTCAAATGTAAATGCAATATTCGGCTATGGTTCTAAATGGCAAGGGGTATTCGGCTATCCAAGAAAAGGTGTAAAATTGGGGTTGAAAGAAAGAAAAGAATAGGTAGAGAAAGTGAGGAAATTCGGCACAAAGAGAGAGTGAGATGAGAGGAACAATTTTTGGCAAAAAGAAAATAAATGGAGAAAAGAATGGCCAAAAGATGAGCACCCTTATTTGTACTACCCAATTTCGGCACACATACCTTCTACACCCATCAAAGCCGAAAATTTACAAACCAAAGAGTCCCACATTCGGCCATTGCTCATCCCCCCTCTCAATCCCATATTTCTCTCCTATTTTTTCTCTAAGCTACTCATTCAAAATAAATTGAATAAGTCAACATTATCTCTTCTCATCTAGCCGAATTTTAAAAAGAAAAACAAAGCTTTATCCTTATCTTTAAAGTCCCATTGCCGTCCAACTCCTTCCCCCTCTCTTGACGCCAATCAGCAAAAATAAAACACACTCCCATGCTGCCAACATGATTCGAACCTCCTCCCTCGAGTCTCCTTGCTGATGCAACCTCTCCCCCTTGCACCTAGGCGCTCCATTGCCACTTTACTACTTCCCTTTTTGTATCATAAATCCCCCACAATTCCTCTTAAGGCCTCCTTAGCCTAGCCCCTCTTTTTAAACTTAAAAATCAATAATTTCCAAAGCATTCCCTTTTATCCTAGAGTTCTCAAAACTTCTCAAACACTTTCAAACACACTCTAAGCCTACTAGCTCATGAATTATGCATCAAATGCATAACCCCTAAATCCTGGATGTTACAGGCAAAGTCTTACTGGATACTAAGTTCATGCATAATATGAGTGAGTAGACCCTGGATCTATCAATGCAATCACAAAAGTATCGTAAAGAGTAAATGTACCCATAATAACATCTGGAGGCAAAGCTTCCTCACGAGTTCGAATGGCGTATGCTCTGGCAGGTGCTCTAGCTTTAGATCTTGCAACTGTATCTTTCGTAGCTCCCTGACTACCACTGACATTTCTTGTATTTCTAGAAGGTCTACCTCTACCAGAAGCATTATCTGATTTTGGATTCTGTGTAATCTCTTGCTCAACAAACTCTGGACAATCCCGAATTAAATGATCTAATGATTCACATTTAAAACAAGCTCAGTCATTCAATCTACAATTGCCCGGATGTTTTTTACCATAATGTCTACATTCAGGTCATTCGGATCGGACATTTCCAACACTAGCTATCAAAGTTACTGGAGCATTGAAGTTCGACTACGATCTAGCTCGATCTCTGTTCAAATGTCCCACACTAGTCTTTGAACGGCTATACTCATCTCTAAATTTCTTTGATGCAGACTGAAATAATTTACTTGAGAATCTCTTTCTCACATTTTTGGCTTCAGACTTAGCTTTTCTTTTATCTTTCCCGAGTGCTTCAACTTTACTTGCTCGATCAACAAGCACAACAAATTCTTTTATTTCCAAAATTCCAACTAGCAAACGGATATCTTCATTTAGACCGTCTTCAAACCTTTTACACATTATTTGTTCAGTAGAAATACATTCCCGAGCATATTGATTTAGTCTCACAAATTCTCGTTCGGACTCTCTGACAGAGATATGACCCTGTTTCAATTCCAGAAACTCATTTCCTTTTTGATCTATAAATCTCTGGCTAATATATTTCTTCCAGAATTCAGACTGAAAGAATTCCCAAGTAATACGTTCCTTTGGAACAATAGAAATCAAAGTCTTCCACCACTGATAAGCTGCATCTCATAATAAAAAAATGGCACATTTTAAGTATTCATCAGGAATCAATGACATTTCATCAAACACTCGGATTGTATTCTCGAGCCAAAACTCAGCTTTCTCAGCATCATTATCACTAGTGACCTTGAACTCTTCATCCCCATATTTGCAGATTTTATCGACCGGAGGCCTATTCAACAGATTCAGATTCATAACGGGAGGTAGAACAGTAGTCTAAGAAGGATTGGGCAGGGGTGGAGGATGTGAAACAGCCGGATTTGTTTTAATGTATTAGTGAACCACTCATTCATCATTTGGAAGAAGGCTTCTTTAGCCTATCCTTCCTGATCGCTAGTAGTCGGTCTTAAATTAGATGGCGTTGTCCCTTGAGCGGGAGCAGGCGCATTACTTTCAACGTAATCAGCTACAACTCTTTCAGGATCCATTACTATACGGAAAACACATTTTATACGTCAGGATTCATCACACTATCATAGTTCGTATATATGGCATGTATAGCAAGACTCTCACAAAATACGTTAGTCCTAGAATCGACTAAACCATAGCTCTGATACCAATAAAATGTAACACCTCTAACCCGTAACCATCACCAGTCTTGAGTTAAAGGCATTACCAGATAAATCAGATCTTTTACAAACATTTCACATCATAATTTAAAACTTAAAAGAGTCCCTTAAATAGGTCCACGAGACCTTAAACATGCATTAGAAAGGGGTCGAGATAAACCGAACTCATATGAAATTTTTTGAAAATTAAACATTTTTTAAAGCTACAGAGGTCACATGCCTGTGTGGGTAAGACATGTGAGGACATGCACGTGTGTCCAAGCTGTGCTCGACACTGACTTATATCACACGGCCTGTTACACGCCCGTGTGTCTAGCCCGTGGTCAAAATTGACTTGCATCACACGGCCTGTCACACGCCCGTGTGTCTAAGCCGTGTACGAGCCTGACTTGAATCAAATTACAAACTTCAGGGACACGGTACAGCCACACGCCAGTGTGCTCAACCGTGTGGGCAAATATAGGCCATTTACAAGGCCAATTTGCCACCGATTTTAGGGTCAATTCTATAAGCATAAAAAAGCACATTTCACACCTTCAAAATGCAACCAAATCATACCAATAATATCCATCTTGTCTAACCTTTCAAATGCATATCAAACATACCAACTTAAGTACCATTTATCTCATTCTAATCATAAACAATTTTAAGTATAATCCATCCAAAAACTTAACAATTCATTATGACAACCTTTCATAAAAAATATACCAACTTTGCATCACAAAATAGAGACTAGAATTTACCATATTCACATCCCATTTAGAAGCCATATCACATAGCTTATATATACAAGTCAAAACAACATCTAATTCAACTAGACTATACATGCCATACTTAGATATGTACACATTCCATAAGTTACCAAAATAGAGTTTGATAGTCTGGTGATGATCCTCGGTGATCCTCGAGCCTTCCGTAGCTTTAACGATCTATAAAACAATGCAAACACACACAAAGTAAGCTTTCAAAAGCTTAGTGAGCCATATACAAATAAACTTAACATATAAAACATTTATAACCATATCAATTACAAGAACTTTAACATATCTCGATAGCATATTCATAATTCTTCTTTAGCTCAATTGTATCTAACCATTTGCTTGACAACAAATCATATATTCATGTATCTCATTAGATCATAACACATTCATACATATATCACATTTTGTCTCATCAAGTCTACGCACATATCTCACTTTTGAAAGTTCACATATACATACCTTTCATACTCAAACATGGTATACATTTCAAACGTACCTGAATCGGTTATACATTTCAAATATTATTTCATTTCTCGGAATTGCCCGTTGAGCCATTCAGAATCAAGTAGGATATTCAGATAACTTAGAATACTCGTACAAAGCCAATGTCCTAGACGTGGTCTTATATGTAATCAAATATCGATGCCACTGTCCCAAACAGAGTCTTAGACGAAATCATATATGATTTCAATGTCCCAAACATGGTTTTACACGTAATTTAAAATTGATGGCAACATCCCAGGTGTGGTCTTACAGAATATCACATATCGGAACCCTATGTCATGACATATGAATCCTATCTATTCCTAAGGTTCGTACGGGGCTTTTTGGACATTGACACATTGTCGACACTTTCTCGGATGTCATGTGTGTATCTTCCGTAACCATTCGTCACAATTCAATTTCATATGATCATAAATATATCAATTCAAATACATTTATTTGTATATAGACTTACCTCGTATTCTGAATAAACGGACAGATTCGACTACTCGATCACTTTCGACTTTCCTCGGTCTAAATCCGTTTTCTTTCGTTCTTGATCTATACATATTCAAATTTAACCCATTTATTCATCAAATCATTCAATTCAATCCAGAAACACATATTTAGGGCATTTTACAACTTAGCCTTCATATTTTCACATTTTGACATTTAAGTCCTTATTTCACAAAATCACAAAATACACATAATTTATTTGTACCCATGCTTAGCCAAATTTTCACATGCTTCATATAAGTCCACACATTTCTTTTATTTTATATTTTAGTCCCTCAAAATATTATTTTCACAATTTAATCCAAATTACTCAAAGTCACCAAAATTCCAAAGACAAAACATGTTAATCTAACACATATATTTCATATTTCATCAACTAACATCACAAATCTCAAGCATTCATCAATGAAACATTCCAAATTCTTCATCAAAGTCCAAAATTAAGACATGAGTTTTGTAGTACTCGAAGCAACGGTTACAAAAAAGTAGAAATTATCAAAAACCGAAACCAAAACATACCTTAACTTTACTTGAACATAGCCGAAACCTAGCTTTCTATTTCCTTTCTTTTTTCTTTGAAATTCGACACCAAAGATGAACATATTCCAACCATTTTCATATTTGTTTTATTATAATTCATATTTATTATCTAATTCCACTTTTACCCTTAATGAAATATTAATGGAAAAAAAACATTTAAACTATGGACATAATTGTCCACTAACTTAATAATGGCATAATAACATCATAAGGACTTCATATTAATAAAGACACACCAATTTAGTACTTAATCAATTAGAAAGCCACTTTTACAGTTTCTGCGATTAAGTCCTTTTCTCAAATTAAACACACAAACAACAAAATTAATTCACGAAACTTTCACACATGCTAAATCACATATGGTAAACACAGAAAATAATATTAAAATATTTTTCTAACTAGGTTTTGTGGTCCCGAAACCACTATTCTGACCAGGGTCTAAACCGGACTATTACAAAGATAATATAGGTATGAGAAAGCTTACGCTCGAAATTTAGAGTTGGGGTTTAGGCTACTTCCAATTTCCCAAATAATGCATTAAATCATGTCTACAAGCAATTATTCCAAACACTCACCAATTATGCTTTCGCCAAAAAAGTAAAAGCTCAAACTAGCTTTCCTTGCCTCTATCTCTACTCGTATAAGGTCTTATTGAATTTGAAACTTAAGCACAACAATTCACACAACAATGCATTTAATAATTAGCTAAGAACTCACCACAAGAAATAAAAAACATAAGACTAAGCTAGGTTACCCATGTAACCTAAACTTATAACATAGCTAACTTTAAATTTGAATATCTCGATCTATACTTAATCTTTTCACCTAAAACCAATTTTTTTCATCTTATAATTCACCTCTGACTAAATCTCAACCTTTAAACTACAATAAAATACTCAATTCGTAGTATAGACATTTTTGACATGTTTTATGGCTATTTTCTAAAAATTCAATAAAACTCAAGAATTCTTTAACGAAACGTCAAAATAAAGTTAGAAACCTTCTAATCATGTTAAAATAAGTTGAAAAACACTTTGAAACCAGGTTTTTATGCAAAATTCTAAAATCTACCATTAATGACCCAATTTTCAGCTTTTATTTAAAACATACAATTTAATGGCAAAAATAAAACATCCTGAATTAATGGGCCTTTGCATTTGTTGTGTGTTACGTATAATGCGCTAATTAAAGTGTTTAAGGGGTCTAGATCGGGCTCAAGATTTGGCCGAGGCCCTAGTTAAAAATCTTCTACTTGGGCACTCTAGTGGAAAGCAGTAGGATAGGGCTTAAAAGATGTTATCTGTGTTTTAAGACACAAATGGGCTTGTGGCCCAGTGGCAAAGTGGCGCCACTTAGGGGCTTTGACGTGGCATGATAAGCAGTAAGGGAGGTCCAAGGTTCGAGTCGTATTACCCATCTATTTTAATTAATTTTGGCGTCAAAGAAGAGTAGAGTTAGAGTCAGTTAGAATGCTTGAAATTAGGAAGAATAATTGATAGATAATGTGGATAATATGGATGATAATGTGGTAGATAAAGGAAGAAAGAGGTGGTGTTATCCATGTTACCTAAGGATGAGTGATCAGATGAATATAGAGGAGAAAAGATAGGAATTATTTGCTGAGTGCAGTGTGGGCCTAATTTCCATCTCTTTGAGGGGTGCCGAAATTTCCCCTACTATTGGATTAATTGTTAGTTATCAGGAAGGGCGCTTTCAGTTTTTGAAAGGTAAGTGCCGAAATTCTCTATAAATATGGGGGTATCTCTTCAATTCCGACATTTGGAACCCTATTCTTTTCTTCTTTCCCTGTGCCGAAATTCTAAGTCTCCCTATACAAGTTCTTTTCTTTTAATGTCTTCTAGAAGCTGAAACCTCATAATTCTTTCTCTACATTCTTTTCTTTTGATCTTTGCTGAAGCCGAACCTACCTGTAGTCTGCCAAAATTCTCTTTTCTTCTTCCTGCCAATTTCATCATTAAAAGCCGAATCTCCATAGATTTCTTCGAATCACCTTCTCTTTCTGATTTTCGCAAAAAGCCAGAATCCTCTGAGAGTAGCCGAATCTTCTCTAGTAAGAAGATCATCTAGATCTAAAAGCTGAAAATCGTTAGTCTCTAATTTTAGGAATTCAAGGTAAGGGGCCCTCTTTAGATCTCCATTGATTTGCTATCGTATTTATGATCTTAACCATATGTAATGGTTTAACAAACCTAATTTGTCATAGTAGTTTTAACAAGGACTTTTTGATGGAATCAAATATGGATCAGGCAAAGGAGAGGATTGGGTCCGTAAACCCAATCCCTAAGTTTAAGAAACGAGCGGTGTCTGCTGTTCGAGATTGGCCACCGGGTTGTGGACCGGCTTCTGAACAACACTTTAGGCAGATAGCAGTGGTGTTGGCTACGGATAGCGTCGACATAGGCAGTATCATCTTGTCGGTAATTAGGTGTGTAGATTTCTAACACACTAGTTAATTGCAATATATATGTTATGGGCTAAAAAGCCAGAAATAGGCTGTGTAGACAGTTGAATAAAACCAGAAAAAGGGTTAACAAAGGATGCCAAGTACGTAATCATAGAAACCACTCTATGAGTATCGATATATGTGAAAACCTGTTTTCTTGTTTTTTTTAAGTATATATGCATGGGATGGGATTATGATAATGAAGGGGAGCTGCATCATGGGTCACTTGGTGGTCGGTGGTTAAACCAAAAAATCTAATGTTAGGTCACATAGTGATCGGTGGCAATGCCACAGTTAATGATTCCTGATTCATAGGAATAGGCAGTACAGCTGTCGTTATGGTGTGTAGCGGATGGAGGGTTGATTGTAGAAATCCCTGAGGTGTGATGGTTGGTACGGGTTGGTGTGTAGAGGATGGAATTCTAGGATAGGTTGGGCTATTCATCATTTATTATTTATCATGTAATTATGATTAATGCTTTCATGTATGGGCCAGGGTTCATAATTTGTTTGTGGGCCTTAGGTCGTTGTGTGTTTTGGGATTTATACACTGAGTCTTGGTGACTCACCCGTTCATGTTTCCTCTACTCTTTCAGATGAGCAGTAGGTCGTGGACATGGGAGCCGAGACAGACTCGAGGGGCCATCAAGTCTTTTTATTTTCATAAACTATTTTCAATTTTTCTTTAAGTTTCAAGTTTGGAATTATTTGATGTAATAAGGCCTCCATAGCTTCGGTTAAAAGTTGACATATGTTAATGTTTATGTTAATGTTTTTTTTTAATTCATGATCAAAGACTTATGTTTTAAAGAAATAAAAATGGGATTTTCAAACAAGTAATTTGTATAGAAGAAATAAAAATATTACAAAGCTTTTCTTCAAATAACACTTATCTGACGAATACTTCTACAAATCAACCAAGATTGGAAAACCCTTTAAAGTGAAGTTTTTAAACTTTAAGCCGTAACATACCAGATCCGGTCGTGGCGTTTGGGCTAGGTTTGGGGTGTTACATTTTGGTATGAGAGCCCAGTTCAAAACTAGGGCTATGAAATGGGTCTAGTAATGTTTTGTAAAGTTGATGTGGATTTGGAAAAAATTCAGGAAGAAGATATGGCCTTCGAGTTTACCGACACCCAATCAACGCAGGTAAGTATTCTAAAATTTTGGATGTGATATATATGTGGGCTTGATGGGCTTGATGGACGTAGACTAGTATGTTAGGCATTGATGGACTATAGGCTTAGTTAAAACAACTCTTTAAATTCATAAGACTTAATCTATCCAAACAAACCCGTGAACGAGTCGATGGGTTAGGGTGTGGCAACAAGCATATGCATGTCTAGGATTGGATTCAGGGAGAGCTTGGTACTTAAGTAGTCCTAGTGACTCACCTCCTCTTCGCTGGAATCCTACCTGGTGCGTAGTGACTGTTCACCTTAGTCATGAGGACTTGTTGATGGGCCAAAATCTATAATTAAAACCCGAAAGGGACCAGCCATCCTATTTTGCAAAATTACCAAATTACCCCTGATTTATAAAATGACCAAAATAACCCTTATTTGTAAAATTACTAAATCACCCCTGATTCGTAAAATTACCAAAATACCCCCAGATTGCAAAATTACCAAAATACCCTTATTTCACAACAACACCAAGGAACCCTATTTTGGAAAATTACGAAAATACCCCTGTAGGATAAATTAGGAAAATACCCCTAGGTAGTGAAATGATGAAGATACCCCTACATGATGAATGTAAGTTCGTGGATGCTACTTGTATGTTGATGTTTGATGATTGAATGTATGTGGTTACTAGAGCTAGGAGATACAAACTTGAGACCGAAACCCGTAGATATAATTTCGAATTCGAAAGAACTACTCTTGAAACTTCTGTCCATAAGATTGTTCATGGTTAATCAGTGAAAGAAACAAATAATTCATAAAATTTCTAATCAGATAAACGCGAATCAGTAGAATGAGTACAAGGGGTCGTGGACATCCGCCGCGTAGTCGTGGTAGGGGTAGAATGGCTGTGTCAGAACCAGAGTTTACAGCGAAAGCATAGTGGTGAGACTTGAGTAGTATGATTAATAGTTAGTTGGAAATTTCGAGGACGAAATTTCTTTAAGGGGGTACAACTGTAACATCCTGAATTAATGGGCCTTTGTACTTGTTGTGTGTTACGTATAATGTGCTAATCAGAGTGTTTAAGGGGTCCAGATCGGGCTCAAGATTGGGCCGAGGCCTTAGTTAAAAATCTTCTACTTGGGCACTCTAGCGGAAAGCCAGTAGGATAGGGCTTAAAAGATGTTATCTGTGTTTTAAGACACAAATGGGCTTGTGGCCCAGTGGCAAAGTGGTGCCACTTAAGGGCTTTGAGGTGGCATGATAAGCAGTAAGGGAGGTCCAAGGTTCGAGTCGCATTACCCATCTATTTTAATTAATTTTGGCGTCAAGGGAGAGCAGAGTTGGAGTCAGTTAGAATGCTTGAAATTAGGAAGAATAATTAATGGATAATGTGGATAATATGGATGATAATGTGGCAGATAAAGGAAGGAAGAGGTGGTGTTATCCATGTCACTTAAGGATGACTGATCAGATGAAGATAGAGGAGAAAAGATAGGAATTATCTACTGAGTGCAGTGTTGGCGGAATTTCCATCTCTTGGAGGGGCGCTGAAATTTCCCCTACTATTGGATTAATTGTTAGTTATCAGGAAGGGCACTTTCGGTTTTTGATAGGTAAGTGCCGAAATTCACTATAAATAGGGGGTATCTCTTCAATTCCGGTATTTGGAACCCTATTCTTTTCCTCTTTCCCTGTGCCAAAATTCTCAGTCTCCCTCTGCAAGTTCTTTTCTTTTAATTTCTTCTAAAAGCCGAAACCTCATAATTCTTTCTCTACATTCTTTTCTTTTGATCTTTACTGAAGCCGAACCTACCTGTAGTCTGCCGAAATTCTCTTTTCTTTTTCCTGCCAATTTCTTAATTAAAAGCCGAATCTCCATAGATTTCTTCGAATCACCTTCTCTTCCTGATTTTCGTAAAAAGCTGGAATCCTTTGGGAGTAGCCGAATTTTCTCTAGTAAGAAGATCATCTAGATCTAAAAGTCAAAAACCGTTAGTCTCTAATTTCAAGAATTCAAGGTAAGGGTTTTCTTTAGATCTCCATTAGATTCGTTATCGTATTTATGATCTTAACCATATTTTATGGTTTAACAAACCTATTTCGTCATAGTAGTTTTGACAAGGACTTTTTGATGGAATCAAAATTGGATCAGGCAAAGGAAAGGATTGGGTCTGTAAACCCAATCCCTAAGTTTAAGAAACGAGCAGTGTCTGCTGTTTGAGATTGGTCACCGGGTTGTAGACCGGCTTCTGAACAACACCTTAGGCAGATAGCGGTGGTGTTGGCTACGGATAGCGTCGACATAGGCAGTATCATCTTGTTGGTGATCAGGTGTGCAGATCTCTAACACACTAGTTAATTGCAATATATATGTTATGGGCTAAAAAGCCAGAAATAGGCTGTGTAGACAGTCAAATAAAACCCGAAAAAGGGTTTACAAAGGATGCCAGGTACGTAATCATAGAAACCACTCTATGAGTATCGATATATGTGAAAACCTGTTTTCTTGTTTTTTTTAAGTATGTATGCATGGGGTGGGATTATGATAATGAAGGGGAACTGCATGATAGGTCACTTGGTGATCGGTGGTTAAACCACAAAATCTAATGTTAGGTCACATAGGGATCAGTGGCAATGCTACGTTTAATGATTCCTGATTAATAGGAATAGGTAGTACGACTGTCGTTATGCTGTGTAGCGGATGGAGGGTTGATTGTAGAAATCCCTGAGGTGTGATGGTTGGTACGGGTTGGTGTGTAGAGGATGGAATTCTAGGATGGGTTGGGCTATTCATCATTTATTATTTATCATGTAATTATGATTGATGCTTTCATGTATGGGCCAGGGCTCATAATGTGTTTGTGGGCCTTAGGTCGTTGTGTGTTTTAGGATTTATACACTGAGTCTTGGTGACTCACCCTTTCATTTTTCCTCTACTCTTTCAGATGAGCAGTAGATCGTGGACATGGGAGCCGAGACGGACTCGAGGGGCCATCAAGTCTTTTTATTTTCATAAACTATTTCCGGTTTTTCTTTAAGTTTCAAGTTTGGAATTATTTGATGTAATAAGGCCTCCATAGCTTAGGTTAAAAGTTGACATATGTTAATGTTAATGTTTATGTTTTTTTTTATTCATGATCAAAGACTTATGTTTTAAATAAATAAACATGGGATTTTTAAACCATATTTAAATAACACTCATTCGGAAAGAAAAATTATAAAGATTTTCTACAAGTGCCACCTATTTAATGAATAACTACAAAAACAACTCAGTTTTTCCAAAACCATTCCAAGTAAAGCTTTTAACATTAAACCCGTAGCATGCCAAATCTGGTCAAAACGTATGGAACGAGTTTAGGGTGTTACAAAAAAATTCCATTTAAAAGACTAAATGTCATTTATAACTAATAGGAAGATGAATCGTTACCTTAGTTGACAAAAACCTGAGCGTTTGATCGAAAACCCGAAAAACCCACAAGCTTGACAATGGAGGAATCTATGGTGTTTCTGGGTGTTTTTCTTGAAGTATTATGGAGGTTTAATATTGTAAGGATGATGTAAATCAAAAGACTAGAGCTTGGAATAAAAAATTGAATTGAGAGGGTGAGGGAAAAAAAAGGGACGACAACAAGAATGGGAAGGGAAGAACTAACGTGAAATATATGTAGTTTGGGGAAGTATTAGGTTGAATTTTAAAAATTGGTTTGATTGCATCATAAAGACTTACAATTTTACTCTTTTACAAATCTGTCATATTTTCAAAATTAAAGGTATTTAAAAATTATTTTTAGAAATTGATTTAATTTTCTAAAAATCATAATTGAAAACACTCTAAGACTAAAATTCCTAAAATACCCCTAAAACTCCTAGGCCCTATGTTGGAGTGTGACAATACTTCTTGTTTCTGCTTATTGTGTGGAAGTCTTTGAGGACTTGGAACTTTAGGTTGAAATGGACAACTTTTTTGAGGAGATAAATCTGCAGAAGTAGGTGTTAGCTTTTCAAAATTTACTAGTTTAGGGTTTACCTCATCAGATTTCTCAACATCTGATTTTTCTGGTGTAGGAACTTCAACTGTTGGTTGACTTTCCTGCTTTTCAGTAGGCTCATCTTCAATCACAATCTCCTTGGGTTCCAAAATCTTTCCACTTGGTAATGCAACTACCTTGCAATATTCCTTACCTAAACTCCTTAGATTTTTTGTATTGCTTGGAAAGGCTCATTGCAGCCTACTACAAAGCTTAGTAGCTAACTAACCCATTTGGGACTCCATATTTTTTAGTGTTACTACTTGACTTTGGATCAAAACGTCATTTTTCTCCATGTACGCCTTCAAAAAGTCCTTCAAACTGTTTGATGACTCAGCTTGAGGTGGTTTTGGGGCTTGTTGACTAAACCCTCGAGATTGATTGGGTCTATGTTGCATATGATTGTTCGATCCATTTCCTTGGTTACTCGAGGAAAAGTTCAGATGATTCTGTCATGATGGATTTAGAAGTTGGATTGTGGTCCTTCTCCACTTGTATTTTAATGCTGATTCGTTACATAACAAACAAACTTAGGGTTTGAAGGGAAATTCTCAAAAGAATGACCATCCTCACAATACACACAGTAAACAACATCATACTGACTTGGTGATTGAGCTGCAAAATTATTCAAACCATTAGTGGTAATATGTTTTAACATAGAGGATATAAAAGATACCTTAGTAGAGAGTGAAGTTAGTTCATCCACTTCATGCACTCCAGCTACTCATCTTCCAGAAACTGCTCAATTTGTTAGCCATTGGTAATTGTTGCTAATGATCCTTTTGATGATCTCGTAAGCCTAATTATAAGACTAAACAAAATAACACCATTTCGCAGAAGCATTAACCATTAATCTTGTCTATGTGTTGAGACCGTTATAGAATGTCTCCAACTGGATACAATGAGGAATCCCATGATGAGGACACTTACAAAGCAATTCCTTGAATCTTTCCCATGCCTCATATAAAGACTCATCATTCTACTATTGAAAAGTAGTTATCTCATTTCACAACTTTCCATTGTTGCTCGGTGGAAAATACTTTACCAAAAATCTTTCTGCTAATTATTTCCAAATAGATACTGAACTTGGTGGCAATGAATTCAGCCATGCTCATTCTCGATCTCGCTACGAGGATGGAAACAACTTCAACCTTAATGCATCTTCAGTCACACCAGCTATCTTAAATGAATCACTTACCTCCATGAATAATTGAAGGTGAAGATGTGGGTCTTCCAAGGGCATACCACTAAATTGGCCCATTGTTGAAACATCACTGGTTTCAATTCAAATCAGGGTGCCTTGATATCTGGCATCTTGATTCTCGGATTTAACTCATTCAAGAGTGGCACAACATATTGTCTTATGGCATGATCCCTATCATCTGCAATAAGGATTGGGTTGTGCACATGATTGTCCCCATTACCTTGTCCATCATTTTGATTTCCATTGTCCATCTCGACTTGTCTTTGAGTGAATCTCTTGCATCTTCTCTGTCTAAATCTCCACTCAATTTCAGGGTATATAGGTAATGGATCGAGGATTCGATCTATGCTCATAAACACCTGATAAATAAATCACAAATAAAGAATGAAGAATACATTAGTAATGTTAGAAATTAAATAAAAACCAAATAGCAAAAATAATTTCACAAAGAATGATTAAGGCAACGGTCCCCGACAATGTCGCCAAAAACTTGTAATGGGATTTTTGCAAGTGTACACAGTCGTTCAAGTAATAAGTAAGTAAAATGAGTTATCGTCTCCACAGGGACTATGTATGTTAATCGATTAATTGCAAAATTATAAATCACAATTTGATATAAAAACTCAATAATTTTGGATAGTGATGATTAAAATGCAAAAATTGATCCCTAATGCAATTTTAATCTAAATGCAAATTATCTGAATATATGAATGAATGACTTTAGCAACAAAAATAATCAACATAAAATAGGCTAGGATAACTATATTAATCAACCCAATTGATTTTCATCATGCTTAACAATGTTTGGAAAACATTCCATGGCAACTCGATATTTCATGAGTTTTGAAACCAAATTAAGTCCTCTGGGATCTTTTGCTTAGTGAAATATGCATTTCACTGATCATATTAAACTAAGAGTTTCTTAGCATTTATGCGAGGTCACAGGGTCATTTACGTTTGCAATAGTTTAATCACATAAACCTAAAAACTATGCAATATAATAGACTGACTAAAGGTATTATGAACCTCTAATTTAGTCGGGTTTAATGATCTAAATTGAGCATTGCACTTTTCACTTATGCATCTACTAGTCGTCATCTAGTTAGGACCAATCAGTTAATCTGAATGTATCCAATCACGTATGAACGAAATACATCTTGATTTTAATGGAAAACATGATTGGTTGAGGCACAAACATGTTGAACATGAATCAAATAAATCTTATTGAATTGACATAATCATTCTAGAAAATAGGATTTAAAATATCAGCGTTGATGTCAAAAACCATAAACACATGGAAAACATAAGTAAATTAAATAAAATGAGGAAAGTGTAAACTTTAATTTAGTTCAGTAGACTTTCGGATATTTTTTGACTGATGTGTTCCTCCGTTCTGCTCGATGCTCCTTTTGCTAAGGGTTTCCTAAGAAGGCTGACCAAGGAAGTGTCTTGATAAAGCTTTTGCTGGTTAAAGGATGGAAGGGAAAATGGAATGACTATGCAAGGGAAACAAAAAGGAAAATGGAAGAGAGAATGATGAATGAAAGAATGAATGAGAGATGAGTGTTCAGGGATTTGTTATGAATGAAGGGATGATTTGAGAAGTGGGATTTGTATGGTATTTATAGGTGAAGATAAGGGTAGAGTTTGCTAAAAATAGAATTCAAAATCCCTCTTTTCTCTAATACATGGTCGAACACAAATTGTGGAAAAGGAGATGACTTGGTTGCTTGTTTTTGAATTAAAAAAAATGTTATTAATAGCCATAAGGTGGACGGTTTCAAAGAACAAGTTGGCAGGCCGATTTCTAATATTTTGCCAACTACAAGGACTGATAAACCGTAAAAGTAACATATTTTAAGCCCAATTTAGCATGCTTTTGGATGATTTAAGCCTTAAATTATGTAATTTGGTGATCTTAATCCTTTGTTTTTATGTTTTATACTCAGAAGAGCCTCAGAGGACGAAAAGAATGGAAAACGGGCCCAAAATGGAGTAAATAGGCCATATCACGAAATCCAAACGGCCTGGCCCAGGACCACATGGTCGCGCCGCATTCAACAGGTTCGAACACGGCCTGGCCACAACTTACACTGGCGTATGCCATGGGCGTGTCCCTGTCACAGGAAGGAAGAGTTTCACTCGGATTTGGATACTTAGGGGCAAAGAAACATATTGAAAAGCCTATATAAACACCCTAAGTATGACTAGAAAGGGGGGAACCCACGGCTTTAATCAGTGAGCGTCTAGTGAGGCCAAAGAGGGTAGATTTGTGGGGATTTACTCAAAGATAGCCGGTTGATCCATCTCAAGAAGCTGAAATTATACTCAATACGGAGGATCTCTCCTTCAATTCCTCCAGGGGTCTTAAGGATTTCTTATGTTTTGTTTTATCTTTTCTTCTTAGATGTTTTCTTTTATTGTTATGAACTAAACCTTCAGATACCTGAGGGGGATGAAACCTAAGATGAATCTTGTTATCGTTTGCTGAACTATATGACAAATATTTGACTTGTTCGTAATTATGTGTTCTTAATTCTTGTTTTGATATTTCTGGGATATTAATTCAAGTATGATGTGCTTAGGTGGAGGAGCATAAGTCCATGCCTAAGAGTAGATCTAGCATAGTTAAGTGGAGTTGATCGCGCGCCTAGAGATTGGGTGACGAGATTTTGCCGGATTAGGGTGAAACCTAATATGGGAGTCCATAGATCGAGTTAATGTGATTCTAAGGGTTTTAATTAGAAAGAGATTTCAACTAATCAACCTAGGGTTAGACGTTAGTCGCCTCGAGAGAGGGATTAATATAACTTAGGGAATCTTACGGATTAAGTCAAGTGAATAAATCGTCTGGTTCAGAGTTAGATAACAAGTGAAGTCTAGATGGATTCTTCCTTGGGTGTTGTCTTAATCAATTGGTTTTTTCTCTCAGGTTATTCTCTCAATTTCATTCTTCTTTGTCTTAGAGTCTTTAGTTTAGTAGTTAATTAATTTTCGATTAAATAAAAATCCATTTAATTCTTAGGCTAAATAATAAAAAGAGAGTTAGTATTAGTAGTTTTGGTTCCTTTGGGTTCGACATTTTGGTCTTGCCTAAACTATACTACTGTTCGATAGGTGCGCTTACCTCAAATCGTTGTTATAGTTAGTTTTTAGGTTCGATAATTTTATAAACTTTTAAGACTTTGACATCGTATAAAACAACGATCAATTTTTTGGCGCCGTTGTCGAGGAACTGAAATATTAAAAAAGCTTAATTTTTATTACTTTAGCCATTTTTTATTGCAATTTATTTTCATTATTTTTTTATTTTTTTTTTACTCTGCTAATTTTTTCTCTATTTTGTTTTGACAGATAATTTTAGTTTATAGAGAAGATGGCACTGAATAATTATCAGTGGCAAGTCATGAGGACAATTCCTACTAAAGTAGCCGGTGTCTTCAACCTCGACGTGGTCACTAGGTTACCTAACCAGCTAGAGATAATGAATAAAAAAATTGATGGTTTGTATAGTCTCTCTCAGGTACACCCAGTAATGCAATATGACTCGAATCTAGGAGGCGTGGCAAATCTAGAGTACCCACCCTACGGATATGGCGTGGAGAACGAACAAGTCCACTATATGGGTAACTATTCTAGACCTCAAAATAATTTTTATAGTGACACTTATAATGCAGGTTGGAGGTACTATCCCAATTTCTCGTGGGATGATCAAAGTAGACAAAGATCGGAACTTCCTCCAGATTTTCAACAACCACCTCACCAATAGGAAGAGCAACCGAACCTTGAAGAAATGCTGACAAAATTCATGGCAGCCTTAGAAATACGTTTCCAAAATACAGAAAACATTTCCAAGATATAGAAACAAAACTTGAGGCATTGACACAGGAGCTCAAGGATCAAATCAGGAAACTTGCTAAGCAGATCTCTGAGAGACCACAGAGAAGACTATCGAGCAACACCGAGACTAACCCAAAGGAGCAAATTCAAGCCATAACAGCTTATGATAGTGAAAGGTTAGTGGAATCTGACCCAAGGCAAGAGCCTACGGTAAGTGAAGGTAAGGTTGAGGTAAGCCATGATTTACCAAACTCGGTAATTACAGAGTACCAACCTCGTGTGCCATACCCCAATGCGGTAAAGAAAGACCATATTGAGGAACAATTTGATAAATTTCTTAAACCTCCAAAGAAGTTTCTTATTAACTTGCCGTTTCTTGAAGCTCTTTTGCAGATGTCAGCTCCTAGACCTCGTGTCACTAAAAAAGAAATTCATAAGGAACGAAGGCTTTGAATCGATGAATTAGACGAGTGGAAGACACGCTTCAAATGGAAACTAAAAACACACGAAGCAATAATAAGGCAACTCCATGACAAACTTAATGATGGGACAACCAGCTTAAAATAGGTGATAAGATACTCAAAATCTTCCCAGACGGAACAGTCGAGGTAATTAGTCCTAAGATCAGTACCTTTAAGGTAAACACTACTCGACTTAAACTTTATATCAATAACCGAATTGATCGCATGAGAAAGGATTTCCACCTTCTCAAACCACCATGATTGTGCGAATAACAAGTAAGTCTAGCTCAAGACATTAAACGAGCGCTTCTCGGGAGGCAACCCGAGCACTAACCTTACTAATTAGTTTAGTTTATTTCTTTTCATGTTTAGGCGCAGGTTCTCCATACCCACACGGCCTTACACACGGTCGCGGCTGTGGCCGTGTGGGTATCACAAGTAGGAATATGGGTGTGGGTTGCATCATTATTTAAACCTCTTCTTCCTTTCCTTTTCTTGTTATATTTCTACTTTCATTTTCCATTATTTACTTTTATTTTTATTTTTATTTTTATTATTTTATTCTTATTCTTCGTACCATTTAGATTTAGCTTAGGATACAATAAAATCATGCCGACTGCTTTGAGGATTCAAATTCAAACGGTTCAAGGCACTCCCCCATGTTCACCTCTGCCAATCCTATCCAGTTTCTTTTCAAATGACTCCATCCAAAATTCAAGAAGTTTCACTTCTCTCCCTAAATTATGATTTTATTATTATATTGCTATTATTTATCTTTGTACATTGAGGATAATGTACATCTTAAGTGTGGGGGGGGGTTAACTATAGTATTATTTGAAAATCCCTAAATTATGCCTTGTTCTAAAGTAAGTTTCTCATATTATGATTAGAATGAAATTTCCTTTGATTTATGACTTTTATTGATGTGTTTTGGATTAAGTCATTGATAATTGTGCATTAATGATTAAATTTGAAGGATACTAGAGAATCAAGCATGATAAGTCTATTTTTCAGAATTAAAAATTATTTTTAGGTTGTCTACCTGAATTTGAATATTACTTTGAAGTTTGAAATTTACAAGGTTGATATCAAATACCCATAATTTTTGTGAGACTTTGAGCTTGTAGAGCATATATTCTTTTTCGTGCCCATTTTTTTGTTTATGAGTGTGTCAACACTGATTTGTTATTCTAGAACTTGCATCAATTATACATGTCGAGACCACACCTTTGGTTTGATATACAGAGATGATAAAGGCACCTAGGTTTTAACCCACTCACTCCACTAAAAAGCCTACCATCATAATTAACCCCTAGTAAACCTCGTTGATCCTAACAACCCTTTTTATTAACTCACCCATTAATATTAACCCAAAACCTTTTTATTTGTTATCACCATTCTTCTTAAACACTCTTTTTGTCAAGATTTGATTTTGAGCAGTTACCTAACTATGTTCTATATTTCAGTTATTAAATTTTGTTATTTGTGGCTTGTTCCTAAAAAATAAAAATAAATAAATAAATAACGAAGTATATTCATTATTAGTTCTACTAAGTGAGCTTACATTTCAAATCTTAAAGCTCGTATTGTTAGTTTTCAATTGATTAGTTCATTTTTCTAGTTAGGTAAATTGTCAATTCAATCTCGATTCTAACCCTCTAGTTCAGCCTATATCCACACCTTTAAACTAAGCCCCGTTACAACCCTGATAAAGACCTTCTGATTTGTGTATCATCTCATCTTATAGTGGTGGAGATTTGATTTTCATGCAAGCCTATGGGATTAACTTTTCATGTTTGACTCTTGAGTGCTTAATTTTGAACCTTAAACACTTTGAATGATTTGAGTGAATCTTTAGTGAGGATGTCAATTCTTGTCAGTTTTGAATCAAAGGTAATTATTTAGATAAGGGGAAACGCCTATGTTTTCGTGCTACAAATGTATGACTTTGATTGTTTGAGTCTTTAGAACTCTTTGAATTGAATTATCCATGTATGAATTATCTTTGAATTATGATGAAACATTATTGATGAATATTATGAATCGAGGAAGTTCATTTTAATTACGAGTTGAGAATTTTGCTTGAGGACAAGCAAAAGCTTAAGTGAAACACCCCAAACCCGGCCCACGAGCCTTGACCAGATTTGGTATGTTCCTTAGGAAAAACCGGTTCAAATTTCTTTTGTTACTTAGGAAAAACTTGTGTGTTTTGAAAGAAAGATTGTGTTGGGTCGGGCTTGAGTTGAAAACAAGCTTATTTCATTATTAAAATCCTTTACTTTAGGTGACAAAACGTTTAGGCTTTGTTTTAAAATAAATCTACTTCAACTTCACTTGATAAAAATTCGTACATAGTAATTAAAAGAAAAATTAAAGTAATTCAACTATGGCCTTATTACATCAAATAAATCCCAAAATTAAAACCAAAGTACTTAAAATAAAGTAGTCCAAATAAAATGAATTTCTTGCTGAGCATGGCCATCCCTAAGCTTCTGCCGACCCGGTCTATTACTAATCATCACCTGAAAAATGTTCCCACAACGGGGTGAGTCAACAGACTCAGTGTGTAACATAACACTAAGTCTTAACAAATTTAGGCATTTCATAGCATACAAATTCATATATCATTAAATTAAAAATGATGCAACCCGAACCCAAACCTAGATGCCATCCGCTACACATCACCCATACCATCCTGCGCACCGTGGGGACTACTAAGTCAACCCTCCATCTGCTACACACCATTGAAGGCAGCCACTGCAGTCGACGTGCTCATTGCCCTTATGAGTATTCGTGGTCTTAGGTCACCACACTCAGATATCGTGGTCTTAGGTCACCACATTCAGATATCGTGGTCTTAGGTCACCACATTCAGATCTCGTGGTCTTAGGTCACCACATTCAAATATCGTGGTCTTAGGTTACCACATTCACTTCCCCTTTTCAATAACCCATATGCCCCATATCATATTATGCATTAACATGCCAAAGTTCACATTCTTACCATTATTCTCATGTTAAATATAACATATTTCATAATCCTAGTAGGAGTAGGAAACGTACCTGAGTACTTTGTACCATAACATGGTACTTTAGCCATACTTTTCACATTCTTAATATCACATACATATATTTATTAAACATTGCCATAAAACTTATTAAGAAATAGTGTGGGGTACACACCTGATTCACTTAGCAAGTTCACTTCAGATCTCGAAAATCCGATTTACTACTTTAGATCTTTAGTGCCTATATTCGGCCAATACTTGGAAATTTAATAAAAACCTTTCAGCCATAAAACCTAATCCCAATAGGATTATTGTAATCAAATTCTTACCTTGGTGCCGATTTCACTACTAATCAAATCCCGAAAACTTGTGTTACTCCTTCCTTCAATCGGCCAATGCTAGATCATTCGACTTAGTTAGTTTTCGGCTTTTAAGTAAATAAGAATTAGATCTTAAATCACTAATATACCTTGGCCGAATATACACATGTACTTACCTTATGATTTGAAATCCCGAAATATCCCTTCTTGAAGTCAACAACGCCTAAATCCCGAAACTTTCTTCAAATAGTTGGCCATAGAGCAACAGTAGAGATTAGATCTCAGATTTCGATAAGCCTAATAGAAAAAGAATGAAAATCGAATTCGATCTTACCTTCACTGAAGAAATCGACAGCACCTATGTTTATCACCACAGAAGTATTTGGCTTTGAGACTTGATGGAGAAAAGAGATGTAACTTACAAAGGTTCGGCAACTAAGGTATTTTGATCTAAGAATTTCGACAAAGAGGAACCTTCGGAAGGGAGGGATTCGGCCTAAGTAGAATGGGACAAAAAGTTGAGAAGAGAAAGATGAAGAATTCGACAATGATTTCTTGAGTTTTTGGCTTGACAAAGTTTAATAGAAAAGAGAATAATGGAAGAGAGAATTCGGCAGAGGCTTTCAAGAACAGAAAATAATGCAGAATGGCCTCCCTTTTCCTTTTATTGCTGAAATTACTAGGCTAGAGTCCCCTACTTGGCCACCACTCTTCCTATGTGATAATTTTATCTTTTAATTATCACCTAAAAGAAAATAAAATATAATTCAACACTTATCCTTATTTCCCTTCTTATTTCTTTATTTAAAAAAAAAAAGAATTAATCACTCATTTATCCATCATTTAGCCGAATTTTAAAGAGAATAAAACTCCTAAAATATAGCCTTGTGCCGTCCAACTCCCTTGCTCCTTGCAGCAAAATAAAACTCTTTTATTTTGCTTCCCCTGCAGCTCGAACCTTGGCCCAATACCCTTGTATGTGGTGCCATTTCCAAAAGCCCTGAGTGGCATCTCCAGGCCACTTTTCCAAGCCTGTTTGTGTGTCAAATTTCGCATACAATTTCTCTTAAGGCCACCTTGCCTCAGTTTCCTCTTTTAAACTTTAAAACTCGGCATCTTCTAAGTCATTTCCTTACATTTCCAAGTTTCCAAAAATTTTCGTTTCCCTCTTTAAACTTGACATTTCCTTACATTTTCAAGTTTCCAAAAATTTTCGTTTCCCTCTTTAAACTTGACATTTCCTTACATTTCCAAGTTTCCAGAAATGTTCACTTTCCTCTTTTGAATCATTTCTAAATCATTTCCTTACATTTCCAGGTTTCCAAAAATGTTCAAAATACATTCATAACACATAAGACATGTCATTTTGTACAATTAAACCGAAAATGCATAGGCCCTTTTCAGGATGTTACAGTTCTACCCCCCTTAAAAATAATTTCGTCCTCGAAATTACTTACTAACAAACAATCGTACGGTCTAACTCACCCCACTACGCTATTGCTGCGCACTCTGATCTTAAAGAACTATCATACTTTCTAGGCACATTCTCTAGGTTCACATGCATAGTTTCAGGCACTTTACTAGCAATACAAGAATAAGCTAAACCTATAACAAGCAAAGCAATTAAGGGTATTCCAAAAATAAGGAACGTACCCGTTGTCATATCTGGCACCTCTTCCTCCTCGCGACGGCCAACTGCATAAACCAACCTTGGTTGCCTCGCGTCTGCACCTTTAGCATCTCTGCTTGGTGCTCCACGTCCTCGGCCCGAGCCATTTCCTCCATGGTTCGGTCCACGACCTTGCTGAGGCTGCTGTCCACCTCTACCAGCCTGATTAACATTCTGAGCTGCTGGCCGACTCCTTTCGGTTCCATAGGACAGTCCTTAATCATATGGTCCTTTGACCCACACTTAAAGCATCCTCCTGTCTTTTTCCAACATTCTCCTAAGTGCTTCTTTCCACACTGATCACAAGGACGATACTGCCCTCCTGTAGCAGCTTGCTGACCTCGCGGCCCATCAACTCTAGGCCTCTTATTCCCAGATGATCCAGAACCTCTTTCTGGCCTATTTCGATCGGAGGTCTGCCTTGTAGAGTCCTTAATCCCTTCAGCTACCTTAGCTTTCTCTACTAAGGTAGAAAACTCCCGCTCCTGATGTGGAGCAATTAACAACCTCAAATCATCCCTTAATCCGTCCTCAAATCGGACACATCGCTCATGCTCCGTAGCCACTACTACTCGAGCATATCGGCTCAACCTCGAAATTTCTTCATATATTCTGCTACGGACTTGTTCCTTGAACCACCCCTGAAAAGCCTTCCTTTGCTCATCAATATACCTTGTGCCGACATATTTCTTCTGATATGCGGCCTTAACATAATCCCAGGTCAGATCCTCAGCTGTGGCACCATCCCGAACCGTGAGCCACCACTGATACGCTTCATCGTGTAGTTGTGCCACCATTCCTTTTAACTTCTCCTCAGGGGTCAGATCGAGCTCATCCATAATTCGCTCGGTTGCCTCCAACCAATATTCAGTAGTACTGGGTGCCACACCCGACATTCCACGGAACACCTCAGCTCCGTTGGCACGAAGTCGCTCAGGTACTGACTTTCGAGCTCTCGAATTTCCTCCTGCGCCAGCCACCAACTTAAGAACTCGCAGCGACAAACCGACGACACACAAATCATCCCCGTCCCGAGCTTGCTGCTCAACACCAACAGCTGGGGGTGGTGGTGGCGGTACCTCATTGTCAGACCCTTGACCTAACCTAACGGGTTCTGACACGGTCATCCTACCTCTACCGCGTCCTCGCACGTTACGCCCACTTCCCCTAGAGCTCATTTCCAACGTCGTGATCTGATTAAGAAGTTTAATGAATTAGTCCTTGTTTCACTTGATCACCCGCGAAGAAGTTTTATGAAAAGAATTTTTAGGAGTGGTTCTTTCGTATTCATACATGCACACAGTCTTTTCATTGATACATCCATCAATCAGTTATGAACTTTCGTTCATTCAGAGAAATGTTGTAGTTTTCATTATTGTTGTTTTCCCACTATCCAGAGGTATTTTCGTAATTTGTCCTACAGGGGTATTTTTGTAATTTTTCAAAAGAAAAAATTTCCTTGGTGATTTTGTCAAAAAGTATTTTAGAATTTTTTAAATTCTCGGGGTATTTTGGAAAATTTTGAAATCCGGGGGTATTTCGGTAATTAACAGGGTAAATTTATAAATCTTAATAAATCAAGGGTATTTCAAAATTTGTAAAACTTGGGGGTTCTTTTTGAGAATTTGTTTTCCAAATTGGTAGTGTTGCAAAAATTTTGAAAATCAGGGTCATTTTGGTAATTTTGTAAGTTAGGGGTAATTTCGTAATTTTTCCAAAAATCAAGGTGTTTTAATATTTTGCAAAATAGGATTCTTGGGTGCTTCTGTAAAGTAAGGAAAATTTTGTTGAAATCGGGGTAGTACGGTAATTTCAGAAACTAGGGCATTTTTGTAATTTCACGACTAGGGGTATTTTTGTAATTTTACAAACAAAAAATTTTTCGGAATAATTTTGTAAAATTAGTTCTCACAAATTAAAAAGGTAATTTTAGGAGTTTTAAAACTAGGGTTTTTAAGAAAAACACGGCTAGTTCCCTTTTCGGGTTTTAGTTATTGTGTTTAGGCTATGACCGAGTCCTCTTGGTCGGGGTGAACCAAAGCTATGCACCAGGTAGGATTCGAGTGGAGAGGAGGTGAGTCACGCGGACTGCTTAAGTACCAGGCTCCCACCGAAACCGGTCCTAGACATGCGCACAGAGGTTGCCACACCCACTGAGTCTTCTTGGTTAGGGTGAACCGAAGCTACGCACCAGGTAGGATTCCAGCGAAGAGGAGGTGAGTCACTAGGACTGCTTAAATACCAGGCTCTTCCGGATCCAATCCCAGACATGCGCACAGGGGTTACCACACCCTAACTCGGCGACTTAGCCATAGGTTTGTTTAGTTAGGCATTTAAGTCTTATGTGTTTGTTGGGGTAAACTAGTCCTAGGGTTCAAGTACCTATCATACTATTCTACGTTCCATTCCACTTCTACCCTTCTACAAATCATTCAATAAATCACACAGATGGATAGAAGTACTTACCCGGTGGACTGTGGGTCGGAGACTTAGATGCCATGCCAGAAAACCTGCTGATTTCATAACATATTTTTAGAAAACTTATTTGGGCTCGATTCGAAAATGTTTTGGGCCTTAGCCCACAGGCCGAGAGTTTAAAACTGGGCTCTGATACCAAACTAAAACACCCCAAACCCGGCCCACGAGCCTTGACCAGATTTGGTATGTTCATTAGGAAAAATCGGTTCAAAATTCTTTTGTTACTTAGGAAAAACTTGTGTGTTTTGAAAGAAAGATTGTGTTGGGTCAGGCTTGAGTTGAAAACAAGTTTATTTCATTATTAAAATCCTTTACTTTAGGTGACAAAACGTTTAGGCTTTGTTTTAAAATAAATCTACTTCAACTTCACTTGATAAAAATTCGTACATAGTAATTAAAAGAAAAATTAAAGTAATTCAACTATGGCCTTATTACATCAAATAAATCCCAAAATTAAAACCAAAGTACTTAAAATAAAGTAGTCCAGATAAACTGAATTTCTTGCTGAGCATGGCCATCCCTAAGCTTCACGGCCGGTCCATTACCGATCATCACACAAAAATGTTCCCACAACGGGGTGAGTCAACACTCTCAATGTGTAACATAACACTAAGTCTTAACAAATTTAGGCATTTCATAGCATACAAATTCATATATCATTAAATTAAAAATGATGCAACCCGAACCCAAACCTAGATGCCATCCGCTACACATCACCCATACCATCCTGCACACCGTGGGGACTACTAAGTCAACCCTCCATCCGCTACACACCATCGAAGGCAGTCGCTGCAGTCGACGTGCTCATCGCCCTTATGAGTATTCGTGGTCTTAGGTCACCACACTCAGATATCGTGGTCTTAGGTCACCACATTCAGATATCGTGGTCTTAGGTCACCACATTCAGATCTCGTGGTCTTAGGTCACCACATTCAAATATCGTGGTCTTAGGTCACCACATTCACTTCCCCTTTTCAATAACCCATATGCCCCATATCATATTATGCATTAACATGCCAAAGTTCACATTCTTATCATTATTCTCATGTTAAATATAACATATTTCATAATCCTAGTAGGAGTAGGAAACGTACCTGAGTACTTTGTACCATAACATGGTACTTTAGCCATACTTTTCACATTCTTAATATCACATACATATATTTATTAAACATTGCCATAAAACTTATTAAGAAATAGTGTGGGGTACACACCTGATTCACTTAGCAAGTTCACTTCAGATCTCGAAAATCCGATCTACTACTTTAGATCTTTAATGCCTATATTCGGCCAATACTTGGAAATTTAATAAAAACCTTTCAGCCATAAAACCAAATCCCAATAGGATTATTGTAATCAAATTCTTACCTTGGTGCCGATTTCACTACTAATCAAATCCCGAAAACTTGTGTTACTCCTTCCTTCAATCGGCCAATGCTAGATCATTCGACTTAGTTAGTTTTCGGCTTTTAAGTAAATAAGAATTAGATCTTAAATCACTAATATACCTTGGCCAAATATACACATGTACTTACCTTATGATTTGAAATCCCGAAATATCCCTTCTTGAAGTCAACAACGCCTAAATCCCGAAACTTCTTTCAAATAGTCGGCCATAGAGCAACAGTAGAGATTAGATCTCAGATTTCGATAAGCCTAATAGAAAAAGAATGAAAACTGAATTGGATCTTACCTTCACTGAAGAAATCGACAGCACCTATGTTTATCACCACAGAAGTATTCGGGTTTGAGACTTAATGGAGGAAAGAGATGTAACTTACAAAGGTTCGGCAACTAAGGTATTTTAATCTAAGAATTTCGACAAAGAGGAACCTTTGAGAGGGAGGGATTCGGCCTAAGTAGAATGGGACAAAAAGGTGAGAAGAGAAAGATGAAGAATTCGACAATGATTTCTTGAGTTTTTGGCTTGACAAAGTTTAAGAGAAAAGGGAATAATGGCAGAGAGAATTCGACAGAGGCTTTCAAGAACAGAAAATAATGCAGAATGGCCTCCCTTTTCCTTTTATTGCCGAAATTACTAGGCTAGAGTCCCCTACTTGGCCACCACTCTTCCTATGTGATAATTTTATCTTTTAATTTTCACCTAAAAGAAATAAAATATAATTCAACACTTATCCTTATTTCCCTTCTTATTTCTTTATTTTAAAAAAAAGAATTAATCCCTCATTTATCCATCATTTAAATTGAATTTTAAAGAGAATAAAACTCCTAAAATATAGCCTTGTTCCGTCCAACTCCCTTGCTCCTTGCAGCAAAAATAAAACTCTTTTATTTTGCTTCCCTAGCTTCAACCTTGGCCCAATACCCTTGTATGTGGTGCCGCCTTCAGAAGCCCTAAGTGGCATCTCCAAGCCACTTTTCCAAGCCTGTTTATGTGTCAAATTTCACATACAATTTATCTTAAGGCCACCTTGCCTCAGCTTCCTCTTTTAAACTTTAAAACTTGACATCTTCTAAGTCATTTCCTTACATTTACAAGTTTCCAAAAATTTTCATTTCCCTCTTTAAACTTAACATTTCCTTACATTTCCAAGTTTCTAGAAATGTTCACTTTCCTCTTTTGAATCATTTCTAAATCATTTCCTTACATTTCCAGGTTTCCAAAAATGTTCAAAATACATTCATAACACATAAGACATGTCATTTCGTACAATTAAACTGAAAATGTATAGGCCCTTTTCAGGATGTTACATTAAGTGTGGGTGTATTTGATAAACCGTAAAAGTAACATATTTTAAGCCCACATTTAGCATGCTTTTGGATGATTTAAGCCTTAAATTATGTAATTTGGTGCTCTTAATCCTTTGTTTTCATGTTTTATACTCAGGAGAGCATCGGAGGACGAAAAGAATGGAAAACAGGCCCAAAACGGAGTAAATAGGCCATATCATGAAATCCACATAGCCTGGCCCAAGAGCACACGGTCGTGCCCCATTCAACAGGTTCGAACACGTCCTGGCCATGACTTACACGAGCGTGTGCCATGGGCGTGTCCCTGTCGCAGAAAGGAAGAGTTTCACTCAGATTTGGATACTTAGGGGCAAAGAAACATATTCAAAAGCCTATATAAACACCCTAAGTATGACCAGAAAGGGGGGAACTCACGGCTTTAGTCAGGGGGCGTCCAGCTAGGCCAAAGAGGGCAGATTTGTGGGGATTTACTCGAAGATAGCCGGTTGATCCATCTCAAGAAGCCGGAGTTATACTCAAGACGGAAGATCTCTCCTTCAATTCCTTCAGGGGGATTTAGGGATTTCTTATGTTTTGTTTTATCTTTTCTTCTGAGATGTTTTCTTTTATTGTTATGAACTAAACCCTCAGATACCTGAGGGGGATGAAACCTAAGATAAATCTTGTTATCGTTTGCTGAACTATATGATAAATATTTGACTTGTTCTTAATTATGTGTTCTTAATTCTTGTTTTGATATTTCTGGGATATTAATTCAAGTATGATGTGCTTAAGTGGAGGAGCAAAAGTCCCTGCCTAAGAGTAGATCTAGCATAGTTAAGCGGAGTTGATCGCGCACCTAGAGATAGGGTGACGAGATTTTGCCAGATTAGGGTGAAACCTAATATGGGAGTCTATAGATTGAGTTAATACGATTCTAGGGGTTTTAATTAGAAAGAGATTTCAATTAATCAACTAGGGTTAGACATTAGTCGCCTCGAGAGAGGGATTAATATAACTTAGGGAATATTACGGATCAAGTCAAATGAATAAATCGTCTGGTTCAGAGTTAGATAACAAGTGAAGTCTAGGTGGATTCTTCCTTGGGTGTCGTCTTAATCAATTGGTTTTTTTCTCTCAAGTTATTCTCTCAATTTCATTCTTCTTTGTCTTAGAGTCTTTAGTTTAGTAGTTAATAAATTTTAGATTAGACAAAAATCCATTTAATTCTTAGGCTAAATAATAAAAAGAGAATTAGTATTAGTAGTTTTGGTTCCTTTATGTTCGACATTTCGGTCTTGCCTAAACAATACTACTGTTCGATAGGTGCGCTTGCCTCAAATCGTTGTCATAGTTAGTTTCCAGGTTCGATCATTCTTTTTATAAATTTTTAAGACTTTGACATCACATAAAACAACGATCAAGGACCTTCAGTTAAATACCTATTTTTGGGCAGCATCTACTTGTGCTGAAATTGGGCTTTCATTCCTACTTGTTGGATGGTTTCTCAGTCCAATAATTAATTAGACATGTCCTTCTTTTAGCACATCTTTTACTGGGTCAAATTAACACTTTTACGACTTAGTTTTGTATGGTCTTGCCATCCAATTGAAGTGGATGTGTGCATGTCCATGCATAATTTATGTTAATCACATCTTCTATGGTTTTCGTGCATAGTAAAAATTTACATATTAATATTTAACATGAAAATAATAAAATTATTTACAAAAATAATGTAATTACCCATAATTTCACATTCTTTATAAATTCATGTCTAATATTAATAATTAAGTAAATTCATTTATTTTAATAACAATTACTCAAGATTAACATATTTATTAAGTCAAAAGGTGGTAAACATACATAGAAAAATCCTATTTCATTTTGAGTTTACATCATACGAGAACCCGACGAAGGAGGAGAAGGATAGAGAGAGGGATGTTGTGACACTAGAGTGAAGAAGGAGACAATTAAAAGAGAGAAAAGAATTATTTTCGATGGTGGCACAAAGTGGTGGTCATTAAACCACTAATATAAAATATAAAATTAATTTTCTAATATTATAAAATTTAATGGTTCCTAAAACCATTGACAGATGTTATAATAATTTTCTTATTATCAAATCCAAGCCGGAATTGATTTAATGACCAAGGCCCAGTGTCTACCTCAACAAAACACTTATGTGTTCTGGACCGATGGTAGAAGAGTTTTATCCTATGACACTGGAAAAATCAAGGAAGAAAGAGATGAAGAATCTATTCAGTTATTCAAAAAGATAGCTAATATGGAGATCAATGATTATCCGCTAACAACGAAGATCAAAGACACGTGGAAAAGCTGGAATACACCAGTTCCTTCACCAGAGTCATTACTCCTTGATGAAATAGAGGAAATGAATCTCAGAAATATCCAAGAAGGATAAAGACAAAACACATGAAACACCCCAAACCCGGCCTACGAGCTTTGACCAGATCTGGTATGTTCCTCAAGAAAACCTGTTTCAAATTCTTTTGTTACTTAGAGAAAACTTGTGCGATTAAAAAAAAAATTGTTTGGGTTGGGCTTATGTTGAAACAGACTCGATTTTATTTTTGGAAACCTCTTTTTAATATTAAGTGATAAAACAATTAGGATTTAGTTTGAAGAAATTTTTACTTAAACTTTAATAAATAAGGTTCCTAAACATAATAAATAATAATAAATGTAAAATGATTCAACTATGGCCTTATGGCCTTATTACAACAAATAATTTCCAAATAATTCAAGTACTTAAAAAAAACTAATAGTTCCATAAAAATAAAGACTTCATGTTTGTAACACCCCAAACCCGGACAAGACACCACGTCCGAATCTGGTATGTTACGGGGAAAACGTACTTAAGAGGTTTAGATTTTTCGTTTTAAAACTGGATGAAAACTCTCCACCATGAAGTGTATTTGAAGAACTTAGAGTAGACTTGTTTGAAATCAATGGTGTATTTGAAACCCGGAATTTTTTTGAAAACTTAGTCAACATGTGTAGTTAGAATGAGTTTATTCCATTTAAAACTTCAATAGTTTCTTAGTGTTACATAAAACATTTTTTTGAACTTAACAGAAAGCCGTGTTTGATTTGAAAATCATTTGAGTTCACTTTATATCAAAACGTAGTGAGATACCCGATGGTATAGTTTAAAACACATTGCGTTAAAATTTTGAAAACATCATCTTTCCCGCTTTAGTAAAAATTTCAACCCAATTATTTTGATAAGGCATATTAAAATCTAATTTAAAAATAAACATCATAAAACATAATTTAAAGGCCTTTTACAATCCAAAGTAAGACCCAAATAAAAGTAATAAAACTAAAGTACCCAAATGATAGAGTCTCGAGTAAAACTTTATTAAGCATGGCATGAGCACCCGAGTCCATCCCGGCTCCATGTCCGCGTCTCACGAGTCACCCGAAATGTCAAAGGAGAGGGTGAGTCGAATGACTCGATGCATAAATCCCGCTCCCGATAAAGCAACAAAGCTAACACACATCATACATAGCAACACAATTAATGCAACCCGATCCTAACCATCCGTATCTCCTTTTCTACCCCGTGTGGTACCAAACCACTGGTGGTGCCAAACCACTGGTGACCCAAAGCCACGATATCCATAAGTGTGGTGCCAAACCACTGGTGACCCAAAGTCACGAATAATCCGATGATGGGGCCAACCCATCGCGTGATACCAAATCACTAGCGACAATCCCAGTATCTCACATGTGGGGCCAACCCACGGTGGTGTCAAACCACGGGGGACGAGTCGCAATGAGGTGCCAAACCTCTGGTGTCCCAAAGACACATGTGGTACCAAACCACTGGTGACCGCAGTCACAAATCCGATGATGGGGCCAACCCATCGTGTGATACCAAATCACTAGCGTCAATCCCGAATAATCAACTGTGGGGCCAACCCACCGTGGTACTAAGCCACTGGGAAGAGACGCTGAGGTGCCAAACCTCTGGTGACCCAAAGTCACAATAGTCAATCTGTGGTACCAAACCATTGGAGGTGCCAAACCTCTGGTGACCCAAAGCCACAATAGTCAATCTGTGGTACCAAACCACTGGAGGTGCCAAACCTCTGGTGACCCAAAGTCACAGTGTCCCAAAGACATGGATATCATATCCCCCTCCTCTCAAATCACCCATCATGTCATATCGATGCAAATCATGTAATACATGCCAACATGCCCCATAATGCATCTTATAACATACATAGCATAAATCATAATATCACGGTATCACAATAGAACTTATAATAAGATAGACTTACCCGGATCCGTACACATACCCTATTTGGGTATCCAATTATCCATCACACTGTTATGATTTTTAACAGGCAAACAGGTTTATTAACAACATTACTAAGTATCAGTGTGTTAGTTTACACACACAGTATATACTGAGTCTAAAGATCCCAACGAAACGATCTAAGTCCCTCGATTATCCGGCTCCTATAACATTCGGCCAACATAGGGTTTAGGCACTAAGACCATTCGGCTATAGCCATTTAAACCAAAAGGTTCTATCGAATAACCCTCACCTTGCACACCTTTGGTTTCGTACCAACCCGACCCAACAATGGTTCCTCCTACAACAATCGGCACCCTATCAAAATAGTTAATCACAAATCACCTTTGACTTAATCGAAATCATAAGATTGGACTAACAATAATATATCTATCACTTACCCAACATCAAGGATCGATCAACCAAACAAAATCCCCCTTCACTAATATTCGGTCACCACGGCACTTCTAAAAGAGAGAGGGGAGTTTCGGCCAAGGCTTCAAAAGAAAGAAAAGGATTCGGCTTATAGGTGTTCAACACCCTTAGGTTCGGCTTTAAGAGAGAAAATAAGAGAATAAAAATTTGTGAGATGAGAATGGAATTTCTACGTGGGATATTAAGAAAAAAAAGAAGTGGATAGAATGAAAGTATTTTCAGTTTAGAGAAGGTGTGTTGGAGAATATAGTTTCGGCTAAGGTGTTTTCAAAAGCCAAACAAGAAAAGAAAATGTGAGAGAAAAAGAGAACTATCTTTGGTTTACACAATTGAAGAAGAAAGGGAAGTGAAGATGCTTGAGCACTTTCGGCCACACCCCCTCAAAAGGCAAAACAAATTCGGTACATGGGAGCTTTGAACTTTCGGTTTTCCAAGAAGAAAAGAATGAGAATTTTGACAAAAAGAAAACTTTGTTTGACACCAAAAAGTGACCGAAAATGCACCAAGTAACCTAAATGAAATTCGGCACACTCCCACTCCCCCATACCAAGCCGTCACTCCCCCTCCAACCTCCCCTAAAATTCGGCCATAATCCCACCAATTGCTCACCTCCACTAATTCAAAATGGTTGAACTAGTCAACCTCCTAAACTCACTCTCCACCTATCATTCAAATGGGAACACTTAGTCTTAGGCAGAGTTTGAACTGCCACAAACTCCTCCCTCCATGCCGTCAAAATGAGTGCCAAAAAGTGGCCACTCATGCACTCTCGAACACAAGGCCTACACCCTTGCATTAGGCGTTACCCACACAAAGCCTTAGTGGCACCTAGCTTGCCACTACACCAGCTCCCTTTTTGTGATAACTCTTGCCAATTAAAACTCTTAAGCCCCAGCTACCTCTGCTCCTCATACCTTAGCTCAAAAACTAAAATTTTTCCACCTATTCCAAACACTTCTAGGTCACAACTAAGCCCTTAAAACATAGAATCAAGCAACATAGCACACCAACACATGTCATTTTATGCAACAATAAAATAACCCCCTAACTCGGGATATTACAGTTCTACCCCCCTTAAAATAATTTCAGCCTCGAAATTACCTGGTCAAAAGAGTTGCGGGTATTGCTGTCTCATCATCTCCTCGGGTTCCCACGTGGCCTCTTCCACTCCATGATTCCGCCAAAGTACCTTAACCAAAGGTACGGACTTTCTGCGCAGAACCTTCACATCCCGATCTAGAATCGCACGGGTTCCTCTTCCATAGTCAAATCACGGGTTTACCTCGATCTCTTCCATCGCCACAACATGCGACGGATCCGAACGATAACGCCGAAGCATCGACACGTAAAATACGTCGTGAATCTGACTTAGCTCTGCTGGCAACTCAAGCTGATACGCTACTGGTCCTACTCGTCTCAACACTTTATACGGCCGAATAAACCTCGGACTTAACTTGCCTTTTCTGCGAACCTCAAGACCTTCTTCCATGGCGAGACCTTTAAGAAAACTGGTCCCCACAAAGAAATTCTATATCTCTCCTCTTAAGGTCGGCATATGACTTATGCTTGGTCTGAAGCTTCCTTTAATCGAGCTGAATCAACCTAACCTTGTCTTGGTCTCGGCAACCAACTCGGGTCCCAACAACCGGCGTTCACCTAATTACGTCCAACACGTGGGTGGCGACACTTCTGCCGTACAACGCCTCGTATGGAGCCATCTTAATGCTTGCTTGGTAACTATTGTTATAGGCAAACTCCGCTAACGGTAGAAACTCCTCCCAACTACCTCAAAATCCGAACACAACCTCTCAGCATATCCTCCAAGATCTGAATAACCCTCTCCGACTGCCCGTCAGACTGCGGGTGAAAAGCTGTGCTGAAATCCAAACGCGTACCCAGAGCCTGATGCAATGCTCTCCAAAACCTCGACGTAAATCTGGGATCCCGATCCGAGATAATCGAAACTGGTACACCGTGCAGCCTCACTATCTCTGACACATAAAGCTTTGCCAACCTCTGAAGTGAATAATCCACTCTCACTGGAATGAAATGGGCTGACTTAGTCAGACGGTCCACAATAACCCAAACTGAATCTTTCTTGCTTGGCGTAAGCGGTAAACCACAGATGAAATCCATAGTTATTCTTTCCCACTTCCACTGAGGAATCTTCACCGGCTGAAGCAACCCTGACGATAATTGATGTTTAGCCTTGACCTGCTGACAAGTCAAACACCTACCGACAAACTCTGTCACCTCCTTCTTCAGACCCGGCCACCAGAATTGCTCCCTAAGATCTCTATACATCTTGCTACCTCCAGGATGCATAGCATAAGGACTGCTATGTGCGTCCTGCAGAATCTTCTGTCTTAGCTCAACATCCTTAGGCATACATGCCTTACCTTGAAACACAACACCCGTCATTAGACAAATCAGAACCCTCCAAACCACCATCTTGCACCTGCAACTTCCGCGCACTCAGAACCTCATCCTCTAACTGTTTCTCTTTGATCTGCTCAACCCAAGTAGGCTTAACCTGTAACTCTGCCAAAATACTTCCGTCGTCATACAAACTTAAATGGGCAAGCAGTGCTCTTAAGTCCGAGACAACCTTACGGCTCAACGCGTCCGCCACCACGTTAGCCTTGCCCGGATGATATTCAATCGAACAGTCGTAATCCTTGAGCAACTCAACCCATCTACGCTGCCTCAAATTCATATCCTTCTGAGTCAATAGGTACTTCAGACTCTTATGATCTGTGTAGACTATCGATCTCTCACCGTACAAGTAGTGCCTCCAAATCTTTAAGGCGAAGACTACAGCTGCTAGTTCCAAATCGTGCGTCGGATAGTTGACCTCGTGTGGCCTCAGCTGCCGAGAAGCGTAAGCCACAACCTTACCCTCCTGCATCAGCACACAACCCAAACCTGTATGTGATGCATCGCAGTACACTGTGAATTCCTTACCAGCCTCAGGTTGAATTAAAACAGGAGCTTCAGTCAAGATCTTCTTTAACTTATCAAAACTCCCCTGCTGTTTCTCAGTCCAAACGAACGGAACTCTTTTCCTTAACAGTTTAGTCATCGGTGCTGCGATCAACGAGAAACCCTCTACAAATCTTCAGTAGTATCCTGCCAAACCAGAAAACTCCGAATCTCCGCCATCGACTTAGGAGGTTTCCAATCTAGAACTGCCTCAACCTTCCGAGGATCTACTCTAATCCCCTCAGCAGATACTACATGACCCAAAAACGTCACTTCCCTAAGCCAGAACTCGCACTTACTGAATTTAGCATAAAGTTGCTTCTCCCTCAAAATCTGCAACACCACTCTCAAGTGCGCATCATGCTCTTCTTCTGACCTTGAATATACCAAGATATCGTCAATAAAAACCACGACGAAACGGTCCAGATACTGCTGAAACACCCTATTCATCATATCCATAAAAGCTGCCGGAGCGTTAGTCAGCCCGAACGGCATTACCAGGAATTCGTAGTGCCCGTACCGAGTTCGAAACGCTGTCTTATGGATATCTGCTTCCTTAACTTTCAACTGATGGTACCCAGACCTCAGATCGATCTTTGAAAATACAGACGCACCCTTCAGCTGATCAAACAAGTCATCTATCCGTGGTAACGGATACTTGTTTTTAATCGTCAACTTATTCAGTTGGCGGTAGTCTATACACATCCGCATCGTACCGTCCTTCTTCTTGACGAAGAGTACCGGCGCTCCCCAAGGTGAAACACTTGGCCTGATGAAGCCTCGGTCCAACAACTCTTGAATCTGAGCCTTAAGCTCCACCAATTCCTTTGGCGCCATCCTATATGGAGCAATAGACACTGGCGCAGTCCCATGTAACAGATCTATTCTGAACTCCACCTCACGATCTGGCGGCAAACCCGGAAGCTCTTCTGGAAACACATCCACAAATTCCTTAACTGTTCGCACCTTCTCTACAGCAGACTCCTTAGCCTCCAAGGCATACACATGAACCACATACATACGCTTCACACGACCTTCCCGACCATCTTTACCGCTTTTAATGCAGATACCACATTGGATAAGTAATCTCTCCTATTACCTATCATAATCACCTCATCACCCTTATCCGTCGTTAGAGCCATGCGCTTAACCGCGCAATCTACCTTGGCCTGGTACTTAACCAACCAGTCCATCCCCAGAATCAGATCGAACTCCCCAAACGGCAGTTCCATCAGATCAGCCACAAACACTACCCCTTGAAGTTCTAGGGGTACATCCTTATACAGCTTATCTATGACTACAGAGTGACCTAGAGGGCTAAAATGCGGTCATCCTGTCTAGAAGTAGTCTCTGAGTCTAAGTCCATGGTCTCAACTATACTACTAGCAACATAAGAATGCGTGGAACCCAAATCAATTAAAGCAGTATAGGGAGAACCAAAAATCAAAAACGTACCGGTGATGACGTCCGGTGCGTCGCCCTCCTCTCGGCGCCTAGCTGCATACACCAAACCAGTGTGCGTGCCTCGTAACCACTGCACCTCTACCCCGTGCTCCACGGCCTCGACCAAAACCATTACCACCTCTGCCATTACCACAACTCCTCTGCGGTGGCGGTCCATTACCCCGGAACTGATTACGGCCCTGATTCTCGGACTGAATCCTAGCCAACTTACGCGGACAGTCCCTCACACGGTGATCTAGAGACCCACACTCAAAACAGCCCTTTCCTCCAGTCCAGCAACCTCCCCAATGAGATTTTCCACAGCGATTACATAGCGGCGGTCCCTGATTAACAGCAACCGGCCTACCAGACTGGTTCGGCCCACTCGGTCTAGCCCTCTTCTGGGGATTACCCGACGGTCCAGAAGATCCAAAACTCCTCTTATGACGGTTCCTATCCAGGTTTTGCCTCACCGATTCCTTAACACCCTCGGCCACCTTGGCCTTCTCAACTAGGACGGCAAACTCACGCTCCTGCTGTGGAGCAATTAGCGATCTCACTGCGTCTCTCGACCCATCCTCGAACGAACACACCTCTCGTGGTCTGTCGCCACAATACCCATAGCATACCGACTAAGCTTTAAGAACTCAGCCTTATACTCAGAAACAGACTTACTCCCCTGAACAAGCCTCAAGAATGCTTTTCGCTGCGCATCGATATAACTAGCGCCGATGTACTTTTCTGACGCACGCCTAAAAAAATCCCATGTCGGATCCTCTATCGCCACACACTGTCCCGAACCGTGAGCCCACCACCGATATGACTCATCCCGAAGAAGCGATACAATCCCTTTTAGCTTCTCCTCGCCAGAAAGGTCCGGATCATCCATGATCCGCTCGTCGCCTCCGGCCAATATTCAAAGATGATCGGGAGCAACACGAAACACCTCAAAAGAATTCACTTTCGTTTGCGAGTCGTTCGCACAGATTTTTGAGCTCCTCCGCCTACTCCAGCTACCCTTTCCGAACCCGCAAAGACGCGCGTGACACTGCGTCATCCCCGCTTTGATCCGAAATTCACCACCCTCACTGCGGTGGTGCGGTATCTCATTTTCGACCCCGACCGGATCCTACGGGTTGAAACGTCATCCTACCCGACCTCGACCACGAGTATTACGACCACGCCCGCCTCGAGTACTCATGACTAAACGTTCTACGTGTCGATTAAGAAAATTTTTATGCATTAGTATCGTTCCACTTTCTTATTCGCGAAGAAATTTTATGGATATAGCTTTAATCGAGGATTCTTTCGAGCAAACAAGGTTTCAATCTGCTATCCTAGTTCACACAAAGGAGTTCATGCATCCATTCCTTAATACTTCCCATACCTATTCGCTCTTGGACATTTCGCCATTTCTATCCCGGGGTATTTTCGTCATTTTCCTACTGAGGGTATTTTTTCAGAACAAAAGAAATTTTAAAACTTTCGTAGAAATCGGTCACTTTGAAATTCCCAAAAATTGGATGGTGTTTGAAAGATTTTGTAAAATTTAGAGTTATAACATCTTTTTGAAACGAGGGTATTTTGGTAATTTTCACAAAACCGAGGCGCTTTTGTAAATTTCCAAAATCAAAATTTTCGATTGATATTTTGTAAAGCGTGTTTTTGAATTTTGTATTATCATTGGAATTTTAAGTAAAATCATTGAGTTGATATTTTATGAACCGAGGACATTTTAGTAAGTTTTACCCCTAAGGGCATTTTTGTAACTTCCAACAAATCAGGTTTTTCGAGAAAATTGTTGTAAAAGTGACATTCTCAGTTTTGAAAGAGTTTATTGCAAAAGTTTGAAAACATTAGGGTTGTTGTTGTTTCATTCTTTTTCAAAAATATGGCTAGTTCCCTTTGGGTTTTAGTCATTCGGTTAAGCCTATGACCGAGCCTTCTTGGTCGTGGTGAACTCGAGCTACGCACTGTGGGATACTGCGAAGAGGAGGTGAGTCACGAGGATCGCTTAAATACCGTGCTCTTCCGGATCCTTTCCTGAGACATGCGTCAGGAGTTACCACACCCTAACTCAAATGACTAAGTCATAGATTGGTTTAGTGCTTTAAGTCTTATGGTTGGTTTGGATGTTTGAGTAACCTAACCCTAGGTTCAAGTCCTATAGATCTATCTACGTTCCCATACCACCTACCCTTCTATAAATAGTAATTCATGAAAAAGTTCGAACTACTTACAGGCGGCGAATGCAGCCGAGACTCGGTGCCATGCCTTATAAACCATACCATGTATTTAACCCAAAACAAACCTTTGAAAACATTTTGGGCCTCGGGCCCACAAAAGAGCTTCTCCGAACTTGGCTCGATACCACAATTGTAACACCCCAAACCCGACAAGACACCACGTCCGAATGCGGTATGTTACTGGAAAACGCGTGCTTAAGAGGTTTAGATTTTTCGTTTTAAAGCTGGATGAAAACTCTCCACCATGAAGTGTATTTGAAGAACTTAGAGTAGACTTGTTTGAAATCAATGGTGTATTTGAAACCCGGAATTTTTTTGAAAACTTAGTCAACATGTGTAGTTAGAACGAGTTTATTCCATTTAAAACTTCAATAGTTTCTTAGTGTTACATAAAACATTTTTTTGAACTTAACAGAAAGCCGTGTTTGATTTGAAAATCATTTGAGTTCACTTTATATCAAAACGTAGTGAGATACCCGATGGTATAGTTTAAAACACATTACGTTAAAATTTTGAAAACATCATCTTTCCCAGTTTTAGTAAAAATTTCAACCCAATTATTTTGATAAGGCATATTAAAATCTAATTTAAAACATAAACATCATAAAACATAATTTAAAGGCCTTTTACAATCCAAAGTAAGACCCAAATAAAAGTAATAAAACTAAAGTACCCAAATGATAGAGTCTGAGTAAAACTTTATTAAGCATGGCATGAGCACCCCGAGTCCATCCCGGCTCCATGTCCGCGTCTACGAGTCACCTGAAATGTCAAAGGAGAGGGTGAGTCGAATGACTCAGTGCATAAATCCCGCTCCCGATAAAGCAACAGGCTAACACACATCATACATAGCAACACAATTAATGCAACCCGATCCTAACCATCCGTATCACCTTTTCTACCCCTTGTGGTACCAAACCACTGGTGGTGCCAAACCACTGGTGACCCAAAGCCACGATATCCATAAGTGTGGTGCCAAACCACTGGTGACCCAAAGTCACGAATAATCCGATGATGGGGCCAACCCATCCTGTGATACCAAATCACTAGTGACAATCCCGTATCTCACATGTGGGGCCAACCCACGGTGGTGTCAAACCACAGGGACGAGTCGCAATGAGGTGCCAAACCTCTGGTGTCCCAAAGACACATGTGGTACCAAACCACCGTGACCGCGATCCACAAATCCGATGATGGGGCCAACCCATCGTGTGATACCAAATCACTAGCGTCAATCCCAGATAATCAATCAGGGGGCCAACCCACCGTGGTACTAAGCCACTTGGGGATGAGACGAGGTGCCAAACCTCTGGTGACCCAAAGTCACAATAGTCAATCTGTGGTACCAAACCACTGGAGGTGCCAAACCTCTGGTGACCCAAAGTCACAATAGTCAATCTGTGGTACCAAACCACTGGAGGTGCCAAACCTCTGGTGACCCAAAGTCACAGTGTCCCAAAGACACGAATATCATATCCCCCTCCTCTCAAATCACCCATCATGTCATATCGATGCAAATCATGTAATACATGCCAACATGCCCCATAATGCATCTTATAACATACATAGCATAAATCATAATATCACGGTATCACAATAGAACTTATAATAAGATAGACTTACCCGGATCCGTACACATACCCCATTTGGGTATCCAATTATCCATCACACTGTTATGATTTTTAACAGGCAAACAGGTTTATTAACAACATTACTAAGTATCAGTGTGTTAGTTTACACACACGGTATATCTGAGTCTAAAGATCCCAACGAAGCGATCTAAGTCCCTCGATTATCCGCTCCTATAACATTCGGCCAACATAGGGGTTAGGCACTAAGACCATTCGGCTATAGCCATTTAAACCAAAAGGTTCTATCGAATAACCCTCACCTTGCACACCTTTGGTTTCGTACCAACCCGACCCAACAATGGTTCCTCCTTCAACAATCGGCACCCTATCAAAATAGTTAATCACAAATCACCTTTGACTTAATCGAAATCATAAGATTGGACTAACAATAATATATCTATCACTTACCCAACACCAAGGATCGATCAACCAAACAAAATCCCCTTCACTAATATTCGGTCACCACGGCACTTCTAAAAGAGAGACGGAGTTTCGCCAAGGCTTCAAAAGAAAGAAAAGGATTCGCTTATAGGTGTTCAACACCCCTTTAGGTTCGGCTTTAAGAGAGAAAAAGAGAATAAAAATTTGTGAGATGAGAATGGAATTTCTGCAGTGGGATATTAAGAAGAAAAGAAGTGGATAGAATGAAAGTATTTTCGAGTTTAGAGAAGGCGTGTTGGAGAATATAGTTTCGGCTAAGGTGTTTTCAAAAGCCAAACAAGAAAAGAAAATGTGAGAGAAAAAGAACTATCTTTGGTTTACACAATTGAAGAAGAAAGGGAAGTGAAGATGCTTGAGCACTTTCTACCACACCCCTCAAAAGGCAAAACAAATTCGGTACATGGGAGCTTTGAACTTTCGGTTTTCCAGAAGAAGAAAAGAATGAGAATTTTGACAAAAAGAAAACTTTGTTTGACACCAAAAAGTGACCGAAAATGCACCAAGTAACCTAAATGAAATTCGCACACCCCACTCCCCCATACCAAGCCGTCACCCCTCCAACCTCCCCTAAAATTCGGCCATAATCCCACCAATTGCTCACCTCCACTAATTCAAAATGGTTGAACTAGTCAACCTCCTAAACTCACTCTCCACCTATCATTCAAATGGGAACACTTAGTCTTAGGCGAGTTTGAACCGCCACAAACTCCTCCCTCCATGCCAGTCAAAATGAGTGCCAAAAGTGGCCACTCATGGCTCGAACACAAGGCCTACACCCTTGCATTAGGCGTTACCCACACAAAGCCTTAGTGGCGCCTAGCTTGCCACTACACCAGCTCCTTTTGTGATAACTCTTGCCAATTAAAACTCTTAAGCCCAGCCTACCTCTCGCTCTCCTCATACCTTAGCTCAAAAACTAAAATTTTTCCACCTATTCCGCTTACTTCTAGCTCACAACTAAGCCCTTAAAACATAGAATCAGCAACATAGCACACCAACACATGTCATTTTATGCAACAATAAAATAACCCCCTAACCCGGGATATTACAATGTTGAGCATGGCCACCACAAGTTCTGCCGTCCCGGTCCATCACTGCTCATCACCTGAAACATGGTCCCACAATGGGGTGAGTCAAACAGACTCAATGTGTACACGACATTAAATCATAATAGAATTAGGCATACAAGAGTTACACATTCAGAACAATGAATACAAATTATGATGCATTCCCAAACCCAAACCTAATTGTCCATCCGCTACACACCCCCGTACCTGCCAGTCACACCGTGGGGACTACTAAGTCGACCCTCCTTCCGCTACACACCAAATTGCGGTCTTAGGTCACCACATTCGTGGTTTTAGGTCACCACGTTCGATTCATCGTGGTCTTAGGTCACCACTTTCAGATTCTCGTGGTCTTAGGTCACCACTTTCGGATATCACGGTCTTAGGTCACCGTGTTCGTGGTCTTAGGTCACCACATTCACTTCCCCTTTCAAACAAACCCATATGCCCCATATAATAATATGCATAAATATGCCAGAGTTCACATTCTTATCATATTCTCATGTCACTAATAACATTTTTCATATTCCTAGTAGGAGTAGGAAACGTACCTGAGTACTTAGTACCATAGCATGATACCTTAGCCACTTTCATATTCTTAATGTCACATATTTTAATTAAACATGCCATAAAACGTATTATGAAGTAGTGTAAACACACACACGATTCGCTTAAAATTTCCTTGAGATCTGAAAAGCTTGATCTAATGCTTAGATCCTTAATCCCTACATTGATTTATCACTTATTACCTTAATAAAAAGCCATTCGGCCAAAATTCCAAATCCTAGTAGGATTAGTATTCTTACCTTGTTGCTGATTGGAACACCAACAAATCCCGAAACTGTTCTTTGTTTCCCTAGGAATGTCGAAATCCCTAAAACCTTACATTAGACTTAATCTTAATCATCGAAACATAAATCAAGGCCTTTGACTGAATATTCACATGTCTTACCTTAATATTAGAAATCCCGAATACTCCTACTTTTAGTCGACTACTCTGATAATCCCGAAAGATCCTTCCATATTCGGCAACCATAATATGTATGGGGTTAGATTATCTCTTGGCTAATCTAAAAGAAAAGAATGGAAATCAAACTTGTTCTTACCTTTGAAGAAATCAACAGCACCTATGCTTGAAGCCCTTCCAAGATTCGGCTTTTGAATGGATTGGTAAGAAGAAATAGGAAGAAAAGAAAACTTGAGAATTTTGACAATGGTGGACTATAGATTCAACTTGACAAAAGAAAAAGAGAAGAGAAGAGAAGAGAGCACTCAGAAATTCGACAGAGAGAAGAGGAGGAAGAAAAATTGATGAGTAGCCACATGTTCTTCCTTTTATAGCCAAACTACTACTCGAATCCCTTACTTGGCCACCACTCTTCTTTGTTTGATAGCTTTGTCTCTTTAATTTAAATTAATTAGAGAATAATCCTTTATTATCTCTTCAAAAATAATCCAAATTAAATCCCTTATTTATCACCTTATTAATCAAATATTAAAGAGAATAAAACTCCTCCTTTCTAGAAGGCTTGTGCCGTCCACCTCAGGCTTCTGGAAGCAAAAATAAAACTTCCTTTATTTGCTTCTTAAGTGACTCGAACTCAGGCCCATCACCTTGCATGTGGCGCGCCATTTCCATAGGCCCTAAGTGACATCTTCAGTGCCACTTTTCCAAGCTTTGTTTGTGTGTCAAATTTCACCAACTTTTTCTTTTAAGGCCACCTTGCCTTAATTTCCTCTTTTAAACTTTAAAACTCGACATTTCTAAGTCATTTCTAAGTTTCCAAAAATTTTCATTTTCCTCTTTAAACTTGACATTTCCTTACATTTCCAAGTTTCCAGAAATGTTCACTTTCCACTTTTGAATCATTTCCAAGTCATTTCCTTACATTTCCAAGTCATTTCCTTACATTTCCAAGGCAAGACATTTCCTTCCATTTCCAAGACATTTCCTTACATTTCCAAGACAAGTCATTTCCTTACATTTCCAAGTCATTTCCTTACATTTCCAAGTCATTTCCTTACATTTCCAAGTTTCCAAAAATGTCCACCATACATTCATAACACATAAGACATGCCATTTCGTATAATTAAATCAAAAATGCATAGGCCCATTTCCAGGATGTTACAACACAACACGTGGAAGAATGACATCCAAGCAAGAAGCATTCAATTTTGGAGGTGACGTGAAAAGAAGGCAATCCATCACCATCCATAAATAAATAAGGCAAAGATGAAGCAAGCATGATGGAAGCAACCATTAATGCATGAGAAACATGGAAAAAACCACAACAATTTTGATAAAGATAGAAGACTATGGAAGCAACCATCAAATCAAGAAGGCTATGTAGAAAAAATCATGAAGCCAACATTTAAGTTATCCTTATCAGGATACTGTTCGGATTTCAATTGTAAATGAATTAGAGTTTAGAATTTTTACTATAAAAAGGCATTTTTGTAGCCTAAACAAGGCATCGGGTTTTAGAATCACTATTAGAAAAAAGTTTGCAATATACAAACTCTCTTGTATACTTGCTCTCTTTTAAAAAACCCTTGTAAATTATCTTTGTAAATTATCTATTTTCTTCTTTGTTAAATAAAATCTACGATATTATAATAGCCTTCCGTTTGTGCATACACCCTCCTCTCCCCTGTAATTGGTATCAAAGGAGCCCCGGAGTAACGATTTCTGGAGTTCTAATATCGTAGTACTCATTGTAAGTTTCTATCTTTTATCTTCAATTCTGTTTATTTAATTGTTGTTTATCTTAAAACCCATATATCTGTGATATTGGTTTCTTGTTGCTGTTGAGTATGAGTCAGACGTTGTAGGCGTTGAGTGAAGACATTAAAGATAACAGACGATTTTAGGTACCGGAGATAAATAGCATGGAAGAAATGGATTGTTTATATAAAGATAAAACTTGTAATCATACTATGCATATTGACTCTAAGAATGAAAATAATATTTCGGCTCTTAGTAAAGGTATGAATAGTTTAATAGATATGACTTCTATATATTTTAATAAGTTATATAATAAAGTTAGTAAAATAGAAGAAAAAGTAGCTAATATAGGAGTAGTAACAGATTTAGATTTGAATAACAAATCTAATGAACTATTATTAGATGTTAATAATAAATTAGATCAAGTTATTACTAATAAAAATATAGAATTGAACTTAGATTTAGGACCTTTATATTATGGTAATAGTAATGTTATTTTAGCTTTATCAGATGAAGATGATTCTTTGGATGAATCTTCTACTTATAATAAAAAAGAGAAACAAAAAAGAGAAAAATTTAAAAAACAAGAAAAATATGACTTTAAATCTTATAAAACTCTTATAGAACATTGGAAAAACCAATTTTCTAAAGCAGAATATAAAAATGAGCAAATAGAATATTTAAAATTAATAGAAGAACTTTATGAAAAACATAAAGACTATTTACAAAATATAATTATCACTATATGTTAAATTATGATACTACCGATAGTAGTAGTAGTTCTAATAAAGATATAAATGCTACTAGTCATAATTCTGATGGAGAAAACACTTCAACAGAAGAAAATATAGAAATTCCAGAACCTATGGATACTAAACATGCAGATCCATATGATTATGACATACCAAAACCTAGGGAAATTTATAAACAAGATCCTTATGGTAAAAGAAAAATAGATTCAGACCTTCAAACAGATGATTGTTTGAGAGCTATTAATAAAAATTATGAGAATGTTGAAAACACAACAAGAATATTAGGTAATCAAATAGAAACTATAGCTACTAATGATATAAACTGGAAACCCCAGGAGAATCTAGTAAGCCCACACTTATACCTTATAAGTTAGATGATTTAAATAAAAGAAATGTTGCTCAAGGAGGAATATATTTAGATTTAACTCATGTTCCTTTAGCAAACTATGAAAAAATAGTAGATGATTTGGCACCATCAATGACTATTGTTGTAAATAACAACAGTACAGTTTGGTCAAATGAAAAGTTTTTAAATTATTTTGTAGGAACATTTCAAGGAGATGTTCTACAATTTCTCAGACGATAGGAAGAATCTGAGAAAGGAAGAGAACAAAAGGGTCAACTTATTAATCAAAGAAGTTCCCCTAAAGATTTACTAAAAGGATTAACTTCAATTCTAAAAACAGAATTTTGTGGTTATACTAATTAAAAAGATCAGGATAGCCAATCCAGTTATATCTTATCCAAAATAAAATTATGTGATATAAGATATTTAGAAGAATTTTATAAAAAATTTCTTCATGAATATCAGAAGTTAAAAAATGATAGTATAGAATTTTGGAAAAACCAATATTTTCATAAATTACCACCACCATGGGATGAAATTTGTATTAATAAATATGCTTCTTATATATTAAAACATAGTAAAGATTCTGGAATAGATTTAGCAAATATAGATTCTATAGGCAATAGAATTAATTTTGCTAAAGAAAGAATAATATTTCATTGTTTGCAAAGTAAAGCGGCTAAATAAGTCAAAAATAAATTAAGTCATAAATATTGTACAAAGATGTTAGAAAATGAATGCGAGTTTGGATGTAACCCTATACGTCCTAGAACCTATAAAAACACAAAAAATATAAATTAGCTAGATGGAAACCGGGTAATACAAATTATAAAAATTATAATCGTAATAATAATAATAATAATAATAATAAAGAAAAAATTTGTTAGGAGAAAGACTTCTAATAATACTAAAAAACAAATATATAAATGTTTTATTTGTGATGAAGAAGGTCATACAGCAACAAGTTGTCCTAACAAAGGAAAAAATGCTAAGAAAATGATTAAAAATCTTGAAGAACAAGATTTTGAAATATGTTTTAGTGAAGAAATAAATTCCACTGAGATATTATATGAATTAATATCAGAAACAGATTCTGATTCAGATTTTGAAGAATATATTTTTATGTTAGAAAGCAGTTCTTGTAACATCCTAAAATTTGGAATTTTATGTGTTGCATTGTTTTTGGTGTTAAGCTTGTTAAATTAGTAATTGTGTATGTTTAGGAGGTCCTAAAAAGGCTCGGGGTTTATTTGGACCTAGTAAATTTTTTTTTCATTTAGCACTTCAAGGAAATGGAGTAAGTGACCTTGAAGCATATGGAAATAATTGAGTAAGTAGCTAGCATAAGTGAGAAATTAGTAAAGAGGTTATGGCGCCACATGTTTTACCTTGAGGGAAGAAGTTTGAATCCCTTTGTGTGCATATTTGACTTTTATTTTTGCATTCCTTCCTTAAAGTGTTGGCCAAGGAGTATTTATGGCAAGTTTGACTTCATTATTTTTGGTAAGGTGGCTAAAAGAATAAGGCAAGGATGAAGTTTGGGAAAGGAATCAAAAGAAATAGGTAAGTAAGGGGGACAAGGGGCTTATTTTGTGGATGGTGTTTTGGAAAGTTTGGGTGGCCAAACTCTTATCCTAGGAGGGATGAATGTGGACGGCTTGGGGTTAGGATGATAGCCAATTTGGTGCTTGATGTTTTGGTAAAAACAAAAGTGTTAGTTTTGGGTCAAAATACCAATACCATCAATTGTATTTTTCTCTCAAAACTCCCTCTCCTAGTCGAATTTAGTCAATTGCAATAGGTAAAAATTTTGGATGTTTTGGCCAATTCTTTATTGACAATTTGGTATCATTTATCTTTTCTCCCTAAACTCCTTTTCTTCTTTGTGCCGAATCCATGCAACCTTGAAGAGGCATATTCCATTTCTTTTCTTTCTTCTTGCCGGATGCATACAAACTTGGAGATCATTTCTTTGTTCATTCATCATTCTTGAAAACCGAAACTAATCCATCATATTTTCTAGTTCTTCTTCTTCTTTTCTTTTTACAAAATCATTCAAACATCACTTCCCCTCTAATATTTTTCACCACAGCCGAATATTAAGTCCACTATTTCTCTATAGCCGAATCTTCCATCCTTTCATTGATCTTTCTTTTTCATTTGGGTTATCAATCACCTCTTGAACAATCTGTAAGAACTCTTTCAATTCTTTTCATTTCTTCTCTCTTTTGCCGAATCTATATTATGGCTTGGGAGGGTCTTTTTGACCAAAATCATCATCTATTTCTCTTTTAAACAAAACCCTTTCTTCTTTGTAGTGGAAGGCCGAACCATCATTCTTCCGAAGTTATCTCGCAATCGCTAGGATTCGGTTCAAAAATCTCTAAGGTAAGAGTTCTTCACGGATTTCATGATCATCCTTTATTAGTTAAGATGATTATCAGTATGGAAAGGAGTAACCAATTATATTATAGGGATTTATTCGTGGATCACTCGGATTTTGTGGTAAGTCAATCTTACTCCTAAGATCAATCGTTCATAATAACATAATATTAGTTTGGACTAATATTTGTTTTCAATGGGTGCAAACAATATCGAATCAAAAGGGATAGTGATTGGTGATCGAAAAATGAGCGGATTTACAATCTCTACTTCTAAATTCAAATGAAGGGCTGTTTTGGCGATTCGAAACTTTCAACCGTGTTGTGGACCCTCATCTAGTGAGAATCAACTATTCGAGGTTGTTCGCAATTGTGAGGCATCGTAATTGTGAAAATATCTTTAATTTCTTTTAAAATTTTCTCAAACTGTTAACGATATTTTCAAAATTACGATTTATAAGATTTTACATCTCAAATTGTCGATTTATAAATCAAACCTTTTACTCAATAAATACTTCGTCAAAATTTTGCAATCTGTTTTACTTAAAAAGGAATCAAAGTATATTTATTTTTTTGTGACATGTCAAATCTGGCCGTAACGCATAAGCCGGGTTTGGGGTGTTACATTTTATTGTATCAGAGCCCGGTTTCAAAATTTGGCTGTGGTTTGGGTTCCAAAAAAAACATTTTGTTCAAAACTGTTTTGAAATATAGAACGTATGCCTTTAAAGAAAGTATGGCACCACGGGTATCTGGTACCAAGTCAAGTAAGTGTATGTTATTGAATGATTATGATTACTGTGATATGACTATAGGAACACTCTAGAACTTTTAGTTTTAGATGTTGAAACTATAGAGATCAAGACTTTAGGATGCGTTTACGAAAACGACTCTACTTCTTATACCTCATAAAATATCTTTAATAATGTAACATCCTGAATTTGTGGGGCTTTGCATTTGATGTGTTGTGATGTGATGTTATGCTTAAGGTGTTAATTTCCCTTTTTAATTAATTAGTCTTAGTTTTCAAAAGAGGGCAATTCCGGCTTTTGGTTAGTGTGTGTGCCGAAAATTTGAGTAGAAAATAGGGTACTTCTTAATTTCGGCATTTATTCTCATTCTCTTCTTTTAGTTGTTTCTTTTCTCAAAAAGCCGAAAACTCCTAAAGTTCCATCTTCTTCTTCATTCTCTGCTAAAGCCGAAACCTCATAGCCTTTCTCTACACCTTTTCTCGATTTCTTCTATAAGCCGAAACACTTAAATATTCCTTCTCTTTACTCCCTTCTGCCATAGCCAAATGTCCTAGTGTCCATTCTTTTTCTTCCTGCCGATTTCTTCATTAAAAGCTGAATCTCCATAGATTTCTTTGAATCATCTTCTCTTTTTGATTTTCACAAAAAGCCGAAATCTTCTAGGAGTTGCCAAATTCTCTGTAAAGGTAGGTGCCGATTTCTTCTGATATATTTTTTTTTCTCTTTCGATTTTTGAAGACAAAACTGAAAGGCTAATTGATTGATGGTTTCTTGTGTTTACGTGTTGGGCGACATTCGGGAATTGAAGTAGATTGCTTAGATCTAAAAGCCGAAACTGCTAGTCTCTGAACCTCAAATCTCTCTTTTCGAGATTTCACGGTAAGGGGGTTCTCTTTAGATTCTAGTTAGATTCGCTATCATAATTGTGATCTTAACCATATGTTATGATGCTAGCAACTGATAAGGTCTTTTGATGGAATCAAATATCGATCAGGCGAAGTAGGGGATTGGATCTGTGAAACCAATCCCTAAGTTTAAGAAACAAGCGGTGTTAGCAGTTCGGGACTGGCCACTGGGTTGTGGACCGGCTTCAGAACAAAACCTTAGACAGTTAGCAGTCGTATTGGCTTCTAATAGTGTCAACATAGAAAGTCTCGTCTTGTCTGTAATCAGGTGTGTAGATCTCTATCACACTAACTAATCTGTATATATATGTGTTGGGCTAAAAGCCAGAAAAAGGCTGTATAGACAGTCGTATTACCCGAAAAGGGTAGGCATGGGATGCTAGGTATGTAATCATAGAAATTTCTCTATATGTGTCGATGTATGTAAAAACCTGTGATCTTCTAGGTAGTATTTTTTTTTGATTCTGCATGGATGTATGCATGGGATGGGATTGATATGATGAAGGGGAAGAGCATGTTAAAAGGTCACTTAGTGATCGGTGGTTAAACCACGATATGTACATCTAGGTCACAATAGTGATCAGTGGCTCTGCCATACTTGATTATAAGGTCACACAGTGATCGGTGGCTCTGCCACAGTGGATTATAAGGTCACATGGTGATCGGCATTTTAACCGGACAAACATGACCGCGCCGATATAGTGTGTAGCGGTTAGTGGGTTGATTGTAGAAATCCCCGAGGTGTGGTGGCTGGTACGGGCTGGTGTGTAAAGGATAGACTTTTAGGTTGGGTTGGGCCATGTTACATGTAAATATTCTGTTGCCATTGTGTATGGACCAAGGCCCATAATGTGTTTGTGGGCTTCATGCCTTTTAAGTGTTTTCAGGATTTGCACACTGAGTCTTGGTGACTCACCCCTTCATTTCCCCTAACTTTTCAAATGAGCAGTAGATCGTGGACATGGGAGCCGAGGCGGACTAAAGGGGCCATCAAGTCTTATATTTTCATAAACTATTTTCTGTTTTTCTTTAAGTTTTTAATTTTGGGACTATTTATGTAATAAGGCTCCATAGCTTAGGTTTAAATTATAATTGTTAATGTCTTTATTCTATTTTTTTTTTAAATTTAAATTTTATGTGTAGAGTCTTATCTATAAGAAATAATAATATGGGATTTTCAAACACGTTCAAAGAAAAAGCAAAGGTTTTCTTCAAATATCACTTATTTTAGCGAATACCTAAATAAGGAAACTGAATTTCCAAAAATCATCCAAGTGAAGTTTTTAACGTTAAACCCCGTAGCATATCAGATATGGTCGTAGCGTTTGGGCCGGGTTTGGGGTGTTACATTTTGGTATCAGAGCCCAATTACAAAGCTCGGGCTGGGAAATGGGTCTAGTAGTGTTTTGTAAAATTGATGTGAATTTGAGAAATGCTTTGGGTTGAGATATGGCCTTCGAGTCTACCGGCGCCTGATCCACGCAGGTAAGTATTCTAACTCTTGATGTGATATGCATGTTGGGTTTGATGGCCTTCATAGATGTAGACTAGTATGATAGGAATTAATGGACTTTAGGCTTAGTTTAAACAATTCCTTAAATTCATAAAACTTAATCTAACTAAACATGTCCGTAAACCAGTCGCTGGGTTAGGGTGTGGCAACAGGCATGCGCATGTCTAGGACTGGATTTAGGGAGAGCTTGGTATTTAAGCGGTCCTAGTGACCCACCTCCTCTTCGCTGGAATCCTACCTTGTGCGTAGTGACTGTTCACCTTAGCCACGAGGACTAGTTGACGGGCCAAACTTTATAACTAAAACCTGAAAGGGACCAGCCACCCCATTTCGTAAAATTACTAAAATATTTCCCCTGATTTCGTAAAATTTCCGAAATACGCTTGATTTGTGAAAATTTCCTAGAATACCCTGGATTTGTAAAACTACCAAAATTCGTGAAATTACTGAAACACCACCGGTTGGTAAAATTACCCAAATACCCATATTTTACAAATGACCCAAAAACCCCTAGATTTACAAAAGTACCCGATTTACAAAATGATCGAAATCTATGAAATTACCAAAATACCCTCGATTTGAAAAGAATTAAATTTTTTCAAAATGCCCCTGCCTTACAAAACAAAAAAAAGGAAAAAAAAAGTATACCAAAATACCTCTATTTCGAAAAATTACCAAGATACCTTATTTTAGGAAATTACAAAAATACCCCTGTAGGATAAAATTATGGAAATACCCCTGGGTAGTAAGATGACGGAAATACCCTTATGTGATGAATGTGAGTTCATGGATGCTACTTGTACGTTGATGTCTGATGGTTGAATGTATGTGGTTCGTAGAACTAGGAGATACAGACTTGAGACTGAAACCTGTAGGTATAATTTCGAATTCGAAAGAACTACTCTTGAAACTACTGTCCATAAGATTGTTTGTGGTTAATCGTGAAAGAAATTAATAATTCATAAAATTTCTAATCGATAAAACGCGAATCGAGAGAATGAGTACAAGGGGTCGTGGGCGCCCGCACGGCCGTGTGTAGGGTAGGATGGCTGCGTCAGAACCAGTAGGATCTAGTCATGGGTCTGGAAATGAGATGCCGATACCACCAGCTGCGGAGGTGGAATTTCAGGACTAGACTATCGGAGATGATGCGGTATCTCAGGCGATGTTAAGGGTTTTAGAGAGGGTTGTTGGGGCAGGCATGGGCACAGGAGCCTAGAAATTGGTGTTGGAGCAACTTAGAGCCAATAGGGCAGAAATGTTGAGGGGAATTTCCGGTATAGCCCTGAGTACAGCTGAGTATTAGTTGGAGGCGGTTGAGCGTATAATGGATGATCTTGATTTCACGGAAGAGGAAAAACTGAAAGGGGTTGTATCTCTCCTACAGGACGAAGCTTATCAATGGTGGCTTACGGTTAATGATGGTACGGTGGCTGACCATATCACTTGGGATCTCTTCAAAATGACGTTTTAGAGTAAATACATTGGGTCGAGTTATGTGGATGCACAGTGTAGAGCGTTTCTGAATCTGGTTCAGGGAAGTAGGTCGGTAGCTGCGTATGAAGCAAAATTCTTATGCCTTAGCCGTTTTACTCGAGGGATGGTGGCCATAGACCATGAACGTTGTGTTCGATTTGAAGATGGTTTGAGGGACGATCTGCGTGTATTGATAGCAATACAGCTGGAGAGGGAATTTGCTGTGCTTGTGGAAAAAGCTAAGATAGCTGAGGAGGTTAAGCGGACAGAAAAATTGAATCATCAGGGCCAGCTAGGTGTACTCAGAAAAGGCCTAGGTCGGACGGGCTGAGGCGGGAGGAGAGACCTGCTGCTGCTAGTCAGATACAGAAGTGTGCTCGATGTGGTAAATTCCATGTAAGTGAGTGTTGGGCAGGCAGTGGGAAGTGCTTTAGGTGTGGATCTACGGACCACCAAGTTAGAAGCTGTCCGCAGCAATGGGGCAGTGAAGGGCCCACGGGTCAAGGGAATGCATAGCTAGGAAGAGCTTGTCAGCAGCCACAGAGAGGTCGTGGTCCAGCCAGAGGTGGTAGCGGTTCCGGTCGGGGCCGTGGAGCACTAGGCAGAGGGGCAGGAAACACTGAGGCGAGACAGCCGGGGTTAGTCTATGCTGCCAGACGTCGAAAGGAGGCTGATGCATCGGATGTCATAACCAGTATGTTTTTAATTTTTAGCTTGCCTTACATTGCATTGATTAACATTGGGTCGACATATTCATATGTGGCTAGTAGGGTGTCTGAAACCTTAAGAGTAGACTCTGAGATTTCCTCTAGGGAGATGACTGTAGTTAGCCCGCTAGGACAATCTGTGGTGGTAAACAAACTCTATCAGGAGATACCTTTAGAAGTTCAGGGGATAGTTTTTCGGACGGATCTAATGGAATTATCGTTCGGAGAGTTCGGTTTAATCTTAGGCATGGACTGGCTGGTGAAGTATCAAGGTAATGTAGACTGTACAGCCAAGCGTATGGTGTTAAAAACCCCCGAGGGTGGCGAAGTGTTGGTGATAGGTGAAAGGGGGAACTGTTTGTCAAATGTGGTGTCTGCCTTAAGAGCAGAAAGGATGGTGAAAAAAGGATGCGAGGCAATCTTAATGTTTGTTCGGGCTCTGGAAGCCAAGGAACTAGCTGTTGGGGACGTTAGGATGGTGAAGAAATTTCCTGATGTTTTCCCAGAACAGCTTCCGGGATTACCCCCGGATCGTGAAGTGGAGTTTGGTATCAATCTTCTTCCGGGAACAGCGCCAGTATCTATTGCTCAGTATAGGATGGCGCCAAAGGAGTTGGTGGAATTGAAAGCGCAGATTCAGGAGTTACTGGATAGAGGGTATATTCGACCAAGTGTATCACCTTGGGGAACGCTGGTGTTATTCGTTAAGAAGAAGGATGGATCAATGCGTATGTGCGTTGACTATCGTCAGTTGAATAAGTTAACAATCAAGAACAAATACCTGTTGCCGAGGATCGATGACTTGTTCGATTAGTTGAAGGGGGCCTCAATCTTTTCGAAGATAGATCTGAGATCAGGATACAATCAGCTCAAGGTCAAGGAGGTGGATATTCATAAGACGGCCTTTAGGACTCGCTATGGTCACTATGAATTCATGGTGATGCCATTTGGGTTGACTAACGCACCAGCAGCGTTTATGGATATGATGAACCAAGTATTTCAACCCTATTTGGACCGGTTTGTCGTGATATTTATAGATGATATTCTGGTTTATTCAAAATCAAAAGAGGAGCATGATTCACATCTTCGGGTGGTTCTACAGATTCTGAGGGAGAAGTAGTTGTATGCTAAATTCAATAAGTGTGAATTTTGGCTAAGGAATGTTACTTTTCTACGTCACGTTGTGTCGACAGAAGGGATTAGGGTTGACCCTCGAAAAATTGAAGCGGTGTTGGATTGGAATCCGCCTAAGACGGTAGCAGAAATTCGGAGTTTCCTTGGTTTGTCCGGGTATTACAGAAGGTTTGTTGAAGGATTTTCATTGATTGCAGCACTGTTGACTAAGTTGTTACAGAAAGAGGTTTCATTTGTTTGGTCTAATAAGCAGCAAGAGAGTTTTGAGAAGTTAAAAAGGATTTTAACGGAGGCTCCGGTATTGATTCAGCCGGAGGCTGGGAAGGAGTTCGTGATTTACTGTGATGCTTCACACACGGGACTAGGATGTGTGTTGATGCAAGGTGGAAAGGTTGTTGTGTATGTATCTCGGCAGTTAAGACCACACGAAGCAAGTTATCCCACCCATGATTTGGAATTGGCGGCGGTGATTTGGAGACATTATCTGTACGGGGAGAAATCTATCATTTATACCGATCATAAGAGCTTAAAATACCTGTTGACCCAAAAGGAGTTGAATCTAAGGCAAAGGAGGTGGATCGAGTTATTAAAAGATTATGACTGCTCGATCGAGTACCATCCGGGTAAAGCCAACATGGTGGCGGATGCTCTAAGTCGTAAAGTAATCTCTGACTTGAGAGCAATGTTTGCTCACCTTAGTCTATACGATGATGGGAGTTTATTAGCTGAACTTCAAGTGAAACCCTCTTGGGTCCGTCAGGTCAAGGAGAAACAGCAGACTGACGAGTTGCTAAAGGAGAAGTTTCCGGTAGGATCAAGTCAAGGATCAACAGAATTTAGTGTGAATGAGGAAGGGATATTATGTTTTCAAGGGAGAGTGTGCATGTCGAAAGATCCTGAGTTGAGGCATAAGATTTTGCAAGAAGCGCATGATGGTCCATACACTATGCACCCTAGAGGAAGTAATATGTATTGAGATTTGCGAGATCAGTTCTGGTGGTCGGGTTTGAAATGAGAGGTGACCGAATTTGTGGGGAAATGTTTGACCTGTCAGCAGGTAAAGGCGAAACATCAGTTACCATCAGGGTTGTTGCAGCCGGTGAAGATTCCACAATGGAAGTGGGAAAGGATCACAATGGACTTTGTTAGTGGGCTACCTCTCACGCCTACTAAGAAAGATTTGGTCTGGGTGATTGTTGATCATTTGACGAAGTCTGCTTATTTCATACCAGTACGGGTCGATTACTCTTTGCAGAAATTGGCTAAGCTATACATAGCGGAGGTAGTGAGGTTGCATGGGGTACCAGTATCAATCATATCGGACAGGGACCCTAGGTTCACCTCACGATTTTGGAAGGCGTTGCATCAAACGTTGGTTACAAAGTTGGATTTCAGTACGGCGTTTCATCCTCAGACCGATGGCCTGTCTGAGCGGGAAATCCAGATCTTAGAGGACATGTTAAGAGGTTGTGTCATTGACTTCAGGGGTAGTTGGGAAGAGCTCTTACCGTTGGCGGAGTTTGCATATAACAATAGCTACCACTCAAGTATTCAGATGGCGCCCTATGAAGCATTGTACGGGTGGAGGTTTCGTACACCTATCTGTTGGACAGAATTAGGGACGTCAGATTTTGGGTCTAGAATTGGTTACCGAGACAGAGGAGAAGGTAGAGTTACTTCGGGCTCGATTAAAGAAAGCGTCAGACCGACAGAATTCCTATACCGATCTGAAGCGTAAGGACATAGAATTTACAGTGGGTGACAAGGTGTTCTTGAAGGTGTCGCCATGGAAGAAAGTACTGAGGTTCAGACGGAAAGCTAAATTAAGTCCCAGATTTATCGAACCTTATCGGGTGTTGAAACGAGTGGGACCGGTAGCTTATTAGCTAGAGTTACCTTCTGAGCTAAGCCGGATTCACAATGTATTCCACGTCTCTATGCTAAGACGTTACCATTCGGATCCATCCCATGTGGTGTCTGTGGAAGAAATCGAAGTAAGACCCGATTTATCCTTTGAAGAGGAACCAGTGGAAATTCTGGATCGTGATGTCAAAGTATTGCTAAGGAAGAAGGTTCCATTGGTTAAGGTTCTATGGCGGAATCACAGTTCTGAGGACGCTACTTAGGAACCAGAGGAAGCAATGCGGTAGTAGTACCCGTATCTATTCAGATCAGGTAATTTCGAGAACGAAATTCCTTTTAGGGGGTAAAACTGTAACATCCTGAATTTGTGGGGCTTTGCATTTGATGTGTTGTGATGTGATGTTATGGTTAAGGTGTTAATTACGGTGTTTAAGGGGTTCAGACTGGGCTCAGGAATTGGGCCGAGGCCTTAGTCAAATTTTCTGCTTGGGCACTCTAGTGGAAAGCCAGTTAGGATAGGGCTTAAAAGATATTATCTGTAAATTAAGACACACAAATAGGCTTGTGGCCCAGTGGTCAGTGGCGTTATTTAGGGGCTTTGAGGTGGCGTGAGAAGCAATAAGGAGGTCCAAGATTTGAGTCGCATTACCCACTTATTTTAAATGTTTTTGGCGTCAAAAGAAAGGAGAGTTGCGGGCGGCTATGATGCTTGGAACTAGGAGATTTTTGTGATTGGACAATGTGGATAATGTGGCAGATAAAAGGAAGAAGAGGTGGTGTTATCTGGGTCACTTGTGGATGAGAGATCAGGTAAGGATAAGGGAGAAAGTTTAGAAATTATCTACAGATCACAGTAGTGGCCGAATTTCCAACTCTGGGGGAAAAAGGGAATCGATTTTGATGAGGCTAAGGGGGGTGCCGAAATTTCCCTGGTTAATTAATTAGTCTTAGTTTTCAAAAGAGGACAATTCCGGCTTTTGGTTAGTGTGTGTGCCGAAAATTTGATTAGAAAATATGGTACTTCTTAATTTCGGCATTTATTCTCATTCTCTTCTCTTAGTTGTTTCTTTTCTCAAAAGCCGAAAACTCCTAAAGTTCCATCTTCTTCTTCATTCTCTACTAAAGCCGAAACTTCATAGCCTTGCTCTACACCTTTTCTCGATTTCTTCTATAAGCCGAAACCCTTAAGTATTCCTTCTCTTTACTCCCTTCTGCCATAGCCGAATGTCCTAGTGTCCATTCTTTTTCTTCCTGCCGATTTCTTCATTAAAAGCTGAATCTCCATAGATTTCTTTGAATCATCTTCTCTTTTTTATTTTCGTAAAAAGCCGAAATCTTCTAGGAGTTGTTGAATTCTCTGTAAAGGTAGGTGCCAATTTCTTCTTATCTATTTTTTTCTCTTTCGATTTTTGAAGACAAAGCCGAAAGGCGAATGGTTTGATGGTTTCTTGTGTTTACGTGTTGGGCGACATTCGGGAATTGAAGTAGATCGGTTAGTTCTAAAAGCTGGAATCGCTAGTCTCTGAACCTCAAATCTCTCTTTTCGAGATTTCAAGGTAAGGGGGTTCTCTTTAGATTCTAGTTAGATTTGCTATCGTAATTGTGGTCTTAACCATATGTTATGATGGTAGCAACTGATAAGGTCTTTTGATGGAATCAAATATCGATCAGGCGAAGGAGGGGATTGGATCTGTTAAACCAATCCCTAAGTTTAAGAAACGAGCAGTGTCAGCAGTTTGAGATTGGCCACTGGGTTGTGGACCGGTTTCAAAACAAAACCTTAGATAGTTAGCAGTCATATCGGCTTCTGGTAGTGTCAACATAGAAAGTCTCGTCTTGTCTGTAATCAGATGTGTAGATCTTTATGACACTAACTAATCTGTATATATATATGTGTTGGGCTAAAAGCCAAAAAAAAAAGGCTGTATGGACAGTCGTATTACCCGAAAAGGGTAGGCATGGGATGCCAGGTACGTAATCATAGAAACTTCTCTATGTGTATCGATGTATATAAAAACCTGTGATCTTTGAGGTAGTATTTTGTTTTGATTCTGTATGGATGTATGCATGGGATGGGATTGATATAATGAAGGGGAAGAGCATGTTAAAAGGTCACATAGTGATCGATGGTTAAACCACGATATGTACATTTAGGTCACAATAGTGATCAGTGGCTCTGCCACACTTGATTATAAGGTTACACAGTGATCGGTGGCTCTGCCACAGTGGATTATAAGGTCACATGGTGATTGACATTTTAACTGACAGCATGACTGTCGATATGGTGTGTAACAGTTGGTGGGTTGATTATAGAAATCCCCGAGGTGTGATGGCTGGTACGGGCTGGAGTGTAGAGGATGGATTTTTAGGTTAGGTTGGGCCATGTTGCATGTAAATATTCTGTTGCCATTGTGTATGGGCCAAGGCCCATAATGTGTTTGTGGGCCTCAAGCCTTTTAAGTGTTTTCGGGATTTGCACACTGAGTCTTGGTGACTCACCCCTTTATTTCCCCTGACTTTTCAGATAAGCAGTAGATCGTGGACATGGGAGCCGAGGCGGACTCGAGGGGCCATCAAGTCTTATATTTTCATAAACTATTTTCAGTTTTTCTTTAAGTTTTTAATTTTGGGACTATTTATGTAATAAGGCTCCATAACTTAGGTTTAAATTATAATTGTTAATGTCTTTATTCTATTTTTTAAAAATTTAAATTTTATGTTTAAAGACTTATGTATAAGAAATAATAATATGGGATTTTCAAACACGTTCAAAGAAAAAGCAAAGGTTTTCTTCAAATATCACTTATTTTAGCGAATACCTAAATAAGCAAACTGAATTTCCAAAAATCATCCAAGTGAAGTTTTTACGTTAAACCCCGTAGCATACCATATCTGGTCGTAGCATTTGGGCCCGGTTTAGGGTGTTACAAATAAACACTGAAATAGTATACAGATTCATAAAACTTCTAATCAGATTAAATCGAATTAGCCAATATGAGCTCTAGAGGACGTGGCCGTGGTAGAGGCCAAGGTACTATAGTTATGTCTGAGGCATCGGGACATATGCCAGAAATGGACGCGCCGGCGTCACCTGTGATGGAAACTGGATCACACGACCGTATGGGAGAAGACATTGCTTTGTTCGAAGCAATGTTACGAGTCTTAGAAAGGGTTGCAAGGGCGAGATAGGGACCAACAGCTCGTGGGTCAATATCGGAACGACTCAGATCAAATGATGCTGAGGTTTCTAGGGGTATCTCGGCTGTAGCCCCAAATGTTACAGAGTATTGGCTCGAAGATGTAGAGCGGACCACCGAGCAGAAGCTAAGAGCAGTTGTGTCTTTGTTGAAACATGAGGCATATCAATGGTGGCTCACTGTTCGGGAAGGCACTCAGGCCGATCGTGTTACTTAGGATTTTTTTCAAAACTGTATTCTAAGGAAAGTATGTCAGGGCTAGCTATGTGGATGCCCGAAGAAAGGAATTCATTAATCTAGTCCAAGGAAGTAAGACTGTGGCAGCATACGAAGCGAAATTTCTGCGTCTGAGTCGTTATGCCCGAGGTATTGTGCCGACTGACTATGAACGCTGCGTGCATTTCGAGGACGGGTTGAATGATGAGTTGTGGGTACTGATAGCCCCACAACAAGAAAGGAATTTTGCCACGGTTGTGGAGAAAGCCAAGATAGCTGAAGAGGCTAAGAACGCGGAGCGCAAAAATTGAGAAAGAGATAGAGGCAAGAGCAATAGGGACTTTAAGTACTCGGGTCCTGCTAGAAGGTTTCAGAAGAGGCCCAGGAATGAAGAGCCAGCTCAAGCTAGAGCACCTGCTGCTACCAATCAGATACAACCATGTGCTGACTGCGGAAAACTACATCCGGGTGAATGCTGGAAGAGAACCGGTGGTTGTTTCAAGTGTGGTTCTAAAGACCATCAGCTTAAGAATTGTCCTCGTCGAACTACTCCGACTCAGGAAACTCGTAACTATGATGCATAGCCAGCTAGAGGCGTTCAGCAGCCACCGAGAGGTCGTGGGCTAGGTCGAGGTGGTAATGGCGGAGGACGAGGTCAGAGTGCACCGAGTAGAGGTACTGGTTTCCAGGGTAACGCGGAGGCGAGATAGCCAGGGTTGGTTTATGCGGTCAGACGCCGAGAGGAAGTGATGCACCTGATGGTGATAACTGGTACGTTCTTCATATCTAATGTACCTGTTACTGCTTTGATAAATATCGGGTCCACCCATTCGTATGTTGCTAATGCTGTATCTGGAAATCTGAACATTAGATTTGAGATTACTGCTAGAGAGATGACTGTAATTAGTCCTTTAGGACAATCTGTGATAGTAAATAAATTGTTTAGAGATGTACCCTTAGAAGTTCAAGGAGAAACATTTTTAGCGGATTTGATGGAATTGCCTTTCGGCGAGTTTGACCTTATTTTGGGCATGGACTGGTTGGTGAAGCACCGTGCGAACTTGGATTGTGCTGCAAAGCGGATGACAATAAGGAATTTTGAAGATAAGGAAGTGATGGTGATAGGTGAAAGGAGAAGCTATCTAGCAAATGTGGTATCTGCTTTAAAGGTAGAAAAGCTGGTGCGAAAAGGGTGCGAAGCATTCCTAGCCTTCATTAGTGCGTTGGATGCCAAGAAACTGTCAGTGGAAGGTGTTAGAACGGTGAAGGAGTTTTCGGACGTCTTTCCCAAAGAACTTTCTGGATTGCTTCCGGATCGGTAGGTAGAGTTTGGCATTGAATTATTGCCAGGAACGGCTCCGGTGTCCATTGCTCCTTATAGAGTAGCGCCGAAGGAGTTGGCGGAGCTTAAAGCTCAAATTCAGGAGTTGTTGGATTGGGGATTCATTCGATCGAGTGTGTCACCGTGGGGAGCACCGGTCTTGTTCATCAAGAAGAAGGATGGGTCGATGCGTATGTCCATCGATTATAGGCAGTTGAATAAGTTGACGATCAAGAATAGGTATCCATTGCCGAGAATCAATGATCTATTTGACCAGTTGCGAGGAGCTTCAGTTTTCTCCAAGATAGATTTGAGATCGGGTTATCACCAACTTAAGGTCAAGGAGACAGATATTCATAAGACAGCGTTTTGAACTTGTTATGGACATTATGAGTTCTTGGTGATGCCGTTTGGGTTGACAATTGCACCAGCTGCATTTATGGACATGAAGGACCGAGTCTTCCAACCCTATTTAGACCGGTTTGTGGTAGTGTTCATAGATGACATCTTGGTATACTCGAAGAATGAAAAAGAGCATGATTTACATCTGTGTATAGTATTGCAAATATTGCGGGAAAAACAGCTGTATACCAAGTTCAGTAAGTGTGAATTTTGGCTGAAGGAAGTGACTTTCTTGGGGCATGTTATGTCGGCCAAAGGAATTAGAGTTGATCCCCGGAAAATAAAAGCTGTGTTGGATTGGAAACCACCAAAGTCAGTGGCTGAAATTTAGAGTTTTCTAGGGTTGGCTGGTTACTACAGGCATTTCATTGAGGGGTTTTCATTGATTACTGCACCTCTAACTAAACTGTTGTGCAAGGGAGTACCATTTGTGCGGTCAGATCAGTAGCAAGAGAGTTTTGAGAAATTGAAGAAGATTCTAACAGAAGCGCCAATATTGATTCAACCTGAGGCTGGAAAAGAGTTTATTGTTTACTGCGATGCATCACACATGGACTTGGGATGTGTGTTGATGCAAGGTGGAAAAGTGGTGGCCTATGCATCTCGTCAGTTAAGGTCGCACGAGGTGAATTATCCCACTCATGATTTGGAGTTAGCTGCAGTGGTGTTTGCTTTGAAGATTTGGAAACACTACCTGTACGTTGAGAAGTCGATCATCTATACGGATCATAAAAGTCTAAAGTATCTCCTTACCTAAAAGAAGTTGAACTTAAGACAGCAGAAGTGGATAGAACTATTGAAGGATTATGACTTCTCAATCGAGTATCATCTCGGAAAGGCTAACATAGTGGCGGACGCGTTAAGTCGTAAAGTGATATCGGATTTGAGAGCGATGTTCGCTCATCTCAACTTGTATGGAGATGGTAGTCTGTTAGCCGAACTTCAGGTGAAGCCTATGTGGGTAGGTCAGATTAAGGAAAAGCAATTATCAGATGAAAAGTTGGGTTCCTTATTTCAGCAAGTGGAAGGTGGTGTGATAGGGGATTTTGGATTGAATAATTATGGAATATTGTGTTTCTGTGGAAGAATCTGTATGCCCAAAGATTCAGAATTGAGATTAATGATTCTGTGTTAGGCGCATAATAGCCCTTATGCTATGCACCCCAGGCGAAATAAAATGTATCGAGACCTCCGTGAGCAGTATTGGTGGCCAGGGTTGAAGCGAGAGGTTACTGATTTTGTGAGTAGATGCTTGACATGTCATCAAGTGAAGGCGGAACATCAATTGCCGTCGGGATTGCTACAACCAGTGAAGATTCCATTATGGAAATGGGAACGGATAACGATGGACTTTGTTAGTGGTTACCCTTAACGCCTACCAAGAAAGATTCCTTCTAGGTAGTAGTAGATCAGTTGACGAAAACTGCCCATTTCCTACATGTTCGTACGGATTACTCATTACAGAATTTGGCTAAGTTGTAGTAGAAGAGATCGTGAGGTTACATGGGGTACCAGTGTCTATTATATCGAACAGGGATCCTAGGTTTACATCACGGTTTTGGAAAGCCTTACATGAAGCTTTGGGAACAAAGTTAAATTTCAGCACGTCATTTCATTCTCAGTCAGATGGTCAGTCGGAAAGAGTAATCCAGATTCTGGAAGACATGTTTAAGGGGCTGTGTGATTGACTTCAGGGGTAGTTGGGAGGATTGCCTACCATTTGCAAAGTTTGCGTATAACAATAGCTATCAATCTAGTATTCAGATGGCACCCTACGAGGCATTGTATGGTCGTAGGTGTCGTACTCCTACTTGTTGGACTGAATTGGGGGAGCGGCAGTTACTGGGTCCTGAGCTGATATCAGAGACGGAAGAAAAGGTAAAGGTAATTTGGGCACGGTTAAAGGAAGCTTCGGATAGACAAAAATCGTATGCGAATCTGAAGCGTAAGGATATTGAGTTTACGGAGGGAGACCAAGTCTTTCTAAAGGTCTCACCGTGGAAAACGATCTTCAGATTTGGAAGGAAGGGCAAGTTAAGCCCTAGGTTTATCGGACCGTACCGTGTGTTGAAGCATGTAGGACCAGTGGCTTATCAGCTTGAGTTACCTCCGGAGTTGAGTTAGATACATATTGTTTTCCATTTCTCAATGTTAAAGCGTTATCGATTGGATACGTATCATATAGTACCGGTAGAGGAAGTTGAGATAAGACCTGATTTGTCGTTCGAGGAGGAACCAATGCAAATCCTAGATTGGGACGTTAAGGTACTGAGAAGGAAGACTATGCCGTTAGTCAAGGTTCTATGGCATAATCACGGAGTGGAGGAAGCTACGTGGGAGCCTGAGGACATGATCCAGCAGCAACATCCTCACCTCTTTTAACCAGGTAAATTTCGAGGACGAAATTTTCTTTAAGGGGGTAGAATTGTAACATCTTAAAATTTGGAATTTTATGTTTTCCATTGTTTTTGGTGTTAAGCTTGTTAAATTATTAATTGTGTATGTTTAGGAGGTCCTGAAAAGGCTCGGGGTTTATTTGGACCTAGTAAAATTTTGTCATTTAGCACGTTAAGGAAATGGAGTAAGTGACCTTGAAGCATATGGAAATAATTGAGTAAGTAACTAGCATAAGTGAGAAATTAGTAAAGAGGTTATGGCGCCACATGTTTTACCTCGAGGGAAGAAGTTCGAATCCCTTTGTGTGCATATTTGACTTTTATTTTTGCATTCCTTCCTTAAAGTGTCGGCCAAGGAGTATTTATGGCAAGTTTGACTTATTTATTTTCGGTAAGGTGGCTAAAACAATAAGGCAAGGTTGAAGTTTGGGAAAGGAATCAAGAGAAATAGGTAAGTAAGGGGGACAAGGGGCTTATTTTGTGGATGGTGTTTTAGAAAGTTTGGGTGGCCAAACTTTATCCTAGGGGGGTGAATGTGGACGGCTTGGGCCTAGGATGATAGCCAATTTGGTGCTTGATGTTTTGGTAAAAACAAAAGTGTTAGTTTTGGGTCAAAATACCAATGCCATCAATTGTATTTTTCTCTCAAAACTCCTTCTCCTAGCCGAATTTGGTCAATTGCAATAGGTAAAAATTTTGGATGTTTTGGCCAATTCTTTATTGACAATTTGGTATCATTTTTCTTTTCTCCCCAAACTTTGTGCCGAATCCACGCAACCTTGAAGAGGCATATTCCATTTCCTTTCTTTCTTCTTGCTGAATGCATACAAACTTGGAGATCATTTCTTTGTTCATTCATCATCCTTGAAAAGCGAAACTAATCCATCATATTTTCTAGTTCTTTTTCTTCTTTTCTTTTTACAAAATCTTTCGAAGTCACTTCCCTTCTAATATTTTTCACCATGGCCGAATATTGAGTCCACTATTTCTCTATAGTCGAATCTTCCATCCTTTTATTGATCTTTCTTTTTCATTTGGGTTATCAATCACCTCTTGAACAATTGGTAAGAACTCTTTCAATTCTTTTCATTTCTTCTCTCTTTTGCCGAATCTATATTATGGCTTGGGAGGGTCTTTTTGACCAAAATCATCATCTATTTCTCTTTTAAACAAAACCCTTTCTTCTTCGTAGTGGAAGGTCGAACCATCATTCTTCTGAAGTTATCTCGCAGTCGCTAGGATTCGGTTCAAATATCTCTAAGGTAAGAGTTCTTCATGGATTTCATGATCATCATTTATTAGTTAAGATGATTATCAGTATGGAAAGGAGTAACCAATTATATTATAGGGATTTATTCGTGGATCACTCGGATTTTGTGGTAAGTCAATCTTACTCCTAAGATCAATCGTTCATAATAACGTAATATTAGTTTGGACTAATATATGTTTTCAATGGAGGCAAACAATATCGAATTAAAAGGGGTAGTGATTGGTGATCGAAAAAGGAGCGAATTTACGATCTCTCCTTCTAAATTCAAACGAAGGTCTATTTCGGTGATTCGAGACTTTCCACCGGGTTGTGGACCCTCATCCTGTGAGAATCAACTATTTGATGTTGTTCACAATTGTGAGGCATCAGTGATTCGGGACTTTCCACCTGGTTATGGACCGTCAACCGAGGAAAACTGACAAATCATAGTTGTTCGCGATCCCGAGGGTAAAATCTTAGATCGTTTGTTTTAGAGTAGATTTATTAAATAGTGAGCAATGTCTAATCGAGCGTTATAAAATTTTAGGTGTCAACGATCGAGAGAGCGTAGTGCTTACCGTAATCAGGTGCGTAATCTCACACCGTATTTCATGGGTTAGATATTTAAAACGTGTTAATGGTAAATCGTTTGATTAAATCACATTTTGGTGAAATTGGGTAAAATTACGAAAATACCCTTAATGGGCCATTTGATATTTGCTATATGGGCCAAATTGAGATATTTGCTATATGGGCCAAATTGAGATATTTGCTATATGGGTCAAATTGAGATATTTTCTATATGGGCCAAATTGAGATATTTGCTATATGGGCCCAATTTGAGATAATTGCTATATGGGCCATTTGATATTTGCTATATGGGCTGATTTGTTATAAATTGCTAAATGGGCCAAGATGATAATTTGCTTAATTGGCCAACTTGATAAATTGTTATAATGGGCCATAATATTTGTAAGAAATATCTGAATAAATTGTTGTGAATGGCTATGCATTATATACATGATTTGCATGGGATGGGATAATGATTAAGAGAAGTTCTGGTAGCTCTGCTACATAATTCTGGTGGCTCTGCAACAAATATGAAAAATGCCAATGCCATATAAATTATGTTAATCTGGTGGCTTGTCCACAAATTTTATATAAACGGCTTAATGCCTACATTTGGTGTGTTGGCGGAGTGGGTGACTAAAGCTCCCCACAGGTGTGCTGGTTGGTACGGGTGGTGTGTAGCGAATGGAAAAATTTAGGTTTTGTTTGGGAATTGCATATCACATGCATATTATATATGAATTCTTCTTTTATTATTTGTAAATGGGCTTTGGCCCAAATAAATGCATAATTAGATTTTGGCCTAGTGGACAACGGTAAGTGGGTTACACATTGAGTTCTAGTAACTCACCCTGTTTTCTTTACCCTTTCAGGTAATGATCAGTGATGGAGACTTTGGTCGTGGATGTCCCGGTGGAGGCCATACTTCAAAACGGTTAAATTTTGGAATTTGGAATTTCGATTTCTTTTAATATTTTTAATTACTTGGCTATTTTGAATTAAAGTTGTAATAAGGCCTCTGGATTAGTTTTTGGTTTTATTTATTCTTTTGATGAATTTATAAACTGCTTAAAGTATTTTAATTGAGATTTTAATTACTAAAAACTTAAATAAACATTTTATTCAAAAATGAATATATAAAAAGGATTTCCTAATAATTTTCATATTTTTAACTCGGAAAATTACTCTGAAGATTTTCATCGTTTCTTTTCGAAAAATATCTTTAATTTCTTTTAAAATTTTCTCAAACTGTTAACGATATTTTCAAAATTACGATTTATAAGGTTTTACATCTCAAATTGTCGATTTATAAATCAAACCTTTTACTTAATAAATACTTCGTCAAAATTTTGCAATCTGTTTTAGATAAAAAGGAATCAAAGTATATTTATTTTTTTTGTGACATGTCAAATCTGGCCTTAACGCATAGGTCGGGTTTGGGGTGTTACAGTTCTAATAATAAATTAGAAGAAATTCCTAAATCTAAACAACAGGATATTAAATTAGGAAATTTAATCGGAGAAGAAACAGACTTTTCTGATGATATAATAGATAAAATTAGTAAAAATCATATTTCTAAAGTAGAAATTTATAAAACATCTAAGTTTAAAATATGGTCACAAAGACATATAGAAAAAATTAGCAGTAACACATTCGCTAAGGATACTAAAGGTGGATTAACAGAAATCCCATTATTTACTAAAGATAGAATAAAAAGGATTAAGAAAAAATATCCTCGGGTTAGATATATACATTTAGGAATAATTTTATTTAGAAAAGGTCATGATGTTCCTATTATAGCAGTATTACTTGATAAAAGATTTGAAAATCCAATAAAAGCACTTATTGGAGGAATTCAATCTAATTTACATATTGGAGTTATAGGATTTAATGTTAAACCAAATTACTTTATATCCTTAACAGACCCTCTAATAGGAGAGTGTCTATGTCTTAGAATTCAGACAAAAAATTTCTGATATTAGTGATTTAGTAGAAGATTTAGTAATAAGCTGGACTTCTATTAATGAATATACCAATATGGCAGAAGTAGAAATAAAAGAAATAAATAATAAAATAATTGAGCTTTTTGAGCCCAATAAATTTACTATATAAATTCAACCAAAATTATTACATTTAAAAGACCTATCAATTCCAAAAGACTGGATGACAGAAAAAACTAATAATGCAAGTACTTCTAAACCAGTAAGTACTATAGAATATATGTCATCTGGTGATAAGTTATATTTTAAAAATAATGTGATTACTAATACAAATGATAATTTAGTTTTACCTTCTAATTCTCAACCAGAGGAAGATGAGGATAATATAAGTACTTCTACACCAATAGGTATGAAAACAATTCATATTCCTATTTTTCCTACTACACCTAGTAGAAATTCTAGAAACACTAGAATGGAAGTTATACAATCTTCAATAGAAGATATTATTAATTTTCAATCAAAAATTAATAACACATATATTGAAATTACATTACATGGTGAAGATTATAAAACATATTCTTTACATGCTTTATTAGATACAGGAGTTACAACTAGTAGTTGTAAAAAGAATGCTATTCCTGCAGACTATTGGAAACCTGTAAAAAAGACAATAAAAATTAATGGAATAAATGGTAATAAAACTAATATTTATTATACAGCAAAAAATATACCAATCTATATTAATAATGCTAGATTTATAATTCCAAAGTTATTATGTTTACTTGATATGAATGGTGATATTTTATTAGGAAATAATTTATAAATCAATATTTACCACTTTCTATTTATAAAAAATCAGTTATGTTATCTATAGAAAAAACTTCTGTACAAATATCATTAGTAGAAAATCCTAAAATCATTTGTACTAATGATTGTTGATTTTCTTAGCAGGCCTTATGGATAGAGGTAAAAAAACCTCTAGAAAAAGTTGGAGAATGGACAACTGTCCATAAAAAACCCAACAAAGGGAAAACAATAAGTCCTAAACAAGGATTTATTATTGTACCTGCTCAAGTACCATTTTATCCTAATCAGAGATATTATGTACCATATCCAATGGTAAGCCAACCATTTGGAACACAATCAACAAACCCGGTGAATGATTTTACTTGGTCTCAAGATCCTTACTCAGTATATCAAAAAAGCTATGCTAAAATTATAAAAGAAACAGAAAATTTGTTGAAAAAACAACAAATTCCTGAAAATCCTGAAATAAAAGATTTTTATAATCCGGGAATACCCCTGGAATATTATAATTTTATAAACAAAATATGGAAAACCCATATTACTGATCAAAGAGCAAACTTTAGAAGAGCTCTTACACAATTTTCAAATTTCTTAGTTGAAAAACAACTAAAGAAAACAAATCTGATGATTTATTACTAAAATCCGTTTTATATAGAGATTGGGACAAGATCCTAATCGAATATATAGATATTAAGGAGATAAACAATCTTCTTGATATATTCCAATATTTTATTAATAAAGGAACAAACAGTCCTATTATTAATAAAATGTTTAGAATATGTCTATATAATAAATGTAGACAAATTCTACCACCAGATATTTTTTCAAAAATAAATAGAGCTATTTGCAACCAGCAAGCTCAATTTAAAGAATTTCTTTTCAAAATACTTTTTACAAGCTTATGTTTTTACTAATGATATAGGAGAACAATTTCCTACTATCAAATTTAGGCTTGATCATGAACCATTTGATATAACCAGTATTGAATGGGGATTTGTTAAAGAAATAACAGTCTAAAATCTTTCTTTTCATTTATTAAAAGATTTTCCCGCTATAGTAAAATCTAGATTAATAAATTTTACTAATATAGATGATTTTGTCTATTATTTTCATATAGAAATAATTAGTTTTATTGGTATTGCTGAGAAAGAAAAATTTTATCAGCCATATCAAATTTGGAATATTCGTACTATGCTTTGGGGAAGATCCCTCTCAGCAGTTGATGAAGATCAACAACACTTGGCAAAAACCATTGACAGGTGTTATAATAATTTTTCTTATTATCAAATCCAAGCCGGAATTGATTTAATGACCAAGGCCAAGTATCTACTTCAACAAAACACTTACGTGTTCTAGACCGATGGTAGAAGAATTTTATCCTATGACACTGGAAAAATCCAGGAGGAAAGAGATGAAGAATCTATTCAGTTATTAACAAAGATAGTTGATATGGAAATCGATGATTATCCGCTAACAACGAAGATCAAAGACATGTGGGAAAGCTGGAATACACCAGTTCCTTCATTAGAGTCATTACACCTTGATGAAATCGAGGAAATGAATCTCAGAAATATCCAAGAAGGATAAAGACAAAACACAACACGTGGAAGAATGACATCCAAGTAAGGAACATTCAATTTTGGAGGTGACATGAAAAGAAGGAAATCCATCACCATCTATAAATAAATAAGACAAAGATGAAGCAAGCATGATTGAAGCAACCATTAATGCATGAGAAACGTGGAAAAACCCACAACAATTGTAACATTCTAAATTTTTGGGCCTATGCGTTTAATGGGTGAATATGTTTAATATGTTAATTTAAGTAATAGGGGTCCAAATTGGGCTCAGAATTAGGCAAAGGCCTTGATTAAAATTATCTGTTTGGGCATTCTAGGGTTTAAAAGATAGTATCTATGTTTAAAATACCAAAGTGGGCTTGTGGCCCAATCTTAGGAGGTGACGCCACACAAGGGAGTAAGGGGCCCAAATTTAAGTTTCATGGAGCCCAATTCTTTTAATTTAAGTTAGCTAAATTTTGGGCATTAGGATTAGATGGAGTGGATGGCAACAAGGCTAAAATTTAGGGGTTTTAATGTTTAAAATATGTGGATAATAAGCAGGTAAAGGCTATTATTTAGGAATTTATTTTATGTGGATAATAAGCAGATAAAGGCTAAAATTTAGGGATTTTAATGATTAAAATATGTGGATAATATGCTGATAAAGGAGTGAGGAGTTAGAGATAATTAAGTCTCTTTTAGATGAGCTAGTAGATTAAGATAAAGGAGAAAATATAGGATTTATCTGAAGGTTAAGGTTAGTAAAGTGCCAAAATTTCTATAAATAGGGGAATATATCTTCAATTACTTACATTTGGGTTTTTCTCTCATTCTTTTCTCTTTTTCTCTGAGTAAAAGCCGAAAACTCCTAAAGTTCCATCTTCTTCTTCATTCTTTGCAAACGCCGAAATCTGTTAGCCTAATCCCTCATCTTCACTTTGATTCAAAAGTCGAAACTCTTTCCATTCTTTTTCTTCCTAGCCGAAATCTTCAAGTCTCTTCCTAGTTTTCTTTTCTTCTTCTCTTTTCTTGTCTGAAATCGAAACTCTTCACTCAAGTATTTTTAAAGCCAAAGACACATCAGCCTTCTCTTGTTCATACTTTTTCTGGGATTTTTCTAAAAGCCAAAATCTCTAGATCTCATCTCCTGTGATTGTCAAATTGCTTCTGTGGTGCCTACTTGTGCCGAAATCTGAAGGGAACTTTAGTGGAGTCAATCGCATAGATTTTTAAGTTATAGATTGGTAGTACTCGAATCGTGTTACTTTCGAGATTTCAAGGTAAGAAGATCTATTAGTTTCAACGTGTAAATTCGAGATTTACTAACCCTTGGCCGAATATAGGAGAGGCCCTATTTTCACATCTTTTCGGCTTTTTGAGCAAAGTTGTAGATGAGGGATTAGGCTTAGAGATTTCGTCTTTTGCATAGAATGAAGAAGAAGATGAAACTTTAGGAGTTTTCGGCTTTTACTCAGAGAAGAAGAGAAAAGAATGAGAGAAAAACCCAAATGCTGTAGATCGGTCTAGCAAGGGTATCGACATTAATCAGGTGTGTAACTTCTCACACCATTAGATTGAATGCTATTATGTATATATATAAGTATAAATCTGTTATACTCTGTTAAATGCCAAAATCCCAGCATAACGTCTGAAAACCCGATAAGGGTAAAGGCTAAATATCAGGTTAGTGTTTTCTGCCATTCTTCAGTGAATGTTTCTATTAAAAAGATATGTTTTGCATGTTGATTTCTATGTATGCTAGGGGTTGGGTGATTGATAAAAAGGGGGAAGTGATCTGTTCTAGTGGCTTATGCCATTTCAGCCTGGTGACTCTATCACAACTCTGTTTCTAGTGGCTTATGCCATTTTAGCCTGTTGACTCTGTCACAACTCTGTTTCTGGTGGCTTTTTCCATTTCAGCCTGGTGACTCTGTCACAACTTTGACGATGAGTAGCATGACTGCCATCAATGGCTTGTAGCGGTGTGGGTTGATTGTAGAAATCCCCAATGGTGTGACTGGCAGGTAAGGGTGGCGTGTAGCGGATGGAAACCTAGGATTGGGTTGGGTTTTTATGTATGTTATCTTTTATATTATGTTCTATATTCTGATCTATAGGCTAAGGCCCAGTCTGATTGTAACATCCTTGGATTGGGGTCTCTGCATTTTGCATGTGTTTGCATTTGATGATATGTCTGCTGTGTTCGTTTAGCATGTTTTGGGTTCAAGGCATGACCTCGGGATAGGCCTGGGTCATGGCCAAAATTTTTGTGTTGGTGCTTAGTAAGAGAGAGATAAAGGAGTTAGGGGTTAAAAGAATTTATTGGAGGTTTGAGACACTAGAATTACCTTGGTATAGTGGCAAAGGAGGCGCCACTAAGGTGTCAGCAGAGTGACACCACATGCAGGGAAGGGAGTGCTTGGGTTCGAGCTGCAGAAATCCCTTTCTGCTTATTCTTTTTCACGCCACAAGCAAGGAAGAGGTGTGCTCAGGTGGGACTCTCTTGGATGGATGAGGATTGAGTCAACAGGTTTGAAATGGATGGAGAGGAGAAAAATGTGGAGTTTGACTTATTCAAATCGATTTGAATGAGTGGATGGGAGAGCTTTGAAGTGTTGGCGGAATTTTGGACTTTAGGGGGGGAGGAGGTGTAGTCGGTTTGGGAAGCTAGGTGTGCCGAATCTCAATAGCCAAGTAGGAGAGCATTTTCGGCAAGGCACTCAAGTGTGGCATTGTGCTTGTGATAAACCGAAACCTCTTTGGCATTTTCTCTCTTTTTCTCTTTCGGCAAACTTTGGTATTTGGCTGAACCAACTTTGCCATTCCCTTTGAAAAGCCAAAACTCAATAGCTATTCTCTCCTTTTCTTTTTTCAGTTCATCTATTGTTAGCCGAAACCAGCACCCATTCTTCTGTCGACATCTTTTCTTCTTTCAAGTCTCTTGTGCCGAAAGCTCTTTCTTTCTCTTTGCCGAACCCTTCTTTTCCATTTCATTTTCTTCTTCCATCATTATCATCTTCAAAAGCCAAAACCTTGTTGTTCTCTTCTTGGCCGAATACTCCTAGTTTATTTCCTTTCTCTTCTCACGTGATCTAGCCTTCATTGAAGTGCCGAAATCAAGTTCTTTCTTTTTGGGTCATAGCTGAATCTCTTGGTAAGTGACTTCTCTTCTATCTTCCCTTATATTAAAAGATCTGTATTAAACTTCATTCTTGTTTCATGTTGATAGCCGAAACCCCTAACATTAATAGGGGGTGCCGATCCTTGGTGTTTAAAGGCCGAATCAGTCATTAAGGTAAGGTGGCACCAATCCCTTTTGGTTTTGAGATTCATGCTAAGGCTGAATGGTACTTGGATTTCTAATGATGCGTTTAAGTTGATTGTAGGGAGGAGTACAACCCGAACCAGTGGATCTTCAGGATTTGATTGCCGATCTAGGTAAAGGTTCTAGTGTTTCAAATCTATTCCTTATTCTTTCAAAAGCCGAAGGCTAATCGTTTTTGTATGCTAGTGCTTGGCCGATTGCAAGGGAGATTCATCACGTAGTTTTGGGATTTGGTTGGAAACCAAATCGGCATTAAGGTAAGGTACTAACTTTGTGCGACATGTCCTTCGGGATTTCTAGTTGGGCCGAATAGGCATTTGGTTACTAACAAGGTGTTGGCCACTTGTAGGAAAGGGCAGGCAAACATTTCAGGATCTCGCTTGTTTTGCGTAGTTTTGGGATTTCACTTAGATCTACGAATAGACAAGTGTGTAACGCATACACACTTCGTTAGTATGATATGTTTATTGTGTTACTGTAATAGCCATTAGAACCGGTGGTTATGCAAAGTGGTCATGAGTGTGGACTCCGGGTAAGTCCCCTGATTATGGATCTCGAAATATGCTATCATGTCATTGTTTAATGTTATGCCATGTGTTATTTGCATCATCATATGTTATTATGCCACGATTGATATGGACATAATGGCAGGATTATTGAGAGGAGGGGGAAGAATTATTTTCGACTGTCACCAGTGGTTTTGACCACACGACGGGTTGGCCCCGTCTTTGATAGTATTATTTGTGACTATGTCCCAGTGGTTTTGACCACCAGTGGTTTTGACCACATTTCTGATATTTGTGACTACGGTTACCAGTGGTTTTGACGACATATGGATATCGTGACTCGTCCCAGTGGTTTGGTACCACAGTGGATTGGCCCCACATGATTGATACGGGATTGTCATCAGTGGTTTTGACCATACGATGGGCTGGCCCCATCACTTGATTTGTGACTACGGTCATCGGTGGTTTTGACCACACCGATATATATATTTGTGACTTCGGTCACCAGTGGTTTTGACCACCAGTGGTTTTGACCACACGGGGTAGATAAAGGAGATCGGATGGTTAGGTTATGGGGTTGCATGATTTGCATGTTATACTGATGATTTGCGTAAGTGTTTGCACTATCAGGATGGGGATTTATGCACTGAGTCTTGGTGACTCACCCCTTCCCTTATATTTTGCAGATGAGGCATAGATCGCGGATATGGAGCCGAGGAGGACTCGAGGTGGCCATGCATCTTAGTTTCGGTTTTTCCTTTAAACTACTATTTCAGTTTTATTTGCTTTCTTTTTATTTGGTTTTTAACTTGTAATAAGGCCGCTAAGTATTATTTTGGGTTTTTATTCCTTGATTATATTTTGTTTATCTTATGCATGTGAATAACAATTTGATGTCGCTTAAGTAACTGGGTAAAAAGCAATGTTTTCAAAAACTATACTCTATTTCGGGATTTTCAAACGTTACCATCGGGTAACATTACTCCAAGTTAATAACAACGTTAACATGGATGACTTCAAACTTAAATTTTCAACGACTTCAAGAACAAATGATTTTGAACCTGACTATGCTCAACTCACTCGGTTTTTAATAAGTATCTACAGATTTTTTCTAAAACTTATTTTCCAGATTTTAAACCAACCCTAAAACGATTTCAACATCACTTTATACGGGAGTTTCTAAACCTTAAAATGATAAGAGAGTTTTCAATAGAAATAAACCGGGAAACTATTCTTCTTCAAAATGTTTTCACCCTATAACATGCCAAATTCGGTCGTGGTGTGTTGACCGGGTTTGGGGTGTTACACTGATGGTGCACGAGGGTTGCACACTGAGTCTCGCGACTCACCCTTTTAATTTAACATTTTTAGGTAGCACCTAGTGCAACGGACCAGGCTAGAGAGAAGTGCAATGTGGCCATGCGAGAGAGTATTTGGATTCAGCAAAAAGACTTTAGTATTTTATTTTATATTTTTATTTAATGGGTTTTAAACTCGTTGTAATAAGGCCATGGGCCACTAGACTATTATTTATGTTTTTGGGTTTACGTTGGGTTTAATTATTAGACATTTTAATTTTTATGATTAAAATTAAGCTAAGACATGTACAAGATTTTTGGATTTTAATTAAAATTCACCAAGGCAGTTTATAACTTTATATCTTATATGACTTAATAAATTATTAAGTTTTCAGTATTAATGATTAAACCTAGAAATCATTTTCCAAAATGCGACATGTTTTGAAAAGGGCAAGAATGGAGAAAAGGGCATATGGAGGGGAAAAAGGAGCAAAAAGGTGATCATACTTTTAAAAATAATGCATGTTGACTTGACAAAAAAGGAAAGAATCCTCTCCATTTAAGACAACATGTATGGAAAGAAAGAAGGGTTGGTACATGCTAAAATTGTCAAAAAAAAAAAAAACTTAAATTAAAAAGTGGAGAGTGTGGAGACTTAAACCTAGGACCCTTAGGAAACTTTTTGACCTCCTAATCACTAGGCCATTTAATTCCTTGTTCTCAACTTAACAGAAAGTATTTAAAACACATGGTGTGACCATTACTAAGGTTTGAAGAAAATTTGCACCAAATAGAAATTAATGAAAGGGAAGGGATTCAAACTCTGATAATCAAGGATAGCTCCACCACTACTAAATCACTAGACTTGTTACTTATATAATGTCAATTGCGCAAAGGTCATCTTAAAAAAAACTTAGGCATGACCACTCTCGGTTCATTGACCCAATTTCTGCTAACTAGATTTTGGATATGACATTCAACCCATCATGCTCAATTATGATAGAATGACCTTCTGCCTTAAATTTGTGAACATCATGCTCAACCTCTTCCACCTGAGTGTTCATTGTGGCTCAGTGTTGAACTACATCTAATAACTACTCCATCGTATTAGACATGGAAGACATGGTAGCTTGGTACGAAAACAGTTGTCTTCCAATACACCAACCCATATAGCAAGGAATGGGTTTTCAGTATGCTCGTCACTCTTCATATTACTTTTTAGATAGTAACATAGGGAATACAAGCCATTCGTTGGATAATTGACCGACCACCCGGGGTTTTAGTTGTCCACACCATCTACATACCCATACAATCTATAAGTGATACCTTTAAATTATATAGGTTTTATTAACACCTTTTTAGTCATAATTTATGAAACTTCTGAGCATGTGGGTAGCCAATTGAGTCATTTTAATTCATATTGAGACATTAGACATAATTTGAGTGAATTTTGTAGTTTTATACAAATTAGTATTAATTTTACATAATTTTGCTATTTTAGATAAATGTTAACTTTCTACTTAAATTGCTACAATTGGACCACGAAATTAATTCATATGGGAGTTAATAATATCACACATTGGACTCACAAATTCAATTCAACCCAGCTTGGAAGATGGGTACTGAAAAGAATAAAGCCTGCTCTCAATTGAGTTGTGAAAACCGTCCAAGCAAGGGGGAGAATATCCTAAATTTGGCAAGCCATCAAGAGTAGCCTAAATCAACTTTGGGATAATAAATTTGAAGGCCCTCACACTTGTGAAAAAAAAATTAGAAATTAGCTGTCAAATAAATCTGTCAAAATCATCCAACCCCTTGTAGGATTCATGCATGAAATCAAGCATGAATCAAGCAATCATAAACGAACTCAAAAACATAAAAATCATAAACGGGGCACAAAATCATACCATCCAATGAAGGATTCAAAATTGAAGCTCTCCCCCCTTCAATGGTGAAATTTCGATTCTAAAATAAGAAAAGGAAGAAGATGATAACTTTGTTTCATCTTTTCTTTACTTATTTTTCTTTTAATTACAAATTTACCATTTTACCCTTATCATTAGTCAATAATTTCAATAAACCTTTTCCATGCACGTCCACTAACTCTTTAAATGGTATAATTACTATCTTAGTCCATTAGTTTAAAATTTCATAGCCATTTTACCCCTTTAACTAATAGAACTCAACTTTTACACCTTTTATGATTTAGTCCTTTTTACTTAATTAACCATTTAAACTTCAAAATTTCTTAACAAAATTTTAATACGACCCTAATATAATATCATAGAAAATAAATAAATATTAAAATAATAACTCACTCGTCAGAAATGTGGTCCTGAAACCACTATTTCTGTAACATCCGGGATTAGGGTCTATGCATTTTGCTTAATTGAATGTGAAAGCATGCTTGTGTGTGTCTTGAATGTATTATGTGAATTTTAGAAATGTAAGGAAATGTCTTGGAAATGTAAGGAAATGTCTTAGAAATGTAAGGAAATGCTTTAGAAATGTCAAGTTTAAAGTTTAAAAGATGGACATGAAGTAAGGTGGTCTTAAGAGAAAATGTATGTGAAATATGACATACAAATAGCCTTGGTAAAATGGCTACAAGGCACCACTTAAGGGCCTAGCAAGTGACACCACATACATAGGCAAATGGGCCAAGGATCGAGTCACATGGGAAGCAAATAAAAGAATTTTATTTTTGCTACAAGGAGCAGAGAGGTGGACGGCATTAAGGCTCTTAAAAGAAGAGTTTTATTCTCTTTAAAATTCGGCGAATAGATAGATAATGATGGATTATTATTAGTATTATTTTTATTAAGAGATGAGAGATAATTGAAGGATTATTTCTTTTAATTTGAATAAAGTGATAATTAAAGAGATAAAGCTATCAAAATAGAAGAGTGATGGCCAAGTAAGGGAGTCTTGGCCTAGTAATTTAGGCAATAGGAGGAAAAGAGAGGGCTTTTTGTATTATTTTCTTTTCTTGAAAGTATCTGCTAAATTCTCAAGCAAAAACTCCTCTCTTCTATTTTATTTTTGCCAAGACGAAAATACCTTGTGTTCTAGTCGAATCCTCCATCTCTATTCTTCATCTTCTTCTTTTTCTTCTCTAATCCAATCCATCAAGGAAGCCGAAACCAAGTTCTCTTTAGCCATAGCTGAATTCCTCTAAGGATCTAAGTAAGAGAGCAGTCAACTACAGCATCAAAAGGCTAAGATCTGTGGTCAATCGATTTTCATTCCTTTTCTTTTTACCGAAAGCAAGGTACTAATCCTATTAGCAATTTTGACCGAAACTTGAAGGATCTTTCGGGATTTGACTATTGTCGACTACCGTGGAGAGAAGAGACTACTTTTCGGATTTAAAGATTCAAGGTAAGATATGTGAATATTCGGCCAAAGGCCATTTATTATGTTTAAGGTTGAAATCGAATCTAATATAAGTCTATAGGTATTTCGACAACTCCCTAAGCAAGTGATTCTTTTCGGGATTTTAGAATCCACAAAGTAAGTACATGAGGTATTTGGCCAAGGCCTATTTTTGGTATTTAGAATTGTTTCTTATTTATTCAAAAGCCGGAAACTGACATAGCTAAGTGAATTGGTGGCTAGCCGATTTCAAGAAGGAACTTAGCAAGGTTTCAGGATTTGATTTTTAATCCAATCGGCAACAAGGTAAGTTTTGGTTACAATAATCCTTCGGGATTTAGTCTTATGGCCGAATAGGCTTTTACTAAATAGTAAGTGATTAATCAAATGTAGGAACTTGAGATCTAAATCAGTAGATAGGACTTCGGGATTTCAGTGAATTTGTTAAGCGAATCATGTGTGTACCCCACACTATCTTTTAATACGATTTATGGCAATATTTAATATAAGTATGTATAAGAATGTGAACATGGCTAAGGTACCATATTGTGGTACAAAGTACTCGTGTCGTTTTCCTACTCCTACTAGGATTATGAATATATGTTATGACTCATATGTGAACAGAGATAAGAATGTGAAATTTGGCATGTTAATGCATAATATGTATGGTATGGGGCATATGGGTTATTGAAAAAGGGGAAGTGAATGTGGTGACCTAAGACCACGATATCTGAATGTGGTGACTTCGGTCACATTATCTAAATGTGGTGACTTAAGACCACGATATCTGAATATGGTGACTTCGGTCACAATTATTTAATCTGGTGGCTATGCCACGAATATTTATAAGGGTGATGAGCACGTCGACTGCAGCGACTGCCTTCGATGGTGTGTAGCGGATGGATGGTTGACTTAGTAGTCCCCACAGTCTGCAGGTTGGTACGGGTGATGTGTAGCGGATGACATCTAGGTTTGGGTTCGGGTTGCATCATCTTTTCTATCTGCTATATAAAAACGTATGTGATATGATAATGTATGCCTGAATTGTTAAATTTTAGTGTTGTGGTACACATTGAGTCTGTTGACTCACCCCGTTGTAGGAACATTTTTCAGGTGATGATCAGTAATGGACCGGGTCAGCAGGAGCTTAGTGGTGGCCATGCCCTGCAAGGAAATTATTATGTGGACCCCTTATTTTTCTAAGTATTTTAAATTTCATTTTGGGTTTTTATTTGATGTAATAAAGCCATAGTGAACTATGTTATTTTCTGTTTTATTTACTATGTTACGTAATTTTATTTATTAGAGATTAAGTCAGTTTAATTTAAAATAAACTTTAAATATTTTGTCACTTGAAATTAAATTGGTTTCAATATAAAATAAATTTGTTTTCAACTCGAGTCCAACCCACCAGCAAACTATCTTTAAAACACATAGATTTTCAAAGTAATAAAAGAAATTTTAACCGGTTTACTTCGAGGAACATACCAGATCCGGTCCAGCACACGTGGTTTGGGTGTGGGTGTTTCGATTTGTATCGAGCCCAGATTTCAAACCCTTGACCTAGGGGTTTAAGGCCCAAAACGTTTTCAAAGCGAGCCCAAATGAGTTTTATGAAAATATTTTTGAAATATGCAGGGTTTTTTTTTTGGCATGGCACCCAAGTCTCCGACCCGTAGTCCACCAGGTAAGTACCCCTATCCTCTGTGTGAATTATAGTATGAATTGTAGAAGGGTAGAAATGGAACGTAGATTAGACTGTTAAGTATGTGAACCCTAGGACTAGTTTACCCCAACAAAAACATAAGACTTAAGTGCCTAACTTAAACAAACCTGTGGTTAAGTCGCCGAGTTAGGGTGTGGCAACCATTGTGCGCATGTCTAGGATTGGTTTCGGTGGGAGTTTGGTACTTAAGCAGTCCGCGTGACTCACCTCCTCTCCGCTCGAATCCTATCTGGTGCGTAGCTACGGTTCACCCTAACCAAGAGGACTCGCTAGGGTGTGGTAACCATGGTGCGCATGTCTAGGATTGGATCCGGAAGAGCCTGGCACTTATTCATAGGCGCAGTCCTAGTGACTCACCTCCTCTTCGCAGGAATCCTACCTGGTGCGTAGCTACGATTCACCCTAACCATGAGGACTTATTCATAGGCCAAACCCAATAACTAAAACCCGAAAGGGACTAGCCATGTTTTTATGGAAACCCTAGTTTTAAAATCCCCAAATTTACCCCTTTGAATAGTAACAAAACTTATTTTTAGAAAGTTTTCAAAATATTCCCAATTTACAAAATTACCAAAATGCCCCTAGTGGCGAAATTACAAAAATACCCCTGGTTTCTAAAAAAATATACCGTACTACCCCGATTTCAATAAAATTTTCCTTATTTTATAAAATGACCAAAAATTCTAGATCACAAAATATCAAAATATCTTGATTTTGGAAAATTACGAAATTGCCCCTGACGCACAAAATTACCCAAATGACCCTAATTCCTAAAATTTTTGCAACACCACCATTTTGGAAAACAAATTCTCAAAAATAACCCTAAAGTTTTGTAAAATCTACAATACCCCTGATTTATTTAGCTTTACAAATTTACCCTGGTTTATTACCACAATGCCCCTGAGTTTTAAAATTACCAAAATGCCCCGGGATTTCAAAAAAATTACCAAAATACCCTTATTGACAAAATCACCAAAGAACCTTATTTTGACAAATTACGAAAATACCCCTGGGTAGTGGAAAAACAACAATAATGAAAACTACAACATCTCTCTGAATGAACGAAAGTTCATAATTGGTTGATGAATGTGAACGTGATTTTCTGAATAGTGAACTTGAGCTGAGAACTTTGTTTGATCGAAAGAACCACTTTTAAACATCTCTTTTCATAAAACTGTTCGCGGTTAATAAGTGAAACAAGGACTAATTCATAAAACTTTTTAATCAGATCGCGACAATAGAAATGAGTTCTAGAGGACGTGGCCGTCGTGGACGCGGTAGAGGAAGAATGACTGTGTCAGAACCCGTTAGATCGAATCGAAGTCGTGACCGATAATGAGGTACCATCGCCACCACCACCCCCCCACCGTTGGTGTTGAGCAGCAAGCTCGAGCGGGGATGATCTTTGTGTCGCAGTCGTCTTTGCGAGTCCTTGAGTTGGTGGCTGGTGCAGGAGGAAATTCGGGAGCTCGAAAGTCGGCACCTGAGCGACTTCGTGCCAATGGAGCTGAGGTATTCTGCTGCGTATCTGGTGTAGCACCCAGTACGGCCGAATATTGGTTGGAGGCAACCGAGCGCATTATGGATGAGCTCGATCTAACCCATGAGGAGAAGTTGAAAGGAATGGTGGCACTGTTACGCGATGAAGCGTACCAATGGTGGTTAACAGTTTGGGATGGTGCCACAGCTGAGGATCTGACCTGGGAATATGTTAAGACGGCATATCAGAAGAAGTATGTCGGCACACGGTATACTGATGAACAAAGAAAAGCATTTCTGGGGTTGGTTCAAGGGAACAAGTCCGCTGCGGAATATGAGGCTGAATTCCTGAGGTTGAGCCGATACGCTCGAGGAGTAGTGGCAACGAAGCATGAGCGTTGTGTCCGTTTTGAGGACGGACTAAGGGATGATCTGAGATTGTTGATAGCACCGCATCAGGAGCGGGAGTTTTCTGCTTTAGTAGAAAAGGCAAAGGTAGCCGAAGGAATTAAGGATTCTACAAAGCAGGCTATGGATCGGAATAGGCTAAAAAGAGGTTTTGGATCGTCGAGATCAGCTGGGAAGGTTCAAAAGAGGCCTAGAGTTGATGGGCCGCGAGGTCAGCAAGTTGGTATAGGAGGGCAGTATCGTCCTTGTGATCAGTGTGGAAAGAAGCACTTAGGAGAGTGCTGGAAAAAGACGGGAGGATGTTTTAGGTGTGGGTCCAAGGACCATATGATCAAGGATTGTCTTATGAAACCAGATGGGAATCGGCCAGTAGTTCAGAATGCTAATCAGGCTGGTAGAGGTGGACAGTAGCCTCAGCGAGGTCGTGGTCCGAATAATAGAGGTAATGGTGCTGGCAGAGGATGTGGAACACCGAGCGCGAGGTGCTGCTATCACGAAGGCTAGACAACAGTTTGGTTTATGCAGTTCACCGGAGGGAGGATGGAGATGCACCAGACGTCAAAACCGGTACGTTCCTTATTCATGGCAAGCCCTATTTTGCTCTTATTGCCGTGGGCTCGACCCATTCATATGTTGCATGTAGTGTAGTGGAAACACTAGGTCTAGACTATGAACTTTCTAATAGGGAGATGATTGTAGTAAGCCCATTAGGCCAAACTGTAGTGGTGGATAAGATCTTTCGAAGTGTACCCCTAGAAATTCAAGAAGTGAACTTTCGGGCTGACTTAATGGAATTACCCTTCGGAGAATTTGAACTCATACTAGGTATGGATTGGTTAGTAAAGCACTGGGCCGTGTTGGATTGTGCGGCTAAACGAATGGAATTAAGGACCCCGGAGGGTGGGGTGGTTATCATGATAGGAGAAAGAAGGAACTACTTGTCTATTGTAGTTTCGACGCTAAAGGCTGAAAAGATGGTTCAGAAAGAGTGCAAGGTGTTTTTAGCTTTCGTAAGTGTGATAGATGGAAAGGAAGAAGGTGTTAGTAGAGTTAGAACGGTAAGGGACTTCATGGATGTGTTCCCAGAGGAATTACCAGGAATACCCCAAGATAGGGAGGTGGAATTTGGAATAGACTTGCTACCGGGAGCAGCTCTCGTGTCAATCGCTCCGTACCGAATGGTGCCAAAGGAGTTAGTTGAGCTCAAGGCTCAGATTCAGGAGTTACTTGACCGTGGGTTTATTCGACCCGGTGTGTCTTCGTGGGCAGCACTGATCCTGTTTGTAAATAAGAAGGACGGAACTATGCGTATGTGCATAGATTATCGTCAGTTGAATAAGCTGACCATCAAGAACAAGTATCCTTTACCAAGGATAGATGACTTGTTCGATCAGCTGAAGGGGGGTGCATTTTTCTCAAAGATAGATCTACGGTCGGGATATCATCAGTTGAAAGTGAAGGAGGCAGATATCCATAAGACAGCCTTTAGGAGAAGATACGACCATTACGAGTTTGTAGTAATGTCGTTTGGATTGACGAACGCACCAGCCGCATTCATGGATATGATGAACCGAGTTTTTCAACCCTACTTGGATAGGTTCGTCGTCGTGTTTATCGATGACATTCTTGTGTATTCGAAGTCGGAGAAGGAGCATGATGAGTACCTACGGATAGTGTTACAAGTATTAAGGGAGAAGAAACTCTACGCCAAATTCAGCAAATGTGAATTTTGGCTTAAGGAGGTGGCATTCTTAGGACATGTGGTATCCCTAGAGGGAATAAGGGTGGATCCTAGGAAGATCGAAGCAGTGTTGGATTGGAAACCACCTAGGTCAGTGGCTGAGATCCGTAGTTTCTTAGGCTTGGCAGGCTATTATAGAAGGTTCGTAGAAGGGTTCTCGTCAATAGCCGCGCCTTTGACAAAGCTGCTAAGGAAGGAAGTACCCTTTGAATGGACGGATAAGCAACAGGAGAGCTTTGAAAAGCTTAAGAGGGTGTTGACAGAAGCTACGATCTTGATTCAGCCGGAGGAAGGAAAGGATTTCACGGTGTATTGTGATGCTTCTCACACGGGTTTAGGATGTGTTCTAATACAAGATGGAAAAGTAGTCGCTTATGCGTCTCGACAGGTAAGGCCACATGAGGTTAACTACCCAACCCATGACTTGGAGTTGGAGGCAGTGGTCTTTGCCCTTAAGGTGTGGAGGCACTACCTTTATGGAGAAAAGTCAGTAATCTACACAGACCACAAGAGCCTTAAGTATTTGCTGACTCGATGGAGTCGATCTGAGGCAAATGAAGGTGGGTAGAGTTCTTGAAGGAGGACTACTATGACCTGCTCTGCAGAGTATCACCCGGGCAAGGCGAATGTAGTGGCAGATGCCCTAAGTCAGAAAGTGATGTCAGATCTAAGGCGATGTTCGCACACTTAAGTTTGTATGATGATGGAAGTCTAATGGTAGAATTACAAGTCAAACCCACGTGGTTGAATGAGGTAAAGGAAAGTCAATTGTTGGATGAGGACTTAAGTGCTAAGCTACAGCAAGTACAGAACAGAGTGTTAGAGGATTATGGTGTTAATGATGAGGGAGTATTGTGCTTCAAGGGAAAGGTCTGTATGCCAAGGGACGAGGAGTTAAGACAAAGGATTCTTCGGGAGGTGCATAGTAGCCCTTATGCTATGCATCCCGGAGGCACTAAGTTGTATAGGGATCTAAGGGAACAGTTTTGGTGGCCTGATCTTAAGCGGGAAGTTACTAAATTCGTAGGAACATGTCTGACGTGTCAGCAAGTTAAGGCTGAACACCAAGTGCCATCGGGATTACTTCAGCCAATCGAGATTCCACAATGGAAGTAGGAGAGAATCACCATGGACTTCGTTAGTGGGCTTCCCCTTACGCCTACTAAAAAGGACTCGGTATGGGTAATAGTGGACCGTTTGACCAAGTCTGCGCACTTCATTTCGGTAAGAGTGGATTATTCTCTTCAGAAGTTGGCCAAGTTATATGTGGCGGAAATTGTGAGGTTACACGGAGTGCCGGTGTCAATCATTTCGGATAGAGACCCAAGGTTTACGTCTCGGTCTTGGAGGGCACTTCATCAAGCTTTAGGCACTAAGTTGGATTTCACTCCGGCCTTTCATCCACAGTCAGACGGGCAATTTGAACGGGTAATTCAGGTGTTAGAGAATATTCTGAGGGGCTGTGTGATGGATTTTCGAGGAAGTTGGGAGGACTATTTACCTTTAGCAGAGTTCGCCTACAACAATAGCTACCAAGCTGGTATTTGGATGGCACCGTACGAAGCATTGTATGGTCGAAGGTGTCGGACTCCTACGTGTTGGACGGAATTGGGAGAACATCGAGTTTTGGGTCCAGAGTTGGTAACAAAATCCGAAGAGAAAGTGGAGATAATTCGAGCAAGGTTGAAGGAAGCATCTGATCGGCAAAAGTCGTACGCGGATCTCAAACAAAAAGAGATAGAATTTGATGTGGAAGATCAAGTATTTCTCAAAGTTTCGCCTTGGAAGAAGGTGATGAGATTTGGTCGAAAAGGGAAGTTAAGCCCAAGGTTTATAGGGCCGTATCGAGTGTTGAAGCGAGTTGGACCAGTGGCATACCAGTTAGAGTTGCCTTTGGAATTGAGACAGATGCACGACGTATTCCATGTATCCATACTACGTCGATATCGATCAGACCCAACTCATGTGGTACCAGTTGAAGAGGTGGAGATAAGGTCGGATTTGTCCTACGAGGAAGAGCCAATTCAGATATTGGAACGTGATGTGAAAGTGTTACGGAAGAAGTCAGTTCCTCTAATCAAGGTGTTATGGCGCAATCATGGATCGGAGGAAGCTTCGTGGGAGCACGAGGAGGCAATGCAACAAAATATACCCCATCTATTTCAAACTGGTAGTAATTTCGAGGACGAAATTATTTTAAGGGGGTAGAACTGTAACATCTGGGATTAGGGCCTATGCATTTTGCTTAATTGAATGTGAAAGCATGCTTGTGTGTGTCTTGAATGTATTATGTGAATTTTAGAAATGTAAGGAAATGTCTTGGAAATGTAAGGAGATGTCTTGTCTTGGAAATGTAAGGAAATGTTTTGGAAATGTAAGGAAATGTCTTAGAAATGTAAGGAAATGTCTTGTCTTGGAAATGTAAGGAAATGTCTTGGAAATGTAAGGAAATGTCTTAGAAATGTGAGGAAATGCTTTAGAAATGTCAAGTTTAAAGTTTAAAAGAGGGACATGAAGAAAGGTGGTCTTAAGAGAAAATGTATGTGAAATATGACATACAGATAGCCTTGGTAAAATGGCTACAAGGCGCCACTTAAGGGCCTAGCAAGTGACGCCACATACATAGGCAAATGGGCCGAGGATCGAGTCGCATGGGAAGTAAATAAAAGAATTTTATTTTTGCTACAAGGAGCAGAGAGGTGGACGACATTAAGGCTCTTAAAAGAGGAGTTTTATTCTCTTTAAAATTCAGCAAATAGATAGATAATGATGGATTATTATTAGTTTTATTTTTATTAAGAGATGAGAGATAATTGAAGGATTATTTCTTTTAATTTGAATAAAGTGATAATTAAAGAGATAAAGCTATCAAAATAGAAGAGTGATGGCCAAGTAAGGGAGTCTTGGCCTAGTAATTTCGGCAATAGGAGGAAAAGAGAGGCCATTTTGTATTATTTTCTTTTCTTGAAAGTATCTGCCGAATTCTCAAGCAAAAACTCCTCTTTTCTCTTTTATTTTTGCCAAGACGAAAATACCTTGTGTTCTAGCCGAATCCTCCATCTCTATTCTTCATCTTCTTCCTTTTCTTCTCCAATCCAATCCATCAAGGAAGTCGAAACCAAGTTCTCTCTAGCCATACTGAATTCCTCTGAGGATCTAAGTAAGGGAGCAGTCAACTACAGCATCAAAAGGGTAAGATCTGTGGTCAATCGATTTTCATTCCTTTTCTTTTTACCGAAAGCAAGGTACTAATCCTATTAGCAATTTTGACCGAAACTTGAAGGATCTTTCGGGATTTTGACTATTGTCGACTACCAGGGAGAAGAGACTACTTTTCAGAATTTAAAGATTCAAGGTAAGATATGTGAATATTCGGCCAAAGGCCGTTTATTATGTTTAAGGTTGAAATCGAATCTAATATAAGTCTATAGGTATTTCGACAACTCCCTAAGCAAGTGATTCTTTTCGGGATTTTAGAATCCACAAAGTAAGTACATGAGGTATTCGGCCAAGGCCTATTTTTGGTATTTAGAACTGTTTCTTATTTATTCAAAAGCCGGAAACTGACATAGCTAAGTAAATTGGTGGCTAGCTGATTTCAAGAAGGAACTTAGCAAGGTTTCAGGATTTGATTTTTAATCCAATCGGCAACAAGGTAAGTTTTGGTTACAATAATCCTTCGGGATTTAGTCTTATGGTCGAATAGGCTTTTACTAAATAGTAAGTGATTAATCAAATGTAGGAACTTGAGATCTAAATCAGTAGATCGGACTTCGGATTTCAAGGTGAATTTGTTAAGCGAATCAGTGTGTACCCCACACTATCTTTTAATACGATTTATGGCAATATTTAATATAAGTATGTATAAGAATGTGAACATGGCTAAGGTACCATATTGTGGTACAAAGTACTCAGGTACGTTTCCTACTCCTACTAGGATTATGAATATATGTTATGACTCATATGTGAACAGAGATAAGAATCTGAAATTTGACATGTTAATGCATAATATGTATGATATGGGGCATATGGGTTATTGAAAAAGGGGAAGTGAATGTGGTGACCTAAGACCACGATATCTGAATGTGGTGACCTAAGACCACGATATCTGAATGTGGTGACTTCGGTCACATTATCTGAATGTGGTGACTTAAGACCACGATATCTGAATATGGTGACTTCGGTCATAATTATTTAATCTGGTGGCTATGCCACGAATATTTATAAGGGCGATGAGCACGTCGACTGCAGCGACTGCCTTCGATGGTGTGTAGCGGATGGAGGGTTGACTTAGTAGGCCCCACGGTGTGCAGGTTGGTACGGGTGATGTGTAGCGGATGGCATCTAGGTTTGGGTTCGGGTTGCATCATCATTTCTATCTGTTATATGAATACGTATGTGATATGATAATGTATGCCTGAATTGTTAAATTTTAGTGTTGTGGTACACATTGAGTCTGTTGACTCACCCCGTTGTGGGAACATTTTTCAGGTGATGATCAGTAATGGACCGGGTCGGCAGGAGCTTAATGGTGGCCATGCCCAGCAAGGAAATTATTATGTGGACCCCTTATTTTTCTAAGTATTTTAAATTTCATTTGGGTTTTTATTTGATGTAATAAAGCCATAGTGAACTATGTTATTTTCTGTTTTATTTACTATGTTACGTAATTTTATTTATTAGAGATTTAGTCAGTTTAATTTAAAATAAACTTTAAATATTTTGTCACTTGAAATTAAATGGGTTTCAATATAAAATAATTTTGTTTTCAACTCGAGTCCAACCCACCAGCAAACTATCTTTAAAACACACAGATTTTCAAAGTAATAAAAGAATTTTTAACCGGTTTACTTCGAGGAACATACCAGATCCAGTCCAGGCTCGTGGGCCGGGTGTGGGATGTTTCAATTTCTGACACCACTGAAAATGGGCTGTTACAACTTCTATACTTGATCTGATAATTAGGTTGGGTATAGGGGTGTTACATCTCATGTATATAGAGGGGATTTCTTGAAGGCGACATCTCAGGGTTTAAATTATTGTGTTTGTAACTAAGTCTTAATTTGAAACTTATAAATAGAAGTTGAAATCAAAGTTATAAGAATTTATCACTAGTTTTGTATGAATTTTAATAGCTAGGCTTAAAAACCTAAGTTACTTAAGTATGTAATATAAGTAGAATTAGAAATACCATTAAGTTATTTGGGTCATTGTACCATCTGGTACCTAGACTTGGTGACGGGGTCGGGTATAGGATGTTACAGAAAATCACTTGTACTTATCATAACATATTTAATCATTCATGATTGAAACATGAATAAAAACCTTGCACATTTTTAAAATATTTGGTGGGAGAAGGTCCCAGAACAAGACCTACAACATCTATTAATGCTCTCTGTGCAATGGCATGATAATGTTTCAAGTTGATTTTGTTGGAAAAAATTCGGTTCGAAAATGATATTCTTGCACAGTGGAAAATTAAAATTTTGAAAACTTAGTTGGTTTGTGATATTTATAGCAGTAAACTTTTATCAAAATTGCAAATGAGTTTTTGACTAGACAGATCCTTGTCATTCTTGGCTTTTAACCGAACGGTCTTCTCTGCTATTCTCCTACCATGAACCACTTTGAGTTTGGGATCGAATGAATTCGAATCAAATATAGAAGCATAAATTATTTACTTTACTTTTAGTAGGAAAAATAAATTCTCTCTTTAATAGAAACCAATGGAATTGTTATTCCGGAAATCATAATTTATACTTAGAAAATAGATTCTCACTATTTTCGGGTAGAATAACAATATCTCAAAATTGTGTATTTAGTTTTACCGGTGTCATCTATTTATAGGGAGAATAAGTGAAACCCTTGTTGAGTTAGTAGAAATCTATTTAAATAGAAAAATGAAATCCTAGTTAAATTAGGAGAGAAAGGGACAACAACCTTAGTTAAATATACTATCAGTGGGAGAAGGTCCCAAAACAAGACCTACAACATCCATTAATACTCTCTGTGCAATGGCATGATAATGTTTCAAGTCAATTTTGTTAGAAAAAATCCGGTTCGAAAATTATTTTCTTGCACAGTAGAAAATTAAAATTTTGAAAACTCAGTTGGTTTGTGATATTTATAGCAGTAAACTTTTCTCGAAATTGCAAATGATTTTTTGACTAGACGAATCCTTGTCATTCTTGGCTTTTAACCGAATGTTTTTCTCCACTATTCTCCTACCATGAACCTCTTCGAGTGTGGGATCGAACGAATTTGAACCAAATACAAAAACATGAATTATTTACTTTACTTTTAGTAGGAAAAATAAATTCTCTATAATAGGAACTAATAGAATTGTTATTCCGAAAATCATAATTTATACTTAGAAAATAAATTCTCATTATTTTCAGGCAGAATAACAGTATCTCAAAAATGTGTATTTACTTCAGTGAAATCGGAACAATGGTTTTGGCACCACAAGTCTTAGTCGAAAAGAAAATTTATTTTAATATTATTGCAAGGTCTGCATTATGATAGGAATGTCATATGAAAATTTTGATAAGAAAATTTTTACTGATTATGTGTTTAATTATGGATAGGACCAAATTGCATAAAATGCAAAAGTTGAGTTGTAGTAGTTATAAGTACCAAATAGCTATGGGATTCAAAACTTGAGGTCCTTATATGGTAATTAGACCATTAAAGAAAAGTTAGTAGATATTTTTGATGAATCATCCATGGAAAATTAGAAAAAGGTACTGACTAAATTAGAAAGTGAAAAAATTAAAAGATGATAATTAAATTAAATAGAAAATATCATCTTATTTTCATCATATTCCCCAAAATTTCTATGGAAACCCTAGGAAAGAGAAAACAAGCTTTCTTGGCTTAATTGGGTAAGTATTCTTGTCCCGTTTTTAGTATTTTTTATATTTTTGAGATTGGAATAGCTTAATCTATCTACTTTGGGGATTAATTTGAAAAGTTATCAAAGTATAGAAGTTTTACATGGATGAATTTGCTGAAATTTTGAAATTTATGGTAGATAATGAAAGGTTGTTGATAGATAAACAACTCTTGCAAATTGAATTTTGATGAAAAAATGATATAGGGACTAAATTGTTAAAATGTAAAAGTTATGGAAAAATTTTAAATTTTGTGAAATACATGTGCTGTAAAAGTTATATGAAAATTTTGGTTAGGCTTGGAATAAGGATTAAATTGCATGAATTTCATTTTCCGAGCCTAGGGACGAAGTTATCATTTATGAAAAGTATAGTGGCAATATAGTAATTTTACCTAGGATGTGAATTGAATTAAATTTAGTATGAAATGAATTAAATTGATGTTAAATTCAATATAGATCATGAAAGACCTAATACTGAGTTAGATCAAGGAAAACCAAAAGTTTCGGATTAGTAGATTTTGTATACGAACAAGTATCGAGGTAAGTTTGTGTAACTAAATTGTGTACATTTATATGTTTGAATTAAATGTTGTATATGTGAATTGTATAATTTTCATATATGTGAAATTGATTGAATATCCGATTATGTCTGATAAATGTCAAATCTCGTTTGAATAAATGAAAGTTGATGGATACTGGATTTCCCGTATTGATTGTAGTCTAGCATATGTTGCGGACACACCACAACTCTTATGAGCGTCCCATTATAAGCCCTCTCGAGCTTCCCGTATAAGGTTCTTGTAAGCTTTTCGGTAGTGCTTGCTTGAAATTCCCGATATTGGCTATCTAGAGCTTCCCGATATGGTTCTTTGTGAACTTCCCGATATTGGCTATCCGGAGCTTCCCGGTATGGTTCTTTGTGAACTTCCCGATATGGTTCTTTGTGAACTTCTCGATATGGTTCTTTGTGAACTTCCCAATATGGTTCTTTGTGAACTTCCTGATATAGTTCTATGTGAACTTCTCGATATGGTTCTTTGTGAACTTCCCTATTATGGCTCTTATGAGCTTCCCATAGCCTGGATAAGCTTCCCGATAGGCTCTTTATGAGCTTCCTGAAATAGATCTGTGTCAGCTTCTCATTACAAGGCTCGAGAGTGTGCTTCCCGATTATGTGCCTAATTGGGTACCCCTGGAAATGAATTGACGAATTATAGTAGTGTACACTATAGTGTAGTATATGAGCTTATCCATCGATATTTCAAATAAATTCAACGGGTAAAGTTTTGACATGGCTAAACTGAACTTGAAATGATTTGTCATTAAAGTGTACATGTAATATGGAATAATGATATGGAAAGCATATGTATATGAAAGACTTTAAATGATGAGCTCATTCATGTTCTTGGTATTATGTGAATTACTTGACTAACATGATTGGTGAAGTTTTGTTTTAGGCTATAAGCCAAATTGCTTGGATGCATTATTGTATGCTTATCTTAAATGTAAATATATGATAAGTTAAATTCCTGTTATACTAACTTACTAAGCATTAAATGCCTACAAGGTGTTCTTTTCCCTGTTTTATAGTGCTTGAGAGCTCGTAAAGGTTAGAGATCGGTCGGAGTATCATCACACTATCCTCCAACTTGTTTTGGTGTAAATAGAAAACTTATTTTGACATAATGGCATGTATAAGCTAATTTTACCAATGATGATATATAAATGGATGTTTGTAATCTAGCCATTAGAATGGCTAGTAATGGTATATTTTGGTATGATAATTTAAAGTTATATCATGTTTAATACATGTATAAGGTATGGTTAGATTGAATTAGGATAAAATATATATATTCTTGCAAAAAGGTAAGTTTGACTATATGAATATATGTAATGTTATACTATACATATTAATGACGTTTGCTTAGTTTCATGCTTGAAATTGGTTGGTATATATGTACAAGTATTGTTGCAGGTTATTGGCAAATTTGGGTGAGAAACAAGGCTAGAAAATGACCTTATTTGTCCACACGGATAGACACACGGACGTGTGTCTTGACCGTGTGTGACACACGGCTTGGCACATGGGCATGTGGTTTGGCAGTGTGTCCCCTGCATCTTAAAATTGAGAAACAGAATGCTCAGAATTGGGCACACGGGCAGAGACACGGGCGTGTGTCTTAGCCGTGTGAGATACACGACCTAGAACACGGGTGTGTATCTTAGCCATGTGAAACCTGCACCTAATTTATGAAAATTAAATTGACCACACTGCCTAGCACATGGGTGTGTGGCAGGTCGTGTGGCACAAGTCAGAGAGTTACACGGATAAGGACACGGGCTGGAACACGGCTGTGTACCTCACATTGAATGCCCACACGGCTTGAGACATGGGTATGTCATCTGACCGTGTGAGCCACATGGCCTACTCACACGGGCTTGTGACCCTTGTATATGAGAAAGAATTTTAAATTTTGTGAAATATTCTCTGATATCCCAGTTTAGTCCCAACTTGTCTCTAAATCTTAAATTGGGCCTCGAGGGTCCATTCAAGGGACGGTATGATTATTTTCGAATATGAATAGTAATGACATGAAATGTTTGTAATTGTTCTGTAAATTTCGATAATGCTCCGTAACCCTGTTCTGGCGACGGATACAAGTTAGGGGTGGTACAATCTATTTATAGGGAGAAGAAGTGAAACCCTTGTTGAGTTTGTAGAAATCTATTTAAATAGAAAAACAAAATCCTAGTTTAACTAAGAGAAAGAGGGACAACAACCTTAGTCAAATATACTAGAGTTTACCATCCCATGTATTAACATGAGGGGCTTTTGGGACTCTCTCGTATCGAGTCCAATTATTAGTGCTTCCTAGAATTTTAACCCAGTACTTTATAATTAAATCCAACCTAATACATGACAACTTTACCGTAAAAAAATATATATATGGGAAAACATATTTAGGGTCTATTGTTTCAGTAAAAATGGCTTTCGAAAAATGATTCTTGGAAAATGACTTACCTTATTGGAAAAGTTAATATTTTCCGATGTTTGGATGAATTTATGTAAAATATTTTCTGTTATTTGATGGGTTTCTTAAAAATATTTCATAAAAGTTGTTTTTAATGAAACAAACATACATTTCAGATTTCTTATCTTTTCATTTTTTAATTGAGTTTATTTTATATCTATAAATTTATATTTTGCATATATTAAAAATATTTTGTTAAATTCATGTTCATTACATCATTTTTTAGTTACATGATTACGAAGTGAATATTTTTTAGTTAAAAATGTAACATTTACAAAATTCACAAAAAAAATTTAACAATTTCAACAACTGAACTTGAATTCCAAATTGAAAAGTAGAGGGACTGTAACATCCTGAATTTTTAGGCCTATGCGTTTAATGAGAGAACATGTGTAATATGTTAATTTAACTATTAGGGGTCCAAATTGGCTCAGGATGTGGTCAAGGCCTTGGTGAAATTTTTGTTTGGGCACTATAAGGTTTAAAAGGGTGGTATCTATGTTTAAAATATCAAAATGGGCTTGTGGCCCAGTGGTCAGTGGCGCCACTTAGGGAGCAAGGAGGTGACGCCACACAAGGGAGTAAGGGGCCCAAATTTAAGTTTTATGGGGCCCAATTCTTTTAATTTCAGTTAGCTGAATTTCGGCATTAGGGTTAGGTAGAGTGGACGGCAACAAGGCTCAAAAATAGGAGGATTTATGTGAATGGGATAATGTAGATAATGTAGATTGCCGGTTAAAAATATGTTTATTACTCTGCAATATTCTGTTAAATGCCGAAATCCCGGCATAATGGTTGAAAACTCAAGGAGGGTAAAGGCGAATCACCAGGTTAGTGATCTCTATCATTCTAAAGTGAATGTTTCCATTGATTTGATATGATTTATATGTATGCCGAATTCTATGATTGCATGGGGATGGGTGATTGATGAAAGGGGAAGTGCTCTGTTGTAGTGGCTTTTGTCATGATCTGTTGTAGTGGCTTTTCCCATGATCTGTTGTAGTGGCTAATGCCAAGATCTGTTGTAGTAGCTATTGCTATGATCTGACGATGAGCAGCATGACTGCTATCGATGGTGTGTAGCGGTGTGGGTTGATTGTAGAAATCCCCAATGGTGTGATTGGCAGGTACGGGTGGTGTCTAGCGGATGGAAACCTTGGATTGGGTTGGGCTTTGCATATTTTCTGATATATTATACTCTGTTATCTGTTCTGTGGGGCTAAGGCCAAATCTGATGGTGCACGAGGATTGCACACTGAGTCTCACAACTCACCCCATTATTTAACATCTTTCAACTAGCACCTAGTGCATCGGACCGGGCTGGAGAGGAGCGCAAGGTGGCCATGCGAGAGATTATTTTGATTAAGCAAAAGACATTACAAGATTATTTTGATATAAGGCCATAGGCCACTAGCTTTATATTTCCGTTTGTTTTGGGCTTTTATTATTACTAGACACTTAGATTTTACGATTTAATTAAGTTAAGGCATGTATTAAATATTCGGTTTTTAATTCATAAAGGCATTTAAATGAAAATTCATATCTTTTACGAATTATTCAACCATTTATTTTCCCGAATAAAATGTGGAAAATCAAGAAAAATATTTTCCAAAAATGCGACATGTTTTACTAAATCTTCTTAGTGACATGCCAGATCCGGTCGTGGTGTTTGGGCCAGGTTTGGGGTGTTACAAATTGGTATCAGAGCCCGGTTCAAAACTCGACTCTGGGGGTTTGGGCTCAAAATGTTTTCTAAAAATAGGTTTTTGAAAGATGTATATTTATAAATCATATAGGAGGGTTTTTCAGCATGGCACCTGCGTCTTCGGCCCAAGTCCGCCAGGTAAGTATTCTGAACTCACTGTGTGCTATATATGTATGTGGGCTTTAAGGGACGTAGATTATTTTAATTAGATCTTGATGGACCTTAGGCCTAGTTAAACAACTCTCAATTGCATAAGACTTAATCCAACCGAACAAACCTGTAGACAAGTCGCAAGACTAGGGTGTGGCAACAGCATGCGCATGTCTGCAGGAGTGGATCCTAAGTGCACAGTACTTAAGCGATCCTAGTGACTCACCTCCTCTTGTTGGAATCCTACAGTGCGCAGTGGATGCTTCACCCTAGCCACGAGGATTTGTTGACAGGCCAAAATCTATAAATAAAACCCGAAAGGGACCAGCCATCCTATTTTGCAAAATTCCCAAATTACCCCTGATTTATAAAATGACCAAGTTACCCCTAATTTATAAAATGACCAAAATACCCCTAATTTGTAAAATGACCAAAGTACCCCTGACTTGTAAAAATTACCAAAATGCCCCAGATTTCAAAATCACCAAAATACCCTCGAATTTTAAAATTACCGAAATACCCTCGAATTGCAAAAATTACCAAAATACCCTTATTTCACAAAATCACCAAGGAACCCTATTTTGGGAAATTATGAAAATACCCTTGTAGGATAAATTACGAAAATACCCCTGGGTAGTGAAATGACGAAGATACCCCTACATGCTGAATGTAAGTTCGTGGATGCTGCTTGTATGTTAATACTTGATGACTGAATGTATGTGCTCCCTAGAACTAGGAGATGTGAACATGAGACTGAATGGTAGATCTGATTGCGCAATTCGAAAGAACTACTCTTAAAACTACTTCCCATAAGATTGTTCATGGTTAATCAGTGAAAGAAATTAATAATTCATAATATTTCTAATTCAGATAATACGAGAATCAACGATGAGCGTTAGAAGAGGAAGAAGAGGCCGCGGCCGAGGCCGTGGAAGTGTTAGGACTGATGTGCTGACTTAGCTAGTTAGGGAGGTATGGAAGGAGGTTAAAGAAATCGGTGAAACACTTTGGGTTGGGTGCGTGGACTGTAAGGAAAGAAGAGATTGTAGTTTTCTAGGGTTGCAGTCTCATTCTGTGAAACATGTTAAGGTACGTCCAAACTTCCGAGTTTACGAATATTATAGAAGGCGTCATCCGGGTGAATGTTAGAGGAAGTCAGGAACGTGTTTAAGATGCAGGTCTGAGGAGCACAAGGCTCGGGATTGTTCAATCACCATTAAGTTGGGAATTCATGTGGATGCTATATTTTTGGGTATAGAAACTGTATGCATGCAATGTTTAAATATTATTAAATTAGAGTGTACAGCGAAAGCATAGTGGTGAGACTTGGGTAGTACGATTAATAGTTAGTTGGAAATTTCGAGGACGAAATTTCTTTAAGGGGGTAGAACTGTAACATCCTGAATTTTTGGGCCTATGTGTTTAATGAGAGAACATGTGTAATGTGTTAATTTAACTATTAGGGGTCCAAATTGGGCTCAAGATGTGGTCAAGGCCTTGGTGAAATTTTTGTTTGGGCGCTATAAGGTTTAAAAGGGTGGTATCTATGTTTAAAATATCAAAATGGGCTTGTGGCCCAGTGGTCAGTGGCGCCACTTAGGGAGCAAGGAGGTGACGCCACACAAGGGAGTAAGGGGCCCAAATTTAAGTTTTATGGAGCCCAATTCTTTTAAATTAAGTTAGCTAAATTTCGGCATTAGGGTTAGGTAAAGTGAACGGAAATGAAACGCCCCACACCCGGCCCACAAGCCTTGACCGGATCTGGTATGTTTCTCGATGTAAACCGGTTAAAAATCCTTTTGTTCCTTCTGAAAATAGTGTGTTTTAAAAGAAATATTGTTTTGGGTTGGGCTCGAGAAGAAAAACAAAATCGTTTTATAATAAAAACCCTTTTTAAATTTTAGGTGATAAAACATATAAAGTACATTTAGAATAAATTACTTAATCTTTAACTTAATAAAAATTTGTAAACATAATGAAACAATGAAATAATTCAACAGTGGCCTTATTACATCAAAACAAACCTAAATAATTATAAGGTACTTAAATGAAATAAAATGTCCAAAAAAAATTAAACTTCAAGCTGAGCATGGCCACCACAAGTTCTGCCGTCCCGGTCCATCACTGTTCATCACCTGAAACATATTCCCACAACGGGGTGAGTCAACAGGCTCAATGTGTAACCAACACTAAAGTTGACAATTCAGGCTTACATAATCATATCACATATCAATACATATAACAGAAAAAAAAAATAATGATGCAACCCGAACCCAATCCTAGATGCCATCCGCTACACATCACCCGTACCATCCTGCACACCGTGGGGACTACTAAGTCAACCCTCCATCCGCTACACACCATCGAAGGCAGTCGCTGCAGTCGACGTGCTCATCGCCCTTATAAATATTTGTGGCATAGCCACCAGATTAAATGATTGTGACCGAAGTCACCAAGTTCAGATATCGTGGTCTTAGGTCACCACATTCGGATATCGTGGTCTTAGGTCACCACATTCAGATATCGTGGTCTTAGGTCACCACATTCAGATATCGTGGTCTTAGGTCACCACATTCACTTCCCCTTTTCAATAACCTATATGCCCCATATCATATATTATGCATTAACATGCCAAATTTCACATTCTTATCACTTATCACATGTTAAATATAACATATTTCATAATCCTAGTAGGAGTAGGAAACGTACCTGAGTACTTTTGTACCATTACATGGTACCTTAGCCGTATTCACATTCTTATAAAGATACACATATTAAATATTGCCATAAATCTTATTAAAGGTTAGTGTGGGGTACACACCTGGTATTAACGTTTCTGAAAACCCAAAAATCGGATCTAACACTTTAGATCCTTACTCCTACATTCGGCCAACACTTAGAAATTTAATGAAAACCCATTCGGCCATAAAACCAAATTCCATAGGGTTATTGTAATCAAATTCTTACCTTGGTGACGATTTCACTATAAATCAAATCCCGAAAACTTTGTGCTATACCTTCCTTCAATCGGCCAATATTAAATCAATTAACGTGGTTAGTTTTCGGCTTTTAAACATTTAAGAAACAAATCTAAATACTGAACTAGGCTTTTGGCCGAATGTACATATGTACTTACCTTCCAAACCTTAAATCCCGGAATTGATCTCTTGTCTTAGGTGTATGTCGAAATCCCTATAGCCACATGTTAGATTAATTTCTAACATTAAATCTCAATAAAAATGGCCTAAGGCCGAACACTTTATTGTCTTACCTTGATCCTTAAATCCCGAAATAGTTGACTTAGACGAATCCCCAAAGATACTCCCCTTAAAATCGACAACTAGCAAATCCCGAAACCTTTTTCTAAAGTTTTGGCCAAGATTATTAAGGTTAGTTTCTAACATTCGGCTATAAAGAAAAGGAATGATCAAGACAATAATCGGCCCTTACCCTATTTGTGGAAATCGACAGCACTACCTCTTGATGCCACTTGAGATATCCGGCTATAGGTTGGAAAGAACTTGATTTCAGCTTTCTTGAATAATCGGCTATTGCCTTAAAAAGGCTTACTTCCGGCTTTTGAATGGATTTAGAAAGAAAAGAGAAAGAAGAATAAAGATGGAGGATTCGGCTAGAACACAAGGTGTTTTCGGCTTGGCAAAAATAAAAGAGAAGAGAGAATATTGCTTAGGAAATTCAGCAGAGAGAAAAAGGAGAGGGAAGAATGATGAATGGCCTTAGTTGTTTTCCTTTTGCCGAAATTACTAGGCCTAGTGTCCCTTACTTGGCCCTCACTCTTCTATTTTGATAGCTTTATCTCTTTAATTATCACCTTGTTTTAAATTAATAAAATTAATCCATCATTATCCCTTATCCTTATTATCACACCTTTTATCTCTAAATAATAATCAAAATAAAAGGATTTTAAACTCCTAAAATATAGCATATGTGCCGTCCACCTCTGTCCATCTTTGCAGCAAAATAAAACTTTTATTTTGCTTCCCCTACAGCTCGAACCTTGGCCCAATCTCCCCTGCATGTGGCATCACCTTCAGAGGCCTTAAGTGGCACCTCCAAGCCACTTTTCCATACCCATTTGTGTGTCAAATTTTCCCTACATTTTCTCTTAAGACCACCTTGCTTTGTGTCCCTCTTTTAAACTTTAACATTAACATTTCTTAAGCATTTCCTTACATTACCAAGACATTTCCTTACAATTCCAAGACAAGACATTCCCTTACATTTCCAAGTTATTTCCTTACATTTCCTAGACAAGACATTTCCTTACATTTTCAAGACACTTCCTTACATTTCCAAGACAAGACATTTCCTTACATTTCCAAGTTTCCAAAAATGTTTACTTTCCTCTTTTGAAACTTAACATTTCTGAAACATTTCCTTACATTTCCAAGTTTCCAAAAATGTTCACCATATTAACACATAAGACATGCCATTTCGTATAATTAAATCAAAAATGCATAGGCCCATTTCCAGGATGTTACAGTTCTACCCCCCTTAAAAATAATTTCGTCCTCGAAATTACTTACTAACGAATAATCGTACATCTTAACTCACCGCACTACGCTTATGCACGCTCTCGATCTTAATAGAACCATCATACTTCCTATGCACAATCTCTCGAGTTCACGTCCCTAGAACTCATTTCTAACGCCGCGATTTAATCTGATTAAAAAGTTTTATGCATCAGAATTTTGTTCCACTTATTAACCGCGAACAATTTTATGAAATAAAGATATTTAGAAGTAGTTCTTTCGATCACACAAAGTTTCAGTTCAAGTTCACTACTCTAATTCGAGAGAATCACATTCACATTCATCAACAAAGACACATTCATTCCTCAATAGAGGCACATTCATTCATCAACATAGACATATTTATTCAAAGGGTATCTACCACCCACATTCACTATTCGAACACTCTTTTGCCTTATTCCTATCCTGTGGTATTTTAAGTAATTTATCCTACAGGGGTATTTTCGTAATTTTTCAAAATAAGGCTCCTTGGTAATTTTTGTCAATAAGGGTATTTTGGTAATTTTGCATTCCTGAGGGTATTTTGGAAATTTTTGAAATCCGGGGGTACTTCGGTAATTTTGTAACTCGAGGGTATTTCGGTAATAAACCAGGGTAAATTTGTAAAGCTCAATAAATCAGGGGTATTGCAAATTTTACAAAACTTGAGGGTTATCTTTGAGAATTCATTTTTTTCCAAATCAGTGATGTTGCAAAAATTTTGGAAATTAGGGTCATTTTGGTAATTTTGTACGTCAGGGGCAATTTCGTAATTTTCCAAAATCAAGGTATTTTTGATAATTTGCAAATTAGGGTTTGTTGAACATTTTATAAAGTAATGAAAATTTTGATAAAAACTGTGAGTATTTTGGAAATTTCATAAACCAAGGGCATTTTTGTAATTTTTCCACTAGGGGTATTTTTGTAATTTTATAAATCGAAAATTTTTCGGAAAAAATTTTTTTGTACAAAAAAAAATAGTCTTCACAAATTAAAAAGGTAATTTTAAGAGTTTTAAACTAGGGTTTTTATAAAAACACGGCTAGTTCCCTTTCGGGTTTTAGTTATTGTGTTTAGCCTATGACCGAGTCCTCTTGGTTAGGGTGAACCGAAGCTACGCACCAGGTAGGATTCCAGCGAAGAGGAGGTGAGTCACTAGGACTGCTTAAGTACCAGGCTCTTCCGGATCCAATCCTAGACATGCGCACAGGGGTTACCACACCTTAACTCGGCGACTTAGCCATAGGGTTGTTTAGTTGGGCACTTAAGTCTTATGTAAGTGTGAGGGAAAACTAATCCTAGGGTTCACATACTTAACAGTCTAATCTACGTTCCAATCCATTTCTACCCTTCTACAGATCATTCAATAAATCACACAAATGGATAGAAGTACTTACCTGGTGGATTGCGGGTCGGAGACTTAGGTGCTTTGCCAGAAAAACCTGCTTATTTCCAAAAAATATTTTCATAAAACTTACTTGGGCTTGCTTTGAAAATGTTTTGGGCCTTAAACCTCAGCCCGAGAGTTTGAAACGGGCTCTGATACCAAACTAAAACACCCCACACCCGGCCCACAAGCCTTGACCGGATCTGGTATGTTTCTCGATGTAAACCGGTTAAAAATCCTTTTGTTCCTTCAGAAAATAGTGTATTTTAAAAGAAATATTGTTTTGGGTTGGGCTCGAGAAGAAAACAAAATCGTTTTATAATAAAAACCCTTTTTAAATTTTGGGTGATAAAACATATAAAGTACATTTAGAATAAATTACTTAATCTTTAACTTAATAAAAATTTGTAAACATAATGAAACAATGAAATAATTCAACAATGGCCTTATTACATCAAAACAAACCTAAATAATTATAAGGTACTTAAATGAAATAAAATGTCCAAATAAAATTAAACTTCAAGCTAAGCATGGCCACCACAAGTTCTGCCGACCCTATCCATCACTGTTCATCATCTAAAACATGTTCCCACAACGGGGTGAGTCAACAGACTCAATGTGTAACCAACACTAAAGTTAACAATTCAGGCTTACATAATCATATCACATATCAATACATATAACAGATAAAAAATTAATGATGCAACCTGAACCCAAACCTAGATGCCATCCGCTACACATCACCCGTACCATCCTGCACACCGTGGGGACTACTAAGCCAACCCTCCATCCGCTACACACCATCAAAGGCAGTCGCTGCAGTTGACATGCTCATCGCCCTTATAAATATTTGTGGCATAGCCACCAGATTAAATGATTGTGACTGAAGTCACCAAGTTCAGATATCGTGGTCTTAGGTCACCACATTCGGATATCGTGGTCTTAGGTCACCACATTCAGATATCGTGGTCTTAGGTCACCACATTCAGATATCGTGGTCTTAGGTCACCACATTCACTTCCCCTTTTCAATAACCCATATTCCCCATATCATATATTATGCATTAACATGCCAAATTTCACATTCTTATCACTTATCATATGTTAAATATAACATATTTCATAATCCTAGTAGGAGTAGGAAACGTACCTGAGCACTTTTGTACCACCACAAGTTCTGCCGTCCCAGTCCATCACTGTTCATCACATGAAACATGTTCCCACAACGGGGTGAGTTAACAGACTCAATGTGTAACCAACACTAAAGTTAACAATTCAGGCTTACATAATCATATCACATATCAATACATATAACAGATAAAAAAATAATGATGCAACCCGAACCCAAACCTAGATGCCATCTGCTACCCAAACCTAGTTTTCAACTCGAGCCCAACCCACCATTAAGCTCCTGCCGACCCGGTCCATCACTGTTCATCACCTGAAAAATGTTCCCACAACGTGGTGAGTCAACAGACTTAATGTGTACCACAACACTAAAATTTAACAATTTCAGGCATACATTATCATATCACATACACATTCATAAATCAGATATAAACAAATGATGCAACCCGAACCCAAACCTATATGCCATCCGTACACATCACCCGTACCATCTTGCACACCGTGGGGACTACTAAGTCAACCCTCCATCCGCTACACACCATCGAAGGTAGTCGCTGCAGTCGACGTGCTCATCGCCCTTATAAATATTTGTGGCATAGCCACCAGATTAAATAATTGTGACCGAAGTCACCAAATTCAGATATCGTGGTCTTAGGTCACCACATTCAGATATAGTGGTCTTAGGTCACCACATTCAGATATCGTGGTCTTAGGTCACCACATTCACTTCCCCTTTTCAATAACCCATATGCCCCATATCATATATTATGCATTAACATGCCAAATTTCACATTCTTATCACTTATCACATGTTAAATATAACATATTTCATAATCCTAGTAGGAGTAGGAAATGTACTTGAGTACTTTTGTACCATTACATGGTACCTTAGCCGTATTCACATTCTTATAAACATACACATATTAAATATTGCCATAAATCTTATTAAAAGTTAGTGTGGGGTACACACCTGGTATTAACGTTTCAGAGAACTCGAACCCTATCTAACACTTTAGATCCTTACTCCTACATTCGGCCAACACTTAGAAATTTAATGAAAACCCATTCGGCCATAAAACCAAATTCCATTAGGATCATTGTAATCAAATTCTTACCTTGGTGCCGATTTCACTATAAATCAAATCCCGAAAACTTTGTGCTATACCTTCCTTCAATCGGCCAATATTAAATCAATTAACCTGGCTAGTTTTCGGTTTTTAAACATTTAAGAAACAAATCTAAATACTGAACTAGGCTTTGGCCGAATGTACATATGTACTTACCTTCCAAACCTTAAATCCCGGAATTGATCTCTTGTCTTAGGTGTATGTCGAAATCCCTATAGCCACATGTTAGATCAATTTCTAACATTAAATCTCAATAAAAATGGCCTAAGGCCGAATACTTTATTGTCTTACCTTGATCCTTAAATCCCGAAATAGTTGACTTGGACGATTCTCGAAAGATACTCCCCTTGAAATCGACAACTAGCAAATCCCGAAACCTTTTTCCAAAGTTTTGGCTAAGATTATTAAGGTTAGTTTCTAACATTCAGCTATAACGAAAAGGAATGATCAAGACAATAATCGGCCCTTACCCTATTTGTGGAAATCGACAGCACTTCCTCTTGATGCCACTTGAGATATCCGGCTATAGGTTGGAAAGAACTTGATTTCGGCTTTCTTGAATAATCGGCTATTGCCTTAAAAAGGCTTACTTCCGGCTTTTGAATGGATTTAGAAAGAAAAGAGAAAGAAGAATAAAGATGGAGGATTCGGCTAGAACACAAGGTGTTTTCGGCTTGGCAAAAATAAAAGAGAAGAGAGAATATTGCTTAGGAAATTCGGCAGAGAGAAAAAGGAGAGGGAAGAATGATGAATGGCCTTAGTTTTTTTCCTTTTGCCGAAATTACTAGGCCTAGTGTCCCTTACTTGGCCATCACTCTTCTATTTTGATAGCTTTATCTCTTTAATTATCACCTTGTTTTAAATTAATAGAATTAATCCATCATTATCCCTTATCCTTATTATCACACCATTTATCTCTAAATAATAATCAAAATAAAAGGATTTTAAACTCCTAAAATATAGCATATGTGCCGTCCACCTCTGTCCATCCTTGCAGCAAAATAAAACTTTTATTTTGCTTCCCCTACAGCTCGAACCTTGGCCCAATCTCCTCTGCATGTGGCGTCACCTTCAGAGGCCTTAAGTGGCACCTCCAAGCCACTTTTCCATGCCCATTTGTGTGTCAAATTTTCCCTACATTTTCTCTTAAGACCACCTTGCTTCGTGTCCCTCTTTTAAACTTTAACTTTAACATTTCTTAAGCATTTCCTTACATTACCAAGACATTCCCTTACATTTCTAAGACAAGACATTCCCTTACATTTCCAAGACAAGACATTTCTTTACATTTCCAAGTCATTTCCTTACATTTCCAAGACAAGACATTTCCTTACATTTCCAAGACAAGACATTTCCTTACATTTCCAAGTTTCCAAAAATGTTTACTTTCCTCTTTTGAAACTTAAAATTTCTGAAGCATTTCCTTACATTTCCAAGTTTCCAAAAATGTTCACCATACATTCATAACACATAAGACATGCCATTTCGTATAATTAAATAAAAAATGCATAGGCCCATTTCCAGTATGTTACAGGAAACAAGGCTCAAAAATAGGAGGATTTATGTGAATGGGATAATGTAGATAATATAGTTGATAATATGGAAGATAAAAGGAGAAAAGATCGAAGCTATCTACAAGGCTAGGTGTTGGCCAAAATTCCATCACCTAGAGAAGTGAAGAAATCGGTTTCCTTATGGCAAACGGGGTGCCAAATTTTCCCTTTTTATTTGCTTAATTTTTAGTTAGCAGGAAGGGCACTTTCAGTTTTTCATAGGTAAGTGCCGAAATTTCTATAAATAGGGAGGGTTCTCTTCTTTATTTTTCGGCATTTAGGGTTTCCATCTTTTCTTTCTCTTCTCCTCTGAGCAGAAGCCGAAATTCCTAACCTTATTCCCTCATCTTTACTTTGATTCAAAAGCCGAAAAAAATCCATTATTCTTTTCTCTTCTTTCTTCTAAAAGCCAAAAACTCCATTATTCTTTTCTCATCTTTTCTCTTCCAAAAGCCGAAAATCACCACCTCCCTCACCTTTTCTTTCTTTTTCTTTGAAACTTCCTTTTAGCCGAATCTTCTGATCCCCATTGTTATTCTTCTCCCATTCACTAAAAGCCGAAACTCCTCATTCAATTCTTCTAAAAGCCGAAAAACACATCTAGTTCATCTTTTTAGGATTTTCTTAAAAGCCAAAATTCCTAGGTCTATACTCTTTTACGCTTCGATCTTCTTCTGGGATTGTTGAATCTTTCTGCAAGGGGGTAGCCGAAATTATCTGTAGAGGTAAATGTCGATTTGTGTATTCTTTTCCGGCTTTTATAGATCTTAGCCAAATGGCTATATGGTTAACAAATCGGGTGTTTTCTCTCATTTGCGGCATTCTGGGATTTGAAGGGGATTCAATCGCTTAGATTTCTAAGCCAGAGTTCAGCAGCACTCGAATCGTATTACTTTTGGGATTCAAGGTAAGGAGATCTGTTAATTTGAACGTATATATTCGGGTAAACACTAACTCTTGGCTGAATATAGGAAAGGCCTTATCTTCCCGTTCTTCCAGCTTTTGAGCAAAGTTGTAGACAAAGGGCAGTAGATCTGAATAGTGAGGGTATCGACATAGAGAGTAGTGCTACGTGTTATCAGGTGTGTAACTCCTCACACCATTTAGATTGTCTGTTAGTATGTGTAAATAAATCTGCTTATATTCTGTTAAATGCCTAAATCCCGGCATAATGGTTGAAAACTCAAGGAGGGTAAAGGTGAATCACCAGGTTAGTGATCTCTGTCATTCTAAAGTGAATGTTTCCGTTGATTTGATATGTTTTATATGTATGCTGAATTCTATGATTGCATGGGTATGGGTGATTGATGAAAGGGGAAGTGCTCTGTTGTAGTGGCTTTTGCCATGATCTGTTGTAGTGGCTTTTGCCATGATCTGTTGTAGTGGCTAATGCCATGATCTCATTGTAGTGGCTATTGCCATGATCGGCGATGAGCGAGCGCATGACCGCCATCGATGGTGTGTAGCGGTGTGGGTTGATTGTAGAAATCCCCAACGGTGTGATTGGCAGGTACGGGTGGTGTGTAGCGGATGGAAACCTAGGATTGGGTTGGGCTTTGCATATTTTCTAATATATTATACTCTGTTATCTGTTCTGTGGGGCTAAGGCCCAATCTGATGGTGCACGAGGATTGCACACTGAGTCTCGCGGCTCACCCCATTATTTAACATCTTTCAGGTAGCACCTAGTGCATCGGACCGAGCTGGAGAGGAGCGCAAGGTGGCCATGCGAGAGATTATTTTGATTCAGCAAAAGACATTACAAGTTTATTAATTTTTAATATTTTCAGTTAGTGGGTTTTAAATTTCATTGTAATAAGGCCATGGGCCACTGGCTTTATATTTCCGTTTGTTTTGGGCTTTTATTATTACTAGACACTTAGATTTTACGATTTAATTAAGTTAAGGCATGTATTAAATTTTCGGTTTTTAATTCATAAAGGCATTTAAATGAAAATTCATATCTTTTACGAATTATTCAACCATTTATTTTCCCGAATAAAATGTGGAAAATCAAGAAAAATATTTTCCAAAAATGCGACATGTTTTACTAAATCTTCTTAGTGATATGCCAGATCCGGTCGTGGTGTTTGGGCTGGGTTTGGGGTGTTACAGGACTAAATTCTTGAAAATAAAAGTACAGAGACTAAATTACAAATTTGTGAAGAGTATATAGACTTATGACATATTTTAACCTTTCTACTACAAAACATTTATTATTATATTTATAATTGTAATAAATATTTATTATTAAAATATTAATATTGAATATTTTCAATAATATTTGAAAAATATTATTTAAAATTATAGTTTTTAAAATTTATTATTAAAATAAAATTGAAATAATTTATTAAAATAATAAATTATTAATATGATTTATTATATGACTAAATATAAATAAGTAAATATGTATGTTTAGTAATATTGAAATTTATAATATTATATTATTTTAAAAAATAAAAATTATTATCAATATAATAATATAAAGCTTTATTTAATTTAATTTTTATATAAAAATAAAATTACCTATAGAGGAGTTCTTTTCCGAAAAATAATTTACGCTTTTTAAAAGGGTAAGTCATTTTACAGGAAAAATAGCTTATTTTATGTTGACCTTTAAGTCATTTTTCATTGACCAACCTGTTTTCTATGAAACAAACATAGGAAAATGTAAAAATTATTTTCCGTAAAACCTTTTACATGTAAACAAACGAACCCTCAACATTTCTACATTCAATGACTTCACAATGACCATTTAATTTAATTTCATTTTCGAACTTTAATTATTTAATTAAATAAATAATATTTCAAAATCCATAAATTAAATTTCCAGGTCATTTTCTGTTTAGTGAGAAAACCACATCCATTTCCAAATGTTTCTCGTTTCTCCAACTTTATCATTTATATCCATTTCTGCTCATTTGTTTCAACATCCAATTAATTTTCAGTTTCAATGAGCTAGTGGAGGAACTGGTTGGACATTGGTATGTCATTGAAAGCACCAAAAAAAACCCATCCCTATGAAATAACGAAAAAAGAATAGTATAAGGGACGTAAGGTCAAATCCTCAGGGACTAGATTTGCACAACTTCTTGTTCCTCGAGATCTCGAGCACAGTCCTGCCCAAGAAAAAGCAGCGTACCTGGAAAAAAATAGAATTAAAAATATAGAGCGGTTGAAATTGTATAAATTGAAATCGAAATTGTAAAGAGAAACAGAATTGAGAAAATAGAGTCTTTGATTAAGAGATTCCAACCTCCGGTTATCTCGATCCTCCTTGGGTTCAATCCTAGGCTTTAGGTGACCCTTCTCATGACAAAATAAGCCAATTATAGTGGAAGAGGACACCTACAACCACCAACTCCACTTAGATTTTTTACTTTCAATTTAGAGGAACCTGACTCTAGCCAACCGTCACTTTTGTGGGACCATCTTACACTAGATCATCACTTCTCAATGGCGAATGCCACGCCATTTTGTCTCTTAGGCTCGACAACCATTGACGTAGTAAGCTAATAAATCAACTGTGCAACCTTCCCAAAACATACAAAGCGACCGCCTTTGCACAAGATGAAAAGATCACTTTTGGAAGGACATGGACGGAAGCGTCAATCCCGTAATGTGGAGAAACGATGAATACTCGTTGAGAAGGCTAAGTCTGATTCTAAGCCTCATGAACCTTTCTTGGGGAATCTCGACAACCTTTGGCTATATGAGTAACACCCCTAACCCGTATCCATCGCCGGACTAGGGTTAAAGACGTTACTGAACAGATCAGAAACGTTTACAAAAATGTCATACAATTGAATATTAACCTCAACCATAATGTCCCCTTGGTCAGGACTTAATCGGAACACATACAAAATTCTCGAAAATTTAAAAATTTTCTAAGTTTTAGGGGTTACACGCCCGTGTGGGCAGGCCATGTGCCTCCCACGGCTACTAGACACACCCGTGTGTCCTTCTCGTGGTTGAAACTGACCTTTGCTCCACGTCCACCAAGCACGCCTGTATATTTTGGCCGTGGTCGATCCTGTCGAAATTCACATGGCTACAAGGCACGTCCGTGTGCTAAGGCCGTGTACTCTTATGCTAGCTCCTGACTTAGCCCCACGGTCACTAGGCATGTCCGTGTGCCGCAACCGTGTGGCAAAATAGGCCATTTGCAAGGCCAAAATGCCACCCACTAGGGTCTTACCTACAAGAAAATTCATTAAGATATCTCATACATATTTGGCAACCAAGAACATACCAAAATTACCCTCCAAATTACAAGACTAAATCTCATCTCATCACAAGCAAAAATCATTCATTTGCTTAATCAAAACTTGACCATTACATGTATCAACTAGCCATGCCAAGAACATACTTCACATATCACATTCATTCAAGCAAATTCTTAACTCATCACTAGCCAAATCTCATGGCAAAGTTCATATAACAAACTTATATCAAATACTAGCCTATACATGCCATATCTAGCTGTATACATTTCCAAAATATACCAAAATGAGTTTAGTAGTGTGATGACGATCCTTGACGTCCCGAGCCTTCAGAAGCTTTAACGACCTATAAAATAGAGAAAACATACACAGAGAGTAAGCTTTCCAAAAGCTTAGAAAGTCATAATACAAATAAACTTAACATACAAGGCATATATGCACATAGGTACATTGGCACATCTTAATTACTTGACAAACTATCACATATATGCTTTGGTTCATGTACTTGGCCATATTTGCCACATTCATCAATTCAAAAGTCTTATATATACAAAGCTCTTTCATGCTTACTATCACATATGATAATGTTATCCCAATATACATAATCATCATAATAAGATGACATAGATACTTACCTTATATATACACTTAGTGTATAATTCAACGTACCTGAAACGGATTCACTATTTGCATAGCCATTTATATCACAGACTTGCCCGTTGAACCGTAAGGAATCTAGTAGGATACTCAGAAAGCTCAGACTAGTCGTACAATGCCAACGTCCCAGACGAGGTCTTATATGCACTCAAATATCGATGCCACTATCCCAGACAGGGTCTTACACGAATCAATATGATGTCGATGTCCTAGACATGGTCTTACACGTAAAGATCAAATTGATGCCAACGTCCCAGGCCTGGTCTTACACTTAAGGATCATATCGATGTCAACGTCCCAGACGTGGTCTTACACGTAAGCTCAAATCAACGCCAACATCCCAGACATGGTCTTACATGATAAAAACAGAACAGATACCTAAATCATGACATAGCTAATTCTATCTATTCCTAGGTTCGTACGAGACTTCTCGGACATTGTCACTAAGTAACCCTTATCTCGGAATTCATGAATAGATCTTATAATAAGTGTTCATCGATAAAAATAGTCATAAGAACACATGATTCAATACGAATACGTTTATTTGCATAATGGCTTACCTCAAATTCGATTTAACAGAAACAAAAACGGCTACTCGGTTACTTTCATTTTTTCGTGACTTAAGTCCGTTTTCCTCGGTTCTTGATCTATACATATTCTATAACACCCCAAAACCCGGCCTAGAAGTTATGACCAGATCTGGCATGTCACATGAAAGGGTTGTTTAAAATCTGTACGTTTGTTAAAAAATTCAAGTTTAAATATTTATTCACTAGTAATCCTTTATCTAACATTTTGGAATTGTTTATTAAGGGTTTAGGAAATTCCCGTATTGAACATATAATAATAATAGGCAGTAATCAAATTAAAAGCTAAACCAAATAAAATACCAAATTTAAAGTAATAGTGGCCTTATTACAAAATAAAATCCTGAATTAAAATAGTAATAGTCCAAAATAATTATTAAAATGAATTTACTCAAAACATTATGCATGGCCACCTTGAGTCCACCTCAGCTCCATATCCGTGGTCTAAGGATTACCTGTAAAATTTAAATGGAGGGGTGAGTCACCGAGACTTAGTGTGCAAATCCGCGTCCCATTGAGCTTTGAGCTCTCACACCAATCATATATGAAGTATGTATGTAATGCAACCCAACCAACCTATTATCCATCCTCCATATCTTCGGAAACTACCCAATATCTGTAGCATCTAGCCACTGGTGGTACCTAACCACTGGTGGTTCCAAACCACTGGTGACAAAAGTCACAAATAATCATATGTGGGGCCAACCCACTTGTGGTACCTAACCACTGGTGACGGAAGTCACAAATAATCATATGTGGGGCCAACCCACTTGTGGTACCTAACCACTGGTGACAATCACTAATATCCATATGTGGGGCCAACCCGCTGTAGTGCTAGTCCATTGGGACGAGTCACAGAAATAATATATATGTTGTACCTAACCACTGGTGGTTCCGAACCACTGAGACTTAGTCATGAAATATAGTATGTGGGGCTAACCTACTTGTGGTACCAAACCACTGGTGACAGTCTAAAAGATATCATGTTTCCTCCCTCTTCAAATCATACCCCAGCCCATGCAACATGTCATGACATAATAATTCGTGTATGCAGTATGACATGTATGCAAAACATATATCAAGTATAAGTATAACATGAATTACCATCATAATCAGATAGACATAATACAACATAATCAAGCTAATCAACCTCTAAGGGTATAACCATAATTTTACCTAGCAAGGGTATTTTCGTAATTTACCTATCGAGGGTATTTCAGTAATTTCACACCTGCAATGGCCTTTTTAAAGGCCTAATGTCGCCCCGAGCGACTCAGCTACCCTTTTCGGTTGTACCGGACTATTGGGCCTAAAACCCGATTTTGGCCTATTCGGGCCCAAACGCTCGTGTGGCCCACCTAACACAAATCTAGCCACGTATATAAGATTCACCTAGTCTAGTTCACTATATACTACACCATCATACAATTTTATTCAATTGGGCCCACGGGCCCATTGTGGCCCGAGCAGCCTCAACCCACAAGAATACTACTGATGGACTCAACTATCGTGTCGAAGCCTCACACGTACGCTCGCACGCTCGTGTGGCTACTATTGTCGTGGCCGACACTTCGGCATTTGCCGCTCTATAACTAGAGTAGAGAGAGTTACACACTAGATAGGAATCTGGTGCTAATTTGCGCTCCAACCACTCCTACGCCCAAACGCCCACCAAGGTATATTAACTCACCTCATAGAATGCTTTATATATAACTAGCTTCTCACTTTCCTTCTTTGTATCTTTTCGATGTGGGATCCCTTCGTCAGTAGAGTTTAAATCCAACTCAAACTCTTGCCATCCAATTCGCAAAATAAATACTCCCTTGCTTTTCATGAGATTCGAACCCAGGCCCCCTTATAGCATAATCCACGCCGCTAACCACTTGGCCACAAGCTTCTCTTGTGTCTTAAACCATGCGTAACTAAATATAAATATTCTAAAGTCCATTTAAAAAGAAAACCAAAATGCAAGAGCCAAGACTTGAACCTTGGACCTCCTTCCTTCCTTGTGGCGTCATCCCCTTGCCTCTTATGTGGCGTCACTTTGCCACTACACCACACACTCCACTTGTGTCATTGTCCTCCACATTTTATTCTTAAATCCTACCTACTAACTCCTAGGGTTTTTCTCGCTTAAAACCAAAATTTCTCTAAAGCCAAAGTTTGAACCCGAGACTTCATAGAAGCCCTCTAACCTTCCAAAATCACTTACCTAATAGGTCCAACTTGCATTTAAGCCGATCTCTTGTTCTCCAAAAATTTTAAACGCTACTACGCTCAAGGCCCATTGGGCCCAATCCTACTAGGCCCAATTTCGAGATGTTACATATTCAGAATTAACCCTTTTATTCACTAACTCATTCAATTCAATCCAAATACACACATTTAGGGCTATTTACAAATTAACCCTCACATTTGCACAATTTATCAATTTAGTCCATTTTTCTAAAAACATCAAATTCACAAAATCATTACATACTAATGCTTAGCCGAATGTTCATACATCACATACAAGCCCATATTTTCCATTAAATTTGCAATTTAGTCCCTCAAATTGCTATTTTCTCAATTTAGCCCTAATTAGCTAAATTCATCAAAAATTCAAGAATAAAGTATGTTCATGTAGCTCAAAACTTTCATTTAACAACTAAATTCATCACAAAGCTCAACAAATCATCAATGGCATATCTCAAAAACATCATCAATACACAAAATTGAGACATGGTCTTGATAGTAAACAAAGCAACGATTGCAAAAACGTAAAAATTATCGAAAATCGACCAGAAACATACCTTAAATTTGGCTTGTAAATAGCCGAATATACAAAGCTTCAAAAATTTTCTTTCCTTTGTGTTTTCTGTGGATGAATGCATGAATGAATGTCCATTTTCATGTTTTATTTAATCAAAATATAATTTAATACATAAATTAATTATTTAGCCTTTAATCAAATATATAAAACATTTTGATACAAGGTTATTCATGTCCTTTTCCGTCCACTATATCATAAAAATGGACTATTTTTCTTTTAAGGACTCCACAATAATAAAGCCACATCAATTTGGTCATTAATCAAATGACATTTCGTAAACTTTATGTGATTTAATCCTTTCATCAAATTAAGCACACAGACAGACGAATTAACTTATGAAACTTTAGCACATGCATATTCACACATCATAGTCACAGAAAATAATATTAAAAAAATTATACAAACTCAAATTTGTGGTCCCGAAACCACTGTTCCAACTAGGGTATAAACCGGACTGTTACAATATGAGTTTAGTGGCTCATTCTTTTTGGGAAAAAAATAAGTTTAATCAAATGGAATTATATTGAAAAATAAAAGGAACAAAAGCTAAGTGCTTTAGGGAGACAAAGTTTTTATAGAAAATATGAGCCCATATTTATGTCACTCCATCCCTATTTATACTTCATAGAAAACCTAATTTGTTACTATTTAAACACTAAAAGATAAATAAAGATAAAAGCTAAAATTAAATCTAAATAATAATCCTAATAAAATTCAAATTCAAATAGAATCTTATGGTTATGTAACGCCCCGACTTTTGGGCCTAGAAGAAATGGGCTTCGCGTATCGGAGGGATTGGAATTTAGCTGTGCAAGTGAATAACACAATTAAATGTCTGCTCAAGTGGTTAAGAGTCCTGAGAGGAGTTGGAAAAGTCCTAGGTTCAAACATGGGCTTTAGCAAAAATTTTGATTTTAAGTGGATAAAACCCTGAATGCTTGGATGTAGGCCTTTTAAATTATTTTGTTAAAAAAATGACACAAGGAAGCATGTGGTCTAGTGGTTGTGGCGTCATTAAGTTGTAAAGGAGCCTGGGTTCAAGTCTTGGCTCTTGTAATTTGTTTTGGTTTTTCTTTTAAAGGAACCTGGACTTTGGCCTTTAGACCTTTTAATTTATTGAAGGTAAAATGTGACACAAAGAGAGTGGGTGGTCTAGTGGCAAGGTGGCATTACAGCTGGCAAGAGGTTTGAGGTTCAAGTCTTGGGATAAGCAATGGAGTATTTATTTCGCTGACGGGATGCCTAGTGCTTGAGTTGGAGTGGAGTTCTGCTAAGATGGTTTTGGAATCGGTCTTGGGGGAGTGATTCATGGGATAGGGATAGAAGTTGGTAAAGATTTGGAGGAGAAAATGGAGGAGAAAAATGAGGAATTGGAATTGGAGGAGGTTGGAGCCAAAATTTGAGTGTAGCATTCAAGAAATTCGGTCAAAGTGGGATTTTGGTACATATTTCGGCTTTGTTGAGTTTTGTTTTTCTTTTCTTTTGATAGGTTTAGTTACCAAACCGAAGCTACTTTTCTCTTTTTTTGGATGATACCGAAACTACACTAAAAGTGACCTCTCGTGCATTCTTTTTGCTCTGTTTCACTCTATTTTCTTCTTAGTCATTTTTGTGTTACCATTTAGGCGTCTTTTTGTACCTTTTTTGCTTATTTTTTCCCTTGGCCGATTGCATCTCTTTTCTTCTTCTACATCTTTTCTTTTTTATTTTTCCCCATTTATTTCTCTTGAACCGAATTTCCCTTTTGTTTAACACTGTTATCATTTGTTCATAAGTGTGTAAAAGCCGAATAACCTGCTATCTCTCTTTCAACTATTGCAAAATTTACTCTCAGTTCTGTTCTCTTATCATAAGGCTGCAAGTTCTTCTCCTCTGTTTGCCGAGGTTAAGTGTAAGTTATGGTGATTCTTTAAATGGATTTTTGTTACTAGTATAGTTCTTTTTCCCTTCTACCGAATCCTCTCTCTCTCTCTCCCGCCTTTAGACTAACGTTAACCTAGGCGTTCTTGAAGAGTAAAGAGGGGCGCGTGTTCCAAAAGTGGTCGAAGGTCTACTCTCAGTTTTGACTATAATTGCAGCAAGGAGATCAATTCTTGCTAACAATTAGTGGGGACTTATCAAATCCCGATCGACTAAGGCAAGAATGAATGTGATTTCGGCATGTGTTTGGAAAAAAGAAAGAATAATTATATTGATCGAGAATATGGTACGTTCGGTGATAGGGATTCGTGGTGCGCTTCGCGATCAGGTGTGTAACCACACTCCTTCTGATCATAGATCGACAAAATGCCGAAAAGTCAAAATACTGGCGAATAATGCCACACGAGCGTGTGACCGCACGTGTGGTGGACCGAGCCCACGAATATGGGCGTAAGATGGTGGAGGCCACCATGAGCGTACTCATGGGCTTAGGCCGCTTTGGGCTGCTTTGGGCTGCGTTGAGGCCAAAATGGGCCGTGTGGGCCCAATGGGCTGGTGGGCCCAACATGGATAAAATGCATGTTATATGGTTTCTATTGGTTTGATCTGTGTTTTTCGTATAGCCGAGGTTATTTCTGGGCTAATTGGGCCACACGAGCATGTGGGCCCACCTAGGCCAAGTAATGAGCCTTAGGCCCATTTACATCGTTGTGACTGTTTAAGTTACTTAAGTCGCTCAAGGCGACAGTGGCCCTTCTGTTGGGTCATTGAGACCTCGGTTTGCAAAATTACCAAAATACTTTCGGTTTGCAAAAATGACTAAAATACCACCATAGAGTAAAATGACCGAAATACCGCCATAGGGTAAATGACTGTTATGTCCCTGAAGGGCAAAATGACTAAAATTCCCCTATAGGTTATATGATTGTTATTGTATGCTATTTATGGTATGTTTGCATTTATGTGATATTATACTGCGTGAGGGGTGGGATTATTGATTTGGAGGAAGTATATGATTTGTTAAGGTCGCATGGTTGCTTGATGAATGTGGATCCACCGATGGCTTTAGGCCGATTATGAGATTGGTAGCTCTACTGCAATATTGGTTAGTGCCGCAACCGGTGCTACATAAGGAGTGTAGTGATGGGTGGGTTGATTAAATCCCCACAAGAGTGCAGGGTTGGCCAGGAGATGGAGTGCAGGGTTGGTTTGGGCATTTATGCATTGCATATATTGATTCTAATATTGAGATGGGCTTAGGCCCAGATAGATGTGATATGTGACATTTGATATGGGCTAAGGCTCAACTGAGGCTATTATAGGCTAAGGCCCAAATGCCACCGTTACTGTGTTGGGCTTAGGTCCACATTGATTACTGTAATAGGCTTAGGCCCGGATTGATGTGATGCATGCTTTATGATTGGTGAGGGTTGTACACACTGAGGTTTCGTAAACTCACCCCCTCTTTTTAATTTTTGAGGTAATCCTCAGTAAGCGATTCGACGTATGAGAGGACTCGGAGGTGGCCACACTACGAACAACTTTAAATTTTGGTATTCTATTTTACCTTACATAAACCGCTTTCTTTTTGGGTTCTAATAAGGCCTCTTTTAATTTCTGGTTTTTGTTTGGTATTTTCAGTTCATTATGTTTTCTATATGTTAAAAGTAGATCGCGATTTTCCAAAACAATAACTACTTTTTTTCAATCACTACGTTTCCGCAACTTAATTTTAAATATCACGTTTTTGTAAATCATTTGTTTTAAATTAAGATTCAGCAACAAATAATGGTTTTAAAGGTAATAATGTTTTAAATGGAAATAAATTTTTAAAAAACCACGATTGAAAATAAACAAAGGCGAATTGAGGTTTTGTACCAGTTTTACATAGCAAGAAGTTTTAAATTTAATGAAAACAAAGTTTTTGAAAAACACTTCAATGTGACACGCGAGATTCGGCAATGAAGTCTGGGCCAGGTTTGGGGTGTTACTTTAGTGGTATCATAGCCAAGTTTGCAAAACTCAGCTATGGAATGGGTTTTCAAATCTTGGATTTCAATAAGTTGTTTTTCTTTTCAATATGTGAAGGGTTTGAAATATTTCCTCTGAAAAGTGTGGCACATCGGGTCTCCGACGTTGGGCCAAGTAAGTTCTTTCTGATACTAAAATATGTTTTAAACTATTATACTGTAAATAGTTACTAGGCTTACTTTAGATGATAGACTACACTGAGACTCTTTAGCTAGAGGAAATTGAGAAACTATAGGATACTAAAACTATAGTGAGCTTGCGATTGCGAAAACAACTCTTAAATACTACTTCCATAAAAGATTTGTTTAATTATTGAAACTATGAGCTAAATTCATAAAATTTCTAATTCAGATAATACGCAAAGCGATAATGAGCACTAAAAGAAGTGCAAGAGGCCGTGAAAGAGGCCGTGGAAGTGCTAGGGCTGGATCTTCGGCATCAGGCCATATGACCAATGTCGAAGCGAGAGAGGTTCCAGTTTCACCGGTACCCGAGACAAGGTCGTATAATCGGGCAGTTGGGGATGACACATTGTCCCAAGTAATGCTATGAATTCTGGAAAGGGTCACTAGGCCCAACAATGGCATTGGAAGCCGTGGGTCAATTTCGGAGCGTCTTCGATCAAATAAAGTAGAGATTTTCTAAGGTATCGTGGAAGTGGCCCTTAATGTGGCCGAATATTGGTTGGAGGCCACCGAAAGGATAATGGATGACTTGGATTGCACTTCAGAACAAAAACTAAAAGGTGCAGTATCGTTGCTGCAAGAGGAAGCCTACAAGTGGTGGCATACCGTGAAAGAGGGCATTCAGCCTGACTAGGTCGCTTGGGAGTTCTTCAAGTCCACATTTCAAGGGAAGTACGTGGACGCAAGCTATGTGGATGCCCAAAGGAAAGAATTCTTGAACTTGACTTAGAGAGACAGATCTGTGGTAGAATACGAGGTAGAGTTCCTATGACTCAGTCAGTATGGGCAACAGATTAGGAACGTTGTGTTCAGTTCAAAGATGGCCTCAGAGACAGTCTTCGAGTACTAATTGCTCCCCAAAGGAGGCGGGATTTTACAGCATTAGTGGAGAAAGCAAAGATCGCTGAAGATGTGAAGCGCTCTGAGCGCCTAAACCAAGAAAGAGAAAGGGGCAAAAACAAGAAGGATTCTGAGCATTCCGATTCTGATCAGAGACATAAGTGAAGGGCTGGAGTGGATGGGCCAGTTAGAGCTGGGCCCCTTGTTGCTACTACTGGGTTACCACCTTGTGCTATTTGTGGGAAAGGTCATGTAGGCGAGTGCTGGAGAAGGACGGGAGCTTGTCTGAGTTGTGGTTCCATGGAACACCGTTTCAGAGAGTGTTGGGATAAGTCTTGGGATAAGTAATGGAGTATTTACTTTGCTGACGAAACGCCTTTTCGGCCTATTTTTTCCCTTGGCTGATTGCATCTCTTTTCTTCTTCTACATCTTTTCTTTTTTTTTCCCCATTTATTTCTCTTGAACCGGATTTCATTTTTTGTTTAACACTATTATCATGTGCTCATAAGTGTGTAAAAGCCAAATACCCTGCTATCTCTCTTTCAGCTATTGCCAAATTTACTCTCAGTCCTATTCTCCTATCATAAGGCTACGGGTTCTTCTCCTCTGTTTTTCGAGGTTAAGTGTAAGTTATGGTGATTCTATAGATGGATTTTTGTTACTAGCATAGTTCTTTTTCCATTTTGTCAAATCTCTTCTCTCTCTCCCCTTAGACTAACGTTGGTTGATACCTAGGCGTTCTTGAGGAGTAAAGAGTGGCACGTGTTCCAAAAGTGGTCGAAGGCCTACTCTCAGTTTTGACTATAATTGCAGTAATGAGATTAATTCTTGCTAACAGTTAGTGGGGACTTATCAAATCCCGATTGACTAAGCCAAGTATCAATGTGATTTCGGCATGTGTTTGGAAAAAAAGAAAGAATAACTGTATTGATCGAGTGATTAACTGTTAGTTTTGAATATGGTAGGTTCGGTGCTAGGGTTTCATGGTGCGCTTCGCGAGCAGGTGTGTAACCACACTCGTTCTGATCGTAGAAAATGCTGAAATGACAAAATACCGGTAAATGATGCCACACGAGCGTGAGATCGCACGTCTGATGGACCGAGCCCACGAATATGGGTGGAAGATGGTTGAGGCCCTCATGAACGTACTCATGGGCTTAGGTCGCTTTGGGCCGCGTTGGGGCCGAAATGTGCCGTGTGGGCCCAATGGGCTGGTGGGCCCCACACGGATAAAATGCATGTTATATGGTTTCTATTGGTTTGAATTGTGATGTTTGTATAGCCGAGGCTATTTCTGGGCTAATTGAGCCTTAGGCCCATTTACACCGTTGTGACTGTTTAGGTTACTTAAGTCGCTTGAGGCGACGGTGGACGTTCTGTTGGGTCGCTGAGACCTCGATTTGCAAAATGACCAAAATACCCTTATAGGGTAAAATGACCGAAATACCCCTATAGGGTAAATGACCGTTATACCCTAAAGGGAAAGATAACTAAAATACCCCTGCAGGTTATATTATTGTTATTGTATGCTATTTATGGTATGTTTGCATTCATGTGATATAATGCTGCATGGGGGATGGGATCATTGATTTGGAGGAAGTATATGATTTGTTAGGGTCGCATGATCGCTTGACGACTATGGATCCACCGATGGCTTTAAGCTGATTATGAGATTGGCAGCTCTACTGTAATATTGTTTAGTGCCGCAACCGGTGCTACATAAGGAGTGTAGTCGATTAAATCCCCACAAGAGTGCAGGGTTGGACAGGAGACGGAGTGCAGGGTTAGTTTGGGCATTTATGCATTGCATATATTGATTCTAATATTAAGATGGGCTTAGGCCCAGATAGATGTGCTATGTGACATTTGATATGAGCTACGGCCCAACTAAAGCTATTATGGGCTAAGGCCCAAATGCCACCGCTACTGTGTTGGGCTTAGGCCCATATTGATTACTATAATAGGCTTAGGCCCGAATTGATGTGATGCATGCTTTATGATCGGTGAGGGTTGTACACACTTAGTTTTCATAAACTCACCCCATCTTTTTAATTTTTCAGGTAATCTTCAGTAAGCGGTTCGACGTACGGGAGGACTCAGAGGTGGCCACACTACGAACAACTTTAAATTTTAGTATTCTATTTTACCTTACATAAACCGCTTTCTTCTTGGGTTGTAATAAGGCCTCTTTTAATTTCTGGTTTTTATTTGGGATTTTTAGTTTGTTACGTTTTCTATCTGTTAAAAGTAGATCGCGGTTTTCCAAAACAATAACTGTTTTTTCAATCACTACGTTTCCGCAACTCAATTTTAAAAATCACGTTTTTGTAAATCATTTGTTTTAAATAAAGTTTTCATAACAAATAATGGTTTTAAAGGTAATAACATTTGAAAAGGAAATAACTTTTTAATAAACCATGATTGAAAATGAACAAACGCGAACTGAGGTTTTGTACCAGTTTTACATAGCAAGAAGTTTTAAATTTCAAGAAGAGTTTTCAATGAAAACATGATTTTTGAAAAACACTTCAATGTGACACGCCAGATTCGGCCATAACGTCTGGTCCGAGTTTGGGGTGTTACAGTTTATAAATCACTTCTTTGAATTTTTACCCCTAAGTCTTTCACACTTTGTATTTTTGACGCCACTTCTTTCCTATTTCGCATGCTAGCCATTTTATCTTTAAATTCATGTTCCCCAAAATTTCCTTTTGCCTTCAATTTCATCCCTGCAAGATTAAAAACCATAAAAAGAACAAATTAGTAGAATCATACTCACAATATATATGCAATTAACACATAAAAGTATGTCATTTTAGAGTATTATCAGACATATGTAATTAGGGCTCAAATGATTTATAATTAAGTTGTCATGCCCCAAAATAGGGCCTAAGAGTTTTAGGGGTATTTTAGGAATTTTAGCCTTTGAGTGTTTAAAATTTTGTGACATGGTATACCGATAATGTTTTCAATTATGATTTTTAGAAAATGAAATCAATTTCTGAAAATGAATTTTGAATACCTTTAATTTTGAAAATAGGATTGATTTATAAAAGAGTCAAAATTGTGTGTCTTTATGAAGCAGTTAAACCAAAATGTGAAATTCAAGCTAAATAATCTCTCTTCACCAAGTTATTTCATGTAAAAACTACCCAAAATTTGTGTTTGTCGTCCCTTGATTCTCTCTTACTATTTCAATCAATTTTGAACTCCAAATCCTAATTCCTTTTTATTTCCATCATCTCTTAAGTTATAAACCTCTATACAAACAAAGAAAATCACCCAAAAAACTTCATCATCTACACCATCTTCTCTAAACGTGGGTTTTTCGGATTTGCTTCAAAGCTCATTTTTCTTCCATCGAAGGTAACCATATGACTTTTAAATGATATCTAGTCCCTTAAACTGAATTTGTAGCCATTGAAACAGATGTTTTAAAACTGAATTTGGCATTTTTCATAAAAATTGGTTTTAAAATATTTTTCAACTTGTTTTAACATGATTAGAAGGTTTCTAAACTTACTTTGAAGTTTTGTTGAAGAATTCTTGAGTTCTAATAAATTTTTAGAAAATAGCCATAAAACATGTCAAAAAAGTCGATATCATGAATTGAGTAGTTTTGTGTAGTTTAAAGGTTGAGAATTAGTCGTAGGTGAAATATAAGACTAACAAAATTGGTTTTAGGAGAAAAGATTAAGTATAGACCGAGATATTTGGATTTAAAGTTTGCCATGTTAAAGGTTTCGGTTACGTGAGAACTTAGTTTAGGCTTATGCTTTGTATGCTTTTAATGAATCCTTAACTGATTTTTGGATGTATTATTGTGTGAATTTATTGTGTTGAAGTTTCAGATTCGATAGAACCTTCAACGGGTAGAGATAAAGGCAAGGAAAAGCTAGTTTGAGCTTTCGACTTTTCGACGGAAGCGTAATTGGTAAGTGTTTGGAGTAATTGCTTGTGGACACGATTAAATGAATTATTTGGGAGTTTAGTAGTAGCCTAAACCCCTACTCTAAATTTCGAGTGTATGCTTTCTTATACCTATGTCATCTTGTGAATAAAGTGCTTATGTGTTTATGAATATGTAAATTGAGATGAGATGCCATAACGTGTGATATGTGGATTATGATAACTGTTACGAAAGTGAAAATGAAAAGGGAAATAACAGAAGATGTATGGCATCATCAGAAACACCATTTATTTTGAAAGTATCACAGAACTCCAAAACGTTAGCTATCTGTGTATTTGGGTCTTCATCCTACAAACCATCAAATTGAAAAAATTGTTGAATCATTTGTATAGTGTTAGGCTTTAATTCAAAATTATTAGCAGCTATAGCAGGCCTAACAATACTCGATTCTACTCCTGTTAAATTTGGTTTAGCATAATCAAACATGGTACGCGGAGCATTGTTTTCTCCCACATCATGTGGTTGTGGATTATTCTCGTCCATCCCTTCAGTAGGATTGGATCTGCCTTCTTATGTGTAATTTAGGGCTCGCCTGATTTCTCTGCAATTCCTTCGAGCGATAGCTTCAACATCACTGTCGTATACTAAAAGTCCTCTCGAGTTCCTTCTAGTCATAAACTAGAGGTACCTGATAGGAAAAGAAAGATGAAAAATTAAAGAAATTTTAGTAAAAAACAAAAGATAAATTGCGTAAAATAAAAAAATAATGGCTAGAGTAATAAAAATAGAGCTTTCTTAATATTTTAGTTCCCCGACAATGGTGCCAAAAACTTGATCATGTGTCTATCGAGTTTTAAAATTTATAACAGAACAGTCGAACCTGGAAACTAACTCTGACAATGATTAAAGGCAAGTGCACCTATCGAATAGTAGTATAGTTAAGTCAAGACTGGATTGTCGAACCCAAAGGAACTAAAAGTACTAATACTAACTTTCTTCTTATTATCTAGCCTAAATTTTAAGTGATTGGTTATTTAATCTAAAATTAACTAACTACCAAGCTAAGATGCAAAGAAAAAAAGACTAAATTGGGGAGATAACTTTTAGAAAAACTTAGTTGATTTAAACGATACCCTTAGGAAGAATCCACCTAGACTTCACTTGTTATCTAACACTGAACTATACGATTTATTCACTTAGTTTGATCCGTAAGACTCCCTAACGTATATTAAACCCTCTCTCAAGGCGAATAACGTCTAACCCTAGGTTAATTAACGGAAATCTCTTTCTCACTTAATAACCCCCTAGAATAGTAGTAAATCGATCTATGGACTCCTATATTAGGTTTCACCCTAATCCAGAAAAATCTTATCACCCTATCTCTAGGCGTGCGATCAATTCCGCTTAATTATGCTAGATCTACTCTTAAGCAGGGATTTTTGCTCCTCCACCTAAGCACATCTGACTTGAATCAATATCCCAAAAATATTAACACAAGAATTAAGCACACATAACTAAGAACAGACTAAGTATTTATCATATAGTTCAGAAAACAATAACAAGATTCATCTAGGTTTCATCCCCTTCAGGCATCTGAAGGATTTAGTTCATAACTAATAAAGAAAACATCTCAGGAGAAAAGATAAAACAAAACAGAAGAACTCTCTAAAACTCCCTGAAGGAATTGAAGGAGAGATCCGTTGTCTTGAGTAGAATTTCGACTTCTTGAGATGGATCAACTGGCTATCTTCGAGTGATTCTCCACAGATCTAGCCTTTTCGGCTTGCTCCATGGCCTAGCTAACCGCACCCTTTCAGCTGATACTTAAGGGGTATATATAGGCTCTTGGAATAGGTTTCTTTGCCCCAAAGTATCCAAATCTGAATGAAATTGCTCTTTTCCACGACAGGGACACGGACATGGCACACGCCCGTGTGGACGATCTTTAAGCCATGTTCGGATTTCTTTAATGAGACACGACCGTGTGAATCGGGGGTCAGACTGTGTTCTAGATGATCAATGAGGCACGGCTGTGTGGGCTTTGGTCCAGGCCGTGTCGATTTCGTGATATGGCCCATTTTCTCTGTTTTGGGCCCGTTTTATGTTCTTTTCATCCTCGGGTGCTTTCCTGGGTATAAGACATGAAAAGAAAGGATTAAGAGCACCTTTTTATATAAATCAAGGGATAAATCATCCAAAAGCATGCTAAATATGGGATTAAAATATGTTACTTTTACAGTTTATTAGATCACCTTTCGAAAACCGCACTGCTCACACTAGCACACAACTAATTTGCAATTGTTAAATAAGGGAGTGACTAAGCTTAACAAGCTAAGTGAATGCCTAGAACAACTACCTTGCAAATAGTTCATCAAGCATTAACGAAACAACCATGTAGCATAACCTTAATAGTTCCAACTTTAATGTCGTACTATACTTGTGCATTATTATTAGTTCTTTTACATGGTAAACATATTCACTTTTAGAGCATATCCTATTACACATATAATCACCTAACATTCAGGCATATATCACAATATTCAAAACATCTTTATTGATAAATTTCATAATGGTCACATACTCATTTAGGCATACATCATGTTACAAATATATACATTTTAAGATAATTTGACACTTAAACTATGAAAAATAAAAGAGAGCTCTCTCATCACTCATCGGTTACACGACTCTTCAACACACCAAACATAAACTCATAGAGTCAAACATGTCCCGAAACTGAAGCATAAAGCTAACACTCTCCTTATTTCCCGTTACATGTCATGTTCAATAGAGCTTAGTTCACATTCCCTTATCCCTCCAACATGTCCTAGGGCCTCGACGCCTAAAATCACTGTACGTATAGGTGAAAACTCACAATCCTATAGTGTGCCACTATATCTAATGATTTCAATAATCACAAGGCCAAAATATCTAAAATTAAACACGTATCACTTATCGATTATTCGTGCACAATCACTAAATATTTGCATCATTAGCAAAACACTTTCAATGACGTTTAACATATACATAACCTGTACATATTAAGGAATAAAGTCAAACAGTGGTTAAACTCGTTACCACGAGGGTTAATCACTACAAGGGATCAAATGAACGAAAATTTTTTATTGAAATATTTCCCACCGGCCAAATTACGGAATGATGTCTCTTCTTTTGTGTAGATGGATTTAGAGACATTATATGACGCATGGGAGAGATACAAGGACCTACTGAGAAGATGCCCACACCATGGATTACCTTTGTGGCTTCAAGTCCAAACTTTTTACAATGGTGTGAATCCTTCAACGAGACAACTAATCGACTCAGCCGTCGGTGGAACTTTGAATAATAAAACTCCTGAAGCAGCCTACGAGTTTATAGAAGAGATGTAACTGAACAACTATCAGTGGCAAGTTACAAGGACAAGGCCAACAAAAACAGCCAGAGTTTACAACCTCGATGCAGTAACCATGCTATCAAATCAGGTAGAATTGATAAATAAAAAGCTTGATAGTTTGTGTTCTTCGCATGTACACCCAGTAATGCAGTGCGACGTAAGTGGAACTGTGGCGAATCCTGAGTACCCACCCTACTAACCGTGCACAGAGAGCGATCAAATGAAATATATAGGTAACAATTTCAGATCTAATAATAACCCTTTTAGTAATAATTATAATCCACGTTGGAGGAACCACCCAAATTTTTCATGAGGAGTTCAAGGAAATCAAAGACAACAGCCTCCTCAAAATTTCCAAAATCAGCCTTATCCATACGAGAAGAAGTCGAACCTCGAAGAGATGTTGGCAAAATTCATGGCAGCCACCGACACTCATATCCAAAAAATTGAAACAACACTTAGTGACCAACAAGCATCGATCAAAGCAATCGAGAACCAAGTTGGGGAAATTACTAAGTCAGTTGGACAGCTTGAGAAACTGATGTCCAAACGTCCACAAGGGCGTCTACCAAGCAACACTGAGATTAATCCAAAGGAGCAAATCCGAGCCATAACAGGTTAGGAAATGCAGAGTTAGACGAACCCAATCCAATACAAGAAAACAAGGTCGAAGAAGGTAGAGTTGAGGTAACACAAGAAAAGCCAAAATCGGTAATCAAAGAATACCAACCTCGCATTCCTTATCTCGAAGCGTTAAAGAGAGACGATACGGAGGAACAATTCGGTAAGTTTTTTAAACTTTTAAAGAAATTACACATTAACTTACCGCTACTCGAAGCTCTTTCGCAGATGCCAGACTCTAGAAAATTTTTAAGGGAGCTGTTAACGAAAAAACGAAGGATAGACGATGAACCACATGTGGAATTAAACGCAGTATGCTCAGCAATGCTGTAGAATAGACTACAACGAAAGTTAAAAGATCCAGGGAGTTTTACAATTCCATGTTTAATTGGTAGTTTAACTGTTGATAATGTTTTAGCTGATTTAGGGGCAAGCATCAATGTTATGCCTTATAAAATGTTTAAACAACTAGGTCTAGGGAAACCCAAACAAACTAGGATGAGCATTCAATTAACTGATAAAACTATCAAAATTCCTAGGGGTATAATAGAAAATGTTCTAATCAAAATTGATAAATTCGTATTCCCAGTAGACTTTGTCGTTTTAGACATGGATGAGGACAATAATATTCCTTTAATTTTAGGAAGACCCTTTTTAGCAACTGCCAGAGCTAAAATTGATACCGATGCAGGTGAACTCATACTTCTTGTAGGTGACGAGATAGTCACTCTTCAAGTTCATGACTCAGCTAGGGCATCAAGTAATAAGAGTACGAACGTAAATTCTATTGATAACTATTTGGTTCAACCTTCTTTACAGGAAGCATCACGATCACGAAATCACCTAGCTGAGCCAGATCTTAGACCTCATACCCATGAAGAAATTCATAAAGAACGAAGGCTTCGGATCGATAAACCAGGCGAGTGGAAGTCACACTTCAAAGAGAAACTAGAAATACATGAAGTGAAACCGAAGGAAACCCTAGACGAGCTAATAGGAACAACAAATCACTTCAAAATAGGGGATCAAGTATTGTTGAGTAAGGAAGACCCTCGAATCGCCAATTCAGACCTCAAGTCAAACAAAGAAATCACTTTTGAAGTACTTAATGTCTTCCTATAAGGCACAGTCGAGGTAAGCAATCCTAAATTCAACACTTTTGAGGAAAACATTACTCGACTTAAATTTTATATCAATAACCGAATTGATCGTATGAGAAAGGATTTTCACCTCATCAATCCACCATGACCATACGAATGAGAGGTAAAGTCTAGTTTAAGACTATAAACGAGCGCTTCTCGGGAGGCAACCCGAGCACTAACCCCACTAATTTTTACATTTTTTATTTTTTACTTTTATTTTTCCTTTTAGCACCAAACCATAAACTAACCAAAGTACATATTTCCGTACTATACGGTCATGGCTATGTGGCCACCATAGAAAGGCACAAGGGCGTGGACCATATCACTATTCAATTATTTATTTTTATTTTTATTTTTTATTATTTTATTTTTATGTTCTTTATTATTTTCTTTTTATTATTTATGTCATTTAGATTTCGCTTAGGACGCAATAAAATTCGACCGGCTGCTTCGAGGATTCAATTTCAAACGGTTCGAGACGCTTCCCCACGTTCACCTCCAACCCTCTCCGGTTTCTTTTCATTGACTTTATCCAAAATTCAGGAAGTTTCACTTCTCTCCCTATCTTTTGATTTTCTCACTATATTGTCATTTTATCCATCTTTGTACATCGAGGGCAATGTACATCTTAATTGTGGGGGGGTTAATTATAGTATTATCTGAAAATCCCTAAATTATGCCTTGATCTTAAAGTAAAGTTTCTCATATTATGATTTGAATAAAATTTTCTTTGATTTATGATTCTTGTTGATATGTTTTAGAGTAAGTCATTGACAATTGTGCATTGATGATTTAAATTTGAAGAATACTAAAGAACCAAGCATGAAAAGTCTATATTCAAAAATTTAAAAAAAAATGTAGGGTGTTGACCTAAATTTGAATATTACCTTGAAGTTTGAAATTTACGAGGATGATATCAAATACCCATAATTTTTGTGAGATTTTGAGCCTTATAGAGCATATATTCTTTTGTGCTCACTTGTTGATTATGAGTGTGTCAACATTGAATTGTTATTCTAGAACTTGCATCGATTATACATGTCGAGACCACACCTATGGTTTGATATACAGAGATGATAAAGGCACTTAGGATTTAACCCACTTACACCACTAAAAGGCCTACCTTCATAAATTAACCCCTAGTGAACCCCTTTTAATCCTAACAACCCTTTTTATTGACTCACCTACTAATATTAACCAAAAACCTTTTGTATTTGTTAGCACCATTCTTCTTAACTACCCTTTTTGTCGAGATTTGATTTTGAGCAGTTGCCTAACTATGTTCTATATTTCAGCTATTAAAGTTCTTTCTTATTATTGTAATGATTTGTTCTTAAAAAAACAAAGTATATTCATTATTAGTTCTATGTTAGGTGAGCTTATGCATGTAAATTTCAAGCTTGGAAGAAAAAGCTCGTATTAGAGTATTAGTATTTCAAATTTTCATTTGTTGCAATTACTTATCATTAATTTATATTTCTAGTTAGGTAATTTGTCAGGTCAATCTCGATTCTAACTTTCTAATTCAGCCTTTATCCATACCCTTAACTTAAGCCCCGTTACAACCCTGACAAAGACTTTTTAATCTGTTTATCATCTCATTTTACAGTGGTGGAGATTTGATTTTCAGGCAAGCCTATGGGATTAACTTTTCATGTTCAACTTATTGAGTGCTTAATTTTGAACGTTAAACACTTTGAATGATTTAAGTGAATCTTTTGTGAGGATGTCAGTCCTTGTCGGTTTTGAATTAAAGGTAATTATTCAGATAAGGGGAGACACCTATGTTTTCATGATACAAATGTATGACTTATGTTGTTTGAATCTTTAGGACTCTTTGAGTTGAATTATCCATATATAAATTATCTATGAATTATGATAAGACATTGTCAGTAGGAATTATGAGTTATGGAAAGTTCGTTTTAATTGTAAGTTGAGAATTTTGCTTGAGGACAAGCAAAAGCTTAAGTGTGGGGGTATTTGATAAACCGTAAAAGTGACATATTTTAATCCCACATTTAGCATGCTTTTGGATGATTTATCCTTTGATTTATATAAAAAGGTGCTCTTAATCCTTTCTTTTCATGTCTCATACCCAGGAAAGCACCCGAGGATGAAAAGAACATAAAATGGGCCCAAAACAGAGTAAATGGGCCATATCACGAAATCGACACGGCCTGAATCAAAGCCCACACGGTCGTGCCTCATTGATCATTTAGAACACGGCCTGGCCCCCAATTCACACGGTCGTGTCTCATTAAAGAAATCCGAACATGGCTTGAAGATCGTCCACACGGGTGTGTGCCATGCCCGTGTCCCTGTTGTGGCAAAGAGCAATTTCATTCAGATTTGGATATTTTAGGGCAAAGAAACCTATTCCAAGAGCCTATATATACCCCTTAAGTATCAACTAAAAGGGGGTGGTTAGCGAGGCCAAGAAGCCAAGCCAAAAAGGCCAGATCTGTGGAGAATCACTCGAAGATAGCCAGTTGATCTATCTCAAGAAGCCGTGATTCTACTCAAGATGACGGATCTCTCCTTCAATTTCTTCAAGGAGTTTTAGGGAGTTCTTATGTTTTGTTTTATCTCTTCTTCTGAGATGTTTTCTTTATTAGTTATGAACTAAATCCTTCAGATACCTAAAGGGGATGAAACCTAGATGAATCTTGTTATTGTTTTCTGAACTATATGATAAATGCTTAGTTTGTTCTTAATTATTTGTGCTTAATTCTTATGTTAATATTTCTAGGATATTGATTCAAGTCAGATGTGCTTAGGTGGAGGAGCAAAAGTCCCTGCTTAAGAGTAGATCTAGCATAATTAAGTGGAGTTGATCACACGTGAAACACCCCAAACCTGGCCCACAAGCCTTGACCGGATCTGACATGTTCCTTCAGAAAAACTTGACTTAATTTCGTTTCATGTTCTAGTAAAATAACTCGATTATTAAAACAAGTTTGGATTTCTTTTCGAGTTGGAAACCAAGTCGTCGTTCATGTTTGTATTTCATTAAAACGTTTCCTCTATGTTTCATAAATAAAAAGAATTACCGAATTTTAGAGCTTATTAAGTTGTAAACCGTAAATTGATTAAGTGTTAAAACATTTGAAGTGGTTTTAAGGAAAGAATTTAGTTACTCGTTTGACGATTATCGTACGGAAATAAAACATAAAACGCAAAGTTAAACAGTTACGTAGTGGCCTTATTACAAATTAAATACCAAAATAAATCCCGAAAGAAACATACTAAAGAAAACTAAAAGAAAGAGTTCAAATATATGAAAACCCGAAATTCGCTGAGCATGGCCACCACATAGTCCTCGCTGACCCAGTCCATAGCACTAAATATCACTTGCAAAATGTTAGCCCACGAAGGTTGAGTCAATAGACTCAATGTGTAACAGCCAACACAGAATCCCAACCGATTTAAGCTTTTATTTCAAACATTTCGGGCAAAGCCCATCTTTAGTCATATTCGGCCATAAGCCCATATCATAGCATATTAACTCACATATATATATAATTAATGATGCAACCCGAACCCACCTAGATATCCAACCTCTACACACCACCCATACCTACCAATCATACCTTGGGGATTACTAAATCAACCCTCCCATTTGCTACACACCCTCGAAGGCAGTTGCTGCGGTCAACGGCTCATCACCCTTAATACATGGCATAGCCACCGAATAATGTAACAACGTCACCGGGTACATAATATTGTGACATAAGTCACTGAATAATGTGGTAAAACCACCGGAACACTTCCCCTTTTCATTATAACCCTCGTGCCCATGCAACATATATAATATACAGGTATCATGCTATATGACTAACCCCAGGCCCATATCGAAACTCACATGCATTCATACAAATACTTGTAAACACTAATAACAGAGTGTTAGATGTAACATACCTGAACGGACTGTACCATTGAATGGTACCCTTAGCCATGATTACTTATAACCTTATTAACACATATTTAACATTATTATTAATCTATCGGGAATTAGTGTGGGGTTACACACCTGAAAACACTGAGAACAACACTTTCGATCTCACTGACACTTTCGCTTGTAGGGATCACAACAATTTGCTTGTCCCTTTCCGAAGCTAGCCCACACCCCGATGGCCAATCCCGTACTACAGAAACTAAGCGTTTCTTGAATCTAAGGGTAGGGACTACCCCTTTCTCTCCTCCACTGGTACCTGCATCCATCGAACTATCACTTAATCAGAAACCCGGTTAATCGATATGTAAAAATCTAAACGAATCACATATATAACTTAACTGAATACTCTTACCGAAATAGATTTGAATCCCGGAGACTCCTCCCTTTATCTCTGTCGAACTCCTCCTAAAATACCACAGTTAGAATTGGCCAACCCTTAAAAATAATATGGCCTTTGGCCGAATACTACAACCCCCTTACCTTGCTTGCTTAAATCCCGAAATTTATCACCTGCCCTTGAAGGTTGTCGAAAATCCCTACATGACTTATGTTAGATTCGGTTTTATTGCATAAAACCTATAAAAGTGGCCCTTGGCCGAATGTTACTTCTTACCTTGCTTGATCAAAATCCCGGAAGTTTTGAGATATCCCCTCACATTGGCTTCCATGAAGAGTTACAAATCCAACACCTTGCATAGATTCGGCCATAACATAACTACAGGATTAGGCCTCTGATTTCGGCAGACTAGAATAATAAAGAGTGATTTAGACCGAAAGAGATCTCTTACTGAAAAAGAGTGACCAAACGCAAATGGTCAACTGGCTTCTAAGAAATCGACAAGAGGAAAGCCAAAGTAGAAAAGATGATTTAGAGGAGAGAGATGATCGGCTTATCGGCTTTTTGGTGCTAAAGAAAAAATCGGTTTCAAGGGGTGAAGATGAAATGGGATTTCCGGCTTTAGAGAGTAATGGCAAAAAGATATGGAATTCGGCTTTAATGTTAAATGAGTAAATCGGCTATGGTCAAGAAGTGCTTTCGGATTTTGAAAGCAGAGGAAACCGTTGTAAAGAAGAAGAGAAGAGGTTGACGTTTTGTGTGATTTCGGCTTTGGTGTGAAAGAGGAAGGTTCGGCCTTAGCAAAAGAAAAGGGAAGGGGGAGATGGGTTCGATCTTAAGAAGAGCAAAGAGGAGAATAGAAAGATGAAGAAAGTGACCTTAATGGTCTTCCCAAATTCGGCTAATGCAAAGAAAATAGAAAAGGCTTTGAAAGATTTCTGACTATCACTTTTCGGCACAAGACTAAGAAAGGAAAAAAACTAAAAGATGCACCTGAAGCCCTTAACAAATTTGGCATCTAGCTCCCCCTTGCATGACCGAATATGCCCCCTCCAAATTCCTACATCCGGCCAACTCTCACCCCTCTCCTCATCCCCTCTTTTCTCTCCACTTTTTTCCTCCCCTCCTCTTATTCAAAAGAGTTTGAATGAATCAAGCTTTGATCACTTCTCCTAGCCACATATTCAAATGCATTGACCAAGTCTATCACTCATCCATTCAGAGTCTCTATGCCATCCAACTCTTCACTCCCTTTGACGCAAAAAGAACCTCCAAAATGCTTCTCTTGCTGCTCGAACCTAGGTCCCTTCACACTCCCTGAGGCGTCACTCTCCTATGCTCTAAATGGCGCCTCCCTTGCCACTCCACCAACTGAGTTCTTGTGTCATAACCCACACGTAAATTTTCTTAAGACCTAGCTCTCTTAGCTCTCCCCTATCAGCTTAAAGTCAAACATTTTGCTAAGGCTCCTACCAACACCCCAAAGTTCCCGAAGCCCCCTAACATACAAACAGCACACAAGCACACTGCAACATACATTTGAGTTAAAATGCATAACCCCTGAATCCCGAATATTATAGTTCTACCCCCCCTTAAAAATAATTTTGGCCTCGAAATTACCTGGCTAAAATGGGTGAGGATATTGCTGTCGCATTGCATCCTCCGGCTCCCATGAAGCTTCTTCCGATCCATGGTTCGGCCATAACACCTTGATTAGAGGAACTGATTTTCTTCGTAATACCTTCACCTCCCGTTCCAAGATCTGAATCAGCTCCTCCTCGTAGGACAAGTCTGATCTCAACTCTACTTCCTCAACTGGCACCACATGAGATGGGTCTGATCGGTAACGACGTAGCATCGAAACGTGAAACATATCATGCATCTGTTTCAACTCCGAAGGCAACTCCAACTGATATGCCACTGGGCCAACCCGCTTTAAAACCTGATAAGGTCCTATAAACCTGGGACTCAGCTTACCTTTGCGTCTAAATCTCATCACCTTCTTCCACGGTGACACTTTTAGAAACACCTGATCCCCTACTGCAAACTCTATCTCTTTCCGCTTGAGATCTACATACGACTTTTGTCTGTCAACTGCCTCCTTCAACCGTGCCCGAATCACCTTAACCCTTTTTTTGATTCTGCCACAATCTCTGGACCCAAAGCATGAAGTTCCCCCAACTCTGTCCAACACGTAGGAGTGCGACACTTCTGTCCATACAGTGCTTCATACGGTGCCATCCGAATACTTGCTTGATAGCTATTGTTATACGCAAACTCCACTAAAGGCAAGAACTCCTCCCAGCTTCCGCTGAAGTCAATCACGCAACCCCTCAACATATCCTCTAACACTTGAATTACTCGTTCAGACTGGCCGTCCGTCTGTGGATGAAATGCCGTACTGAAGTCTAACCTGGTGCCCAATGCCTGATGCAGTGCTCTCCAAAACCAAGACATAAACCTTGGATCCGTATCTGATATAATCGACACCGGTACCCCGTGCAGCCTCACAATCTCTGCCACATACAACTTTGCCAACCTCTGCAGAGAATAGTCAATCCGCACCGGTATGAAATGTGCAGACCTAGTCAACCGATCCACTATCACCCACACCAAATCCTTCTTAGTAGGCATAAGGGGAAACCCACTAATGAAGTCCATTGTAATTCTCTCCCACTTCCACTGCGGAATCTTTATTGGTTGAAGCAACCCCGAAGGTACTTGGTGTTCAGCTTTAACCTGCTGACACGTTAAGCACTTCCCTACAAATTTTGTAACTTTCCGTTTAAGACCTGGCCACCAAAACTGATCCTGTAGATCCCTGTACAACTTACTTCCTCCAGGATGCATAGCATAAGGACTACTATGCGATTCCCGAAGAATTCTCTGCCTTAGTTCCTTATCCTTCGGCATACATACCCTACCTTGGAAACACAACACTCTGTCGTTGTTTATGCCATAGCCTTCTAATTCCCCATTCTGCACTTGCCGTAGCTTAGCACTTAGATCATCATCTACCAGCTGTTTCTCTTTCACCTGACTTAACCATGTCGGCCTCACTTGCAACTTACTAGCAAACTTCCATCGTCATAAAGGCTAAGATGTGCAACCATCGCCCTCAGATCGAACACTACTTTCTGACTTAGGGCATCCGCCACCACATTCGCCTTACCCGGGTGATACTCTATTGAACAATCGTAGTCTTTTAACAACTCCACCCACCTTCGCTGTCTCAAATTCAATTCCTTCTGAGTTAGCAGATATTTCAGACTCTTATAATCCGTGTAGATCATCGACTTTTCTCTATACAAATAGTGCCACCACACTTTTAAAGCGAACACTACCACAGCCAACTCCAGATCATGTGTGGGATAGTCAACCTCATGAGGTCTTAATTGCCGAGACGCATAAGCGACCACCTTTCCCCCTTGCATTAGAAGACATCCCAATCCTGTATGAGACGCATCACAATACACCACAAAGTCTTTCCCTGCCTCAGGCTGAATCAAAACCGGCGTCTCTATCAGTACTCTCTTAAGCTTTTCAAAACTCTCCTACTGCTTATCTGCCCATACAAAAGGTACCTCCTTTCTAAGCAACTTCGTCAAAGGTGCTGCAATTGACGAGAGCCCTTCAACAAATCTCCTGTAGTAGCCCGCTAACCCCAAGAAACTGCGAACCTCCGCCACAGACTTAGGTGGTTTCCAATCTAGCACTGCCTCAATTTTCCGAGGATCCACCCTTATCCCTTCTGCAGAAACCACATGACCCAAAAATGCAACTTGCTTCAACCAGAATTCGTACTTGCTAAACTTGGCATAAAACTTCTTTTCTTTTAATATCTGCAGTGCTACCCGAAGGTGTACATCATGCTCTTTTTCAGACTTCGAATATACCAGGACGTCGTCTATGAACACAACGACGAACAGATCCAAGTTGGTTTGGAAAACCCGGTTCATCATATCCATGAACGCAGCTGGGGCATTCTTCAATTCGAACGACATTACTAAGAACTCATAGTGTCCGTATCTAATCTGGAAAGCTGTCTTATGGGTATCCGCTTCCTTCACCTTAAGCTGATGATATCCCGACCTTAGATCTATCTTTGAAAATACCACAGCCCCCTTAAGCTGATCAAACAAGTCATCTATTCTCGGCAATGGGTACTTGTTCTTGATCGTCAGCTTATTCAACTGTCGGTAATCTATGCACATACGCATGGTCCCGTATTTCTTCTTCACGAATAGGACCGGTGCTCCCCATGGAGATACACTGGGTCGGATAAACCCACGATCGAGCAACTTTTGGATCTGGGCCTTGAGCTCAACCAACTCCTTTGGTGCCATTCTGTACGGAGCGATAGATACTAGCGCTGTACCAGGCAACAAGTCAATCCCGAACTCCACCTCGCGATCTGGAGGTAACCCTGGGAGTTCTTCCGGAAAGACATCCACAAACTCTTTTACCATCCTGACCTCTTCTTCAGCTGCTTCCTTAGCCTCCAAGGCACTAATAAACATCAGAAAAGCCATACATCCCTTCCTTACCATCTTCTCTGCCTTAAGGGCAGACACTACATTCGACAGGTAATTCCTCCTCTCACCCATCACCAAAATCTCATTGCCATCGGAAGTCCTTAACGACATGCGCTTAGCAGCACAGTCCACATTCGCACGGTACTTCACTAACCAGTCCATGCCTAAGATTAAGTCAAATTCACCGAATGGCAGCTCCATTAAGTCAGCCAAAAACTACGCCCCTTGAACCTCTAAAGGCACTTCCCTAAAGAGTTTGTCTACTACTACTGATTACCCTAAAGGACTAAGTATAGTCATCTTCCTAGGGACAGTCTCAAAGTTCACATTTAGAGTTCCAGACACCTCACTAGCGATGTAAGAATGAGTCGACCCAATATCTATTAGAGCAGTAAAGGGTAATCCAAAAATAAGGAACGTACCCGTTATGACGTCAGGTGCGTCACCATCCTCCCTCCGACGAACTGCATATACCAGACCCGGTTGTCTCGCCTCTATGTTACCACCACCTCTGCCCAGTGTTTCGCGACCTCTACCAGAACCATTACCTCTGCCAATCGGACCACGACCCCTCGGCGGCTGCTGTCCACCTCTACCAGCCTGATTAAAACCCTGACCTGCTAGTTGGCTCCTATCTGTTTCCACTGGACTGTCCCTAATCATGTGATCTTTGGACCCACACTTAAAACATCCCCCTGTCTTTTTCCAACACTCCCCTGGGTGCATCTTTCCACACTGAGCACAAGTACGATACTGACTTCCCACAGCAACCTGCTGACCTTGTGGCCCATCAACTCTAGGTCTTTTCTAAAAATTCTCGGATGACCCTGAAGACCCATAACTCCTCTTACTCTTACCCTGACCTCTGTCTCGGTTCTGTCTCTCGGTACACTTCACCTCCTCGGCTATTTTCACTTTCTCCACTAATACCGCGAAGTCTCTCTCGCATTTTGGAGATATTAACACCCTTAACTTATCTCGAAGCCCATCTTCGAACCGTACGCAGCGCTCATAGTCGGTCGCCACGATTCCCTGGGCATATCCACTCAAACGAAGGAATTCCGCTTCATACTCGGCTACAGATTTGCCCCCTTGTACCAGGTTCAGGAATGCCTTCCTCTGAGCATCAACATAACTCGCTCCTACGTACTTCCCTTGGAACATAGTCTTGAAATACTCCCAATCAATCCAGTCCACCTGAGTACCCTCTCTAACAGTAAGCCACCACTGGTAGGCCTCATCCCGGCTGTAACGGCGAAACAAAGACTTTAACTTCTCTCTCAAGATGCGGTCCAAATCATCCATGATCCTTTCGACTCCTTCCAACCAATATTCAACAACATTTGAAGCTACCCCAGATACCCCACTAAATACCTGGGCTCCATTTACTCGCAGTCGTTCAAGCACTGACTTCTGAGCCCCTCCACCTAGACCTGCCCCAGCAACTCTTTCCAACACTCGCAACATCGCTTGGGATATTGCGTCATCTCCTCCGGTTTGGCCCTGGAATTCTGCTTCTCCAACTGGTGGTAACGGTGCCTCATTTCCAGACTCGTGTCCAGACCCTGCTGGTTCGGACATCGTGATTCTACCTCTGCCACGTCCGTGCGTATTGCGACCACGTCCGCTAGTACTCATTTCTACCGTCGCGTGTTATCTGTTTTTATGAAATTTTATGCATTAGAGTCTTTCCACTTCTTGTTTAAAGAGAAGTTTTATGCAGAGAGATTTAATCAGTGGTTTTTTCGCAGAAGTACACATATACCTAGGGGTTCATGTCTCTATAGTATGGTTTCCTAAGCCTATCATCTAAAGTATCATACATCAACATATTCAAATCAACTTACCATCTAAAGAACTTACCTGGCGGACTTGGGCCGAGAACTCGGGTGCCATGCTTCCTTAAGACCATTTAATGAAAAACTTTAAAAAACCCATTTTTGGCTCAAATTTTGAAATGTTGTGGGCTTCAAAACCCAAAGCCGAGTGTTTAAAACTGGGCTCTGATACCAAATTGAAACACCCCAAACCCGGCCCACAAGCCTCGACCGGATCTGACATGTTCCTTCAGAAAAACTTGACTTAATTTCGTTTCATGTTCTAGTAAAATAAGTCGATTATTAAAACAAGTTTGGATTTCTTTTCGAGTTGGAAACCAAGTCATCGTTCATGTTTGTATTTCATTAAAACGTTTCCTCCATGTTTCATAAATTAAAAGAATTGCTGAATTTTAGAGCTTATTAAGTTGTAAACCGTAAATTGATTAAGTGTTAAAACATTTGAAGTGGTTTTAAGGAAAGTATTTAGTTACTCGTTTGACGATTATCGTACGAAAATAAAACATAAAACACAAAGTTAAACAGTTACGTAGTGGCCTTATTACAAATTAAATACCAAAATAAATCCCGAAAGAAGCACACTAAAGAAAACTAAAAGAAAGAGTTCAAATATATGAAAACCTGAAATTCGCTGAGCATGGCCACCACATAGTCCCCGCTGACCCGGTCCATAGCACTAAGTATCACCTGCAAAATGTTAGCCCACGAAGGGTGAGTCAACAGTCTCAATGTGTAACAGCCAACACAGAATCCCAACCGATTTAAGCCTTTATTTCAAACATTTTGGGCAAAGCCCATCTTTAGTCATATTCCGCTATAAGCCCATATCATAGCATATTAACTCACATATATACATAATTAATGATGCAACCCGAACCCACCTAGATATCCAACCTCTACACACCACCCGTACCTGCCAATCACATCGTGGGGATTACTAAATCAACCCTCCATCTGCTACACACCCTCGAAGGCAGTTACTGCGGTCAACTGCTTATCGCCCTTAATACATGGCATAGCCACCGGATAATGTGACAACGTCACCGGATACATAATATTGTGACATAAGTCACCAGATAATGTGGTAAAACCACCGGAATACTTCCCTTTTTCATTCTAACCCTCGTGCCCATGCAACATACATAATATACAGGTATCATGCTATATGACTAACCCCAGGCCCATATCGAAACTCACATGCATTCATACAAATACTTGTTAACACTAATAACAGAGTGTTAGATGTAACATACCTGAACGGACTGTACCATTGAATGGTACCCTTAGCCATGATTACTCATAACCTTATTAACACATATTTAACATTATTATCATTAATCTATCGGGAATTAGTGTGGGGTTACACACCTGAAAACACTGAGAACGACACATTCAATCTCACTGACACTTTCACTTGTAGGGATCACAACAATTTGCTTGTCCCTTTCTGAAGCTGGCCTACACCCTGGTGGCCAATTCCGTACTGCAGAAACTAAGCGTCTCTTGAATCTAGGGGTAGGGACTACCCCTTTCTCTCCTTCATTGGTACCCGCATCCATCGAATTATCACTTAATTAGAAACCTGGTTAATCGATATGTAAAAATCTAAACGAATCACATCTATAACTTAACTGAATACTCTTACCGAAATAGATCAAAATCCCAGAGACTCCTCCCTTTATCTCTGCCGAACTCCTCCTAAAATACCACAGTTAGAACTGGCCAACCCTTAAAAATAATATGGCCTTTGGCCGAATACTACAACCCCTTACCTTGCTTGCTTAAATCCCGGAATTTATCACCTGCCCTTGAAGGTTGTCGAAAATCCCTACATGACTTATGTTAGATTCGGTTTTATTGCATAAAACCTATAAAAGTGGCCCTTGGCCGAATGTTACTTCTTACCTTGCTTGATCAAAATCTCGGAAGTTTTGAGATATCCCCTAACGTTGGCTTTCAAGAAGGGTTACGAATCCAACACCTTGCATAGATTCGGCCATAATATAACTATAGGATTAGGCCTCTGATGTCGGCAGACTAGAATAATAAAGAGGGATTTAGACCGAAATAGATCTCTTGCCGAAAAAGAGTGACCAAACGTAAATGGTCAACTGGGTTCTAAGAAATCGACAAGAGGAAAGCCAAAGTAGAAAAGATGATTTAGAGGAGAAAGATGATCGACTTATTGGCTTTTTGGTGCTAAAAACAAATTGGTTTCAAGAGGTGAAGATGAAATGGGACTTCCGGCTTTAGAGAGTAATGGCAAAAAGATATGGAATTCGGCTTTAATGTTAAATGAGCAAATCGGCTATGGTCAAGAAGTGCTTTTGGCTTTTAAAAGTAGAGGAAACCGTTGTAAAGAAGAAGAGAAGTGGTTGAGGTTTTGTATGATTTCGGCTTTGGTGTGAAAGAAGAAGGTTCGACCTTAGCAAAAGAAAAGTGAAAGGGGAGATGGGGTCGGTCTTAAGAAGAGCAAAGAAGGGAAGAGAAAGATGAAGAAAGTGACCTTAATGGTCTTCCCAAATTCGGCTAATGCAAAGAAAATAGAAAAGGCTTTGAAAGATTTCTGACTATCACTTTTTGGCACAAGACTAAGGAAGGAAAAAAACTAAAAGATGCACTTGAAACCCTTAACAAATTCGACACCTAGCTCCCCCTTGCATGATTGAATATGCCCCCTCCAAAGTCCGACATTCGGCCAACTCTCACCCCTCTCCTCATCCCCTCTTTTCTCTCCACTTTTTCCTCCCCTCCTCTCATTCGAAAGAGTTTGAATGAATCAAGCTTTCATCACTTCTCCTAGCAACATATTCAAATGCATTGACCAAGTCTATCACTCATCCATTCAGAGTCCCTATGCCATCCAACTCTTCACTCCCCTTGACGCAAAAAGAACCTCCAAAATGCTTCCCTTACTGCTCAAACCTAGGTCCCTTCACACTCCCTGAGGCGTCACTCTCCTGTGCTCTAAGTGGCGCCTCCCTTGCCACTCCACCAACTGAGTTCTTGTGTCATAACCCACACGTAAATTTTCTTAAGACCTAGCTCTCTTAGCTCTCCCCTATCAGCTTAAAGTCAAACATTTTTCTAAGGCTCCTACCTACACCGCAAGGTTCCCGAAGCCCCGTTACATACAAACAGCACACAAGCACATTGCTACATACATTTGAGTTAAAACGCATAACCTCTAAATCTCAGATATTACAGCATGCCTAGAGATAGGGTGACGAGATTTTTCTAGATTAGGGTGAAACCTAATATGGGAGTCTATAGATCGATTTACTGCTATTCTAGGGGGTTATTAAGCGAGAAAGAGATTTCCGTTAATTAACCTAGGGTTAGACGTTATTCGCCTCGAGAGAGGGTTTAATATATGTTAGGGAGTCTTACGGATCAAACTAAGTGAATAAATCATATAGTTCAGCGTTAGATAACAAGTGAAGTCTAGGTGGATTCTTCCTAAGGGTATCGTTTAAATCAACTGAGTTTTTCTAAAAGTTATCTCCCTAATTTAGTCTTTTTGTCTTTGCATCTTAGCTTGGTAGTTAGTTAATTTTAGATTAAACAACTAATCACTTAATCTTTAGGCTAGATAATAAGAAGAAAGTTAGTATTAGTACTTTTAGTTCCTTTCGGTTCGGCAATTCGGTCTTGCCTTAACTATACTACTGTTCGATAGGTGCACTTGCCTTTAATTGTTGTCAGAGTGAGTTTCCAGGTTCGATCATTCTTTTATAAATTTTGTAACTCGATAGACACACGATCATGATCCAAGCAAGACTTTTTTATTATTTCGTAGGTGTTCTATATTTATTTACGTTTTGGGAAAAAATGCAGTGTAGTAGATTTGTTTATAGCCTTGTTAACTTCTAGAAATTTTGTTGGTTTTTGGTTCGCTTTATCAGGATTACATGTTATTATTGTGGTTAAGTTCATGAATATGATAATGGATTGGTGTTACTTGCTCGAACATGATTTTGTGTTATTGAATTGCTAATTAGGCCATTGAATGATTATTTGTCGAAGTAATTGATGTAAGATCTTTAGGAACTAAATTGGAATGGATTATTTACTCATATATGCTACATTTTTTAGGTCTGGAGCAGAGGTATCGATAATCGAGTTTTAAAATCGACACCTCTGTGTTTTGAAACGTGTAGGAAGTCAGAATAGAGATTTGGTATCTTTACCTTGGCCCGAGTATCGATACTCACGGTGTAATTATCGATACCTTGCAAAAGGTACCAACATTTTCTGTTGTTTTGAAATTTGGTGAGAAACAATATGCTAGTTTGGTATCGATTTTCCAGGCGGTATCATACCTACGTAAAAGTTATGGAAAAATATATTAAGTGGTCCCAATGCTCGAGATATGTACATTTTATGTTTGTTTTTCGTATTAGTATGATTAAACGCTAAACTAAGCTTGCATGACTTGATATTCTCATAAATGCAAGAATAATTAAAGTAAAATGAAACTATATGTATTTCAACTCTGATAATTACAGTGAAATCGATGTGAGATGGTGTATGGCATCTCAGTATTCAGCCTGGCATCTAGGCTGGGTATGAGGTGTTATATTTGGTGGTATTAGAGCTCTAGGTTTCAGAACTCTCAGACCTAGATGATTATTGTGTGTTAGGAGTTTTGAAAGTCATGAGTCTAAAATTCCATGTTTTCTTGGAATTACCGATAAAACTTTATTTAAACTGCATGTGATTGTTTGAAATCTTCTCATCAAATTGCATTTAGGGTAGGAATAGGAACACATTGCCTTTAATCCTAAAGTTTGCTTACGGGAACAAGACTTGGATCATCTCCTCGCCACTCACACCATTTGTTTATTTCTTTGTTTGTATGTTAGATTATTAGATATGCCTCCGAGACGTGTGAATGTCAGAGCTAGTGATCAAGATTTGTTTATTTTTGTATGGTTTATGCTATTAGGGAATCCCAAGATCAAAATTCGAATGTTGAGATTGCGAGTATTTCTATCTTCTAATCAATTTCTTTATTCTTGTTAGTAGACTTAGGTACTATGCCTTTGTAAATTTTGGGTGGCATAACTAATAAGTAGGGAATTTAGTTAAGGACTATTGATTTAAAAAAAAATGGTTATAAGATTTATAGATGATGTAATAGTCCGGTTTAGACACTAGTCAGAATAGTGGTTTTGGACCACAAATCCAAGTAAGAGAAATATGTTAATATTATTTTCTGTGTTTGCAATATGTGATTAAGCATGTGTAAAAGTTTCGTAAATTAATTTTATTGTTTGTGTGCTTGATTAGAGAAAAGGGTTAAATTGCGTAAAATGTAAAATTTACATGCCATGTGTTAAGAGTACCTAAGTGTCATATCTTTATAATGTAGTGGCCTTATGATGTAATTAAGCCATTATATAAGTAAGTGGATGATAATGGACATTAATGGCCTTGGCTATATATGTTTTATACGTTAATAATAAAGGCTAAATTGGTAAAAGAATAATAAATGTTAATGAAATAAAACATAAAGTAAAAACATGGCTGATATGTTCATCTTTAGCCGAAATTATCAAGAAAAGAAAAGAAAAGAAAAGGAACAAGTTAGGGTTCGACATATTTTTGGGTTAGATTGAGGTATGTTTTGACTCGGTTTTTGATCATTTATATGTTTTTGTAATCGTTGCTTCGAATGCTTCAAAACATATGTCCTAATTTTGTAAATTGATGATGGTTCTGAAATGTGCCATTGATGAATTCATGAGGTTTGTGATGTTTAAGGATGAAATATGAAAGATATATGATAGATTAACATAGTTTGTCTTTGAATTTTTGGTGAATTTGAGTAATTTGGATTAAATTGAGAAAATAATATTTTGAAGGACTAAAATGTGAAATAAATGAAAAATAGGGACTATAGAGAATTCGTCTAAGCATGGGTTATATGAAATTATGTGTATTTTGTGATTTTGTGAAATAGGGACTAAAATGCCAAAATGTAGAAATGTAAGGGCTAATTTGTAAAATGCCCTAAATGTATGTTTTTGGATTGAATTGAATGACTTGGTGAATAAAAAAATTAAATTTGAATATGTATAGATCAAGAACCAAAGAAAACGGATTTAGACCGCGAAAAGTCGAAAGTGATCGAGTAGTCGAATCCGTCTGTTTATATCCGAATACGAGGAAAGTCATATACAAATAAATGCATTTGAGTCAATTTATTCATGTTCATATATTATTCAACTGTGATGTATGGTTTGGATGACACACACACACACATATATATATATGAAAACCGAGAAGGAATCGAAAATGTATCAACGTTCGAAAAGTCTCATACGAATCCTAGGAATAGATAGGATCTATATGTCATGACATAGGTTTCCGATATGTGATCTCGTGTAAGACCACGTCTGGGACGTTGGCATCGATTTGAGATTTACGTGTAACACCATGTTTTGGACATTGGCATCACATATGATTTCGTGTAAGACCCTGTCTGACACTGTGACATCAATATTGGATTACATGTAAGACCACGTCTGGGACATTGGCATTGTATGATTATTCTGAGTATTCCAAGTATCTTATTTGATTCTGAATGGTTCAGCGGGAAATTCTAAGAAATGAAAGATTATGTGAAATGTGAAATCGATTCAAGTACATTGGAAATGAATACTAAGTTTGATTATGAAAGGTGAGTATATGTGAATTTGCTCTAATGAGATATGTGCATAGTCTTATTGAGACTAATTGTGATATATGTATGAATGGGCTATGATCAAATTGATACTTTGAGATATGAATTGTTGGTAAACAATGGCTAAATATATGAGCCAAAGAGGAGTTATGAATTTTGCAATCGAGAAATGTTAATAATCTTGTATTTAATATGATTATGAATTCTATATGCTAAGTTTATTTGTATATGGCTTACTAAGCTTTTGAAAGCTTACTTTGTGCATGTTTACAATGTTATATAGATCGTTAAAGCTACGAAAGGCTCGGGGATTGTCGAGGATCATCACCACACTATCAAACTCCATATTGGTACTTTTGAATGTGTACATAGTTAAATATGGCATGTATCGGCTAGTCACTTTGAATTATGTTTGAGATGTGTATAAAAGCTATGTGATATGGCTTGCTATTAGATGTGCATATGGTAATGTTGATCTATGTTTTGTGATGCAAAAATTGATATACTATTGATGAGAAGATGTCATTGTAGTGGTAAGTTTGAGGATGGATTATACTTAGAAATGCTTGTAATTAAGTTGAGTCAATTGGCACACAAGATGGTGTGTTAAGGTGTTCTTGAATGGGTAAAAAAGATGGTCAATTTGGTAATTTTCGGTTTCCATTTGTGTGGGAAAAGATGCTTGTATGTGCTTGTAGGTATAACCCCAAGTGTGGGTGGCAAAATGGCCTTGTAAATGGCCTACAATTGCCCACACGGTTGAGCACACGGGCGTGTGGCTCGACCATGTCCCTCGTGGTTGCATTTCAAAACAAGTCAGACTCTACCACGGGCTAGACACACGGGCGTGTGACTGGCCATGTGATGCAAGTCAGTGTCGACCGTGGGTGAGGCACATGGGCTTATCTCAGGCCATGTGGATAATTCAGTATATATGCCTTATTTTGCCAATGGTTAGACACACGGGCGTGTGACTAGCCGTGTGATGCAAGTTAGTGTCGACCATGGGTGAGGCACATGGGCGTGTCTCAGGCCATGTGGATAAGTCAGTATGTATGCCCTATTGATTAAGACAATACCCAAGGAAGAATCCATCTAGACTTCACTTGTTATCTAACTCTGAACCAGACGATTTATTTATTTGACTTGATACGTGAGATTCCCTAAGTTATATTAACCCCTCTCTCGAAGCGACTAACGTCTAACCCTAGGTTGAATAATTGAAATCTCTTTCTAATTAAAACCCTTAGAATTGCATTAACTCGATCTATGGACTCCCAAATTAGGTTTCACCCTAATCCGGCAAAATCTCGTCACCCTATCTCTAGGCATGCGATCAACTCCGCTTAATTATGCTAGATCTACTCTTTGGCAGGGACTTTTGCTCCTCCACCTAAGCACATCATACTTGAATTAATATCTCAGAAATATCAACACAAGAATTAAGAACACATAATTAAGAACAAGTCAAATATTTATCATATAGTTCAGCAAACGATAACATGATTCATCTTAGGTTTCATCCCCCTTAGGTATCTAAGGGTTTAGTTCATAATAATAAAAGAAAACATCTCAAAAGAAAAGATAAAACAAAACATAAGAAATCCCTAAAACCCCCTGAAGGAATTGAAGGAGAGATCCTCCGTCTTGAATATGGTTTCGGCTTCTTGAGATGAATCAACTGGCTATCTTCGGGTAAATCCCTACAAGTCTGCCCTCTTTAGCCTAGCTGGATGCCCCCTAACTAAAGCCTTGGGTTCCCCCCTTTTAGATTATACTTAGGGTTTTTATATTGGGTTCTGAATGTGTTTCTTCGCCCTTAAGTATCCAAATCCGAGTGAATCTCTTTGTCATGATAGGGACACGCCCATGGCACACGCCCGTGTAAGTGGTGGCCAGGCCGTGTTTGAGGCTGTTGAGTGAGGCACGGCCGTGTTGCTTGGGCCAAGGCCGTGTTGATTTCGTGATATGGCCTATTTACTCCGTTTTGAGCTCGTTTTCCGTTCTTTTCATCATCCGGTGCTCTTCTGAGTATAAAACATGAAAACAAAGGATTAAGAGCACCAAATTACACAATTCAAGGCTTAAATCATCCAAAAGCATGCTAAATGTGGGCTTAAAATATGTTACTTTTACAGTTTATCAAATACCCCCACACTTAAGCTTTTGCTTGTCTCAAGCAAAATTCTCAACTCATGAACTATCTTGATTCGTAATATTCATCAATAATGTTTTGTCATAATTCAAAGATAATTCATACATGGATAATTCAATTCAAAGGGTCCTAAAGAAAAAGTCATACATTTATAGCCCGAAAACGTTAGGTGTTTCCCTTGAGTTAAATAAGGACTGTGAGGGACACGGCCTAACTACACGGGCGTGTGACCTCTGTAACTTTGAAAAATGTCTAATTTTTGAAACAAATTTGTATGATCTCGGTTAAGTCCCAACCCTTTTCTAATGTATGATAAAGGTCTCGTAGATCTCATTAAGGGATTATATGTTTATATTTTGATATGTTTGGATGATGATTGACTTTGTGTTGTAAAATAATTGTAAATGTTCTGGATTGATCCGTAATGCCTCTTAACCCTAGACCGGCGAGGGTTACGGGTTAAGGGTGTTACAGATGAGAGAGTGACATAGTGGATAGAGGGAATCATTAGCAAAATTATCGTAGAATAGTTCGTGGTAGTGAATAGAATCATTAAGGAAAGTAGTAGGCAAGTTAGAGAGAATAAGAATCAGAGTGCGCATCGAAAGTGAGATATTTAGTTTAAAACTAGAAATAGCATATCTCGTGATTAAGCAAGTGATTTGTCAATATGGAATTTTGAGGACAAAATTCATTTTAGAGGGGGAGAATTGTCACACCCCAAAATAGGCCTAAGAGTTTTAACGGTATTGTAGGAATTTTATCTTTAAAGTGTTTAAAATTTTGTGACATGGCATACCGATAATATTTTCAAATATGATTTTTAGAAAATTAAATCAATTTCTGAAAATGAGTTTTAAATACATTTAATTTTGAAAATAGGATTGATTTGTAAAAGAGTCAAAATTGTGAGTCTTTATGAAGTAATTAAACCAAAATTTAAAATCCAAGCTAAATAACCTCTCTTCACCAAGTTATTTCACGTAAAAACTACCTAAAATTTGGGTTTGTCGTCCCTTGATTCTCTCTTTCTATGTCAATCAATTTTGAACTCCAAATCCTAATTCCTTTTTATTTCTATCATGTCTTAAGTTATAAACCTCTATAAAAACCAAGAAAACCAACCAAAAACTTCATCATCTACATCATCTTCTCCAAACGAGGGCTTTTGTCAATTTGCGTCAAATCTCCTTTTTATTCCATCAAAGATAACCATTCGACTTACTATGAGTTTTAAATGATATCTAGTCACTTAAACTGATTTTGTAACCATTGAAACACATGTTTTAAATAAAAGCCGAAAATTGCATCGTTAATGGTGGATATTGGCATTTTGCATAAAATCGTGGTTCTAAAGTAATTTTCAACTTTTTTTAGCATGATTAGAAGGTTTCTAAACTTAGTTTGAATTTTTGTTAAAGAATTCTTAAGTTTTAATAAATTTTTAGAAAATAGCCATAAAACATGTCAAAAAAGTCGATATCATGAATTGAGTAGTTTTGTGTTGTTTAAAGGTTGAGAATTAGTCGTAGGTGAATTATAAGATGCATAGAATTGGTTTTACGAGAAAAGATTAAGTATAGACCAAGATATTTGGATTTAAAGTTAGCCATGTTAAAGGTTTCGGTTACATGAGAACTTAGTTTAGGCTTATGCTTTGGATTCTTGTAATGAGTCCTTGTGTAACGCCTCAAATTTTGGGCCTAGAAGTATTGGGCTTTGTGTGTGGATCAGTAAAGAGGCTGTACATAAGTATTTAATTGTGCAAGAAAATGACACAATTAAATGTCTGCTTTAGTGGTTAAGTGTCCTGAGAAGTGTTGGAAAAGTCCTAGGTTCAAACCTGGGCTTTAGCAAAAAATTTGGTTTTAAGTGGATAAAACCCTGGATGCTTGGATGTAGGCCTTTTAAATTATTGTGTCAAAAAAATGACATAAGGAAGCATGTGGTCTAGTGGTTCTGGCGTCATTACGGTTGCAAGAGAGCTTGGGTTCAAGTCCTGGCACTTGCAATTTATTTTAGTTTTTCTTTTAAAGGAACCTGGACTTTGGCCATTAGACCTCTTAATTAATTGAAGGTAAAATGTGACACAAAAAGCCTAATGGTGCAATGGTGGAGGCGCTACATATGTGGCAAGGAGTCTAAGGTGCGAGGCTGGGCGTGCGCAATTGTATGTTATTTTACTGCTTGAGCTGGGGAGGTGTTGGAGCTGGACTGGAACTCTGTGGTTGAATTGGTCATACGAATTTGAATTGAAATTGAATGGGAGTTGGAGTAAATAAAGGAGGATTTCGTGGAGGGATTAAGGGAGTGATTTATGGAGAAAAACAAGGAGTTTGAAGTGTGTGGGAGTGTTGTTCCGAAATGGTAAGGGGAAGCATGGGAAATTCGGCTAGGATAGTTTCTCCCATTTTCAGTTTGGTTTCGGTCACTTTTTCCTTGAGAAAAACTGGTTTGTGTTGCCGAATTGTTCTTTTTCATTCACCTCTTATGTTTTACATTTTGTCTAGCCGAATATATTTTCTCTTTTCCCCTCAGTTTTATTCTTTCTTTTTGGTTATTCTCCTCTAATCGATTGCCTCTTCTCTATCTTTTCTCTTTTATCTTTCGATATTCCCCTCTGCTATTTTCTCTTTTGGCCGAATATTCTGCTTTTCTCCCTATTATTGGCCGACTGTTTCAATGCTCTGCCATTGGTGTTGTTTCAGTCTTGCAAAGGTTCTGAGGAATCAATAGGTACACATAAGTTCTCTATGTTGTTTCTCTATTATTGCAATATGTGTTCAAATCCATTTCTTCTACTTTTTCTAAAAGCCAAATACTCCTCCATCTTATTCTTTGATTACGAATGTTAGTTTCCTAAGTTGATCATTGGGTTTTTAGATTTCTACAAGAAGTGACGGGGTGCAAGCATTTCAGAAGCGATTGACTCTTTTGTTATTCAATCAAGAACTCTCGATGGGTAAAGAGGATTCTAGTAGTAAAGTGATGGCAAAGGTACCGACTGTGTTTGAGCGCGTAGCCTCTACTCCCAAGTTTAAGCGGCGTAAGGTGTCGGCTATTCGGGATTTTCCGCCACGTCGAAAGGGTGGCTGCATCAGACTTTGGATTAACTAGGCAAATCATAGTCGACCGATCTAGTCAAGGCATGTGGTATTGATCTCTTGGTTAGGTGGATTGCTAACAATTTTTCTTAACATTATTTGTTTAGTGATTAATTGAATGTTATGTTTGAATATAGGTTTTGGCGATCGTGAATTCTTAGTACTCTACGTGATCAGGTGTGTAATAGTACCCTGTATTCTATAGTCGACGGGAAAGCTGATAGAGTGTGTGTATTTGTATGCGGTATTCAATGATCGACTGAAAAGCCGAAAATATGTGTTGTTTACACTGCTATGACTATAGATCAGCAAAATACCGAAAAGCCAGAAATATTACGTATGATGCCACACGAGCGTACGATCGTGAATGTGGTGAATCGAGCCCACGAACATGGGCATTAGTCTGTAAAGGCCACCACGAGCGCTCTCGTGGTGTTGGGTTGTTCTGGGCCTCGTTGGGCCAAAATGGGCTGTGTAGGCCTAGTGGGCTTGGGGGCCCACACGTATAAAATGCATGTGATGTGGTAAGTGTTGTTTGGACTGTGACGTTTGCATAACTGTGGTTGTTTTTGGGTTAAATGGGCCACACGAGTGTGTGGCCCAATTGGGCCGGGTAATGGGCCTTAGGCCCATTTACATCGTTGTGTCTGTTTGGGTTACTTAAGCCACTCGAGGCGAGGGTGGACCATCTGTTGGCCGTTAAACCCCAACTTGTAAAATTACTGAAATACCCTCGGATTGCAAAATTATCGAAATACCCTCGATTTGTAAAATTATCAAAATAACCTCAGATTGTGAAATTACCGAAACACCCTCGGATTGGGAAATTACCGAAATACCCCCAATTTGTGAAATTACCGAAATACCCTCGATTTGTGAAATTACAAAAATACCCCCGATTTGTGAAATTTTCAAAATACCCCTTGTTTGCAAAATTACTGAAATACCCCTGTAAGGTAGGATTACTGAAACACCCCTATATGGTAAATTGACTATTTTGCCCTTGCGCGTAAATGACTAACTTAGGCTGTAACACCCCTAACCCGAGACTGTTGTCAGAATAGGGTTAAGAGGCGTTACCGAACAGCCGCAATAATTCATATCTATTCCACGAAACATAGTCTATCATCAAGCATACATACCCAAATACGAACATACAATCCCTCATCTATGTCTACGAGACCTTAATCAATTGTTAGAAAGGGGACGAGACTAAACTGAACACTATGAAAATTTTCAAAGTTTCAATATTCTTCAATACTATTGAGGTCATATGCCAGTGCAATTAGGCCGTGTGCCTCACACGATCACCAAACACACCCATGTGTCTAGGGCGTGCCAAAATAGAGTATGTATTCTGACTTCTTCACACGGCCACCAGGTACGCCCGTGTGCTAAGGCCGTTTACTCTTAGGCAATATACCAACTTATTCACATGGCTACTAGGCACGTTCGTGTACCATGGCTGTGCATACTTGAGCTAGCTACTGACTTTATCCCATGGTCACTAGGTACGCCCATGTGCCATAACCGTGTAGGCAAAACAGGCCAATTGCAAGGCCAATTTTCCACCTTCACAAGGGTTTACCAACATGCTTTAAAACAATACCAATCCATGCTTTTAAATGCACTCAAACATACCATTTCATGCACTCAATAACCATCAACAATACCATCTACTTCCGTGCCTAATATCATCACAATAACTCCATTCAAACTAACAAGGGAATATCTCAAAATATACATATATCAAACATTAGGTAATTCATGCTATAATTCATCTTTAAACCACACTTTTCATCAACCACAAAGTCTTGAAATATACCACAATCATAGTTCATTCATAAAATTCTACATCATTCAACTTCCTAGCCAATTCACATGGCAAGGATTAAACATCTCAGGACATATCTTAACTTCTAGCCTATACATGCCGTATTTCAACTATATACTTCCTTTCAAAGGTGCCAAAATAGATTGCTGATAGTGTGATAGAGATGCTGACTATTTTTTGATCCGAGCTAGCTTTACTGGCACAGTAAAACAGAGAAACAATCACACAGTAAGCTTTCAATAGCTTAGTAAGTACGTAACATAATACAATATACCGAAACAAGCTATCACATAGATCAATTCGCAATAACATATATATATATACCATACCATCCACAGATAATATGTTCAATCAACCTTCAATAACTCATTCATAGTTTCATCAACCACATAGGTTCTGTAACACCCCTATCCCATATCCGTCGCTGGACTAGGGTTAAAGGTGTTACTGGACAGATCAGAAACTTTCATAACATTTTATACATTTCATTCATCAACCATACACACAATGCCCCTTAAATAAGTCATCGAGACCTTAAACATGCTTATAACTCGGGTCGGGACTAAAACAAAACACATAATGAATTTCTCAGAAATTCCAAAACTTTTCTAAAATACAGGGGATACAAGCCCGTAGGAGGAAACCGTGTGCCCTCCACGGCTGGTATACAACCCCGTGTTTCCTCCCCATGGTCGAAACTGACTTATTTTCTACAGCCACTAAGCACGCCAGTGTGCTCAGACCGTGGTCAAATCTGCCAAAACTCACACGGTTACTAGGCAGTAGGTACGTCCGTGTGCCAAGGTCGTGTACTATCTTGGCTTAGTTCCCACGGTCATTAGGCACGCCCGTGTGCCACGGCCGTGTGACATTATAGGCCATTTTCAAGGCCAAAATGTCATCCATTTATGTCATACCTACAAGCCTCATTTTACCAAGATATCTCATGCACATATAACCACCAAAGACATACCAAATAACCATTCAAACCACACATTCAATATCCATTTCCATCATGCCAATTTCCAAAACCAAATCATATACAAAAACATAATACATTCATTTGCTTAACTCAAAAACTTGACTATATCAGGAATCAACTAACCATGCCAAAACATGCTTCACATATCATGATCATAATGCATAATCTCAACTCATTTCTGGCCAAATCTCATGGCTAAGTTCATATAACAACTTATACCAAAATACTAGTCTATACATGCCATATCTAGCTTTATACATTTCCAAAGTGTACCAAAATGATTTTAGTAGTGTGATGACGATCCTTTACAGTCCCGAGCCTTCAGTAGCTTTGACGACCTATAAAACAGAGAAAACACACACAGAGTAAGCTTTCCAAAAGCTTAGTAAGTCATATACAAACAAACTTAACATAATTTATTTATAAGTATGGCAATTTGAATTCATTAACATATCCTGAATTCAAACACATAATTGAACTCTTGGCTCACTTGGTTTTCCAGTTCTTACCAATCCACACATCTCAAATATCTCATTTGCTCATATCTCAAACATACATATATCTCAAATGTTCATTTGCATTAATGCACATAAATACTTACCTTCCATGCTTATACAAAGCATATATATATCAATGTACCTGAAACGGATGTACATTCACTGTAACATCCCAAAAATGGGCTTAGGAGAATTGGGCCTATTGGACCCCGAGTGTAAGAGCGTTTAAATTTTTAGGAACAAAAGATCGGCTTAAATGCAAGTTGGGCCTATTAGGTGAGTGATTTTGGAAGGTTGGAGGGCTTCTATGAAGTCCCGGGTTCAAACTTTGGCTTTAGGGAAATTTTGGTTTTAGGTGAAAAAAAACACTAGAGTTAGTAGGTAGGCTTTAAGAATAAAATGTGGAGAAAAATGACACAAGTGGAGTGTGTGGTGTAGTGGCAAAGTGACGCCACTTAAGAGACAAGGGGGTGACGCCACAAGGAAGGAAGGAGGTCCAAGGTTCAAGTCTTGGCTTTTGCATTTTGGTTTTCTTTTTACATGGACCTTAGAGTTGGGCTATAGATTTATATTTAGTTGCGCATGGTTTAAGACACAAGAGGAGCTTGTGGCCAAGTGGTTAACGACGTGGATTATGTTGCAAGGAAGCCTGGGTTCGAATCTCATGAGAAGCAAGGGAGTATTTATTTTGCGAATTGGACGACCAGAGTTTGAGTTGGATTTAAACTCTGCTGATGGAGGGATCCCACATCAGAAAGATACAAAGAAGGAAGGTGAGAACCTAGCTATATATTAGAGCATTCTATGAGGAGAGTGAATACACCTTGGAGGGCGTTTGGGCACAGGAGTGGTTGGAGCGCGGATTAGGACCAGATTCCTATCATGTGTGTAATTCTCTCTACTCTAGTTGTAGAGCGGCAAATGCTGAAGTGCCGGTAACGACAATAGTAGCCACATTAGCGTGCGAGCGCACATGTGGGGCTTCAACGCAATAGTTAAGGCCATCAGTAGTTTTCTTGTGGGTTGAGGCTGTTTGGGCCACGATGGGCAGAAGTGGGCCCAATGGGCCCGTGGGCCCAATTGAATAAAATGTATGATGGTGTAGTATATAGTGAACTAGACTAGGTCAATCTCATATACGTGGCTAGATTTGTGTTAGGTGGGCCACAAGAGCGTGTGGGCTCGAGCGGGCCGAAAGCGGGTTTTAGGCCCAATAGTTCGGTACGATCGAAAATGGTAGTTGAGTCTCTCGAAGCGGCATTAGGCCTTCGGAAGGGCCATTGCAGGTGCGAAATTACTGAAATACCCTCGATAGGTAAATTACAGAAATACCCTTGGTAGGTAAAATTACTATTATACCCTTAGGGGTTGATTAGCTTGATTATGTTGTATTGGTTATTCTGATTATGATGGTAATTCATTTCATACGTTATATTTGATATATAATTTGCATACATGTCATACTGCATACACGGACTATTATGTCATGACATGTTGCATGGGCTTTGGGATATGAATGAAAGGGGAAGTGTATGTGGTGACTATGTCACATTGATCTGGTGGCCATGCCACTTCAGTCTGGTGACTCTGTCACAATTTGACGATGAGCAGCTAACTGCAGCATGACTGCCATCGATGGTGTGTAGCGGTGAGGGTTGATTGTAGAAATCCCTATTTGTGTGATTGGCATGGATAACTAGATTGGGTTGGGATTTACATCATAATGCATTAATTTCTGATTATCTGCTATTCTCTGCTTAATGGGCCAAGGCTCAGTCTGATTCTGTATGGGCTTTGCCCAAAGTGATTTATAAGGGCCTGAAGCCCAACTATAGAGAGTGATGAGTAATTGCACACTGAGTCTTCTTGACTCACCCCCTCTGCTTAGGTTTTGCAGGTAATCACTAGATCGCAGGTTTGGAGCTGGGGCGGACTCGAGGTGGCAATGCGTTTCTATTTCTTTCGTAAGCTACGTTACTTTATTTTGAACTTATTTTTAATTTTTGGATTTTTATTATGTAATAAGGCCGCTTTAACTGTATATTTGGTATTTTATTTGGTTTAGCTTTTAATTTGATTAGTGCCCATTATTATTAAATGTTCAATACGGGAATTTCCTAAACCCTTAATAACTGTTTTCCAAAATGTTAACAAAAGGATAACAAGTGAATAAATAATTAAACTTGAAATTTTTAACAAACGCGCAGTTTTTTTAAACAACCTTTCCCTATGACATACCAGATCCGGTCGTGACGTTTAGGCCGAGTTTAGGGTGTTACAATTATGGTATCAGAGCCAGGTTGCAAAATTCGGCTGTGGAATGGGTTTGACAACATTTTCCAAAAATTGGTTTAAAATATTGTTTAAGAAATATATGTGTTACTGGAAGTATGGCACCCGAGTCTCCGGCACCAAATCCGTAAGTTTCCTGATACTTTGCTCTGTTATATGGTGTATTTCTGGTGTCTATTCTATGTGTTTGGTTTGGATGTGATGTTCGAATATAGAATTGGTTGTGTATGGAAGATTTTCCTACTTTAATGGCTAGATGTTTTTGAGTATGTGTAGGAGTTCTAAATTCTAGTTAAAAGTATATTAGTGTTATTGGAATCAGAGTGCACAGCGTGAGCGTACTGTTGTAGGTTGGGACGTACGACTGTTACTTAGATGGAAATTTCGAGGACGAAATTTCTTAAGGAGGGTAGATTTGTAACATCCCAAAATTGGGCCTAGGAGAATTGGGCCTATTGGGCCCCGAACGTAAGAACGTTTAAATTTTTAGGAACAAGAGATCGGCTTAAATGCAAGTTGGGCCTATTAGGTGAGTTATTTTGGAAGGTTGGAGGGCTTCTATGAAGTCCCGGGTTCAAACTTTGGCTTTAGGGAAATTTTGGTTTTAGGTGAAAAAAACCCCGGGAGTTAGTAGGTAGGCTTTAAGAATAAAATGTGGAGAAAAATGACACAAGTGGAGTGTGTGGTGTAGTGGCAAAGTGACGCCACTTAAGAGACAAAGGGGTGACGCCACAAGGAAAGAATGAGGTCAAAGGTTCAAGTCTTGGCTTTTGCATTTTGGTTTTCTTTTTACAAGGACCTCAAAATTGGGCTATAGATTTATATTTAGTTGCATGGTTTAAGACACAAGAGGAGCTTGTGGCCAAGTGGTTAGTGGCGTGGATTATGTTGCAAGGGAGCCTGGGCTCGAATCTCATGAGAAGCAAGGGAGTATTTATTTTGCGGATTGGACGGCCAGAGTTTGAGTTGGATTTTAACTCTGCTGACGAAGGGATCCCACATCGGAAAGATACAAAGAAGGAAGGTGAGAAGCTAGCTATATATTAGAGCATTCTATGAGGAGAATGAATACACCTTGGAGGGCGTTTGGGCACAGGAGTGGTCGGAGCGCGGATTAGCACCAGATTCCTATCAGGACTGGTCACGACAATAGTAGCCACACGAGCGTGCGAGTGCATGTGTGGGGCTTTGACGCGATAGTTGAGGCCATCAGTACTTTTCTTGTGGGTTGAGGCTGCTTCGGCCACGATGGGTTGAAGTAGGCCCAATGGGCCCGTGGGCCCAATTGAATAAAATGTATGATGGTGTAGTATATAGTGAACTAGACTAGGTCAATCTCATATACGTGGCTAGATTGTGTTAGGTGGGCCACACGAGCGTGTGGCCCCGAGCGGGCTGAAAGCGGGCTTTAGGCCCAATAGTCCGGTACGACCGGAAATGGTAGTTGAGTCGCTCGAAGCGGCATTAGGCCTTTAGAAGGGCCATTACAGGTGCGAAATTACTGAAATACTCTCGATAGGTAAATTACGGAAGTACCCTTGGTAGGTAAAATTACTATTATACCCTTAGAGGTTGATTAGCTTGAATATGTTGTATTGGCTATTCTAAGTATGATGGTATTTCGTTTCATACGTTATATTTGATATATGATTTGCATACTTGTCATACTACATACACGAACTATTATGTCATGACATGTTGCATGGGCTTTGGGATATGAATGAAAAGGGAAGTGTATCTGGTGACTATGTCACATTAATCTTGTGGCTTTTGCCACAATCTGATCAGGTGGCTCTGCCACACTCTGTTTTAGTGGCTCTACCACACTCTGTTCTGGTAGCCATGCCACTTCAGTCTGGCGACTCTATCACAATTTGACGATGAGCAGCTAACTGCAGCATGACTGCCATCGATGGTGTGTAGCGGTGAAAGTTGATTGTAGAAATCCCCATTGGTGTGATTGGCAGGTATGGGTGGTGTGTAGCGGATGGATAACTAGGTTGGGTTGGGATTTGCATCATAATGCATTAATTTCTGATTATCTGCTTAATGGGCCAAGGCTCGGTCTGATTCTGTATGGGCTTTGCCCAAAGTGATTTGTAATGGCCTAGAGCCCAACTATGGAGAGTGATGAGTAATTGCACACTGAGTCTTCTTGACTCACCCCCTCTGCCTAAATTTTGCAGGCAATCACTAGATCGCGGGTTTGGAGCTGGGGCGGACTCGAGGTGGCCATGCGTTTCTATTTTTTTCGTAAACTACGTTACTTTATTTTGAACTTATTTTTAATTTTTAGATTTTTATTATGTAATAAGGCCGCTTTAATTGTATTTTTGATATTTTATTTGGTTTAGCTTTTAATTTGATTACTGCCTATTATTATTAAATGTTCAATACGGGAATTTCCTAAACCCTTAATAACCATTTTCCAAAATGTTAACAAAAGGATAACAAGTGAATAAATAATTAAACTTGAAATTTTTAACAAACACACAGTTTTTTTAAACAACCTTTCCCTGTCCTAACTAGGTCTTATATGCACTCAGATATCGATGCCACTATCTCAGACAGGGTCTTACGTAAATCAATACGATGCCGGTGTCCCAGACATAGTCTTACACGTAACGCTCATATTGATGCCTACGTCCCAGACAAGGTCTTACACGTAAAGATCAAATCGATGCCAACGTCCTAGACGAGGTCTTATACGAAATCTCAAATCAACGCCAGTGTCCCAGACGTGGTCTTACATGATAAAACAGAACAGATACCTATGTCATGACAAAGTTAATCCTATCTATTCCTAGGTTCGAATGGGATTTCTCAGATATTGTCGCTATATCGACCTTATCTCGTAATTCATATGCTCAACATCTCATAAACATTCATTATCATTATTCGTCATATGAACATTTACAAATTCATACAAATATGTTTATTTGCATAGTGACTTACCTCGGATTCGATCTATCGAAATGAAAACGGCTACTCGTTTACTTTCTCTTTCCCGTGATATAATCCCGTTTTCCACGGGTCTTGATCTAAACATATTCAGAATTAACCTTTTTATTCACTAATTCATTCAATTCAATCCAAGGACACATATTTAGGGCTATTTACAAATTAACCCTCACATTTGCACAATTTTCAATTTAGTCCATTTTCCTCAAAACATCAAATTCACAAAATCAATACATACACATACTTAGCCGAATGCATATACATCTCATTCAAGCCCATATTTTCCATCAAATTTGCAATTTAGTCCCTCAATGGTTATTTTCTCAATTTAGCCATAATTAGCTAAATTCATCAAAAATTCAAGAACAAAACATGTTCATCTAGCTCAAATCTTTCATTTAACAACTAAACTCATCTCAAAACTCAACATATCAACAATGGCATCTCACACAAACATCATCAATCCATCAAATTGAGACATGGTCTTGATAGTAGACAAAGCAACGATTGCAAAAATGTAGAAATTATCAAAAACTAGCCAAAAACTTGCCTTGAATTTAGCTTGAACTTAACCGAAAATACAAATATTCAAATCTTTATTTTTCTTTGTGTTTTTCGGTGGAAAAATGGATGAACCAAAGTCCATTTTCATGCTTTAACTAATTAACTATCATATTATTAATCAATTTACAAGTTCTCCTTATAATATAAAATATTTATAACATAAATAACAAGGCCATTTTTTGCCATAACAACCCACTAACTAAATAGTGGTTCAATTGCCACTTAAGGCCATAACTTTAAAAAGCCACAACACATAGGTTCTTTAACAAATAGCAAGCAACTTTCACATTCAATGCAATTTCATCCTTTTGTCAAATTAAACACACAGACGGACAAATTAACTTACAGAAATTTAATACATGCTTAGTCACATATCAACGGCACAGAAAATAATATTAAATATTATACGAACTCGGATTTGTGGTCCCGAAACCACTGTTCTGACTAGGGTATAAACCGGACTGTTACAATTCTCCCCCTTAGGGATTTTCGTCCCCGAAAATCTTACCGTTAAACAAAGTCGGATATTGTTGTGTCATTGAGTCCTCAGGTTCCCACGTAGCCTCTTCCATTCTGTGTCGATTCCACAGTACTTTTATCAATGAAATTTTCTTGTTTCTTAACTCTTTCACTTCATGAGCTAAGATACTGATCTGTTCTTCTTTGTAAGTCATATCAGATCAGATTTCAATTTCAGATGGGGCAATCACATGTGACGGATCGGATCGATATCTACGAAGCATCGAAACATGAAATACATTATGAATCTTTTCTAACTCAGACGGCAACCTTAATCTATATGCAACAGGCCCGACACATTCAATGATCTCATATGGTCCGATGAATCTCGGACTCAATTTGCCTTTACGTCCGAATCGAAGCACTTTCTTCCATGGAGACACTTTCAAAAATACTTTATCGTCGATTTCAAATTCTATATCTTTTTGTTTCAAGTCTGCATAAGACTTCTGACGATCAGATGCTGCTTTCAAACAATCTCGGATCAACTTCACTTTCTGTTCTGAATCTTTTATCAAATCAACCCCATGTAGCTTATTTTCACTCAGCTCGGTCCAATACAGAGGTGTACGACATTTACGTCCGTACAAAGCTTCATAAGGTGCCATTTTTATACTTGACTGAAAACTATTATTATATGAAAATTCAACTAATGGCAAGTACTGTTCCCACGAACCACTAAACTCAAGTGTATAGCATCTTAACATGTCTTCAAGAATCTGAATAATTTGTTCAGACTAACCATCCGTCTGCGGATGAAAAGTTGAACTGAAGTGTAATTTTGTGCCCAAAGCTTCATGCAACTTCTTCCAGAATCATGATGTGAATCTCGGATCTCTATCTGACACAATGGATAGTGGCACCCCGTGCAATCTCACAATCTCAGAAATATAAAGCTCAGCTAATTTGTCAAGTGAAAAATCAGATCTTACCAGAATAAAATTAGCAGTTTTCGTTAATCTATCAACTACGATTCATATCGCGTCTTTCTTTCTCGGAGTCCGAGGTAAACAAGAAACAAAATCCATTGTCACTGTATCCCATTTCCACTCAGGAATCAAAACCGGTTGTAGCAACCCAGACGGAACTTGATGTTCAGCTTTTACTTGCTGACAAACTAAATATTTTGAAACAATGTCAGAAATGTCCCGTTTCATACCAGACCACCAGTAGTGTCGTTTCATATCATAATACATTTTAGTACTTCCCGGATGAATAGATAGACTGCTATTATGAGCTTCACTCAAAATCAACTGAATCAACTCTGGATTTCTCAGAACACAGATACGATCCCGGAATCTCAAACAATCATCAATAATTCGTAATCTAGATACAAAATTTGAATCGTACTAAGCCCGTTTCACTAATAACTCATTATCAAATTTCTGAGCATCACATATCTGCTGTATAAACAATGGGTTCGCTTTTAACTCAGCTAACACGGAACTATTCTCAGACAAATTCAACTGAGCATGCAGAGCATGTAGTGCAGACAATGATTTTCTACTCAAAGCGTCAGCAGCAACGGTCGCTTTACTCGGATGATAATCTATCACGAGTTCATAATCTTTTCATATCTCTAACCATCTTCTTTGACGCAAGTTCAAATCTTTCTGAGTCATCAGATATTTCAAACTTTTATGATCGGAAAACACGTGACATTTCTCACCGTACAGATAATGGGGCCAAATCTTAAGTACAAATACAATCGCAACTAACTCAAGGTCGTGCATCGGATAATTCTTTTCATGAGGCTTCAATTGTCTCGAAGCATAAGCTACAACTTTGCCTTCCTGCATCAACACACATCCCAGACCGTTTAACGCATCACTATATACAACAAATTCTTTACCCGATTTTGGCAGTACTAACACTGGAGCTTCTGTTAACAAAGTTTTCAACTGATCAAAACTTTTCTGACATTTATCCGACCATTCAAATCTGACATCTTTCTGAAGTAATCTAGTCAACGGAGTAGCTATCGTCAAAAAGCCTTTTACAAATCTGCGATAATAACCAGCTAATCCCCGAAAACTACGGACTTTAGACACGTTATTCGGAGGTTTCCAATCCAGAATAGCAGAAATCTTGCTTGGATCAACACGAATTCCAGAAGCTGACACAATATGTCCCAGAAAAATAACCTCGTGTAACCAAACTTCACATTTACTAAATATCGCATACAATTTCTTTTCTCTCAAAGTTTGCAACACAATTCTCAGGTGTTCAGCATGCTCATCTTCACCACGTGAATAAATTAATATGTCATCTATGAATACCACAACAACTCGATCTAAGTACGGTCTGAAAATTTTGTTCATCAAATCCATAAAAATAGCAAGAGCATTAGTTAGTCCAAATGGCATAACTAAAAACTCATAATGCCCGTACCTCGTTCTGAAAACAGTTTCCGGAATGTCTGAATCTTTCATTCCCAACTGGTAATATCCCGATCTCAAATAAATCTTGGAAAACACAGTAGCTCCTTTTAACTGATCAAATAAATCATATATTCTGGGCAACAGATATTTATTATTTATTGTCACTTTATTCAACTGACGATAGTCGATACACATCCTCATCATGCCATCTTTCTTTTTCACAAACAGAACAGAAGCACCTCAATGCGAGAAACTCAGTCTAGCAAACACTTTATCGGTCAATTCTTGCAATTGTGACTTTAGTTCTTTCAACTCTGTTGATGCCATTCTATACTGAGCTATCGATATAGGTGTAGTACCAGGCAATAAATCAATACCAAATTCGACTTCACGAATCGGAGGCAAACCCGGTAACTCTTCAGGAAACACATCAAAAAACTCACGGACAATAGGCACTGATTCAACTTTCTTTTTGAACACTTTTGATTCAATTACATAAGCAAAATATGCCTTATATCCCTTTTTCACATAACTTTGAGCTTTCAAAACAGATATCACAGTAGGCAATCCATTCAAATCATTAGACTCAACTCGTACAATCTCATTATTCGGACATCTCAAATCAATAGTCTTTCTTTTGCAGTTCACAACATCATCATGCATAAACAACCAATCCATACCCAGAATAATATCAAACTCATAAAATGGCAAAAGCATCAGATCAACAGGAAAACAAATATCTCGAAACACTAACGGACAATTCTTGCACACTTTATCAATAATAACACTTTTACCTAAGGGGTTAGATACTTTTATAGCAAACTTAGTAGACTCTACAGGCAAAGTCTTGCTAAATACTAAATTCATCCATATATATGAATGCTTAGAACCAGGGTCTATCAATGCAATCAAAGAAGTATCATAAAGAGTAAAAGTACCCGTTATAACATCTGGCGATGAAGCTTCCTCTAGAGCTCGGATAGCATACGCTCTGACAGGCGCTCTAGCTTCAGATCTGACAACATTACCTCTCATAGTTCTCTGACTACCACTGACATTTCTTACATTCTTCGATGGTCTACCTCTCACAGGTGCATTGTCAAATCTCAAATTCTGAACAGTCTCTGGCTCGTCAGACTCAGGGCAATCACGAATAAAATGATCAAATGATCCACATCTGAAGCAAGCTTTGTCGTTTACTCTACAACTTCCCAGATGTCTTTTTCCACAATGTTTACATTCAGGTCTCTTAAATCGAGCATTTCCAACGCTAGCCACTGAAGTTGCTGGAGTTTTAGAACTCATTTTCGGTCTAGATTGATTTCTGTTTGAATATCTCACATTATCTCTGAAATGACTTTGATTATCTCTGAATCTTTTCGGAGCAGACTGAAATGATTTACTCTGAAATCTCTTTCTCATATCTCGATTTTCAGACTCAGCTTTTCTTTCATCTTTCCCGAGTGCCTCAGCTTTGCATGCTCGATCAACGAATACAGCGAACTCTTTTATTTCTAAAATCCCGACTAACAAACGAATGTCTTCATTAAGACCATCTTTGAATCTTTTGCATGTTATAGCTTCAGAAGATACACATTCCCGGGCATACTGACTCAGTCTCACGAATTCTCGTTCATAATCAGAAACAGTCATTCCACCCTGTTTAAGTTCCAGAAATTCCTTTCATTTCTGATTGCCGAATCTCTCACTGATATATTTCTTCTGGAACTCAATCTGAAAGAAGTCCCATGTAACTCGTTCTCTCGGAACAATAGTAATTAAGATTTTCCACCATTGATAGGCTGCATCTCGAAGTAACGATACAACACACTTTACGCATTCTTTCGAAGTCAGAGACATTTCATCGAATACCAGGATAGTATTTTCAATCCAGAACTCAGCCTTTTCAGCATCATCATCTTTAGTAGCCCGAAATTCTTCGGCCCCACACTTATGGATCTTGTCAACCGGAGGCTTATTCAACAGATTCGGATGTACAACTAGTGGCACAACTATAGTCTGAGGGGAATTAATTGGGGGCGGGGGTTGTGAACCACTCATCATCATCTGGAAGAAAGCTTGTTTAGCTTCTCCCTCTTGACCGTTCGTAGCCGGTCTCGAATCAGAGGGCACTGTCCCTTGCGCGGGAGTAGGTGCATTACTTTCTACATCGTCAGCTATGGCTCTTTCAGGATCTATTACTATACGAAAATCACATTTTTACACATCAGGATTCACCACACTATCACGGTTAAAATATATGGCATGTATAGCAAGACTCTGACAAGCTACGTTAGTTCGAGAATCGGCTAAACCGTAGCCCTGGTACCAACTAAATGTAAGACCTCTATCCCGTATCCATCGCCAGACCAAGGTTAAAGGCGTTAACGGACAGATCAGAAACATTCATAGCATTTTATACATGTCATTATCAACCATACACACAATGCCCCTTAAATAGGTCATCGAGACCTTAAACATGCTTATAACCCGGGTCGAGACTAAAATGAAAAACATACAGAATTTCTCGAAAATTCAAAAACTTTTCTAAAATACAAGGATACACGGCCGTGGGACGAAACCGTGTACCCTCCACGGCTGGTAGACACCCCCGTGTGTCCTCCTCGTGGTCGAAACTGACTTATTTTCCATGGCCACTAAGCCCGCCTGTGTGCTCAGACCATGGTAGAATCTGCCAAAATTCACATGGTTGCTAGGCAGTAGGCACGTCCGTGTGCCAAGACCGTGTACTATCCTGACTTAGTTGCCACAGTCACTAGGCACGCCCGTGTGCCATGATCGTGTGACATTATAGGCCATTTTCAAGGCCAAAATGTCATCCGTTTGTGTCATACCTACAAGCCTCATTTTACCAAGATATCTCATGCACATATAACCACCAAAGACATACCAAATAACCATTCAAACCACACATTCAATATCCATTTCCATTATGCCAATTTCCAAAACCAAATCATATACAAAAACATAATACATTCATTTGCTTAACTCAAAAACTTGACTATTTCATGAATCATCTAACCATGCCAAAACATGCTTCACATATCATGATCATAATGCATAATCTCAACTCGTTTCTAGCCAAATCTCATGGCTAAGTTCATATAACAACTTATACCAAAATACTAGTTTATACATGCCATATCTAGCTTTATACATTTCCAAAGTGTACCAAAATGATTTTAGTAGTGTGATGACGATCCTTGACGGTCCTGAGCCTTCAGTAGCTTTGACGATCTATAAAACAGAGAAAACACACACAGAGTAAGCTTTCCAAAAGCTTAGTAAGTCATATACAAATAAACTTAACATAATTCATTTATAAGTATGGCAATTTGAATTCATTAACATATCCTCAATTCACACACATAAATGAACTCTTGGCTCACTTGGTTTGCCATTTCTTACCAATCCATACATCTCAAATATCTCATTTGCTCATATCTCAAACATACATATATCTCAAATGTTCATTTGCATTAATGCACATAAATACTTACCTTCCATGCTTATACAAAGCATATATATATATATCAACGTACCTGAAACGAATGTACATTCACGTATTTGTTCTTAGCTCAGAATTGTAATTCATATCACAGATTTGCCCGTTAAACCATTAGGAATCTATTAGGATACTCAGAAAGCTCGGAATAGTCGTACAATGCCAACGTCCCAGACGAGGTCTTATATGCACTCAGATATCGGTGCCACTGTCCCAGACAGGGTTTTACGCGAATCAATATGATGCCGATGTCCCAGACATGGTCTTACACGTAAAGCTCATATCGATGCCTACGTCCCAGACGAGGTCTTACATGTAAAGATCAAATTGATGCCAATGTCCCAGACGAGGTCTTATACGAAATCTCAAATCAACGCCAACGTCCCAGACGTGGTCTTACATGATAAAACAGAATAGATACCTATGTCATGACAAAGTTAATTCTATCTATTCCTAGGTTCGAACGAGACTTCTCAGATATTGTCACTATATCGACCTTATCTCGTAATTCATATGCTCAACATCTCGTAAACATTCATTATCATTATTAGTCATATGAACATTTACAAATTCATACAAATACGTTTATTTGCATAGTGACTTACCTCAGACTCGATCTATCGGAATGAAAACGGCTACTCGTTTACTGTCGCTTTCCCGCGATCTAAGTCCATTTTTCGCAGTTCTTGATCTGAACATATTCAGAATTAACCCTTTTATTCACTAATTCATTCAATTCAATCCAAGGACACACATTTAGGGCTATTTACAAATTAACCCTCACATTTGCACAATTTATCAATTTAGTCCATTTTTCTCAAAACATCAAATTCACAAAATCAACACATACACATACTTAGCCGAATGCATATACATCTCATTCAAGCCCATATTTTCATCAAATTTGAAATTTAGTCCCTCAAATAACTCTTTTCGCAATTTAGCCCTAATTAGCTAAATTCATCAAAAATTCAAGAACAAAACATGTTCATCTAGCTCAAATCTTTCATTTAACAACTAAACTCATCTCAAAACTCAACATATCAACAGTGGCATCTCACAAACATCATCAATTCATCAAATCGAGACATGGGCTTGATAGTAGACAAAGCAACGATTGCAAAACCGTAGAAATTATCAAAAACCAGCCGAAAACATACCTTGAATTTAGCTTGAACTTAACCGAAAATACAAAGCTTCAAAGCTTTCTTTTTCTTCGTGTTTTTCGGTGGAAAAATGGATGAACTAAAGTCCATTTTCATGCTTTAACTAATTAACTATCATATTATTAATCAATTTACAAGTTTGTCTTTGTAATATAAAATTTTTATACATAAATAACAAGGTCATTTTTTACCATAACCACCCACTAACTAAATAGTGGTTCAATTGCCACTTAAGGCCATAACTTTTAAAAGCCACAACACATAGGTTCTTTAACAAATAGCAAGCAACTTTCACATTCAATGCAATTTCATCCTTTTGTCAAATTAAACACACAGATGGACAAATTAACTTACGAAAATTTAATACATGCTTAGTCACATATCAACAGCACAGAATATAATATTAAAATATTACACAGACTTGGATTTGTGGTCCCGAAACCACTATTTCGACTAGGGTATAAACCAGACTATTACAAGTTCCGAACGTACCTTAGCCAACACTTAGTTGCCGATTGCAATTGCTACTCAATACTCACTATTTCATTTCAATTAACTATCATCCCTTCTTCAGTTTATTCGCACACTTAGTGCCCAAATAGTTAGCCAAAGCTAAATTAGCATCGCACACATAGTGCATCCATATCAAATTGATCTTAAATCGGTATCGCACATACAGTGTCACATAATCCGAGCCCTCACATAGCATTCACATTTCAATATTATCATACCATTCATTTCACAACATAAAACATAACTAGATACATGTATTATGTCTGAACTTACCTCGGACGTCGAACTATTGAAACGGTCGATTAATCGAGCACTTTATCTTTGCCTCGATCTCGATCCAAGCCTCTCCTTTCTTGGTCTATACACATTCAAATCCAATCCATACAATCACCAAATCATTTAGTTTAGTCCAAACACACATATTTAGGGCATTTTATAAAATAGCCCTCACATTTTCACATTTCGACACTTTAGTCCTTAATTCACAAAATCATCAAATCCATATAATTTCCTTTTACATAAGCTTAGCTAAATTTCCCTTGTGTTCATACAAGCCCACACATTTCATTTATTTCACATTTTAATCTCTCAATTTACATTCTCTCAATTTAGCCCAAAAACACACAAATTCATCAAATCTCCAAAGACAAGCTATCTTAATCAAACACATATCATTCATATTTCACCATCAACTAGCACATAGCTCAAGCATTCATCAATGGCTCATCACAAAAACATCATCAATTCGCAAAATTGTGACATGGGCTTGATAGTAGACTAAGCAACAATCTCAAAAACATAAAAATCATCAAAAACCAATCAAAAACATACCTTAAATTAAGCTTGGAACTAGTCGAAACTTAGAAAACCATGGATGCTTTCTTTTCTTCAACACATTCGGCCAACAAAGATGAATAATGGCCTATTTCCATGCTTTTTGTTTTATGAAATTAAGACTTAATTATTCATTTCCCATTTTACCCATTTATTTATCATATAAGACAAAATAACAATAAGGTTATTAAGTCATTTAACCATCCACTAACTTAATAATGGGTTATTTGCCTCATAAGGCCTCTACATTACAAAGACAACAACAATTTAAACACTCAACAATCAGTACATAGCATTTGCACTTTATGCAATTAAGTCTTTTTTCTGTAATTTAACACACAGTCGATAAAATTACCACATAGAATTTTCACACAAACTATATCACACAGAATCAAGTCCAAAAATAACATTAAAATATTATTTTGACCTCGGATTAGTGGTCTCGAAACCACTGCTCAGACTAGGGTCTAAACTAGGCTGTTATAACTCTCCCCCCTTAGGGATTTTCGTCCCCAAAAATCTTACCAATGAATAGGTGTGGATATTGCTCTCTCATAACGTTCTCAGGCTCCCACGTAGCTTCTTCAATTCCGTACTTGTGCCACAACAATTTCACTAAGGAAATTTTTTTGTTCCTTAATTCTTTGGTCTCTCGTGCTAAGATTCGAATCGGTGCTTCACTATACAACAAATCTTACCAAATTTCAACATTGGTAGGAGCGATCACGTGAGACGGATCAGATCAATACGGACGAAGCATTGACACATGAAACACATACTGAATCCTTTCTAACTCAGATGGCAACATCAATCTATACACAACCGGCCCAACACGTTCGATAATCTCATATGGTCCAATGAACCTCGGACTTAACATGTCTTTTCTGCCAAACCTAAGCATTTTCTTCCATGGAGCCACTTTCAAAAACACTTTATCACCAAATTCAAATTCAATATCTTTTCGTTTCAAGTCAGCATAAGACTTCTGACGATCTGAGGCCGCTTTCAAACTGTCACGAATCACTTTCACTTTCTATTCAGTTTCTTTAATAAGATCAACCCCGTGAATCTTATTCTCACTCAGCTCGGTCCAATATAATGGAGTTTGACATTTTCTACCATAAAGAGCCTCATACGGTGCCATTTTGATACTAGTTTGAAAACTACTGTTATACACAAATTCAATCAACAGTAGATGTTTTTCCCACGTATTCTCAAACTCAAGTACACAACACCTCAACATATCTTTAAGGACTTGAATGATCCGCTTGGATTGTCGATCCGTTTGCAGGTGAAATGCAGTGTTGAAATGCAATTTTGTGCCTAAAGTTTCTTGCTATCTTTTTCAAAATCGCGAAGTAAATCTCGGATCTCTATCAGATACAATAGATAGTGGCACCCCTTGAAATCTCACAATCTTAGTAATATACAATTCAACCAATCTATCGAGTGAATAATCTGTTCTCACCGGAATGAAATGAGATGATTTCGTCAATCTGTCAACTATCACCCAGATTGCATCTTTCTTTCCTAGAGATAAAGGCAACCCCGACACAAAGTCCATCGTAATTCTCTCCCATTTCCACTTAGGAATCATGATCGGTTGTAACAAACTGGACGAATCCTAATGTTCAGCTTTAACTTGCTAACAAATTAAACATTTCGACACAAAGTCAAAGATGTCTCATTTCATACCATGCCACCAATAAAAATGTTTTAAATCATTGTACAGTTTCGTACTCCCCGGGTGAACAGTTAAACGACTATTGTGAGCTTCATTTAAAATCATCAAAATCAACTCTGAATTTCTCGGGACACAAACCCGATCTCTAAATCTCAGACAATCATCACTGGCAACTTGATACTCTGAATCAACATTCAATTCACACTAAATTAGTTTAGCTATCATTTCAACATCACTTTTCTGTGCATCACAAATCTGACGTACAAACATTGGCTTTACCTTCCACTCTTCCAAGACCACAATATCATCACACAGATCTTTCGGAGCATTCATTGCTCGCAAAACACATATAGACTTTCTGCTCAAAGCATCAGCTAAAACATTAGCTTTACCCGGATGATAATCAATTACCAGTTCGTAATCTTTCAGCAATTCTAACCATCTTCTCTGTCGCAAATTCAATTCTTTCTGAGTCATCAAGTACTTCAAACTTTTATGATCAGTATAAATGTGACATTTCTCACCAAATAGATAGTGACGCCAAATCTTTAATACGAACACAATCGCGACCAATTCAAGGTCGTGCTTCAGGTAGTTCTTTTCATGCGGCTTTAACTGCCTCGAAGTATAAGCAATAACTTTACCTTTTTGCATCAGCACACAGCCCAAACCATTCAATGATGCATCACTGTAAACTATGAATTCTTTACCCGATTCAGGCTGAAATAACACTAGAGCTTTCATCAACAACGCTTTCAACTGCTCAAGGCTCTAATGGCACTTTTCTAACCACTCGAAATTAACATCTTTTTGTAGTAATCTCATCAACGGAGTCGCAATCCTCGAGAAGCCTTTCACAAACTGTCTATAATATCCCACTAGTTCTAGAAAACTACGGGCTTCAGACATATTTCTCGAAGGCTTCCATTCTAAAATAGCAGAGATTTTACTCGAATCAACTCGTATCCCTACAGCTGACACAATATGCCTCAGAAAACCAACCTTACGCAACCAGAATTCACATTTGCTAAACTTAGCATACAATTGTTTCTCACATAGAGTCTGTAGCACAATTCTTAAATGCTCGGCATGTTGTGTCTCATCACATGAATAGATCAAAATATCATCAATGAACACTACAACAAAACGATCCAAATACGGTTTGAATATCCGATTCATCAGATCCATAAACACTGTAGGAGTATTTGTTAATCCGAAAGGCATCACTAAGAATTTGTAATGTCCGTACCTTGTTCTGAAAGCGGTTTTTGGCACATCGGATTCTTTAACTCTCAACTGATAGTAGCCCGATCTCAAGTCTATCTTCGAAAACACTTTAGCTCCTCTCCACTGATCAAACAGATCATCAATAAGCGGCAACAGATATTTGTTCTTTATCATCACTTTGTTCAATTGTCGATAATCAATACACATTCTTAGAGTACCGTCTTTCTTTCTCACAAATAACACAGGAGCACCCCAGGGCGAAAAACTCGGTCTAGCAAACCCTCTATCAGTTAACTCTTGCAACTATGACTTTAACTCTTTTAATTCTATCGGTGCCATTCTATATGGAGCTATTGAGATAGGAGTAGTTCCCTGCACTAACTCAATACCAAATTCAACTTCTCGAATCGGAGGTAATCCCGGTAATTCTTCAGAAAACACATATGAAAACTCACTAACCATAGGCACAGATTCAACTTTCTTTTCTGACACTTTTGTATCAATCATATATGCCAAATAAGCTTCGCAACCCTTTCTCACATAGTTCAAAGCTTTCATTGCAGATACAATAGCTGGTAACCCTTTCAAAACACTGGATTTAATTCGAACTATCTTACCGCTCTGACTTCTCAATTTAATACTCTTTCTTTTACAATTCACAATAGCATTATGCAAAGTAAGCCAATCTATACCCAGGATTATATCAAATTCATTGAAGGGTATCAGCATCAAATTAACCGGAAAGCATATATCTCGAAACATCAATGGGCAATTCTTGAACACCTTATCCACCAAGACATATTTCCCTAAGGGATTCAATACTCTAACCACAATTTCAGTAGACTCAACAGGTAGAGTCTTATTCAATACTAGATTTATACACACATAGGAATGAGTTGAACTCGGATCTATTACTGCAATCACATCAGTATCAAATAGAGTAAAAGTACCAGTAATGACGTTTGGAGATGATGCTTCCTCTCGTGCGCGTAGAGCATAAGCTCAGGCAGGTGCTCTCGCCTCTGATCTCACAGCTGTATCAGTGGTCCCTCTTTGACTTCCACTCATATTTCTGACATTTTTGGGTGGTCTACCCCTAGCCATCACATTACTCGATCTCATATTCTGAACATTTTCTTCCTCAGTCATCTTTGGGCAGTCTTCAATGAAGTGATCTCGTGATCCACATTTATAACAAAATCTATTGTTGTACTTACCTGAGCAATCTCCCACATGTCGTCTTCCACACTGTCTACACTCAGGTTTGTTACTTTTGGCACTATCAACACTTGATTCTATTGGAGCTTGAGTTCTCAGACCAATACTTAGTCTTACGCGGTCTCTATTCGGATGTCCAAATGAAGTATGTGATCGATTGCTTATATCTCTAAATATCTTCGTGGAAGGTTGGGAAATCTTGCTCATCAATCTTTTTCTTTCATCACGAGCTTCAAAATCAGATTTCTTCTTTTCTTTACTGAGCTCCTCGGCTTTGCATGCTCTTTCGACTAACACAACAAATTCGGTTATATCCAGTATCCCAACCAACAACTTAATATCCTTATTCAACCCTTCTATAAAACGTTTACACATAGTAGCTTCGGTCGAAACACATTCCCGTGCATACTGGCTCAATCTCACAAATTTCTGCTCGTACTCAGTAACTGACAAACGACCCTTTTCAGCTCTAGAAACTCTTTACATTTCTGATCAATGAATCATTGACTAATATACTTCTTTCTAAACTCAGCTTGAAAGAAATCCTAGGTGATTCTCTCTCTCGGAACCACGAATATAAATGTTTTCAACCAGTTATACACAGTATCCCTTAACAATGAAACAACACATTTTATACATTCATCAGGAGGCAACGACATCTCATTAAATACTCGAAGGGTATTCTCGAGACAAAACTTAGCTCTCTCGGCATCATCATCGGCTGTGGCCCTAAACTCTTCGGCCCCGTACTTACAAATCTTATCCATAGGTGGTTTATTCCATCTGATCGAATCTACAACTTGTGGCACCACGGGTACTTGTGGGGGTGGAGGTTGTGGAGCAGCCAAATTCGTTCGAACGAACTCTGAAAACCACTCACTCATCATTCGGAAGAAGGCTTGCTTAGCCTCTCCTCCCTTACTACTTTCATTCTGTTAGAGGTGGCCGGCGCTGTCCCTTGAGTAGGAGCAGGTGCGTTGCTCTCAACATCGTCAGCAACTGCTCAATCGAAATCCATTACTATATGAAAACACATTTTCATCTGTCAGAATTCATCACACTATTGCAATTTCATATATGGCATGTATAGCTAGACTCACACACGCTACGTTAGTCCGAGAATCGACTAAATCGTAACTCTGATACAAATAAAATGTAACACCCCTAACCCGAGACTGTCATTAGAATAGGGTTAAGAGGCATTACCGAACAACCACAATAATTCATACCCATTCCACGACACAGAGTCTATCATCAATCATACATACTAAAATACGAACATACAATCCTTCATATAGGTCTACGAGACCTTAATCGAGTGTTAGAAAGGGGACGAGACTAAACTGAACACTAATGAAATTTTCAAAGTTTCAACATTCTTCAATACTGTTGAAGTCACACGCTCGTGCAATCAGGCTGTGTGCCTCACACAATCACCAGACATACCCATGTGTCCAGGCCGTGCCAAAATAGAGCATGTATTCTGACTTCTTCACACGGCCACTATGCACGCCCGTGTGCTAAGGTCGTGTACTTGTAGGCAATATGCTGACTTATTCACACGGCTACTAGGCACGTTCGTGTACCATGGTCGTGCATACTTGAGCTAGCTACTGACTTTATCCCACTATCACTAGGCACACCCGTATGCCATAACCGCGTAGGCAAAACAGGCCTTGCAAGGCCAATTTGCCACCTACACAAGGGTTTACCAACAAGCTTTAAAATAATGCCAATCCATGCTTTTAAATGCACTCAAACATACCATTTCATGCACTCAATAACCATCAACATTAACATCTACTTCCGTGCCTAATATCATCACAATAACTCCATTCAAAATAACAATAGTATATCTTAAAATATACATATATCAAAAATTAGGTAATTCATGCTATAATTCATCTTTAAACCACACTTTTCATCAACCATAAAGTCTTGAAATATACCACAATCATAGCTTATTCATAAAATTCTACATCATTCAACTTCCTAGCCAATTCATATGGCAAGGATTAAACATCTCAAGACATATCTTAACTTCTGGCCTATACATGCCATATTTCAACTATATACATCTTTTCAAAGGTACCAAAATTGATTGCTGAAAGTGTGATAGAGATGCTGACTATTCCCGGATCTGAGCTAGCTTTACTGACACTGTAAAACAGAGAAACATAATACAATATATCGAAACAAGCTATCACATAGATTAATTCGTAATCATATATATACCACACCATCCACAAATAGTATGTTCAATCAACATTCCATAACTCATTCATAGTTTCATCAACCACATAGGTTCCGAACGTACCTTAGCCAACACTTAGATGTCGATTACAATTGCTACTCGATACTCACTATTTCTGTAACACCCCTTACCCGTGTTCTACGCCGGAACTGGGCTCGAGGCATTACCTTAATAAAGTCCTCATGATCGCCACTTGCCCATCCTACTCTCTCTAGTCACCTCAACAACCTCATTCTCAACTTACGAGGCCTCACTCATACACACAAGGGCTCTAAAGACTATTTCGGAGCTTTTTTGAATCTTAATTTTTTTTCTCTTTTATACAGGCTCACACGCCTGTGTAAGATGAGACACGCCCGTGTGTAGACACACACACCCATGCCTTCAACCCTTGCATGAAAACCCAAGCATTCTGCCAATGCCCCATGGCTAGGGTACACGCCCGTGCTCTCCAACCGTGGTGAACACTGACTTCACTTACACGACCTAGAGCCTAGACACACGCCCGTGTGGCTAGCTCGTGGCCAAATCTAACTTAAAATTTCAACATGCAGGGACACACGGCCAAGTCGCACGCCCATGGGCTGACCGTGTGTCATACATGGCCTAGACACATGCCCGTATGTCTATCCACATGGACAAGAACAAAGCTATTTGCTAAGCCCTTCTCACCCTTATAGCATACACAACATGCACTCATTCAACACATCCATAATCAACTCAAATGAAATCACAATCTCACATGGATAACTACATCTTTTCATATAATATAACAGCCAACAACTATGGCATTATACAAAATAGATTATCAAACTATGGGCTACCACATCCTAGCCATTTACAAATAAACTCACCAACTTGTCTAGCCTCTATACATGCCACATACAAAACATTGAGTCTCATGTACCAGAGTGTGCTGATAATGTGGACGATCTTCCAATTAATCCTCGTATCTTGATTCAACACTTTTACTCTATAAAACAAGGGAAAAGAAAGGGAGTAAGCTTTGAGCTCAGTAAGTTTACACATAAACAATTAAGAATCATAGTATAAGCTAAACAACAATTAGCATTATACTAACATATAATGTACACCTATGCTTTCTCTTTCTCTCCCTTACCATATTTTCAACACATCATGAGTCACATACTTATAACCATTGAAATGCACCCTTGCATTCAATATCACATTTACATAATATACAACACAACATTATTTCTTGATAATTCATCCACGCAGCTAATTTCTCAATAATACAACCACACAGCTAATCCACACAGCTAATTTCTCGGTGGATTCGCACTTAGCCCACCACAATCAATTAATAAGGTAGTATCACACTTAGCCTACCACAAAGGTAATCATAGTGGTTTCACACATAGCCCACTAGACGATATACCTAACGATAGTATCGCACATAGCCAGCTCATCGTCAATATGCATTAGGATGGTAACGTACTTAGCCCACCATTTAGCATTCTCACTACACATTCACATCTCTACTTACTTAACCATACATCTATTCACAATTCTACCACATTCATCCTGCATAGGTTCTCAATCATTCTCAATCATGCTACACACTAGCTAGCATTAACAAATTGTAAGTATGAGTGCATTGTTTATGCATAGACTTACCTCGATACTCAAAAGTATAGAAATATGCAATTTAATCCACCACCTTGCTCTTGCCTCGGTTTAGATCCAGACTTTTTCTTTCTTGATCTATAATGAATAAATCAGCTTATTCAATACACACATTGACTAAATTGACACTTATCTCATACTTTGGCAAAATTACTCTTTTGCCCCTAATCTTTCTCATAATTACACTTTTGCCCCAAGGCTCGTAAAGTGATTATTATTCAACTTTCTAGCCTTTCATTTTCAGCCGAATCACTTACTCACCTAAAGCTATCATCAATTCTCACTAAATCACACATGTATGACTAAACTCAAGACTTTTACAAACTAGTCCCTACATGCATTTTCATGGAAAATCATTTGGCAAAATATGTTTCCACTACATCAAGCTTTCATATTCTTCCATAAAACACCAAAATACATGCATGTCATGCATAGGGACATTTTTTAACATCCATCATAGCTCATCAAATAGCTAAAAATAGCTTACTCATGCTACTAGGACTTCAAAAATACGAAGAATATCAAAAACGGGGCTTGGATGCACTTACTAGAAAGCTTGAAAAATTTGAAGAGCCCTAACAATGGCTCTCTCAATTTTCAACAGCCTTGGAGAAGAAGATGAAAGGATTTTGTCATCTTTTCTCCCATTTTAACTTAATTGGTAAATGACCAAAATGCCCTTTTTGATAAACTTCCTATTTTAACTCATCCATGCCCAATTTTGTCCAAAAATTAAAAATTGGGAAAATTACTCATTAAGGACCTCTAATATATATTCTAAAGCCATTTCACACAAATAGCTTCTAGAATCTCACAATTTGCAACTTTTGGAATTTAGTCCTTTTGGACAATTCAACCGCAATTTCACAAAATTGCTTCATGAAATTTTCACACTCGCATGCATACATGGCATAAACCTCAAAAACTCATACATATACCTCGAATTTGTGGTCTCGCACCACTATTTTGACTAGGCCCTAAACTGAGATTTTACAACTCTCCCCCTTTAGAGATTTTTGCCCTCGAAAATCTTACCAGTAAAGAGGTTTGGATGTTGCTCTCTCATGGATTCTTCTGTTTCCCACGTAGCCTCTTCCACACCGTGTTTCTACTACAACACTTTCACTAGTGCTATGCTCTTATTTCTCAACTGTTTCACCTTTCGAGCCAAGATCTTAATCGGCTCCTCTTCATAAGACATATCCGGTCTTATTTCAATTTTCATTGAAGGAATCACATGTGAAGGATTGGAGCAATACTGTCTCAACATCGATACATGGAACACATTATGAACCTTTTCCAACTCTACCGGCAAAGCCAACCGGCAAACTACTGGCCCAACTCTGTCTATAATCTCATACGGCCCTAAAAATCTTGGACTCAATTTCCCTTTTCGTCCAAATCTTATAATCTTCTTCCATGGGGACACTTTCAAAAACACTTTGTCACCCACCTCAAACTCAATCTGTTTTCTTTTCAAATCCGCGTATGACTTCTGTCGGTCCGCAGCAGCTTTCAGACTATTATGGATTACTCTCACTTTCTCTTCAGTTTCTTTTACCAGATCAACTCCATGGATCCGTTTCTCACTAAGCTCGGTCCAATACAAAAGAGTCCGACACTTACTACCATACAAAGCCTCATACGGAGCCATCCGTATACTCGACTGGTAACTGTTGTTGTAAGCAAATTCGACCAAAGGTAGATATCTCTCCCAACTACCTACGAATTCTAATACACAGCATCAAAGCATGTTTTCAAGAATTTGAATTACTCTTTCAGACTAACCATCAGTTTGCGGATGGAATGTAGTACTGAAATTTAATCTCGTACCCATGGCCTCTTGCAACTTCTTCCAAAACCTCAAAGTAAATCTCAGGTCTCTATCCGATATAATAGACATAGGCACACCATGCAATCTCACTATCTCTGCAACATACAACTCAGCTAGCTTATCCAGAGAATAATTAACACGTACTGGAATAAAGTGAGCCAACTTCATTAGTCTATCCATAACAACCCACATAGCATCTCACTTTTTTGGAGTCATCAGCAACCCCCACACAAAATCCATGGTAACCCGATCCCATTTCCATTCAGGAACCATCACTAGTTGAAGCAATTCTGAAGGCCCTTGGTGCTCAACTTTCACCTGTTGACAAATCAAACACTTTGCCACAAACTCTGAAATGTCTCTTTTCATGCTAGGCCACCAATACAACTTCCTCAAGTCATTGTACATTTTCGTACTGCCCGGATGTACTGACAAACATCCATTGCAGGCCTCATGCAAAACCTTTCGGATTAACTCTTCATCTTTCAGTACACAAATTCTGTCATGGTATAGGAAACAATCATTTGAGCCCACTCGAAGATCAGAACCACTTTCAGATCCGCGCTTTGCTCTCTTAGCTTGCATCTCACTGTCATTTCTCTGAGCCTCACATATCTGTTGAACAAATAGTGGCTTAGCTCTCAAATCTGCCAAAATAGCACCGGCATCAGACAATGCTAAACTCGTGCTCATAAGTTTTAGAGCATATAAGGATTTCCTACTCAGGGCATCCGCAACCACATTCATTTTTCCCGGGTGATAATCAATGACTAATTCATAGTCTTTCAATAACTCAAGCCACAGCCTTTGTCTCAAATTTAGATCCTTCTGATCCATCAAATATCTCAAACTCTTGTGATCCGTAAAGATTCGGCACTTCTCACCATACAAGTAATGTCGCCAAATCTTTAACGCAAAAACAATCGCAGCCAACTCCGAATCATAAGTCGAATAATTCTTCTCGTGCGATTTTAGCTGTCTCGAGGCGTAAGCGACTACCTTACCCTCTTCCATCAACACGCAACTGAGACCAATAAATGACGCATCACTGTAAACCATAAACTCTTTCCCCGATTCTGGTTGAACCAGAACCAGTAACTCAGTCAACATTGTTTTTAGTCTCTCAAAACTCTGTTGACATGTCTCAGTCCATTCAAACTTGACATTTTTGTACAATAGTTTCGTCATCGGGGTAGCTATCACAGAGAACCCCTTTACGAAACGTCTGTAATATCCCGCTAATCCCAAGAAACTTCTAATTTTTGACACGTTCCTCGACTGTTTCCAATCTACAATAGCCGAAATCTTACTTGGGTCAACTCTGACACCATCACCCGACACAATGTGTCCTAAGAATCCGACCTCTCGGAGCCAAAACTCATTTTTGCTAAACTTAGCATACAACTGCTTATCCCTTAAAGTTTACAAGATAATTCTCAAATGCTCTTCATGATCGTTCTCATCCAGAGAATAGATCAATATGTTGTCAATAAAGATAACTACAAACTTGTTCACATATGGTCTGAAAACACGGTTCATCAGATCCAGAAAAATCGCAGGTGCATTCGTTAAACCAAATGGCATAACCAAAAACTCATAATGGCCATACCTTGTTCGAAATGCAGTTTTCAACACATCTTGCTCTTTCACTCTCAACTGATAGTAACAAGACCTCAGGTCTATCTTGGAGAATACTGTAGCTCCTTTCAGTTGATCAAAAAGATCATCTACCCTTGGTAAAGGATACTTATTCTTCACCGTCACCTTATTGAGTTGCCTATAGTCTATGCACAACCTTATAGACCCATCTTTCTTTTTCACAAATAGCACCGGAGCACCCCACGGTGAGTAGCTCGGTCTTACAAAACCCTTATCTGTCAACTCTTGCAACTAAAACTTCAGTTTCTTCAACTCTAAAGGTGCCATTCTATATGGAGCAATTGAAATAGGTGTCATTCCCGGAATCAACTCGATCCCAAACTCGACCTCTCGTACTGGAGGTAATCTAGGTAACTCTTCCGGGAATACATCTGGATATTCGCGTACCACTAGCACTGTTTCAAACTTCACTCCAACCTCTTAAGTATTCAACACAAAGGCGAGATAGGACTCACATCCTTTTTTCAAACATTTCTCAGCCACTAGAGAAGAAATCATCACTGGTAGACTATCCGATCCACCTGATTCAACCTGAACTACATCTCCACTCTCACATTTCAATTCAATGTACTTACTACCACAGTTCACTAAAACACTATGGATAATCAACCAATCCCAGCCTAGGATTAAGTCAAACTCATCAAACGGCAACAACATAAGGTTTGCCAAAAAACAATGATTCTCAATCAATAAAGGACAATTTTTACACACTTTGTCCACTAACACATGCTTTCCTAATGGGTTTGACACCTTAACCACAATATCCATAGACTTAACGGTCATACTCAAACTAGAGGCTAGTCTCATGCAAATATAAGAATGAGTAGACCCTGGATCTATTAAAGCAATAACGAAGGTGTCATAGAGAGAAAAAGTAGCCGTTATCACGTCTGGGGAGGATGCCTCTTCGCGAGCGCGAATAGCATACGTCCTCGCAGGTTCCCGACCCTCCGGTCTCACAGCAAAGTCTCTAGATGCACCTCTACCACTATTCCCACCTCTCGGGTTCCTAGGTAGTCTACCTCTTGCAAACATATCACTGGATCTTATCTCTTGCTTCTCTTTCTTATCATCCCTCTTTGGGCAGTTTCAGATAAAGTGATCAGGGGAACCGTATTTATAACAATTCCAGCTGTTACCCCAACACTCTCCGGTGTGATATCTACCACAATTTGGACACTCCGGCTTACTCTTCAAATTGCCTACACTTTGTATCGAGGTGGCTTGGACTCTCAAACCCAAAAAAGTATTGCCCAAGTCTCTATGCGAATATCCCACTGGTGCTGTCGTCTGAGGATTCCCTTCCTTTGATCTTTTCAATTGGGCTTGATACGATTTGCCCATCAGCCTCTTTCTGGCATCTCGGGCTTCACTCACAGCCTTTCTCTTTTCTTTACTCAACTTGTCGGCCTTACTTGCCCTTTCCACCAACACAACAAACTCTTTCAACTCCAAAATACCCACTAGTAGTTTGATGTCCTAATTCAGTCCATCCTCAAACCTCTTACACAAGATGGTCTCTGTCGATACACACTCTTGAGCATATTTGCTAAGCCTAACAAACTCATGCTCATACTCTGCTACTGACATTCTTCCTTGCTTCAAATCAAGGAACTCTTTCCTTTTTCGATCAGTAAATCATTGGCTTATAAACTTCTTGCGGAACTCTTCCAGAAAGAAGTCCCACATCACCCGCTCTTTCGGGACCACTAACGTTAGCGTCTTCCACCAAAGGTATGCCGAATCTCTTAGCAAGGATACAACACACTTCAAGCTCTCTTCAGGTGCACATGAGAGTTCATCAAACACCCTAATCTAGTTCTCTAACCAGAACTCTGCCCTTTCAGGGTCATCATCTACCTTAGCTCTAAACTCTTTAGCCTCGTGATTCCTAATCTTATCCACTAGGGGTTTTGATATCCTCACTACATCAATATCTTGAGGAGCCACTGGATTTGGCTGAGGTATAGGAGGAGGTGGAGGAGGTTGAGCATTAGGGTTCGCTCGAACATAGTCTAAGTACCAATTACTCATCATCTGGAGAAAGGCTTCCCGTGCCTCTTCTCCTTGACCCCTAGCCTCGGGTCCACTTTGTACCAGCACGGTTCCTTGCGTAGGAGCCGGCGCATTACTAGCTGCTTCATCAGCAATAGATTGATTGCGATTCATATACTATATGAAACAAGATTTAAAATCATCAGAAACCACCACACTATCATTGTACACTTATGGCATGTATAGCTAGACTCTTACACCCGCTACGGTAGTCCTAGAACCGACTAAACCCTAGCTATGATACCACTAAATGTAACACCCCTTACCCTTATTCTATGCCGAAACCAGGCTCGAGGCGTTACCTTAATAAAGTCCTCATGATTGCCACTTAGGCCGATCGTGACCACTCTCTCTAGTTATCTCAACAACCTCATTCTCGACTTACGAGGCCACACTCATACACATGAGGGTCTCGAGACTATTCTGGAGCATTTTCAAATTTTAAATTTTTTTCTCTTTTATACAAGGCTCACATGCCCGTGTAAGATGAGACACGCCCGTGTGTAGACACACACGCTGATGCCTTCAACCCGTGTATGAAATCCCAAGCATTCTGCTAATGCCCCACGGCTAGGGTACACGCTCGTGCTCTCCAACCGTGGTGAACACTGACTTCACTTACATGACCTAGAGCCTAGACACACGCCCGTGTGGCTAGCTCGTGGCCAAATATAACTTAAAATTTCAACATGCAGGGGACACACGGCCAAGTCACATGCCCATGGACTGACCGTGTGTCACACACGGCCTAGACACATGCCCGTGTGTCTATCCACATGGACAAGAACAAAGTTATTTGCTAAGCCCTTCTCACCCTTATAGCATTCACAACATGCACTCATTCAACACATCCATAATCAACTCAAATGAAATCACAATCTCACATGGATAACTACATCTTTTCATATAATATAACAGCCAACAACTATGGCATTATACAAAATAGATTATCAAACTATGGGCTAACACATCCTAGCCATTTACAACAAAATTCACTAACTTGTCTAGCCTCTATACAAGCCATATACAAAACATTAAGTCTCATGTGTCAGAGTGTGCTGATAATGTGGACGATCTTCCAATTGATCCTCGTATCTTGATTGATAAACAGTAATTATAACATATTTTAATCCCACATTTAGCTTACTTTTTGATGATTTATTCCTTGATTTATATAAAAAGGTGTTTGTAATCCTTTCTTTTCATGTTTTATACCCAGGAAAGCAACCGAGGATGAAAAGAACACAAAATAGGCCCAAAACGGGGTAAAATGGGCCTTAGCACGAATTTGACACGGCCTGGCCCAAAGCCCATACGGCCGTGCCTCGACGAACACCTAGAGCATGGCTTGGACCCGACAAACACGACCGTGCCTCATTAAAAGTCCAAACATGGCCTGGCCACGATTCACATAGGCGTGTGCCATGGCCGTGTCCCTGTCGCTGGAAAGAGCAATTACATTCGGGAAAGGATACTTGGAAGCAAAGAAACACATTATTCAAACACCCTATTAGGAATTCTACTTAAATTAGGATACTTAGGGGCCAAGTAAGGCATCTCAAAGTCTATATAAACACCCAAGGAGGCAACTTGAAGGGGGGAGTTCAGCAGAAGCCGAAACTGAAGGCGTCAAAGCTAGGCCAAGGAGCCAAGCTGAGAAGGTCAGAATTAGGGAATAACATGAGGATAACCAGTTGATCCATCCCAAGAAGCCAGAATTATACTCAAGACGGAAAAATTCTCCTTCAATTCCTTCAGGGGGTTTTAGGAATTTCTTATATTTGGTTTTATCTTTTCTCTTATGATGTTCTTTTTATTCATTATGAACTAAACCCTTCAGATACCTGAAGGGGATAAAACCTAGATGAATTTTGTTATTTGATTTCTAAGTTATATGATAATTGCTTAGTTTGTTCTTAATTATGTTGCTTAATCCAAATCTAATGTGTTTAGGTGGAGGAGGAATAGACCCTGCCTAAGAGTAGATCTAACATGATTAAGCGGAGTTGATCGAATGCCTTGAGATAGGGTTACGAGATTTTGCCAAATTAGGGTGAAACCTAATATGGGAGTCCATTGATCGATTTACTGCTATCCTAGGGGGTTATTATAAGCGAACGAGAGTTCCACTAATTAACCTAGGGTTAGACGTTATTCACCTCGAGAGAGGGTTTAATATAGGTTAGGGAGTTTTACGAATCAAGCTAAGTAAAGAAATCATATAATTTAGGGTTAGATAACAAGTGAAGTCTAGGTGGATTCTTCTTGAGGGTGTCTTAGTAATCAACTGAGTTTTCCTTAAAAGTTATTTTCCTATTCATCCTTTTTGTCTTTGTGTCCTTAGTTTAGTCTTCGTCAATATAATTTAAAGCAACTTCACTCTATTTTTAAGGCTAATTAATAAAAAGAAAGTTAGTATTAGTACTCTTAGTTCCTTTGGGTTCGATATCCGGTCTTGCCTAAACTATATTACTGTTCGATAGGTACACTTGCCTTTAATCGTTGTCAGAGTTAGTTTTCAGGTTTTGATCATTCTTTTATAAATTTTAAAACTCTACTTTCAGCGATCAAGTTTTTGGCGCCGTTGCCGAGGAACTAAAATATTAAGAAAGCTCTATTTTTATTACTTTAGCCATTTTTTATTATTGCATTTTACTTTCATTATTATTTTTTATTTCTTCTTTTTATTTTTAGTTTGCTAATTTTTCCTCTATTTTGCTTTTGGTAGATAATTTTAGTCTATAGAGAAGGTGGCACTGAATAATTATCAGTGGCAAGTCATGAGGACAATTCCTACTAAAGCAGCCAGTGCCTTCGACCTCGACGTGTTCACCAAGTTATCTACCCAGTTAGAGATGATAAATAAAAAGAACGATGGTTTGTGTAGTCTCTCGCAAGTACACCCAGTAATGCAATATGACTTGAATCCAAGAGGCGTGGCGAATCCTGAGTACCTAAGCTACGAATATGGCATGGAGAACGAACAAGTCCACTATATTGGTAACTACTCTAGACCTCAAAATAATTTTTATAATGACACTTATAATGCAGGTTGGAGGTACCATCCCAATTTCTCGTGGAATGATCAAAGTAGCCAAAGATAGGAACTTCCTCCAAATTTTCAACAACCACCTCACCAACAGGAAGAGGAGTCAAACATTGAAGAGATGCTGACAAAATTCATGGCAACCACAGATACTCGTCACCAAGACATTGAGAAAACATTTAAAAGTCAACAAACACCGGTTGAAGAGAACAAGAACCGATTAGAGGAAGTTACTAAGTCAGTGAGGGAAGTCACTAAGGCAGTCGAACAACTCGCAAAGCTCATGTCAGAACGACCGCAAGGACATCTACTGAGTAACACCGAGATTAATCCAAAGGAGCAAATTCAAGCCATTGCAACTCAAGAAAATGCAGAGATAGACGAACCCATCTAGCAACAAGAAAACAAGGTAGACAAAAGAGAAATAGAGGTAACGCAAGAAAATCCGAAACCGGTAATAAAGGAGTATCAACCTCGCATTCCTTATCCCGAAGCATTAAAAGAGAGCGATTGAAGACCAGGTTCGGTAAGTTTCTTAAACTTTTAAAGAAATTACATATCAACTTACCTCTTCTTGAAGCTCTTTCACAGATGCCAGACTCTAGAAAATTTTTAGGGGAGCTATTAACGAAAAAGCAAAGGATAGACGATAAATCACATGTGGAACTCAACGCAAACTGCTCAGCAATTCTACAAAATAGACTACCACAAAAATTAAAAGATTCAGGGAGTTTTACAATTCCATGCATAATTGGTAGTTTATCTATAGAAAATACGTTAGCTGATTTAGGGGCAAGCATAAATGTTATGCCTTATAAACTGTTTAAACAACTAGGTCTAAGGAAACCCAAACAAACTAGGATGAGCGTTCAATTAACTGATAAAACTATCAGAATTCCTAGGGGTATAATAGAAAATGTTCTAATCAAAACTAATAAATTCGTATTCCCAATAGACTTTGTCGTTTTAGACATGGATGAGGACAATAATATTCCTTTAATTTTAGGGCGTCCCTTTTTAGCCACTGCCATAGCGAAAATTGATATCTATGCAGGTGAACTCATATTTCACATAGGCGATGAGATAGTTACGCTTCAAGCTCTTGACTCGGCCAGAACATCAAGTGATAAAGAATACCAACCTCGTGTGCCATATCCCAACACAATAAAGAAAAACCACACAGAGGAAGAATTTGATGAACTCACACTTCGTGTAGACGACGAAACAATCACTCTTCAAGCTCTTGACCCAACTAGCACATCGAGTAATAAAGGTATGAACAATAATTTTATTAATAACCATTTGGTTCAACCTTCTTTACAGGAATCATCACGAACTCACCTAGCTGAGCTAGATCTTAGACCTTGTGCCAACAAAGAAGAATTAGATGAGGAACGAAGCCTTAGGGTCGACAAACTAGAAGAGTGGACAACACAATTTGAAAAAGAACCGGAACCACACGAAGTGAAACCAGTGGAAACCCCAGACGAGCTGATATGAACAACAAATCATATCAAAATAGAGGATCAGGTATTGTTGAATAAGGAAGACCCTAGAATCACCAATTCAGACCTCAAGGCAAACGAAGAAATCACTTTTGAGGTACTTAATGTCTTCCTATACGGGATAGTCGAGGTAAGCAATCCTAAATTCATCCCTTTTGAGGTAAACACTACTTGACTGAAACTTTATATCAAAAATCGAGTTGAGCGCATGAGAAAGGATTTTCACCTCCTCAAACCACCATGACCATACGAATAATAGGTAAAGTCTAGCTTAAGACTATAAACGAGCGCTTCTCGGGAGGCAACCCGAGCACTAACCTCATTTAAATTTTCATATTTTATTTTAATTTTTACTTTCATATTTTTTTTCAGCATCTAACTACAAACTAACCGAATAAGTAAAACACGATTTCCATACCACATGGCCTTGCACACGGCCGTGTGGACACCACGGGTAGGCACATGGGCGTGGACCGTATCACTATTTAATTTACTTTTATTTTTATTTTATTTTTTATTTTTATTTTTATTTTCATTTTTATTTTTATTCTTATCTTTATTTTTTATTCTTTTATTTTTATTTTTATCTTCTTCATTCTTTTCCTTTTTATGTCATTTAGACTTAGCTTAGGACACAATAAAATTCGACCGGCTGCTTCGAGGATTGTTTAAACGGTTCGAGACGTTCCCCCACGTTCACCTCCAATCCTATCTGGTTTCTTTTCATTGACTTCATCCAAAATCCAGGAAGTTTCACATCTCTCCCTATCTTTTGATTTTCTCACTACATTGCCATTTTATCTATCTTTGTACATTGAGGGCAATGTACATCTTAAGTGTGGGGGGGTTAACTATAGTATTATTTGAAAGTCCCTGAATTATGCCTTGTTATAAAGTAAGTTTCTCATATTATGATTAGAATGAAATTTCTTTGATTTATGATTTTTATTGATATGTTTTGGATTAAGTCATAGTTAATTTTGCATTGATGATTAAATTTGAAGAATACTAGGGAATCAAGCATGATAAGTCTAAATTTCAAAATTTAAAATTTTAGGTTGTTAACCTGAATTTGAATGATATCTTGAAGTTTGAAATTTATAAGGTTGATGTCAAAAACACCCATAATATTTGTGAGATTTTGAGCCTTATAGAGCATAATTCTTTTTCGTGCTCACTTTAATGATAACGAATGTGTCAACTATGAACTATTATTCTAGAACTTGCCTCGTTTATACATGTTGAGACCACAGTTATGATTTGATATATCGAGATGATAAAGACACCTAGGTTTTTAACTCACTTACACCACTAAAAAGCCTACCCTCATAATTAACCCCTAGTGAACCCCGTTGAGCCTAACAACCCTTTTATTGACTCACCCACTAATTTTAACCCAGAACCCTTTGTATTTAATATCACCCTTCTTTTTAACTACCCTTTAATCGAGATATGATTTGATTAGTTACCTAAGTTTTTATGAATTATTATTATTTGAAGTTGTCTTTACTTAGTTTGTTTTGTTCTTAAAAAAAAAAAATCAAAGTATAGTCAATATTAGTATTATGAAGAGTGAGCTTATACAAATTAAAGTCTAATTAAAAAAAGAAAAAAAGCTCGTAGGTTTATTATTATTTTCAGTTGATGTAATTATTATCTCAGAAATTTTTAGGTAGGTAATTTATCAATTCAATCTCGATTCTAACCTTCTAATTTCAGCCTTTATCCACAATGTTAACCCTAGCCCTGTTACAACCCTAACAAAGACCTTTTGATCTGTTTATCATATCATTTTACAGTGGTGGAGATTTGATTTTCAAGCAAGCCTATGGGATTAACTTTTCAGGTTCAACTTATGAGTGCTTAATTTTGACCCTTAAACACTTTTTGAGTGATTTGAGTGAAATCTTTTGTGAGGATGTCAATCCTTGTAGATTTTGAATTAAAGGTAATTGTTTAGATGAAGGGAAACACCTCTGTTTTCGTGCTACAAATGGATGGCTTATCTTGTTTGAATCTTTAGGACTCTTTGAGTTAAATTATCCATGTATAAATTATCTATGAATTAGGATAAGGCATTGTTGATAGGAATTATGAATCATGGAAAGTTCATTTTAATTGTAAGTTGAGAATTTTGCTTGAGGACAAGCAACAGCTTAAGTGTGGGGGTATTTGATAAACCGTAATTATAACATATTTTAATCCCACATTTAGCTTACTTTTTGATGATTTATTCCTTGATTTATATACAAAGGTGCTTGTAATCCTTTCTTTTCATGTTTTATACCCAGGAAAGCACCCGAGGATGAAAAGAACACAAAACGAGCCCAAAACGGAGTAAAATGGGCCTTAGCACGAAATTGACACGGCCTGGCCCAAAGCCCACACGGCCGTGCCTCGACGAACACCTAGAGCACGGCCTGGACCAGACAAACATGACCGTGCCTCATTAAAAGTCCAAACACAGCCTGGCCACGATTCACACGGGTGTGTGCCATGGCCGGTCCTTGTCGCTGGAAAGAGCAATTACATTCGGGAAAGGATACTTGGAAGCAAAGAAACATATTCCAAAGCCTATTCGAACACCCTATTAGGAATTCTACTTAAATTAGGTTACTTAAGGGCCAAGTAAGGCATCTCAAAGTCTATATAAAAACCCAATGAGGTAACTTGAATGGGGGAGTTCGACAGAAGCCGAAACCAGAGGCGTCAAAGCTAGGCCAAGGAGCGAAGCCGAGAAGGTCAGAATTAGGGACTAACACGAGAATAGCCAGTTGATCCATCCCAAGAAGCCAGAATTATACTCAAGACGGCGGAATTCTCCTTCAATTCCTTTAGGGGGTTTTAGGAATTTCTTATGTTTTGTTTTATCTTTTCTCTTATGATGTTATTTTTATTCATTATGAACTAAACCCTTCAGATACCTGAAGGGGATGAAACCTAGATGAATTTTGTTATTTGATTTCTAAGTTATCTGATAATTGCTTAGTTTGTTCTTAATTATGTTGCTTAATCCAAATCTAATGTGCTTAGGTGGACGAGGAATAGACCCTGCCCAATAGTAGATCTAACATAATTAAGCGGATTTGATCAAACGCCTAGAGATAGGGTTACGAGATTTTGTCGGATTAGGGTGAAACCTAATATAGGAGTCCATTGATTGATTTACTGCTAACCTAGGGGGTTATTATAAGCGAACGAGAGTTCCACTAATTAACCTAGGGTTAGACGTTATTCGCCTCGAGAGAGGGTTTAATATAGGTTAGGGAGTCTTACGGATCAAGCTAAGTAAAGAAATCATATAATTTAGGGTTAGATAACAAGTGAAGTCTAGGTGGATTCTTCCTGAGGGTATCGTCGTAATCAAATGAGTTTTCCTTAAAAGTTTTTTTTCCTATTCGTCCTTTTTGTCTTTGTGTCCTTAGTTTAAAGCAACTTCGCTCTATTTTTAAGGCTAAATAATAAAAAGAAAGTTAGTATTAGTACTCTTAGTTCCTTTGGGTTCGATATCCAGTCTTGCCTGAACTATACTACTGTTCGATAGGTACACTTGCCTTTAATCGTTGTTAGAGTTAGTTTTCAGGTTTTGATCATTCTTTTATAAATTTTAAAACTCTGATTTCAGCGTTCATTGATTCAACACTTTTACTCTATAAGACAAGGGAAAAGAAAAGGGAGTAAGCTTTGAGCTTAGAAAGTTTACACATAAGCAATTAGGCATCATAGTATAAGCTAAACAACAATTAGCATTATACTAACATATAATGTACAACTATACTTACTCTTTCTATCCCTTACCACATTTCCAACACATCATGAGCCACATACTCATAACCATTGAAATGCACCCCTGCATTCAATATCAAATTTACACAATATACAACATAACATTATTTCTCGTTAATTCATCCACACAGCTAATTTCTCAATAATACAACCACACAGCTAATCCACACAGTTAACCCACACAGCTAATTTCTCAATAATACAACCACACAGCTAATCCACACAGTTAATTTCTCGGTGGTTTCGCACTTAGCCCACCACAATCAGTTAATAAGGTAGTATTGCACTTAGCCTACCACAAAGGTAATCATAGTTGTTTCGTACATAGCCCACTAGACGATATACATAATGATAGGATCGCACATAGCCAGCTCATCGTCAATATGCATTAGGATGGTATCGTACTTAGCCAACCATTTAGCATTCTCACTACACATTCGCATATCTACTTACTTAACCATGCATCCATTCACAAATTCTACCACATTCATCCCACATAGGTTCTCAATCATTCTCAATCAAGCTACACACTAGCTAGCATTAACAAATTGTAAGTATGAATGCATTGTTTATGCATAGACTTACCTTGATACTCAAAAGTATATAAATATGCAATTTAGTCCACCACCTTGCTCTTGCCTCGGTTTAGATCCGAACTTTGTCTTTCTTAATCTATAATGAATAAATCAGCTTATTCAATACACACATTGACTAAATTGACACTTATCTCATACTTTGGCAAAATTACTCTTTTGCCCCTAATCTTTCTCATAAGTATACTTTTGCCTCAGGGTTCGGAAAGTGATTTTTATTCAACTTTCTAGCCTTTCATGCTTAGCCAAATCACTTACTCAACTAAAGCTATCATCAATTCTCACTAAATAACACATGTATGACTAAACTCAAGACTTTTACAAACTAGTCCCTACATGCATTTTCATGGAAAATCACTTGGCAAAAGATGTTTCTACTACATCAAGCTTTCATATTCTTCCATAAAACACCAAAATACATGCATGTCGTACATAGACACATTTTTGAACATCCATCATAGCTCATCAAATAGCTAAAAATAGCTTACTTATGCTAATAGGACTTCAAAAATACGAAGAATATCAACAACGAGGCTTGGATGCACTTTCTAGCAAGCTTGAAAATTTTGAAGAACCCTAACAATGGCTCTCTCAATTTTCAGTAGCCTTGGAGAAGAAAATGAATGAACTTTGTCATGTTTTCTCCCATTTTAATCATTTAATTAGTAAATGACCAAGATGCCCTTTTTGATAAACTTCCTATTTTAACTCATCCATGCCCAATTTTGTCCAAAAATTAAAAATTGGGAAAATTACTCATTAAGGACCTCTAATATATATTCTAAAGCCATTTCACACAAATAGCTTCTAGAATATCACATTTTGCAACTTTTGCAATTTAGTCCTTTTGGACAATTCAACCGCAATTTCACAAAATTGTTTCATGAAACTTTCACACTAGCATGCATACATGGCATAAACCTCAAAAACACATAAATATACCTCGAATTTGTGGTCTCGCACCACTATTCTGACTAGGCCCTAAACCGAGATGTTACAATTTCATTTCAATTAACTATCATCCCTTCTTCAATTCTTTCTCACACTTAGTGCCCAAATAATTAGCCAAAGCTAAATTAGCATCGCACACATAGTGCATCCATATCAAACCGATCTTAAACTAGTATCGCACACACAGTGCCAACCACAAAGTCGAAGCTTATATTATTCCACACACACAGTGCTAACCATTTTGGTCTCATTTCCAAATGCACACATTTAGTGTCACATAACCCGAGCCCTCACATAGCATTCACATTTCAATATTATCATAACATTCATTTTAAAACATAAAACATAACTAGATACATGTATTATGTCTGAAATTACCTTAAACGTCGAACTATCGAAACGGTCGATTAATCGAGCACTTTATCTTTGCCTCGATCTCGATCCAAACCTCTCCTTTCTTGGTCTATACACATTCAAATTCAATCCATTCAATCACCAAATCATTCATTTTAGTCCAAACACACATATTTAGGGTATTTTATAAAGTAGCCCTCACATTTTCACATTTTGACACTTTAGTCCATAATTCACAAAATCATCAAATCCACATAATTTCCTTTTACATAAGCTTAGCCGATTTTCCCTTGTGTTTATACAAGCCACACATTTCATTTATTTCAAATTTTAATCCCTCAATTTACATTTTCTCAATTTAGCCCAAAAAGACACAAATTTATCAAATCTCCAAAGATAAACTATCTTAATCAAACACATATCTTTCATATTTCACCATTGACTAGCACATAGCTCAAGCATTCATCAATGGCTCATTACAAAAACATCATCAATTCACAAAATTATGACATGGGCTTGATAGTAGACTAGGCAACAATCTCAAAAACATAAAAATCATCAAAAACCGATAAAAACATACCTTAAATTAAGCTTGGAACTAGCCGAAACTTAGAAAACCATGGATGCTTTCTTTTCTTCAACACATTCGGCCAACAAAGATGAATAATGGCCTATTTCCATTCTTTTTGTTTTATGAAATTATGACTTAATTATTCATTTCCCATTTTACCCAGTTATTTATCATATAAGACAAAATAACAATAAGGTTATTAAGTCATTTAACCATTCACATTACAAATACAACAACAATGTAAACACTCAATAATCAGCACACAGCATTTACTTTATGCAATGAAGTCCTTTTTCTATAATTTAACACACAGTCGATAAAATTACCACACAGAATTTTCACACAGACTATATCACATACAATCAACTCTAAAGAGAACATTAAAATGTTATTTTGACCTCGAATTTATGGTCTTGAAACCATTGCTACGACTAGGGTCTAAACTAGGTTGTTACATAGGCGATGAATTTGACTGATTTGACTCTGATCGTATGACTGTGTTTAAACTGACTTGACTGTGGTCGTATGACTGATATGCTTTTAATATATGTTTAAACGATTGTTACTGAGCATGGCCATTTTGCATACACGTGTAATGATTAAGTATGACATATACGAGATATTGCATGGGGTTGGGACATTGATATGGAGGAAGTTCTGATAGGGTTGCACGGGTCGCATGAGATGACTGTGGATCCAATATTGGTCTGTTAAGATCGCACGGGTCGCATGAGACGATTGCAGACCAACGGACGACTTAAAGCCGTGTAATTTGATTTTGGCTCTGTGCCAACCTAAATATGGCTCTGTGCCATCTTGATTATGGCTTTGTGCCAATCGTATTTACCCGTGGCTATGTGCCTAATATATATATTGATGACTCTGTTTCGATCATAATTACCCGTGGCTGTGCGCCAATTATATTACCGTCGCTGATGGCTATGTACCAAACTTATTACAATTATCGATAGCTTTGTGCCATCCTGATTATGGTTTATAACCATTCTATTTATAGCTTTTAGCCGTTCTATTAACTGGCAGCATTGTTGCGATATTTATGGCTTTTACCCGTTCTGTTGACTTAGTGCCGCAACCGATGCTAAGCTTGGTGTGTTGGCTGGGTGGGCCGATTTTATCCCCACGTAGGTGTAAGGTTGGTACAGGTGGTGTGTTGGCTGGATCGGGGTGGGATGCATTCTCATACTGTTGCACATCTGTTCATGAGATCTGTCACTGTACTGGGCTTAGGCCACTTGTTCTATTATTGGTTTGGGCTAGGCCCAATTAATTCTATTATGTGCTGTGACCCAAATGATATTATAGTAGGCTTGGCCCACCTATGCTCGAATCGATATTATTCTTATCAAAAGCGGGTGTGGCCTGCATCGCTTTGATTGCTTTTTGTATACTAACTGTTACTCTAGTAAGGGGATTACACACTAAGTTTTTGTAAAGTCACCTCGTTTTTAACTGTGCAGGTAATCCCCAGCGTTAGGAGGATCGGTGCTGCGAGGGACTCGGAGGTGACCACATGACTGCGACTTTTATGCTTTGGACTTTATATATGTTTTAAATTTTATTTTGGGTAATTTCTATAATAAGGCCTCTCTAGATTAAATTCTAAATTTGGGATTTTGTTACGTTTTATATCTATTAGACATAGACGAGTTTTCAACCCAATTACTTTTTTTAAAAAAATTTACGTTTTAAACTTCTTTACCTTAAATTAGCTTCCGCAACTAAAAGAATTTTTTTTAACAAAGTTAATAATGTTTTTAAAAGTGATTAACTTTTTAATGGACCACGTTTTGAAATTGAACAAACACAAACTGATACTTTAGTTTTTAAATATTAAGGAGGGTTTTCAAAGAAAACATGGTTTTCGAAAAACACTTCAATGTGACACGCCAGATTCGGGCCTAACTTTTGGGCTGGGTTTGGGGTGTTACACCTTGATTGATTTTTGGATGTATTATTGTTTGAATTTATTGTGTTGAAGTTTTGGATTTGATAGAACCTTCTACGGGTAGAAATAAAGATAAGGAAAATCTAGTTTGAGCTTTTGGCTTTTCGGCGAAAGCGTAATTGGTGAGTTTTTGGAACAATTGCTTGTGGATATGATTCGATGCATTATCTGGGAGTTTAGTAGTAACCTAAACCCTACTCTAAATTCTGAGTAGAAGCTTTCTTATACCTATGTTATCTTATGAATAAAGTGCTTATGTGTTTGTGAATTTGTGAATTGAGATGAGATGCCATAACGTGTGGTATATGGATTATGATTGTAACGACCCAAATTTGGGCCTAGTAGAATTGGGCTTATTGGGCCTTGACCAGGAGAGCGTTTAAAATTTTTGAGAATAAGAGAACGGTACTAATGGAAGTTGCACCTATTAGGTGAGTGATTTTGGAAAGTTAGAGGGCTTCTATGAAGTCCTGGGATCAAACTTGGGCTTTAGGAAAATTTTGGTTTTATATGAGTAAAACCCTAGGAGTTAGTAAGTAGGCTTTAAGAATAAAATATGGAGAAAAATGACACAAAAGGAGTTGTGGTTTAGTGGCAAATGACGCCAGATGGGAGACAAGGATGTGACGTCACACAAGGAAGCAAGGGGTCCAAGGTTCAAGTCTTGACGCTTGCATTTCATTTTGATTTATTTTTAAATGAACTTAGACTTTGGCCCATAGACTTATATTTAGTTGCGCATGATTTTAGACATAAGAGGAGCTTGTGGCTTAGTGGCTAGCAGCGTGGATTAAGTTACAGGGGAGCCTGAGTTCGAATCCCATCGCATGCAGAAAGGGATATTTATTTTGCTAAGTTGGGACGGCTAGAGTTTGTGTTGGAATTAAACTCTGCTGAAGGAGGTATCCCACATCAGGAAGCTAGCAAGAGGGGAGGTTAGAAGCTGGCTTTTAATAGAGCAATCTATGAGGAGAGTAAGCATACCCTGGTTGGTGTTGGGCATAGGAGTGGTCGGAGCGCCGATCAACTCCAGATTCCTATCAGTTGTGTATTTTGCCCTACTCTAGCTGTAGGCTGGCCACACGATAATGGTAGCCACGCATGTGTGGGAGCTTCGACGCGATAGTTGAGGCCATCATGAGTGTTCTTGTGGGTTTAGGCTGCGTTAGGCCAAGTGGGCCCAATGGGCCCTTTGGCCACTATGAATAAATTGTATGATTGTGTAGGAGATATTGGACTAGTCTATGTGAATCTCATATCTGTGGCTAGATTTGGGCTAAATGGGCCACAGACTGTGTGGGCCCACTTGGGCTGGGAATGGGCCTTAGGCCCATTCGCTTCATTATATCTGTTTAGAATACTTAAAGTCAACCGACGCGACTGTAGACCTTCTGAGGGGTTGACAAAGTTACCGAAATATCCTCGAGAGGTAAATTACTGAATTACCCTTGGTGGGTAAATTATCGAATTACCTTTGGTGGGTAAATTATCGAATTACCCTTAGTGGGTAAATTACCGAAATACCCCTAGAGGATAAATTATCGAAATACCCCTGGAGGGTGAACTACAGAAATACCCTTAATTGGTGAATTACCGAAATATGCTTAACGGGTGAATTACCGAAATACGCTTAATGGGCGAATTATCGAAATACCCTCAATGGGTACAATTATCGAAATACCCCCAAAAGGGTGAAGATGACCGTTATACCCCCGATTATGGTTGAATATCGTGTATGTGATTTTATTTATACTGTTTATACGTTTGATACATTGCATTTATATCATGTTGCATGGGTTGGGTTTGATGATCGGAGGAAGTGTAGCCTGGTGGCTCTGCCACATACTGTCTTACTGCTATGCCACATATTGAGGGCTTGGCTCTGTGTCATCTTGATTATGGCTTTGTGCCAATCGTATTTACCTATGGCTATGTGCCTAACAGATATCGATGACTCTTTGTCGATCATATTTACCCAGGGCTGAGTGCCGATTATATTACCGTCGCTGATGGCTATGTGCCAAACATAATATAGTTACTGATGGGTTTGTGCCAATTATAATACCGCTATTGAAGGCCTCAGAGCCACAAATACCGTGATTAGCAGCTTGTCTGCAATATTGGTATGTTTGGCGAGGTGGGTGGACTTGGCCCCTACACGGTGTGATTGGTTGGTACGGGGGTGTGATTGGTTGGAATAGGTTGGGCTGCATTTTATTGTTTGCATTATCATAATTATAGGGCTTCGGCCCAGATTGATGTCGTAAAGGCTTAGGCCCAGATAGTGAATGTTTAGGGGATTACACACTGAGTTCTCATAACTCACCCCCTTTCCCTTAACCTTGTAGGTAATCCCCAACGTTAGAGGATTTGAAGCTTGGAGGACTCGGTTGTGGCCATACATCGGAGTTATTTCTCACGAAACTTAGTAAATCCAGTTTTTATTTTATTTTAAGATTATTTATTTTGGGATTAATATTTTGTATAAGGCCATTGGATTTTATTTTCCTTTTAAACTTTCTTTTCGACTAATATTAAATTATTAAACGTTTAAATACTGGGTTTTCCTAAAATGTTAATAACCATTTTTTTTCAAAATATCACATTTCTGAAACTATTCAAGTTTGATTTTCACTATAAAAAAGGTTTTTCAAAATAATAACAACTTTACAAAAACGGACATTAAGCAAATCACATTTCTACAAACAAACAGCGAAACTCAGAGTTTCGAAAAGGGATGCAACATTATTAACGTACGCTCAGCTTTTCAACTACCTTTGACGTGACATGCTAGATCCGACCATAATGTCTAGGCCGGGTTTGGGGTGTTACAATGATAACTATTGTGAAAGTGAAAATATGCACATGTTAGGTATATGTAAAATGTCAGTGACAGTGTTTTGCTAAAGATGCAAATATTCAATGATTGTGCACGGATAATCGGTAAGTGATATGTATTTTATTTCGGATATTTTGGCCATGTGATTTGATAAACCGTAAAAGTAACATATTTTAATCCCACATTTAGCATGCTTTTGGATGATTTATCCCTTGATTTATGTAAAAAGGTGCTCTTAATCCTTTCTTTTCATGTGTTATACTCAGGAAAGGACTGGAGGACGAAAAGAACGAGAAACTGGCCTAAAACGAAACAAATTGGGCCAAGGAAGAAATAGACATGGCATGGACTTAAACCCACATGACCGTGCCTCACCGATCATTTAGAACACGGTCTTACCTCGAGTCACACGGCCGTGTCTCATTAAAGAAATACGAACACGGCTTGAAGACCAACCACACGGGCGTGTGCCAAGCCCATGTCCCTGTCGTGGAAAAGAACAATTTCATTTGGATTTGGATACTTTGGGGCAAAGAAACCTATTTCAAAAGCCTATATGAACCCCTTAAGTGTTACATGAAAGGGGTCGATTAGCTAGGCCAAAGAGCCAAGCCGGAAAGGCCAGATTTATGGAAAATCACTGGAAGTTAGCCAGTTGATCCATCTGAAAAAGCCAGAATTTTACTCAAGACGGCGAATCTCTCCTTCAATTCCTTTAGGGAGTTTTAGGGATTTCTTATGTTTTGTTCTATCTTTTCTTCTGAGATGTTTTCTTTTATAGTTATGAACTAAACCCTTTGGATACCCGAAGGGGATGAAACCTATGATGAATCTTGTTATTGATTACTGAATTATATGATAAATACTTAGTTTGTTCTTAATTATGTGGGCTTAATCCAAAATTGATGTGCTTAGGTGGAGGAGCAAAAGTCCCTACTTAAGAGTAGATCTCGCATAATTAAGCGAAGTTGATCGCACGCTTAGAGATAGGGTGACGAGATTTTACCGGATTAGGGTGAAACCTAATATGGGAGTCCATAGATCGATTTACTGCTATTCTAGGGGGTTATTAACAGAGAAAGAGATTTCCATTAATTAACCTAGGGTTAGACGTTATTCGCCTCGAGAGAGGGTTTAATATACGTTAGGGAGTCTTATAGATCAAACTAAGTGAATAAATCGTATAGTTCAGTGTTAGATAATAAGTGAAGTCTAGGTGGATTCTTCCTAAGGGTATCGTCTAAACCAACTGAGTTTTTCTAAAAGTTATCTCCCCAATTTAGTCTTTTTGTCTTTACGTCTTAGCTTGGTAATTAGTTAGTTTCAGATTAATCAACCAATCACTTAATATTTAGGCTAAATAAGAAAAAGAAAGCTAGTATTAGTACTTTTAGTTCCTTTGGGTTCGACAATCCGGTCTTGCCTAAGCTATACTACTGTTTGATAGGTGCACTTGCCTTAAATCATTGTCAGAGTTAGTTTCTAGGTTCGATCATTCTTTTATATATTTTAAAACTCGAAAAAACAACGATCAAGTTTTTAGCGCCGTTTCCAGGGAACTAAAATATTAAGAAAGCTCTATTTTTATCACTTTAGCCATTATTTTTTATTCTCTGCAATTTATTTTTATTTTTAGTTTAATTTCTAATTTTGCTAAATTTTCATTCTTTCTTTTCCTAACAGGTACTTCTAGTTTATGACTAGAAGGAATCTGAGAGGACCACTAGTATACGATAGTGATATTGAAGCAACTGCTCGACGGAATCACCGAGAAATTAGGCGAGCCCTAAATTACATAGTAGAAGAGCGAGAATCTAATCCCACTGAAGGGATGGACGAGAATAATCCACCACCGCATGATGTGGCAGAAAATAATGGTCCACGTGCTATGTTTGATTATGCTAAACCACATTTAACAGGAGCAGAATCGAGTATTGTTAGGCCTGCTATAGCTGCTAATAATTTTGAATTAAAGCCTAACACTATACAAATGATTCAACAATTTGTTCAATTTGATGGTTTGCAGGACGAAGACTAAAATACACTATAGCTAAGTTTTTAGAATTATGTGATACTTTCAAATAAATGGTGTTTCTGATGATGCCACACGTCTTCAGTTATTTCCCTTTTCATTAAGAAATAAAACCAAACTATGGTTAAACTCGTTACCACGAGGGTCAATCACTACATGGGACCAAATGACTGAAAAATTTTTATTAAAATATTTTCCACCAGCCAAAATGGCCAAATTACGGAATGATATCTCTTTTTTTGTGCAGATGGATTTAGAGACATTATACGACGCATGGGAGAGATACAAGGACCTACTGAAAAGATGCCCACTCCATGGATTACCTTTGTGGCTTCAAATCCAAACTTTTTACAACAGTGTGAATCCTTCAACAAGACAACTAATCGACTCAGCCGCCGGTGGAACCCTGAATAATAAAACTCCTAAAGCAGCCTACGAGTTTATAGAAGAGATGTCACTGAACAACTATCAGTGGCAAGTTACAAGAACAAGGCCAACAAAAACATCCAGAGTTTACAACCTCGATGCAGTAACCATGTTATCAAATCAGGTAGAATTAACGAATAAAAAGCTTGATAGTTTGTGTTCTTTGCAGGTACACCCAGTAATGTAGTGCGACGCAAGTGGAACTGTGGCGAATCTTGAGAACCAACCCTACCAACTGAGCACAGAGAGCGAACAAATGAACTATATAGGTAACAATTTCAGATCTAATAATAACCCTTATAGTAATAGTTATAACCTAGGTTGGAGGAACCACCCAAATTTTTCATGGGGAGGTCAAGGAAATCAAGGAAATCAAAGACAACAGCCTCCACAAAATTTCCAAAATCAGCCTTATCCATAAGAGAAGAAGCCGAACCTCGAAGAGATGTTGGCAAAATTTATGGCATCCACCGACACTCGTATCCAAAAAACTGAGACAACACTTAGTGACCAACAAGCATCGATCAAAGTAATTGAGAACCAAGTTAGAGAAATTACTAAGTCAGTTGGACAGCTCACGAAATTGATGTCTGAATGATCGCAAGGGCGTCTACCAAGCAACACTGAGATTAATCCAAAGAAGCAAATCCAAGCCATAAGAGCTCATGAAAATGCAAAGTTAGAAGAACCCAATCCAATACAAGAAAATGAGGTCGAAGAAGGTAAAGTTGAGGTAACACAAGAAAAGCTAAAACCGGTAATCAAAGAACACCAACCTTGCATTCTTTATGCCGAAGTGTTAAAGAGAGACGATACAGAGGAACAGTTCAGTAAGTTTCTTAAACTTTTAAAGAAATTACACATTAACTTACCGCTACTCGAAGCTCTTTCGCAGATGCCAGACTCTAGAAAATTTTTAAAGGAGTTGTTAACAAAAAAACGAAGGATAGACGAGGAACCACATGTGGAACTCAACGCAAAGTGCTCAGCAATTCCAGAAAATAGACTACCATGGAAATTAAAAGGTCCAGGGAGTTTTACAATTCCATGCATAATTGGTAGTTTATCTATAGAAAATGCGTTAGCCGATTTAGGGGCAAGCATAAATGTTATGCCTTATAAACTGTTTAATCAACTAGGTCTAGGAAACCAAAACAAACTAGGATGAGCACCCAATTAGCTGATAAAACTATTAGAACTCCTAGGGGTATAATCGAGGATGTGCTCATAAAGGTCGATAAATTCGTATTCCCAGTAGATTTTGTTGTCTTAGACATGGTTGAAGACAATTCAATTCCCTTAATTTTAGGAAGGCCATTCTTAGCAACTGCCAGAACTAAAATTGATGTTGATGCAGTCAAACTTATACTTTGTGTAGGCGAGGAGACAGTCACTCTTCAAGCCCTCGACTCGGCTAGAACATCAAACAACAAATGTGAGAATGTGAATTCTTTTGATAACCATTCAGTTAACCCTTCTTTTTAGGAAACACCACAAAAGGACATAATTGAACCCGATCCTAAACCCTGTAAAGAAATAACTCTTGAGGATCGAAGGATTCAGACCAATAACCTAGACGGTGGAAGACACACTTTAAAGATGAACCAGAACCACACAAAATAAAACCGAAGGAACCTCCAGAAAAGCTCATAGGAGCATCTAACCACTTCAAAATAGGAGACAAGGTACCATTAGATAAAGTCGATCCTCACATTAACATACCAAACCTAAACACGAACGAAGAAATTCCTCTTGAGGTACGCAATACCTTCCCTTACGGAACAGTCAAGGTAAGCCATTCAAAATTTGGCACTCCTAAGGTAAACGCTTCTCGACTTAAACTTTATAATGGCACTGATAAAATGAGGGAAGATATTCAAATTTTTAAACCTCCATGAACACACAAATAAGAGGAAAGTCTAGCTTAAGACTATAAACGAGCGCTTCTAGGGGAGGCAACCCGAGCACTAACCCTACTTTCTTTCACATTTATTTTCAGTTTCTTTTCTTTTCTTCTCTTAGTACTAAAAACTTAGTTTTAAACTAACTAAAAGTGCAGAATTCCAGGCCACACAGCCTTACATACCGCCATGGCCGAGACTGTGTGTACCTCAAGAATCTTGGTACTAACATGGCAGGATGGTACAAGTCAGATTCAACTAAATTTCGACATCATAGACTCAACCACTCCCTCACGGGCACCGACAAAGTGGTACTGCCATGCCCCACAACCGTGTGAAGCTATTGACTTGCCAACCATGGGCAGAACACGCCCGTGCCTCATAACCGTGCCAACATACAGACTTGTCACAAACGAGCGTGGCTAGCCGGAAAACGGGCATGGAGAGCCCATACGCCTAGACACATGGTCATACAAAACGGCTGTGTAAATCGACACACCCTCGGTCCATGGGCGTGTGAATGTATCAGGATTGAAACTCTATTTAAACCCAACTCCCCTCTCCTTCCTCTTCTCACCCACCCTCCTTCTTTCTTCCTTCCCTCCTTCCCCCCTCTCACAACTCTCCCCTTATCCATAACAAGTCTCTATAACTCTTGAGCCAACACCAAAACCATGTTAAAGAAGCATAAAAGGCCAAACTCGTCAAAGGAGAAAGATTTACATGAGTTCATGCCGACAGCTTCATCCAAACAACAAGCCAAGGGTCTTTGAGACCATTTCGTTTTTATTTTTCTTTTCTCTTTTGCTTCAATTTCCTTATCTTTACTTCATTTCTACATAATTTAGTTTAACTTATTTTAGTTTTGTAGTGCCAGGTTCGAAAGGCTGCTAGGGAATCACGCCACTTCCGCCACTGCTAACACCTCCGCAGCCTTAGAGGTCACACCGACCTCGCGAACCATCCAACAATAAGGACCCTTCGGTCCATTCATCTTTAATTTTCATTTTGTTTACATTTTTGTTTCCTTTCTCTTTATCTTTCTTATGTTTAATTATATATTTAGTTTATTTTAAATATGTCTTAATAATTCCTTGCTACTTCTCCGTGAGCTACCCAATTTCTTCATCTAGCACAGGATCGTCATCCAAACTGACCTCCCCATCCTCCTTTCACTTCTGACTCAATGAATCCATCCAAAATTCAGGGAGTATTCTTTCCCTTTCTCTTTTGATTTATCCTTTAAATGTTATTTATCTATCTTTGTACATTGAGGGCAATGTACATCATAAATTGTGGGGGGTGAATAGTTATTTCGAGAAAATGCCTAACTTTTTGCATTATTCTCAGTCCCTGAGGATAAAAGTGCCTAACTTTTTTCATTATTCTCAAATCCCTGATTTTAATCTTGTTCCAAAGTAATTTCCTCATATTACTAATTAAGATGCAATTTCTGATGATTTATGGTTCTTGTTGATATGTTTTAGAGTAAGTCATTGATAATTGTGCATTGATGATTAAAATTGAAAAATACTAGAGAATCAAGCATGATAAGTCTAATTTTCAAAAATTAAATTTTTAGGTTGTTAACCTGAATTTGAATATTACTTTGAAATTTGAAATTTACGAGGTTGATATCAAAATACCCATAATTTTTGTAAGATTTTGAGCCTTATAGAGCATATATTCTTTTTCATGCTCACTTTTTGATTATTAGTGTGTCAACATTGAACTGTTATTCTAGAACTTGCCTTGATTATACATGTCGAGACCATAGTTATGATTTGATATACCGAGATGATAAAGGCACCTAGGTTTTAACCCACTTACTCCATTAAAAAGCCTACCTTCATAAATAATGCTTAGTGAACCCCGTTGAGCCTAACAACTCTTTTATTGACTCACCCGCTAATATTAACCCAAAACCCTTTGTTTTTGTTATCACCATTCCTTTTTAATTACCCTTTTTGTCGAGATTTGATTTTGAACAATTTCCTAATTTGATTTTGAACAATTTCCTAACTATGTTCTATATTTCAGTTGTAAAAGTTCTTTCTTATTATTATGATAGTTTGTTCTTAATAAAAAACAACAAAGTATATTCATTATTAGTTATGTGATTAAATAAGCTTATACAGTTAAAGTAGATTTATCGAAAGAAAAAGCTTGTATTATTAGTATTATAAATTTTCAATTGATGTAATTATTTTAGATCAGTTTATTTTTCTAGTTAGGTAACTTGTCAATTCAGTCTCGATTCTAACCTTCTAATTTAGCCTTTATCCACACCTTTAGCCCTAGCCCCGTTACAACCCTATTAAAGACCTTTTGATCTGTTTGTCATCTCATTTTACAGTGGTGGAGATTTGATTTTTGGGCAAGCCTATGGGATTAACTTTTCATGTTTGACTTATGGAGTGCTTAATTTTGAACCTTAAACACTTTGAGTGATTTGAGTGAATCTTTTGTGAGGATGTCAATCCTTGTCGGTTTTGAATTAAAGGTAATTATTTAGATAAGGGGAGACACCTATATTTTCATGCTACAAATGTATGACTTTGATTGTTTGAATCTTTAGGACTCTTTGAATTAAGTTATCCATGTATAAATTATCTATGAATTATGATGAGACATTGTCAGTGGGAATTATGAATCATGGAAAGTTCGTTTTAATTGTAAGTTGAGAATTTTGCTTGAGTACAAGCAAAAGCTTAAGTGTGGGCTTAATCCCACATTTAGCATGCTTTTGGATGATTTATCCCTTGATTTATGTAAAAAGGTGCTCTTAATCCTTTGTTTTCATGTCTTATACTCAGGAAAGCACCGAAGGACGAAAAGAACAAGGAATGGGCATAAAAGGAAGCAAATTGGGCCAAGAAAGAAATCGACATGCCCTGGACTTAAGCCCACACGACCGTGCCTCACCAATCATCTAGACCACGGTCTTACCTCGAGTCACACGGCCGTGTCCCATAAAAGAAATCCAAACACTGCTTAAAGACCAACCACACGGGCGTGTGCCATGCCGGTGTCCCTGTCGTGGCAAAGAACAATTTAATTCGGATTTGGATACTTTGGGGCAAAGAAATCTATTTCAAAAGCCTATATAAACCCCTTGAGTGTTACTTGAAAGGGGGTGGTTAGCTAGGCCAAAGAGCCAAGCCGGAAAGGCCAGATCTATGGAGAATCACTCGAAGTTAGCCAGTTGATCCATCTCAAGAAGCCGGAATTCTTCTCAAGACGACGGATCTCTCCTTCAACTCCTTCAGGGAGTTTTATGGATTTCTTATGTTTTGTTCTATCTTTTCTTCTGAGATGTTTTCTTTTATAGTTATGAACTAAACCTTTTGGAAGGGGATGAAACCTATGATGAATCGTGTTATTTATTACTAAATTATATGATAAATACTTAGTTTGTTCTTTAATTATGTGGGCTTAATCCAAAATTGATGTGCTTAGGTGGAGGAGCAAAAGTCCCTACTTAAGTGTAGATCTAGCATAATTAAGTAGAGTTGATCGCACGCCTAGAGATAGGGTGACGAGATTTTGTCAGATTAGGGTGAAACCTAATATGGAAGTCCATAGATCGGTTTACTACAATTCTAGGGGGTTATTAACAGAGAAAGAGATTTCCATTAATTAACCTAGGGTTAGACGTTATTCGCCTCGAGAGAGGGTTTAATATACGTTAGGGAGTCTTACGGATCAAACTAAGTGAATAAATCGTATTGTTCAATGTTAGATAATAAGGGAAGTCTAGATGGATTCTTCCTAAGGGTATCGTCTAAATCAACTGAGTTTTTCTAAAAGTTATCTCCCCAATTTAGTCTTCTTGTCTTTTCTTCTTAGCTTGGTAATTAGTTAGTTTCAGATTAATCAACCAATCACTTAATATTTAGGCTAAATAAGAAAAAGAAAGCTAGTATTAGTACTTTTAGTTCCTTTGGGTTCGACAATCCGGTCTTGCCTAAGCTATACTACTATTCGATAGGTGCACTTGCCTTAAATCTTTGTCAAATTTAGTTTCCAGGTTCGATCATTCTTTTATAAATTTTAAAATTCGACAAAACAACGATCATGATTATTGAAACCATTGGATATAGTTGGCATGCCATAGGATTGTGAATACTCACCTACATGTACAGTGATTTTGAGCATTGAGGCCCTGGGATATGTTTGAGGGATAAGGGAATGTAAGCTACGCTTTATTCAATGGGACATGGGAGGGGAAATAAGGAGAGTGTTAGCTTTATGCTTCACTTTTGGCACATGTTTTACTCTATGAGTCTATGTTTGGTGTGCTGGAGATCCGCATATCCAATGGGTGATGATAGAATTCACTTTAATGTTTCATAACTGAATTGCCAAATTATCTTGAAATGTATATATGTGTAACATGATGTATGCCTAAATGAGTATGTGACCTTGATTCAATTTGTAACATCCTAAAATTAAGGGTCCTGCATTTTAGGCTTTTCTGTGTGCTTGGTTTGTTCTGCTTGTTATTTAAATGTGCTTGGGAGTGCTGGTGAGGCTCGGGTTCAAGCCAGAGCCTTGGTAAAATTTTCTGTTTTGGGCATCTAAGGGGGGAGAGCTAGTAGGAGCAGGCCTTAAGTTTATTTGCGTGTGTTTGTTGACACAGAGAAGCTTGTGTCCAAGTGGAGGAGGTGTCACTTGTAGGAGCCGAAGGGGAGGAGTTCGAATCCCATAAGCCTCATTATGAAGCTTTATTTTTGGCAACAGGATGGAGAGAAGATGGTTTCAGTAGAGACTTTTCAAGGGTGGTGGTTGAATGGGTTAATGCATTCCAATGGATGGACAAGAGAGCTTGGAGGAGTTTGAATTGGTCAAACCAATTTGAATGAGTGATGGGGAGTATTTGGTGGAGCAAATCAAGGGATTTGGTGATGGAGGAGGTGGTGGCTGAATGTGGGGAGCTTGGAGGGGGATTTCGATTTAGTTGCTGGGATAGGTGAGTGTGCCGAAATTCTCTTGAGTAGTAGGCATTTCCATTTTGGCATTTTCGGTCATCTAGGGAGAGTGGCGAATTTTTGCGAGGGTCTTAGGGAGTTTTTTCTTTTTCTCTCATTCGGTTTTCTACTTCTCTTTGTGCCGAAATTTTCAGCTTTCTTCTCTTCATCTCTTCTTGCTTCTTTGACATTATCTGAAACTAGGGTGACACTTGGGAATTTCTTTTTCCTTTCATTCTTTTTCTCTAACGATTTTCTCTTCTACCCTCTCATAGCCGAATATCAGTTTCCATTTGCTTTTCCCTTCTTTTTGGTTATCTTTTGTTTTGCTCTAAAGCCGAAACAGTCTTCTTCATCTTTTCTCTTCTATACTCTTTTCTTCTCTATCCGAAACACACTTCTCACTCTTTTCTCTTGTGTGGTTCATTTCTACACCTTTTTACCATAGCCGAATCTCCTTTGACACCACACTAAATCTATTCTTACACTCTTTTTCTGTTAGCCGAACATTGCGAAGCAAGTTGCTAGGAATCTTTGGCCATAGGAAGTCACTTCAATCGGTTTTGGTTGGTTAAGGTAAGGGATCGTTTCTTTCATTATTTCTTTTGATTCTGTGTGGTCATAGCCGAATGGCTATTTTGTTCTTGGTGTTTAGATTTCGGCTAATCCCTTTTTCTTCTTCTCTAGTTTGGAACGTCTACTTCAGGAAACCCCATTAGCCGAACGTTTGAGGTCCGAAGCCTGAAGGTCTGTTGATTTCCGAATCTGATCATTCTATTCGGGTTCTGAAGGTAAGGAGCCATCTTTGCGTTTTCTTGGCTATTTCATCCCATTCAATTATAGTCTACCTTAATCAAATTCTTTTGTTAGTAAACCTACGTTACTCCTTGAGTACTGATCAAGTCTTTCCATGGATACAATTGCCGGTCAATCTAAGGAGGGGAATGGACCCATAGCCTCTGCCCCTAAGTTTAAGTGACGTGCTGTGTCGGCGGTTCGAGACTTTCTGCCAGGCTGTGGTAGCAAGCCGACATCTGCCTGGGATAGACAAATCGCGGTTGTTTCTCCTAGTGAGAGTGTCGACAATCTAGAGAGTCTAGTCTTACGCGTAATCAGGTGTGTAATGCACACACTTTACTTTATTAATTTGCGTTAATAACTATGTTGGCTGAAAGCCAAAACGACTATATAGATAGTCGAGATACCCTTGTAGGTAAGGTTTGAGACACCGGGTAAGTACCGCTATGATTTTACTTTCGAATATATGTATGTATGAATTAATTATCTGTTGCACATTGAAAGTATGTTTGCATTCATCCCAGTATGATAATATGTTGCATGGGCTGTGGGATATGTTTGAAAGGGGGAGTGTGATTCTGTGACTCTGTCACAAGTGGTCTGGGACCACAATGGATTGGAACCACATATACATGTACTTATCAGTGACTTATCTCAGTGGTCTGGGACCACCTAGGTTGGCCCCACGTATACTTATCGGAGATTGTCATAGTGGTCTGGAACCACATTGGGTTGGCCCCCCGATTATATATTCTGTGACTCTGTCACAAGTGGTCTGGGACCACAGTGGTTTGGAACCACAGTGGCATGGTGCCACGGGTGTTTGGCTAATTCAGAAGATGTAGTGGATGGAAAACTAGGTTGGGTTGGGGTGCATTGCATACACTGTTGATATGCCATGTTAATACGGCTGAGGCCCAAATTGCATTGTAAGGGGAATTACACACTGAGTCTCAGTGACTCACCCTTTTGCTTAATTTTGCATGTAATCCCTAGATCGCGAATTTGGAGCCGAGGCGGACTTTGACGTGGCTATGCACTGTTTTCTCGTAAACCTTCGTTTCTTTATTTAGACTAAACTTTATTTTGGGTTTTTGTAATGTAACAAGGCCTCTACAACTTTAAATTGGGATTTTCTTTAACACAGTTAGTACATATTTTTGAAGTCACAAATATGGAGTTTTTCTTAAATAAAAATATAACAACCATTTTTCTAAAAAGGTGTTAACTACAAAGACGACAAGCGAATAAAAGTTTAAGCTAAATAAACCGAAGATTTTCTTAAGAACTCAACATTGTTTTCAACTGTCACGTTTTCGAAATTTCCCAATTACGGCTTTCGTAAAGCAAAATTATTTACAGTATTTTAGTTTAGTCTAATATGGAATTGGTAAGAAACTCTCCAACAAGATTTTAAATCATTTTCAAGATGGATACACTAATCAGAAAGTTTTTCCAAGTTACGAAGTTCCGTTAAAAATTTCAAAACTTCTTTTCCTGTAACATACCAGATTTGGTCGTAACGTATTGATCGGGTTTGGGGTGTTACACAAATTATCTATAAAAATGTTTTGAATATTGTGATATATGCTTGAATGTTAGGTGATTATATGTGCAATAGGATATATGCTTAAATGTGAATATATTTACCATGTAAAAGAAGAATAATAAGTTACGAGTAAGTATAGTACGACACTAAAGTTGGAACTGTTAAGGTTATCCTATATGGTTGTTTCGTTAATGCCTGATGAATTGTTTGCATGGTAGTTGTTCTAGGCATTTACTGAGCTTGTTAAGCTCACCCACTCCCTTCTCTAACCATTGTGGATTAGTTGTGTGCCGATATGAGCGGTGTGGTTTCCGAAGGTAATCCAAGCAAGACTTTTGCATTATTTCGTATGGGTTGTATATTTATTTACGTTTTGGGGGAAAAAGGCAATGTAGTAGACTTGTTTATAGCCTTGTTATCTTCTAGACATTTTGCTAGTTTTTGGTGCGATTTATGACGATTACATGTTATTATATGGTTGAGTTCATGAACATGATAATGGATTGATGTTACTTTCTCGAACACGATTTTGCGATATTGAACTGCTAATTAGGCTGTTGAATGATTATATGTCGAAGTAATTGATGTAAGATGTTTAGGAACTAAATTGGAATGGATTATTTGCTCATATATGCTACATTTTTGAGGCCTAGAGCAGAGGTATCAATAATCGGGTTTTAAAATCATTACCTCTATGTTTTGAAATGTGCAGGAAGTCAAAATGGAGATTTGGTATCAATACCTTGGCCCGAGTACCGATACTCGTGGTGTAATTATCGATACCTTGTGAAAGGTACCGATATTTTTTGATGTTTTAAATTTGGCGAGAAACAGTATGCTAGTTTGGTATTGATTTTCCAGTTGGTATCGATACTACTTAAAGGAAATATCGATACCAAAGAGGCGGGATCGATACCTACGTAACATTTATGGAAAAATTTGCTAAGTGGTCTCAATGCTCGAGATATGTACATTTTATGTTTGTTTGTCATATGTTAGTGATTAAATGCCAAACTAAGCTTGCATGACTTGATATTCTAATAAATGCAAGAATAATTAAAGTAAAACAAAACTGCATGTATTTCAACTCTAATAATTATAATGAAATCGACATGAGACGGTGGTGTGGCATCACGGTATTCGACCTGATATCCAAGTTGGGTATGTGGTGTTACATAAGTTCTATCTTTTCTCCTATTATTTATAAACTAATTTAATCACAAATTCATTTGACTATAGTAGCGTGACTAAGCTCTCCCTAATTGTAACACCCCATGCTTGGTACGATTGCCAGACCCGAGCTACGAGATGCTACGAATAACTACGAAACAATGACATGAAATTTAAAAAATTTAATCATCCTATAAATACACACATTAATTATTAAGAATAAAAATGAAACTAAATCGAGTTTCTAAATACAATAGATTAGATTCAAGCATGAAAAAAGACCAAATTGTAAATTTTCCAAAACTTTGAAATAAGTTTTTATACCAAAGAAATAAGTATCGATATTTTTGTGATAGGTATCGATACCAAAATCAATATTGGTACCATTTTCTCACTCTATAATTTGAAAACACTATTCATTTGGTCAAGTATCAATACATTGGTCCCTGTTATTGATACTTTTATTTTAATGGTCAAAACTTACAAGTTTGAAAATTCATTTCATACCCAAACCTATATTTTAATTTATAAATCCAAATAGGTACACATATGACCTATATAAAACTCACTCAATCCATTACAAACATGTAATAGTTCAACCATGATCATTAATTATCTTATCTATTACAATTAATAACTAAGTATGCAATTAGATACCATTATCCTTATACTAAGCAATATGCCATCTGAAACAATCACAACAAATTCAAACATAAAACCAATTGTACATTCAAGAAATTTAATTAAAAATGCAATCATCATATGAGACTTATTTCATCATCAATAAGGTTTCAAATCCAATTACCAAAATCACTCATATATGCTACTTAACAAAGAAAAATATACTCACTCCCAACACCACAAGTTACCAATACCAAATGACCATTTCCATATCAATTCACAAGATATCAAAACAAATCATGCCTACCATTCAAATGACACAAAACACATTCAAACCAAATAAGATCAACATGATAATTTTACTATTTACTCCACATTGATCACAAGATCATCATGAAACACAAGCTTACATAATAAACCAACATTACTAAAACTTTAAATTTGACAATTTGAAAACCCTATATACATGCCACAAACCGAAATAACCAAGTCAAAAATACCAAAACAGAAGCTTGATAGTGTGAGCCATAAAGTTTATCTGCCCGACCAATTTCGCAAAATGAAAACTATAGGAAAAAGTAATTATAACAGAGTAAGCTTATGTAGCATAGTAAGTTCATAATTACTTCATCAAAATTCTTACCTCATTTTACAATTAAGTAAACAATTATAACTGATTTAATACGTATTTCCTGTCAAGACATTTACAACAATAAGGTGAGCGTTTCACGTATCATTTGCATAATTTCTCAATCATTCAATTAGGAAAGATTCAACATATAAATCATATTAACCAATTGCTCATGTCAAGTCATATTCATATTCCATTTCTTTTATACACACAACTTTGTCACCAATATTGAATTTATCAGCTAAACATTTCATACATATAACTTTCCAGTCACTTTAATATCGTTTCAAACAACTTTTAAACACATAATTATTAATTATTCAATTTTATCACTTAACATTTCAATATTCATATAAACATATCATCTCCAAATAAATATGAATCTAATGGATTTTTTTTTTTCATCATATGGCCCAATGAACTATAATAAATAGATACAGATACATGGGTAACTACATCACACCAGAATGCTCGTAAGAGCTCTAACTACAACACACCAGATCACCATAGTGCAAAGCCCATAGCTATCATGTAATCAGTATCGATACATCCCTCCACCACACCAGTATAACTCAATAATCTGCAACAAATGCTAGATTCTGGTATAATCAGTAATATCTCCATACAATCACATAAATCTCGTACAATGCGCAAATAACTCTATTGGCATGCCAATCATATCTTAATCGTTTACTTTTTTGAAATGGATACTTTAACTGAATTCATCACATTAACTAATCAGAGGCACTTCCATAATTTCCGTACACACACTGTAATTTTATTACATCCATTTCAAGATTATATAATTCATATTTCACATTTATTCATCAATTTCCAATTAAATACTCTTTCACTTTATACTTAATTGTAAACAATTTATCACTACAATACGATAGTAAATATTCAACCACATATCAATTTTATCTAATTAAAAATAGCTTGAATTATAAATATATACATATACATTCGTCACATTTCAAGTAAATTTTACTCACCTTACATTCAACCTTAAATAGTTAATATTCTCAATTCCATATCAATATTTCAATCACAAATTAATTAATTAATTCATAAAACATATAACATGAACATATAAACATATATCAAACTACAACACACCAGAGCACTGTAGTGCAAAGCCCGTAGGTATCATGTAATCAATATCAATACATCCCTCTTCTTTTGTTATTCTTTGTACGGTTCAATTCTTGATCTATATAATGATTAAATTTAATATATCAAATTCAAATACATATTCAACTTATTCTTACGCATGTGACCCTTAATTTTTTTATTATTTACACATTTTTCTTAAACTTTTATATTTCTCACCATTTAGTCCCTAAACCTATAATTTCAAATTTAACAAAATTTTTCAAAAGCCCAATGCTAGCCGAACTTATTTCTATTTTAACACAATCTAAAAATATTCACAATTCACAAAAATTCTATGTTAATTTTAATATTTTATCAAATTAATCCTTTAACTAAAAATTAACTAAAATCACTTTACAATATAGTCCTAAACAAAAAATCAAGACTACACATTCATCATTTAACATAAAAAGTAACTAAGATTCATTAATGGAAAAATCCAAAATCTTTAACAATTTTGAAAACAAAGATACAAATTAACTGGACCTAGTTGCAACAATTTCAAAAACATAAAAATTACAAGAAACAAATTAAGAAATCATACCATGCATGAGTAGATAAGAATGCCCGAAAGCTTAAAGGAAACTCCCATGGAGAATTAGGTTCCAAAATAGAAGAAAGATGATGGAAATTCACTTATGTTTAATTTTATTATGTTTTCATTATTTTTTTATTCTTTTACATTAAAAATAATGAATAAAATGCATAAAAATTACCATCCATCCGTCCCACTAAGTAAGAATGGTTTATTTACCACATATATCCTTCCACTTATGCTAACTATGCCATTTAATCATTTAAATTCAATAGCAATTAGGTTTTAAATCTTTTATGATTTAGTCATTTTTAATTAATTAAATAATCAAACATTAAAATTTCTAAACCAAACCTTCACATATCAAAAATAATAACTCTGTAAATATTTAGTAAAAATATTTATGAGCTTGGTTTATAGAAACGAGGTCCCGATACCTCATTTTCCTAAACCACTTGACTTTCTAGACAACCACTTATGCTTAACCATTAATTCAATTAGCTAAAATTCATCAAATCAAAAGTTAATTTAAAACCATAATTCACTTGTATAATTTTAGGTACTAACTATTACAGACTTATCGAATTTGTGGTCATGAAACCACTATTTCTGATACCACTAGAATCGGGTGGTTACACTAACGACATACCATTACGAAAGCAACTCGATCAGTGCTCGTCCAATGACCTTGTCATAAATGTCTTACCCTCATAAGATATCCTTAATTTCTTTGGGATAAATCTCTCTCTCAATATGATCTGATTTTATCTCATGGTAACCATTACATCTTTTTTCATAACAAGTCAATTACTATAAAATAGTAATTAAGTCATTCATCACAAAAAAAAAAGGACGCATAGCCACGTTTACTTTTCCTCTATCATGTAATTGCAATGTGTAACACCCTCTATCTAACCCGAATCACTGTGTAACACCCCAAAATTTTAATGTTTGACTATTAGATTCCGTCATAATTAAATCTATGTATCTGTGGTTTTGTGCTCTACTTATGTGATTGAGGTCAGGAGTTCGAGTCACATCCTTGTGAATTTTGTTATTTTAATTTAAGTTAACTGTCATCTTGGAATGGCCTATTTAATTTGAATTTAGTGTAAATTTGAGTCAAGAATGAGCCAGCTAGTTCTCTGGTTAAACATTTTTATCCTGTTAGGTCCCGTGTTCGAATCCCTGAGAGGTCGATAATAATTTTTTTTCCAAATGCTAGAAATCTACTTGGAAGTTAAAAAGTTAATTAACGTTAGTCTTTTTCTTTTTTTCTTTTTTTAGTTTTCTTTCCATTCCTTCTTCATTACTTTTGTTTTTTTTTCTTTTGTTCTTTTTCATTTCTTTATTTTTTACTAATCGTGGTCGTGAGGGATATGGGATTAACTGAGTTTTGCTGTTAGTCGTTGGTCAGAAGGCTACCGCGTAAGTAATTGTCCATTTGTGCATTTTTACAGTTTCCTTTCATTCCTGTAATGTGGTTTGAATTGGGTATTCTGTGAGATGTGGGAATTTCTGATAAATGATCATTTATTTCTCTAATAGGAGTGAATATTGGCAGTAATAGCAACACGACAATTTTCGTGATTGTCGTTGAAGTTTGGGTGAGTTTGGGTTTGTTGAAGGTTTCGTGTCGAAACTTTCGACATAGGCATTATGTGAGTAATCATGAAATTCTATTGGTTAAATGGTTGAATTGTGTATCTGAATGGTTGTTTTAGGCTTCAAGGATCCTTGCCTTGTTGTTACTTCAAAATCTCTTCAGGTACATGCTGAAAACTTCATTTTTCATGAATTTCGGTCGCTGAAAAACATGGTTGTTGAGGCCATACGGCCAGACACATAGGCATGTGCCTAAGCCTTGTGTTCCACACGGCCATGTGACAAGCCGTGTGTGTGGTCGTGTAACTCACTACTCATTGATTTGGAGCCACACGGGTAAGGCACACAGGCGTGTGTGGCCATGTTAGTGCACGATTCACACGAGCAAAGGACACAGGTGTGTGTCTATGCCATGTAACTCACTGTTTGTGACTTAAGACCATACGAGTAAGCACAAAGGCTTGTTCCCAGGTACTGTCAATCACACAGGTAAGGACACGGGCATGTGTCTAGGCCATGTGGCATGTAAAAAGGGCCCGAACCCATTTTTGAGGTCGTAAATGTTGCCCAAGACTGATATTGACTTCCTTATTGTATGAATGGCTTGAATTAACTAAATGAGAACTCTTTGAGACTGTATGATGGACGTATGAATACCATAACTGTAGGTGTACTATGATACTTAATCTGATATTGAACTATGTTATATACTTGTGAAACAATTTAGAATAATTGAATTGTTATTGTGAATATCTTTACTCTGCATCTTCATGGGTTGGGATATTGTGAAGAAGGAAGTAACCTGCTTTAAATTAGTGGCTAAGCCACCATGTATTTAATCCTGATTCTGGTGCTTTGTCGTATTATGATCTAGCAGCTAAGCTATGTTTTTGTAAACATGTCAGACAGACACTCTATGGTGTGTAGGGTTGGTTGGGCATTGAATGCCTTTAACGGTGTGTTGGGATGACCAAAGATGGTGTGTAGCAAATGGGGATTAGGAATGTTTGCATCTGAATATGATTTGTACTGTACATGAAACTGAAATTGTTTCTGCATCTATAATTAATCTGTCGTAAATCTAAACTGGAAATGCTTCTGTTACCAAATCGAATCTTCAAATTCAAAAACTATTTGATAAATTTGTTTTAGTTGAATAAACTTATTTTACACATTGAGTTCACAACTCACCTTATTATTAACTGAATTCCAGATGGATCTCATAATTGAATGGGTCGGTGCTGCGAAGGCTTAGTCAAACTTTTATCTTTCATTTAAATACTACTATTAGAAACTTCGATATTCTAAAATGTTATGAACGTTTGGAAAGATTGTATACTCACTTAATTGCTATATTGTATATTATGTGTTAAATGGTTTATTCTAACTGTGTTATAAATGTGGTGTTTTAGTAACGTTGATGTAACCTTCTAGACTTGGTCTAGACGTCTAGGCTGGGTTTAGGGTGTTACATTTATTGGTATCAGAGCTAAGTTTGTCAACACTCGGACTGTGTTGGGGCTCATAATGTGTGTTAAAAAGTAGTTAGATAATAGTTTAGCATATATGTTAATCTGGAACTGAAACTTTAGCAAACGACCGAGCCTTCGACGCTGAACCTGTATGTATTTATGTTTTGTTATCATAATTGTAGTACCTGAACTATTATCTGGTTATATGTTTGATGTGAACTAGTGAAATTATTCTGTTGAATTTCTAAACTGATCTGTGCACTCTGATATTGTAGCTAGATTGCTAAAATGAGTTTACGCGATAGTCGTAGACGTGGAACTTATGGGCGTTGAGGATGTCGAGGAGGAGTTCGAGTAGAGTCATCCTTTATGGGTAGTGTGCCAAACCTGGAGACCAGCAAGATAGTTGGTACTCCCACCGCTGAGACAAAGTGTTAGATTCCAATGGATGGGGACGATGCACTGTCCCAGGCCATGATTTAGCACTGGAAAGGGTCGTAGGGACCCATACAGGATCGGGAGGTTGAGGGTCGGTTACTGAACAACTTTCGTCGAATGGAGCTAAACTATTCAAAGGTGTCATAAGAGTCAATTCTACTGTTGCTGAGTATTGGCTCGAGGTTACCAAACGTATTATTTCTGACCTTGATTACACTCCCACTTAGAAATTGAGGGGTGTGGTGTCTTTGATTGCACTCCCACTCAAAAATTGAGGGGTACGGTGTTCCTACTTCGGGATGAGGATTATCAGTGGTGGCTGTGTAACATCTTGAATTTCTGGGCTTGTGCATTTTGTGTAGTGTATGCTTAAAATATTAATTTAAGGATTTGAGGTGCAAATGGGGCTCATGTTTGGGCTGAGGCTTTGATTATTAAATATCTTATTTAGACAATCTAGGGGCTTAAATTAAAGTTTTAGTAGTTTAATTGACATATTGGGCTTGTGGCCCAACAGTTAGGAGTACAGTAAAGGGGAGCTATAAGTGGCGTCACTAGTGCTTGAAGAGGGGCCAAATTTTGGCTGCTTGGAGCCTAAGTTAGAGGCCAAATTCGGCACTTAAAAGGGGGACTAGGAGGGGACGGCACAAGGCTAATTTTTAGGGAATTTTTAATATTTTAATTATATGTATATTATGCTGATAAAGGTAGGAGGAGTTGGTGATAATTGGGGCTATTTTTGAGGAGAGAACAGATTAAGATAAGAGAAAAGGATAGGAGCTATCATGTGTTGCAGTGTTGGCCGAAAATCAAATTCTGTGAGGGGGAGGAATCGGTTTAGTATAGTCTAAGGGGGTGCCGAAATTTTGAAGCCTCTCTTTTATTTTCTTTTCTCATCTTCTTCCTCTCAAAAGCCGAAAACCATCACCTTCTTCACCCTTTCTTCCTCTCTAAAATTTCCTGGTTAGTCGAATCTTCTAACCTCTATTGTTATTCTTCTTCTAATCTCTAAAAGTCGAAACTACATCTCTATTACTCTATTCTTCTCCTTAATATTCATTGGCCGAATCTCTCTTAGCCATCTCTTCAATTCTTGAAACTTCTAAAAGCCGAAAACGCATCAGTTCATCTTTTCCAGGATTTCCATAAAAGCCGAAATCCTTAGATCTCACCTCCTGTGTTTGCTGAATTCTCTCTGGAGTATTTGCTTGCGCCGAATCCTGAAGGAAACTGAATGTAAGTGTTGATTTGTAAGATTTCAATTCCGGCTTTTTAGGGACTCTAGCCGAATGGCTATAAGGAAACTAGCCTTAAGTTTTTCTCTTATTTTTGGTATTCCGGGATCTGAAGAGGAGTCAATCGCGTAGATCTCTAAGTTATAGTTCAGTAACACTCGAATAGTGTTACTTTCAGGATTTCAAGATAAGGAGATCTATGGATTTTTTAACATGTAAATTTGGTTATTTATTAACCCTTGGCCAAATGTAGGGGAGGTCAAATATTCATGATTTTTCGGCTTTTGTTGAACCAAGTTATAAATCCGGATAGCAAGGATACCGACTAAGAGTTTAGTACTTTGTGATATCAGGTGTGTAACTTCTCACACCATTAGATTGATTGCTAATATATATGTAATAAATCTGCTATACTCTGTTAAATGCCGAACTCTCGGCATAACATTTGGAAACCCGAGAAGGGTAAAGGCTAAATATCAGGTTAGTGATTTCTACTATTCATCAGTGAATGTTTCTGTTAAAAATGATATGTTTTATATGCCAATTTTTTTATATATGCTTGGGGTTGGGTGATTGATGAAAGGGGAAGTAATCTGTTCTGGTGGCTTATGCCATTTCAGCCTGGTGACTCTATCACAATCTCTGTTTTTGGTGGCTTTTTCCATTTCAGCCTGGTGACTCTGTCACAACTTTGACGATGAGCAGCTAACTGTAGCATGACTGCCATCGATGGTGTGTAGCAGTGTGGGTTGATTGTAGAAATCCCCAATGGTGTGATTGGCAAGTAAGGGTGGTGCGTAGCGGTTGGAAACCTAGAATTGGGTTGGGTTTTTGTGTATGCTATCTACTGTATTATGTTCTATATTCTGATCTGTGGGCTAAGGCCCAATCTGATGGTGCACGAGGGTTGAACACTAAGTTTCGTGACTCACCCTATTATTTTAACAAATTTCAGGTAGCGCTTAGTGCATCAGACCGGGCTAGTGAGGAGAGCAAGGTGGCCATGCGATAGAGTACTGAGGATTCAGCAAAAGACTTTACTTTATTTATCTATTTTTAAGAAACTTATTTTAAGTGGGTTTTATATTTCGTTGTAATAAGGCCTTAGGCCACTAGACTTGTAACACCCTAAAATTCGAGTATAGATATATACTGCATGTTTTGGTGTTTAGCTTGTGTTTATTATAGCCTTGAAGAAGAGTATGGAATTATTTGGGTATGGAATAATTTTTAGTTTTGAGTATTTATTGAAGGGGATCAAGTGACATTGATACTTAAGTTAATTTAAGTGTCAAGAAGTAGCATAAGATGAGTAAGTGGCAAGGTGGTGTTGGCACATGAGTGATTGCACTTGTAACACCCCCAAACCCGGCCCACAAGTCTTGACCGGATCTGGTGTGTCACTGCGGAAAAACGTTTGAAAATCTTTGACTTTAGATTAAAACGTGAAAATTGGTTAACTCCGAAAATCATGTCCATTTAAAATTTAATAAGCTTGTTGAAAATTCTGAATTAAAACATTATTATAAGTTGCTATAATATGAATCTTTTGTGAAAATATTTCTAAGTGTAGTGTAAACTTCAACATTAATAAATAGAGTACTTTAAATCAAAGGGGCCCTTATTACATCAAATAAAATTCCAAAATACTGTTAATATAAAATACTTAAATAAAGTAAAACATCTTCTGCATGAAAATCCCCTTCTGCATGGGCCACCTTGTATCCCCTCCAACCCGGTCCGATCAACATGTCACCTGCGATGTTGGATAAATAATTGGGTGAGTCATAATGACTCAGTGTGTAATTAAACCACTGATATCCACCCACATTTAACCACAAGTCAACCCAATTAAATGCAACATGTAACTATAAACAGACATTACCAAATTCTGGGCTTGGCCTACATTCAATCCACATTCAAGTACTGGGCTAGGCCCTTTTTCTCATCAATCCACTGATCACTGGGCTTGGCCCATTTCCACGTATGTTCCCAAAAACATACCTATCCACATGCCATATTGGGCTTGGCCCATTACCATATCTTTTCATAAATGAAATAATGCAGTCATGAAACCCAACCCAAGCCTAGGGTCCATCCGCTACACACCCCCTGATCCAGCCTACCACACACCAGGGGACTATCGAGTCACCCTCTCCTTTTCCCTCCAAAAAGGCAACCAATGCCATCCACGATGTAGCACGTAGCTAACATCAAACCACGATGGGGCACATAGCAACCCATCAAGCCACGATATGGCATAAAGCCGATATTAATCGAGGTAACCACGCGAACTAAATCGCAAAGATCCACAACGCGACCTCAGTCAGCGCCAATCCACGATGTAGCACAAAGCTGACATCAACCACGTACTCAAAGTACACCCGTACCTTCTTTTCATAACCCACCCATGCACATGCCACATAAAATATAATCCTGATAATGCATGCACATGCTTATTAATATCCATAAACATACTCATATACAAGCAAGTAATCACATTGCAACAACAGTTCGATACTAACTCGATCATCACTATACCCTTTAAGGATATATATGGCACACTTATTACTGCATTTGTTAGTAAAACATATAACACATAAAACCCGAAAACAGTGGGTTAGTTACACACCTTATAACCTGAAGTTCTAATCCCTCGATCTCGACGCTATCGCTTAGCGAGACTACAGCTATCTGCCTATCGTTTCTCACACACGACCACACACCCGGTGGCCAATCCCGAATCGCCGAGAGGCGGCTTTTTCTTAAACTTCGGGACAGGGACCTTCCCTTTCCCCTCTTGACTGGCACTTGCATCCATCGACGCTTAATCAGAATCACACCATTCAATCAATCAAAGCCACAATCTACTATTAACAAATCTAAGTCACTTACTAATCATCCTTACAGAAATAAATTGAGATCCCGGAGGCTTTCCCTTACTTCTGTCGATTTGCTCTTACAAACCATAGTCACCATTTGGTCAACCTATAAACACAACCAATGGCCTAAGGCCGAATACTAAGGAGTTACTTACCCCTCTCACTCGGATCCCGAAACACCACTGATCTTCTGAAGTTGCCAAAAATCCCTGTTACACAATATTAGAATCGGCTAATACCAAAAACCCATGGAAAAAGGCCCCTTTTGACCGGATGCTTTACCACCCTTACCTTGATGAGTCTAGCCGAATTCAGACAGTCCCTAAGTGCTTCCTTGCGCTGCCTACAACAAAAGAACGCATCAACATGGCCCTAAGGACATTCGGCCATACCAAAAACTAAGGCCAACCATTCGGTTTTGGCCACTAACACAAAGTACTCAAATCAATTGTTAAGACCGAACACCTACCTTTCCTTAAATCGAATGGAGAAGAACTAGGAGAGGTCGCCCTTGCTAAAATTCGCCCAACCGCACTAGGATGCTAAGGATTTCGACAATGGTGCTTAGTATTAAAAGAGTTTCGGCCTAGTCTAATGATTAGAGAATCAAAGTTGAAGGAAATAAAAAGGTATAGAAATAAAGAGAGTAAAAGGAATTCGGCCACGCAAACAATGATGGGGAGGTTTTGGTTTCAAGGAAAAAGGGAGAAAAATATGAATTGGTTGACTACAAATTTTCGGCAAAACTAAAAGAAAATAAAAGAACAGGGAGAGGGAGTAGAAGAATTCGGCAAAAGGGTCAAAAGAAATTCATGAAGGAGACTACCCTTTAAATAGGAAAATTCGGCACATGCTCCCCCCCTTGAAGACTCCCAATTTCGGCTGCCACCTTCCTAGCCACTAATTCAATTTAATTTGAATTAGCCAACTAATTTATCCATATCATATTCAAAAGAAAATTAAACCACCAGCACCCATTATCTCCATTTACTAAATAAAATAATCCTATGCTTATCAAAAATAAATAAATAAAACAACTACCCACCAGCCGAATTTAAAACAACTAAACACTAATCTAATAAGCTTCGTTTATCCCATATCCTATAGTCAAAATAATTAAAATAAAACCCCCCCTTATCCATTATCTCCTCATCAATAAAAAAACAAAGTAAGCTAATATTAATCCTCTCCCCAGCCGAATTCTAATTCAAAACAATTACCTAAGCTTATTCTTATCTTCTAATTTAAACTCCATGTGCCGTCCACTACCTTTCAATTTGCTGCCAAAAAGAACAAAAAAAAAATAAAATAAAACTCCAAATGCCAATACCTGGGTTCGAACCTGGAACCTGCTGCTGCTCACCTTCCCCCAACGCCCCAGGCCACTCGGCCTCAATGACTTTCATGCCATAAAGCCCCCACATTTATTCTTAACACCTTCCTACTTCAGCCCATCACCAAATAACAAAAATAAAACTCCAAATTGCAGCTTCAAGCCCTCGAACCCGCGCTCTCTCTCCCCTCTAGCGCTTAAGTGGCGCATGAGTGCCACTTTGCCAACCGGACTTTCATGTCCACCAACTTGTCCATTTATTTATAAGGCCTACTTAGCCCAGTCCCTTGACGTAAAAATAAAACAAAAAAAATTGCTGCCTTCACAGCTCGAACCTGGGACCTTAAGGCGCCACCTTCCCACAGCCCCAAGTAACGCCTCCATGCCACTCCACCAAATGATTCTTGTGCCATAACCTTCCAAATAAATTTCTTAAGCCCTCTAAAGCCAAACTCCCTTTCTTGACCCTAAAATTCAAAATTTTCCTAAGCTTTCCCTTTTCATCCAAGCATTCCTAAACCTCTAAAACACATCCAAAAACACCCAAAAACCTTCCAACATTTGAATTATACCCGAATTGCCTAGCCCCTAAACCAGGGTGTTACAATTCTACCCTCCTTAAAATAATTTCGTCCCCGAAATTACTTATTACCGAACAATCATAATTCGCTATTCTACGCCTCTGCTGCGCACTCTGATCGTACTAAGGCTATCCTACCTTCCAAACAATTAAAGAATATTCCAAAACAAAGGAGCTTACCCGTTATCACATCCTTGGTTGACTCTGACTAGAACCATTCCCTCCATGGCTTGAACCACGACCCCTCGTCGCTCGAGGACAATTCTTAACCAAGTGTGCCTTAGATCCGCACCGAAAGCATTCTTTACTATCCCCCCAACACTCTCCTGTGTAAGGTCTTCCACATCGAACAAAAGAATGACTCCGATCCACTGGTATAAGTGCACGCACAGGATTTTCGATCCTTGGTCTTTTCTGGACATTACCCAACGATGCTGACGGCTCAACCCTTCTCTTATTCTCGTTCCTATTTTTCTCTCGATTTTCTCTTATAGTCTTTTTAACCTCTTCAGCGATCCGAGCTTTCTCTACCAGAATGGCGAAGTCCCTTTCTCTTTGCGGAGCGAGCAACTCCCGCAACTCATCTCGCAGCCCATCTTCGAATCGAACACTCCTCTCATAATCAGTAGCCACGATTCCTTTGGCGTACTGACTTAGTCGCACGAATTCCACTTCATACTCCGCTACCGACTTATTCCCTTGTACTAGATTTAGAAACGCTTTCCTTTGCGCATCTAAGTAACTGGCTCCTACATACTTCCCTTCAAACTTAGCCTTAAAGTAATCCCAATCCAATCGATCTGTAGACACCTTGTTTGACAAAGTGAGCCACCAACGATAAGCTTCCGAAAGCAAAAAAACAAAGACCTTTAGCTTTTCCTCTGGGGTACAATCTAAGTCGTCCATAATTCTTTCGACTCCTTCTAACCAATATTCCGCTACATTCGGGGCCACTCCAGACACTCCCCTAAAAACTTCAGCCCCGTTCGACCTGATTCTCTCGGACACTGACTTCCGAGCTCCGCTTCCCATACCAGCTCTTGCCACTTGTTGTAGCACGCGTAACATAGCTTGTGACACTGCGTCATCTTCTCCTATCCAATCTTGCTCCCCTACGTCCACAGCTGGTGGCACTTCACTTTCTGACCCATGGACAGACTCCCCTACGGCCCGGTCGCCATTCTACCTCTACCAAGTCCCCCTAGAACTCATCTCTATCGTCGCGATTTAATCTGATTTAAGAAATTTTATGCATTAGAAATTTTGTTCCACTATTTAACCACGAGCAAATTTTATGAAAGAAGGGTATTTAGAAGTAGTTCTTTCGATCACGCAAAGGTTCAGTTCAAGTTCGCTATTCTAGTTCAAGAATCACATTCACACACACATTCATTCATCAACAAAAACACCTTCCTTCCTCAGTAGAGACACATTCAATGGTATCCACCACACACATCCACTATTCGGACCTTTCTGCCCGTTTCTACCCCAGGGGTATTTCTGTCATTTTCCTACAGGGGTATTTTCGTGAATAATCAGAAAAATTTTGAAAGACTTAATAAATCAGGATATTTTGGAATTTCCACAACTGGAGGGTATTTTTGAAAATTTTATCAAATTAAAGATATGACAGGATTTTGGAAACCAGGGGTATTTTGGTAATTTGTCAGTTAGGGGTAATTTTGAAAATCTCCAAAGTCAGGGTATTATTTTGGAACACAGAAAATTGGATACTTGTGCAAAGTAAGAAAATTTTATTAAGTTTGGGTTTAAACCGGAATTTTGAAAGTTAGGGGCATTTTAGTAATTTTCAACATAGGGGTATTTTCGTAAATTTTCCTCAAATCAGGGTATCTTGATATTTTGAAAGCTAGAGATTTTAATATTTTGCAAAGTAGAAATCATTTTAACAAAAGTTGAGGGTCGTGCGGTAATGTTACAATACAGGGGCATTTTTGTAATTTTACCGCTAGGGCATTTTGGTAATTTTTTTTTTGGCAAATCGAGAAGTACTTTGGAAAAAAAAAATTTCACAACCATCTTTTACTAAATAAAAAGGGTAATTTAGGGATTTTAAAACTAGGAATTTTATAAAACTGCACGGCTAGTCCCTTTCGAGTTTTAATAGTTGGTTCAGCCTGTGAACAAGTCCTCTTGGTTAAGGTGAACCGTAGCTACGCACCAGGTAGGATTCAAGTGGAGAGGAGGTGAGTCACGCGGACTGCTTAAATACCAAGCTCCCACTGAATACCACTCCTAGACATGCGCACACAGGTTGCCACACCTTAACACGGCGACTTACTTCACAGGTTTGTTTAAGAGTTCTTAAGTCTTGTGCATATGTTTGAGTAGACTAGTCCTAGGGTTCAACAGATCCTATTATTCTATTCTACGAGCCCAACTAAGCCCAAAGCAGTTCATATATCAAATTACTTCACAAGTCTGAAGTACTTACCTGGCGGACTCGGGCCGGAGGTACAGGTGCCATGCCAGAATACCTGAAAAATAATTTTATAAAAGCCCATATTTTAAAAAACCCATTTAGAAAATGTTTTGGGCCCAAAAACCCTCAAAGCCGAGTTTTGAACCTGGCTCTGATACCAAACTATAACACCCCCAAACCCGACCCACAAGTCTTGACCGGATCTGGTGTGTCACTGCGGAAAAACGTTTGAAAATCTTTGACTTTAGATTAAAACGTGAAAATTGGTTAACTCCGAAAATCATGTCCATTTAAAATTTAATAAATAATATAAGCTTGTTGAAAATTTCCGAATTAAAACATTATTATAAGTTGCTATAATATGAATCTTTTGTGAAAATATTTCTAAGTGTAGTGTAAACTTCAACATTAATAAATAGAGTACTTTAAATCAAAGGGGCCCTTATTACATCAAATAAAATTCCAAAATACTGTTAATATAAAATACTTAAATAAAGTAAAACATCTTCTGCATGAAAATCCCCTTCTGCATGGGCCACCTTGTATCCTCTCCAACCCGGTCCGATCAACATGTCACCTGCAATGTTGGATAAATAATGGGGTGAGTCATAATGACTCGAAGGTGTAATTAAACCACCGATATCCACCCACATTTAACCACAAGTCAACCCAATTTAATGCAACATGTAACTATAAACAGACATTACCAAATTACGGGCTTGGCCTACATTCAATCCACATTCAAATCTTTGGGCTAGGCCTTTTTTCTCATCAATCCATCGATCACCGGGCTTGGCCCATTTCCACGTATGTTCCCAAAAACATACCTATCCACATGCCATATTGGGCTTGGCCCATTACCATATCTTTTCATAAATGAAATAATGCGGTCATGAAAACCCAACCCAAGCCTAGGGTCCATCCGCTACACACCCCGATCCAAATTTTACCACACACCGGGGGGACTATCGAGTCACCCTCTCCTTTTCCCTCCAAAAGGCAACCAATGCCATCCACGATGTAGTACGTAGCTAACATCAAACCACGATGGGGCACATAGCAACCCATCAAGCCACGATATGGCATAAAGCCGATATTAATCGAGGTAACCACGCGAACTAAATCGCAAAGATCCACAACGTGACCTCAGTCAGCGCCAATCCACGATGTAGCATAAAGCTGACATCAACCACGTACTCAAAGTACACCCGTACCTTCTTTTCATAACCCACCCATGCACATGCCACATAAAATATAATCGTGATAATGCATGCACATGCTTATTAATATCCATAAACATACTCATATACAAGCAAGTAATCACATTGCAACAGGTTCGATACTAACCTGATCATCGCTATACCCTTTAAGGATATATATGGCACACTTATTACTGCATTTGTTAGTAAAACATATAACACATAAAACCCGAAAATAGTGGGTTAGTTACACACCTGATAACCTGAAGTTCTAATCCCTCGATCTCGACGCTATCGCTTAGCGAGACTACACTACACTATCCGCCTATCGTTTCTCACATGCCACGACCACACCCCGGTGGCCAATCCCGAACTGCCGAGACGGCTCTTTTCTTAAACTTCGGGACAGGGACCTTCCCTTTCCCCTCTTGACTGGCACTTGCATCCGTCGATGCTTAATCAGAATCACACCATTTAATAAATCAAAGCCACAATCTACTATTAACAAATCTAAGTCACTTACTAATCATCCTTACCAAAATAAATTGAGATCCCGGAGGCTTTCCCTTACTTTTGTCGATTTGCTCCTACAAACCATAGTCACCATTTGGTCAACCTATAAACACAACCAATGGCCTAAGGCCGAATACTAAGGAGTTACTTACCCCTCTTACTCGGATCCCGAAACACCACTGATCTTCTGAAGTTGCCAAAAATCCCTGTTACACAATATTAGAATCGGCTAATACCAAAAACCCATGGAAAAAGGCCCCTTTTGACCGGATACTTTACCACCCTTACCTTGATGAGTCTAGACGAATTCAGACAGTCCCTAAGTGCTTCCTTGCGCTGCCTACAACAAAAGAACACATCAACATGGCCCTAAGGACATTCGGCCATACCCAAAAACTAAGGCCAACCATTCGGTTTTGGCCACTAACACAAAGTACTCAAATCAATTGTTAAGACTGAACACCTACCTTTCCTTAAATCGAATGGAGAAGAACTAGGAGAGGTCGCCCTTGCTAAAATTCGCCCAACCGCACTAGGATGCCAAGGATTTCAACAATGGTGCTTAGTATTAAAAGAGTTTCGGCCTAGTCTAATGATTAGAGAATCAAAGTTGAAGGAAATAAAAAGGTATAGAAATAAAGAGAGTAAAAGGAATTCGGCCACGCAAACAATGATGGGGAGGTTTTGGTTTCAAGGAAAAAGGGAGAAAAATATGAATTGGTTGACTACAAATTTTCGGCAAAACTAAAAGAAAATAAAAGAATAGGGAGAGGGAGTAGAAGAATTCGGCAAAAGGGTCAAAAGAAATTCATGAAGGAGACTACCCTTTAAATAGGAAAATTCGGCACATGCTCCCCCCTTGAAGACTCCCAATTTCGGCTGCCACCTTCCTAGCCACTAATTCAATTTAATTTGAATTAGCCAACTAATTTATCCATATCATATTCAAAAGAAAATTAAACCACCAGTACCCATTATCTCCATTTACTAAATAAAATAATCCTATGCTTATCAAAAATAAATAAATAAAACAACTACCCACCAGCCGAATTTAAAACAACTAAACACTAATCTAATAAGCTTCATTTATCCCATATCCTATATTCAAAATAATTAAAATAAAACCCCCCCTTATCCATTATCTCCTCATCAATAAAAAAACAAAGTAAGCTAATATTAATCCTCTCCCCAGCCGAATTCTAATTCAAAACAATTACCTAAGCTTATTCTTATCTTCTAATTTAAACTCCATGTGCCGCCCATCGCCTTTCAATTTGCTTTGCCAAAAGAACAAAAAAAAAAATAAAATAAAACTCCAAATGCCAATACTGGTTCGAACCTCGAACCTGCTGCTGCTCACCTTCCCCCAACGCCCCAGGCCACTCGGCCTCAATGACTTTCATGCCATAAAGCCCCCACATTTATTCTTAACACCTTCCTACTTCAGCCCATCACCAAATAACAAAAATAAAACTCCAAATTGCAGCTCCAAGCCCTCGAACCCGCGCTCTCTCTCCCCTCTAGCGCTTAAGTGGCGCATGAGTGCCACTTTGCCAACCGGACTTTCATGTCCACCAACTTGTCCATTTATTTATAAGGCCTACTTAGCCCAGTCCCTTGACGCAAAAATAAAACAAAAAAAATTGCTGCCTTCACAAATCAACTCAGGACCTTAAGGCGCCACCTTCCCACAGCCCCAAGTAGCGCCTCCATGCCACTCCACCAAATGATTTCTTGTGCCATAACCTTCCAAATAGATTTCTTAAGCCCTCTAAAGCCAAACTCCCTTTCTTGACCCTAAAATTCAAAATTTTCCTAAGCTTTCCCTTTTCATCCAAGCATTCCTAAACCTCTAAAACACATCCAAAAACACCCAAAAACCTTCCAACATTTGAATTATACCCGAATTGCCTAGCCCCAAAACCAGGGTGTTACAGCACTTGTCGGCCAAGCCATAATTATGGTAAGTGTGGACTTTTTCATATTTGGTAATTAGTCTAAAGGAATAAGGTAAGTGTTAACTTATGGTATGGAATCAAGAAATTTTGGCAAGATAAGGGGACATAAGGCATGTATCAAGGTAAATGTTTTGGAAACAAATTCATGGCCATTTGACCATGAATTTGGACGGCATTGTGGACAAAGGGGGGGTTGGCCGATTATGTTAGTAGCTTGGCTAGGATTAGGAGTTAGCTTTTGGTCATTCCTAGCATTTTTGTGCAAAGTTTTGCAATTCTTTCTCAACCTTTCTCCCTTGGCTGAAATTGAGCTTTTGGTAAGCCTTAATCTTTTGACCATTTGGTCATTTTTGCCTATCACTTTAGTATTCTTTGTATGCCTTTTCTCATAGTGCCGAAATTACCAACACCAAAATGCCATTCCTTTTCTTTCTTCTCCCCATTGCCGAATATACATTGCTCCTAAACTCATTTTTTTCTTTCTCTTTTCTTCTCTTTGAAAACCGAATCCTCATCATCATCTCTTTCTTCCATCTTTTATTTCTTTTCAATCATACTTTCTCCATTAATTTCTCTCATGGCTGAATGTTAGTGTGCCCATAGCCAAACCATTTTCTCTTTTCTTTGGTTATACATAGCCGAATTCTCCATCATATCTAGACATCCTTCTCAATCCTTTCTTTTCAATCGTGGACAATAGGAAAGAGTTCTTTTTAGTTTATGTTAGTTAATAGTTGTTTTGGCCGAATCTTGATGGTGGTAAGAAGGATCTTTTGGATCGAAATTTATCATTCTTTCTATTAAACGTTTTCATTGTTATACTTTAGTGCGATAGCGGAAGACCGGAAATCAAGTGTTCGTGAGTATCGTAGAACGTTGGAATCGATTTAAAGTGTTAAGGGAACGTTTTGGTCGACTCTCATATTATGGAACAAGGATATTTGTGGTAAGGAAATCTCACCCTTAAAAACCTTTAGTCATATTTTCGATATAATGTTAGATTGGTCTAATGATTCTTTTGTCATTAAAGACAATCAAGATAGGGAAGAAAAGGGTAGTGTTTAGTGTTCGGAAGAAGGGTGGTTCCGTTATTCCCCCTAAGTTTAAGCAAAGGGCTATTTCGGGAATCCGAGATTTCCCACCGGGTTGTGGACGCTCATCCGAGAGAATCAATTGTTTGAAGTTGTTCGTACTCCCGAACCCTTGTTTGTTCGTGGATTTGCATCGGTTAACGAACCATCAATCGGGGAGAAACCGCAAGTAGAAGTAGTTCAAAATTCTGAGGGTAAAAGTTTAGATCGTTATTTCTAATATTGGTTTTGTTAATAAATTATAGTGTTTTAATATAACGTGATGCGTTTAGGTATCGACGAGCGGGAAAGTCTAGTTCTCACTATAACCAGGTGTGTAACTTCACACTTATCTCTCGGGTTAGATATCAAACCGTAAGTATTGTGATAAAATCGTAAAAATGGCAAAATCGGAAAACACGTAATAATGGACACTTTTTGTGTAAATGCATGAAAATGGTTAAAGTCGGGAAAATTACGAAATATTGCTAGATCGATAAATTGAGCCGAAATATTGCTAGATCGAAATATTGCTAGATCGATAAATTGAGCCGAAATATTGCTAGATCGATATATTGGGCCGAAAAAAAAATGCTAGATCGCTAAATGGGCCAAAAATCTTCTAGTTCGATATATGGGCCAAAGTTCACTAGATTGTTAAATGGGCTAAATACTATTTTGTTTTATAAGCCCAAAAGAAAGGTTTAATTATAGACTTATCTATAATATGGATTACTTGATAAATTATTATATGGCTATAGTTTGTTATGCATACATGATTGCATGGGACGGGATATATGATGAAGAGAAGAAAGGCCTGTGGCCACGAATCTAGTTCGGTGGCTCTGCCACAAATTTTTATGGCTTAATGCCTCTAGTTCGGTAGTGCACTACAATATTATTGTTAAAAGGCTTGATGCCTACGATTGGTGTGTTTGGCGGGGTGGGTTAACTTGATCCCCACAGGTCTGTTGGTTGGTACGGGGGTGTGTAGCGGATGGAAATTAGGCTTGGTTGGGAAATTCATTTTTACATGCATTTTATTTATTTTATTTTATTTTATATTGTTAAATCTGCAATTGGGCTCAAGCCTAACTTAATGTCTTGATGATCTGGCCCAATAATGGTGGTAAGTGAGTTACACACTGAGTTCTAAGTAACTCACCCCATTTTATTATCCATCTCAGGTAATGGCAATTGATGTGGACTTGGGCCGGGAATGACTTCGTGGAGACCATACTACGAGCATGGGTTTTATAAACTATGAACTTTATTTAAGTTACTTATTTTAATTACTATTTTGAGTATGATGTAATAAGGCCTTTATTTATGTTTTTATGGATTTTTATGTGTGGATGGATTTAATTTTGTTTTAAGACTCTTAATATGGGCTTATGTTAAATATATAAGGTTTTCTTAAAAAATTGTGTTTTATAACAATTTGGACACCTAAAGTATTTTTTTTTAATTCTTTCAAAATCTTTTAAAACTACTTTAAGGTTTTGATAATTATATTCTAAATGATAAGATTTCAAACAAGTTTTTTTTCTTAATTCATCAATTTTATATCATTGTACTAAATCTTTATTAAACTTTATTTCCAAAAGGTTTTTGTAGTACTGTTTTACTTAAATCATTAGAGAATTAAATGGATGTTCGATCGGTGTGACAAACCAAATCTCGTCTTAATGCATAAACCTGGTTTGGGGCATTACAAGACTATTATTTATGTTTTGGTTTTATGATGGGCTTTCATTTATGGGCATTTAATTTTATGTTTGAGCTAAGCTAAGACATGTACGAAATTTTGGTATCTATTTAAAATTCACCAAGGCATTTTATAACTTTATATCTTATATGAATTGATCATTTATTAAGTTTTCCAGTTAAAAATATTTAAACTCGATACTCATTTTCCAAAAGGTGACATGTTTTGTAAAATTCCTTAGTGACATACCAGATCCGGTTGTAGTGTTGGGGCCGAGTTTGGGGTGTTATAGGCTGACGATTGAGCAGGGTGTTCAGCCCAAATGGATTAACTTGGATTATTTTAAAAACGCCTTTCAGAGTAAATATGATGGGGCGAGCTATGTTGAGGCCCGCCGACACGAGTTTATAAGCCTTGTTCAAGGTGATCAATCTGTGGCTAAATATGAAATCGAGTTTCTGCAAATGAGTAGGTATACATGAGCACTACTAGTGTCTGACTATGATAAGTGCGTGAGGTTTGAGGGAGGGTTGAGATATGATCTGTGGATTCTGATAGCTCCTTAGAAGGAGTGAGATTTTACAGTCTTGGTTGATAAAGCAAAGATAGTGGAAGAGGTGAAACGCAATGAGCGTGAGTGGCGCGACTGCAAGAGAGATCAGAGTAAGATTAAGAGGGATTCGGGTCCCTTTGGTTCTGGACAGTACCCCGAGAAACGGATAAGATTTGATAGGCCCCCGAGGCCCGAAGCACTAGCTGTAGTGACTAAGATTCAACTGTGAAGTGATTATAGGAAAATCCATTTGGGCGACTACTAGAGGAAGTTAGGAGCCTGCCTCCGTTGCGGGTTGATGGATCATCGAGTTAGGGATTGCCACCATCGACCAGATCAGGTGTCAGCTGCGACACAAACTTCGGCACCGGGTTCCATTCAGCCTTCAAGGGTGGTACAACAATCACCTAGAGGCCGTGGTAATGGTAGAGGAGATAATGGTTCGAGGAGACGATAGAATGCACTAGGTAGAGGTGCAGGTTAGACAAGGCTTGTCAGTCGACACTGGTTTATGCAACAAGGATAGCGATGATGCTGATATCATTGTAGGTACATTCTTTATTTACACTGTTCCGTATTATACACTCATTGATATTGGATCTACTCACTCCTATATAGCTAGTGTTGTTTCTCCAAATCTGGGCTAAACTACTTAACATACTGCTAAAGATTTTTTTGTGATTAGTCTTTTGGTTCAGTTAGTTCGGGTTGATAGAGTATACAGACAGGTACCCCTAGAGCTCCAGGGTATGGTATTTCCAGTTGATCTAATGGAGTTACTCTTTAATGAGTTTGATTTGATTCTAGAAATGGACTGGCTCGTAAAATATCAAGTCAGTCTAATTATGCAACTAAGAGAGTTATTCTGAGGATGGATGAGAATAATGAGGTGGTGATGGTTGGTGAGCATTGAGATTACCTCTCTAACTTAATTTCCACACTTGTAGTAGAAAGTTAGTCTGACAGCGGTGCAGTGCATACCTTGCTTATGTATTCGAGTCTGTTCCTATAAAGCTTTATTTGGGAGATATTCGCACTGTGATGGAATTCCTGGATGTTTTTTCTTGAGGAATTGCCCGGAGTACCTCTGAATAGAGAGGTAGAATTTGGTATTGATCTGCTACCCAGTACCGCTCCAGTATCTATTGTACCATACAGTATGGCATCGAAGGAGCTAAAAGCGCAGCTTTAGGAACCTTTTGATTGTGGTTCATCTAACTGAGTGTGTCTCTGTGGTGGCATCGGTGTTATTCATTAAGAAGAAAGAGGGGTCGATGAGAATGTGCATAGCTTATTGACAGTTGAACAAGTTGACAATCAAGAATAAATACCCTTTACCGAGGATTGACGACTTGTTTGACCAGTTTCGAGGGGCATCTATAACAACCCATTTTTAGTCAAATTGAAACAGTGGTTTCGGGACCACAAATCTAAAGTAAAAATATTTATTTTATTATTATTTTAATGTTTACAGCATGATTGAGTGAAAATTTTGTTAAGAAATTTTATCGTTTGAATAGTCAATTTGATAAAAAGGACTAAATCGCGTAAAGCATAAAACTTGAGTTCTAATAGCTAAAGGTGTCTAATAGCTATAGAACCTTAATGTTAAGGTCCTTATGTTGTAATTAGACCATTTTAATTGTGAGTGGACCAATATGGGCATGCATTATACGATTTTAATGAATTATAACTAAGGTTAATTTAGTAATCTGGTTAATTAATAAGTTAAAAATATAATAACAAAATATCATCATCTTTATTCAGTGATCACCATTGAAAATTAGGGCTAGAGGAAGCCATTTTTATTCCTTTCATTCCACCAAGCTCACTTGTGCAATTATCAAGAAAATTGGAATTCGGATCTAGATTAGGGAAAAGATAAAGTACTCAATTAATCGACTAATTTCATCATTTTTGAACTAAGGTATGTTCGTATGTGATAAATTTCATTATAAGTGTGTTTTAAATACTTTGATATTGTATAAGTTGTGAATACAAGACTTTGGATAAGTTCAAAATTGACTCGATAGAAATTCGGCATTCAAAATCCCGGTTGGTCCTTAGGAATAGTTTAGGATACTAGTGACATGTCATTAGGGGATACATTAAGTTGCCTTCGGGCCATGATATTAGCACTTTGGTGTGAGTTGTACTGATATTGCTTCGGGTCATGAATATCGGCTGATTTGGCTTCGGGCCATGATATCAGTACTTCGGATATAAGTTACCTTGATTTGGATTCGGGCCATGGTATAGGTACTTATTGTGTGCTTGAGTATCCAACTTCTGTTCCGAATGGTTCAACGGGTAAAAGAAAGATGAAAATGTGTATGAGATTGGTACGAGATGGTACAGGTATGTGCATGAATCATATTAGCTTTGAATTAAAGAAATGGTGAAGAAAGTATGTAGTTTTGTGATTTAGAAATTGAAAGGTTTGTTAGTTGATTTGAATTCATGCATCTATAATCACTTGTTGAAATATGTGTATATGACTATATCGAGTTTATTTCATACGAGCTTACTAAGCTATATAGCTTAAATCATTTATTTTTCTATGATTTATAGTGAATTCAAAGCTAGCTCGGATTCGGGGATCCTCAGAGATCGCTTCACACTATCCACCTATCACTTTGTACCTATGAACTTTGGTATTTTAAATATATGGCATGTATAGGGACTTTGAGTCTTGTTGATTATGTTTTGGTAATAATTTTGACCAATTGAATTGGCTTTTAAATGTACATGTTTTGGTTTGAATATATAGCCTTGAGTAATGGCTTATTTGAGGTTATTTTGGTATTGTTGAATCATGTATTAATATATGTGTTTATGCTTTATGATATGAATTGTATGATGGTTGGGTGATGCTTGATGGCTATAGGTATTATAAGTGTTCAAATGGTTGAATTGTGGATATTGGTATGCTTGTGAAATTAAGCCAAATAATTCATATTTGAGTTTGGTCATTTTTTATGTTTGAAATAATTGGTAGTTGGTATGTTTGGAATGAGTAAAACATGATTTTATAAGCATGTTGGTTATTAGTATTAGAATTGGTATGATTTAGTCTTGATTGTAGTTAAAACAGATGTTCATTTATGTTATGAATTTGTACCATTTGGGTTATGTAGGCATATACAAATTTGGGTGGAAAATTGGCTTGGTAAATAGCCTATTTTTTCCACACGGGTGTGTGTCTCAACCGTGTTTGACACAAGGTTATGTTACACGGTCGTGTGTCTGCTGGTGTGGTTCTAAAAATCATGTCAGTATGCTCCACACGACCTCACACACGAGCGTGTGACTTGGCCATGTGGTATAAGTCAGTATACGCTATAGGTTTTGCACGGCCTAGCACACGGTCTGGCACATGGGCGTGTATGGCCATTTTTAGGGCACATGGGCTAACCACACGAGTGTATGTGTTGGCCGTGACCCAAGTCAGAGGGTTACACAGGGTTGGACATAGGCTAGGACATGACCATGTTCTCCTATTTCAAATGTCCACACGGCCTATGACACAGGCATGTTTGGTGGCCGTGTGAGACACATGGCCTGGCGACATTGGCATGTGTTCCCTCTTTTGATAAAAAGTTTCTAGGTTTCGTGAAAGTTTCTGAACTTATCAGTTTAGTCCCAAACCATTCCCAAAGCATGTTTCGAGCCTTGTAGGCTCGTTATAGGGACATTGTGCTTTAGTTTGAATAACGTTTGCATGAAATGTGAATTTATATGTGACTTGAATGGTTAAATGTTTTGTAAGTCCGGTAATGCTCCGTAACCCTATTTGGGCTTTGAAAACAGGTGAGGGGTGTTACATTTATTAGTATCAGACTTACGCTTTAGTTGATTCTAGGACTAGTGTAGCATATGTGAGAGTCTAGCTATACATGTCATATAAAAATTGTGATATTGTGATGACTCTTGTCATTTTAAAATGTGTTTACATATAGTAATAGACCCTAATCGAGCTATAGCTGATAAGGTTGAAAGTAATGTTCCAGCTCCTGCTCAAGGGACAGTGCCTTCTGACTCTAGACTCGTATCGGGTAACCAGAGAGGAGAGGCTAAAGAAGCCTTCTTCCAAATGATGAACGAATGGTTCACGCAGTACATCTGAACAAATCCGGTTGCTCAACAACCTCCACCCCCTCCTAATCCCCAACCTGTGATAGCCCGATTTAGGGCCTAGTCAGAATAGTGGTGCGAGACTATGAATCCAAGCTAGTAAAATGAGTTTTTAAGGTATTTGAGATGTTTGCATGATAATATGAAAGTTTCATGTAGGAATTTTATGGAAATTTCCATTAAAGGGTCCATTAGGACTAAATTGCAAAAGTTGCAATATATGAGTTTCTAGAAGCTTTTTGTATGAAATAGCTTTAAAATAGTAATTAGAATTCCTTATATAGCAATTTTCCCAAATTATAATTTTTGGACAAAAATGGACATGAGTTAGTAAATGGTGAAATTTTAAAGAGAACGGCATTTTGGTCATTTATCAATTAACTGATTAATAAAGGAAAAAGATGACAAAAATCATTCTCATCTTCTTCCTTGGTGCCGAAGAACCCCATAGCTAGGGTTTGTTCATCTTTCAAGCTTGCTAGTAAGTTCATTTTAGCCCCGTTTTTATTATTCTTCGTATTTTTGAAGTTCTCGTATTATGAATTAGCTATTTTTAGCTATAAAATGAGCTAAGATGCATGTTCAAAAATCTACCCATGAATGACATGCTTGTAAAATGAGATTTCATGGAAGATTATGATAGTTTGATGTTAGATAAACATCTTTTCCTTAGTGAATTTCATGAAAAATGATAGTATGGACTAATTTGCAATAAATATGAAATTGATCATACATACTAGAAATAGTGAGAATTGATGATTGTTATAGTAGAGAAAATGAATCAGCTAAGCATGTAGTTTAAGAAAATCGAATGAGAATCATTTTACGAGCCTTGGGGCAAAAATGCAAATATGAGAAAGTTTAAGGGCAAAATAGTAATTTTGCCAAAGTATGAGTTAAGAGTCAATTTAGTCAATGTGAGTTTTAAGTGATCTGAATTATTATTATAGATCAAGAAAAATGTAGCTCGGATCGAAACCGAGGCAAGAACAGAGTTGTAACACCCCTAACCCAAGACCGTCGTCGGAACAGGGTTAAGAGGCATTACCAATCAAACAGAACCTTTAACATCCAGAAATTTCAACACAAAGTCAATCATTACTGTTCGTATTCAATTACAAACATGCTTATAAACCGAGTTGAGACTAAACTGAGACACATACAAAATTCCATGAAAATTTGAAACTTTTCTAAAATACAGGGGAGACACGCCCGTGGGAGGAGACCGTGTTCCCTCTACTGCTTCTAGACACCGTCGTGTCCTTCCGTGTCTATGCAACTATACCAATATGGTCATTAGGCACGCTATGGCCGTGTACTTTTAGGTCATATACTAACTTCCCCAGCACAGCCACCAAGCACGCCCGTGTCGAGGCCGTGTGGTTTTAGGCTGCATCCTGTCAATTTACCCACGGTCTAAGGCACGTCCGTGTGACATTATAGGCCATTTATAAGGCCAAAATGCCAACCAAATGGTTCAAACCTATAAGCATCATTTACCAACACTTATCAAGCATATATGGCAACCAAAAACATACCAAATAGCCATTCAAATCATGCATTCAATACCAATTCCAACCATGTCAATATCAAAGACTAAAACTCATATCATCACCAACATATTACATTCGATACCAAACATCATTTCTTCTCAATATCACTAATTCATATTAGCATTTTATCAACACCAAGTTACCATTCATAAGTCAACCTCTCAAACCACAAACCATGCCATAAGATGCATTACATATATATACCAAGTCATTCATGCTAAAACTAGCACATATCTAGCCACATTTCATGGCTACTACAAGTCTCAAACATGATTCAAATGACTAGCCTATACATGCCATATCTTAAATATATACATCTTTCCAAAATACCCCAAAATAGATTGCCGATAGTGTGACTGAGAATCTGACGATCCCCTGATCCGAGCTAGCTTTACTGACACTGCAAAGCAGAGGAACAAATCACGCAATAAGCTTATAAAGCTTAGTAAGTTCGAAATAAAATACAACTATATCATCAAATCAAACCAATTCATATACTAATCATCACATAGATAATTCTTCTTGTACTTATACCTTACTATCAATAGCTAAAATACTCATTCGTCCGTCCATAACATCATCTATAAACTCATCAACCACAAAGGTTCGATACATACCTCGGCAAACACATATTTATTCAATCTCCAAGCTATTCAATGCTCAATTATACTCGTTGATCATCATTTGATGTTCATTCATCTTAATCGCACACTCAGTGCTTAATACACGGTCGATACATATTAGTCATCGCACACTTAGTGCCCAAATCTCTCAACCGACTTATCTCGATAACGCACACTCAGTGCCAATTCAATAAACCAAAGCTTTTATAACATCGCACACACAGTGCTATTCATTCCTGTTTCGATTTTAATATCGCACACTTAGTGTCCTTAACATAAACTTGCACATAGCATCTCAATTTCATACATGTATATACACATTCATTTCATAATACAAAATCATATGTTAACAACATGTATTATGTCTGAACTTACCTCGTGTAACACCGCTTACCCGAGACCTTTGCCGGAGTCGAGTATGTGGCATTACTAGACTTGACTACCAGTTCGGGGCATAAAAATTTAAAGCTGTCAAACTGCATCATGCTGACTAAATTGACCATAACTCGAGTTAAAAAACTCGAAATTTAGATCTGTAAATTTTCATCGTAACTAGACTCATATATGTATTTACCATAATTTTTCCAGAATTTTTCATGTGGCCAATTAGTACAGTTTATTCATCAAAGTTTCCCCTATTTCACTGTTGACGATTCTGACCTGTCATTACAAAAACTAATTTATCTCATTGTACAAAATTTCAATAATGTTCTTGTTTGTTCCAATCAAAAATAGACTCATTAAGGATTCTAAGCATATAAACTATGCTCCATAATTATTTTTATACAATTTTTAACAATTTTTCTAAGACAGAACAGAAAATCACAAATTCATTCAGAACAAGTCTCACTAAAATTTAAATATCTCATAATATAAAATTCCTTTTCCTACTTTGTTTATTTCATATAAAAATAGACATAATAAAATTTAATTCTATATCTTATTCACTCTCTAATTCCATTTCTCCTATTTTTGGTGATTTTTCAAAATCACTTTACTGCTGTTAACTAAAAACTGTTTCATTTAAACTCCAAACATTAACCATACTTATACACAAGAGTATAGCCATTTCGCATGGCTTATACAAATATATACAACTTCAAAACCAGCAATATCAAAACTAGACTATATATGCCACGTAACTAAATCTCCAAGCATTTATTTACCGAAACAAAAATTGGATAGTGTGATGAGATCTCCTTCGACTTTCAACCCGAGCAAGTCTTCGAAACTCTATAAACATAGGAAAATTACACAAAGTAAGCTTTGAAAGCTTAGTAAGCCATAAGCAAATAATTCACCATAGAAACATATATAATTCAATTCAAAAAAAAGGGCCAAATTTGGTTAGTCACATACACATATACAATCACTTTTTTCATATAATCCATGTTCCTCGTTAAGTAACTTCACTTACCTTATTTTTCATTTAACAATTAAACCTCATACGTTACTGAATCATTTAACTCAAATACACATCGAGTCACCAATTCATTCATGGGATATCGTAATCATGCATATATTCCATCTCATAATTTATATCTAATTCACTTACTCATAATTTATCATCATTCCTAAACTTTCACCTTTCATAGCCTTAAGGCCAAACACTCACACATTCAATAATAGATTTCACATCGATCTATAAATCACTTTCTCATCTCAAGACCAATACATATACATTTGTTCAAGTATATACATATTAACTACTAAATTTTCTTTCTTACCTTTCAATCCATATAATTCACATACATTCTCCAATTGTATCACATATAACTAGTAACAATTATCAATTTACTAATTTACCTTATCTCCAATAACCAATAGACTTATACATACCCAACATCGAACTCATTTACCGAATTTAAGTTCCACATCATCAAAATCTATTTAAGCATATACTTATAATAATTCACCGACATAAAGCTCATAGGCTTAAAGCCCGAATACTTTCAGCGGCACAAAGCCCAAGCTAGGCTTAAAGCTCGAATACTTTCATCGGCACAAAGCACTCAATAGGCTTAAAGCCCGATATTATCCACCGGCACAAAGCCTGCTAGGCTTAAAGCCCGAATACTTTCACTGGCACAAAGCCTACTAGGCTTAAAGCCTGAATACTTTCACTGGCACAAAGCCTGCTAGGCTTAAAGCCCGATATTTTCCACCGGCACAAAGCACTGCTGGGCTTAAAGCCGAATACTTTCACCAAAGACGAGGCTTGCTAGGCTCAAAGCTCCGAATATCATATTTATTAGGTTGCCAAAACAAAACCAATATCCAAAATTTTACTCTTTATAAAAATTCTAATGACTTACCTAAAATTTCAATTTTAATCATCTAACATAACATGCATACATACCTGACACTCTTTTATTTTTTTATTTTTTTTTACCTTCGTCAAAAATTTCCATTCTTTACAAATTCGGATAATTCGCTCACATAAAACGATTCCCGTAACGTATCGCTCACCTAGAGCCGTTACTTTACAATTCTGCATACACAGTGCCAACTTTCCATAACGTATCGCTCACATAGAGCCGTTACTTTTTATTTCTGCACACACAGTGCTAATTAAGAATCCCACTTAATCATGACATACGAATTTACATATTAATATAATTGAACATACATAATAATGCATATTCGATCACTTTTTACCTTTAATTTTCTATATTCTAATTATCCACAAATCAACCCATGATATTTATTCAAATCTAATACATTCATTCTCATACTCACGGCAATATGTCAATAAACTTACCTCGATCATCCAACTATTTACAACACACACAAGCACATACACTTATCTCTCTCTCCATATATAAATATATATCGAGTGTTCAATATTCCAAGTACTACATTTCAATCGGCCTATCCCATCTCAAGCCATTACCATTTTCCATTTGATATGCCAAACTCTTACTATAATACCATGCATTTAATTTCGACAACCAAGTACCAATACTGTCGATTATCTTCCATCAATTACATATATAAACACATATTCGGCATTACATTTAATTTGACTTGTAAATAAGTACTAATTCAATTTTTACTCCCATTGCTTAAAACTTACTTGATAATTGAAAGGTACGGAAGTCCCGGCTACTCGTCTAGTTTAGCTTTCCCTCGATCCTTTTTTCCAACTCTTTCTTCCCTTGATCTAAACAAGTTCGAAAAGAGCTTATTCAATACCAATTTCATTCATCTCGATTCAAGACACTCATCTTACCATTCTCTAAATAAATCATTCATAGTTTCGAAACCTTTAAAATTTTATACCAATTCTTTCCTTTCATTCAAATATATATATAGATTCATACATTTTTTTTAAACTAATGCCGAATACTACACAAGAATTAATTAATTCTCTTTTCACTCTAAAATAACTCATTACATGAAATTTCATTAATTTACAAATTTCCCCTCTAGTTTCGGTTTTCTCACACTTTAGTCCTCTAATATAAAACACAAGAATTACAAGAAATTTGGACTGGTTCTTTAAGAACCGCATTTTCTTTATTCCCATACAAGTCTATATAAATCATTTATTTTGCATTCATACCCTCAATGATTTAATTCTATGATTCAAGCTTTCACTCATGCATCATATCCCCATTCCTACTTCAATGTGTCTATATCTAGCTCATACTAAAACAATTCTTCTATTAACCAAGACTAACCAATGTGCTCACCCATGGCCGAATCCAAAATAAGTTTCAAGTAGTCAAATTTCCACATGTATTTTAAAGTATCCATGAAAACCAACACATCCATGCAAGAAATTTCAAAAATGGAGCTTGATTACTTAGCTTAAGGAGACATGCAAGAACCGGCTATGGGGTTTAAAGTTTTCTCTTCTTCTCCTTTGATTTCGTGGGAAGATGATGATGAAAGAGAGAATGAAATTAAAAACACATTTCTTTTATTTTATAAAATAAATACTTATTATAATATACTTAAATTAAAATAATGCACCCATTATACATATAAAATTGTTTTTCCTAGCATGCTTGCCGTCCACATCATGAAATTTGGGCAATTTGACATGCAAGTCCTCATGCAAGAAAGACAATTCAATTAACCCTTCAACTTAATAGATACTGTTTTTACTACTTTAACTATTTAGTCCTTTCTCTTAATTTAAGCACACCAAAGCAATTAAGTTCATAAATTTCCACACATATTTGTTCATGATTATTACACACAACACAAAAATAATATTAGGAAATTTTGTTTTCCGGCTCGGATTCGTGATTTCGAAACCACCCTTCCGACTAGGGTCAAATTCGGACTGTTACAATTCTCCCCCCCTTAGGGATTTTCGTCCTTGAAAATCTTACCAGAAGGTAGATTAAGGATGTGCTTCCACACAGTACATTTCAAATTCACACATAGCTTCGGATTCCAAATCTCTTTAATCTCACGATTGAAATTCTTATTTGACTTTCACTGTACATCATCTCTAGATGAGACTGCTTATAACTGTATTAAATTGTTTTCATTTTTTCTGCTCAATTTCTCTGACGATATTAATCCCGTAGATCATTTTCTCACAATGCTTGATCCTGAAATAACGAAGTTCGGTAACTGATTATAACAACAGCATTCTTTCTTCGTTGCTTTAAAACTCTAAAACACAGTGAGAAATAAATATTTCGAGAATTTGAATTGCGTTTCCTAATTTCCATGCGATCTCATACTCACAGATTACTGTAATTTCCCTCAGAATCACACTATGAGTTTCAGATCTCAATCCAAACAATGATGATTGGCACCATGTGTAGACTTATCATCTCAGAATGTATAACTCTATCCTTTTTAATGATAAGGATAATCCCGATACAGAATTCATCAACACTTTATTTCTATAATCAACAAAGTTAGAAATATCACAGTTCACACTCATTTATCAATATCATATCTCGGAATGACGTGCATCATTTTACTCTCGTACGAACAGACTAACTGACATTGTGAGCTACCTATAACAATGGTTATACAATCTTAGAGCTTCTCGGTATAGACACTTTATTGCAAAGCAACAAATAATCATTGATTCCGCATCTAAAGTTCTGAATCAGAAATCAATTTATGTTGAACCCCTTTTTAACTTATAATTTGATAACACATTTCTAAGTTTCACATCTTCGCTAAATAATATCTATTTACCTTCTAACTCAACTAATAGTTATCCATCATTGGATAGTATCAATCGCATATTCGTTGCTCTTTAAGCACATAAATATTTCTATTTGGAACATCTAAAACTGTAATTGTTTTCCTCGGATAATAATAAATTACTAACTCAAAACTTTTCAACGATTCAAGCCATCTATGTTGTGCCAAGTTCAGATCTCGCACTGTAACATGAAATAAATTACATTACTAGCATGCAGTCAATGTCGCTAACTATCCCTCACCAATACAATGGCAACCGTTTCTAATTCACGTGTCAAATAACTCTTTTCATGCAGCTTTAACTGTATGGAATCACAAAATATCACTATACATTCTTGTATTAAAAATACACATCAAACTATTCAATGGCGATTGACTGAAAATCATACACTCTTTACCCGAATCAGGCTAACCAGAACTGATGCTTCATTTAGCAATGTCTTCGCATAAATAAGAACTCCACAATCAGAAAAATTTTAATTTACCTCTACACTTCTCAAATAGAACTACTTTGATAAGTGTAATTCTATATCAAGTTTTCTATAATACGAATTCTTTTCCCAGACTGTCTATCTATTTACACGTGAACTTTCAAAGTTTATCTTCAGCCTTGTAAATAGATTCAGACACATAAAACTTCATCAACTTTTAAAACAAATCTTTTTTTCTTGATATAAAAAAAAAATATTGCATACATATCATTGTACAGATTTGAACTTGATCTTCTATCATTTACACTTTTGCCAATGTCAAACCTTTCACACAGACTAGAAAAGGATTTTATAGTAAAACTATATCATCTATAAATCTTCGAAGCTTTGAACTATACTAAAGCCACCTCTATCAGATAGAAATCATAAGGCTTTAATAAGACTGAAGTCTCAACCTTATAAATAAATATTATTCCGGCTGTTAAGGAAGCATTTAAACATAGAAAAGAATCAAATATGATTTTTGTAGCAACCATTGCAGAGACACAACTTCTATAATAGTGACCTTGCATAATCTGAATAGTCTTCAGAACTATCCAATATCCCTTTTAATACTGCCTTCATTTACTGATTTGTTCTCTTTTCTGACTACATTAGTAATCTTTCAAACACGAATCTCTTTAACTCCACACTCATGAGCTTATTCAACCCAAAATCTTACAGATTTCATTGTAACATTTTACTGATAAAGGGGTGAGGGTAGTAAAGCCTCAAATTTAACTCGCACATAAATGTACATAACACATACTATCACAAATAACCAATTCATTTCTAATTTCACATTCTCAAAACATTTAATAAACATTTGCTTATAATCATTTTTGTTCTTAACACATAGTTCATAAGCCAACTCAAATCACTAAGTCACAATCGAAATTCTCATATAGCATCATAACTCAATTGTCATAACTCATATGCTCATATAATTATAACATTTATCAATAACAAAAATGTCATACACTTTGATTCATACCTTTACGAGTGTCAACTCATCACCAATATATTTTCACTCAAACATTTGCGTACACATTCTATACTATCGGAATTTAGCTCGGTTGGGAAGCATATCTGTCTAATTAAAACAATTTTCGTCAGAGTCGGGAGATATCACACTATCGCGGGTTACATATGGCATGTATAGCTAGACTCACACACGCTACGTTAGTCCTAGAATCGACTAAACCGTAACTCTGATACCAATCAAATGTAACACCCCTTACCCGAGACCTTTGCCGGAGTCGAGTTTGTGGCATTACTAGACTTGACTACCAGTTCGGGGCATAAAAATTTAAAGCTGTCAAACTGCATCATTCTGACTAAATTGACCATAACTCGAGTTACAAAACTCGAAATTTAGATCCGTAAATTTTCATCGCAACTAGACTCATATATGTATTTACCATAATATTTCCAGAATTTTTCATGTGGCCAATTAGTACAGTTTATTCATCAAAGTTTCCCCTATTTCACTGTTGACGATTCTGACCTGTCATTACAAAAACTCATTTATCTCATTGTACAAAATTTCAATAATGTTCTTGTTTGTTCCAATCAAAAATAGACTCATTAAGGATTCTAAGCATATAAACTATGCTCCATAATTAGTTTTATACAATTTTTAACAATTTTTCTAAGACAGAACAGAAAATCACGAATTCATTCAGAACAAGTCTCACTAAAATTTAAATATCTCATAATATAAAATTCCTTTTCCTACTTTGTTTATTTCATATAAAAATAGACATAATAAACTTTAATTCTATATCTTATTCACTCTCTAATTCCATTTCTCCTATTTTTGGTGATTTTTCAAAATCACTTTACTGCTGTTAACTAAAAACTGTTTCATTTAAACTCCAAACATTAATCATACTTATACACAAGAGTATAGCCATTTTCGCATGCCTTATACAAATATATACAACTTCAAAACCAGCAATATCAAAACTAGACTATACATGCCACGTAACTAAATCTCCAAGCATTTATTTACCGAAACAAAAATTGGATAGTGTGATGAGATCTCCTTCGACTTCCAACCCGAGCAAGTCTTCGAAACTCTATAAACATAGGAAAATTACACAAAGTAAGCTTTGAAAGCTTAGTAAGCCATAAGCAAATAATTCACCATAGAAACATATATAATTCAATTCAAAAAAAAGGGCCAAGTTTGGTTAGTCACATACACATATACAATCACTTTTCTCATATAATCCATGTTCCTCGTTAAGTAACTTCACTTACCTTATTTTTCATTTAACAATTAAACCTCATACGCATTACTGAATCATTTAACTCAAATACACAATCAATCACCAATTCATTCATGGGATATCGTAATCATGCATATATTCCATCTCATAATTTATATCTAATTCACTTACTCATAATTTATCATCATTCCTAAACTTTCACCTTTCATAGCCTTAAGGCCAAACACTCACACATTCAATAATAGATTTCACATCGATCTATAAATCACTTTCTCATCTCAAGACCAATACATATACATTTGTTCAAGTATATACATATTAACTACTAAATTTTCTTTCTTACCTTTCAATCCATATAATTCACATACATTCTCCAATTGTATCACATATAACTAGTAACAATTATCAATTTACTAATTTACCTTATCTCCAATAACCAATAGACTTATACATACCTGAACATCGAACTCATTTACCGAATTTAAGTTCCACATCATCAAAATCTATTTAAGCATATACTTATAATAATTCACCTAGGCATAAAGCACTGCTGGCTTAAAGCTCGAATACTTTCATCGGCACAAAGCACCGCTGGGCTTAAAGCCCGATATTATCCACCAAGCACAAAGCACGCTAGGCTTAAAGCCCGAATACTTTCACTGGCACAAAGCCTGCTAGGCTTAAAGCCTGAATACTTTCACTGGCACAAAGCCTACTAGGCTTAAAGCCCGATATTATCCACCGGCACAAAGCCTGCTAGGCTTAAAGCCCGAATACTTTCACTGGCACAAAGCCGGCTAGGCTTAAAGCCTGAAGACTTTCACTGGCACAAAGCCTGCTAGTCTTAAAGCCCGATATTATCCACCGGCACAAAGCATGCTAGGCTTAAAGCCCAAATACTTTCACCAGCACGAGGCTTGCTAGGCTCAAAGCCTGAATATCATATTTATTAGGTTGCCAAAACAAAACCAATATCCAAAATTTTACTCTTTATAAAAATTCTAATGACTTACCTAAAATTTCAATTTTAATCATCTAACATAACATGCATACATACCTGACACTCTTTTTTTTTTTTTTTTACCTTCGTCAAAAATTTCCATTCTTTACAAATTCGGATAATTCGCTCACATAATACGATTCCCGTAACGTATCGCTCACCTAGAGCTGTTACTTTACAATTCTGCATACACAGTGCCAACTTTCCGTAACGTATCGCTCACATAGAGCCGTTACTTTTTATTTCTGCACACACAGTGCTAATTAACAATCCCACTTAATCATGACATACGAATTTACATATTAATATAATTGAACATACATAATAATGCATATTCGATCACTTTTTACCTTTAATTTTCTATATTCTAATTATCCACAAATCAACCCATGATATTTATTCAAATCTAATACATTCATTCTCATACTCACGGCAATATGTCAATAAACTTACCTCGATCATCCAACTATTTACAACACACACAAGCACATACACTTATCTCTCTCTCCATATATAAATATATATCGAGTATTCAATATTCCAAGTACTACATTTCAGTCGGCCTATACCATCTCAAGCCATTACCATTTTCCATTTGATATGCCAAACTCTCACTATAATACCATGCATTTAATTTTGACAACCAAGTACCAATCTCATCGATTATCTTCCATCAATTACATATATAAACACATATTCAACATTACATTTAATTTGACTTGTAAATAAGTACTAATTCAATTTTTACTCCCATTGCTTAAAACTTACTTGATAATTGAAAGGTAAGGAAGTCCCGGCTACTCGTCTAGTTTAGCTTTCCCTCGATCCTTTTTTCCAACTCTTTCTTCCCTTGATCTAAACAAGTTCGAAAAGAGCTTATTCAATACCAATTTCATTCATCTCGATTCAAGACACCTCATCTTACCATTCTCTAAATAAATCATTCATAGTTTCGAAACCTTTAAAATTTTATACCAATTCTTTCCTTTCATTCAAATATATATATATAGATTCATACATTTTTTTAAACTAATGCCGAATACTACACAAGAATTAATTAATTCTCTTTTCACTCTAAAATAACTCATTACATGAAATTTCATTAATTTACAAATTTCCCCTCTAGTTTCGGTTTTCTCACACTTTAGTCCTCTAATATAAAACACAAGAATTACAAGAAATTTAGACTGGTTCTTTAAGAACTGCATTTTCTTTATTCCCATAGAAGTCTATATAAATCATTTATTTTGCATTTATACCCTCAATGATTTAATTCTATGATTCAAGCTTTCACTCATGCATCATATCCCCATTCCTACTTCAATGCGTCTATATCTAGCTCATACTAAAACAATTCTTCTATTAACCAAGACTAACCAATGTGCTCACCCATGGCCGAATCCAAAATAAGTTTCAAGTAGTCAAATTTCCACATGTATTTTAAAGTATCCATGAAAACCAACACATCCATGCAAGAAATTTCAAAAAATGGAGCTTGATTACTTAGCTTAAGGAGACATGCAAGAACCGGCTATGGGGTTTAAAGTTTTCTCTTCTTCTCCCTTTGATTTCGTGGGAAGATGATGATGAAAGAGAGAATGAAATTAAAAACACATTTCTTTTATTTTATAAAATAAATACTTATTATAATATACTTAAATTAAAATAATGCACCCATTATACATATAAAATTGTTTTTCTAGCATGCTTGCCGTCCACATCATGAAATTTGGGCAATTTGACATGCAAGTCCTCATGCAAGAAAGACAATTCAATTAACCCTTCAACTTAATAGATCTTTGTTTTACTACTTTAACTATTTAGTCCTTTCTCTTAATTTAAGCACACCAAAGCAATTAAGTTCATAAATTTCCACACATATTTGTTCATGATTATTACACACGACACAAAAATAATATTAGGAAATTTTTTTTTCGGCTCCGATTCGTGATTTCGAAACCACCCTTCTGACTAGGGTCAAATTCGGACTGTTACACCTCGGACGTCGACTATCAATACGGTCGATTAATCGAGCACTTTATCTTTGGCTCGATCTCGATCCGAACCTCTTCTCTTTTGGTCTATACACATTTAATAATCAATCCATTCAATCACCATTTCATTCAATTTAGTCCACACACACACAATTAGGGCAATTTTCATAATAGCCCTTATATTTTCACATTTCGACACTTTAGTCCCTATTTCACAAAATCATCAAATACACCAAATTTCAATATACATGTACTTAGCTGAATTCTTCTTATACCTATACAAATCCACACATTTCATTTATTTTACATTTTAACACTTCAAAATGCTATTTTCACTATTTAGCCCTAATTAGCTAAATTCATCAAAATTTCAAGAACAACACATGTTCATTAAACACATATCTTTCATTTTACACCAACACTCATCACAAAACTCCTCATTTCATCAATGGTACATTCTATAAACATCATCAATTTATAAAATTACAACATGGGTTTTGCAAAGCACAAAGCAACGATTACAAAAACGTAGAAATTATCAAAAATCGAGCTCAAAACATACCATGATTGAGCTTAGCAAGTGCCAAAATTTCAAAAGCTTTAAAACCCTTTTCTTTCTTCCACATTCAGTGTAAAAGATGAATAAATTCCATGCATTTTTTCTTTATGTTTTATAATAATTAACTTAATAAACATTTTACTATTTTACCCATTACTATAAACATAATATAACTTATGATAGTTGGTTATAATGGTCCAACTACTATCCACCCACTATATGATTGCCAAATTGCTTTATAAGGTCACCTCATTTAAAAGCCATAACACCTGGGTACTTCAACAATCAGCACACAGCTTTTATACTTTATGCGATTAAGTCCTTTCTCTTAATTCGACACATAAACTATCAAATTATCACACAGAATTTTCACACAGACTATATCACATATTATTCACACAGAAAATATCATTAAAATATTTTTACGACCTCAGATTTGTGGCCTCGAACCACTGTTCCGACTAGGGTCTAAACTGGGATATTACAAAAGTCGATGACTAAATTGCATATCTACATACATTTTGTATATCGAGGTAAGTTTGTATGATTTCCAAGCTTCATGAATATTTTCATTGAATTGCTTGGTATATTGTTAAACAAACATTACTTTCATGAGAATGTTTAATGGTATGTTAAACAAAGAAATTAATGAGATTAAGCATGAGAAAGTCCCGATTGAAGTTGAATTAATTAGGATACTCGATCTACCACATAAGATAAGAAAGTCTGTATAATACCAAGCCAAGGCATGACATCTACTATCCAGGAAAGTTATCATGTAAGTCCAAGACAAGTCTTGGAATTGAAGAGTTATTATGAGATGAAGACCCATGTAAGCCCAGGCCAAGGCATGGCATTGGTGAGTCTCCAAGCAAAGATGTCATGTAAGTCCAAGACAAGTCTTGGCATTGAAAAGCTATCATGAGATAGAGATCCCATGTAAGTCCAAGCCAAGGCATGGCATTGGTGATTAACAAGAAAGATTTCATGTAAGTCCAAGCCAAGGCTCGGCATTGAACAGTTCATGAGTTAAGATACCAAGTAAGACCATGTCAGGACATGGCAATGGTAAGTTCTCAAGGGAACTCACGAGAAAGACTTCGTATAAGTCCATGTCAAGACATGGCCTCGAACCCAAGATGAGATATTCCATGTAAGTCCATATCCAGGATATGGCTTTGGCATCAAGTTATATGTGGAATGAGATTCAGTATCCTTGGTTATTCATAGAAATTCATCGGGCAAACGAATTAAGCTCAAATGATATAATAAGAAAGCTAAGTAAGAAAAGTTATTATCAAGTTGAAAATTAGTATTATTCATGTTATGAATGATGAATTGGAGATTATAATTATTATGTTAAAGTATACTGATCAATGTGATCAAGTGACACAGGTACCTTGTTTACCTTATAAGTATGAGACTAGTAAGTATCATGAGATATGTAAGAATCAAGTATGAGTAAGTAAGCTTTATAGCTGAAATTTATGATACCGTTATTTATGTCAAATGGTTTATATTAATCAAGTATGCTGTTATGTGCATTATATGCAAACTTACTAAGCTAAATGCTTACGTCCTTTACTCTTTCTTTCCATGTAGTCCCGCCAAGCTAATCTCGTGGATCATCATCATCAGAGCTCGGAGCACACTATCAATCGATATTTTAGTATAGCCAAGTGTTTTTATTAAGTATGGCATGTATAGGAAGCCTTTCATTTTGAGCTATGTTTTAAAATTATCCAAAGTGTTGGCTATCAAGCTTAGGATTGTTTTTGTATATGGCCAAAGAGATTGGTCATGAATGATTAAGTATGTATGTTTTTATTTATCAATGAAGTATGTATCCTTGTTCATGTTAGATGTAGTACTTGAGTTGTTGAAATGAGTATTGGATTGATCTTTAATTTCAGGGTGGGAATTGGCTTGGAAAATAGCCTCTAAGTACCCACAAGGATGGACACACGGGCGTGTGTCTAGGCCGTGCGTACCCTACACCTTCGAACCTTAAGTCAGGATAGGTCATGGGCTAGTCCCACGGCTGTTTGTTTAGGCCGTGCATGACACACGATTAGAACACGGGCATGTGCCCAGGCCGTGTAAGTAAGTCAGTATATCAAGGAATAGCACACGGTCTAAGTCCACGGGCGTGTCAAGGCCGTGTGTAATTAGTCAGTGTCGACCATGGGTGGAAGACACGAGCATGTCTTGTAGTACATGGGTGTGTCCTAAGTCACACGGGCGTGTGACCCTTGTTTCGAGTAAAAGTTTCCAGTTGAGTTCCGAAAGTTTCTGGACACGAGTTCAAGGCCTCGTAGGCCCATGAGATGTATGAGTCGACTAAGAAAGAGAAGTTTTAATTTGAAACAAAATTTTATAGCCCGTAATTTCATGATTAAGCAAGTTCAAGCATAGTAATGTCCCTATCCAGTCTAAGCCCCGGACTCGGGTATGGGGTGTTAAAAATCAATTCCCGTAGCTCCCCAAGGTGTCAAATTTTTAAGATTGAATAAGCCTTCAGTTGGTAAGATTCGTAAACACGGGCTACAGAGTTTAGAGCTAATGTTGATGATGATCTTGAGAGAGTCGAGTTTTGGCTTGAAAACACTATAAGAGTATTTGATGAGCTTTCTTGCACACCGGCTGAGTGTTTGAAATGTGCTAATCACTTCTGAGGGACACCGCATACCAGTGGTGGAATATTCTAGTATCTGTTGTACCTAGAGAACGGGGAATTCTTTCAGATCGAGTTCAGGAAGAAATATATAAGCCAATGATTTCTGGATCAAAAGCACAAAGAGTTTTTAGAATTGAATCAGGGTCGTATGATCGTAACCAAGTACGGGAGAGAATTTGTGCGGTTGAGTAAATATGCTCAAGAGTATGTTTCTACCGAAAAGATCATGTGCAAGCGGCTAGTTAACGGTTTGAATGAAGACATTAAACTTCCCGAAAAGATCATGTGCAAGCGGTTTGTTAATGGTTTGAAGGAAGACATTAAACTTCTGGTCGAAATTTTAGATTTGAAAGAATTTGTTGTATTAGTTGACACGACTTGTAAAGTCGAAGACTTTAGCCAAGAAAAGAGGAAAGCTGATTCAAAAACTAGAGATTTGAGAAAAAGATCGATGAATAAACCTTATAATTCTTCATCAAAGAGATCCGAAGATTCATATAGTCCGAAATAAAGATCGTGGAAATCAATATATGAGTCCGAAAGCTCAAGCTACTTCTGTCTCGAGCACTGGTAGTGTGAGAAATAACAAACCTGAGTGTCAACAGTGTGGGAGGAAGCATTTTGGAGACTGCTAGAATAAGAGTAGTAAAACTCATTTTAAATGTGGTTCGCCAGATCACTTTATTCGAGATTGCCCAGAGTTATCCGATAAAGATGAATTTCAGATTGCAAGATCGAGCAACACGACTGCGAGAGGAAGACCACTAAGGAATGTGGGAAATGTGTCTAGTGGAAAAGGAGCAACAAAGGACTCAGCTATGAGATCTGAGACCAGAGCACCTGCTAGAGCCTACGCTATTCGTGCTCGCAAAGAGGTGTCTTCCCCTGATGTTATTACCAGTACATTCTCTCTTTATGACACTAATGGGATTACTTTAATTGATCCTGCATCAACACATTCATATGTTTGTGAAAATCTAGTATCTAGTAAGAAATTTCTTGTTGAAATTATTGAGTTTATGATTAAAGTATCAAACTCCTTAGGCAAGTATGTTCTAGTTGAAAAAGTTTGCAAGAACTATCTTTTAATGACTCGGGGTTACTATTTTCCCGCTGATTTGATGCTTTTACCATTTGATGAGTTTGATGTGATTCTGGGTATGGATTGGTTGACTCTACATGATGCTGTTGTGAACTGTAGATAAAAGATTATAGAATTGAAATGTTAGAATAATGAAATTATTTAGATTGAATCTGATGAGTCGGGTGGATTGACTATAGGGATTTCATCGATGTTAGCTTAGAGATATGTGAGAAAAGGCTGTGATGCATTCCTAGCATATGTTTTAGATACCAAAGTGTATGAAAAGAAGATTGAATTGGTGCTTGTAGTTTGTGAATATTCGAATGTATTTCCAGAAGAATTGCCTAGGTTTCCACCGGTTAGAGAGGTTGAGTTTGCTATTGAACTGGTACCAGGAACATCTCTGATATCTATAGCTCCTTACAGAATGGCTCTGGCATGATTAAAAGAGTTGAAATCTCAGTTTTAAAAGTTGATAGATAGAGGTTTTGCACGACCAAGTTTTTGCCCTGGGGTGCGCAAGTATTGTTTGCTAAGAGGAAAGACGGGTCAATGAGAATGTGTATTTACTATCATCAGATCAACAAGGTTACAATAAAGAATAAGTATCCATTGCCAAGAATAGATGATTCGTTTGATTAGTTGAAAGGTGCAACAATGTTTTCAAAGATTGATTTGAGATCTGGCTATTATTAGTTGCGAGTTAAAGACTCAGATGTGCCAAAAACTATGTTCAGAATGAGGTATGAACATTATGAATTCCTTGTTATGCCTTTTGGATTGACTAATGCTCCTGCCATTTTTATGGATTTGATGAATCGAATATTTAGACCGTATTTAGATAGATTTATTCTTGTGTTCATTGACGACATTCTAATCTATTCTCGAAATGAGTCTGAGCATGCTGAGCATTTAAGGATTATGTTGTAGACCTTGAGAGATAAGGAACTGTATGCTTTCAGCAAATGTGAGTTCTGGCTTCAGGAAGTTGGATTTTTGGGACATATTGTCTCGGCGAATGGTATTCGAGTTGATCTGAGCAAGATTTTTGCAGCTATTGATTGGAAACCATCTAGAAATGTATACGAGGTCAAAAGCTTTCAGGGACTGACTGGTTACTATCGATGTTTTGTAAAAGGGTTCTCGATGATTGCTACACCGATGACTAGACTGCTATAGAAAGATGTAAAGTTTGAATGGTCTGAGAAATGTCAACAGAGTTTCAATCAACTGAAAGCTTTGTTAACTGAGGCACCAGTGTTGCTTCAACCTGAGTCGGGTAAAGAATTTGTGATTTACAGCGACGTGTCATTGAATGGTTTGGGTTGTGTGTTGATGCAAGAGATAAAAGTGATAGCTTATGCTTCCAGACAGTTGAAACTGCACGAAAAGAATTATCCTACGCATGATTTAGAGTTGGCTGCTATTAGATTTGAATTGAAAATTTGGTGACACCATTTGTATGGTGAACAATGTCACATCTTTACCGATCATAAAAGCTTAAAGTATATAATGACTTAAAAGGATTTGAATTTACAACAACAGAGATGGCTCGAGTTATTGAAAGATTACGAGTTGTGATTGATTATCACCCAGGAAAAACGAATCTAGTAGCGGATGCTTTGAGTAGAAAATCATTGCTTGCCTTGAGAGCAATGAATACACAGTTGACATTATCTGATGATGGTTCAATTTTAGCTGAGTTAAAGGTTAAACCAGTATTTCTTCAACAAATTTGCGAAGCTCAGAAATGTGATAGTGAATTGTAAGCTAAAAGAGTGCAATGCGAGTTGACTAGTGATTCAGAGTGCCAAATCAGATTCGATGATTGTTTGATGTTCCGAAATAGAATCTACATACCGAAAACTCCAGAGTTTATTCAGAAAATTTGCACGTGGCACATATTGGTTGTTTATCCGTTCATCTTGGAAGTACTAAAATGTACAAAGATTTGAAACAAGTGTATCTGTGGTTGGGTATGAAACGAGACATTTCTAAATTTGTAGCGAGATGTTTAGTGTATCGATAAGTTAAAGCTGAACATCAAGTGCCTTCAGGTTTACTTCAGCCTGTGATGATACCAGAGTGGAAATGGGAAAGAGTTACGATGAATTTCGTATCGGGATTACCTTTGTCTCTGAAAAAGAAAGATGATATTTGGCTTGTCATTGATCGATTAACGAAATCAGCAAATTTCATTCTGGTACGTACTGACAATTCGCTTGATAAATTGGCTGAGTTGTACATTTCTGAGATTAGATTGCACAGGGTACCAGTTTTGATTATTTTGGATAGAGATCCGAGGTTTAGACCACAGTTATGGAAGAAATTGCAGAAAGCTTTGGGTATGAAGTTGAATTTTAGTACAGCTTTTCATCCACAAACCGAGATCAGTCTGAGAGAGTAATTCAAATTCTCGAAGATACGCTTCATTGTTGTGTTTTAGAGTTCGAAGGCAACTGGGAGAAATATTTGCCGCTAGTTGAATTTGCCTATAATAACAGTTTTCAATCGAGCATAAAGATGGCACTGTATGATGCATTGTATGGTCGTAAATGCCGAACTCTATTGTGTTGGACCGAGCTTAGCGAGAAATAGATTCACGGGGTTGATTTGATCCGTGAGACTGAAGAAAAAATAAAAGTAATTCGCAATAGCTTGAAAGCAACTGCAGATAGACAGAAATCGTATGCGGATCTTTTTGCAAGTATCTCTATGGAAGAAAATCCTTAGATTTGGTCATAAAGGCAAGTTGAGTCCGCGTTTCATCGGTCCGTATGAGATCATCGGAAGAATAGGGCCAGTGGCATATCAACTAGCATTAATACTAGAGTTAGAGAAAATCCATAATATGTTTCATGTATTGATGTTGCGTCGATATAGATCAGATCCATCACATATAATTTCCCCGTCAGAGATTGAGTTTCAACCTGATATGACCTATAACGATCAGAATTTTGGCTCGAGAGATTAAAGAGCTTAGAAATAAATGCATTGCTTTAGTGAAAGTTTCGTAGCAACGTCACGGGTTTGAAGAGGCCACATGGGAGCCCGAGGAAGCTGTAAGAAAATAGTACCCTAACCTATTCACTGGTAAGATTTTCGGGGACGAAAATCCTTAAGAGGGGAGAGTTGTAATAGCCCGTTTTTAGTCAAATCAGAACAGTGGTTTTGGGACAAAAAATCTGAAGTAAAAATATTTATTTTATTATTATTTTAATGTTTAAAGTATGATTGAGTGATTGTGTGAAAATTTCATTAAGAAATTTTATCATTTGAATGGTCAATTTGATAAGAAGGACTAAATTGCGTAAAGCGTAAAACGTGAGTTCTAGTAGCTAAAGGCGTCTAATAGCAATAGAACCTTAAAGTTAAGGTCCTTATAATGGGCATGCATTATATGGTTTTAATGAATTATAACTAAGGTAAATTTAGTAATTTGGTTAATTAATAAGTTAAAATATAATAACATAATATCATCATCTTCATTAAGTGATCACCACCAAAAATTTGGGCAAGAGGAAGAATTTTTATTCCTTTCATTCGGCCCAGCTCATTTGTGCAATTACCAAGAAAAGTGAAATTCGGATCTAGATAGGGGAAAAGATAAAGTACTCGATTAATCGACCAATTTCATCATTTTTGAACCAAGTTAAGTTTGTATGTGATAAATTTCATTATAAGTGTATTTTAAATGCTTTGATACTGTATAAGTTGTGAATACAATACTTCGAATAAGTTTGAAATTGACTCGATAGTAATTCGGCATTCGAAATCCCAGTTGAACCTTAGAAATAGTTTAGGATACTAGTGACATGTCATTAGGGGATACATTAAGTTGGCTTCGGGCCATGATATTAGCAATTCGGGTGCGAGTTGTACTAATTTGGCTTCGGGCCATGTATAGCGATTGATTTGGCTTCAGGCCATGGTATAGGTACTTATTGTGTAAGATTCTTGAGTATCCAACTTCTATTCTAGATGGTTCAATGGGTAAAATAAAGACAAGAATGTGTATGATATTGGTATGAGATGGTGTAGGTATGTGCATAAATCATATTAGCTTTAAATCGAAGAAATGGTGAAGAAAGTATGTAGCTTTGTAATTTAGAAATTGAAGGGTTTGTTAGTTGATTTAAATTCATGTATCTATAATCACTTGTTCAAATATGTGCATATGATTATATCCAGTTTATTTTATACGAGCTTACTAAGCTTTATAGCTTACATCGTTTATTTTTCTACGTTTTATAGTGAATTAAAAGCTAGCTCAAATTTAGGGATCGTCGGAGATCGCTTCACACTATCCACCTATCACTTGTTACCTATGAACTTTGGTACTTTAAGTATATGGCATGTATAGGGACTTTGAGTCTTGTTGATTATGTTTTGGTAATGATTTTGGCCAATTGAATTGGCTTGTAAATGTACATGTTTTGGTTTGAATATATAACCTTGAGTAATGGCTTATTTGAGGTTATTTTGGTATGGTTGAATCATGTATTGATATATGTGTTTATGCTTTGTGATATGAATTGTATGATGGTTGGGTGATGCTTGATGGATATAGGTATTATAATTGTTCAAATGGTTGAATTGTGGATTGGTATGCTTGTGAAATTAAGCCCAATAATGCATATTTGAGTTTGGTCATTTTTTATGTTTGAAATAATTAGTATTTGGTATGTTTTGAAGGAGTAAAACATGAGTCTATAAGCATGTTGGTTATTAGTATTGGAAATGGTATGATTTAGTCTTGATTGTAGTTAAAATAGATGTTCATTTATGCTATGCCATTTGGGTTGTTTAGGCATATACAAATTTGGGTGGCAAATTGGCTTGGTAAATAGCCTATTTTTGTCCACATGGGCAGAGACACGGGCGTGTGTCTCAGCCGTGTGTGACACATGATTATGTTAGACGGCCCTCTATTTACTGGTGTGGTTTTAGAAATCAAGTCAGTATGCTCTACACGGCCTCACACACAGGCGTGTGACTTGGCCGTGTGGTATAAGTCAGTATACCCTATAGGTTTGGCATGGCCTTGCACACGATCTAGCACACGGGCGTGTATGGCCATTTTTAGGGCACACAGTCTAGCCATACAGACGTGTGTGTTGGCTATGTGACCCAATTTAGAGAGTTACACGGGGTCAGACACGGGCTGAGACACGACCATGTGCTTCTATTTCGAATGTCCACACAGCCTGTGACACGAGCGTGTCTGGTGGCCATGTGAGACACATAGCCTAGGTACACAGGCATGTGTCCCCTATTTTGAGAAAAATTTTCCAAGTTTCATGAAAGTTTCTAAAGTTATCGGTTTAGTCGCGAACCACTCCCAAAGCATGTTTAGAGCCTCGTAGGCTCGTTATAAGGACATTGTGCTTGAGTTTGAATAATGTTTGCATGAAATGTGAATTTATATGTGACTTGAATTTTTAAATGTTTTGGAAGTCCGGTAATGCTTCGTTACCCTATTCCGACGTTGAATACGAGTGAAGGGTGTTATAGCATCTGTTTTCCCCAAAATTGATCTGCGCTTGGGTTACCATCAGCTCAAGGTCAAAGAGACTAATGTGTATAAAACCACCTTCAGGACTCGTTATGGACACTGCGAGTTCCTGGTGATGCCTTTCGATTTGGTAAATGCCGCATGGCGTTTATGGATTTAATGAATCAGGTGTTTCAACCGTATTTGGACCAATTTGTGGTAGTTTTTATCGACAACATCCTAATATATTCTAAAACTTAGTCTGAGCACGATTCTCACCTTCACATTGTACTACAGATATTCTGAGAAAAACAGTTGTATGCTAAGTTCAGTAAGTGAGAGTTTTGGTTACAGGAAATTACTTTTTTGGGTCATATTGTAACTGTAGAAGGGATTCGATTTGATCCCAAGAAAATAGAAGCTATAGTCGAGCTAAAGAAACTGAAAAATGTATTTGAGCTTCGTAGTTTCCTGGGTTTAATCGGTTACTTCCGAAGGTTCGTTAAGGGATTTTATCTGGTCGCGTCACCTTTAACGAAGCTGTTATGCAAGAATGCTCCATTTGTGTGGTCTGAGGCACACAGTCTAGTTTCAATAAGCTCAAGACAGTTTTGACACAATCTCCTATTTTAGTTCAACCGGAATTGGGTCGGGAGTTTGTAGTATATAGTGATGGGTCACACGTTGGGTTTGGATGTGTATTGATGCAAGATGGTAAAGTAGATGCTTGCACGCCGCAGTAGCTTGAAACACATGAAGGTAACTACCCCGTCCATGATCTTGAGCTGGTGAAGATCTGAAGGCACTATCTGTATGGTGAATGATGTATCATTTACACCGACCACAAAAGCCTCAAGTATTGTTAACTCAAAAAGAGTTAAATCTTAGGCAGCGCGGGTGGGTTGGGTTATTTAAAGATTATTACTGAACGATAGAGTACCACCCGGGTAAGGCTAATATGGTAGTTGATGCCCTTAGCCGTAGAGTGATGACTGATCTGAGAGCAATACTCGCTCATCTATGTTTAGTTGAGAATGATGGGTTGTTAGCCTAATTACAAGTTAAACCGACTTGGGTTGAGCAGATTCGAGCTAAAAAGTTGTGTGATGAGTCATCAGTTCAGCGATTACACCAGGTTGGTTCGAAAGAAACTTTTGAATTCAGCTTGAGTAGTGACAAAATTTTGTGTTTCAGAGGTCATATTTACGTACCTAATGATAAATAATTGAGGCATTCGATCCTACAAGAGGCACATGGTAGTCCTTATGTTTTGCACCCTGGTGGGAACAAAATGTATCGGGACCTCTGCAAATGCTATTGGTGGCCTGGATTGATACGGGAGGTAGTCGCTTTTGTGTCCCACTGTCTAACATACCAAAAGGTTAAGGTTGAACATCAGTTGCCCTCTGGTTTGCTTCAGTCAGTTAAGATTCCTTAGTGGAAGTGGGAGCAGGTTACAATGAATTTTGTTAGTAGGTTGCCTTTAACCCCTACTAAGAAAGATTATGTTTGGGTCATTGTTGATCTGTTGACCAAGTCCACGCATTTCTTTCCTATCAGAACAGACTATTCTATGCAGAAGTTAGCAAAACTGTATATTGCCGAGATTGTAAGACTAAATAGGATTCCTATCTCAATTATCTCTGATAGAGATCTGCCATTCACTTCTCGGTTTTGGAAGAAACTTCATGAGGCCTTAGGTACTCAACCTAATTTTAGCACTGCGTATCACCCTTAGACTGACAGACTGACTAAGCGGGTTATTTAGATTTTAGAGGATATGCTTTGGGGTTGTGTAATAGACATTTGGGGTAGTTGGGAAGATTATCTACCATTGTTTAAGTTTGCATATAATAACAACTTCCAGTCTAGTATTCAGATGGCACCCTATGAGGCCTTGTATGGTCGTAAGTGTCGTACTCTATGTTGGACTGAATTAAGTGAACATCAAATATTGGGTCCTGAGTTGGTTTTTGAAACTGAAAGTATTGTGAAAGTGATTCGTGATAGTCTGAAAGCCACCTCTGATTGACAGAAGTCTTATACTGATTTAACAAGAAAGGATATTGAATTTTCTGTAGGTGATCAAGTGTTTCTGAAGGTATCACCATGGAAAAAGGTTCTTCGATTTGGAGGCAAAGGCAATCTGAGCCTAAGGTTCATTGGACATTATCGTATTTTGAAATGTGTGGACCTATTATGTATAAGTTAGAACTACAGCAAGAGTTAGAGTGAATTCATGATGTGCTTTATGTCTAAATGTTGAGACGATATCGATCTGATCCACTACATATTGTTCCTATCGATAAGATCTAGTTGCGACCGAATTTAACATTCGAGGAGGAACCTGTTTGGATCATAGATTGCATTGTTAAGGTATTGAGGAAGAAGAGTATTCCTCTAGTTAAGGTTTTGTGGCGAAATCATGGGACTGAGGAAGCTGCTTGGCAACCTGAAGATTTAATTCGGCAACAATATCCGTATCTGTTTGAGTTATGTAAATTTTGATGTTGAATTTTTTTAGGGGGAGAGAATTGTAACGCCCCGAAATTTTAAGGTTTGACTATTATATTCCATCGTAATTAAATCTCTGTATCTGTGGTTCTGTGCTTTGCTTATGTGATTGAGGTCAAGAGTTTGAGTCACATCCTTAAGAATTTTGTTATTTTAATTTAACTGTTATCATGGAATGGCCTATTTAAGTTGAATTTAGTATAAATTTGTGTTAAGAATGAGCCTACTAGTTCTTTAGTTAAACATTTTTATCCTGTTAGGTCTTGTGTTCGAATCCCTGAGAGGTTGATAAGAAATTTTTGCCACATGCTAGAAACCTGCTTGGAAGTTAAAAATTTAATTAACATTAGTCTTTTCCTTTTCTTTTTTTTTTTAGGTTTTCTTTTCATTCCTTCTTCGATACTTTTGTTTTTTTCTTTTGTTCTTTTTCGTTTCTTTAATTTTTGCTAATCATAGTCATAAGTGATAGGAGATTAACTGAGTTTTGTTGTTAGTCGTTGGCCGAAAGGCTATCGAATAAGTAATTGTCCATTTGTGTGTTTCCGCAGTTTTCTTTCATTTTTTTAATGTGGTTTGAATTGGGTATTTTGGGATATGTGGGAATTTCTAATAAACAATCGTTTGTTTCTCTAATAGGAGTGAATACTGGCAGTAAGGAATTGCAACACGACAATTTTCATGATTATTGCTGAAGTTTAGGTGAGTTTGGGTTTGTTGAAGGTTTCATGTCAAAACTTTCGACATAGGCATTATGTGAGTAATCAGGAAATTTTGTCGGTTAAATGGCTGAATTGTGTATCTGAATGGTTTTTTTAGGCATTGAGGATCCTTTTTGATATTGTTACTTCAAAATCGCTTTAGGTGCGCGTCAAAAAATTCTTTTTACGCGAATTTTGGTCGTCAAAAAACATGGCTGTCAATGCCACATGGCCAGACACAAGGGCGTGTGCGTAAGCCGTGTGTGCCACACAACTGTGTGATAATCCGTGTGTGTGGCCGTGTAACTCACTGTTCGTTGATTTGGAGCCACACAGGCAAGGTACACAGGCGTGTGTCTAGGCCGTGTGTGGCCATGTTAGTGCAGGGTTTGCACGGGTAAAGGACACGAGCGTGTGTCTAGGCCGTGTAACTCACTATTTGTGACTTAGGACCACACGGGTAAGCATAAAGGTATGTGCCCAAGCCGTATGAGTCACACGGGCAAGGACATAGGCGTGGTTTACATTTTAGAACCACACGGGTAGAGGACATGGGCGTGTTCCCAAGCCATGTGAGCCATACAGACAAGGACATGGGCGTGTGTCCAGGCCATGTGGCATGTAAAAGGACCTAAAACCCATTTTTGAGCCCGTAAATGTTTCCGAAGACTGATATTGATTTACCCATTGTATGAATGAGCTGAATTGACTGAATGAGAGACTGTAGGACAAAAGTATGAATACCATAACTGTAGGTGTATTGTGATACTTAATCTAGTACTGAATTGTATTATCTAGTTGTGAAACAATTTAGAATAACTTATTGTGAATATATGTACTCTGTATCTGCATGGGTTGAGATATTGTGAAGAAGGAAGTATGATGGGCTCGAAACTAACTATTATTTCGACAAAGGCAAGTGCACCTATCGAATAGTAGTATAGTTGTGGTGAGTCCGGAATATCGTATCCTCATGGACTAAAATTACTAGTACTGACTATCTTTTTATTATTTAGCCTAGTAATTAAGGGGAATTTATTTTTAATTTAAAATTTAATTAACTAAATAATTGTGAACGTAACAGAGAATGAGTTTGGAAAATACTTTTAGACAACTTATATGAGATAGGCAATACCTAAGGAAGAATCCACCTAGAATTCACTTATTACTTTTGATTCATACGATTTATTCACTTGACTTAATCAGTAGAAATCCCTGATTTATGTTAATATCTCTTTCAAGACTAAAAACAACTGACTCTAGGTTGATTAATTGAAATCTCTTTCTAATTAAAACCCCTATTGTCGCATTAACTCGATCTATGAATTCCCTTATTAGATTTGACTCTAATCCGAAAGATTTTCATCGCCCTATTTCTAGGGTTGCAATCAACTCTACTTAATTGTGTTGATCTTCTCTTAAACAGGGACTTTTTCTCCACTGAATAAGCACATTTGACTTTGAATAAATAACCTGAATTATCAAAACAAGAATAAGAATAAGTATTTATCTTATAAATCAAACAATAATAAGATTCGTCTTAGGTTTCATCCCCTTAGGTATTTAAGGGATTTAATTCATACCGATAGAGGGAAACATATTAGAATAGGAAAAACAAAAAAACATAAGAAAACTCAAAAACTTCTAAAGAACTTGATAGGAGATCTTCAGTCTTGATGGAGATCCTTCTCCTAAGCTACTCCCGACGGTTGTCTTAGAGTATTTTCCCCCTTCTATTCAGCGTCTACTTGATGTCCCCTTTAAGGTTGCCCCCTAGGGTGTTTATATAGGCTTTGAGATGCCTTACTTGGTCCACAAGTATCCTATTCTGAATAGAATTCATCCTAGTTTCGGCAGGGACACACCCGTGTGGCACGCCCGTGGTGGACTCCTTCGACCGTGGTCGATTCTGCTCGCCACACACGGTCGTGTGATCTGCCTGTGGTCGATAGTCCAGGCCATGTGATTTCTGATGTAGGCCCATTTTGTCCCTTTTTAGCCCGTTTCTCGTTCTTTTCGACTCCTAAACTCTCCTGAGTATAAAACATGAAATTAAAGGATTAGGAGCATTGAATTCATTAAATCTAATGAATATTTATCCAAAAATAAGCCAATCATGGAGTTAAAATATGTGTAAATTATTGTTTATCAAATATCCCCACACTTAAGCCTTTGCTTGTCCTCAAGCAAAATCCTCAACTCACAATTAAAATTAACTTCCTTAATTCATAATTCTTATCAGTAATGTTTCATCATAATTCATAGATAATTCATACATTGATAGTTTGAACTAAAAGAGTAATAAAGATTCAAACAATCTAAGTCATAAATTTTTATAGCACGAAAAAATAGGTGTTTCTCTTTACTTAAATATTCACATAATTTCATACATTGATAATTTGAACTAAAAGAGTCATAAAGATTCAAACAGTCTAAGTCATAAATTTTATAGCACGAAAACATAGGTGTTTCCCCTTACCTAAATAATCACCTCTGATTCAAAACCGACAAGAATTGACATCCTCACTAAAGATTCACTCAAATCACTAAAGGTGTTTAAGGTTCAAATTAAGCACTCAAAAGCCAAACATGAAGAGTTAATCCCATAGGCTTGCTTGAAAATCAAATCTCCACGGCTATAGAATGAGATGATATACAAATCAAAAGGTCTTTAAAAGGGTTGTAATGGGGCTTGGATTAAAGGTGTGGATAAAGGCTGAATTAGAGGGTTAGAATCGAGATTGAATTGACAAATTACCTAACTAGAAACAATGAACTAATAATGAATAATTACATTAATAACAAGAGCTTCTTCTAAATATGTGAATTTAACTGTTTACGCTCGTAAAACATGGAACTAATAATGAATATACTTTCAATTTTTTATTTTTTTAAGAATAAGAACATACAATGATAAGAAAGAACATTAACAACTAAAATAGAGAACATAGTTAGGCAACTACTCAATTCAAATCTCGACAAAAGGGACGTCAAAAGATTAGTGGAATTAAAAATTTTGTTTTAGGTTAATACTAGTGGGTGAGTCAAGAAACGATTTATTAGGCTAAAAAGGGTTCACTAAGGGTTAATTATGAGGGTAGGCTATTTGTGGAGTGAGTGGGTTAAAACCTAGGTGCCTTTATCATCTCAGTATATCAAATAAAAAATGTGGTCTCGACATGTATAATCGAAGCAAGTTTTATAATAACAAATCAATGTTCACACACTCATAATCAATAAAGTGAGCAAGAAAAAAATATATGCTCTAAAAAGCTCAAAATCTCACAAAAATTATGGTTTTTAATGACAACCTTGTAAATTTCAAACTTCAAAGTAATATTTAAGATTAGGGAAACAACCTAATAAATTTTTAATTCTGAAAATAGACTTATCATGCTTGATTCTCTAATATCTTAAAATTTAAACCATCAATGCACAATTATCTTAATCTGAAACATAGCAATGAAAATCATATATTGATAGAAGTTTCGTTCTAATAGTAAATATGAGAAAGTTACTTAAGAACAATATATAATTTAATATTGTTAACACCTCCCCACACTTAAGACGTACATTGTCCTCAATATACAAAGATAGATATTTACATATATAAAATCATAAGATAGGGAGAGAAGTGAACTTCATGAATTTTGGATGGAGTCAAGGAAAAGAAACGGTAAGTTGGGCATAGATGAACGCGGAGGTGGATACTCTGATGGTGGTATGGTTGTTCCTTAACAGCCCGTAGAACCTAAATTAAAGAAATCAAAATAAAAAAAAAATAAATTAAAGACAATAAAGATAAAGGGATAGAACTAAAAAATGAAAATAAAGGAAAAATGAAAAATAAATAGACTCAAAGGTCCTTGTCCTATCGAGTTAATGAAGCGGCCGGCATGAACTTATGTAGATCGGTCTCGCACGGGGAGACTATGCTAGGGCCCTTTTGCTTTTTCGACATGGGGATGGTGGTGTAAATGTAGAATGAGGGAAAGGGGAAAGGAAAATGAAAGGAGAGAGATAATAGAAAAACGAAAGGGGTTTGGTGGTTAGGGTTTGGGAGAAGTAAAAATTTGGGGAGAAAGTGAGAAGAAGGGGGGTTTTAAATAGGAATTAGGGACCTGGTTGCTACCCACGCCCGTGTACCACGGGCATGTTAGGTCACACGACCATATCGTATGGCCGTGTGGTGTTCCGTTCGTTTCTCCAATGCCTGTGTAGAGATTTCCACGCCCATGTGGATTAATCAGTGTCGGCCATAGCCTAAAAGCACAGGTGTGTTGCCCGTGTAGATTTCTCAGTGTCGACCACGGCCGAATTGCACGGTCGTGGAATTTTATCGCAGCCCGTGTTTTGGGAAATTTTCATCCTTGGTTCGTACGGTCTCTGCCACGCCAATGTGCCTATTCGTGGTGTCCACACGGCCACGGCCACGCCCGTGTGTAAGGCCATGTGGAGAAAGAAACCTGCGCTTTATTAACTTGGTTAGTTGTTGGTTAGGTGCTAAAAATCAAAAATATGCACGTTAGTGGGGTAAGTTCTCGGGTTGCCTCCCGAGAAGCACTCGTTTAAAGTCTTAAGCTAAACTTACCTTTCATTTGCATAATCATGGTGGTTTGAAGAGTTGAAACTCCTCATTCTTGCTATCAATTCAGTTATTGATATATAATTTAAATTGAGTGGTGTTTACCTTAAAAGTGCCGAATGTAGGATTAGTTACCTCGACTATTCCATATGGGAAGACATCCAATACCGTGAAAGGGATCTCTTCGTTTGTATTAAGGTTTGAAGTGGCGATTCGAGGGTCTGTCTTATCCAACAATACCTGATCCCCGATCTTAAATTGGGTTGTCCCATCCTTAAGTTTGACATGGTTTTGCTTTGGTTCCTCGTGTTTTTTCAATTTTTCCTTGACGTGTGTCCGCCACTCGTCTAGTTCATTGTTTTGAAGCCGTCGCTCCTCATGAGTTATTTCTTTGTTGGCATGAGGTCTAGGATCTGGCTCAGTTGTGTAATTTTGTGGTGCTTCCTAAAAAGATGGTTGAACCAAATGGTCATTAATATAATTTATATTTTCACCTTTATTATTCGATGTCCTAGCCGAGTCAAGAGCCTGAAGAGTGATCTTTTCATCACCTACACGAAGTGTGAGTTCACCTATACCAACATCAATTTTAGTTTTAGCAGTTGCTAAAAAGGGTCTGCCTAAAATTAAAGGAACATTATTGTCCTCATCCATGTTTAAAACAACGAAGTCTACTAGGAATATGAATTTATCAATTTTTACTAGTACATATTCGATTGTACCCCTAGGAATTCTAATAGTTTTATCAGCCAAGTGAATGCTCATCCTAGTTTGTTTGGGTTTCCCAAGACCTAACTGTTTAAACATTTTATAAGGCATAACATTTATGCTTTCCCCTAAATCAGCTAAAGCATTATCAACAGATAAACTACCAATTAAGCACAGAATTGTAACTCCTTGGGTCTTTTAACTTTCGTGGTAGTTTATTTTGTAAAATTGTTGAGCACATTACATTTAGCTCCACACGCAACGTATCATCTAACTTTCGTTTGTTTGTCAAAAGCTCTTTTAAAAATTTCCTTGAATCGGGCATCAGCGAAAGAGCTTCAAGAAACGGTAAGTTCATATGTAATTTTTTTAAGAGTTTAAGAAATTTACTGAATTGTTCATCTGTGCGGTCTTTCTTTGTCACATTGGGGTATGGCACATGAGGTTGGTATTCTGTAATTACCAGTTTTGGTTTATCATGGCTTACCTTAACCTTACCTTCCTCTTCCACGTTCTCTTACCTCAATTTTGGTTCATCTGCCCCTTTACTATCGTGAGCGGTAATGGCATGAAGTTCCTCCTTGGGGTTAGTTTCAGTGTTGCTTGGAAAGCTTCCTTGTGGTCGTTCAGAGAACAGTTTAGCAAGTTGTCCTAATTGGTTCTCGAGCCCTTGAATCGATGCTTGCTAATTTTTTAGTTGTTGTTTCGGTGTTTTGGAAATGAGTTTCTAACACCGCAATGAATTTTGTTAGCATCTCCTCAAGGTTTGGCTTCTTCTCTTGTGGGTAGGGTTGTTGTTGAAAACCTGGGAGGGGTTGTTGTCTCTGTTACCTTGGCTACCCCATGAGAAGTTAGGATGGTTCCTCCAACCTGGATTATAATGTTACTCTAAGGGTTATTTTGAGGTCTAGAATTGTTACCCATATAGTTCATCTATTCATTTTTTATGCCAAGGTTGTAGGGTGGATATTCTGTATTGCTCATCTCTTCTCCATTTGTATTGCACTGCACAGCACCTGCGAAGAACCACACAAACCATCAATCTTTTTACTTAAGAGTTCTAACTAGTTTGATAGCATGGTCACTGCGTTGAGGTTGAAAACACTGGCAGCTTTTGTTGGCTTTGTCCTCATAACTTGCCACTGATATTTATTAAGTGCCTTCTCTTCTATAAACTCATAAGCCGCTTCAGGAGTCTTGTTATTTAGGGTTCCACCGGCGGCTGAATCAATCAACTACCTAGTTGAGGGATTCACGCCACTGTAGAATGTTTAAACTTGTAGCCACAAAGGTAACCCATGGTGAGGGCATCTCCTTAGTAAATCCTTATATCTCTCCCATGCATCATAGAGTGTTTCTAAATCCACCTGCACAAAAGAAGAAATATCATTCCTCAACTTAGCCATTTTAGCCGGCTGAAAATATTTAAGTAAAATTCTTCTGGTCACTTGGTCCCATGTAGTGATTGATCCTCGTGGTAACGAGTTCAACCACTGTTTTTCTTTGTTTCTTAATGAGAATGGAAACAACCGAAGGCGAATGGCATCATCAGAAACGCCATTAATTTTGAAAGTGTTTCAAAATTCCAGAAAATTTGCCAAGTGATTGTTTGGATCCTCATCCTGCAAACCATCAAACTGAACAAATTGCTGAATCATCTGTATAGTGTTAGGTTTCAGTTCAAAATTATTTGCAGCAATAGCAAGTCTAACAATACTTGATTCAGTTCCTATTAAATTAGGTTTAGCATAATCATACATAGTACGAGGAGCAAGATTTTGATTCACCGGATTTGCGGCCACCACATGAGGTAGCGGATTATTGTCGGCCATCTCCTTGGTAGTATTAGTATCGTCCTCTTGCTCTTCTTCTATGTGTTGTAGGCTTCGCCTTATCTCCCTACGATTTCTGCGAACGCTACCTTCTATATCACTATCAAAAAGTAATGGTTTTGACGGGTTCTTTCTACTCATAAACTAAAATTACCTGCCAGAAGCAAATAAAAGAAAAAATTAGCAAAGTTAAAAATAAAATAAATATAAATTGCAAATAAATAAAATGGCTTAAGTAATAAAAATTTAGTTTTCCTAATATGTTAGTCCCCGGCAACGGCGCCAAAAACTTGATGGGCTCGAAACTAACTATTATTTCGACAAAGGCAAGCGCACCTATCGAACAGTAGTATAGTTGTGGTGAGTCCGGAATATCGTATCCTCAAGGACTAAAATTACTAGTAATGACTATCTTTTTATTATCTATGCTAGTAATTAAGAGGAATTTATTTTTAATCTAAAATTTAACTATTTAATTTAACTAACTAAATAATTGTGAACGTGACAGAGAATGAATTTTGAAAATACTTTTAGACAACTTATATGAAATAGGCATTACTTAAGGAAGAATCTACCTAGACTTCACTTATTACTTTTGATTCATACGATTTATTCACTTGACTTAATCCGTAGAAATCCCTGATTTATGTTAATATCTTTTACAAGACTAAAAACAGCTGACTCTAGGTTGATTAATTGAAATCTTTTTCTAATTAAAACCCCTATTTTCGCATTAACTCGATCTATGAATTCCCTTATTAGATTTGACTCTAATCCGACGGATTTTTGCCGCCCTATTTCTAGGGTTGAAATCAACTCCGCTTAACTGTGTTGATCTTTTCTTAAACAGGGACTTTTGCTCCACTGAATAAGCACATTCGACTTTGAATTAATACCTGAATTATCAAAACAAGAATAAGAACACACAATTAAGAATAAGAACAAGTATTTAACTTATAAATCAAACAACAATAAGATTCTTCTTAGGTTTCATCCCTTTAGGTATTTAAGGGATTTAGTTCATACCGATAGAGAGAAACATATTAGAATAGGGAAAACAACAAAACATAAGAAGACCCAAAAACTTCTAAAGAACTTGATAGGAGATCTTCAGTTTTGATGGAGATCCTTCTCCTAAGCTGCTCCCTAAGGCTGTCTTGGAGTATTTTCAGCCTTCTATTCGGCGTCTATTTGATGTCTCCTTTAAGGTTTCCCCTGGGGTGTTTATATAGGCTTTAAGATGCCTTACTTGGCCAACAAGTATCCTATTCCGAATAGAATTCATCCTAGTTTCGGCAGGGACACGCCCGTGGTGGACTCCTTCGGCCATGGTTGATTCTGCTCGCCACACATTGCCGTGTGATCTGCCCGTGGTCGATAGTCCAGGCCGTGTGATTTCTGATGTAGGCTCATTTTGTCCCTTTTTGGTTTGTTTCTCATTTTTTTCGACTCTTAAGCTCTCCTGAGTATAAAACATGAAATTAAAGGATTAGGAGCATCGAATTCATTAAATCTAATGAATATTTATCCAAAAATAAGCCAAGCATGGGGTTAAAATATGTGTAAATTATGGTTTATCAAAGTAATCTCTCTAAATTAGTGGGTAAGCCACTATTTGTATAATTCTAATTCGGGCATTTTGTCACATTATGATCTAGCAGCTAAGCTGCATTTCTATAAAAATGTCAGACAGACACTCTATGGTGTGTAGGGTTGGCTGGGCATTGCACGCTCTTAACGGTGTGTTAGAATGGCAGAAGATGGTGTGTAGCGGATGGGGGTTAGGAATATCTGCATATGACTTTGATCTGTACTGTACATGAAACTGAAATTGTTCCAACATCTATAATTAATTTGTCTCAAATTTGAACTGGAAATGCTTCTGTTACCAAATCGAATCTTCAAATTTGGAAACTATTTGATAAATGTGTTTTAGTTGAACAAACTTCTTTTACACATTGAGTTCACAAATCACCTTGTTATTAACTGAATTTCAAGTGGATCTCAAAATTGAATGGGTTGGCATTGTGGAAGCTCGGTCAAGCTTTTATCTTTCAATTAAATACTACTATTAGGAATTTCGATATTCTAAGATGTTATGATGTTTGGAAAGATTTTACACTTACTTAATTGTTGTGTTGGATTTTATGTGTTAAATGGTTTATTCTAACTGTGTTATAAATATGGTGTTTTTGTATCATTAATGTAACCCTCTAGACTTGGTCTGGACATCTAGGGCTGGTTTAGGGTGTTACAAACTGGATCCATACATCAAATGTTACAACACATAAATACTTAGTAGACATTTTACAACAGGCGTAGAGTCATTCTAAAACATAATTTTTATTTCTTTATTTACTGTTCTTAAAGCCAAAACATTATAATAAAAAATGTTTAAAATTTACATCAGAATTTCAAAAATAGCATATGACATTACACTTAAATTTTTGTTAAAAACAGACTCTTCATGACGTACTGGACTAAACACCATACTCCTATGGTGCGCTCTATATGCATAATATCGCAACTCAAACTGTTACCTTGGTGAAATCCTAGTTTTGGCCCTCTTGGTGTACCCACTCTTTAAGCGGAACCTACAACATAAACAAACACATGTAAGTTCAAACAAACTTAGTGAGTTTTAACCTAGATTACCTTGAAACATCTGTTGTTGAATTCTTCATCTTGAAGATTCTAGAATTATTTTCTATCCTTGGTGGATACTTTCTTAATATTGAGTGTATACATATACGCCAACTTCCATACTTGACCAGCCTACATACAATTCACTCATTGGGCATATTCTAGATTTCGCCACTCAATACAGATCTCATTACCTTTTTGGAAAAAGAAATGCACCTCTCCATATAGAACCTACTTTTGATGGATTCACACACAGACAGGTGTTTAATACTGCTCCCAGGATGGGGTACTCACAAATGGTATTCTTGGCGAATACTTACATTGGTTAATCTTTAAGATGAACTTCATACAGATCGTACCTTTGGCAGATTCTCATTACCATTAGATTATATCTTAACTAACCCATATTACAACTTATTCTGATAGATGACACCTTATAAATCATCCCATGGAACCCTAGACAATCACATTACCTCTCATGAGAACGCCTAATTTGAGGGAAAACTTAAATTCCAGATAACCTTTATCCATAACCCAAAATTACTAAGATTGGGCAGATACTAGAGAATTTAGATAACCTCCTCACATAGTGTAAGCAAAATTATATCTGATGAACACTTAAATCACCCGTCATACTATGAATATGCCAAGTTCTCTAACTAGTTATTTTGAATGATTCACTCTTCAAAGCACTATTAAAAATTCTTTCAGGAAATGTCCCCAAGGCATATTCAATTTCACAACAAAGCTAACCAAACAAAGATATCTTCAAACTTACCAGATATTCATTACGGAGTCATCTAACGGAGAAGTCTTGAAACTTATCCAGATCTCGCCACAAAAGCGGTACACTAGATCTCACCATGAAGGAATCACAGAACATACCACAAAGTGTCATAGAATACACCACACAGGCATCACTGAATACGCCAAAAAGGCTTTACAGAATACGCCACAAAGGCTTTACAAAATAATCCACAAAGTTTTCACAGAGAATTATGTGTTTACTATCCTGGCAAACTATCTCAGAAGGTGTTATGGGGTTCTAACATATGGTCTTATACATATCTTCATGTTGTGATTTGTCAACCTAGTCACCATGAGTATTTTTCATTGTCATACAATGTCATAGGTCTCTACCACATGGTCTTACTGATCCTCATGTCATGTTCTGTCAATCTAGTTTACATCTTACCGAAGGCTATACCATGAGTATTATCCTTGTCATTATGATCTACCTGTCAAGTTAGCAATGTACCTGCCATACTGGATGCATCACAAATGGATATGTTGCTCATCTAACACAGAATAGACTTGCCTAGATTCGTTCACATGCCTGACCAGTTCATACTCTCTTATACTTGATTTCACATACACATATATATCACACATCATCTTATTTATGAAGTAACTCATATACATCATTTATGAACATGCAACAACTTTATGATACTTCACACTCACTTACCAGTTATTCGAGGTGACATCAACAAATGAATTTCCATTGTAAATTAACATACATGAGTTAAGATAAAGACTCACCTAAAAGTCACCTTTATTTTAACTTAGAGTTCCAATTCCAATCATCCTTCCTGAACCAGCAGCAACTGCTTAAAAGAACATGGAACTTCCATTAAAATCTCATTTAAAGACAGTTTACTAACATCTTGATTACAAATGACCCCTATGCAAGACCTCTTATTCACACCCTACTATTTATTATGCTTCTTAACATCCTTATTCGTTCAAAAATCATAACATGCATAGCTATCAAACTTTCTAGGAGGTTGAAACATCCATTTATTAATCCAAAAACCTTAGCTTTCAATTTAACGAAGAAGAAAATACTTAGATTTTAAGAAGAAGAGTCCAGAACTTGAAACAGAAGGAAAGAAAGACTATCTCAAATATTTCTTTCTTACCATATATATACCCATTTCCTCTTAGTAGAACTTGACAAGTGCCGATTGTATACAGAAATTTTCCTTTAAATGCCCTACAAAATCAGGAGAAATATAAATGAGAATCCTGTACAGATGCCTTTTGGACCAGTCAGTCCATTCAGTTGACTCCTAACCAAATCACATTATAGAACCCATTTTGCACTATGTTCAAGCAAACTTACGTACTACATGTAACAGCCCGATTTTGGGTCTATTCGGAACAGTGGTTTCAGGACCACAAATCTGACACAGTAAAATTTATTTTTATTATATTTTATGGTCTATAGTTTTATGGAATGATTTCGTGAAAATTTCGTTCGAAAATTTTGACATTTGGGCACTCAATTTAGTTAAAATGACTAAATTGTAAAAGGTACAAAATGTGTGTTCTAGAAGCTAGAGGTGTCTAATTGCTATGAAATTTTAAATTGGAGGTCCTTAGATGATAATTATACCATTATGTTTTAGTATGGACAAAAATGGACATGGTTAGTGAAAATTTTCAAAGTTTAGGTGAAAGGCATTTTGGCAATCTAGTAAATAAAGCCAAATTAACTAAATAAAAGTCTTAATCTTTATCAATTTAGTCCCCATGGCCGAAATTCACAAGATGAGTCTATAGCTAGGGTTTTCTCATCTTTCAAGCTCGATTGTAAGTCCATTCTAGTCCCGTTTTTAATGATTTTTATGTTTTTGAGATCCTTGCAACCTAATTTAGCTATTTTAAGGGCTAATTTGAAAGAAAATCAAAGTATTTAACCATGTTAGATATTTGTGTATTTTGATGTCTAATGGTAGATTAAGTATGTTTGATGTTAGATAAGTAGCTTTTACTAAGTGATTTTTGATGAAAATGCCTAAAAGGACTTATTTGTAAAAGTTATAAAATGAGTAGTAAAAGTGTGATTAAATGAAAAATGTGGGCTGTTATGAGTATGAAAATGGTTCGACTAGGCTTGGGTTTTGAAGAAATCGACTATATTTCATTTTACGAGCCTAGGGACTAAAATGTAAAAAGTTAAAAAGTTAGGGGCAAAAATGTAATTTTTGCCATAAGGTGTTTTTGGGATTAAATTGAATAAGTTAATTTTGATATTATAGATCAAGAATGATGAGGTTTTGACCTAGACCGGGGAAAGAACTGTAATATCCCGGGTTAGGGGCTATTTTGTGTTGCATGATATTGCATGTGGTTGGTGTGCTGTGTTGCTATTTCGGTGTTTTAGGGGTTTAATTATAGGCTAGGTGTATGCCTGAGTAGGTAGGAAAAATTTTAGTTTTGGCCTTAGGTGTGGGGAGCTGATAGAGTTGGGGCTTAAGAAAATAAATTGGAGTTTTATTGCACAAATAAGGAGCTAGCTTAGTAGCAAGCATGCGCCACACATGGGGGAGCTTGAGGTGGCGTCATCTTCGGGAGAGGGGAGGTCCAGTGTTCGAGCTGCAGAGTCCTCCTTTTACTTCTTTTTGGGACGGCATGGAGGAGAGGTAGAGGGCTAGTGAAACTCTGCCTTGGACTTTGTCAACCCATTTGAATGGTGGGTGGAGAGTAGATTTAGGATGTTGACTTGTTCAAATAATTTGAACTTGTGGCTAGGAGTATTTGGGGGGATATGGCCGAATATTGGGGAGTTGGAAGGGGAAATGACATAGATAGTGGGGATGAGGGCAAGCCGAATGTACCTTGCATTTTGGTACATTTTTTCTCGGTCACATCTTGGTAAGCAAAAGTCCTCTCACTTTCACTCTTTCTTTCATCTATTGGAACCAAAGTTAGCACCCATTCTTTTCATACTTTCTTCTTTTCTTCTCTTGAAACATTGGTAGCCAAATTGCCTTACTCTCTTTTGATTTGTGCCACTGAATGTTCTCTTCTATATCATCTTCTTGATCCCCATTTTGTTGAGCCGAAACTTGTCTTCCAAAGCATTTTTCTCCATTCTTTTTCTTGCTCAAAACCGAAAGTCCAAGTAGCCTTGCCGAATGTGCTTTGTTCCTCTCCATATTCTTGGTAACCGAATCTATCTTCTCTCCTAGAAGTCCTCTTTTGGCGAATATTGGATATTGGTAAGCCTTGGCCGAATGGCCATTTAGTTTCTTTCTTTTTCTTAATCAATTCAAGTTGTTTTAAAATCGTATATGACAACTATTGATGAGTGTCATCTTTTATGTTGGAACAATCGCATCATAGGACAACGGGGACTTGAAGCGATCAAGTGGAGTTTCTACCTTGGTTTAACCATTTGATAAGTGGTGGTAAGAAGAGTAGTTGTTAGTCTATTCTTTTGGATTTCAATAAGATTAGGATTCAAGTGGATTAACTGTTCATCTGTTGGTGGTGTAGCCGATTGCTAAGGGAGAAGCATTTGTTGGGTTCGGGATTTGGTAGGAAACCAAATCGGGAGTAAGGTAAGGTTCAACATTAACCCTTGAGTGTATATGTCTTTGGCCGAATGGTTTTAGTGCCTAATCTTTGTGTTGGCCGAATGTTGCAGGAGTTAGTAATCGGGGGACTTAGATCGCTTTTGTCAGGATTTCTAGACTCGTGTTATCAGGTGTGTAACTAACACCTTGATACTTAGTAATATTTTTAATAATAAACCGATTTGCTGTTAAAACTATAACAATTATGATGGACAAGTGAATACCCAAATGGGGTATGTGGACGATTCGGGTAAGTCTGTTTCTATTATGAGTACTAATAATGAGGTATAAAATCATGACCTATGTTTTGTATGTATGCTATGAATGCTTGGTATGTTGGCATAATATGCATGACTTGCATGAGATGCATGATTACATGAGTATGGTATGTTGATGGGTGATACAGAGTGGAGGAAGCGATGATATTTTGTCTTGACGAGCACCGGTGCTTTGGTAGCACACTTTGTGACTTTGGGTCACGAGAGGTTTGGCACCTCCAGAGGTTTGGTACCTCGGCGTCTCGTCCCGATGGCTCGATACCACGATGGGTTGGCCCCGATGATGATTATACGGGATTGACGCCAGTGTTTTGGTAACACACGATGGGTTGGCCCCATCACGATTTGTGACTACGGTCACCGTGCTTTGGTAGCACATTGTGTCTTTGGGACACGGAGGTTTGGCACCTCATTGCGACTTGTCCCCGTGGTTTGACCACCGTGGGTTGGCCCCACTTGAGATATGGGATCGTCTGCTAGTGTTTTGGTAACACACGATGGGTTGGCCCCATCATCGTTGGATTTGTGACTTGGTCACCATGCTTTGGTAGCACAATTGTGTCTTTGGGACACCGGTGGTTGGGTACCACATTGACGGATATTATGTCTTTGGGACATCGTTGTTTTGGTAACACATCGTGATCAGTATGTCACCGGTGGTTTGGTACCACACGGGGTAGAAAGGAGTATGGAGGTTAGGATCGGGTTGCATTGATTGTATTGCTATGTATGATGGGTGTTAGCATGTTGTTTTATCGGGAGCGGGATTTACGCATTCGAGTCACTCGACTCACCCTCTCCTTTGACATTTCGGTGTGACTCGTGAGACGCGACTTGGAGCCGGATGGACTCGGGTGCACATGCCATGCTTTAATAAGAGTTTGCTCGGACTTTTGCATTTGGGTATTTTAACTTATTTATTTTTATTTGGGTTTAATTTGGATTTGTAAAAGGCCTTTTTATTTATGATTTACGATGCTTATGTTTTAATTAAATTCTGATATGCTTTAACAAAATAAGTTGGTATGATTTTCACTAAAACTTGGAAAGATAACGAATTCAAATTCATAACGCAATGTGTTTTAAACTATACCATCGGGTATCACACTAAGTTTTGGGATAAGCAAATACAAATGGTTTTCAACTCAAACCCGTAGTTCTTCTAAGTGTAAAAGTGTTTTATGTATCACTAAGTAACTAATGAGGTTTTAAATGGTTTAAACTCGGTTTAACTACAAATTCTGGCTAAGTTTTCAAAATCTTCGGGTTTCCAAATACATCAACTGTTTTTCAAACAAGACTACTCCAAATTTGTTTTCCCACACTGTGATTTCACTCAGCTTTTAAACGGAAAATCTAACTTTTCAAAACGATTTCCCGTAGCATGCTAGATTCGGACGTGGAGTATTGTCCGGGTTTGGGGTGTTACAATTGTGGTATCGTGAGCTAAGTTCAAAAGCTCATTTGCTTGGCTTGAGGCGAACTGTTTTCAAAAGTTTGTTTTAAGTGTTTTTGGGATGGAATACATGGTTTACAAGGCATGGCACCGAGTCTCCCAGGCTTTTGAGTTCGCCTGTAAGTAACTCTAAACTCTTACTCGTGAATTATTATTTGTAGAAGGGTAGGTGATATGGAACGTAGTTAGATTTATAGGACTGGAACCCTAGGATTAGATCACTCAAACACTCGAACTAAAGCATAAGACTTAAAGCACTAAACCAATCTATGACTCACCACGGGGCTAGGGTGTGGTAACTCCCGTGCACGCATGTCTAGGAGAGGATCCTAAGAGCTTGGTATTTAAGCGATCCTCGTGACTCACCTCCTCTTCGCAGTATCCCACACACAGTGCGTAGCTCGAGTTCACCACGACCAAGAAGGCTCGATCATGACTTAACCTAACGACTAAAACCCGAAAAAGGGAATTAGCTATGTTTTCAAAAATACAACAACAACCCTAATGTTTTCAAACTTTTTGCAATAAACTCTTTCAAAACCGACAATGTCACATTTACAACAATTTTCTTGAAAAACCACGATTTATGGAAAATTACAAAAATGCCCTTAGGGGTAAATTTACTAAAATGCCCTTGGTTTATGAAATATCAACTCAATGATTTTGCCCCAAAATTTCAATGATGTTACTGAAATTCAAACATTCTGATTTGCAAAATATCAATCGAAAATTTTTGATTTTGGAAATTTACTGAAATACCTCGCTTTGTGAAAATTACTAAAATACCCTGGTTTCCAAACGAAGTATTTTACAAAATTTTCAAAGAACACTCTCAAATTTTTGGAATTTCAAATCGACCGGTTTTACTGAAAGTTTAAAATATCTTTATTACGAAAATACCTGTAGGAAAATGACGAAAATACCTTTGGGCTAGAATGGGCAAAGAATGTCCAGAAGAGTGAATAGGTATGGAAAGGGTTAAGGAATGTATGTATAATCTCTTTTGGGTGAATAGGATAGAAGATTGAAACCTTGGTTGCTTGAAAGAACCCCTGAATAAACTCCATCCATAAAATTTCTTTGCGGTTAAGAAAGTGGAACGATACTAATGCATAAAAATCTTTTAATCAGATACGTAGGAAGATTAGACATGAGCACTCGAGGCGGACGTGGCCGTAATACTCGTGGTAGAGGTAGGGGTAGAATGACGGTTTCAACCCGTAGGATCCGGTCAAGGGTCGAGAAAATGAGATGCTTGATTCGCCACCACCGGAGGTGGTGAGTTCCGAGATCGATCGAGACGATGCGATGTCACGAGCGATCTTTGCGAGTGTTGGAAAGGGTAGCCGTGTGTAAGTGGTGGTGCGGGAGTTAGGAAATCATTCTGGCGACTCACGGCTAACGGGGCCGAGTTCTTCCGAGGTGTATCGGGTGTTGCTCCTAGCACCTTGAGTATTGGTTGAGGCAACCGAGCGGATCATGGACGATCTGGACTTGACGATCGAGGAGAAACTTAAGGGGATTGTATCGCTTCTCCGGATGAGTCATACCGATGGTGGCTCACGGTTCGGGACAGTGTGGCAGCTGAGGATCTGACATGGGATTATTTCAGAGCTGCATATCAAAAGAAATACATCGGGGCTAGCTACATCGACTCCCAGCGAAAGGCATTTCTGAGGCTTGTTCAGGGGAGTAAATCACATTCGAGAAATCGCAGTGAGTTCTGGTGAGTAGGTATGCCGAGGCATTGTAGCCACCGAGCATGAGAGGTGTGTTCGTTCGAGGATGGTCTGCGAGACGAGTTGAGGTTTCTGATTGCTCCACAAAGGGAGCGCGCGAGTTTGCTTGTCTTAGTCGAGAAGGCTAAGGTAGCCGAAGGTGTTAAGGAGTCGGTAAGACAGAGCATGGACAGGAGTAGGCTTAAGAGGAGCTTTGGGTCTTCGGGATCGTCTGGCAATCCGCAGAAGAGGGCTAGACCGAGTGGGCGAATCAGTCTGCTAGATTTGTTCTTTGCTAGGCGAGGACCGCCGCAGATGTAATCGATGTGGAAATCTCATTGGGGTGGCTGTTGATTGGTGGGAAAGGTTGCTTGAGTGTGGTTCTCTCGGATCATCGCATTAGGGACCGTCCGCGCGTAGGATGGCCGTGGATTCGATCGGAGAGTCGGGCCGTGTCGATTCGAGGTAATGGACCGCCACCACGTAGGGGCCGTGGTAATGGCGAGGTGGTAATGGATTTGGTCGAGGTCGTGGAGCACCGCGCAGGTGCGGGGTAGTTACGAGGCACGACGGCTGGTTTGGTGTATGCACTACTAGGCGCCGCGAGAGGCGACGCGACCGGACGTAATCACCGATGCGTTTTGATTTTTGGTTCTCCTATATCGCTTTAATTGACTTGGGTTCCACGCATTCGTATGTTGCTAGTAGTATAGTTGAAACCATGGACTTAGACTCGAGATATATCTTCTAGGCGGATGACCGTACTTAGCCCTCTAGGTCACTCAGTAGTGGTAGATAAGTTGTATAAAGATGTACCCCTAGAACTCCAAGGGGTAGTTTTTTCTCACGATCCGATGGAACTGCCGTTTGAGGAGTTCGATCCGATTCTCGGGATGGACCGGTTGGTTAAGTACCGTGCCGGGGGTGGATTGCGCGGCTAGCGCATGGTTCTATCGACGGATAAGGGAGATGAAGTGATTATGATAGGTAATAGGAGAGATTACTTATCCAATGTGGTGTCGGCCTTAAAAGTCAGTAAGATGGTCGGGAAGAGGTCGCGGCGTATGTGGTTCATGTGTATGCCTTGGAGGCTAAAGAGTCTACTTGTTGAGAAGGTTCGCATCGTTATTAAGGAATTTGTTGATGTGTTTCGGAGGAGCTTCCGGTTTACCACCGATCGCGAGGTAGAGTTTGGGATAGATCTGCTACCGTGGATCGCGCCGCGTGTCTATTGCTCCATATAGGATGGCACCAAAGGAGTTGGTGGAGCTTAAGGCTCGATTCGGGACTGTTGGATCGAGGCTTCATTAGGCCAAGTGTTTCGCCGTGGGGGGCGCGCCAGTATTATTCGTCAAGAAGAAGGACGGCTCGATGCGGATGTGTATCGACTACCGCCAACCGAATAAGTGACGATTAAAAACAAGTATCCGCTACCACGGATAGATGACTTGTTTGATCACCAAAAAGGTGCATCGGTGTTTTCAAGATCGATTTGAGGTCCGGTACCATCGGTTGAAAGTTAAGGAAGCGGATATCCATAAGACAAATAAGCCGGACTCAGATGCGGCACTACGAATTCTGTAATGCCGTTCGGGTTGACTAACGCCCGGCAGACTTTTATGGATATGATGAATAATAGTGTTTCAAAGAGATCCTGGACCGCTTTAAATCGTGGTTTTTATTGGCGACATCTTGGTTTACTCAAGGTCGGAAGAAGAGCATGATGCACACTTAAGAGTGGTGTTGCAAGTTTTGAGGAGAAGCAACTCTATGCTAAGTTCGAGCAAGTGCGAGTTCGCTTAGTGAAGTGACGTTTTTGGGTCATGTAGTATCACCGTGGGGATTAGAGTAGATCCTCGGAAGGTTGAGACGGTTTTGGATTGGAAGCCTCCTAAGTCGATCATTGAGATTCGAGTTTCCGGTTTGGCAGATACTACCAAGATTTGTTGAGGGTTTCTCGTTAATTGCGCAGCACCGATGACTAAGTACATTAAGGAAGGGAGTTCCGTTCGTTTGGGTGAGAAACAAACAGGAGAGTTTTGATAAGTTAAAGAGGATCTTGACCGAGGCTCTGCTTTGATTCAACTTTGAGGCCGGTAAGGAATTCACGATTATCTTCGCGACGCATCACATACGGGATTGGGTTGTGTCTTTGATGCGGGAGGGTAAGGTTGTGGCTTACGCTTCTGGCGGTGAGGCCACACGAGGTCAACTATCCGACGCACGACTTGGAGCTAGCGGCAATGTAGTCTTTGCTCTAAAAATCTGGAGGCACTACTTATACGGGAGAAGTCAATCGCCTACACGCATCATAAGAGTTTGAAGTACCTATTAACTTTCGAAGGATCCGAATTTGAGGCGCGCGTAGATGGGTTGAGTTGCTCAAGGACTCACGATCGCTCGATCGAGTATCATCCGGGCAAGGCTAACGTGGTGGCGAGCGCGCGTTGAGCCGTAGGGTTGTTTCGAGACTTAAGAGCTTTGTTTGCCCATTTGAGTTTGTATGGCGACGGGAGTATTCTCGCAGAGTGCGAGTTAAGCCTACTTGGGTTGAGCGAGATCAAAGAGAAACAGCTGGAGGATGAGGTTCGAGTGCGCGAAGAAGTTACAAGTGCGAGAATGGTGGTTTGGAGGGTTACTGCTTTGTCTAATGATGAGGTTCTGTGTTTTCAAGGAAAGGCTTGTATGCCCAAAGATGTTGAGCCGAGCGGAAGATTCTTCAGACGCACATAGCGCCTCCTTATGCTATGCATCCCGGAGGTAGTAAAATGTATAGGGATCTTAGAGAGCGATTTTGGTGGCTTGGCTTGAAGAAAGAAGTGACAGAGTTTGTTGGGAAATGTCCGACTTGTCGCCAGGTCAAAGCGAACATCGATTCACGTCGTTTGGTTTGCTTGACTGTGAAAATCCTCGATGGAAATGGGAAAGGATAACTATGGATTTCGTCGGTGGATTACCGCTTACGCCAAGCAAGAAAGATTCAGTTTGGGTTATTGTGGACCGTCTGACTAAGTCGACCCATTTCATTCCGGTGAGAGTAGACTATTCACATCAGAGATTGGCGAAGCTTTATGTGTCAGAGATAGTGAGGCTACACGGTGTTCCGCTTTCGATTATCTCGGATAGGGATCCCGTGTTTACGCCGAGGTTCGAGAGAGCGTTGCATCGGGCTCTCGGTGCGCTGCTTGATTTCAAAGACGGCTTTTCACCCGCAATCGACGGGCGCGTGTAAGCGGTTATTCGGATCTTGGAAGACATGTTGAGAGGTTGTGTTCGATTTCGAGGCGGTTGGGGATGAGTTTCTGCCGTTGGTCGAGTTCGCCTATATAACAACAGCTACCAAGCAAGCATCAAAATGGCACCATATGAGGCGTCAGATGGTAGGAAGTGTCGCTCACCTACATGTTGGACAGAGTTGGGAGAACGTCGCTTTGTTGGGACCCGAGTTGGTTGCGGAGACGTAAGACAGGTTAAGTTGATTCGGTCTCGATTGAAGGAAGCTTCGACCGGCAAAGTCTTATGCCGATCTTAAGCGAAGGGATATAGAGTTATTTGTGGGAGATCGGGTTTTCTTAAAGGTCTCACCTTGGAAGAAGGTGCCGAGGTTTGCGCGTAAAAGGCAAGCTAAGTCCGAGGTTCATTGGGTCGTATAGGGTATTGAGACGAGTTGGACCATGGCGTGCGTCGGCTTGAGTTGCCAGTGAGAGCTTAGTCGATCCACGATGTTTTTCACGTTTCGATGCTTGGAGGTATCGATCGGATCCGTCGCATGTGGTAGCGATGGAAGAGATCGAGGTAAATCCGACTTGACTATGGAGGAGGAACACGCGCGATTCTAGATCGAGATGTCAAGGTTCTACGTGAAAGTCCGTGCCTTTGGTTAAGGTGCTTTGGCGAGAATCATGGTGTAGAAGAAGCCACGTGGGAACCCGAGGATGCGATGAGACAAAGAATACCCGCAACTCTTTTGACCGTGTAATTTCGAGGCCGAAATTATTTTTAAGGGGTAGAACTGTAATATCCCGGTTAGGGGCTATTTTGTGTTGCATGATATTGCATGTGGTTGGTGTCTTTGTGTTGCTATTTCGGTGTTTTAGGGGTTTAATTATAGGCTAGGTGTATGCACGAGTAGGTAGGAAAAATTTTAGTTTTGGCCTTAGGTGTGGGAGCTGATAGAGTTGGGGCTTAAGAAAATAAATTGGAGTTTTATTGCACAAATAAGGAGCTAGCTTAGTGGCAAGCATGCGCCACATGGGGAGCTTGAGGTGGCGTCATCTTCTTCGAGAGAGGAGGTCCAGTGTTCGAGCCGCAGAGTCCTCCTTTTTACTTCTTTTGGGACGGCATGGAGGAGAGGTAGAGGGGCTAGTGAAACTCGCCTTGGACTTTGTCAACCCATTTGAATGGTGGGTGGAGAGTAGATTTAGGATGTTGACTTGTTCAAATAATTTGAACTTGTGGCTAGGAGTATTTGGGGGATATGGCCGAATATTGGGGGAGTTTGAAGGGGAAATGACGGCATAGTGGGGATGAGGGGCAAGCCAATGTACCTTGCATTTTGGTACATTTTTTTGGTCACATCTTGGTAAGCAAAAGTCCTCTCACTTTCACTCTTTCTTTCATCTATTGGAACCAAAGTTAGCACCCATTCTTTTCATACTTTCTTCTTTTCTTCTCTTGAAACATTGGTAGCCGAAAATTGCCTTACTCTCTTTTGATTTGTGCCACCCAGATGTTCTCTTCTATATCATCTTCTTGATCCCCATTTTGTTGAGCCGAAACTTGTCTTCCAAAGCATTTTTCTCCATTCTTTTTCTTGCTCAAACCCGAAAGTCCAAGTAGCCTTGCCGAATGTGCTTTGTTCCTCTCTATATTCTTGGTAACCGAATCTATCTTCTCTCCTAGAAGTCCTCTTTTGGCCGAATATTGGATATTGGTAAGCCTTGGCCGAATGGCCATTTAGTTTCTTTCTTTTTCTTAATCAATTCAAGTTGTTTTAAAATCGTATATGACAACTATTGATGAGTGTCATCTTTTATGTTGGAACAACCGCATCATAGGACAACGGGGACTTGAAGCGAGTCAAGTGGAGTTTCTACCTTGGTTTAACCATTTGATAAGTGGTGGTAAGAAGAGTAGTTGTTAGTCTATTCTTTTGGATTTCAATAAGATTAGGATTCAAGTGGATTAACTGTTCATCTGTTATGGTGTAGCCGATTGCTAAGGGAGAAGCATTTGTTGGGTTCGTGGATTTGGTAGGAAACCAAATCGGAGTAAGGTAAGGGTTCAACATTAACCCCTTGAGTGTATATGTCTTTGGCCGAATGGTTTTAGTGCCTAATCTTTGTGTTGGCCGAATGTTGCGGGAGTTAGTAATCGGGGACTTAGATCGCTTTTGTCGATTTCTAGACTCGTGTTATCGTGTGTGTAACTAACACCTTGATACTTAGTAATATTTTTAATAATAAACCGATTTGCTTCGTTAAAACTATAACAAAGATGATGGACAAGTGAATACCCAAATGGGGTATGTGGACGATTCGGGTAAGTCTGTTCTATTATGAGTACTAATAATGAGGTATAAAATCATGACCTATGTTTTGTATGTATGCTATGAATGCTTGGTATGTTGGCATAATATGCATGACTTGCATGAGATGCATGATTACATGAGTATGGTATGTTGATGGGTGATACGAGTGGAGGGAGCAGTGATATTTTGTGCTGACGAGCACCAGTGCTTTGGTAGCACACTTTGTGACTTTGGGTCACCAGAGGTTTGGCACCTCCAGAGGTTTGGTACCTCAGCGTCTCGTCCCCGTGGCTCGGTACCACAAAGTGGGTTGGCCCACACAGATGATTATACGGGATTGACGCCAAGTTGTTTTGGTAACACACGATGGGTTGGCCCCATCACCGATTTGTGACTACGGTCCACCGGTGCTTTGGTAGCACATTGTGTCTTTGGGACACCGAGGTTTGGCACCTCATTGCGACTTGTCCCCGTGGTTTGACCCACCGTGGGTTGGCCCCACTTGAGATATGGGATCGTCTGCTAGTGTTTTGGTAACACACGATGGGTTGGCCCCATCATCGTTGGATTTGTGACTTCGGTCACCAAAGCTTTAGTAGCACAATTGTGTCTTTGGGACACCAAAGGTTGGGTACCACATTGACGGATATTATGTCTTTGGGACATCGGTGTTTTGGTAACACATCGTGGATCGTATGTCACCAAAGGTTTTTGGTACCACACGGGGGTAGAAAGGAGTGTGGAGGTTAGGATCGGGTTGCATTGATTGTATTGCTATGTATGATGGGTGTTAGCATGTTGTTTTATCGGGAGCGGGATTTACGCGATCGAGTCACTCGACTCACCCTCTCCTTTGACATTTTAGGTGACTCGTGAGACGCGACTTGGAGCCGGGATGGACTCGGGTGCACATGCCATGCTTTAATAAGAGTTTGCTCAGACTTTTGCATTTGGGTATTTTAACTTATTTATTTTTATTTGGGTTTAATTTGGATTTGTAAAAGGCCTTTTTATTTATGATTTACGATGCTTATGTTTTAATTAAATTCTGATATGCTTTAACAAAATAAGTTGGTATGATTTTCACTAAAACTTGGAAAGATAACGAATTCAAATTCATAACGCAATGTGTTTTAAACTATACCATCGGGTATCACACTAAGTTTTGGGATAAGCAAATACAAATGGTTTTCAACTCAAACCTGTAGTTCTTCTAAGTGTAAAAGTGTTTTATGTATCACTAAGTAACTAATGAGGTTTTAAATGGTTTAAACTCGGTTTAACTACAAATTCTGGCTAAGTTTTCAAAATCTTCGGGTTTCCAAATACATCAACTGTTTTTCAAACAAGACTACTCCAAATTTGTTTTCCCACACTGTGATTTCACTCAGCTTTTAAACGGAAAATCTAACTTTTCAAAAACGATTTCCCCGTAGCATGCCAGATTTGGACGTGGAGTATTGTCCGGGTTTGGGGTGTTACAAGAACAATGTTGTGGGCTAAATAGAACTATTAGCCATTTTGTATAGAGGTAAGTTTGTAATGTTAAAAATAAGCTTTAGAATGATTGTATCTAAATGCTTTAATATTGCATGAATTGTATGTTTGATTTTGTGAATAAGTATAATCCTACGAACGAGTCCGAAGGGGAATCGACAAGTAAGAAATCTTGTTTGAACCTTAGGAATAGGTTAGGATACAAGTGATAAGTCACTAGGGTCATTATGTGTTATGTGATTATGTGATTCGAGTGCCGGTCTCGTATGTCCTACTGGTGGCTGAGTATATCGGCTTATGTTGCGGACACTTGACAGCTTGTCTGAGCAACACTATGTAGCTACGTCTTGACTGATAGCTTGTGTGAATAGGCCCATCGATAGCTCGAGAGTGAGCGATTATGTGATATGAGACTTAGGTAGGTTTGGCTACATATATGGCACTTAGTGTGCAAATTTTCCCGAGTATCTGACATTGTTATTCCGAGTGGTTCACGGGTATGTCAAAGATGAAAGTATGTGTACATTCATTTTGAGATGGCTCATGTATGTATATAAAGCTTATGCTTATTAGATGTGTGAAATGATGAATATGAGGTAAGTTCTATAATGGGATATATTGTGATTATGAAACTATGGTAGGTTCACATTTAATTATGTTATGTTATTTGATTGTTATGTGCATGGTAGGGGTGTTTATTTCTTGCATACGAGCTTACTAAGTTATATATCTTACTCTGTTTATTTTCCATGTTTTTATAGTGTCACCAAGCTAACTCGGAATCAGAGATCGTCGGAGATTCGGATCACACTATCAAACTCTTAGTTTGGGTATTTGATGATCTCGGCATTCTGAATTATGGCATGTATAGGGACTTGGTCATTTTATTATATGTTTCATTTGTAATGTGGCCAAATGTATTGGCTTATAATGGTTAATGATTTCATTTTGTATATGTCCATGAATGATGGCTTATGTTGGTAGAAGTATATTTATATGTTGATATCATTCATAAATGTGGAAACTTGCATGACTTGTATTGATAGATCATGATGTTTACGCATGTTAGAGGTTAGCATGTGGATGTGATGTTAACACATTGGTTGTGCATGTTTTGGTTGCCTAAGTATGCCATGAATTGTGCCATTGAATTGGTTTAAGTGTAGGTGTAAATGAAGGTGGAAAATAACATGGTAAATAGCCTTATTTTTGTCCACACGGGCGTATGTCGCACACGGCTTGCCCCACGGGCGTGTGTATTTGTCGTGTGTTCCCTGCACCTTAATTTTGAGAAACAGAATGTCCAGAATTGAGCACAAGGGAGTGTGGCACGGCCCTGTGGCACAAGTCAGAGAGCACCCTAAATTGAACACGTCCTGTAGCACGGACGTGTCTCAGGGCCACACGGGCGTGTCCCTTGAACCACACAGGCGTGTGACCCCTGAAACATGAAAAATTTTCTACGTTTTGTAAAAGTTTCTAAAGTTCTCGGTTTAGTCCAGAACCACTTCCAAAGCATGTTTTGGGCCTCGTAGGCTCGTATAAGGGACTTTATGATTGAGTATGAATGGTTTTAATTTGGACACAAATTTATAACTTAGAATTGTGTGAATGCTTGTGCTATAAGTCCGGTAATGCCTCGAGCCTTATTCTGGTGTTGAATACGGGTAAGGGGTGTTACACTACACCTTTAGTGGTAACTCTCATAAGGTGTACTCTTCGTTTTTCTTCCTATTTCTTCAATTGAAGTATACCCCAAACTGAAATCCTGAGATATTTCTATGGGCGGATACCTTATGCACCAACCTTAGTTCACCAGAAGTGTAACATCCCTTACCCGTATTTGACGCTGGAATAGGTTACGAGGCATTGCCAGTCTTACATGCAAGCAATCATTCAAAACCAAGGCATGACTTTCCACTCAAATTTAAAACTTTTCATATCACCTCCTAAACAAGCATACGAAGCCCAAAATATACATAAGGAGTAGTTCGGAACTGAACTGGAAACTTATGAACACTTCGAAAAATTTTGCTCAAAACAGGGCCACACACCCGTGTGGAAAGGAACCCGCCCGTGTGGACAGGCCGTGGTATCACAGACGCCCATGTCCCTTGTCTGTGCAGATTTATTTCTCAATTCAAACCTACATGGGATTTCACACGACCTGGCACACGCCTATGTCCATGGCCCGTGTCCCTCACATGGCCATGACACACCTGTGTCTTAACCCGTGTACAAAAACCTTGACATTCTGTTTCTGACGTCATCACCCCAATAATGTCACAAGGCCAAGGCACATGCCCGTGTCCTTAAACCGTGTGGCGAATAAAATTCCTAAATGCAAGAGCAAACTTCACACGACCTGGGCACACACCCATGTCCTATGGCCGTGTCTTCCACATGGTTGAGACACACAGCTGTGCCTCAACTCGTGTGGTTTCTACTGGACATTTTTTTTGTTAACATAGGGTGTAGAAGGACACATGGCCGGACACCACGCCCATGGTGCAAGCCGTGTGTCACACACGGCCTAAACACACACCTGTGTGTTTACCTGTGTGGACAAAATAAGGGCATCTGCTTAGCCTTTTTGCCACCCATACTTGCACCAACCTACACAACATCAAAACCACACTAAACATCCATAAACACATGCAACATATTATCATTCAACCAACAATAACCATAGGCCATAACATAATGACATTGGCACATGCATGCATATATGAATATGTTTACATCCAAATAATCATTATGTGCCATATCTCATGGACTTATACAAAATGAATCAAATATCATCACAAGCCAACACATTTGGCTAAACCAATACGACATATAACAAAAAAAAAGACCAAGTCCCTATACATGCCATACTCAAAAAGAATGATCTAACTATACCAAATGTGTAGATAGTGTGGGTGATCCTCCGATGGTCTCTGTATCCCGACCTGGCTTGTCGATACTATAAAACAAGGCTAGTCGATTCATATTCCCTCTTATAGCAACTCAAAATTCAAATTGTTTCACACACTTACCACCTATTTTACAACCTTTACGAAAAGGTCCTTTTAGGTGTTTTCATGGAAAACCCCTTTTACAAAAGTTGTTTATTTAACAGCTAAGATTCATTTTCTTCCATAAAGTTTCAGCAAACACATAAATACTCACATGGAAAAACACTAGACTCTCAATCATTTTGCAAAATAGTCCCCTCATTAGCTAGCTTAAGCTTTAGGGGTTCCAAAAGTACAAAAATTTTCAAGAAAGACCACCAAAATCACTTACTTGCAAGGAGTGTAAGTTGCTAAAATTTCAAGCTTCCAAACCCTTATGCTTGAGTGAAAAATCAATGGAAGAAGATGATAGGAAAAAAAAAAGATGATAGATTTCTTGTTTTTATTTTATTTTATTCATTTCATTACCTAATATCACCAAACATTGACCAAACTAAATCTCTTGTCCCCTATGGCCGGCTATCACCTTTAGAAAGGCCTAATTGCACATTAAGGACCTCCAATTTAAGGTTCTATAGCTACTTAATACCTCTAGCTTATAAATTAAAACTTTCGCACTTTATGCGAATTAGTCCTTTTTCGCAATTGAGTATGAAATCACTAAAATTAATTCACCAAAATTTTCATGCACTCATATAATCTTGCTATCACAGATAAAATAATATTAAAAATAATTTCTTTGGCCTCGAATTAGTGGTTCCAAAACCACTATGTCGACTAGTCTCAAAAGTGGGCTGTTACAACTCTCCCCTTTAGAGATTTTCGTCCCCGAAAATCTTACCAATAAAAAGGTTTGGTTACTATTTTCTCATGGCTTCTTTCGGTTCCCAAGTAGCCTCTTATACAGCATGTTTTTGCCACAACACCTTCACCAAAGTTATACTTTTGTTCCTCAACTTTTTAACCTCTCGAGTCAAAATCTTAATTGGTTCCTCATCATAGGTCATATCCGGTCATATTCAATATCTGTCAGAGGAATTACATGCAAAGGATCGGAGTGATATCGTTGCAACATTGACACATAAAACACATTGTGTATTTTCTCCAACTCCACCAGCAAAGCTAACCAGTATGCCACTGGTCCAATCTTTTCAATAATCTTATATGGCCCAATGAAACGCGGACTCAATTTACCCCTTCGACCAAATCTCATTATTTTCTTCCACGGGGATACTTTCAGAAACAATTTATCACCCATCTGAAACTCAAATTCTTTTCATTTTAAATACGTGTATGACTTTTATCGGTCCAAAGCTGCTTTTAGACTATCACGAATCACTTTCACTTTCTCTTCGATTGCTCTAACCAAATCAACCCCATAAAATTGTTTCTCACTAAGTTCTGTCCAATATAGAGGAGTTCGATACTTGCAACCATACAATGCTTCATATGGTGCATCCAATAAAACCTATCTTAAATCGGTATCGCACACACAGTGCCAACCACAAAACTGAAGCTAATATTATTTCGCACACATAGTGCTAATCATCTCGATCACATTTCTGAATACGCACACTTAGTGCCACATAACTGGAGCCCTCACATAGCATTCAGAATTCAATAATATTATATCATTCATCTGATAACATTAAACATAGTCAAATACATGTATTATGTCCGAACTTACCTCGAACGTCGAAATATCGAAACGGTCGATTAATCGAGTACTTTGTTTTTTCTTTGACTTAGAGCCGAACCTCTCCTCTCTTGGTCCATACACATTCAAATTCAATCTATTCAATTACTCATTCATTCAATTTAGTCCACACACATATATTTAGGGCATTTTACTAAATAGCTCTCACATATTCACATTTCGACACTTTAGTTCCTAATTCACAAAATCACCAAATACATCAAATTTCTACTCACACAAGCTTAACCGAATTCTTCCCATGCTAATTCAAGCCCACACAATTTGTTTACTTCACATTTTAGTCCTTCAATTTACATTTTTCTCAATTTAACCCAAATTACTCAATTTCATCAAAAATCCAAACACAAACTATGTTAACCCAACATTAAGTTTTTATATATCACCAATTAAGAACACAAAGCTCACATACTCATCAAGAGCACAAAATCACCATCAATTTCTAAAATTTAAGCATGGGTTAGCTAGAGCACGAAGCAACGATTACAAAAACGTAGAAATTATCAAAAATCGAAACCAAAACATACCTCAATTGAGCTTAGCAACCGAAATTTCAAAAGCTTCAATGGATATTCTCATTTCTATTTTTCGGTGGAAAGATGGATAGAAAATGGTCATTTCAATGTTTTGTTTTGTTATAAAATAACTTAATTATCAAATACCATCTTTTCCCTTAATGAAATGCTTATGAAATCATTTAAACCATGGACATATTTGTCCATCAACCACCCCACTTCCAAATAATGGATTAATTGCCTTTTAAGGGCTTCACATTACAAAGACATCAACAATTGAGCACTTAACAATCAGCACAAAGCGTTTTACACTTTACGCGATTAAGTCCTTTTTCTTAATTTGGCACACAGTCGATAAAATTACCACACAAAATTTTCACACAAGCTATATCACATATAATCAACACCAAAAATAATATTAAAATATTATTACAACCTCAAATTTGTGGTCTTGAAACCACTATTCTGACTAGGGTCTAAACCGGGCTGTTACAACACTCCCCCTTAGGGATTTTCGTCCCCGAAAATCTTACCAATGAATAGGTGTGGATACTGCTCTCTCATAAAGTTCTCAGGCTCCCACGTAGCCTCTTCCGTTCCGTGTTTATGCCAAAACACTTTTACTAAAGAGATTTTCTTATTTCTCAATGCTTTGGTCTCTCGTGCCAAAATTCGGAACGGTTCTTTACTATACAACAAATCTGTCTGAATTTCAACTTCACGTGAGACGGATCAGATCTGTACCGTCGAAGCATTGATACATGAAACACGTTATGAATCTTTTCTAACTCAAGCGGCAACATTAATCTATAAGCAACCGGTCCAATTCTCTCAATGATTTCATACAGTCCAATGAACCTCGAACGCAGCTTGCCTTTCCAGCCAAATAGAAGTATTTTCTTCCATGGAGATACTTTCCAAAACACTTTATCGTCAACTTCGAATTCAATATATTATTGTTTCAAGTCTGCATAAGACTTCTGACGATCTGAGGCTGCTTTTAAACTGTCACGAATCACTTTCACTTTCTGCTCAGTCTCTTTTATAAGATCAACCCAGTGAATCTTATTCTCACTCAGTTAAGTCCAATACAATGAAGTTCGACATTTTAGACCATAAAGAGCCTCATATGGTGCCATTTTAATACTAGATTGAAAACTATTATTATATGCAAATTCAATCAATGGCAGCTATTTTTCCCACGTATTCTCAAACTCAAGTACACAACACCTTAACATATCTTCGAGAACTTGAATAATTCGCTCAGACTGACCATCCGTTTGCGGATGAAATGCAGTACTAAAATGCAATTTTATGCCTAAAGCCTCTTGCAGTTTCTTCTAAAATTGCGAGGTAAATCTCGGATCTCTATCAGACACGATAGATAGTGGCACCCCGTGCAGTCTCACAATTTTAGCAATGTACAATTCAGCCAATCTATCAAGTGAATAATCTATTCTCACCGGAACGAAATGAGCCAATTTCATCAATCTATCAACTATTACCCTGATCGCATCTTTCTTTCACGGAGATAAAGGTAACCCCGACACAAAGTCCATCGTCATTTTCTCCCATTTCCATTTAGGAATCATGAACGGCTGTAACAAATCAGACGAAACTTGATGTTCAACTTTAACTTCCTGGCAAATTAAACATTTTGACACAAAGTCAGAGATGTCCCGTTTCATACTATGCCACCAATAGTACTGATTCAAATCATTATACATTTTTGTACTCCCCGGGTGAACAGTTAAACGACTATTGTGAGCTTCGTTCAAAATCATCTGAATCAACTCTGAATTTCTTGGAACACAAATCTGATCTCTAAATCTCAGACAATCATCACTATCAACTCGAAATTCTGAATCGACATTCGATTAACATTGAGTTCGTTTAGCCATCATTTCAACACCTCTTTTCTGAGCATTACAAATCTGATGTACAAACATTGGCTTACCTTTCAACTCAGCCAAAACCGCACTATCATCACACAGATCTTTCTAAGCATCCATTGCTCGCAAAGCACATATAGACTTTCAGCTCAAAGCATCAGATACAACATTAGCTTTACCCGGTTACAAGTTCATAGTCTTTCAACAATTCTAGCCATCTTCTCTGTCACAAATTCAATTCTTTTTGAGTCATCAAGTACTTCAAACTCTTATGATCAGTATAAAAACGGCATTTCTCACCAAATAGATAGTGACGCCAAATCTTCAATGCAAACACAATCGCGGCTAATTCAATGTCGTGCATCGGATAGTTCTTTTCATGCAGCTTTAATTGTCTCGAAGCATACGCAATAACTTTGCCTTCTTGCATCAGCACACAGCCCAAACCATTCAACGATGCATCACTATAAACTATGAATTATTTTCCCGATTCAAGATGAACTGACACTGGTGCCTCTGTCAACAATGCTTTCAACTGATTGAAACTCTGCTGGCACTTTTCTGACAATTCGAATTTAACATCTTTTTGTAACAACTTCGTCAACGGAGTCGTAATCATCGAGAAGTCTTTCACAAATCATCCATAATATCCCGCTAGTCCCAGAAAACTACGGACTTCAGACACATTTCTCGGAGGCTTTCATTCCAAAATAGCTGAGATCTTATTCGGATCAACTTGTATTCTCGTAGCTGATACAACATGCCCCAGAAAACCAACCTCATGCAACCAAAATTCACATTTGCTTAACTTATCATAAAACTGTTTCTCACGTAGAGTTTGTAGCATAATTCTCAAATGCTCGGCATGCTGCATCTCATCACATGAGTAGATCAAAATATCATCAATGAACACCATAACAAAACAATCCAAATATGGTCTGAATATCTGATTCATCAGATCCATAAACACTGCAGGAGCATTTGTTAGTTCAAAAGGCATCACTAAGAATTCGTAATGTTCGTACCTCGTTCTGAAAGAAGTTTTTGGCACATCAGATTCTTTAACTCTCAGCTGATAGTAGCCCGATCTCAAATCTATCTTAGAAAACACTGTAGCTCCGCTTAACTGATCAAACAAATCATTGATACGAGGCAATGGATATTTGTTCTTTATCGTCACTTTGTTCAATTGTCGGTAATCAATACACATTCTCATAGTACCATCTTCCTTTTTTACGAACAACACAGGAGCACCCCAGGGTGAAAAACTTAGTCGTGTAAATCCTCTATCAGTCAACTCTTGCAACTGAGACTTTAACTCTTTCAACTCTGTTGGTGCCATTCTGTATGGAGCTATTGAAATGGGAGTAGTCCCCGGTACTAATTCAATACCAAATTCAACTTCCCGAATGGGAGGTAATCCCGGTAACTCTTCAGGAAATACATCTGGAAACTCACAAACCGCAGGCACCATTTCATCTTCCTTTTTTGTCACTTTTGTATCAATCACATATGCTAAATAAGCTTTATACCCCTTTCTCATATAGTTCAAAGCTTTCATCCCAGATATAACAGCTGGTAACCCTTTCATATCACTAGATTCAATTCGAACTATCTCACCATTCTGACTTCTCAATTCAATACTTTTTCGTTTACAATTCACAATAGCATTATGCAAAGTGAGCCAATCCATACCCAGAATTATGTCGAATTCATCGAATGGTAACAACATCAACTTAATCGGAAAGCACATATCCTGAAATATTAATGGGCAATTCTTGCACACTTTATCCCCCAAGACACACTTGCCTAAGGGGTTCGATATTCTAACCACAAATTCAGTAGACTCAACAGATACAGTCTTACTTGATACTAGATTCACACACACATACGAATGACTAGATCCAGGATCTATCAATGCAATCAGATTAGTATCAAATAGAGGAAAAGTACCAGTAATGACATCTGGCGATGACACTTCCTCTCGCTCACGTATAGCATAAGCTCAGACAGGTGCTCCCGCCTCGGATCTCACAGTTGTATCAGTAGTCCCCCTCTGACTTCCACTCATATTTTCGGTGTTTCTGGGTGGTCTACCCCTAACCATCACATTACTCAATCTCACATTCTAAGCATTTTCTTCCTCAGCCATCTTTGGGCAGTCTCGAATGAAGTGATCTTATGATCCACATTTATAACTCTATTGTTGTACTTGCCCCGACATTCTCCCACATGTTGTCTTCCACACTGTCTACACTCAGGTTTGTTACTTTTGGCACTATCAACACTTGATTCTATTGGAGCTTGAGTTATCGGACCAACACTTAGTTTTGCACGGTCTCTATTCAGATGTCCAAATGAAGTATATGATCGGTTTCTTGTATCTCTACATCTCTTCGTTGAAGGTTAAGAAAACTTACTTATCGATCTTTTTCTTTCATCACAAACTTCAGAATCAGCTTTCTTCTTTTCTTTACTGAGCTCATCGGCTTTGGATGCTCTTTCGACTAACATAATAAATTCGTTTATATCAAGTATCCCAACCAACAACTTAATATCCTCATTAAATCCTTCTATGAAGCGTTTACACATAGTAACTTCGGTCGAAACACATTCCTGCGCATACTGGCTCAATCTTACAAATTTTTGCTCATACTCAGTAACTGACAAACGACCCTGTTTTAGCTCTAAAAACTCTTTACATTTCTGATCAATGAACCGTTGACTAATATACTTCTTTCTAAACTCAACTTGAAAGAAATCCCAGGTGATCCTTCCTCTTGGAACCACGGATGTCAATATCTTCCACCAATTATAAGCTGTATCTCTCAACAATGAAACTGCACACTTGATACACTCATCAGGAGTCAACGACATCTCATTGAATACTCGAATTGTATTCTCGAGCCAAAACTCAGCTCGTTCAGCATTGTCATCACCTGTGGCCCTAAAATCTTTGGCCCATTACTTACAGATCTTATCCACAGGAGGTTTATTCAGTCGAATCGGATCCATCACTTGTGGCACAATAGGTACTTGTGGGGCTGGAGGTTGTAGAGCAGCCGGATTTGTACGAACGAACTCAAAAAACCACTTACTCATCATTTGGAAGAAGGCTTGCTTAGCCTCTCCTCCCTCACTACTTTCATTCGGCCTAGATGTGGCCAGTGCTGTCCCTTGAGCAGATTGCACGATTGGGATCCATTACTATATGAAAACACATTTTCAACTGTCAGAATTCATCACACTATCGCAATTTCATATATGACATGTATAGCTAGACTCACACACACTACATTAGTCTAAGAATCGACTAAACCGTAGCTCTGATACCAATAAAATATAACACCCCTAACTCGTAACCGTCGTCGGACTAAGGTTAAGAGGCATTACCAAATCATTGGAACAATTTACATTCACTTCACAACACAAAGTCAATCACACATAGTAAAAAACGAGCATATATTCCCTTATCTAGGTCCACGAGACCTTAAATATGTGTTAGAAAGAAGTCGAGACTACACTGAACACTTACAAAAGTTTTCAGAATTTCAAGCATTCTTCTACACTATTGAGGTCACACGCCCATTCAACCAGGCCGTGTGCCTCACACGGATACTAGACACACCCATGTCTCCAGGCCGTGTAAAAACAGAGCATACATACTGACTTACCCCCACGGCCACTAGACACGCCCGAGTGCCATGGCCGTGTGATAATATGCTAGCTACTGACTTGGTCACACCGTCACCAAACACGCCCGTGTGTCACGACCGTGTAACTTGTCCAGACACACTTTGAAGTGATCCTTGAACCACACGGTAGAAATACACGCCCCGTGTCCCTTAACAAAATATGCAAAATAGGCCATTTGCAAGGCCAAAATGCCACTCATACTTGGGTCAAATCTACAATCAATATACCAATTCATTTGATATACCATTGATAAAAAAACATGTCAAATGATCAACATATCATCTTATTCAATCTCACTTCGAATCATGTCTACTTATAACCAAACTTCACAACTAAACACATGCATTACCAACCATAATTCATCCATAACATCACTAGGTTACAATAGCATCAATCCATCACTAAGCTTACCCTTTATAAGACATTTTCATTGCCAACAAAACATACCAAAAAATACTTCACATACCAAATTCACATAGCATAATCCCAACATTTATCTAGCCAGATCACATGGCTATTTACACATCTCAAATGTACTTCTAAACCACTAGCTTATACATGCCATATTCAAATACACAACTTCAAAAGTACCAAAATAGGTTGCCAGTAGTGTGATAGAGATGCTGACGATCCCTGGATCCAAGCTAGCTTTGCTGACACTGTAAAACAGAGAAATAATCACGCAGTAAGCTTTCAAAAGCTTAGTAAGTTCGTAACATAATACATTATGCTAAAACAAACCATCACATAGATTATTTCACAATCACATTTGTCATACCATCCAAAACTAATATGTCCAATCAACCTTCCTTAACTCATTCATAGGTTCATCAACCACATAGGTTCCGAACATATCTTAGCCAACACTTAGTTGCGGATTACATTTGCTACTCAATACTCACTATTTCTTTTCGATCAACTTTAGTCCTTTCTTCAATTCAATCACACACTTAGTCACCAAATATTTAGCCGAAGCTTAATTAGCATCGCACACATAGTGCATCCAATCAAACCTATCTTAAATCAATATCGCACACACAGTGCCAACCACAAAACTGAAGCTAATATTATTTCACATAAACAGTGCTAATCATTTCGATCACATCTCTGAATACGCACACTTAGTGCCACATAACTCGAGCCCTCACATAACATTCAAAATTCAATAATATTATACCATTAATCTCATACCATTAAACATAGTCAAATACACGTATTATGTCCAAACTTGCCTAGGATGTCGAAATATCGAAACGGTCAATTAATCGAGCACTTTGTCTTTGCCTCAATCTCGATCCGAACCTCTACTCTCTTGGTCTATACACATTCAAATTTAATCCATTCAATTACTCATTCATTCAATTTAGTCCACACACACATATGTAGGGCATTTTACTAAATAGCCCTCACATGTTCACAGTTCGACACTTTAGTCCCTAATTCACAAAATCACCAAATACATCAAATTTTTACTCACACAAGCTTAGCCGAATTCTTCCCATGCTAATTCAAGCCCACACATTTCATTTACTTCACATTTTAGTCCTTCAATTTATACTTTTCTCAATTTAACCCAAATTACTCAATTTCATCAAAAATCCAAACACAAACTATGTTAACCCAGCACTAAGTTTTCATATATCACCAATTAACAACACAAAGCTCACATACTCATCAAGGGCACATCTTAAAATCACGATCAATTTCTAAAATTTAAGCATGGGTTAGCTAGGGCATGAAGCAACGATTACAAAAACGTAGAAATTTTTAAAAATCGAAACCAAAACATACCTCAATTGAGCTTAGCAAGTGCCGAAATTTCAAAAGCTTCAATGGCTATTCTCTTTTCTATTTTTCGCTGGAAAGATGGATAGAAAATGGCCATTTCAATGTTTTGTTTTGTTATAAAATAACTTAATTATCAAATACCATCTTTGCCCTTAATAAAATGCTTATGAAATCATTTAAACTATGGACATATTTGTCCATCAATCACCCCACTACCAAATAATGGATTAATTGCCTTTTAAGGGCTTCACATTATAGAGACATCAACAATTGAGCACTTAACAATCAGCACACATCATTTTACACTTTACGCGATTAAGTCATTTTTCTTAATTTGACACACAGTCGATCAAATTACCACAGAAGTTTTACATAGGCTATATCACATATAATCAACGCCAAAAATAATATTAAAATATTATTCCAACCTCGGATTTGTGGTCTCAAAACCACTATTCTGACTAGGGTCTAAATCGGACTGTTATATTCCATTCAACAACTGCCAAAATTTTTCTCAGATCAACTCGAATATCGTCACCTGAAATTATATGTCCCAAAAATCTGAAATCACGAAGCCAAAACTCACTTTTACTAAACTTTAGCAAACAATTTCTCCTCTCATAAAATCTGCAATACCATTCTTAAGTGTTCGGCATGCTCGGCCTCGTCTCAGGAATAAATTAATATATCATCTATGAACACTACTACAAACTTATCCAAATATGGCCGAAAAATTCGATTCATCAAATCCATAAACATAGCTGGTGCATTAGTGAAACCAAAAGGAATCACAAGAAATTCATAGTGTCCATACCTCGTTCTAAAAGCAATTTTTGACCTATCGAATTCCTTGACTCTCGACTGATATAGCCGGATCTTAAATCTATCTTTGAGAACAAGATTGCTCCCTTCAATTGATCAAACAAATCATCAATTTTCGGCAATGGGTACTTGTTCTTTATAGTTACCTTGTTAAGTTGACGGTAGTCAATACAAAGCCTTATTGTTCCATCTTTCTTCTTTACAAATAATACAGGAGCACCCTAGGGAGAAAAACTCAGTCTAACAAATCCCTTATCGGTCAACTCTTGTAGCTGAGCCTTTAACACTTTCAATTCGGTCGGAGCCATTCTATACGGAGCAATGGAGATCGGTGCAGTCCTAGGTGCCAGATCGATAGCAAACTCAATTTCTCTAACCGGAGGCAACCCAGGTAACTCTTTTGGAAATACATCTAGAAATTCACAAACTACTGGCACAGATTCAAGCTTCGATTTAGTTATCTCATTATTCAACACATATGCAAGGTATCTTCACACCCTTTTCTCATACACTTCTGAGCAGACATGTATGAAATCACCACAGGCATCTTATTTGAGTCATTTGTTTCAACCCAAAGAATTTCACCATTTTCACATTTCAATTCAAGAGTTTTCTGTTTACAATTTACCTTAACATCATATAATGTCAACCAATCCATGCCCAAAATAACATCAAACTCGTCAAATGGCAACAACATCAAATTAGCCAGAAAATAGTGACCTTGAATCGTCAAAGGACAATTCCTACAAACCTTATCTACTAACACATACTTGCCTAAAGGGTTTGACACCTTAATCACAAATTCAGTTAATTCAGCAGATAATTTCTTACTATTTACCAATTCGCACAAACATAAGAATGAGTGGATTCGGGGTCAATTAAAGCAACAAAATTAGTATCGTAAAGAGAAAATATACCCGTAATCATGTCGGGGGATGATCTATCCTCACGAACTCGTGCAGCATAAACTCTAGCAGGTGCTCTCGTTTCTGACCTCGCAAATGAATCCTTTACCATACTTTTACTACTAGCTCCAGTTCTGGCATTTCGCGGTGGTCTACCTCGACTAGTAGTGTTACTCGGTCTAACACTCTGAAGTTTCTCTCCTTTAACATTCTCAGGACAATCTCTGATAAAATGTTCTTGAGAACCACACTTGTAGCAAGCTCGGTTGTTTCCCCAACACTCTCCAATATGTTGTCTACTACACTTCTAACACTTGGGTTTATTAAACTTCACATTACCCACACTTTCTATCGAGGTGGCTTGAACTCTAGAGTCTAAATATGTTTTACCGTGACCTCAGTGTGAACACCCAGTAGAAGCAGTCATTCGAGGATTCGTTTCCTTGGATCTCTTTGATTGGGATTGGAACGAATTACTCATTAGCCTCTTTTTTGCATCTCAGGCCTCAATCATAGCTTTTCTCTTCTCTTTATTCAACTCTTCTGTAACACCCTAAACCCGGCCTATGCGGTATGACCAGATCTGGCATGTCGCATGAAGAAAATGAGTAAAGAATTTGTGACTCTTATTAAAGATGTTGTTATTAGGTTATAGTTTAAGAAAACACCTTTGATTAGAAATATATGATAAAATACTACTAATCTTGAAAGGTTGATTGAAGAATCGATAATGGAACTAGTGATCTTTTAAAACTGTGACTTTTGAAAATATTGTTGATAATTCGAAAGAGAATTTCCGAGTTAAATTATTTGTACAAGTTTGTTATGAAATCCATTTGTTAATAAATTTTGGAAAACTGTTATTTATGATTTTAGAAAATTCCCATTTAAAACAATTCAAGAAAGATATTAAATACGTCTAAACATAAAGCAAGATAAAACATATCCCAGAGGCCTTATTACAACTTAAAAACCCAAAATAGTAAAAGTAACTAAAATAAAACGGAAAAGAAGTTTACTAATGTTCGAAAATATTATTTCCAAAGTATGGCCTCCACCAAGTCATCCATGGGTCCAAGTCCTCATTACGGAGCATTACCTACAAGGATTAAGAAAGAAAGGGGTGAGTTACAAGAACTCAGTGTATAATCCCCTTACCGTCATCTACTGGGCCTGAACCCGCAAAACATAATCACGAGCCTAAGCCCATTTACATAACAATATTTAAATGAAGTAATGTATGCAACCCAACCCATCCATCCATCACATCCCCGACCAGCCAATCACACCTGTGGGGATCAAGTCAACCCACCCCGTCGCTCACACCAATTTGCAGTCGAGCTGCTATTTATAATATTTTTGTGGTCAAGCCACCGAAATCATAATTAAGCACAATAATAAACAATTTGTGGCAATGCCACTAGGCTACACTACTCATTATACAATTTTATTCAAATCCCATGCAATATGTAAAAATGCCGCATGCATAATAAAATATCCACATGTAAAATAACAACCATTTATCTAGTGAATTATTACGGTGAATCAGCCCATTATAGTACTTTGGTAATTCGGCCTACTAAGGCATTCTAGTAAATCGGCCCATAGAGGCATTTTCATAAATCGGCCCATAGGGGCATTTTCATAATTTAACAAATTAATACCGATTTCGACAGATCTTAGAATTAACGTCGTTTAAGCCAATTACTCGGTTCATGCTATATTACGGTTTTTTTTATTAGACTTGTAAATAACAACAATCTATTCTTCCAACATAATGGTGAGTCATGAATCAACGGGATTTCCGTGTGAGATTACACACCTGATTACGGTAAGAACTAAACCTTCTTGATCGTCAGCACCTAAATCACCATTACACTTGATTAATTAACAAAAGAGTTTCTTAATCCAAATCTAAATCAGACGATCTAAGAAAATGCTTACCCTTAGTATCGTGAACGACCACAATTTGCCTATTCTCACCGGATGATGGTCCACAACCCAGTGGGAAATCTCAAACTACTGAAACCGCCCTTCGTTTGAACTTGGGAGTAGAGATTGCAAGTCCACTCCCTATTTGCCCTCCTATTGATTTTCTTTTAATAACGATACCACTTGCCTCCATTGAAAGAGTCACGATTAGAAAAATACTATGATGAGAGAAAGTAGTTGTTTAGGGAGAAGGTCTCAGCTTACCACTATTTTCGAAGGGTCAATGAGTAGAGAAGAACGAGCGATTAAATCCCTAAAATAATCGATTAGTCAAACTTTTGATTCGATTAACAAAATAACCAGGTAGAGAGATATTGAATGAACTAAGAAGAAACTCTTTACCTTAACGATGATAGATCCGACTTCCACTGATTGGACTTATGGCTACGGATGAGTCAACACGGATGTGATATACAAAGTGAAACAACCGAATAGTGATGGATACACATTCGACTAGGAAGAAAAGAAGATGAAAGGAATAGAATGAAGCCCCTTACCCGATTCAACCAAGGAAGAAATGTCCAACACGCAAGAATGGAGAAGAGATAATGGCTAATAGGATTCGGCTACTTTGAGAGAAAGAAACAAGGAAGATTCGTCCTCCAAATATGGTCAACTAAAGAAAGAAGAGAGAAAGATAGGAAGAACGATGAGAAAACAAGAAAAGAAGAGCAAGGTGGCTTGAGTGTTTCGGCAAAACAAAGAAAAAGATGAACAATTTTGCTTGAGAGTTTTCGGCAAGTGAGGGAAGAAATTGGAAAAGAGAAAACTCAAATTTCTCAAAAGAAGAAAAAACTCTACATGCCCAAAACTTGCAAAAACTAATTTGGCTCTTTTCCCCCCTTACCAAACCGTATACCCCTTACCAAAAGATGATGGTTGACCAAATTTTCTTTCCCCAAGCTCCTTCCAAAAATTCGGCCAACATATCCCCCTTTTTCCACAATTCCTTTACTTTTTTCCTTCTTTTTCCCTTGATCTCCTCCTTACCATTTTCCTTAGTCTTATTTCCATCTTTAAAAAGTCTTCCTTACCTTCTTTAGAACCATGGCCGACACTTACCATTTAGTACAAAAACAATTAATCCAAAAGTTTTCAATAGGTGGGATTCGAACTCCCCCCTAAAGCCCCTTCATGTGACGCCTTACCACATTACTACTAGCTCCTCTTGTGCTACCAAAATACTCACTTATTCACTTAAGTCATGACGCCACTTACCTTCTCTCCTTAAAGTGCTTAAACACAAAAATTTTGCAAAGGCCCAACGCAACCCCAAGCCATCTTAGAACCCCTAAACTGTAACACCCCTATCCCGAGTCCGTCACTGGATTAAGGGTAAGAGCGTTACCGGACAGATCGAAAACATTCACCGACAAAATCATACATTCAATCATCATTTTCAGACATAATGTCCCTTAAACGGGTCCTCGAGACCTTAATCATACTTATAAGTCGAGTAGGGACTAAACTGAAACACATATGAAATTCCATGAAAATTTAAAACTTTTCTAAAATAGAGGGGAGACACGCTCGTGGGAGGAGACCGTGTGCCCTCCACGGCTTCTAGACACCCCCGTGTATCCATCCTTGTTTATATTGACTATACCAACATGGTCATTAGGCACGCCCGTGTGCCATGGCCGTGTACTTTTAGGTCATATACTGACTTCCCCAACACTGCCACCAAGCACGCCCGTGTATTTTGGCCGTGTACTTTTACGTTAGCTACTGACTTGTACACCATGGCCAACTGACACGCCCGTGTCAAGGTCGTGTGATACTAAATTGCATCTTACAATTCACCCACGGTTGAAAGGCACGCCCGTGTGCCACAACCGTGTGTCAATATAGGCCATCTACAAGGTCAAAATGCTACCCATAAGTGTCATACCTACAAGCCATATCTAACATGATGTTTCATGCACATATATCCATCAAAAGTATACCCAATATGACCATTCAAACCATGCATTCGGTACCAATTCCACCCATGACAATATCCAATGATTAAATCTCATAGCATTACAAGCTGAATTCATTCATTTACTCACCCAAAACTTGACCATTCCACATGCTTTCACCATATCAAGATATGCATCATATATCACATTCATATAAACAAAGTATCAACTCAAAATTAGCTAAATCACATGGCTAAGATCACATAACTATTTACAGCAAAATACTAGCCTATACATGCCACATCTAGCTTTGTACATATTCAAAGTGTACCCAACAAGAGATTAGTAGTGTGATGACGATTCGTGACGGTCCCGAGCCTTCAGTAGCTTTGAAGACCTATAAAACAAAAGAAACGTACACAGAGTAAGCTTTTCAAAGCTTAGTAAGTCGTAATACAAATAAACTTAGCAAACCATCACATATATATTTGGCCATAATGCCACATTCATTGCTTCAAAAATCATATGTATAAACATAGCTTTCCATAACCATTTTAACATCTCATTCACATTCTTATCTTCATTCAAACCTTTCTTCTAATCAGAGTCATATAGGTACTTACCTTGTCTACACATTTTGTGTATATGCAACATACCTGACCTGAACAATTATTTACTTAATCTATCAAACTCGGATTTGATATTCATATCCTAGACTTGCCCATTAATTAATAAAGAATCCAATCAGATACTCAAAAGCTCAGAATAATCGTACAATGCTATCGCCCCAAACGAGGTCCTACACATAAACAGATATTGATGCCAATGTCCCTGATATGGTCTTACACACAAACAGATATTGATGCCAACGTCCCCGACATGGTCTTACATGTAATCAGATAACGATGCCTATGTCCCAGACGAGGTCTTACATATTATCAGATAACGATGCCTACGTCCCAGACGAGGTCTTATATATAGTCAGATAACGATGCCTACATCCCAAACGAGGTCTTATATATATTCAGATAATGATGCCGACGTCCCAGACGAGGCCTTATATATAAACAGATAATGATGCCTACGTCCCAGACGAGGTCTTATATATAAAGAGTTAATGATGTCTACGTCCCAGACGAGGTCTTATATGTAAACAGATAATGATGCCTACGTCCCAGACGAGGTCTTATATATAAACAGATAATGATGCCTACATCTTAGACAAGGTCTTACACGATTAGCAAATCAATGCCAACGTCCCAGACGTGGTCTTACATGATAAAACACAACAGATACCTTTGTATTCATAAGTTCATACAAAACTTCTCCGACTTAACACTATGTCGACCTTATCCCAGAATTTATATACATAGCATCACAATTGCAGTCATTATCATTGATAGTCATGTAAATTAACTTTATTCAATACGTTTACAATTATTAGCAATATGACTTACCTCGGATTCGGTTTATTGAAATAGAAACGGCTACTCGTTTACTTTTGCTTTCCCGCTATCTAAGTCTGTTTTCTTTGGTTCTTCATCTAAAGATATTCAGAATTAATCCTTTTATTCACTAATTCATTCAATTCAATCCATACACACATATTTTGGGCTATTTACAATTTAGCCCTCACAGTTGCACATTTTTTCAATTTAGTCCATTTTTCTCAAAACATCAAATTCACAAATTTCAAACATACACATACTTAGCCGAATACATATACATCACATATAAGTCCACATTTTTCATCAATTTCACAAATTAGTCCCTCAATTTGCCATTTTCTCAATCTAGCCTTATTTAGTTAAATTCATCAAAACTTCAAAAACAAAACATGTTCATCTAGCTCATATCTTTCATTTAACACCAAAAATCATCAAAAAGCTTAACAAATCATCAATGGCATAACACACAAACATCATCAATTCATTAAATTGAAACATGGGTTTGATAGCTCTCAAAGCAACGATTACAAAACCGTAGAAATTATCAAAAATGGAACAAAATCTAACCTTGAATTTTGGCTTGCAAGTTGGAAAACTTCTATTCTTTCTTTCCCCTTGATATTCGGCCAAAGAAAATAAGATGATAACTATCATCTTTCAATTGTTTCTTTTACTAATTTATGTTAATAACTAATTACTAAATTGCCTTTCCGTTAAACATATAAAACAATTTATTACTAAGGTCATTTAGTCATTCAATCATCCACTATCTCAAAGATGGCTTATTTGCCATATAAGGCCTTCACCTTTAGAAAGCCACAACACTTAAGTATTTTAACAAATAGCAAGCATCTTTCACATTCAATGAAATTTCATCCTTTTGTCAAATTAAACACACAGACGGAAAAATTAGCTCACGGAAATTTACCACATGCTTAGTCACATATCAACGACACAGAAAATAATATTAAAATATTATACAGACTCGGATTTGTGGTCCCAAAACCACGGTTCTGACCAAGGTATACACCGGACTGTTACATAAACATATACAATTAACACTCTTAACTAGCCTATCGCATGGTATAAAGTAAAATATAAAATCCCAAATTTCAGGATGTTACATCTTCAGCCTTACAAGCTCTATCGACCAATACCACTAATTCTTTCAATTCTAAGATCCCAACTAACAATTTCATGTCCTTGTTCAGCCCATCTTCAAATCTCTTACACATAATAGCTTCGGTAGACACACATTCTTGAGCATATTTACTGAGTCTAATGAATTCTCGTTCATACTCTGCCACAAACATTTTGCTTTGCTTCAATTCAAGAGACTCTTTCCATTTCTAATTGATGAATCGCTGACTTATGTATTTCTTTCAGAACTCCTCTAAGAAGAAATCTCATGTCACTCTCTCCTTCAGAACTACCGATGTCAGCATTTTCCACCAACGGTATACTGAGTCCTTCAGTAGTGATACATCATATTTTAAGCATTCTTCAGGCGTACAAGAAAGCTCATCAAATACCCGCATAAAATTCTCGAGCCAGAACTCTGCTTTCTCGGGATCATCATTTATGTTGGCTTTAAACTCTTCGACCCCTTGTTTTTGAATTTCATCATCCAGGGGTTTAGCCAATCTTACTAAATCAATACCTTGAGGAGCTACGTCGAGAAGGTTAAGCATTAGGATTTGCTCGAGCAAACTCAATATACCAATTACTCATCCTATAGAGAAAGGCTTCCCGACCCTCTTCTCCCTAACCTAAGGTCTCAGGTCTACTTTCTACTGGCGCAGTCCCTTACATGGGAGCCAGCGCATTACTTGCTGCATTATCAGCAGCAGTTCAGTCGAGATCCATTTACTATACGAAAACACAATTTAAAATTGTCAGGAGTCACCACACTATCATAGTCTATTTATGGCATGTATAGTTAGACTCTCACACATGCTACAGTAGTCCAAGAATTGACTAAACCATAGCTCTGATACCACTAAATGTAACACCCTTTACCTGTATTCAACACCGAAACAGGGTACAAGGCGTTACCAGTCTCACACGCAAGCAATCATACAAAAGTAAAGCATGACTTTCCACTCAAATTTAAAACTTTTCATATCACCCCTTAAACAAGCCTACAAGGCCCAAAACATACATAAGGAGTAGTTCGAAACTGAACCAGAAACTTACGAACACTTAGAAAATTTTTGCTTAAAATAGGGCCACACGCCCGTGTGGACAGCCGTGGTATCACATACGCCCATGTCCATTGTCTGTAAGGATTTATTTCTCAATTCGAACCTACAGAAGTTTTCACACGGGCAGACACACACCCGTGTCCCTCATACGGCCATGACACGCCCGTGTCCTGACCCGTGTGCAAAAACCTTGACATTCTATTTTTGACGTCATCACCTCAATAATGTTACACGGCCAAGGCACATGCCCGTGTCCTTAGACCGTGTGGCGAATAAAATTCCTAAACTCAGGTGCAGATTTCACACAGCCTAGGCACACGCCCATGTCCTATGGGCGTATCTTCCACGCGGTTGAGACACACGGTCGTGCCTCAGCTTGTGTGGTTACTACTGGACATTCTGTTTTGTTAACATAGGGTGACGAAGGACACACAGCTAGACTACATGCCCAAGGGGCAAGCCGTGTGACACACATGGCTTAGACACACGCCCGTGTGTCTACCCGTGTGGACAAAATAAGGCTATCTACTTAGCCTTTTTTGCCACACACACTTGCACCAACCTACACAACATCAAAACCACACTAAACATCTATAAACACATGCAACATATTATCATTCAACCAACAATAACCATCAGCCATAACATAATGGCATTGGCACATACATGCATATATGAATAGGTTTACATCCAAATAATCATTATGTGCCATATCTCATGGACTTATACAAGATGAATCAAATATCGTCATATGCCAACAAATTTGGCTAAAGCAATAAGACATATAACCAAAAAAAAAAATAATAATACCAAGTCCCTATACATTATCTAACTATACCAAATGTGTAGATAGTGTGGGTGATCCTCTGACGGTCTCCGTATCCCGAGCTGGCTTGTCGATACTATAAAACAAGGGCAAAGAGAAGGGAGTAAGTTTTCAGCTTAGTAAGTCTATATCTAAACAATGAACATCATACCACATACTTATTAATCAAGAACATTACATTCTAATTAAGAATAATTCAGATCATTGCCATTGTACTTACTCATTTTCCACATCTTACCACATTCCAAATGCACAACATATACATTGCTCACATTTACATGCACTTATACCCTACACTTATCATCACACAGTCACTCGTAATTTCATTTAATCAAAGTTTCTCAATAAACACATTCGATACACATTCGGTATAATACCGAATACAGGGTGGTTTCGTACACAGCCCACCGCTAATAAATAACACGGTGGTATCGTACACAGCCCACCAAAGTTACAATTTTCACGGTGGTATCGCACACAACCCACCAATAGTGGTAAATACGGTGGTACCGCATAAAGCCCACCAATGACAATAATTACGGTGGTATCGCACATAGCCCACCAATAATCACATATTTATGGTATTCATTTGTAATTTATTCACTTTCTATCAATTAATAATTATCAAAAATATTCATCCACATTTCACATAATACATTTATATGTAAAAACATAGGTAAAATGAATGTATCATTTACATATAAACTTACCTTGAAACAAAATATGTCAATTTGCGATTTAGTCTGAAACCTTGCCTTTTCCTCGATCAAGGTTGATTCCACGCTCTTCTTGATCTATAATGACATATTTAGCTTATTAAATAACCACATTAATCAATCACTCCAAATTTCATATTTTGGCAAAATTATCGTTTTGCCCTTAGACTTTTACAAAATTACGATTTTACCCCTAGGCTCGTAAAGTGAAATGTGTTCATTTTTCACACACCTAAGCCCAGCCGATTCATATTCCCTCTTATAGCAACTCAAAATTCCAATTATTTCACATATTTACAACCTATTTTACAACCTTTACAAAAAGGTCCTTTTAGGTGTTTTCATGGAAAACCCCTTTCACAAAAGTTGTTTATTTAACAATTAAGATTCATTTTCTTCCATAAAATTTCAGCAAACACATAAATACTCACATGGAAAAACCCTAAACTCTCAACCATTTTGCAAAATAGTCGCCTTATTAGCTAGCTTAAGCTTTAAGGGTTCCAAAAGTACAAAATTTTCAAGAAAGACCACCAAAATCACTTACTTGCTAAGAGTGTAAGTTGCTGAAATTTCAAGCTCCCAAACCCTTTTGCTTGAGTGAAAAACCGGTGGAAGAAGATGATAGGAAAAAAGAAAAAAGATGGTAGCTTTCTTGTTTTTATTTTATTTTATTCATTTCATTACCTAATATCACCAAACATTGACCAAACTAAATCTCTTATCCCTTATGGATGGCTATTACCTTTAGAAAGGCCTAATTGCACATTAATAACCTCCAATTTAAGGTTCTATAGCTGTTTAACACCTCTAGCTTATAAATTATAACTTTCACACTTTATGCGATTTAGTCTTTTTTGGCAATTGAGTATGAAATCACTAAAATTAATTCACCAAAATTTTCATGCACTCATATAATCTTGCTATCACACATAAAATAATATTAAAAATAATTTCTTCGGCCTCGGATTAGTGGTTCCTAAACCACTGTTTCGACTAGCCCCAAAATCGGGTTGTTACAAGAAGTCAATAAAATGGCGGACTATGTTACCATAGTACACCAAAATAGGTAATATTCACATCTATTCACCTTCCTCTTAGATCCACCAAATTTGTGATGTGACACAATGAGAGAATATCATTTACCTATATCTTAGGCTATGAATTTCACTATTGTGAATGATGCTACATACTATAGAAATTGTATACACAACGCACCAACTTTCGGTTTCTTATTTATTTGAACTCATGCTTTTACTTACATTAAAGTATACTAGTCATGCATACATAGTCCATCATCCATTCCAGATTAAGGTATGCCACACTTTGAATGTCACAAGTAGATAAATCCATAAACAGATTTAGGATCTATTCTTCTTTAGTTTAGTCCGATGTACTGTCAATCACAGTTATGTCTCTATCTTTTGCGAGTCATTCGCTCCGATGCCCAGGACAATGCATCTCCCTAATTGAACTTGATAGATGACATATTAGTCTTTCAATTAGTTTGCTCATTTTTTATTAGACTAAGAACATGTTTAGGTTCGTCTACTAATTTAAGTTGTCTTTCCATATTACGATCCAACCATGTAATACCACTTATAATTAATTTGAACATTAGACAACCAGTGAGCCAATATTTATTTTGCATGCAAAAACCACATGAGGACATTATTCAAATTATATTAATGAATCCATGAATTATTTTATTAACCAATCTGTTCAAAAAATTACAAGTTTGCAAATGAATATACAACACTTAGGGCACCAAATCCAACAGGTTTTACCCTGGTTGCACCCTACAATAAGTATATCATGTGGGTTTCACTAAGGAGATTTCTGTTAAAAGGACAACTAGTCCTTATGTTAGTCGGTGTGATTAACCTATGATGACTGATATGTAGTACATATTTATGATAGGTGTTGAGTTTATGGTTATGCACATAAGATTATTCTAGTTAAGTAACATCCCACGAAAATTTACTTAAGTTAGAATAATGGTCAAACGTGAAATGATTAATAATATTTTTGAATGTTTATGTTGTTTTTAAAATTAAAAAGAAAAGTTATTTTTTTTCATGAAATCTCCATAATTAGTTTGTGTTTTTTTTTTTATAAATTTAAAAAAAGTTGGAAAAAAATTATATTTTTTTGAAAATTTGGAATTTTAACTATTTTTTAATTTTTAATATTTTTAATTTTTTAAATATCTTCTTAGTGATTTTTTAGTTGACAAATTTTTATTAAAATTATTAAAATTTATAAGTTATATGGTATCATTTACAAAAAAAAAATTGTAATTTTAATTTAAAATTAATTTTAAAAAATTACACTTTTTTAGAAGGATCAATTTGCTCATTTTTAAAATTGAAAAAGACCTAACTGTTATTTACAATTTTTTAAATTTATATATGAAAAAAAAAATTTGAATTTGAATTTAGATTTCAAAAATTTCAAATTTAAATTCATATTTTTTATAGATTTTTTTATTTGGAACAATAAAATGCTTCAAATTCAATATTTTGATTTTATACTTGGATTCAAATAAAAATTTTCTCATATTTTAAGCTCAACTTCCAATAATTAAAACTCGATAAAACACTAAAGAAAATAAACGCTACATGAATAGACAAATGTGAAATTCTACATAAAAACAAATTATTTAAAAGTTATATCAATATATGTTACCTTTAATTCAATTATAACACACAAAAAAAAAAAAAAACTCTAAGACAGTCAATACAAAAAAAAAAAAAATCCAGGATTGAAAGGTAATTTTTAATATGTTTCTCTAAGATATATACACAACTCAGGTTGATTATCATGTACAATTAAAAAATGAAAAGGGAAAATGTGACCTGAAAAAAAAAATTTAGCATTGGAATTTCAAAGTTTAGAATTACGATACCTAAAATTGATGTTAAATATGTCGATCTAAATTCAAATCTTTTATTTGATACAACAAACGAATATGGATTTGCCGGTTTTCTTTTCCTCTAAGATTGCAAGCAGGAAAACATATATCAATAACAATAATAATGAGATAAAAAACCTAGCTTCCATATACTTTGGGAAACTAGATTCCATATTATTCAAAGCCATGAATAGCAACCAAATTTAAAAAAAAAAAAAATTAACAATACACATTTTTTTTTTGTTCAAGCATTAACAATAAACACAAACAAAACAAAACTAGTTATTCGCATGGAAAATTTGTGAGAAACCAAAAAAGTTAAGAAGCAAGATGATCAACAATGCCTAATACCACATCACAAATATGCTTCAAACCATCTTCTCTAAGTGCAATTTGTTGCGGATAGACCAACCTCGGGTACCTTCTAAACGCGTTATGGCAAGCATTTGGATAGTCCGCAGCTGCCATTATATGCATGTAGACATAATCATATAACTCCGAGTCGAAATATTGAACGGAAGCTTGAAGAGCATCGGCGGCGTGGGCATACTTGTCAGAGCATTCTTTCAATACTTTCCTCATGATTGTGTCATTTTTGTTAGTAGGTAATTGGGATGATAAGAGGGTCGATGTGGCCGTGGCATTAGCCATTCCGACTCCCACCATGATCATAGCCAAGCCTTTTGTGTCCGAATTGGCGCTAGTCGGATCGGATTTGAGGGAGGAGACACAAAGGTCATAGTATTTGGTGGTTTTGCAAGTTTTTTGGATCAAACCAGCATCTCCATTCAGTAAGGTTAATGCTAGGGAGATAATGATATTCAAAATGAAAAAAGAAGGGCCCATTTGATATCAAGGGAGAGTTGAGGAAGAGGGTGAATTTTATTTTAATGAAGCAAAGAGCAGGAGATATGGGATGGTTCAATGAATTGATAGGGCGGAGGCTTTGTTTGGCAGCAGGCCAACTGCCAAAAATTTGGGGTCACGGGATCCATATAATCAGCCTCCTCGACCATCTCCATTTCCAATGTAATTTGTATCGAGTTTTCTGTACTGAGAAGCCGCATCACGTCTCAAAGAATCTGGACCCACCAATAATTACACCTTTGTAAGGATTCCAAGCTGCTCCAAAATAGATTTAATAATTCCTTTATTACATTATTTATGCATTTTAATTATACTTAACAGATAATAATATATTTTTTGTCTTGTTTTTAATTACTATAATTAGCATAAAGTAAAGTTTATTATTCAAATTGTTGAACATAATTGAAATATATTAATTTCTTTAACAATTTAAATATTGTAATAATAAAACTTTTAAACATAATTAAAGCATTTTTACCATGTTGAGATTACTATATAATTTTTTATATAATTAATACAAAACGAATTTATTCAAAATAATAAATAATGAACATAAATAACATATATAAATTATTTTGATTATTCAAAGATAATTCTAATAATTATTAAACAATTTGCTCGAACTATAAAAAAATAATATATTATAAATTAAACTATTCGCTATTCATTTTTTTTCTTTTCCTAATAATGAATAAATTGACCATAATAGTTCATAATATAATTAATATAATTATAATATATTGGAATAGGTTATATAAGTATATTATTCACAAAATTTTATATATGAAATACAAACTTACCTATTTTATAAATAATTATAATTTATTATTTACAACTAAAGTAATACAATTTTTTATCCTTTTTTAGTTAATAAAAACTTAATAATTTAAATATAAATAAATTTCATTTAATAAAAGTTTAATAATTTTTTAATTGAATCAAATTATTATTTATAAATATGATAATTTTTTATAAATTTATCCAACCAAATATTTTAGTGCAATTATTTTTTTATAAAAGTGATAAAACTTATAAAAATAAAAATATTTAAATGACAAACACAACAATCTAATAAATAATAATGGTTCAAAAGTTTTTCTAGATTTATACTTATAATATTATAGATTTTAACTAAAATATGGGTAAACTACACATGTCATTCAACTTGCTTGTATATTTTTTCATTCGTCTATAAAAATTTATAATATGAACAGTCAAATTAATTGTGTTTGCCTTAGTTTGGTTCAATTAACAGTAGTTAATTTTGTAATTGGGAGATGATGCAACAGTTTTAAAATTACATAATAATAAATTTAAATATGTATCATTCTTTCTTCTTTTCTTTTTCTCCCTATATTTTCCTTTTCCACTGAAATCTTCCTCTCTTCTTACTCCCCAAAACCTCATTGTCGTCGTCTTTACCAGCACCGTGTCAGTGCCTTTTCCTGCGATCAATGGCATTAACTAATTTTAACTATTTCATATCTCTACTTTATAAAGCTCCAAGCCAGTCCATTTCATTATGCTCTCACTACTCTCTACTTTATAAAATATGTATAATTTACTGACCCAAGTAAACCCGGGTTTTAACTTGCTTTGGAGTCTCTTGATTTATTCTTGGGTGAAATACATTCATTTTGCTCCTATTTTTATTGGTATAATAATAAATTTAATCCTCAATTTTTATACATTTTATCAATTTAGTTTAAATTTAATAAGTTAAACTTTAATATTTATACTTTTTGTTAATTTAGTCTCAATTCTAAAATTCAAAAACATAATTATAAAAAATTCAAAAACATATTCTTATAAAAATAAAAATATAAAAAAATCAATAAATACATAAATTTTCAAAAAAATAAAAAGTTATAATTATTTACAATAAAAAATACATACAAATAACACATGGGTAAACTACAAAAATAGTCACTTTTGTTTGCCTTAAATTACATTTTAATCACTTATGTTTAAAATGTTACGTTTTAGTCACTTATGTTATCAGTTTGTTACGAAGTTATCTGTAGCCTCCCTAACCCGGCCTATACGTTATGGCTAGATTGAGAAGGTTACATTAGCCACCGAAATGGCTAAACTAACTTACGTTACTTTTGAAGACTTTAAATAAACTCATTGTAGAGAAAAAACGTATTTGCACTTTAAGTTAGTTTAAAAGAGTTAATTTATTAGATAATCTATACTTAAGACTCATTTTAGTATTGATAGTGTTCTTCTACAAAAACCGTTTGCTTGTCACTCTTCTTTGTAAAACCTCGATGTTAAACTAATGTAGCAGAAAAGCCATTTTTCAAGTTATTTTGGAAACATAGTTGCCTTATCGATTTGCTTTTCAAAAACAGTCCCTTTGCAATGCAGTGGAAATTAGGGAACAATGTCAAATTTTACTTAAGCCCAATATCATGCATTTTTTGGTTATTATGCTTGAGTAATCCATACATGCAAAAATCTCCAAAAGAAAAGTTACCAAGCCACAGACCATAAATAATTAAAAATTACAAACCAAAACCAATAAAGACCTAATAATACTTATTAAGAATAGTCCGAGGTCCAAGGTGATTCCCCATATGCCGAGTTCAGTCCTAATTTTTGATGTTTAACTGAAAAGTTAAACATTGTTAGGGGTGAGCTTATGAAAGCTCAGTGTGAGTGGAAAAATTATTTAAACAAACAAAAATATCGAATACAGTGAAACATATTAGCTTTAACAGAAGAACATAGAACCAACATTAGAATTTCATATAATTACATAGCCATTATCAAATTAATGTCAAACGGTGTATGAGTATAGGTCATCAGTCATTTGAGTAAAAATCATTAATTTTGATACCAGTCAATACAACACAATACAATATGTAGCATAAATCAATAACATTCAAATATGTTGTGCGCATGATGCAATGCAAAAAGGTTCCTACCCATACCATCTGCTATACATCACGAATTCCCCATAACCTGTTTGTTAAACTCCAAAAAATGTTAGCATAGCTTGATGTGGTAAAACTACCTAATAATCAATAATGCAAAAAATTTGTCAGATATCAAATAGTGCGATACAATTGCCAATAACATATAATATGCGATAAAATCGCCAATCCCCTCGGTACTCTAGGTTCAGTGCACTAACTAAATATAAATGCAGACTTAATATGCCGTCGGTACTCCATGGAAGTCCTCCGTCAACCACAAGATATCCCATCCCAATGCAAATGCAATATGTCACACAAACTCTTACATAATCATATCTATAACAGCCCGATTTCAGTGGTGTCCAAAATAGTGGTTTCAAAACCACGATTCTAAAAAGAGAATAAATATTTTAATATTTATTTAAAGTCCATAGGATTATATTAGGGTCGTATTAAAGTTTCGTTAAGAAATTTTGAAGTTTAAATGGTTAATTAAGTAAAAAGGACTAAATAGTAAAGATTACAAAAGCGGGTTTCCATTAGTTAAAAGGACTAAATGGCTATGGAAAGGTAAATTAATGGACTTAGATGGTAATTATATTATAATTAAGTTATTGGATAGTTATGGACAAGGTTTAATTGAAATTTTTGATTAATAATAAGGGTAATATGGTAAATTAGTAGATAAACATAAAGATAATTAAGCCAAATATCAACATCTTCCTCATTTCATCAAGCTTTGAACGGAATCACCATTAAAAGGGGAGCTTGGAGCATTTGGTCACTTATGTCTTGTGCATGGTAGGTTTTCAAGTTCGTTTTTATTGATTTTTATGTTTTTAAGCTTGTTTTAGCTTAATCTAGCTAGCCCGGGGGTTAATTTGCAAATTTGTTAAAGGTTGAGGGACTTTTCATAGTTGATTTTGAATGTGTTTTGATGTTAATTGATAGATTATTACCATTGGTTGTTAAACAAACATGTTTTGTTAAGTGATTTTTGGTGAAATTGTGTTTAGGGATTAATTAGTTAAAATAGTAAAATTTCATGGTAACATTATAAAATGATGGTTTAAGTTGGTTGATATGAGTCCTTAAAAAATTCGACTAACTTGTATAGAAGGTTAAAATAGTTAAGTTTCAAGTTACGGGTTTAAGGACTAAATTAAGAAAAAGTTAAAATAGGAAGGATAATTTTGTAATTTTATGATAATGTAAATTATAGATTGAATTAAATGCTTGAGGTTAATTGAAGTACTTAATTGAATGAAATTATCTATTTAGATCGAGATAAACAACAACCGGACTTAAATAGAGAAAAGGCTAAAGCTTTGGATTAGTCTCGAATTCTACTTCTACAACCATAGTTATTGAGGTAAGTTCTTATGCACTGTAATCATATTAATGATAGCTAAATTGATTATCTGCTATATTGTGTTAGTTATAAATAGACTTGAATATACATATATCAATGTTTTGAGTAATTGACGGATGTATATAGTCCAGTTTGAACCTTAAGAATTCTTACGATACAAATGGCATGTCATTAGGGATTTCATGTTTCGAGTGCTGGTCTTAAATTTCCTACCGATAGCTGAGGTCCTGCATCTATTATGGATTCTCCACAGCTCGTGTGAGCAGCATTGTGTAGCTACCATTTTTTAACACCCCAAACCTTGCCCAGACGTTATGGCCGAATCTGGCAATATCACATTGAAGTGTTTTTCGAAAACATCATTTCTTTAGAAAATCCATGTTTATTATTAAACATCATTTATGTATCATTAACAGAAATTTAAGGTATCTTGTTCTTTTAAAACTCAAGTTATTTTAGTAGAACGTTAATCGTATTAGTTTGTTACTATACTTTAAAACCAAGTTTGATGCGGAAGCTTTTATTATAAGTTACGAAAATGTGGTGTTTTGAAAACCAATTGTCTTTTGAAAAACCGCATCTTACTACTAGTCATATGAGAATTAAAATACGTAAAATCCCCAAATTAAAAGTTAAAAATTAAAGAGGCCTTATTACAAAACAAAAACCCAAATTAAAATTACTGGAAATAAACTCAAATATAAAAATAAGTGCGGTTGTGTGGCCACCTCCGAATCCCTTGCAAAATCAATCTGCCTAAGACTGGGGATTACTTGTATAGATAAACAAAGAGGTGAGTTTACAAAAACTTAGTGTGTAACCCCTTCCAAATAAACAGCTAATTATGCCTTTAGGCAAGTACAGTCTAGGCCTTAGCCCAAGTCAATAACAGTTCAGTTCAGTTAGGCCTTAGCCCATTATAGTATCAGTATCAGTCTGGGCCTTAGCCCATAACAGTATCAATGTGGGCCTTAGCCCATAACAATATCAGTAAAGTTTAAGCATGTAATCAGAAATCCTACCTATCCAGCCTCTACACTCCACTCCGTCCAGCCCAACACTCCATGTGGGGATAAAATCACTCACCCATCCCTATATTCCAAAAATTAGCACCGGTTGCGGCACTAAACAGTATTTGCAGCAGAGCTGCCTGTACAGTACACTTCCTCCAATCATAATAATCACATATGAATGCAACATATCACATATGAATGCAACATACATATATATATCATAGCATGCTCATATACGATCATACATAACATAGGGGCATAACAGTCATTTTACCATAAGGGCATAACAATCATTTTATCAATTTGGAGACTAGGTGTACTTACCAACCCACAAGTAGGTCCACAGTCGTCTCGGGCGACCCGTGCAACCTTAACAGTCAAATAGTGCAAATGGACCCAAAGCCCATAGTACGGGCCCATATGGGTCCACACGCTCGTGTGGCCCACTTAGCCCAAAAATGGGCTTGGCCATATAATTTACACAGCTTGGCCCAAAATTCTCCACACGCTTGTGTGGTTTACCCGTGTGGGGCCCATAAACCTGTTGGGCCCATACGGCCCATTTTGGCCCAACATGGCCCAAAACGGCATAAGACCACGAAATCGCTCACGATGGCCTCTGTAGTCTAACGCCCACATTTTATGCATTCAGTTTACCACACGAGCGAGCGCACGCTCGTGTAGCGTCAATGTCATACTTTTTCGACTTTTGCTGGCTTACGATTCGGGCAGTGTTTACACACTTTTTAGCATTTCACTTGATAAACTGTAAAAATAACATATTTTAATCCCACATTTAGTATGCTTTTGGATGATTTATCCCTCGATTTATGTAAAAAGGTCCTTTTAATCCTTTCTTTTCATGTCTTATACCCAGGAAAGCACCCGAGGATAAAAAGAACAAGAAACGGGCCCAAAACGGGCCAATTCAGACCAAGGAAGAAATTGACACGGCCTGGTTTTAAGCCCACACGGCCGTGCCACGCCAATCATCTAGAACACGGCCTTCTCCTGATTTACATGGCCGTGCCTCATTAAAGAAGTCTGAGCACGGCCTGGCCACGATCCACACGGGCGTGTGCCATGGTAGTGTCCCTGTCGCTGGAAAGAGCAATTTCATTTGGGAAAGGATACTAGAAGGCAAAGAAACACATTCCAAAGCCTATTCAAACACCCTAGTAGGAATTCTACTTAAATTAGGATACTTAGGGACCAACTAAGGCATCTCAAAGCCTATATAAACACCCAAGGGGGCAACTTGAAAGGGGAGTTCGGCAGAAGCCGAAACCAGCGTCAAAGCTAGGCCAATGAGCCAAGCCGAGAAGATCAGAGTTAGGGAATAACGCGAAGATAGCCAGTTGATACATCCCAAGAAGCCAGAATTATACTCAAGACGGTGGAATTTTCCTTCAATTCCTTCAGGGGGTTTTAGGATTTTCTTATGTTTTGTTTTATCTTTTCTCTTGCGATGTTCTTTTTATTCATTATGAACTAAACCCTTCAGATACCTGAAGGGGATGAAACCTAGATGAATCTTTTTATTTGATTTTTAAGTTATATGATAATTACTTAGTTTGTTCTTAATTATGTTGTTTAATCCAAATCTAATGTGCTTAGGTGGAGGAGGAATAGACCCTGCCTAAGAGTAGATCTAACATAATTAAGCGGAGTTGATCAAACACCTAGAGATAGGGTTACGAGATTTTGCTGGATTAGGGTGAAACCTAATATGGGAGTCCATTGATCGATTTACTGCTATCCTAGGGGGTTATTATAAGCGAATGAGAGTTCCACTAATTAACCTAGGGTTAGACGTTATTCGCCTCGAGAAAGGGTTTAATATAGGTTAGGGAGTCTTACGGATTAAGCTAAGTAAAAGAAATCATATAATTTAGGGTTAAATAATAAGTGAAGTCTAGGTGGATTCTTCCTAAGGGTATCGTCGCAATCAACTGAGTTTTTCTTCAAAGTTATTTTCCTATTCGTCTTTTTGTCTTTGTGTCCTTAATTTAGTCTTCGTCAAAAGCAACTTCACTCAAATTTTAAGTCTAAATAATAAAAAGAAAGTTAGTATTAGTACTGTTAGTTCTTTTAGGTTCGATATCCGGTCTTGCCTAAGCTATACTACTGTTCGATAGGTACACTTGCCTTTAATCGTTGTTTTCAGGTTTTTATCATTCTTTTATAAATTTTAAAACTCTGATTTACAGCGATCAAGTTTTTGGCGCCGTTGCCGGGAAACTAAAATATTAAGAAAACTCTATTTTTATTACTTTAGCCATTATTTTTTTATTTTTCAGCAATTTATTTTTATTTTAGGATAATTTTTAATTTTGCTAATTTTTTTCCCTTTCTTGTTTTTCTTTCCAGGTACCTCTAGTTTATGACTAGAAGGAACCCGAGAGGACCTTTAGTATATGAAAGTGATATTGAAGCTACCGCTCGAAGAAATCATCGGGAAACCAGGCGAGCCCTAAATTACACAGAAAGAGAGGAAGAAGACAAATCCAATCCTACTGAAGGGATGGACGAAAACAACCCACCACCACGTGATGTGGGAGATCGCAACGCTCCACGTACAATGTTTGATTATGCTAAACCATATTTAACCAGAGCAGAATTGAGTATTGTTAGGCCTGCTATAGCTGCTAATAATTTTTAATTAAAGCCTAACACAATACAAATGATTTAACAGTTTGTTCAATTTGATGGTTTGTAGGACGAAGATCCAAACATGCATATAGCTAACTTTTTAGAGTTCTGTGATACCTTCAAAATAAATGGCGTTTCTGATGATGCCATATGTCTTCGGTTATTCCCTTTTTCATTAAGAAATAAAGCTAAACAGTGGTTAAACTAGTTACAACGAGGGTTAATCACTACATGGGAGCAGATGACCAAAAAGTTCTTAATGAAATATTTCCCACCGGCCAAAACGGCCAAATTATGAAATGATATCTCTTCTTTTGTGCAGATGGATGTAGAGACATTATATGACGCATGGGAGAGATATAAAGATCTTTTGAGGAGGTGCCCACACCATGGCTTACCCTTGTGGCTACAAGTCCAAACATTCTACAACGGTGTAAACCCCTCAACAAGACAACTGATTGATTCAGCCGCCGGTGGAACCCTGAACAACAAAACTCCAGAAGCAGCCTACGAGTTCATTGAGGAGATGTCGATAAACAATTATTAGTGGCAAGCTTCGAGGACTAGACCAACGAAATCAGCAGGAGTCTTCAACGTCGGCACCATGACCATGCTATCAACGTAGCTTGAGATGATGAATAAAAAGCTTGATAGCTTGTGTTCTTCGCAGGTACATCCAGTCATGCAGTGTGACGCAAGTGGAACCATGGCGAATCCTGAGTACCCACCCTACCAACCGGAAGTAGAGAACGAACAAGTGAACTATATAGGTAATAATTTTTGATCCAATAATAATCCTTATAGTAACACTTACAATCCAGGTTGGAGGAACCACCCAAATTTTTCATGGGGAGGTCAAGGCAATTAAAAAAATCATGGGCAACAACCTCCTCAGAACTTCCAAAATCAGCCCTATCCACGAGAAAAAGAAACCACCCTACGAGGAGGAACTATAACAACCAGCAAACACAGAAGAACGCCTATAAAATATTAATAGGACAATCAAAAGCAACGAAAGCCGAATGAGTGAAATTGCTAAATCAGTCAAGGAAATGACTAATGCAGTCGAGCAACTCACACGGCTCATGTCAGAATGACCACAAGGACATCTACCAAGTAACACTGAGATGAATCTAAAGGAGCAAATTCAAGCCATCACAGCTAAGGAGAGCGAGGAGCTAGATGAAGCACAACCAATTCCAGAAAGTAAGGTAAACGAAGGGATAATAGAGGTAGCACAAGAAAAGACAAAACCGGTAATCAAGGAGTACAAACCTCGCATACCTTATCCCGAAGCATTAAAAAGAGACGATTCAGAGAACAGTTCGGTAAGTTTCTTAAACTTTTAAAGAAATTACACATTAACTTACCTCTTCTTGAAGCTCTTTTTCAGATGCCAGACTCAAGGAAATTTTTAAGACAACTCTTGACAAACAAAAGCAAATTAGACGAAGAGCCACACATTGATCTCAACGCAAAGTGCTCAGCAATACTACAAAATAAACTACCACAGAAATTAAAAGATCTAGGGAGTTTTACAATTCCATGTTTAATTGGTAGTTTAACCATCGATAATGCGTTAGTTGATTTAGAGGCAAGCATAAATGTCATGCCTTATGCATTGTTTAAACGACTAGGTCTAGGGAAGCCAAAACAAACTAGGATGAGTATCCAATTAGCAGATAAAACTATTAGAATTCCTAGGGGCATTATTGAAGATGTTCTTGTAAAAATTGATAAACTTTTTTTCCCAGTAGATTTTGTTGTTTTAGACATGGATGAGGATAATTCAATCCCCTTAATTTTTGGAAGGCCTTTTCTAGCAACTACCAAGACTAAAATTGATGTTGCCTCAGGTGAGCTCATACTTTGGGTAGGTGACAACTCAATTAGCCTTCAAGCCCTCGACTCAGCTAGGTCATCAAACAATCAAGGTGAGAAAGAAAATCCATTTAATAATCATTCAATTACACCTTCTTTACAGGAACCACCAAAAAAGGGAATGATTGAACCGGGTCCTCAGCTTAGTACCAATAAAGAAATAACTCACGAGGAGCAAAGGATTCAAATCGATGACCTAGATGAGTGGAAAACATACTTCAAAGAGAAATTAGGGTTACACGAGGAAGAGCCAGAGCTATACACTGTAATCCGAAGGAGCCATCAGCAGAGCACGTAGGAGCATCAAATCACATCAAAATAGAAAATCAGGTACTAATTAGGTATTTATGTTAAAAACATGCAAAAATATATACCTAAGTTTTGGGGCGTTACACATTTCGACCCACAACTTGTGTGAGCAGGCCTATTTCATTACACGTGTGAGCACTATTGAAAAGGAAATGTTACGGTTATATGGAAAGGCACATGTGTGAGCATTCTTGAGTATCTAATACAATTTTAGATGGTTCAACGAGTAAGTAAAGGAAATGACATGGTATGTATACAATTGGATATTGGTTCATGATCTTATGAAAAGGATTAATGTGATAAATGATGTGTACATGAAAATCTACTTATGATATGGTTGAACTCATATGTATCATGTATGAACTTACTAACTTGTGAGTTTGATGGTGATTATATAGGATGTTACTAAGCCTTTGGTCTTGGTAATGATGTTATGCTTATTCTAATAACTATGCTTAAGAATGGCAAGTTATGTTCAAGTTTATACGAGCTTACAAAGCACTAATTACTTATGTAGTTATTTTTCCTTTATTTTGTAGATTATCAGAAGCTCGATCGATTGGAAGCCTGTCAGAGATCTATCACACTATCCAACAACCATTTTGGTAGTTTTTGAGTTATTTTGGCCAAGGTTATAAATGGCATGTATAGGACTTTGTGTAATGGTAATTCATGAATGTGTTAATGATCATTTTGGTACAAATATGCTTATGGAGTTTAAGTCTTGCTTGATGAACTTTTAATGTTTGACAGGTTTAAGTCTTTTTGCCACTTTTATGTACTTGGAATATATGGTTCTTCTTGGTATGTTTGAGGTGAAATTTGAATAATTAGATTGATGTTATTTGGTAGTTAAAGGAACAAGGTTTTGTACTTGGAATATTGTTATGTTGATTTGTATTGGTTAATGATGTTTTGGTATAAATGTGGTGATTTTGAATGGCATATTGCTTAGATGAAATAGGATGTTTTAAATGGTATGTTTATAAGTGTTTGGAAGGTGTTTAGGTCTTTTTGAATGTATGTACAAATGGGATGGTTGATTAGCTGTGTTTTTGGCCTTGAAATGACTTGTTTTTAGGGTCAACTTATGGAGCACAAGGCTCGAGACACGGGTTGTCACACGGTCGTGTGACACACACAGCCAAGCCACACGGTCATGTGTCACTTGTTAATTTTGGCGTATCAAGTCAGTGTGTTACACGGCCTGCGACACCACTATATGTCACAACTCAGAAAGTTACACGGTCGTGTGACCCAACTCAATGAGTTACACAGTTTGAGACACGGGCTAGGACACGACAATATGTCCCTTTGTTCGATTGTTACATGGTCTGGGCTATGTCACACGGCCGTGTGACCCCTGTTTTTAAAATTTCTCACTTTTTCCCAAATCTTCTAATTTGTTTCAAATTAGTCTTGAATTACTTCTAAAGTACTTTTTAAGGCGTTGAAGGCCCGATATAAGGTGCAAATATGTATATTTGGTTGGTTTATAATGAGTTGTAATTGAAACACCCCAAACCCGGCCCACGAGCTTTGACCAGATTTGGTATGTTCCTCAAGTAAACCGGTTCAAAGTTCTTTTTTTACTTTGGGAAAATAGTGTGTTTTGAAAGAAATATTGTTTTGGGTTGGGCTCGAGTAGAAAACAAAATCGTTTTATAATGAAAACCCTTTTAAATTTTAGGTGATAAAACATATAGAATACATTTAAAGTAAATTACTTAATCTTTAACTTAATAAAATTTTCGTAACATAGTAAATAAAAACAGAAATAAAATAGTGCACTATGGCCTTATGGCCTTATTACATCAAGTAAATCCAAATAATTCGGAGTACTTAAAAATTAATAGTCCATAAAAATAAAAACTTCATGTTGAGCATGGCCACCACAAGTTCTGCCGTCCCGGTCTATTACTGTTCATCACCTGAAACATGGTCCCTCAACGGGGTGAGTCAACAGACTCAATGTGTACACAACACTAAATCATAATAGAATCAGGCATAACAAATATTACACATTCATATCATAGCATACAAATTATGATGCATTCCCAAACCCAAACCTAATAAGCCATCTGCTACACTCCCCCGTACCAACCTGTACACCATGAGGACTACTAAGTCGACCCTCCTTCCGCTACACTCCATATCGCGGTCTTAGGTCACCGCATTTGTGGTCTTAGGTCACCACATTCAGATATCGCGGTCTTAGGTCACCGCATTCAGATTACTGTGGTCTTAGGTCACCACATTTAGATACCACGGTCTTAGGTCACCGTGTTCGTGGTCTTAGGTCACCACATTCACTTCCCCTTTCAATAACCCATATGCCCCATTTTGTAATATGCATTAATATGTCAAAGTTCACATTCTTATTCTCATGTTACAAATAACATATTTCATATTCCTAGTAGGAGTAGGAAACGTACCTGAGTACTTAGTACCATAACATGGTACCTTAGCCACTTTCTTATTCTTAATATCACATATTTTAATTAGACATAGCCATAAACTTATTAAGAATTAGTGTGGGGTACACACCTGATTCACTTAGCAAATTCCTTGAAATCCCGAAAAAATCGATCTATCGCTTTAGATCCTAAATCCTTACATTTGGCCACATTTAGTATTTTAGGAAAAAGCCTATTCGGCTAATTTAATCAAATCCCGAAGGATTATCATATCCACTTTCTTACCTTGCTGCCGATTTGATAATTAATCAAATCCCTAAACTTGTATTCTTCCCCTTTGAAATCGGCTAATCACTAGATCCCTCGAATCGGTTAGTTTTCGGCTTAAAACACATAAAAATAGATCTAACTACTAAAATAGGCCTTGGCTGAATATTCATAGTCACTTACCTTAAGGATCTTAAATCCCGAAATTATCCTCTTGGTTATAGCTTCACCGAAATCCCTAAAACCACATGTTAGATCAACTTCTAACCTTTAATCACAATCAATGACCCTTGGCCGAATGTCAGATATGACTTACCTTGATGGTCAAATCCTGAAGATCTTTTCCTTTATAGTCGACTATGGCAAAAATCCCGAAAGAATCCTTCCAAATTTCGGCAAATAAGAATATTGATGGGATTAGTCCTAGATTTTGACAAATCTAAAAGAAAAGAATAGAAATTAAAACTTGTTCTTACCCTTTCTTGAAGAAATCGACAGCACCTACGCTTGAAGCCCCTCAAAGATTCGGCTTTTGATGGATTGGAAAGAAAAGAAATTGGCTAATGGTGATATCTTGAATTTTCGGCTTTGGCTAACAAAAAGAAGAAGAACAACTGCTCTAGGAAATTCGACAGAGAGAAGGGTTGAGAGAAAGAATAATGAATGGCCCTCTTTTCCTTATATAGCCGAATTTACTAACTTAGAATCCCTTACTTGGCCATCACTCTTCTATTTTGATAGCTTTATCTCTTTAATTATCTCCTAAAATAAAAGATAATTCAGCAACTATCCTTACTTAGCCGAAATTATTAAACTCAAAGTCCCTTACTTGGCCATCACTTCTCCATTATTTTCTTAATTAAAGAATAACTCCTCATTTATCTCTTGAAAATAATCTAAAATAAATCCATTATTTATCCCTTATTTATCCACTATTTATCTCTTAAAAATAAAAGAATAAAGGCTCCTAAATTATAGCTTTGTGCCGTCCCTTGTTGCTATCTCTCTGCAAAAATAAAACTTTTTATTTTGCTTCCCCTGCAGCTCGAACCTTGGCCCAATACCCCAGTATGTGGCGCCATTTCCTGAGGCCCTAAGTGGCATCTTCAAGCTACTTTTCCAAGCCCGTTTGTATGTCATGTTTCACATACATTTTCTCTTAAGACCACCTTGCTTCATGTCCCTGTTTTAAACTTTAAACTTGACATTTCTAAAGCATTTCCTTACATTTCTAAGACATTTCCTTACATTTCCAAGACAAGACATTTCCTTACATTTCCAAGTCATTTCCTTACATTTCCAAGTCATTTCCTTACATTTCCAAGACAAGACATTTCCTTCCATTTCCAAGTCATTTCCTTACATTTCCAAGACAAGACATTTCCTTCCATTTCCAAGTCATTTCCTTACATTTCCAAGACAAGACATTTCCTTACATTTCCAAGACATTTGCTTACATTTCCAAGTCATTTCCTTACATTTCCAAGATTCCAAAAATGTTCACCATACATTCATAACACATAAGACATGCCATTTCGTATAATTAAATCAAAAATGCATAGGCCCATTTCCAGGATGTTATAGTAATTTAATTAACATTTAAATTATTATTATTTGAATTTGTATGGTAATGCTCCGTAACTCTAATCCAACGACAAAGATAGGGTAGTTGTGTTATATTTAGTGGTATTAGAGCTATGATTTAGTCAGTTCTCAGACTGAACGTAACATATATGGAGTCTAGAAATACATGCCATTATATAACCTGTGATATTGTGATATCTCTCGATTTAAATTGAATTAGGTTTTCATATAGATAAAAGATGTCATCCAACTGAGCTGATTCTGATGAGATTGAAACTAATGTGCAAGCCTCCATTCATGGAGTAGCTAGTAGTGGGCCCGTATCTGAGGGCCGAGGAAGTGAGGCGAAAGAAATCTTTTTCCATATAATGTCTGAATGGTTTTCAAAATTTGTTAGAACAAACCTTATGGCTCAATGACCTCCACCCCATCCCATACCCCAACATGTCCCTTCCATTCTTCAAGGTTTGGAACAAGTTCATGTAAGTAAGCCTCTGGTTGATAAAATACGTAAGTACAGGATAGAAGAATTTCAAGAGACAACTGAAGACGATGCTGAAAAAGTCAAGTTTTGGTTAGAAAACACTGTGAGGATTTTTGATAAGCTGTCTTATTCTCTAGAATGTTTAAAATGTTTGATATCTCTGTTAAAAGACTCAACGTATCAGTGGTGGAATACTTTATTTGCGGTGGTACCAAAAGATCGTGTAAATTGAGATTTCCTTCACATAAAATTCAGAAAGAAATATGTTAGTCAGCGGTATCTCGACAAAAAGTGAAAAGAGTTCTTTAAGTTAAAACAGGGTCGTATGACTATAGCCGAGTATGAAAGAGAGCTCGTATGACTTAGCAAGTATGGTCAGTAATGTATACAAATAGAAGCTGTTATGTGCACTGGTTTGAAGATGGTTTAAATAAAGATATCAAACTATTAGTAGGGATTCTAGAATTGAAAGAATTTGTGGTATTAGTGGATCAAGTGCATAAAGGTAAAGAACTTAGTAAAGCTAAAAGAAAGGCAAATTTTGAGGCTCATGACACTGGTAAATAACCTATGGGAAAATCAATTTAATCTCTATTAAAGAAATCAAAAGAATTTCACAGTCGTACATCAGCTTCAATAGTATTTTCAGGAAGAGATAAAATGGAGCAATATTCAAGTTCGAGACCTCAGGCTACTTCTATAGCAAGTGTGGGGAGTGTTCATAATAATAAACCTGAATGTCAAAAGTGCAATAGACGACATTTCAAAGAGTGTAGATTGAGAGATGGATCATGTTTCAAATGCGGTTCCTATGATCATTTTCTTCGAGACTATCCTAAAAAGTCCAACAAAGAAAAAGCCCAAAACACTTGTTCGAGTAACACGGCTACAGGAGAGAGCCCGTCTAGAAATAGTGATAATGAGAGAAATAGTCGATTTGGAACGAAAAGTTGTACAGCTAGATCTAAGGGTAGAGCCCCAGCTAGGGCCTATGCAATTTGAGCTCGTGAGGAAGCTTTGGCACCTGATGTGATTACCAGTACATTTTCTATCTTTGATACTAATGTTAATGCTTTGATTGATCCGGGGTCAATGTGGTCATATATATGCTCCACCTTAGTGTTGAATAAGAAAATACCTTATGAGTTAACTAAATTTGTGATCAAAGTAATGAATCCTTTAGGTCAGTATGTGTTAAATGATAAAGTTTGTACAAATTGTCCTCTGATGATTCGGGATTGCAACTTTCTGGTTGATTTGATGCTATTACCATTTAATGAATTTGATTCGTTGGTTATTAGGGGCATCCCGAAAATGTTCGGGTCGAAATATGGCTTTCAAATTAAGTTCTGAATTAGTGGATGCTGCCAAAGGGAATGGCGATGCCATGTGCAAAAAGGAAGAGACTCATAGAATGGTAGAGGCAAATAGAGCTTTTGCACATTTTTGTTAATCCATGAACAGGATTGATATAGACACATAGATGGATCCACACATCCCGATTGGAAAAGAATCAATAGAAAAAAGAAAGAATCAGAATTGATTGATATATTTCTTGAAACAAACGAAAAGGAAACGAAAGCTGAAACATAAATCATGGATCAACTAAGCCCTCTTGGGGACTTGCTTAAGAATAAGAAAGAGGAATCTCATGTAAATACCATGGAATAAGGTTTAATCCTATTCATAGGGATTTCGTAAATATTCCCATTCCAAAACTAGAAAGTTCGAAACAATTGGGATTTTTTTTGGAGATTGGATGCAGATACTAATTCATGATCTGGCATGTACAGAATGAAAACTTCATTCTCGATTGTATGAGAATTTTTATGAAAGCCTTTCATTTGCTTCTCTTCGTTCTTAGTTTGGATTGGCTAACTCTACATGATGCTGTTGTGAATTGTAGACGAAAGCAAATTTTACTGAAATGTCAGAATGGTGAAGTAGTCCTGGTTGTATCAGATAGATGTGACAATTTAGCTAATATCGTTTCAGCTATGTCAGCTCAAAAATATGTTAGGAAAGGTTGTGAGGCATATCTAGCTTATATATTTGATTCTAGGGCTTTAGAATTAAAATTAGAGTCAGTTCCGATTGTTTGTAAGTTCTCGAATGTATTTCCAGAAGAGTTACCAAGGTTACCGCCAGTCAAAGAGGTTGAATTTGCTATTGAGTTAGTACCGGGAGCTTCTCTGATATCGATAGCTCCGTATAAAATGGAACCTACTGAGTTGAAAGAGTTGAAACCACAATTGCAAGAATTGCCAGACAGAGGATTTGTCTGGCCTAGTTTTTCTCCCTGGGGTGCTATTGTACTGTTTATTAAGAAAAAGGATGAAGCAATGCAATTCTGTATCGATTATCAATAGCTTAATAAAGTCACGATTAAAAAAATATATCCATTGTCGTGTATCAATGATTTGTTTGATCAACTGAATGGTGCGACAATGTTTTCAAAGATTGATCTCCGTTCGAGATATTATCAGTTACAAGTTAAAGACTCTGATGTGTCGAAAATTGCTTTTAGGACCAGGTACGAACATTATGAATTTTTAGTTACGCCATTTGGTTTAACCAATGAACCTTTTATGTTTATAGATTTGATGAATAGAATATTTCGACCATAGCTAAACATATTTATGATGTATTAACTAATGATATTTTGATCTATTCTCGAGATGAAATTGAACATGCACAACATTTCAGAGCAATATTGTACACATTGCGTGAGAAACTGTTATTTTCTAAATTTAGCAAATGTGAGTCCTGGCTTCGAGAAGTTGGATTTTTGGGACATGTTGTATCGACGGATGGTATTAGAGTGGGTTCAAGTAAAATATCAACTATTGTAGATTGAAAGCCTCTGAGAAATGTTTTAGAGATCAGAAGTTTTGTGGGTTTAGCTAGATATTATCGGAGATTTGTTAAAAGGCTTTCAATGATTTCTACAATGTTGACGAAGCTACTCCAGAAAGTTGTCAAGTTTGAATGGTCCAAAAAGTGTCAGCAAAATTTTGATTAGTTAAAAGTGTTGTTGACCCAAGCCCCTGTGTTGATTCAGCCAGAGTTTGGCAAGGAATTTGTGATCTATAGTAATGCTTCACTGAATGGTTTATGCTGTGTTTTGATGCAAAAAGGCAAAATGGTAGCTTATGCTTCTCGTTAATTGAAACTGCAAGAGAAAAATTACCCGACTCATGATTTAGAACTTCCAACTATTTTGTTTGCTTTAAAGGTCTAGCGACACTATTTTTATAGAGAAAAATTTCATATCTTCATGGACCACAAAAGCTTGAAGTATTTGATGTCACAAAAAGAATTAAATTTAAGACAACGCAGATGGTTGGAGCTGCTAAAAGATTATGATTTGATTATCGATTATAATCCAGGAAAAGCGAATGTTGTTGCTGATGCTTTAAGTAAAAAAAATATTTATTTTCTTTGTGACCTTTGAATGCTCGTTTGATGTTGATTGAAGATGGTTCCATTGTAGCAGAATTAAAAACTAGACCGACATTTTTGCAGCAGATTCGTGAAGCCCAAAAAAGTGACTCCGAGTTGATTGCTAAACGGGAGTAGATTGAAAAGACATCTGATTCAGAATTTCATGTTAGTTTTGATAGTAGTTTGTATTTTCAAAACATAATTTGTGTTCCTAAAATTTTGGATTTTATACAGAAGATTATACAGGAAGCTCACAGAAGTAATTATTTGATACACCCTGGTAGTAACAAAATGTACAATGATTTGAAACAAATGTACTTGTGGCCAAGTATGAAATGAGAAATTTCAGAGTTTGTATCAAAATGTTTAATCTATCAACAAGTCAAAGTCGAGGATCAAGTGCCCTCTAGACTGCAGCCTGTTATGATTCTATTATGGAAATGGGAACGAGTTACAAACCTTTGTCTCTGCGGAAGAAAGATGCTATTTAGGTTATAGTTGATCATTTAACTAAATTTGCACATTTCATTCTAGTATGTATGGATTATTCACTTGAGAAGTAGGTAGAACTATACGTTTTTAGATTGTTAGACTGCATGGTGTGCCAATTTCTATTATTTTCGATAGAGATCCACGGTTTACTTCTAGGTTTTGGAGTAAATTTCACGAAGCTTTGAGTACTCAACTACAGTTCAGTACAGCATTCCATCCACAAATCGATGGTCAGTTTGAGCGAGTGATACATGTACTCGAAGATATGCTCTGTTGTTGTATTTTAGAGTTTATGGGTGGCTGGGAGAAATTTCTTCTATTGGTTGAATTTGCATATAATAATAGTTATCAGACGAGTACTAAAATGGCGTTGTATGAAGCTTTGTATGGTTGAAAATGTAGAACTCCATTATATTGGACTAAACTATGTGAGAAAAAGCTTTTCAATGTTGATTTAATTCGGGAAACTAAAGAAAAAGTCAAGTAATTCGCAATTGTTTGAAAGTTGCTTCTGATCGTCAGAAATGATACGTGGATTTGAAAAGAAAAGTCATTGAATTTCAATTTGGTGACAGAGTGTTCTAAAATTATCGCCTTGGAAAAAAATCTTCGTTTTGGCCGAAGAGGAAAGGTTAGTCCACAATTCATCGGGGCCGTATGAGATTATCGAGAGAATTGGGCCAATAGCTTACCGTTTACCCTTTCCGTTTGAATTAGAGAAAATTCAAAATGTGATTCATATGTAAATGTTATGGCAGAACCGATTTGACCCTTCGCACATGATTTCACCTGTTGGTTTTGAAATTCAGCCAGATATGTCATACAATGAAGAACCGATTAGAATTTTAGCTCGGGAAGTTAAAGAATTAATGGATAAACATATAGATTTAGTTAAATTTCTCTAAAAACATCATGGAGTTAAGAAAGATACCTGGGAACCAGAAGAATCTATAAAAGTGCAATAGCCGAACCTATTTTCTGGTAAGATTTTCAAGGACGAAAATTTCTTTAGGAGGGAGAGTTGTAACAGCTCATTTTTAGTAGTGTTGAAAAAGTGGTTTCAAAACCATGATTCTGACGAGAGAATAAATATTTTAATAGTTATTTAAAGACTATGGGATTGTATTAGGGTCGTATTAAAGTTTTGTTAAGAAATTTTGAAGTTTAAATGGTTAATTAGGTAAAAAGGACTAAATCGTAAAGGTTACAAAAGTGAGTTTCTATTAGTTAAAAGGACTAAATGGCTATGGAAAGGTAAATTAATGGAATTATATGTTAATTCTACCATAATTAAGTTAGTGGATAGTTATGGACAAGGTTTAATTGAAATTTTTTTATTAATAATAATGGTAAGATGGCAAATTAGTAAATAAACATAAAGATAATTAAGCCAAATATCATCATCTTCCTCATTTCATCAAGCTTTGACCGAAATCACAATTAAAAGGGAGCTTGGAGCATTTGGTCACTTGTGTCTTGTGCATGGTAGGTTTTCAAGTCCCGTTTCTATCAATTTTTATGTTTTTGAGCTCATTTTAGCTTAGTCTAAGTAGCCCGGGGGTTAATTTGTAAAACTGTTAAAGGTTGATGGACTTTCCAGAGTTGATTTTGTGTTTTGATGTTAATTGATAGATTATTACCATTGGTTGTTAAACAAACATGTTTTGTTACGTGATTTTTAGTGAAATTGTGTTTAGGGATTAATTAGTTAAAATAGTAAAATTTCATGGTAACATTATAAAATGATGGTTTAAGTGGGTTGATCTGAGTCCTTAAAACATTTGGCTAACTTGTATAGAAGGCTAAAATTCAAGTTACGGGTTTAAGGACTAAATTATGAAATAGTTAAAATAGAAAGGATAATTTTGTAATTTTATGATAATGTGAATTATAGATTGATTAAATGCTTGAGGTTAATTGAAATATTTAATTGAATGAAATTATCTGTTTAGATCAAGATAAACAACAACTAGACTTAAATCGAGAAAAGGCTAAAGCTTTGGATTAGTCTCGAATTCTACTTCTACGATCATAGTTATTGAGGTAAGTTCGTATGAACTATAATTGTATTAATGATAGCTAAATTGATTATCTGCTATATTATGTTAGTTATAAACAGACTTGAATATACATATATCAATGTTTTGAGTAATTGACAGATATATATAGTCTCATTTGAACCTTAAGAATTCTTAGGATACAAATGACATGTCATTAGGGATTTCCCGTTTTAGGTGCTGGTCTTGAATGTCCTACCGATAGTTGAGGTCCTACATCTGTTTCAAATTCTCCATAACTCGTGTAAGGAGCATCATGTAGCTAACATTCCAACCCACAAATCATGTGAGCAAGCCCGTTTCACAGCTTGTGTAAGCACTATTGAAAAAGAAAGGTTACGGTTATATGGAAAGGTACACTATGTGTGAGCATTCCTGGGTATCCAATGCAATTCTAGATGGTTCAACAAGTAAGTAAAGGAAATGACGAAAGATTACGGTTATATGGAAAGGTACACTATGTGTGAGCATTCCTGGGTATCCAATGCAATTCTAGATGGTTCAACGAGTAAGTAAAGGAAATGACATGGTGTCTATACAATTGGATATTGGTTCATAATCTTATGAAAAGAATTAATGTGATAAATGATGTGTACATGAAAATCTACTTATAATATTGTTGAACTCATATGTTTCATGTATGAACTTACTAACTCATGAGTTTGATGGTGATGCCTTTGGTATTGGTAATGATGTTATGCTTATTCTAATAATTATGCTTAAGAGTGGTAAGTTATGTTCAAGTTTATACGAACTTACAAAGCCCTAGTTGCTTATGTAGTTATTTTTCCTTTGTTTCGTAGATTATCGGAAGATCAATCGGTTGGAAGCCTGTTGAAGATCTATCACACTATCCAAGTTTTTGAGTTATTTTGTCCAAGGTTATAAATGATATGTATAGGAATTTGTGTAATGGTAGTTCATGAATGTGTTAATGATCATTTTGGTACAAATATGCTTCTGGAGTTTAAGTTTTGTTTGATGAACTTTTAATGCTTGACAAGTTTAAGTTTTTTGGACACTTTTAGGTACTTGGAATATATGGTTCTTTTTGGTATGTTTGAGGTGAAATATGAATGGTTAGATTGATGTTATTTGGTAGTAAAAGGAACTAGGTTTTGTACTTGAAATGCGGTTATGTTGCTTTGCTTTGGTTAATGATGTTTTGGAAAAATGTGATATCTTTGAATGGTATATTGGTTAGATGAAATAGGGTGTTTGCAATGGTATGTTTATAAATGTTTGAAAGGTGTTTAGGTTTTTTTGAATATATGTTCCTAAGTTTCGAGCCCTAAAAGATTGATATGATAGCAAAGTTGCTAGTTTGATAGTGTGATAGTGTGAATGGTACCGTGATGCATGATTGTGTTATTTGGTATGAGATTGATTGTTCATATAGCATGATTTGTTGAGATATGAGTTTATGCATGATATAATTTCATGGATAGTTTGCTATGTTATATCGGAAAGGTTGTTATGCATGCACATTGGAAAATCATAAAAGTATGTAAAATTGTGTAATGTTGAATGATATCATCTTAATAGTAATTTGAAAGTTGGAACATTGTTTCCATTTACTGAAAGTATGTGATTATTGAGGGCATGTTGAACATGTCAAAAAAATGTGAAAAGTATTGAGATATTGTAGCACCCTTAACCCGTCATTGTCGCTAGATTAGGGTTACAGAGCATTACCATACAAATCCGAACAATAATAATTTAAATGTTAATTAAAATTAAAACTCATTATAAACCAATCAAACAAACACATTTGGACCATATATTGAGCTTTCGAGGCTTTAAAAAACAATTTAGAATCAATTCGGGACTAATTTGAAACAAATCAGAAGATTTGGGAAAAAGTGAGAAATTTTGAAAATAGGGGTCACACTGCCGTGTTGCCAAGCCGTGTGACATAGCCCATCCTCAAAATTGTAACCTTCTCATGGCATATAAGCTACTAGTACGTTTTTTGCCCAAAGCGACTCCGCCACCAACCGTAGCGGCACCGTTCGCTAAAATTTGCCCCTTTTTAATGCATTTACCCTGTCGAACCCGAGCAGTCCCGGGAGGAATAGCCTCTCATCATATTGCAGCAGGGACATTGGGCATATTAGCGGAATTATTCCATCTTAGTGTCCACCTGCCCCAACATTTATACAAAGGATTACGTATGGGAAATATTGAAACCGTCCTTTACAGTAGTATAGCTGCTGTCTTTTTTGCAGCTTTTGTTGTTGCCGGAACTATGTGGTATGGTTCAGTAACTACCCCCATCGAATTATTTGGTCCTAGTCCTTATCAATGGGATCAAGGATACTTCCAGAAAGAAATATATCGAAGGGTTAGTGCTGAGTTAGCCAAAAATCAAAGTTTATCAACAGTATCCTAAACCGGAATGTTGGGATTGAACAAAAAACGAGTGGATGGTTAGGAACACCAAAATACATAAAGGATTGGTAATGGAGATTATGTAAATTATATAAAAAGAGACTTCTGGATATTCGTGCTGTATTTTCTCAAATTTTGCACGTGTAATGCATGTATTCTGAATATTGGTTCTTTTTGCTGAGCAGTTTTTGGATATCAAACGGACCTCCCTAAAAGGTAATTTTAATGTGGTCGATTTCCCCTCCTTTGCAATCAGTTTCGCAATAGCACCCGTTGCTTTAGCTAATTGTCCACCCCTTCCAAGTATGGTTTCTATGTTATGTATGGCCGTGTTTATTTTCTCAGATTTTGCACGTGTAATGCATGTTCCTTCTAGTTCTCCAAGCAAAGCTCTTCGCATCATAATGCCTATTGTGTCGGCTTGGCTTTTCATAAGTGGAGACAAAATAAAGCGTCCATAATAAAGGCGCCTACTATCTGTTCTTGATTCAACACACTTCCAACCCTTGGAACATACTACAGCCCCAGGTGGCGAAGAGCCGACATCGAGGTGCCAAACCTTCCCGCCAATGTGAGCTCTTAAGGAAGATCAGCCTGTTATCCCTAGAGTAACTTTTATCCATTGAGCGACGGCCTTTCCACTTGGCACCGTCGGATCACTAAGGCCGATCAAATAAAATGTATTTAAATGTTTTTAGGGTCAAATTATGGAGCACACGGCCTGGGATACAGGCTGTCACACAACTGTGTGACACACACGGCCTTACTCCACGACTATGTGTCACTTGTTAATTTTTGTGTTTCAAGTCAGTGTGGTACACGGCCTAGCACAAGGCCTATGACACGGCCCTGTGTCACAAGTCATAGAGTTACACGGTCTGACAACATGGCCTGCGACATGGCTATGTGACCTAATTCAGTGAGGTACATGGTTTGTGACACGGACTGGGATAGGACCGTGTGTCCCTTTGTTCGATTGTTACACAGTCTGGGCTATGTCACACGGCCTGGCAACACGGCAATGTGACCCCTATTTTCAAAATTTCTCACTTTTTCCCAAATATTCTAATTTGTTTCAAATTACTCCCGAATTGATTCTAAATTGTTTTTTAAAGCCTCGAAAGCTCAATATATGGTCCAAATGTGTTTGTTTGATTGGTTTATAATGAGTTTTAATTTTAATTAACATTTAAATTATTATTGTTCGGATTTGTATAGTAATGCTCTGTAACCCTAATCTGGCGACAATGACGGGTTAAGGGTGCTACAATATCTCAATACTTTTCATATTTTTTTGACATGTTCAACATGCCCTCAATAATCACATACTTTCAGTAAATGGAAACAATGTTCCAACTTTCAAATTACTATTAAGATGATATCGTTCAACATTACACAATTTTACATACTTTTATGATTTTCCAATGTGCATGTATAACAACCTTTCCGATATAACATAGCAAACTATCCATGAAATTATATCATGCATAAACTCATATCTCAACAAATCATGCTATGTGCATCAATCTCATACCAAATAACACAATCATGCATCACGGTACCATTCACACATTCACACTATCAAAGTAGCAACTTTGCTATCATATCAATCTTTTAGGGCTCGAAACTTACCTGATTCGACCACTTAAAAAATTAATTATTTGGTTATTAAGCCAATCCAATAAGCAAGCTAAATCATCAATAATATAAAAAAATTTATCATTTTTAATTAAGTTTTTGAGTTTAGGACACACACATTATTTTATACTCTTTCGCAGCACACTAGCGAATCTTCCAATTTTCCTTAATAAACCTTAAACGAACCTAAGTCAAAAATCAGTATAAATTCCATAAATTCATTTCTTAACCATCCCTTAAACACCTATTTATGGGTTCTATAACAGGCCATTTTTTGTGAGATCGAAACAGTGGTTTCATGACCACAAATCCGAGCCCCAAAAAAATTTTTATTTTATTTTATTTTTTGGTTGGTATTATGATAAGAAGGTGACATGAAAATTTTGATACGAAAATTTTATCAATTGTGTGGTTAATTAGGTAAAGAACTAAATTGCATAAGATGCAAAAGTTGGCTTCTAGTAGTTATAGGTATTAAATAGCTATGAAATTCAAAACTTAAGGTCCTTAAACAGTAATTAGACCATTGAAGGAGAGCTAGTAGAGATTATTATGACTCATCCATGGAAAAATTAGAAATGACTAGGGACTAAATTGGAAATCAATAAAATTAAAAAAATGATAGAAAAATAAAAAGAAATTATCATCTTTTCTATTCATCTTCTTCCCCAATTTTTCTATGGAAACCCTAGGAGAGAGGAAAAGAACTTTTCAAGCTTAAGAAGGTATGAAATCAAGTCCCGTTTTTAATGACTTTTATATTTTTAGAATCGGGATAACCTAATCTTTCTATTTATGGGATTTATTTGAAAAGATAACAAAGTGTAGGAACTTTGCCATGGATGTAAATGTTGAAAATTTGAAATTTATGGTAGAAAATGAAAGATAGTTAATAGATAAACAACTTTTACAAAGCAATTTTTCATCGAAACTTGATTTAATGACTAAAATGAAAAAGTGGTAAAACCCATGGAAAATTTTGAAATTTATGAAATGTGTGTACTGTAAGCATTGTTGTTAAATTTTTGTTAGGCTTGGAAAGACGACTAGATTGCATTAATTTCATTTTCCGAGCCTAGGGACAAAATTAGAATTTTTGAAAATAGTAGGGGCAAAATAGTAATTTTGCCTAAGATGTAGTAGAATGCAAATGTAAGTATAATGTGATGAGTTAATGATTGAATTTGCTTATATAGACCCGGAAAGACCAACTATGGAATCAGATCGAGGGAAACAAAAAGTTTCAGATTAGTTGGAATTCAAACCCGAACGACTGTCAAGGTAAGTTCGTGTAACTTAATTTGGTATGTTAATATGTTTTAATTGAATTAGGTGATTGTGATAATATGTATGTGATGATATACATAATGAATAATTACAAGTTGGAAATATTGATAAAATATTATGTCCCAGTTGAACATTGAAATTCGTTGGATTATGGTGATTTCTTGAAACGGGTAAAATATGGCAAAGGTTACAACAGGATTTAGCCCGAACGGGTAATCCTAAATTTAAGCCTCTCGAGCATATGTTATAGATTGGGTTTAGCTCAGACGGGTAACCCTAATTAAGCTCTTTAGAGCACAGGTCACTAATAGGATTTAGCTTGGACTAGCAATCCTAAATGACTCTTGTGAACGTTGGTTGAAAATCGGGATTTAGCTTGGACTGGTAATCCTATTGTAAAATATGTAGCTTGAGAGTGTGCTATTTGGACTTATGCCCAATGGGTAATAATGAATATGAATTGAAGGATAATTCATATGTATATCTTATGTACATCACCCGAATGTCCATCGAAATTTCATTAGTTCAACGGAAAAGACTCTTGAAATATGGAAAGGTGGAATTAATGGAAGTTTGTATATAATTAGCTCATTTATGTTTATTTGATATTTATATGATGTTATGAGACTAACTTGTTTGATTAAGTGTATATGTTTAGGTGAACTAACTACAATGGATGAAATGTATGTTTATGTATGCTAGTTTGAATAGATATAACTAGTAAGTTTATTTTCCGTTATACGAACTTACAAAGCATGAAAATGCTTACCTCGTTTAATTTTCCCTTTTTTTATAGTGCTCATAAGCTCGAGAAGGTTAGAGGATCGGTCAGAGCATAATCACACTATCCACTATCTCCTTTTTGGTATACTTAGAAATCTCATTTTGGTATAATGGCATTTATAGGATTAGTTGGCCAAATGATGACTTGTAAGTGATTTTTTGTAATTTAGCCATTGGAATGGCTAGTAATGATTTAATTTGGTATGTTATAAGTTATCTCATGTTCAATGCTTGTGTTAAGTGTGGATGAGTAGAGTATGTTTATCTTGAATATGCACTAAAAGTATGATTATAAACATGAATTGTACGTGATATTATGCCATGATAGATGTTAGTTTAGGCTTGCTTTTAATGCTTGATTTGGCTGGTATATACATGCAAGTATTGGTGTAGGTTGCGGGCAAAATTGGGTGAGAAAATGAAGCTAAGAAATGACTTTATTTTGTCCATACGAGTAGGCACACGAGTGTGTGTTTAGGCTGTGCGTGGGCGTGTAGCCAGGCTATGTGTCCCTTGCACCTTAAATTCGAGAAAATAGAATGCTCAGAATTGGGCACACGGGCTGAGACACGGGCATGTGTCAGCCGTGTGGGAGACAGTCTAGAACACGGGCTTGTGTCTTGGCCGTATGAAACCTGCACCTAATTTGAATTAAATTAATTATCCACACAGCCTAGCACACGAGCGTGTGGCATGGCCGTGTGGTACAAGTCAGAAAGCATACTAAATTGGACACGGCGTGTCCCAGGATCACACGGGCGTGTCCCTTAGACCACACGGGTGTGTGAGCCCTGCACCTTAGAAAAAATTTATAATTTTGCAAAAATTTCATAAAGGTTCTGATTAAGTCCCAGTTCGATTCTAATACTTGTTTTGGGCCTCGAGGGCCCATTCAAGGGACAATAAGGAAAAATTTTGGGTATGAATGGTATTTTAATACAAATTGCATGCGAATGTTCTGTGAACCCTGGTAATACTCCGTGACCCTGTTCCAGCGATAGATACAGGTTAGGGGTGTTATAGGTTCCAATCAATCATCAAAATTACTACTATTTTACAAATCCAAACAAGCTAGATTTCTTACACTATTTTGTTGCGAATCGTGCACGCGAACTCTTTCAGCTTTACAGTTGATTTGGGGTGTTCCAGTCACTACCTAACAGAATTACATACTGGAAAATCAGTAGCTAATATTTATTAAAATCCCTCATTTAATCAATCTATAACCTTTTCCCAACAACTTTGTTGAAACAACAAACTAGGTTACAATTAATTGCACTTACACTTCTCAAATTGTAAGATCTAGATGGCTAATTGATCAAGAACATCTTTCCCTAATTAATATGTGATTAAAGGCTGATTAGAAAGGTTCAAGAACTCAAATTAATGTTGGGAAAAGATTGTACATAGGCGCAAGCACCACCACCCGTAGTGGCCAAATTCGGGGCTAATTTAAAAATGATTTAAAGATCCATTAAAAATATGGAAAAACACCTTTAAAACATTTAAAATTCCCCAAAATTCCAATTCTAGAAATTTAGGTTTTTAATTGACAAGATTAATCAACAAATTGAAGAAAGAAGAGATCTTACACAAGCTAGTTGAGAGAAACGGCAATGGCACTTTCTTGGCAATGTTCAAGATCAATCTTGGAGTTTAAAATTTTAGATTTGGGGCTAGTTTTAATGAGGAGAAATACCAGCAAGATGGTGGAGAAGATGTTAACAAATCTTGAGACAAAAAGAAAAAAAGAAATAGATGGTAAAACTAGGTGCAGGTGACGGCAACAATAGAGGAAGAAAAAAAAATGTAGATCAAGGAGAAGAGGAGAGAGAATGAACGGCTAGGATGAATAAAAATAGAATAAAGTCTGATTATTTTGTGTAAAATTAACATTTATACTTAGGGTTACTAGGGTATAGATGGCACACACATTATAAACAAGGGATTTTGTAAAAAAACTAGTTGTTTTGCATGGGAAAGGATTCGAACTTGGGACCTTAATTTAATTTTCTTGCTTTTTCATTTATCAATTAACCACTAGACTATTTTCTTATTTTTGAAATAATTTTTCAATAATTATTTTAAAAACAAGGTGTGTCACATACTAAGGTTTGAGGCAAAATTAGCAAAATAATAAAAAATGGTGCGATAGTAGGGATTTGAACTTGGGTTTCAAGGAACGTTTTACTAATACTTATCCAGCAAACCAATATCTCATTTATTCCTAAAAACACATAGATAAATCTAAAAAAATTAGGGCATGACCACTCTCTCTCCATTCACAAACCTGATTCTACTAGCCTCCAATTTTTGGGATGTTACATTATCACTCTGCCGTTAAGCTTTGTTACCTCCCTAATGGCAGTCCTACGTAGCAGCCCAAATGGGTTTTAAATGCCAAATTGGATGTCCAGCTGGGATGAAAATAGGTTTTTAATTAAATAAATTTAATTAATTGAAAATTTTAAATTAATTACACTTTGAATTGGAAAACAAAAACTATTCCTCCTTTTTTATTTTAGAACTATTGTCATCTTCGTTGAATTTGAGCATTTATAGATCAACAGTTTCATAGATGTTAATTACTGATCCTTTTGCATCGACTGCTTCCCAAAAAATCATAACTTGGCTGGAAACAAGCTCAATGTTAGTCCCACAAATTTTGTGATCTTTTTTATTATCTGAGGAGGCTTCTTTCTAATTTGCGCCATTCGAACTATGTATCACATTCGAAGCCTCTTGCAATAACTCATTTGTCTCTTGTAACTTCAGCTTTTTTTTTTAGTACTAGCAGAGGTTGGATGATCTCCTAATCCATTTGCACTTTGTTATAATCTATCACTAGCAAACTGTGATGTAAAGCAAGTCATGTACTGCCACCATCTAAAGACCATTGTAGAAGTTCTGTAACAGCCCAATTTAGGACCTAGTCAGAATAGTGGTTGCAAGACCACAAATTTGAAGTAGAAGTATGTGTTTTATGATTTTTATGAGGCTTATGATGTGTTTGCATGATTGTGTGAAAATTTCATGAGGAAATTTTATTTATTAGTGATCAATTTGTCCATTAGGACTAAATTGCAAAGATTAGAAAATATGAGATTCTAGAATATTTAAGTATGAAATAGAATTATAAAAATTACTAGAGGTCCTTATTTCACAATTAGACCATTATATGTTAAGATGGACAAAAATGGATATGGGAAGGAAAAATCTCAAGAAAGGGGCCTTAAGGTTAATTTTGTCATTTGGTTAATAAAAGAATTAAAAGGGAAAAATAAGTCAAAATCTTGTCCAACTTCTTCTCCCATGGCCGAAAATCACTAAGGAAGACATAGCTAGGGCTTCTTCAATTTCCAAGATTGATTGTAAGTACCTCCTAGCCCCGTTTTTAATGTTCTTCGTATTTTTGATATCCTCGTAACTCGATTTAGCTATTTCTAGCTATATTTTGAGCTAGGGTTTATGTTCAAAAATTTACCCATGTATGACATGCATGTATTTTGATGATTTATGGAAGAATATGAATGTTTGATGTATGATAAACATCTTTTTCTAAGTGATTTTCATGAAAAATGCATAAAAGGGCCAAAATGTAAAAGTTATAAAAAATGGTCATACATGAGTGAAATAGTAGAAATTGGGGGCTGTTGTAGTTAAGAAAATAATTCGGGTAGGCTTAAAATACAAGAAAGTTGAATAAAAATCATTTTACGAGCCTAGGGGCAAAAGTGTAATTATGAGAAAGTTTAGGGGCAAAATCGTAATTTTTGCCAAAGTATGATTCATGAGTCAATTTACTCAATGTGAGTATTAAACAAATGAAATTGTTATTATAGATCAGGAAACACGAAGCCCGGACCGAAACTGAGGCAAGAACAAAATTGCGGACTAAATCGAACATCTACACCTATTTTGAGTAACGAGGTAAGTTTGTGTGAAATTAAATTTTCATAATATTTTTATATTTTAAATTACTTGATATTATAATAAAGAATATCATTCCCATGAAAATTGAGTAATGAAGTCTCGATGAGAAAATGATGAAAATATGTTAAGTTGAAGTCCCAGTTGAAGATTCAGAATAACGAGGATACCTATGTCACAACATGAGATAAGAAAGGTCCCGTATAAGACCATGTCTAGGACATGGCATCGGCATCGAATCAAAGAAGGTCTCGTATAAGACCATGTCTAGCACATGGCATTGACACCGAATCAATGAAGGTCCTGTATAAGACCATGTCTGGGACATGGCCCACCAGAGGACAATCTCGTGTAAGACCATGTCTGGGACATGGCATCGACATTGAGTTAAGAGATCCCATGTAAGATCATGTCTGGGATATGGCATCAACATCAAGAGATGATCCCATATATGACCATATATGGGATATAGCATTGGCATCGTGATACATGTATGATGAGATTGAGTATCCTCTGATATTCCGAGTCATTCAACGGGCAAAAGAGCTAAGTTATGTAAAGATGACAAAGAGCTAATTTTATGTTTAAAGAGTATAAATGTGCTAAAGTTATGTGATGAAGTGATACAAGTACCATGAGTATATTACAAGAAATGCGTGCAATATGTGATATGTAATTTGGTAAGAGTATACATAAGTAAGTTATGTTGATGTGTTGAGAATTTGCATTTCTTTTGATAAGAGGAATTGATGCGATTATAAGTTTAATGATGCTATTTTAATTCTTGCAAACTTGCTAAACTATATGCTTACCTCTCTCTTTTCCCTTTTCCTTGTAGTATCGCCAAGTTAGCTCAGGGATTGTTGAACGTCGGAGCTCGGATCACACTATCAATCATTCTTTTGGTATAGTAAAGTTGATTCATTTTGAGTATGGCATGTATAAGAACTTGGTTGTCTTGTGTTATGTCATATTTGAAAGCCAAATTGTTGACTGTTAAGGTTACTAACTCATTATACTAACTCATTATGTAAATGGCCAGTGGGAAATTAGCCGATATTTGTCAAGTTTCTTATTTTTAATAATGATGAGTTTTCTGAAGTGAAAGTTCATGCAATTGATGGAGTAAAATGTAAAGCGTATGGATGATGATTAGTGATTCTTCATAGTGTATTATTGCCATGTTATGTGTTGCTTGTGTTGGTAGATGTGTTTTTATGTTTTAGGATGGTAATTTGCTTGGAAAATAGCCTTCTAATTGTCTACACGGGTAGACACACGGGCGTGTGTCTAGACCGTGTGTGACACACGGTCAGCCCCATGGGTGTGTTGATAGGCCGTGTGTCCCCTGTATCAAATATCGAGAATTTAATTCGTCACACGGGCCAGCACACGAGCGTGTGACTAGGCCGTGTGCTTCTTAAGGGGTTGCTGACGTCATAAACAAAATACCCAAGTTTTTCACACACGGGTGAGGACACGGGCGTGTCTAGGCCATGTGAGGGACACGAGCCATTGACACGAGCGTGTGTCCGCCGTGTGAAAACCCCTGTAGGTTCAAAATGAAAAATAAATTCTACACGGGCTAGGAACATGGGAGTATGTGGCCACACGACCTGCCCACATGGGCGTGTGGCCTTGTTTAGGCAAAAATTTTCTAAGAGCGCAAAAGTTTTCGGTTTAATTTTGAAACCTTCTGTATGTATGTTTAGGGCCTCGTAGGCCCATTATAAGGCTGTTATGTAAATGAATGAGAAGTTTTAAGTTGAAATGAAATTTATATAGCCCAATGTTGTAAGTTTAAGCAAGTTAAGTTTGATAATGCCTTGTATCCGGTTCCAGCATTGAACACGGGTAAGGGGTGTTACATTTAGTAGTATCAGAGCTATGGTTTAGTCGGTTCTCGGACTAACGTAGCGTATGCATGAGTCTAGCTATACATGCCATACATATGAGTATTTATATAATGATAGTGTGACGACTCCTGATGGTTTAAATTGTATTTTCATATAGTAAATGGATCCCGATAGAGCTGTGGCGAATGATGTAGAAAGTAACACATCGAGTCTCACCAAAGGTACAGTACCGAATGAAAATGAGAATAGACCAACGACCGTAAGTCAGAGAGGAGAAGAAGAGGCTAGGGAAGCCTTTCTCCACATGATGAATGCATGGTATACGGAGTTCGTTCATGCAAACCCGAATGCGCAACCCCCTCCACCCCCACCTATTCCTCAGCCTACCCCTATAGCTCCCCAAGTGGCAAAAGTGGTAAGAAGAGAAAAACTTTCGGTTGATAGAATTCGGAAACAATGAGTCGAGGAATTTCAGGCTAGTAAAGAGGATGATTTAGAAAGAGCAGAACTCAAGCTTGAAAATACCATCAAGGTATTTGATGAGTTATCTTGCACACCTGAAGAGTACATGAAGTGTGTGGTGTCTCTTTTGAGAGATTCCGCTTACCAGTGGTGGAACACCCTTGTGTCAGTCGTATCAAAGGAAAGGATCACATAAGAGTTTTTCCAAAAAGAGTTTAGGAAGAAGTATATTAGCCAGAGGTTTATCGACCAGAAAAGAAAGGAATTCCTTGAATTGAAATAAGGTAGGATGACTGTAACATCCTAAATTAATGGGCCTTTGCAGTTAATGTGCTGTGATGTTTATGTTATGTTTGATGTGCTAGTTAGGGTGTTTAAGGGGTCAAGAATGGGCTCAGGGTTGGGCCGAGGCCTTAATTGAATTTTCTGTTTGGGCACTCTAGTGGAAAGCCTGATAAGATAGGGCTTAAAAGATGTTATCTGTGTTTTAAGACACAAATGGGCTTGTGGCCCAGTGGCAAAGTGGCGCCACTTAGAGAGCAGGGAGGTGGCGTCAGCTGAGGAGGTCCAAGGTTCGAGTCGCATTACCCACTTATTTTTAAATGTTTTTGCGTCAAAGGAGAGGAGAGTTGGGGGCGGCTAGGATGCTTGAAATTAGAAGATTAATAGAATGGATAATATGGATAATGTGGCTGATAAAGTGACTGATAAAAGGGAGGAAGAGGTGGTGTTATCCATGCCACTTGAGGATGAGTGATCAGATGAAGATAAGGGAGAAAATTTAGGAGTTATCTGCTGATCAGCAGTGGTGGCCGAATTTCCATTTCTTGGAGGGGGAGAAATCGGTTTTGTTATACTATGGGGTGCCGAAATTTCCCTTATTAGTTGATCAATTTAAGTTATCAAAAGGGGCATTTTCGGTTTTTGAGAGGTAGTTGCCGAAATTTTGATTAACTAAAGGGGATATCTCTTCAATTCCGGCATTTGGATCCTATTTTCTTTTTCTATTTTCTCATCTTCACTTCTACGCAAAAGCAAAAAGTCCATTATTCTTTTTATGTTTTCTTCTACAGAGCCGAAACCACCCAATTATTCCCAGCATCTTTCCCTTCAAAAGTCGAAACTCTGAACTTTCTTTTCATCTCCATAGCCGAATACATTCTATTCCCTTTTGCCGATCTCTTCACTAAAAGCCCAATCTACATAGATTTCTTCCTATCATCTTCTCTTTTTGATCTTCTCAAAAGCCGAAGTCTTCTAGGAGTTGCCGAATTCTCTGTAAAGGTAGGTGCCAATTTCTTCTGATTTTTTTCTTTTTCGGTTTTTAGAAGACAAAGCCGAAAGGCTAATAGATTGTTGGTTTCTTGTGTTTACGTGTTGGGCGACATCGGGAATTGAAGTAGATCGTCTAGATCTAAAAGTCAGAAATCGCTAGTCTCTAAACTCCATCTCTTTCGGGATTTCAAGGTAAGGGGTTCTCCTTAGATTTTCATTAGGTTTGTTTATCATAATCGTAATGTTAACCCTATGATATGGATTAACAACCACATGTTGTAATGATAGCAACTGATAAGGTCTTGTGATGGAATCACATGTCATTCAGGCGAAGGAGGGGATTAGATCTATAAACCCAATCCCTAAGTTTAAGAAATGAGCGGTGTCAGCAGTTTGGCATTGGCCATCGGGTTATGGACTGGCGTCAAAACAAAATCTTAGACAATTAGCAGTCGTATCGGCTTCTGATAGTGTCGACATAGAAGGTCTAGTCTTGACTGTAATCAGGTGTGTAGATCTCTAACACACTATTTTAATCTGTAATATATATGTATGTGTTATGGGCTAAAAGCCAGAAAAAGGCTATATGGACAACCGTGTTACCCGAAAAGGGTAGGCAAGGGATGCCAAGTACGTAATCATGGAAACTTCTCTATGTGTATCGATGTATGTAAAAACCTGTGATCTTTTAGGTAGTATTTTGTTTTGATTCTACATGGATGTATACATAGGATGGGGTTGATATGATGAAGGGGAAGAGCATGTTAAAAGGTCACTTAGTGATCGGTGGTTAAACTGCGATATGTACATTTAGGTCACAATAGTGATCGGTGGCTCTGCCACACTTGATTATGAGGTCACACAGTGATCGGTGGCTCTGCCACAGTGGATTATAAGGTCACATGGTGATCGGCCATTTTAACTGACAGCATGACTGTCGATATGGTGTATAGCGGTTGGTGGGTTGATTGTAGAAATCCCCGAGGTGTGATGGCTGGTACGGGCTGCTGTGTAGAGGATGGACTTTTAGGTTGTGTTGGGCCATGTTGCATGTAAATGTTCTGTTGCCATTGTGAATGGGCCAAGGCCCATAATGTGTTTGTAGGCCTCATGCCTTTTATGTGTTTTTGGGATTTGCACACTGGGTCTTGGTGACTCACCCCTTCAATTTCCCTGACTTTTCAAATGAGCAGTAGATCGTGGACATGGGAGCCGAGGCGAACCCGAGGGGCCATCAAGTCTTTTACTTTCATAAACTATTTCCGGTTTTCCTTTAAGTTTTAATTTTAGGACTATTCTTGTAATAAGGCTCCATAGCTTAGGTTATCAATTTATATTTGTTAATGTTTACATTTTATAAATTTATGTTCAAAGACTTATTTATAAGAAGAAAAAAAAAAGGGGATTTTCAAACGAGTTCTAAAAAAAAAAAAAAACAACTACAAAGGTTTTCTACTAATGACACTTATTTAACGTATACCTACATAAACGAACCGAGATTTCAAATCCCTGCAAAGCAAAGTTTTCAACATTTAACCCGTAGCATACCAGATCTGGTCGTGGTGTTTGGGCTGGGTTTGGGGTGTTACAATGACAGTAACTGAGTATGAGCATGAGTTTGTAAGGCTCAGCAAATACGCTTAAGAGTGTGTGTCCACTGAAGCTATTATGTGTAAACGATTTGAGGACAGGTTAAATAAAGATATCCGATTATTTGTTGGTGTCCTCGAATTGAAGGAATTTGCTGTACTAGTGGACTGGGCTTGTAAAGCCAAGGAGTTGGTTAAAGTGAAAAGAAAAGTTGAAATGGAGTCTCGTGACTCAGGAAAAAGACAACTGAACAAGTCGTTTCAATCCTCCTCCAAAAAGTCAAGAGATTTCCCTACCCGATTAGCTACTTCAGCTGGATTTTCAAATAGAAGTAAGGGTAAACAGTACTCAGGGTCTAAAGCACAGACCACTTAAGTTGCTAGTGTTGGCAACACCCGACCTAATAGACCGGAATGCCCATAGTGTGGCCGACGTCACCCCGGTGAGTGCCGAGTGCATGAGAGGGCCTATTTTAAGTGTGGTTCCCAAGATCATTTTATCATAAAATGCCCTGAGATTGTTGAAAAAGAGAACATTCAGAGTGCAAGATCGAGAAGCACTACTAGAGGGAGACAATAGAGAAACTCGGGAAGTGGAATGAGTATGAAGAGTACACTCAGAGAGCAGGCTGCAAGATTTGAGGGTAGGGCACCTGCAAGGACTTATGCTACTCACGCTCGTGAAGATGCGTCATCCCCTGATATAATTACGGGTACATTTTCTCTCGATGATACTAACGTTGTTGCTTTAATTGATCCGGGATCTACCCATTCATACATTTGCATGAAATTAGTATCTAGTAGGAGCATGCTTGTAGAGTCTACAAAGTTTGTGGTAAAAGTATGCCATCCCTTAGGCAAAATTTTATTAGTTGATAAGGTATGCAAAGATTGCCCATTGATGATTAGAGGTCATTACTTTAAGGCAAATATTATGCTATTACCATTTGATGAATTTGATATAATTCTTGGTATGGACTGGTTAACCACTCATGATGTGACAGTAAATTGTGGAAAGAAATACATTGAATTGTGATGTGAAAATGGGGACACTCTTCGTGTTGAATCAGAAGAACAGGACAAATCTCCTATAGTGATCTCTTATATGTCTGCCCAGAGGTATGTAAGAAAGGGATATGAAGCATGAAACACCCCAAACCCGGCCCACGAGCCTTGGCCAGATCTGGTATGTTCCTCAAGTAAACCGGTTAAAAATTCTTTTATTACTTTGGAAAAATTTTGTGTGTTTTGAAAGAAAATTAGTTTTTTTTTGGGTTGGGCTTGGGTTGGAAATGAGTTAATCTTATATTAAAAATTCCTTTTTAATTAAGGTGACAAAACACTTGGAGTTTTTTTAAAAAATAAATTTACTTGATCCCTAAATAATAATTTGTAAACAAAATAAAGAAAAGTAAAAAGAAATAAAGAAATTCAATCATGGCCTTATGGCCTTATTACATCAAATAATTCCCAAAATAAAAGTTCTAAAGTACTTAAATAAAATAAAATGTCCATATTGAATAAAACTTCAGGCTGAGCATGGGCACCTTTAGCTCTCGCCCACCCGGTCCATTACCGCTCATCACACAAAAAATATTCCCAACCCGGAGAGTCAAACAGACTCAATGTGTACACGACACTAAATCATAATAGAATCAGGCATACAATAGTTACACATTCAAAACATTAAATACAAGTTATGATGCATTCCCAAACCCAAACCTAATTGTCCATCCGCTACACACCCCGTGCACAAACAAACACACCGTGGGAACTACTAAGTCGACCCTCCTTCCGCTACACACCAATTTGCAGGCTTAAGGCTCCGCATCTGTGGTCTTAGGAAACCACTTTTCAGATTACTGTGGTCTTAGGTCACCACTTTTCAAATTACTGTGGTCGTAAGTCACCACTTTTCAGATTACTATGGTCTTAAGTCACCACTTTTCACTTCCCCTTTCAATATACAACCATATGCCCCATATAACAATAATATGCATAATAGACCAGAGTTCACAATCGTATAATATTCTCATGTTACGAATAAGATATTTCATATTCCTAGTAGGAGTAGGAAACGTACCTGAGTACTTAGTACGATAACATGGTACCTTAGCCACGTTCATATTTCCATTAACACATATTTTAATACATATAACCATAATTCATATTACAAAGTAGTGTAGGGTACACACCTGATTCACTTAGCAAATTCCTTGAGATCTCGAAATCTGATCTACCGCTTAGATCCTTAATCCCTACATTTGATTATTCACTTACTATTTTAATAAAAAGCCATTCGGCCATAAATCCAAATCCTACTAGGATTAGTATTCTTAAACTTACCTTGAAATTCTGAAATCCCAAAATATTTGTATCCCTCTGTCAAAATCCCTATAACTACATGTTAGATCAATTTCTAACATTTATTCACAACAAATAACCCTTAGCCGAATGTTAAATATGACTTACCTTAGATTCTTAAATCCAAGAAATTCACCGAATAACTAGGGAACACGCGACCTATGGTGTACCTTCTAAAAAAGAACTTCTCCTTCCTTGTAGTCGACACTTAGTAAATCCCGAAAGATCTCTTCAAGGTTTCAAAGAACCATGAACATTAATGGAATTAGCCCTAGATTTCGATAAGTCTAAAGTATAAAAGAATGGAAACCAAACTTGGATCTTACCCTTATTTGAAGAAATCGATTGCACCTTCACTTCAACCTTCGGCTATGGCCTTGATCTTAGCAAGCTTTCGGTTTTGGAATATTGAGAGGAGAAGAATGAAGAAGAAAAGAATAGGGGTTGCAGAGAAAATTCGCAGAGGTTATCAAGGAAGAGTAAATAATGTTTGAATGGCCTCTCTTTTCCTTTTATAGCCAAATTTACTAGGCTAGAGTCCTCACTTGGCCACCACTCTTCTATTTTGATAACTTTATCCTTTAATTATCATAAATAAAAGAGTTTAATCAAACATTTATCTCTTCAAAATAATCCAATTTAAAAATCCTTTATTTATCACCTTTTTAATCGAATATGTATGAAAATAAAACACCTCCTTTCTAGAAGCATGTGCCGTCCACCTCAGTCTTCTGGAAGCAAAAATAAAACCTCCCTTATTTTCTTCCTAAGTGACTCGAACCAAGGCCCATTCCTCTTGCATATGGCGCCATTTCCATAGGCCCTAAGTGACATCTTTAGGCCACTTTTCCAAGCCTGTTTGTGTGTCAAATTTCACCAACTTTTTCTTTTAAGGCCACATTGCCTTAATTTCCTATTTTAAACTTTAAAACTTAACATTTCTAAGTCATTTCTAAGTTTCCTAAAATTTTCGATCGGCTCTGTAAACTTGCCATTTTCTTACATTTCCAAGTTTCCAGAAATGTTCACTTTCCATTTTTGAATCATTTCCTTACATTTCCTAGTTTCCATAAATGTTCACTTTCCTCTTTATTCCTTTACATTTTCAGGACATTTCCCTGCATTTCCAAGACAAGACATTTCCTTACATTTCCTTGCATTTCCTTACATTTCCATACATTTCCTCACATTTCCTTACATTTCCATACATTTCCATACATTTCTTACATTTTCTTACATTTCCTACATTGCCTTACATTTCCATACATTTCCACACATTTCCACATTTTCCATACACTTCCATACATTTCCATATATTTCCATACATTTCCTTATTTCTAAGATTCACATAACACATTCATAATTCATAAAACATGCCATTTTACCACATGGTTCCTTGTGTCATGCTTCACACTGAGTTTCTTTTAAAGCCTCATTTACCTAGCTCCCTTTTTACTTAAAACCAATAATTTTCCAAAGCTTTCTTCTTCCATCCTAAAATTCTAAAACCCTTAATACACTTCCAACACTTTGCCAAAACCTACTAACTCATGAATTATGCACAAACGCATAACCCCTAATCTAGGATGTTACGCTTCTACCCTCCTTAAAAAAATTTTGTCCTCGAAATTACTTACTAACAATGTACTATCATCCTTCTCACCGCACTATGCTTACGCTGCGCACTCTGATCTTAATAGAACCATCATACTTTCTAGGCACAATCTCTAAGTTCACGTCCCCTAGAACTTATTTCTAATGTCGCGATTTAATCTGATTTAAGAGAATTTTATGAATTTGTCTTTATTCCATTGATTACCCATGAAGAAGTTTTATGGAAAGAATTTTAGGAGTGGTTCTTTCGTATTCATACATGCACACAGTCTTTACATTCATACATCCATCAATCAATTATGAGCTTTCGTTCATTCAGAGAAATGTTGTAGTTTTCATTGTTGTTGTTTTTCCACTACCTAGGGGTATTTTCGTAATTTTGTCCTACAGGGGTATTTTCGTAATTTATCAAAATAAGGTTCCTTGGTGATTTTGTCAATAAGGGTATTTTGGTAATTTTGAAATCCCGTGGCCTTTCGGTAATTTTGAAATTCGAGGTATTTCTTAAATTTTTTTACAAACCAGTAAATTTGTAAAGTTTAATAATTGAGGGTATTTCAAAATTTACAAAACTTTGAGGGTTCTTTTTGAGCATTTGTTTTTCAAGTCGTTGATGTCGCAAAAAATTTTAAAAATCGTGGTCATTTTGGTAATTTTGTAAGTTAGGGTAATTTTGTAATTTTCCAAAATCAAGGTATTTTTGATATTTCATGCAAATTAGAGTTTTTGAACATTTTATAAAGTAATGAAATCTTGATAAGAACTGTGGGTATTTTGGGAATTTCATAAACCAAGGGTATTTTTGTAATTTACCACTAGGGTATTTTTTGTAATTTCATAAATCAAAAATTTTTCAAAAATTTTGTAAAAATAGTTCTCACAAATTGAAAAGGTAATTTTAAGAGTTTTAAAACTAGGGTTTTTATAAAAATACAAACTAGTTCCCTTTCGGGTTTTAGTTATTGTGTTTAGCCTATGTCCGAGCCCTCTTGGTCGGGGGTGAACCAAAGCTACGCACTGTGCAGGGATTCCCACAAGAGGAGGTGAGTCACTAGGGATCGCTTAAATACCGTGCTCTTTCGGATCCAATCCTAGACATGCGCACAGGGGGTTACCACACCCTAACTTAGTGACTTAGTCATGGGTTTGTTTGAGTAAGTATTAAGTCTTATGTATTTGTGTTTGAGTAGACTAGTCCTAGGGTTCAAGTTCCTATCATGCTATTCTACATTCCATTCCTTTTTCTACCCTTTCATAACATAATATAAATCACATAATCACCCAAATGGTTAGGGTACTTACCTGGTGGACTGCGGGTCGGAGACTTAGGTGCCATGCCAGAAACCTGCTTAATTTTTCAAGAAAATCATTTTGGCTCGCTTTGAAAACGTTTTGGGGCTTAGCCCACAGGCCGAGAGTTTAAAATTGGGCTCTGATACCAAACTGAAACACCCCAAACCCGGCCCACGAGCCTTGGCCAGATCTGGTATGTTCCTCAAGTAAACCGGTTAAAAATTCTTTTATTACTTTGGAAAAATTTTGTGTGTTTTGAAAGAAAATTAGTTTTTTTTTTGGGTTGGCTTGGGTTGGAAATGAGTTAATCTTATATTAAAAATTCATTTTTAATTAAGGTGACAAAACACTTGGAGTTTATTTTAAAAAATAAATTTACTTGATCCCTAAACAATAATTTGTAAACAAAATAAATAAAAGTAAAAAGAAATAAAGAAATTCAATCATGGCCTTATTGCCGTATTACATCAAATAATTCCCAAAATAAAAGTTCTAAAGTACTTAAATAAAATAAAATGTCCATATTGAATAAAACTTCAGGCTGAGCATGGGCACCTTTAGCTCCTGCCGACCCGGTCCATTACTGCTCATCACCTGAAAAATATTCCCCAACGGGGTGAGTCAAACAGACTCAATGTGTACACGACACAACATCATAATAGAATCAGGCATACAATAGTTACACATTCAAAACATAAAATACAAGTTATGATGCATTCCCAAACCTAAACCTAATTGTCCATCCGCTACACACCCCGCACACACTTAACACACCGTGGGGACTACTAAGTCGACCCTCCTTCCGCTACACACCAATTTGCGGGCTTAAGGCTCCGCATCTGTGGTCTTAGGAAACCACTTTTCAGATTACTGTGGTCTTAGGTCACCACTTTTCAAATTATTGTGGTCATAAGTCACCACTTTTCAGATTACTGTGGTCTTAAGTCACCACTTTTCACTTCCCCTTTCAATATACAACCATATGCCCCATATAACAATAATATGCATAATATACCAGAGTTCACAATCGTATAATATTCTCATGTTACGAATAACATATTTCATATTCCTAGTAGGAGTAGGAAACGTACCTGAGTACTTAGTACCATAACATGGTACCTTAGCCACGTTCATATTTCCATTAACACATATTTTAATACATATAACCATAATTCATATTACAAAGTAGTGTGGAGTACACACCTGATTCACTTAGCAAATTCCTTGAGATCTCAAAATCTGATCTACCGCTTAGATCCTTAATCCCTACATTTGATTATTCACTTACTATTTTAATAAAAAGCCATTCGGCCATAAATCCAAATCCTAGTAGGATTAGTATTCTTAAACTTACCTTGAAATTCTCAAATCCTGAAATCTTTGTATCCTCTCTCATTAAATCCCTATAACTACATGTTAGATCAATTTCTAACATTTATTCACAACAAATAACCCTTAGCCGAATGTTAAATATGACTTGCCTTAGATTCTTAAATCCCAAATTCACCGAATAACTAGGGAACACGCGACCTATGGTGTACCTTCTAACAAGAACTTCTCCTTCCTTGTAGTCGACACTTAGTAAATCCCGAAAGATCTCTTCAAGGTTTCGGTAACCATGAACATTGATGGAATTAGCCCTAGATTTCGATAAGTCTAAAGTATAAAAGAATGGAAACCAAACTTGGATCTTACCCTTATTTAAAGAAATCGATTGCACCTTCACTTCACCTTCTCTCAGCTATGGCCTTGATCTTAGCAAGCTTTCGACTTTTGGAATATTGAGAGGAGAAGAATGAAGAAGAAAAAGAATAGAGGCTGCAGAGAAAATTCAGCAGAGGTTATCAAGGAAGAGTAAATAATCTTTGAATGGCCTCTCTTTACCTTTTATAGCCAAATTTACTAGGCTAGAGTCCCTTACTTGGCCACCACTCTTCTATTTTGATAACTTTATCCTTTAATTATCATAAATAAAAGAGTTTAATCCAACATTTATCTCTTCAAAATAATCTAATTTAAATATCCTTTATTTATCACCTTTTTAATCGAATATTTATGAAAATAAAACACCTCCTTTCTAGAAGCATGTGCCGTCCACCTCAGTCTTACTGGAAGCAAAAATAAAACCTCCTTATTTGCTTCCCAAGTGACTCGAACCTGTGCCCATTCTTCTTGCATATGGCGCCATTTCCATAGGCCCTAAGTGACATCTTCAGGCCACTTTTCCAAGCCTATTTGTGTGTCAAATTTCACCAACTTTTTCTTTTAAGGCCACCTTGCCTTAATTTCCTATTTTAAACTTTAAAACTTGACATTTCTAAGTCATTTCTAAGTTTCCTAAAATTTTCGATCGGCTCAGAAACTTGCCATTTTCTTACATTTCCAAGTTTCCAGAAATGTTCACTTTCCATTTTGAATCATTTCCTTACATTTCCTAGTTTCCATAAATGTTCACTTTCCTCTTTATTCCTTTACATTTTCAGGACATTTCCTACATTTCCAAGACAATACATTTCCTTACATTTCCTTGCATTTCCTTACATTTCCATACATTTCCTCATTTCCTTACATTTCCTTACTTTTCCATACATTTCCATACATTTCCTTACATTTTCTTACATTTCCTACATTGCCTTACATTTCCATACATTTCCACACATTTCCACACATTTCCATACACTTCCATACATTTCCATATATTTCCATACATTTCCTTATTTCTAGAATTCACATAACACATTCATAATTCATAAAACATGCCATTTTACCACATGGTTCCTTGTGTCATGCTTCACACGGAGTTTCTTTTAAAGCCTCATTTACCTAGCTCCCCTTTTTACTTAAAAACCAATAATTTTCCAAAGCTTTCTTCTTCCATCCTAAAATTCTAAAAACCCTTAATACACTTCCAACACTGCCAAAACCTACTAACTCATGAATTATGCACAAACGCATAACCCCTAATCTAGGATGTTACAAAGCATATCTTGCTTTTGTTATGAACGCTAAAGAGACTGAGTTAAGAATTGAATTAGTGTCGATAGTATGTGAGTATCCAGATTTATTCCCAGAAGAATTGCCAAGGTTGCCTCTGGTTAGAGAGGTTGAGTTTGGCATTGAGTTAACTCCTGGTACTGCACCTATATCAATTGCTCCTTACAGAATGGCTCCAACTGAGTTGAAGGAATTGAAGGCGCAGTTGTAAGAGTTGACGGGCAAAGGCTTTGCAAGACCAAGTTATTCTCCGTTGGGTGCTTTAGTGCTATTTGTGAAAAAGAAAGATGGTTCCATGAGATTATGCATAGATTATCGACAGCTTAATAAGGTAACAGTGAAGAACAAGTACCCGTTTCCAAGGATTGATGAATTTTTTGATCAATTAAAGAGAGCCACTGTGTTTTCCAACATTGACTTGAGATCTGATTATTACCAGTTGAAAGTCAAAGACTCAGATGTGCTGAAAACTACATTTCAGACAAGGTATGGGCACTATGAATTTTTAGTCATGCCTATCGGTTTAACAAATGCCCCTGCTGTGTTTATGGATTTAATGAACCGTATCTTTCGACCATACTTGGATAAATTTGTCGTGGTTTTTATTGATGATATACTGATATATTCTTGTGCTGAGAATGAGCATGCCGAGAACTTGAGGACAATTTTCACAGATTTGACAACATAATCAGTTGTTTGCCAAGTTTAGCAAAAGTGAATTTTGGCTCAAAGAAGTTGGATTTTTAGGGCACATTGTCTCGGGAGATGGAATCCGAGTTGACCTGAACAAGATTTCAACTATTGTTGATTGGAAACTGCCAAAGAACGTATCAGAGGTTAGAAGTTTTCTGGGCCTAGCTGGCTATTACAGACGGTTTGTCAAGGGGTTCTCTACAATAGCTACTACGATGATGAGGTTGTTGCAAGAAGAGGTGAAGTTTGAATGGACAGAAAAGTGCCAACAGAGTTTCGAGAAACTAAAGGCATTGTTGACTGAGGCTCCAGTCCTAGTACAACCTGAACTGAGGAAAGAATTTGTGATTTACAATGATGCATCCTTAAATGGATTGGGCTGTGTACTTATGCAAGAGGGCAAGGTGATAGCATATGCCTCCAGACAGTTAAAGCCGCATGAGAAGAATTACCCGACACAGAATTTAGAGTTGGTTGCCATTGTTTTTGCATTGAAGATATGGAGACACCATTTGTATGGTGAAAAATGTCAGATATTCACCGATCACAAAAGTCTAGAGTACTTAATGACTCAAAAGGAATTGAACTTAAGGCAACGAAGATGGCTAGAGTTGATAAAGGATTATGAGTAAGTGATTGACTACCACCTGGGAAAGGCGAATGTAGTCGTCGATGCTTTGAGTAGAAAATCCTTATTTGCATTGAGAGCTACGAATACATGGACGTGTGGCCCTATTTAGGCGAAAATTTTATAAGAGCGCAAAAGTTTTCGGTTTAATTCTGAAACCTTCCGTATGTATGTTTAGGGCCTCGTAGGCCCATTATAAGGATGTTATGTATATGAATGAGAAGCTTTAAGTTGAAATGAAATTGTTATAGCCCAATGTTGTATGTTTAAGCAAGTTAAGTTCAGTAATGCCTCATATCCAGTTCTGGTGTCGAACACGGGTAAGGGGTGTTACAAATTCCCCATACTCCTTCCTTATTGTGGAGATAGATGGGCCTTTTGTTACAATCTGAAACTAAAGATGCAAACTTCTAAACGTGTTCCATTGAAGGTGTAGTTCCAACCTCCACTGGAAATCTTATAAGTTCAGCTTTCCCAGATGAAATGGCATAATTCATGGTTGCTTGATAAAACTTATCCTTAATAGTCTCAAATCTTAGATCAACAATGGTTTTAAATCCTCTGTCAACCAACCATGTTAGACCTTCCACTGTCACTTGGCCACCCATCCAAAAGGCTATCTAATAATCTTTAAACTCTCTCTCTTCTTTAGAAGTGGACAAATAAAAAAACTGTCAATTTTCAAACAATGTATGACATGGATGGTCGTCCTTATGATGAAAAACTAAATTGTAACAAGCATTTTTGAACCTCTACAACCTCCTTCAGACATGTAGGCTTCAAGGATCGTCAGGTGTCAAACAATAGCTTTTTCAATCAAAATGGAAAAGAAAACTAAAAGAAAAAGGAGATGAACAATTTTTCTTTTCCATTTCAAGCTGTAATTAATTTAATAATTTCAATTAATTAAATTTATTTAATTAAACACATATTCTCCTTCCAGTTGTACATCCAATTTGGCATTTAAAATACACTTGGACTGCCACGTAGGACTGTCGTAAAGGAGGTAATGGAGCTTAATAGCAAAGTGATTACTTCATAACAAAATGATAATGTAAGTGATTAAAATGTAATGTTTCAAACATAAGTGACTAAAATGTAATCTAAGTCAAAAAAAATGACTATTTTTGTAGTTTACCCATAACACATAAAAACTAAAAATAAGGCAATTTTACATTCCACAGGTAGTTAATTTTAATCTCAAATCACATGAAACAAAAGGCCACAAAAACTTATTCATGCAGGCGAATGTTTGTAAACATAGATTCCAACAGAGAAACACAAAAGAAAATTAATAGGTTTAATTGTGGTCATTTCAATGGAATTGCTCTTGGGATATTTGAAACACCCCAAACCCGGCCCACGAGCTTTGACCAGATTTGGTATGTTCCTCAAGTAAACCGGTTCAAAGTTCTTTTGTTACTTTGGGAAAATAGTGTGTTTTGAAAGAAATATTGTTTTGGGTTGGGCTCGAGTAGAAAACAAAATCGTTTTATAATGAAAATTTTAGGTGATAAAACATATAGAATACATTTAAAGTAAATTACTTAATCTTTAACTTAATAAAAATTTCGTAACATAATAAATAAAAACAGAAATAAAATAGTGCACTATGGCCTTATGGCCTTATTACATCAAGTAAATCCAAATAATTCGGAGTACTTAAAAATTAATAGTCCATATAAATAAAAACTTCATGTTGAGCATGGCCACCACAAGTTACGTCGTCCCGGTCCATTCTTGCTTCATCACACAAACATGGTCCTCAACGGGGTGAGTCAATCGACTCAATGTGTACACAACACTAAATCATAATAGAATCAGGCATAACAAATATTACACATTCATATCATAGCATACAAATTATGATGCATTCCCAAACCCAAACCTAATAAGCCATCCGCTACACTCCCCGCACCAACCTTGCATACAGTGGGGGACTACTAAGTCGACCCTCCTTCCGTTACACTCCATATCGCAGTCTTAGGTCACCACATTTGTGGTCTTAGGTCACCACATTCAGATATTGCGGTCTTAGGTCATCGCATTCAGATTGCTGTGGTCTTAGGTTACCACATTCAGATACCACAGTCTTAGGTCACCGTGTTCGTGGTCTTAGGTCACCACATTCACTTCCCCTTTCAATAACCCATATGCCCTATTTTGTAATATGCATTAATATGCCAAAGTTCACATTCTTATTCTCATGTTACAAATAACATATTTCATATTCCTAGTAGGAGTAGGAAACGTACCTGAGTACTTTGTACCACATTATGGTACCTTAGCCATATTCACATTCTTAATATCACATATATTACTTAAACATAGCCATAAAACATATTATGAAATAGTGTGGGGTACACACCTGATTCGCTTAGCAAATTCCTTGAGATCTCGTAATCGGATCTACCGCTTAGATCCTTAATCCCTACATTTGATTAATCACTAACTAATTTAATAAAAAGCCATTCGGCCATAAATCCAAATCCTAGTAGGATTAGTATACTAAAACTTACCTTGTTGCCGATTAACTTAAGAATTAAGTCCCGAATTGAATCCTTGCTTCCTTACTGTTGTCGAAAACCCTATAGACACATGTTAGAGTTCAATCTAACATTAAACATAATGAATGGCCTTTGGCCGAATCTTATAGTTTCTTGCCTTGAATCTTAGAAATCTCGAAACCCTCCTCCTTGTAGTCGACAGTCACAAAATCCCAAAGTTTTCCTTCAAAGTTTTGGCTAACATGAATATGTCATTAAAACCTTGCCTTTTTGTTTTTAAAGAAGAAAGAAAATAATCATAATAGATCCTTACCCTTTTATATGGAAATCGGCAAGACCCTTTGATCTACGAAAATATTTGGCTATGGCTTAGATGTGTATCACGAAATTTCGGTTTCCTTCAATAGTTGGCTAGGGATTTCTTTGGGGTTTCAGTTTCTGATGGATTGGAAAGAAAAGAAGAAGAAGAAAGAATAAAGGATGAGAGGAAACTTGTGATTTTGTCAGAAAAGAATTTGGGGAAGATGACAAGAGAATTTCGGCAGAGGTTTGCTTGGAGAGAAAAATTGTAAAATGCCTCAGTTTTCCTCCTATTACCGAATTTACTAGGCCAAGAGTCCCTTTCTTGGCCATCACTCTTTTATTTGATAAATTTATCTCCTTAATTTAAAATAATTAAAGAATAATCCTTTATTATCTCCTTGAAAAATAATCTTAAATAAAAATCCATTATTTATCCTTATTAGTCGAAATTTAAAGAGAATAAAACTCTTCTTTTTAAACACCTTGTGCCGTCCACCTCACTTCTTCTGGAAGCAAAATAAAATTTCTTTTATTTGCTTTCCCTGTGACTCGAACTCAGGCCCAATCCCCTTGCATGTGGTGCCATTTCTAGAGGCCCTAAATGGCATCTCCAGGCCACTTTTCCAAGCCTGTTTGCGTGTCAAATTTCACATACTTTTTCTCTTAAGGCCACCTTGCCTTAACTTCCTCTTTTAAACTTTAAAACTCGACATTTCTAAGTCATTTCTAAGTTTCCAAAAATTTTCGTTTGCCTCTTTAAACTATTTCCAAGTTTCCAGAAATGTTCACTTTCCTCTTTTGAATCATTTCTAAATCATTTCCTTACATTTCCAAGTTTCCAGAAATGTTCACTTTCCTCTTTTAAACCTAACATTTCCATACATTTCCAGGTTTCCAAAAATGTTCATAACACATAAGACATGTCATTTCGTACAATTAAACCGAAAACGCATAGGCCCTTTTCAGGATGTTACAATTCTACCCCCCTTTAAAATAATTTTGTCCTCGAAATTACTTACTAACGAACAATCGTACGATCTAACTCGCCCCACTACGCTATTGCTATGCACTCTGATCTTAAAGAATTATCATACTTCCTAGGCACATTCTCTAGGTTCACATCCAAAGTTTTAGGCACTTCATTAGCAATACAAGAATAAGCTAACCCTATAACAAGCAACAATTAAGGGTATTCCAGAAATAAGGAACGTACCCGTTTTCATATCTGGCACCTCTTGCTTCTCGCGACGGCCAACTGCATAAACCAACCTTGGTTGCCTCGCGTGTGCACTTTCAGCATCTCTGCTTGGTGCTTCACGTCCTCGGCCCGAGCCATTTCCTCCATAGTTCGGTCCACGACCTTGCTGAGGCTGCTGTCCACCTCTACCAACCTGATTAACATTCTGAGCTGTTGGCCGACTCCCTTCCGGTTCCATAGGACAGTCCTTAATCATATGTTCCTTTGACCCACACTTAAAGCATCCTCCTGTCTTTTTCCAACATTCTCCTAAGTGCTTCTTTCCACACTGATCACAAGGACGATCTCGCCTCCTGTAGAAATGCTTTGCGACCTCGCGGCCCATCAACTCTAGGCCTCTTATTCCCAGATGATCCAGAACCTATTTCTAGCCTATTTCGATCGGAGGTCTGCCTTATAGAGTCCTTAATCCCTTCAGCTACCTTAGCTTTCTCTACTAAGGCAGAAAACTCTCGCTCCTGATGTGGAGCTATTAACAACCTCAAATCATCCCTTAATCCGTCCTCAAATCGGACACATCGCTCATGCTCTGTAGCCACTACTCCTCGAGCATATCAGCTCAACCTCAAAAATTTAGCTTCATACTCGGCTACGTACTTGTTCCCTTGAACCAGTCCCAGAAAAGCCTTCCTTTGCTCATCAGTATACCTTGTGCCGACATATTTCTTTTGATATGCGGCCTTAACATAATCCCAGGTCAGATCCTCAGCTGTGGCACCATCCCGAACCGTGAGCCACCACTGATACGCTTCATCGCGTAGCAGTACCACAATTCCTTTTAACTTCTCCTCAGGGGTTAGATCGAGCTCATCCATAATTCACTCGGTGGCCTCCAACCAATACTCAGCGGTACTGGGTGCCACACCAGATACACCACGGAACACCTCAGCTCCGTTAGCACGAAGTCGCTCAGGTACCGACTTTGAGCTCCCGAATTTCCTCCTGCACCAGCCACCAACTCAAGAACTCGCAGCACAGCCTGCGATACAGCGTCGTCTCCCGTCTGATCTTGCTGTTTAGCACCAACAGCTGGTGGTGGTGGTGGCGGTACCTCATTTTCAGATCCTTGACTCGATCTAACGGGTTCCGACACGGTCATTCTACCTCTACCGCATCCTTGTATGTTTCGACCACGTCCCCTAGAGCTCATGTCTATGTTCGCGTGTTAATCTGATTAAGAAATTTTATGAATTAATGTTTTGTTTCACTGATTACTCGTGAAGAAATTTTATGAAAGAAGTTTAGAAGTAGTTCTTTCAATCAATCAAAGTTTTCATGTCTTCTATCCTAATTCAGAGAAATACATTCATTCAAACATTTATTCAGTGACATCCATTCCATAGTATCTCCCATACACATTCACTCTTCAGACATTTCTGTCCGTTCCTAGCCTAGGGGTATTTTCGTCATTTGTCCTATAGGGGTATTTCAAAATTTGCAAACCTTTGAGGGTTCTTTTTGTGAATTTGCTTTCTATTTTGGTGATATTGCAAAAATTTTGGAAGCTAGGGTCATTTTGGTAATTTTGTAAGTTAGGGGCAATTTCATAATTTTCCAAAATCAAGGTATTTTTGATAATTTGCAAATTAGGGTTTTTGGACATTTATAAAGTAAGGAAATTTTGATTAAACTATGGGTAGTTTGGACATTTTATAAACCAAGGGCATTTTTGTAATTTCACAATCAGGGGTATTTAGGTAATTTTTTGATAAATCAAAAATTTTTCGGAAAATTTTGTAAAGTAGTTCTCACAAATTAAAAGGGTAATTTTAAGAGTTTTAAAACTAGGGTTTTTATAAAAACACGGCTAGTTCCCTTTCGGGTTTTAGTTATTGCGTTTAGCCTGTGACTGAGTCCTCTTGGTTAGGGTGAACTGTAGCTACGCACCAGGTAGGATTCCAGCAAAGAAGAGGTGAGTCACTAGGACCGCTTAAGTACCAGGCTCTTCCGGATCCAATCCTAGACATGCGCATAAGGGTTACCACACCTTAACTCGGCGACTAGTCATAGGTTTGTTTAGTTAGGCACTTAAGTCTTATGTAAGTGTTGGGGAAAACTAATCCTAGGGTTCAAGCACTTATCATGCTAATCTACGTTCCATTCCATTTCTACCCTTCTACACATCATACCATAAATCACACAAATGGATAGAAGTACTTACCTGGTGGACTGCGGGTCGGAGACTTAGGTGCCATGCCAGAAAACCTGCTTAACTTTAGAAATACTTTTCATAAAACTCATTTGGGCTCGTTTGGAAAATGTTTTGGGCCATAGCCCACAGGCTGAGAGTATTAAAACTGGGCTCTGATACCAAACTGAAACACCCCAAACCCGGCCCACGAGCTTTGACCAGATTTGGTATGTTCCTCAAGTAAACCGGTTCAAAGTTCTTTTGTTACTCTGGGAAAATAGTGTGTTTTGAAAGAAATATTGTTTTGGGTTGGGCTCGAGTAGAAAACAAAATCGTTTTATAATGAAAACCCTTTTAAATTTTAGGTGATAAAACATATAGAATACATTTAAAGTAAATTACTTAATCTTCAACTTAATAAAAATTTCGTAACATAATAAATAAAAACAGAAATAAAAGAGTGCACTATGGCTTATGGCCTTATTACATCAAGTAAATCCAAATAATTCGGAGTACTTAAAAATTAATAGTCCATATAAATAAAAACTTCATGTTGAGCATGGCCACCACAAGTTCTGCCGTCCCGGTCCATTCTTGCTCATCACTCAAACATGGTCCTCAACGGGGTGAGTCATGAGACTCAATGTGTACACAACACTAAATCATAATAGAATCAGGCATAACAAATATTACACATTCATATCATAGCATACAAATTATGATGCATTCCCAAACCCAAACCTAATATGCCATCCGCTACACTCCCCCGTACCAACCTATACACCGTGGGGACTACTAAGTCGACCCTCCTTCCGTTACACTCCATATCGCTGTCTTAGGTTATCGTATTTGTGGTCTTAAGTCACCACATTCAGATATCACGGTCTTAGGTCACCGCATTCAGATTACTGTGGTCTTAGGTCACCACATTCAGATACCACGGTCTTAGGTCACCGTGTTCGTGGTCTTAGGTCACCACATTCACTTCCCCTTTCAATAACCCATATGCCCTATTTTGTAATATGCATTAATATGCCAAAGTTCACATTCTTATTCTCATGTTACAAATAACATATTTCATATTCCTAGTAGGAGTAGGAAACGTACCTGAGTACTTTGTACCACATTATGGTACCTTAGCCATATTCACATTCTTAATATCACATATATTAATTAAACATAGCCATAAAACATATTATGAAATAGTGTGGGGTACACACCTGATTCGCTTAGCAAATTCCTTGAGATCTCGTAATCGGATCTACCGCTTAGATCCTTAATCCCTACATTTGATTAATCACTAACTAATTTAATAAAAAGCCATTCGGCCATAAATCCAAATCTAGTAGTAGGATTAGTATACTAAAACTTACCTTGTTGCCGATTAACTTAAGAATTAAGTCCCGAATTGAATCATTGCTTCCTTACTGTTGTCAAAAACCCTATAGACACATGTTAGAGTTTAATCTAACATTAAACATAATGAATGACCTTTGGCCGAATCTTATAGTTTCTTACCTTGAATCTTAGAAATCCCAAAACCTTCCTCCTTGTAGTCGATAAATACAAAATCCCAAGTTTTCCTTCAAAGTTTCGCCAACATGAATATGTCATTAAAACCTTGCCTTTTTGTTTTTAAAGAAGAAAGAAAATAATCATAATAGATCCTTACCCTTTTATATGGAAATCGGCAAGACCTTTTGATCTACGAAAATATTCGGCTATGGCTTAGATGTGTATCACCAAATTTCGGTTTCCTTGAATAATTGGCTAGGGTTTTCTTTGGGGTTTTAGCTTCTGATAGATTGGAAAGAAAAGAAGAAGAAGAAAGAATAAAGGATGAGAGGAAACTTGTGATTTTGTCAGAAAAGAATTTGGGGAAGATGACAAGAGAATTTCGGCAGAGGCTTGCGTGGAGAGAAAAATTGTAAAATGCCTCACTTTTCCTCCTATTGCCAAATTTACTAGGCCAAGAGTCCCTTTTTTGGCCATCACTCTTTTATTTGATAACTTTATCTCCTTAATTTAAAATAATTAAAGAATAATCCTTTATTATCTTCTTGAAAAATAATCTTAAATAAAAATCCATTATTTATCCTTATTAGTCGAAATTTAAAGAGAATAAAACTCTTCTTTTTAAACACCTTGTGCCGTCCACCTCACTTCTTCTGGAAGCAAAATAAAATTTCTTTTATTTGCTTTCCCTGTGACTCGAACTTAGGCCCAATCCCCTTGCATGTGGCGCCATTTCCAGAGGCCCTAAGTGGCATCTCCAGGCCACTTTTCTAAGCCTGTTTGCGTGTCAAATTTCACATACTTTTTCTCTTAAGGCCACCTTGCCTTAACTTCCTCTTTTAAACTTTAAAACTCAACATTTTTAAGTCATTTCTAAGTTTCCAAAAATTTTCGTTTGCCTCTTTAAACTTGACATTTCCTTACATTTCCAAGTTTCCAGAAATGTTCACTTTCCTCTTTTGAATCATTTCTAAATCATTTCCTTACATTTCCAAGTTTCCAGAAATGTTCACTTTCCTCTTTTAAACCTAACATTTCCATACATTTCCAGGTTTCCAAAAATTTTCATAACATATAAGACATGTCATTTCGTACAATTAAACCGAAAATGCATAGGCCCTTTTTAGGATGTTACAATATTATTATGAGGAGATAAAATTATTAGGGTTAATTGCAGGCATTGAATGAGAAAAAGTGTAGTTAAATGCTAAAAAAGAATATTAGATGCCACAAATTAGAAAAATATAATAATTAAGGTTGTTTGAATTGTATCGAATTGATTGATCGGATCAAAAATCGGTCAGGATATCGGTTCGGAGAGGGATTTTGAATCAGTTGACTCGGGCACTGATATGGATTGGTTGAACCAAATAAAAATAGGTTGATTCAAATTTTTAATTTTTTTTAATTTTATAAATTTTATGATTTATTTAATCAAACCGAGCAGATCAATCGAATTGATTGGACTGACAAAATAGTGACCTGACTAGTTTAAGCATTGATTCGATTCTTAAAACCTTTATAATAATTTGATACCACGAAATAATTTAGTGATAAAAGTGAAAAAAAGTAATAAGGAAAATCACGTTTTATAATATTATAAAATGAATATTGCAAAAGTAGTAGCATTGGTGTGGTAAATATGTTAAGTGGTGCATTTGGAAATTGCTAAATGATGGGTAAGAGAAAGTGTGCAATTAATATATGCATATTGATAAAGGAAATTGTAAAATGATCACCTTGATATCAATTGAAAATGTGAATAAGTATAAAAGCAAGAATCTGTGTAAGTGTGTGTGTGTGTGTCTGTGTAATGCCCCGAATTTTGGGCCTAGTAGGATTGGGCCTTGTGCGTGGGAGCAGTTAGGAGACTGCACATAAATGTTTATGTATGCAAGAAATATCACAAATTGGTTGTTGCTTTAATAGTTAAGTGATTAGGAGTGTTTGGGAGTGTTGGAGAATTCCTGGGTTCGAACCTGGGCTTTAGCAAAAACTTTTGTTTTTCTCTTAAAGGAGCCTTGATGTTAGTGGTTAGGCTTTAAGAATATTTTTGGATGAATTTATATCACAAGGAGCAATGTGGTCTAGTGGAGGTGGCGTTAAAAGTGAGCTAGTGGTCGGAGGTTCGAGTCCCCGCTTGTGCAAATAGGGATTATTTTTGCTGATGGCCATGGAAGGAGGTGGATTTGGACTAAGACTCTGTGGATGACTTGGTCATGAGTGTTTCAAGGAAATTTGAATTGACTGTTAAGTGATTTAGGGGAGTGTTTCAAGGGAAGAAGATTGGATGAAGGAGTTTGATTATAATTCAAACTCGGTTGGTGGCTAAATTCAAGGAGAAAATCAGGGAATTTGAAATGGGAAGGGTTGTTTGCAAAGATTTGAACTCCCCATTGTGCAAACTCGGTCATAGGACCCTTTTCCCATAGTGTCGAATTCTTTTGTGCCATTTTGGGTTTTCTTTGTTTTCAGTTTCTTTTCCTCTTTTCTCTGTATTGCCGTGCATATTCTAGAATTTTACTGTTCGTGCAACCTTTCTATCTCTTTGCTGTTTTAGTATAGAATTGAAAGGCCGAATATATGAGTTGTTCTTACATGTTTATGGCTATTCTTTTCTTTCATCTCTGAATTGAACTTCTCCACCCTCTCCCTCTCTCATTTGTTTTGCGTGACAAAATACCTTCTAGTCTCTTCTCCCTCTTTCTCTCTTTGTCGATATAAGCTTCCTCCTTAACACTATCTTTATCCATCATTTTTGATAGGAATGTGACTGTTCTTCATGGGACTCAAGCTTAGAGAGTACCTTAGGAGGCTGAATACTCCTAAGTAGTGGTAAGTTGTTGTTCTTTTGGTTCCAATATTTGTCATTCATGGTCTTAGTTAACAATGTGGTAATGCTATTCAGATTTTGTCAAGTTTTGGAAGGCGGCTTTGATCGGTGGTTAAAGAGAGGAATCGATTGCTATTCAAGGTAGGTAGTCGGTACCATTTTGGAACTAGGTGCTATAAAGAGGGTGCTAGTAATAAAGTGATGGCAAAGGTGCCGGCTGAGATTGAGCGCGTAGCCTCTACTCCCAAGTTTAAGAGGCGTTCGGTGTCTGCTATTCGGGACTCTGCGCCAGGATGCGGAAGGGTGGCTGCACCAAACTCTGGTTCGAGTCGGCTTATCACAGTGGACCGATATAGTTAAGGCAAGGGGTAGTTGACCTTTCGGTTAAGTGGTTGTTAAGAGTTTTTCTAACACTATTTGATAAGTGATTAACTGAATGTTATGTTTGAATATAGATTCTAGCGATCATGAATTTTTAGTACTCTACGTAATCAGGTGTGTAACAGTACCCTGTATTCGATAGTCGGCGGGAAAGCTGATAGAGTGTGTGTAACTATATGCTATGTTCGATAAACGGCTGAAAAGTCGAAAGTATGTGTTGTTTACACGGCTATGACTGTATATCGGCAAAATGCTAAAAAGCTGAAAATATGGCATATGATGCCACACGAGCGAGCGATCGTACGTGTGGTGAACCGAGCCCCCAAACATGGGCATTAGTCTATAGAGGCCACCAGGAGCGCTCTCGTGGTCTTGGGCTATTCTGGGCCTCGTTGGGCCGAAATGGGTCGTGTAGGCCCAGTGGGCTTGAGGGCCACACAGATAAAATGCATGTTATATGGTTTCTACTAGTTTGAACTGTGCTCCTCGTATGGCCGAGGCTATTTCTGGGCTAATTGGGCCACACGAGCGTGTAGACCCACTTAGGCCGAATAATGGGCCTAAGGCCCATTTACACCGTTGTGTCTGTTTAGGTTACTTAAGTCGCTCGAAGCGACAGTGGTCTTTCTGTTGGGTCGTTAAGCCCTGGATTATAGAATTACCGAAATACCCCCGATTTGTAAAATTTCTAAAATACCCTCGGATTGTAAAATTACTGAAATACCCCCGATTTGTAAAATTTCTAAAATACCCTCAGATTGTAAAATTACTGAAATACCCCCGATTTATAAAATTTCCGAAATACCCTCGAATTGTGAAATTACCAAAATACTTCTAATTTGTAAAATTACGAAAATACCCTCGAATTGTAAAATTATCGAAATACCCCTAATTTGTAAAATTACCGAAATACCCTTATATTGTAAAATTACTGAAATACCCCCAATTTGTAAAATTATCGAAATACCTTCATATTGTAAAATTACTAAAATACCTCCGATTTGTAAAATTAGTTAAATACACTCGAATTGTGAAATTACTGAAATACCCCTGATTTGTAAAATTACTGAAATACCCTCAAATTGTGAAATTACTGAAATACCCCCAATTTGTGAAATTACCTAAATGCCCTTGGAGGGTAAATTACTGTTTTGCCCTTGTGGGTAAATGACTGACTTGTGTTATGATTTGACTGGGATTGTATGACTGTGTTTTAACTGACTTGACGGTGGTTTTATGACTGATATGCTTTTAATATATGTTTAAATGACTATTACTGAGTATGGCCATTTTGCATACACGTGTAATGATTGAGCATGACATACACGACATATTGCATGGGGTTGGGACATTGATACGGAGGAAGTTCTGATAGGGTCACACGGGTCGCATGAGACGAATGTGGATCCAGTATTGATCTGTTAAGGTCGCACGGGTCGCATGAGACGATTTTGGACTGATGAACGGCTTAAAGCCGCGTAATCTGATTTTGGCTCTATGCCAACCTAAATATGGCTCTGTGCCATCTTGATTATGGCTTTGTGCCAGTCGTATTTACCCGTGGCTATGTGCCTAACATATATATTAATGACTCTATGTCGATCATAATTACCCGTGGCTGTGTGCCAATTATATTACCATCACTGATGGCTATGTGCCAAACTTATTACAGTTACCGATAGCTTTGTGCCATCCTGGTTATGGCTTTGTACCATCCTGATTATGGTTTATAACTATTCTGTTTATGGCTTTTAACCGTTCTGTTAACTGGCAGCATTGCTGCGATGTTTATGGCTTTTAGCCGTTTTGTCCATGGCGCCGAGCCGTTCTGTTGACTTATTGCCACAACCGGTGCTAAGCTTGGTGTGTTGGCTGGGTGGGTTGATTTTACCCCCACGTAAGTGTAGGGTTGGTACGGGTGGTATGTTGGCTGGATCGAGGTAGGATGCATCCTCATACTGTTGCATATTTGTTTATGAGATCTGTCACTGTACTGGGCTTAGGCCACTTGTTCTGTTATTGGTTTGAGCTAGGCTCAATTGTTTCTGTTATGGGTTGTGACCCAAATGATATTGTAATAGGCTTTGGCCCACGTATGCTCTGAACTGGACTATACTATTACTGTTAAAGGGATTTGGCACAGACTGTTTTGGTTTCTATTTCTGTGTACAGACTGTTACTCTAGTAAGGGGATTACACACTGAGTTTTCGTAAACTCACCTCGTTTTTAACTATGCAGGTAATCCTCAGTGTTAGGAGGATCGGTGCTGTGAGGGACTCGGAGGTGACCACGCGACTACGGTTGTTATGCTTTGGACTTTATATATGTTTTAAATTCTATTTTGGGTTTTAATTTCTTTAATAAGGCCTCTCTGGATTTAATTCTGAATTTGGGATTTTGTTACGTTTTGTATCTGTTAGACATAGACGAGTTTTCAACCTAATTACTATTTTTAAAAACATACATTTTAAACTTCTTTACCTTAAATTAGCTTTCGCAACTAAAAGAGATTTTTAACGAAGTTAATAATGTTTTTAAAAGTGATTACCTTTTTAATGAACCACGTTTTGAAATTGAACGAACACGAACTGAGACTTTAGTTTTAAATATTAAAGAGGGCTTTCAATGAAAACATGGTTTTCAAAAAGCATTTTAATATGACACGCAGATTCGGGCCTAAATTCTAGGCCGGGTTTGGGGTGTTACAGTGTGTATGTGCGTGTGTGTGTGTGAATGCACGTACGTGTGTGTGTTTATGAGATAACATTGCCATATTCAAAATGCTTAATTATCTTCACAAGTGATTTTGTGAAAAGTTCATAAAGTGATGGTGGAATAGCTCAATGAGCATTTAAAAATGTATGAATGATTATAGTTGACATGCAATAGGGATTAGTGTGCACGCTTTTTTTAGAAAATGTTGTTTAGTGTGAAGACAACGATATATGCCTTATTGCATAACACACAAGTGCATAGTGAAGGTCTTGAGTGTTTTGGTTGTGTTGGTTGGATGCACTTTTAGTTCAAAAATCAATGTACGATGTTCGGTTAAAATCTTCAGTATCCAAGTTGTGTTGCTAAGGGGTGTGCAGAACAAGATCACAAGTTTGTCCAAATCATGGATTTGGCCTAGGGCTTTAGGCGAACAATGAAACTTGGATTTTGGCTCAAACTTTAAACGTAACAAATATAGTTAGATCTAATTGAATAAAGGAACAATAAGTAAAACAGATTGAATAAGTAATAAAGAATAAGTAAACCAAATTGGAAAATTAGGGATCTCGAGAGTCCAAATCAGTTTGAAAGAGAAAACTTGTTCTTGAAGAATTTGGGATAAATTTAAGTTTCCAATTAAGAGAAAACAATTTATTAGAACATATATGAAAGATTAACTATTCAAACTTAATGAAATCAAAAGGAGATTCGGCTTGCCAAGAACAATGAAAACCTAGGTGTTTGGATTGATTTGGGTTGTTCTTGATGATGATGAAGTTGTCGAAATGATATCTAAATAAAAGAAACAAAACATATTAGTAATTGAGCAAGTTGAATTAATAAGAAACCTAAATCAAAAGAAAAAGAGGGGGTCGGAAAAGAGTCCAAGAATTATTAGAATTAGGGTTTCTTGAGTGAGAAGAAACAGTTCTTGAACTTTAAAAAAGCCCCCAACTAGACCTGAAAACAAGGAAACAAAACACTTTATTAGAATGAAGAATTAAAAAAATAAAAATTGTGTTGGAACAAAAATAATTAAAATAGCAGGAAAAGAAAAGAACTCCTATTTTTTGATTAATTCTTGACGTTTCAAAGTAGGAGAACGTCTTTTCTTGATGAACTATGACCTGATATTAAATAAATCAAAGATTAGAAATAATTAAACAGGAACATAACATAATAACAAAGAAAAGAAAGAAGATAGATGGAAAAGATGGAAAGTAGGGTGTAGAAGTCTTAGGGAGCCTTGGAAACTAGATGAATCCACAAACCCCTTCAAACGATTTTAGTTTCCCCTTCAAGAAAGAAAGCTTGACAAGAAAAAACTTGAAGATGATCCCTACAATCTGAAAAAATTGTTAACAAAAGAAATAAAATCAACAAAAAAAAAGAAAAGAACTCCTATTTTTGGAAGATTCTTGATGAGAGAATATAGGAGAACACCCTTCTTAATTGAAACATGACTTGGAATTAATTAAAATCAAATATTGGATTCAAATAACAAGAACAAAATAGAAAAATAAAGAAAAGAAACAAGATATATGGAAAATATTTTTTTAAAAAAAGTAGTGTGTAGAAGTCCTAAAGAGACTTAGAAACCAAATTAATCCATAACCTTCTTCAAATGGATCTAATTTCCCCTCCAAGAAAGAAAGTTTGGCAAAAAAAAAAAAAAACTTAAAAATGATCCCACCATTAGAAAAGATTGTTAAAATTCTTCTAAAAGAAAACTCAAGAAAAATTCTTGAAGAGAAAAATTCAAAAAATAATTTTATTAACTCAAAAGATAAAAGTTGTTGAATGAATTATGAAATGTGTATCTAATGAACAATGAAGAGGCATTTATATAGACTAGCTAAGTACATCCAAGTAAAACTTTGAAGTAAACTAAAACTCTAATTAACCTAAAGAAGAAGTAGTTTTAAACTAAACTTTCTTCTTGACATAAAACTACTAAATGATTTAAAATACTTAAAAATATATCTAAAATTCGAAATAAATAACTAATGAAATGATAAGTGATCTATCGTAATTTGACATGTCAAATTAGGCTTTCTATTATATTTAACGAGCTTGTTTCTGAGTAATTTATATGTGTTTGTCATATTTTTACTTAATTTCTATTCATAGTTTTAATAAGTGAATTAGTGTATTTTACGCTACTTTTGAGACTTAAAAAGACTAAATGCGTCATCGGGAACTTAATGGTTGCTTGAGTGTTGTAGGGACTCAACGGAAGCCCGAACATGAACACAAACATCACCTAGAAAAAGGGTATTGTGATATTGAAGACTGGAATTCGTGATACCTCGGACAATGCTATGAAGATGATCGAGGCCCTTCTCAGTGATATTGCGATATCCAAGCATGAGTATCGCGATATCCAACTCCCAAAGGAACCCCCATTTCAGAACTGTCGTGGGTATCATGATACCCAATCATAGGTACCACGATACCGCTACCTGACGTGGAGAAAAAATGACTGTAGGGATAGTTTTTCTGCAACACCAACCCCAATCAGAATATGTATAAGAACATTCTGATCACTAAAAATTGGGTTGCAATCCACTTAAAAGCCATTTTTGGCTGAAAAAAAAAAAGAGGAGAGATGTAGTTTAGGTTAGAAAGTGTAATACCCCGAAAATTTCTACAGTAAGAAAGTAAGATATTATCTTTGATATAGTAAAATAAGGAAATAAAGTGACAAAAAGGGAAATTTTGAGTTATGACAACACTGGAAAGCATATTATGATATATTAATTTAAGAAAGGACTAAACTGCAAAAGTGATAAAAGTTTTTTTACTCAAGAGTAAATACTCAAAATTTGAGGGGTTAAAGTGTAAATATGAAAAGTTGAAGGACCAATAGTGCAAATATTTTAAGGGTGGAATGATCTAGAAACTAAGGAAAATGGATGAATTAGGACCAAATTGAATAGGTGAAGAATTATGAGGGACTAAATCACAATTTAATCAAATTAAGTGATACCTCAAGGATGGAATTTTAAAAGATCATAAAGGGCAAAATAGTCAATTAGAAGAGAAAGAACTCTAGAAAGCAATGATGATGTTGGTGATATTTTAGATTAATTAAATAAATAAATATTAGTTTATTAATATTTTGATTTAATTTTTAATTACACATTTTTATTATTTTATTTAGTATATAAAGAAAGAAAGATGAAAAATCTCTAAGATGAAGAATTCTCTTCATCTTTCCCATGCCACCAACGTGAGAAGAGAAAAGAAAGAAAGAAATTTTCTTTTCTTTACAATTTGGTCATTTTACCAAAAATTCACCATTTTTACTTAGAAATCAAAAGAATTTCCATAGCTACCAAGAGAGAAAAATAATAAGGAGACTATGGGGAGCTAGAATATGAAGTTAGATTCAAGAAATAGAAGATAGAGGAGAGAGAAATTCAAGTTAAAGATTGAAATCAATAGAACAAGGTAAGAACATCAAGATTTCAATATATTTTTAAGTTTGATATTATTGAAAAAACATGAAAATGATGTTAAAGTAGAGTTTTCTTATATATAATTCTATGTTCTTGATATGTTAGTGAAGGGAAATAAGAGGAAGTGATGGAAAATATTGTAGAGAATGAAAATTAGAGTGTTATAAACTTGGTTATCAACATTTTACACTAAAACAGTTTTGGACAGAAGCAATAGTTCAACTTTGAAAAATCACCACAAATTGTAGAAATCGAATTAGAGGTTTAGTAAAATATGAAACTAAATTTTATTGAGTCTAGTTTTTCATAAAAGAAACGGTGTAAGCAATGGAATTGTAAATTATGAGATATAATAAATTTTTTTTGGATAAGGTCAGAATGATTTCGGGTTCCCCTCTTCTGATTTTGGAAAATCATAAAAAATTGAAAATAAATGATTAGGTGTTTAAATTTATATTTTTATATTATTAAAGAGTCTATTTTCAAGATAAACAAATGGAAACATCATCCACGCCCCGTACTAAGAGATAATTAATTTTTAGTGAAGAAAGGTCGAAGCAATCAAATAGCAGAACAATGACAAATTTGAAGATTTTAATGTACTTATTGGCTAAACTATAAATTCTAAAACTTTAATGGTAGAAATAAATTTGAGCCTAGTTTCTAAAATATCAAGCAGATCATAATTTAAAATTTTGTAGCTTAAGATATAAATAATTTAGTGACTAGGACTCAAGTAGACAGCTTGATATGAACATATAAGTAAATAGTGGAATTATATATATACATTAAGGAGGTGGAATGGAGAGGAGGAGGAAAATACATGAATATTCAGCTAGTATGGGTTTGCATTAAAAATGGCTAATTTGCATGTTTTAGGCTCAGGGACTAAATTGAATAAAAGTAAAACTTTAAGGGTAATTTTATAAAAATGTCAAAAATGACCAAATTGAAGAAAATGAATTGTTTTATTGTCTAAATTAATACACTGAGGAAATTATTAATTTAGATCAAGATTGGGTGAAAAATCAAGAAAAATAGAAAATTACCAAAATACCCCTAAATCTTGGTATTGTTTGAAATTTAGTCATGTAAGTTCATATGGTTGAATTTTATGATTGCTTGCTAAAATTAGAGACTATATAATGTATTATTTCATGTCTTTGTTATGGAATTATGATTATTGCGATAAAATGAAAATCGAAACCAAGGTTCAAATTGAGTAGAATGCTAGATTGAGTACAATTGTTCAATGAAAAGTGATGAATTCACAGATAAAATCATGCTATAAGCATGGTAAAGTGTAAATGTAAAACCATAGCTGGGCTATGGCATTTCAGTTAAAAATACATAATTGAGTTATGGCACAGTGAACATAAGACCATAGTTGGACCATGGCTGTAACATCCTTAAATTGGGGTCTCTGCATTTTGCATGTGTTTGCATTTGATGATATGTCTGCTGTGTTTATTTAGCATGTTTTGGGGTCTAGGCATGACCTCGGGATAGGCCTGGATCATGGCCAAAATTTTTGTTTTGGTACTTAGTAAGAGAGGGCTAAGGGAGTTAGGGGTTAAAAGAAATTCTTGGAGTGTTGTGACACAAGAATTACCTTGGTAATGTGGCAAAGGAGGCGCCACTAAGGTGTCAGGTAAGACACTGTTGGGAAGATATAGATCAAGCTGACAGATTTAAAATATGTGGAGAAGAGAGATTTTAGCTGGTGGACTCATTCAAACTCGTTTGAATAAGTGGAAGGGAGGATTTCGTGGAGAAAAAGGTGGAGTTGAGAGGAGAGTGTTCAGCTGAAATTGGTAAGGTGTTGGGCAAGTGAACAATTGGTTGTGGGGATTCATTTTGGTGGTGGCTGAATGTCTACGGTGGTTTAAGGGAGTATTTTGGCTAGTAAGGGGAAGGTCTTTCTCTTTTTGTTTAGTGTCAAAAGCCGAAACCCCATTTGCTTCTACTTTCTTTCTTTTTCGGCAACTCTTGTTATTGGCCGAACCACTTGTGCCATTTCATTTGAAGAACCGAAACCTCCTACCTTGCCAAACCCATCCTTGTTCACTTGCTTTCTCCCTATTTTGCTCAAGCTGAAACTTGACCCTCACATCTTCTTCTCCATTTTCTTTCTATTCCATTTTTCTCTTCACTCAAACCCATTTCCAAATCTATGCCTTCTTATTTCACTTCTCTTCCCCATCTTTTTCGAAACCAAACCATCACTTAAGCCGAATCTTGGTTCATCTTTCTTTTCCATCTCTACCACCTTCAAAAGCCGAAACCTTGTGAGTTCACTTCTTCTTCTCTTCTTTCAAGTTTTTGGCCGAATATCCTTGGCCTTACCTTCTTCTCTTTTCTCGTGATCTAGTCTCTATTGAAGTGCCAAATCTATCTGTTCCTTTTTGAGTCATAGCCGAATCTCTTGGTAAGTGACTTTCCTTCTATCTTCCCTTCTATTAAAGATCTGTATATTAAACTTCATTCTTGTTTCATGTTGATAGCTAAAACCCTAACATCACTAGGGGGAGTTCGAACTTTGGTGATTGGAGGCCGAACCTGTCAGTAAGGGAGGAGTGTTGCCGAATACTGTAGATCTTCGGGATTTGGCTAAGCGATCTAGGTAAGGGTTCTAACGTGTTTCAGATCTGTCTCTCATTCTTTTAAAAGCCGAAGGCTAATCATTTTTGTGTATTAGTGCTTGGCCGATTGCAAGGGAGGATCATCACGTAGCTTCGGGATTTGGTTGGAAACCAAATCAGCATTAAGGTAAGGTGTTATCTGTATGCGATATATCCTTCGGGATTTCTAGTTGAGCAGAATGGGCTTTTGGTTACTAACAAAGTGTTGGTCGATTATAGGAAGGGGGAAGGCAACGTTTTGGGATTTCGCTAGTTTTGCGTAGTTTCGGGATTTCGGTTAGATCAACGAATAGTCAGGTGTGTAACCTTACACACTTCATTAGTATTACATGTTATTGTGTTACTGTTAAAATCGATTAGCCATTGAAATCAGTGATTTTGCCTTGTGGGCATGAGCGTGGACTCCGGGTAAGTCCCTATTATGTGGTTTTTAATATACATTGTCATGTCACTGTTAAATGCTATGTTATGCTTTATTTGCATGATTACATGATATTATGCCACGTATGATATGGACATGATGATGGGATTGATGAGAGGAGGGGGAGGATTTATTTGGACTATCACCAGTGGTTGTGACCACACGATGGGTTGGCCCCGTCTTTGATACTATTATTTGTGACTAAGTTCCAGTGGTTTTGACCACATTTATGATATTTGTGAATACGGTCACCAGTGGTTTTGGCCACATATGGAAATTGTGACTCGTCCCAGTGGTTTGGTACCACAGTGGGTTGGCCCCACATGATTAATTGCGGGATTGTCATCAGTGGTTTTGACCACATGATGGGCTGGCCCCATCACTTGATTTGTGACTACGGTCACCAGTGGTTTTGACCACACCGATATATATATTTGTGACTTCGGTCACTAGTGGTTTTGACCACCAGTGGTTTTGACCACACGGGGTAGATAAATGAGATCAGATGGTTAGGTTTTGGGGTTGCATGATTTGCATGTTATACTGATGATTTGCGTAAGTGCTTGCACTATTGGGTTTGGGATTTATACACTGAGTCTCGGTGACTCACCCATTCCCTTATATTTTGCAGATGAGGCATAGATCGCGGATATGGAGCCGGGGAGGACTCGAGGTGGCCATGCATCTTAGTTTCAGTTTTGACTTTAAACTACTATTTCGGTTTTATTTGCTTTCTTTTGATTTGGTTTTTAACTTATAATAAGGCCGCTAAGTATTATTTTGGGTTTTTATTTCTTGATTATATTTTGATTATCTTATGCATGTGATTAACAATTTGATATCGCTTCAGTAACCGAGTAAAAAGCAACATTTTCAAAAACTATACTCTATTTTGGGATTTTCAAACGTTATCATCGGGTAACATTACTCACAAGGTAATAACATCGTTAACATGGATGACTTCAAACTTAAATTTTCAACGACTTCAAAAACAAATGAATTTAAACTTGACTATGCTCAACTCACTCGGTTTCTAATAAGTATCTACAGGTTTTCCAAAACTTATTTTCTAGATTTTAAAGCAACACTAAAACTATTTCAACATCATTTTATACGGGGTTTTCTAAACCTTAAAACGATAAAAGAGTTTTCAATAGTAATAAACCGGGAAACTTGCTTACTTCAAAACATTTTCACCCTGTATCATGCCAAATTCGGTCGTGGTGTGTTGACCGGGTTTGAAGTGTTACAATTTTGGTATTAGAGCCAGGTTGAACAGCTCGGCTGTGGGCCCAAGGTCTAAAAATATTTTAAAATAGATTGTGGAAAGGTTTTATGGGAAAAAGAATAGTGGTGAAAGGCATGGCACCGAGTCTCCGGCACCAATCTGCCCAGGTAAGTACCCCAAACTGTTGCTTTTTGATGATATGATTATGATGATATTGGCATGACTAAATAGTAGTAGGAACTACTGTAGATATTTGAACTATAGGATGGATGTACTCGCGAAACAATCCCTTATTAAACTTCTCATAAAACTGTGCCTTAATAGACAGTGGAATAAAAGTCTAACGCATAAAACTTTTAATCAGCTCGGATCGTATTGGTAGACATGAGTGCACGTGGACGTCGGCGTAACACTCGTGGACAAGGTAGGGGTAGGATGACGGTCTCGGAATCGGTAGGGTCTGGTCATGGATCGGGGAATGAGGTACCACCGCCGCCAGCTATGAGTGCGGAACATCAGGACCAGACTGGTGATGACGCAGTGTCGCAGGCAATGTTGCGTGTGTTAGAGAGGGTTGCTAGTGCAGGCGTCGGAGCAGGGGTTCGAAAATCTGTGCTCGAACGACTCCGGGCTAATGGTGCCGAGGTGTTTAGAGGTATATCCAGTGTGGCTTCCAGTACGGCGGAATATTGGTTGGAGGCGAAAGAACGTATTATGGATGATCTAGACTTCTTGGCTGAGGAGAAGTTGAAGGGGGTAGTATCTTTATTGCGAGATGAGTCATATTAGTGGTGGCTCATAGTTAGGGAGCAATGGCGGATGACCTTACTTGGGAATTCTTTAGGGCAGCCTATCAGAGGAAATACATAGGGGCTAGTTACATTGATGCGCAGCGCAAGGCATTCCTGAACATAGACCAAGGTAATAAGACTGTATCGGAATATGAGGCGAAATTCCTTCGGCTGAGTCGCTATGCACGTGGTATTGTGGGGACGGACCATGAGCGCTGTGTCAGATTTGAGGATGGGCTGAGAGACGAGCTGCGGATGTTAATTGCCCCACAACAGGAAAGAGAGTTTGCGTTCTTAGTGGAAAAGGCCAAAGTTGCTGAGGAAGTGAAACAGTCGGTAAGACAGAATCAGGATAAGGGTTGGAACAAAAAGAATTCTGGATCATCTGGGTCTACCGGGAATCAGTAGAAATGGGGTAGATTTAGTGGGCCGAATCAAGCTGCCAGGCCTGCTGCTGCTAATACTCAGTGGTCGCCACGGTGTGCTCGGTGTGGAAAGTCTCACACGGGGGAATGCTGGACTGGAAACAGAGGATGCTTTGAGTGTGGATCGATGGGGCATCGAGTGAGGGATTGTCCACAGAGGTCAGCTAGGTTGCGATCCGGATCTAAATCGCATACACGTCGTCGAGGGATGGTCGCACCTCGGAGGGGCCGTGGTGCAGTCAGGGGAGGTAATGGATCGGGTAGAGGCCGTGGAGCACCGGGCAGAGGTGCAGCTGGTACAGAGGCGAGACAGCTTGGATTGGTCTATGCAGCGAGGCGTCGAGAGGAGGGCGACGCACCGAGCATCATAACCGGTATGTTCTTAATCTTTGGACTACCTTATAATGTTTTGATAGATGTGGGATCGACGTACTCGTATGTAGCCAGTAGCATAGTGGAAACCATGAACTTAGACTCTGAGATTACTTCTAGGAAGTTGACAGTGATAAGCCTTCTAGGTCACTTAGTAGAAGTAAATAAACTGTATAGGGATGTACCCCTAGAACTTTAAGGGGTCGTCTTTTTGGCTGACTTGATGGAACTGTCGTTTGGGGAGTTCGATCTGATTCTTGGGATGGATTGGCTGGTGAAGTATCAAGTCGGTTTGGATTGCGTAGCTAAGCGCATGGTGTTGAAGACAGTGGAAGGCGAAGAGGTGGTGATGGTAGGTAATAGGAGGGATTACCTATCCAATGTGGTCTTTGCGCTGAAGGCGGAGAAAACGGTAAGGAAGGGTTGTGAGGCATTCATGGTACATGTTTGTGCTCTGGAAGCCAATGATTCAGCTGTGGAGAGTGTCCGAACCATGAGGGAATTTGCTGATGTATTCCCAGAGGAACTTTCAGGTGTGCCTCTGGACCGTGAAGTTGAGTTCAGTATAGATCTACTGCCAGGAACCACGCCAGTGTCTATTGCTCCATATAGGATGGCGCCAAAGGAATTGGTGGAGTTAAAGGCGCAGATTCATGAATTGTTGGACAGGGGTTTCATCCGGCCGAGTATATCTCCTTGGGGAGCGCCTGTGCTCTTTGTTAAGAAGAAAGACGGTACAATGCGGATGTGTATAGACTACCGCCAGCTGAATAAGTTGACAATAAAGAACAAGTATCCGTTACCCAGGATTGACGACTTGTTTGATCAACTTAAGGGTGCATCGATTTTCTCTAAGATCGATCTTAGGTCGGGGTATCATCAACTCAAAGTGAAGGAGGCTGATATTCATAAGACAACGTTTCGTACTCGGTATGGGCATTACGAGTTTCTGGTGATGCCGTTCGGGTTGACTAATGCACCGGTAGCATTCATGGATATGATGAATCGGGTGTTTCAGCCGTATTTGGATCAATTTGTCGTAGTGTTTATAGACGACATCTTGGTGTACTCGAAATCTGAGGAAGAACATGACGCGCATCTTCTGGTGGTTCTACAGGTTTTGAGGGAGAAGCAGTTATTCGCCAAATTTAGTAAGTGCGAATTTTGGCTTAAGGAGGTAATTTTTTTGGGTCATGTGGTATCAGCTGAAGGGATTAGGGTGGATCCTTGTAAGATCGAAGCGGTGTTGGATTGGAAACCACCTAAGTCAATTGCAGAGATACGGAGTTTTCTGGGTTTGGCAGGATACTACAGAAGGTTTGTGGAAGGTTTTTTTTAATCGCAGCGCCGTTGACTAAGTTGTTGAGAAAAGGGGTTCCGTTTGTGTGGTCTGAGAAATAGCAAGAAAGTTTTGACAAGTTGAAGAAGATTTTGACTGAAGCTCCGGTTTTAATTCAGCCTGAGGCGGGGAAGGAATTCACAGTCTATTGTGATGCATCACATACTGGCTTAGGGTATGTGCTGATGCAAGACAGGAAAGTGGTGGCATATGCATCTCGACAGTTGAGGCTTCATAAGGGTAACTATCTGAGACATGACTTGGAATTGGCTGCAGTGGTTTTCGCCTTGAAGATTTGGAGGTATTACTTGTATGAGTAAAAGTCGATAGTTTACACGGATCACAAGAGTCTGAAGTACCTCTTGACTCAGAAGGATTTAAATTTGAGGTAACGAAGGTGGATCGAGTTGTTGAAGGACTACGACTGCTCGATTGAGTACCATCCGGGTAAGGCTAACGTAGTAGCTGATGCGTTGAGGCGTAAGGTGGTAGCGGACTTGCGAGCGATGTTTGCTCACCTTAGTCTATATGACAACGGGTGTCTTTTGGCAGAATTGCAGGTAAAGCCGAATTGGATTGATCAGGTTAAGGAGAAGCAGCTGACAGATGAGGTTTTGAGTGCTCGGAGGTTACAAGTGCAGAATGGTGAGTCGGAGGGTTATAGTTTGGGCAGTGATGGAGTACTGTGTTTTCAAGGGAATGTATGTATGCTAAGGGACGTTGAGTTGAGACAGCAGATTCTTCAGGAAGCTCATAGCAGCCCATACGCTATGCATCCTAGAGGCAGTAAGAAGTATTGCGATTTGAGGGAACAGTTCTGGTGGCCAGGTCTTAAGCGGGAAGTAACAAAGTTTGTGGGCAAGTGTTTGACATGTCAGCAAGTTAAAGTTGAGCATCAGGGCTGTTGCAGTTGGTAAAGATTCCGCAGTAGAAGTGGGAAAGGATTACGATGGACTTCGTTAGCAGGCTTTCCCTTATGCCTAGTAAGAAGGATTTAGTTTGGGTGATTGTAGACCATTTGACTAAATTAGCTCATTTCATACCAGTAAGGGTTGATCATTCGCTCTAGAAATTAGCCGAGTTTTATGTGGCAGAGGTAGTAAGGTTGCATGGAGTGCCTGTGTCAATCATTTCGGATAGGGATCCCAGGTTCACGTCGAGGTTCTAGAAAGCTTTGCATCAGGCGTTGGGGACGAGGTTGGATTTCAGCACGGCTTTTCATCCGTAGTCTGATGAACAGTCTGAAAGGGTAATTCAGATTCTAGAGGACATGTTAAGGGGATGTGTTCTGGATTTCAGTGGTAGTTGGGAGGAGTATCTACCATTGGCAGAGTTCGCTTATAACAACAGTTATCAAGCGAGTATACAGATGGCACCATATGAGGCACTATATGGACGAAAATGTCATACTCCTACATGTTGGACAGAACTGGGTGAGCGACAGATGTTGGGTCCGGAGTTGGTGGCAGAAATAGAGGATAAGGTTAAGGTGATTCGGGCTCGTCTTAAGGAAGCGTTAGACAGGCAGAAGTCTTACGCCGATCTTAAGTGCAGGGATATAGAGTGTGCAGTGGGTGATAAGGTCTTTCTGAAAGTATCGCCATGGAAGAAAGTGTTGAGATTTGGGCGAAAAGGGAAGCTAAGCCCTAGGTTTATCAGGCCGTATACGGTGTTGGAGCAAGAGGGACCGGTAGCTTATCAGCTCGAGTTACCAGCAGAGTTAAGTCAGATTCACGACGTCTTTCATGTTTCCATGCTTAGGCGCTATCGATCAGACCCGTCGCATGTTGTGCCAGTTGCGGAGATAGAGGTAAACTCAGACTTATCTTTTGAGGAGGAACCAGTATGGATCTTGGATCAGGATGTCAAAGTTCTGCCTCAGAGGTCAGTTCCCTTGGTGAAAGTATTATGGCGGAACCATGGTACGGAGGAGGCCACATCGGAACTAGAGGATGTGATGCGGCAGCAATACCCTCAACTTTTCTGACCAGGTAATTTCGAGGCCGAAATTATTTTTAATGGGGGAAGAAATGTAACATTCTTAAATTGGGGTCTCTACATTTTTCATGTGTTTGTATTTGATGATATGTCTACTGTGTTCGTTTAGCATGTTTTGGGGTCTAGGCATGACCTCAAGATAAGCCTGGGTCATGGCCAAAATTTTCGTTTTGGTACTTAGTAAGAGAGAGCTAAAGGAGTTAGGGGTTAAAAGAAATTCTTGGAGTGTTGTGACACAAGAATTATCTTGGTAAAGTGGCAAAGGAGGCGCCACTAAGGTGTCAGGAGAGTGACGCCACATGCAGGGAAGGAGTGCTTGGGTTCGAGCTGCAGAAATCCCTTTCTGCTTATTATTTTTCACGCCAAGGAAGGGGAGGTGGAGTGCTCAGGTAGGACTCTGTTGGGAAGATATGGATCAAGCCGACAGATTTAAAATATGTGGAGAAGAGAGATTTTAGCTGGTGAACTCATTCAAACTCGTTTGAATGAGTGGAAGGGAGGATTTCGTGGAGAAAAAGGTGGAGTTGAGTGGAGAGTGTTCAGCCGAAATTGGTAAGGTGTTGGGCAAGTGAACAATCGGTTGTGGGGATTCATTTTCGTGGTGGCCGAATGTCTATGGTGGTTTAAGGGAGTATTCGAACTAGTAAGGGGAAGGTCTTTCTCTTTTCGTTTAGTGTCAAAAGTTGAAACCCCATTTGCTTCTGCTTTCTTTCTTTTTCGGCAACTCTTGTTATTGGCCGAACCACTTGTGCCATTTCATTTGAAGAACCGAAACCTCCTACCTTGCCAAATCCATCCTTGTTCACTTGCTTTCTCCCTATTTTGCTCAAGCCGAAACTTGACCCTCACATCTTCTTCTCTATTTTCTTTCTATTCCATTTTTCTCTTCTCTCTAACCCATTGCCGAATCTATCCCCTCTTATTTCACTTCTCTTCCCCATCTTTTTCGAAACCAAACCATCACTTAAGATGAATCTTGGTTCATCTTTCTTCTCCATCTTTACCATCTTCAAAAGCCAAAACCTTGTGAGTTCTCTTCTTCTTCTCTTCTTTCAAGTGTTTGGCCAAATATCCTTGGCCTTATCTTCTTCTCTTTTCGCGTGATTTAGTCTCCATTGAAGTGCCGAATCTATCTGTTCCTTTTTGAGTCATAGCCGAATCTCTTGGTAAGAGACTTCTCTTCTATCTTCCCTACTATTAACGATCTGTATATTAAACTTCATTCTTGTTTCATGTTGATAGTCGAAACCCCTAACATCACTAGGGGGAGTGTCGAACTTTGGTGATTGGAGGCCGAACCTGTTAGTAAGGGAGGAGTGTTGCCGAATACTGTAGATCTTTGGGATTTGGCTAAGCGATCTAGGTAAGGGTTCTAACGTGTTTCGGATCCGTCTCTCATTCTTTTAAAAGCCGAAGGCTAATCATTTTTGTGTATTAGTGCTTGGCCGATTGCAAGGGAGGATCATCACGTAGCTTCGGGATTTGGTTGGAAACCAAATCAGCATTAAGGTAAGGTGTTATTTGCATGCGATATATCCTTCAGGATTTGTAGTTGAGCCGAATGGACTTTTGGTTACTAACAAAGTGTTGGCCGATTGTAGGAAGGGGGAAGGCAACGTTTTAGGATTTTGCTAGTTTCGCGTAGTTTCGCGTAGTTTCGGGATTTCACTTAGATCTACGAATAGTCAGGTGTGTAACCTTACACACTTCATTAGTATTATATGTTATTGTGTTATTGTTAAAACCGATTAGCCATTGAAATCAGTGATTTTGCCTTGTGGGCATGAGCGTGGACTCCGGGTAAGTCCCCTGTTATGTGGTTTTTGATATACATCGTCATGTCACTGTTAAATGCTATGCTATACGTTATTTGCATGATTACATGATAGTATGCCACATGTGATATGGACATGATGATGGGATTGATGAGAGGAGGGGGAGGATTTATTTGGACTGTCACCAGTGGTTTTGACCACATGACGGGTTGGCCCCGTCTTTGATACTATTATTTGTGATAAGTCCCTATGGTTTTGACCACTAGTGGTTTTGACCACATTTATGATATTTGTGACCACGGTCACCAGTGGTTTTGACCACATATGGAAATTGTGACTCGTCCCAGTGGTTTGGTACCACAGTGGGTTGGCCCCACATGATTAATTACGGGATTGTCATCAGTGGTTTTGACCACACGATGGGTTGGCCCCATCACTTGATTTGTGACTACGGTCACTAGTGGTTTTGACCACACCGATATATATATTTGTGACTTCGGTCACTAGTGGTTTTGACCACCAGTGGTTTTGACCACACGGGGTAGATAAAGGAGATCAGATGGTTAGGTTATGGGGTTGTATGATTTGCATGTTATACTGATGATTTGCGTAAGTGCTTGCACTATCGGGTTAGGGATTTATACAATGAGTCTCGGTGACTCACCCCTTCCCTTATATTTTGCAGATGAGGCATAGATCGCGGATATGGAGTCGGGGAGGACTCGAGGTGGCCATGCATCTTAGTTTTGGTTTTGACTTTAAACTACTATTTCGGTTTTATTTGCTTTTTTTGATTTGGTTTTTAACTTGTAATAAGGTCGCTAAGTATTATTTTGGGTTTTTATTTCTTGATTATATTTTGATTATCTTATGCATGTGATTAACAATTTGATATCGCTTAAGTAACCGGGTAAAAAGCAACGTTTTCAAAAACTATACTCTATTTCGGGATTTTCAAACGTTATCATCGGGTAACATTACTCACAAGGTAATAACATCGTTAACATGAATGACTTCAAACTTAAATTTTCAACGACTTCAAAAACAAATGATTTTAAACTTGACTATGCTCAACTCACTCAGTTTTTAATAAGTATCTACAGATTTTCCAAAACTTATTTTTCGGATTTTAAAGCAACACTAAAACAATTTCAACATCACTTTATATGGGGTTTTCTAAACCTTAAAACGATAAAAGAGTTTTCAATAGTAATAAACCGGGAAACTTGCTTTCTTCAAAACGTTTTCACCCTGTATCATGCCAAATTCGGTCGTGGTGTGTTGACCGGGTTTGGGGTGTTACAATGGCAGTAAGTGTACATGTATAAGACCATAACTGTTATGGCATCATGACTGTAAGACCATGGCAGGGCCATGACAATATTCGTATAAGACCATAGTTGAACTATGGCATAAAGAAAACAATATACTCAGATCCGTAAGACGTTCTTTAATTTGACAAAGATTGGTAAGTGGCATATGAAATTAATATTGAATAACTTATGGTTATCATTGGTATTGATCTGGAATAAGTGTACTCATTGATATTTAAGTGATTCAACTGGCAAAGTTCTGATATGAGACAACATGAGTTTGAAATGAATTATTACCGGTATATACCTGAAATACATGGAAATGATGGTACATGAAATATTGATATAATGAAATGAATGACATATGTTTATGAAGAAATGGAAAAAGATGATATGTATCATAACATGTAGATATGTGATAATCTTTAATATGTTGATACAAAGAAATTATGTATGTGGTGATGAGTAATAAACTCAAGTGTAACATGTCGAGAAAATAAATTTATCAATGTTGAATTTATATGTAATATGTGCAAGTACGCTAACCAGTATTATTGCTTAATACTTAGATAAATGCCAAGCTATTGGTCGGATGGTGATATGTTTATTTATATGATGCATTGAAATGGTAAGTATTTAAGTGAAAATTGCTAGTGTTCATGAAAGAGTGGTAAGGTTTAAATTATACAATTTTTTATGAAATGACTTATCATGTGATCAATTCGAAAAAGACTTTGGCTAAATGCATTAGCTTGTTACCATGGTTGAATGATATGTTTATGACTTGTGTGTCATGCATTGGAATAAGTGTGGAAAGTAAAGAAATACAAATGAAAATAAAGAAACCTGTAAGAGTTAAAGTTATTTAAAATCTTACTAAGCTTGGGATAATATGAATAAGTGATGTTGTGTATTTATTCACCTTGTGAGTGGATGAATATAACTTCATGAGTATTGCAGTATCAATTTTGAATTAGTCCTGATATGTTTCTAATACATATATTTTGGGCCTCGATGGATCAAGTAAGGGACATTATGATTAAATTTGATTGATTTCAAGTATGATTGTTATATGAAGTGAAATTTCAGTTAAATGATCTGTAAATTTTGGTAATGCTCTAAAACCCTATTCTGGCAACGGATATGGGTTAGGGGTGTTACAAAAAGATTATTAGTTTGAAGGTTTTTCTTTCATCTTTTAGTTTAGGTTAGCCGTAGGATTTAGCTTTCTAAAACATCTTTATTTTCCGTGTATTGTCTTAGTTAGTTAAGTTAGTTTTTTACTGTAGGTAAGTGTTGTTTATCTTTAAATCCTTAACTTTACATTGTATTTTCATTTCCATCCATAACTTTTAATATAGTTTAGTTTCATTTTCAGTTTCTTAGATAAAAATCTGATCATTTATATTTTTCTTCCTCACTATTTCTACCATTTATGTTTTTGTAACACCTCTAACCCGTAACCATCGCCGGTCTAGGGTTAAGAAGCGTTACCAGGCATAACGGAACTTTTACGATCACTTCTCAAGCATAAATACATCATCATCATATCATAGCAAATCATATATATAGAGTCCCTTTAAAAGATCTACGAGACCTTAAACATGCTTTAGGAAGGGATCGGGACTAAACCGAGCACATACAAATTTTTTTCGAAACTTAAACATTTTTCAAAGTTACAGAGGTCACACGCCAGTGTGGGCAGGCCGTGTGCCTCACATGGCATCAGACACACCCGTGTGTCCAAGCCATGACGAAACAGGGTATACATACTGACTTGTCCACACGGCCACAAGACACGCCCGTGTTCTAGGTCGTGTGGAATTTAGGGGGTTACTGACTTGCTCACATGGCCAGTCACATGCCCGTGTGTCCAGCCCGTGTGCGAGTCTGACTTATTTCAAAATGCAACCTCAAGAGACATGGTCGAAACACATGCCCGTGTGCTCAACCGTGTTGGAAAATATAGGCCATTTGCAAGGCCAATTTGCCATCCAAACTTTGGGTCACACCTACAAGCATCAAGCCATTCTAAATTCATATCTCAAATGCATCCAAAACATATACCATTTAACCTTTAACTATGTCACTTATTTCTACATTCAATTCAAGCTCAAGCATATTAATCCAAAGTATCAACTTCACATCAAGCACATAAATTCCATTCATCATTTAATCCTTACCAATTCTTAGTATTTCTCATCATATCAATATCCCAAATCAACCTATTCAAGCATGAAACATACCACTTACATATCACCAAAACATATCAATATGATCATTCTCACAACATCACATATACACCTTATAACTATCATTTTCACATATTCGAAACACATACCAAAGTCATTCAACTATCAAGCCATATCACATGGCAAGAACTATATATCTCAAAAAATTCCATAATCACTAGCCTATACATGTCATATACCAAATATACAACTTCCATAAGTACCAAAATAGATAGGCGATAGTGTGATTGAGTCACTGACGATCCCCGAATCTGAGCTAGCTGTAATGACACTATAAAACAGAGATAGACTTCACACAGTAACCTTTAAAGCTTAGTAAGTTTGTAATATAGTACAAGTAGCTCAAACTTTTAAATCTAATATGCAAAATTTAACTAACATATAGATTATTTCTCATCACTATTCAATTTCATCCAAGGCCATTACTAACATTCATACCACATCCCAAGATTTATATACAAGTAATTATAAATGCTTCATAATCTAATCCTCCTTTACTTTTCATTCACATACTCAACCATCTATTTCATACACGAAGTAACCAACCACATAGGTTCTGTACATACCTGTTGCATCATATATTCAGTTATCACATATATCACATAATAATGCGGATTACTCGCACACTTAGTGTCGATTACTTAGCTGAGACTTTAATATCATCACACACTTAGGGCCTTTAAATTAAACTAAATTTGGCTCGGTATCGCACAGTGCCAACTAATATAGTCGATGCTTTCTTTATCTCGCACACATAGTGCCATTCACCATTGTATCAATTCTATTTATGCACACTTAGTGTCACATCTCTTCAAACTCACATTTAGCATTACTAACTTATCAACCACATTTTGATTCATTATATAACATGTGAACATAATTAAAATAATTCATATTACACACGAACTTACCTCCGACGTAAAATTAACGATTCAAGTCGATCAATCGAGCACTTTGTTCTTGCCTTGATCTAAGTCCGAATTTCTCTTTTCTTGATCTATACATATTCAAATTTAGCTCATTCATTTACCAAATCAGTCAATTCAATCCAAATATACATATTTAAGGCATTTTACAAAATAGACCTTGTAACATCCTGAATTTTTGGGCCCATGCGTTTAAAGGGTGGATATGTGTAATGAGTTAAGTTGAGCATTAGGGGTTCAAAATGGGCTCAGGTTTGGGCCGAGGCTGTAGTTAAAATTCTTGCTTGAACACTTTAGAGGAAAGCTTGTTAAGTTAGGGCATAAAAGATATTAGTTGTGTTTTAAAACACAAATGGGCTTGTGGCCCACTGGCAAAATGGCGCCATTAAGAGGGAAGGAAGTTGGCTTCAATTGAAGGTCCAAGGTTCGAGTTGCCTGGTACCTTTTATTTTAAATATTTTCGGCATTTATAGGAGCAGTAGTGGAGTTTGGCAATGATGCTTAAATTTAGGAATTTATTTAACCTGATAATAAGGTGGATAATGTGCTGATAAAGGAAGGAATAGGTAGTGTTATCCATGACACTGTGGATGAGTAGTCAGATGAGGATAAGGAAAGAATCAAGGAGTTGTCTGCAAGGCTAGGTGGTGGCTGAAATTTTGACTCTAAGAGGGGGGAAAAAAATTGGTTTCTATTTGCCATAGGGGGTGCCGAATTTTCCCAATTATTTGTTTAGTTTTTAGTTATCAGGAAGGGCACTTCCGAGATTTAATAAGTAAGTGCCAAAATTCTCTATAAATAGGGGTAGTATCTTTTCAATTTCGGCATTTGAACCATATTCTTTTCTTCATTCTCAGTGCCGAAACCCTCAGCCATTCTCTGCAACCTTTCCTTTTAATTTCTTCTAAAAGCCGAAACCTCATAATTCTTTTTCTACATTCTTTTCTTTTGATCTTTGCTGAAGCTGAACCTACTTGTAGTCTGCCGAAATTCTCTTTTCTTCTTCCTGCCGATTTCTTCATTAAAAGCTGAATCTCCATAAATTTCTTCGAATCATCTTCTCTTCCTGATTTTCACAAAAAGCTGAAATCCTCTGGGAGTAGCCGAATCTTCTCTAGTAAGGTGAGTGTCGACTCTTGTTATTCCTTAAGATCTCTTTCAGTTTTTGGAAGACAAAGCCAAAAGGCTAATGGTTTAATGGTTTTTTGTATTTTCTTGGGTGACATCGGGAATGGAAGAAGATCATCTAGACCTAAAAGCCGAAAATCGTTAGTCTCTAATTTCGAGAATTCAAGGTAAGGGGTTCTCTTTAGATCTCCGTTAGATTCGCTATCGTATTTATGATCTTAACCATATGTTATGGTTTAACAAACCTATTTCGTCATAGTAGTTTTGACAAGGACTTTTTGATGGAATCAAATATGGATCAAGCAAAGGAGAGGATTGGGTTCGTAAACCCAATCCCTAAGTTTATGAAACGAGCGGTGTCTACTGTTCGAGATTGGCCACCGGGTTATGGACCGGCTTCTGAACAACACCTTAGGTAGATAGCGGTGGTGTTGGCTACGGATAGCGTCAACATAGGCAGTATCATCTTGTCGGTAATCAGGTGTGTAGATCTCTAACACAGTTTTTAACTGTAATTTATATGTTGTGGGCTAGAAGTCGGAAAGAGGCTGTGTAGACAGTCGAATAAAATCCGAAAAAGGGTTTGCAAAGGATGCCAGGTACGTAATCATAGAAACCTCTCTATGAGTATCGATATATGTGAAAGCTTGTTTTCTTGTTTTCAAGTATGTATGCATGGGGCGGGACTATGATACTAAAGGGGAAGTGTATGATAGGTCACTTGGTGATCGGTGGATAAACCACAAATTCAAATGTTAGGTCACATAATGATCGGTGGCTATGCCAAGTTTAATGATTCCTGACTAATAGGAATAGGCAGTACGGCTGTTGTTATGGTGTGTAGCGGATGGAGGGTTCATTGTAGAAATCCCCGAGGTGTGATGGTTGGTACGGGTTTGTAACATCTAAGATTTAGGGGTTATGCATTTGATGCATAATTCATGAGCCAGTAGGCTTGGAGTGTGTTTAGAAGTGTTTGAGGAGTTTTGAGAACTCTAGGATAAAAGGGAATGCTTTGGAAATTATTGGTTTTTAAGTTTAAAAAGAGGGGCTAAGCTAAGGAGGCTTTAAGAGGAATTGTGGGGGGAGTTATGACACAAAAAGGGAAGTAGTAAAGTGGCAATGGAGCGCCTAGGTGCAAGGGAGGAGAGGTTGCGTCAGCAAGGAGACTCAAGGGAGGAGGTTCAAATCAAGTTGGCAGCATGGGAGTGTGTTTTATTTTTACTGATTGGCATCAAGAGAGGGGGAAGGAGTTGGACGGCTTGGGGACTTTGGAAAAGATGAAGATAAGCCTTGGTTTTATTTTGAAATTCGGCTAGATGAGAAGAGATAATGTTGACTTATTCAATTTATTTTGAATGAGTAACTTAGAGAGAAAATATGAGAGAAATATGGGATTGAGAGGGGGATGAGCAATGGCCGAATGTGGGACTCTTTGGTTTGTAAATTTTCGGCTTTGATGTGTGTAGGAAGTATGTGTGCTAAAATTGGGTAGTATAAGTAGGGGTGCTCATCTTTTGGCCATTCTTTTCTCCATTTATTTTCTTTTTGCCAAAAATTGTTCCTCACTCTCTCTTTGTGTCGAATTTCCTCACTTTCTCTACCTATTATTTTCTTTCTTTCAACCCAAATTCTACACTTTTTCTTGTATAGCCAAATATCCCTTGTCATTTGGAACCTTAACCAAACCTGATAAGCCTCTTTCTCTCTTTTCGTTGTTTGGCACCTTAAAGAAACACCATAGCCGAATACACTTTTCTCTTCTGAGGCCGAATCTTCCTTTCATATTTCTTTCCTCTTTGCTCTTTTAGAAAGCTGATCAAACTGCTCCTGGTAGGGAGCCTTAGCCGAATCTATTAGAGCCTGTAGAGGGAGAAGTGTCAACATTCTTTTCCATCAATCCTCCAATCGGTTTGGACTAGCGTGGTAAGGGAATTCTTCTTTAACAATCGGTTTGGCTTCCTTCATTTCGTGTGCCAAAATCAATGGTTAGGCCTTGGTTTAAGCATGGCCGAATATTCATAGTGCCTTAGTAATATGTTCCTTTGTTGTAGCCGACGTTAAGAAGCATCAAAGGAGTCTCTCGGGATTTGGTTCATCAAGGTAAGTGATATGTACTATTCGGCCAAGGGCCATGTTCATGGATTATTGCTGATAGCTGTTTCTAATAGTTATTAAGCAGGGATGTCGACAATTTAAGGAGCAAGCAAGTATTCGGGTTTTAGGTAAGTTAGGTAGGTGGTTTGTGATAATCGGCCGTAGGCCATCTTCGGTATTTAAGTGTGACCGATTCTGTCTATGATGTTTAAGGGCCAAATCGACAGGGACAAAGGAGAAGTCTCGAGTTTCGATTTCGTTTTGGTAAGGATGTTAAGTTGTAGTTTATTCGATTAAGATCTCGTATATTGATGATTAACCGAATGTTCTGATTAAGTGACTTTCGATGGACGTGGGAACCAGTCAAGAAGGTAAAGGGGTAGTCCCTATCCCTAAGTTTAAGAAGAGGTCCGTCTCTGCAGTTCGTGATTGGCCACCGGGGTGTAGGCCAGCAGCAGGGGAAAGCTATAGGCAGATAGCGGTAGTTTCACTTAGTGATAGCATCGGGATCGAGAGTGTAGCGCTTCAAGTTATCAGGTGTGTGGTTAGCCTGCTGTTTTCTGGGATATATGTATATTTGCATGTGTTGTGTGTGATTAACCCACCGTTTTCCGGGTTTATGATTATGTTTGCATGTGTTATGTGTATGCTAATAAGTGCAGTGGCAATTATGAGATGGATACCCTAAAAGGGGTTTGTCGATAATCAGGTCAGTATCAAATCTGATGGAAATATGGTTATTAATGTGTATATGTGTGAATATGCCAATAAGAATATGTTTGTATGCTGAATAACATGTACATGCATTATTATATGTGCGGGATATGAATACGAATGAAGGTACGGGTGTACATTTATGTAGGTGGTTTGATGTTAGCCATGAGCTACATCGAGGATTGGCGCTGACTGAGGTCGCGTTGTGGATTAACTGTAATTTATTTCATGTGGCTTGATGAGTGGCTCTGTGCCTCATCGTGGTTGATATAGGCTTTGTGCCATATCGTGGTTTGATGAGTGGCTATGTGCCTCATCGTGGATTGATGTTAGTTACGAGCTACATCGTGGACGGCATTAATTGCCAAATTGGTGTATAGCGGTTGGAGGGTGATTTAGTAATCCCCTGGTGTGTGGTGGCCGGATACGGGGGTGTGTAGAGGATGGACCCTAGGATTGGGTTGGGTGCACTTTGCATATTCATGTATTGAAATGTGGTATGGAATATGGGCCAAGCCCAAAATGTGGAATCATGTGGTTAATTACCTTATTATCCAAAATATGGTATGGAATATGGGCCAAGCCCAATATGTGGAATTATGTGGATAACTTGCCTTATTATCTGAAATGTGGTTTAATGTGGTTGTGGGCTAAGCCCATGTGGGTAGAATCCAGTGGACTAATTACACACTGAGTCTGTATGACTCACGCCAAATTTTTACCAACATCGCAGGTGATACGTGAATCTTGGACCGGGTTGGAGAGGATGCAAGGTGGCCATGCAGAAGACATTTTTATTTGTTTTACGCATTTATAATTCAGTACTTTTGATTAATTATTTATTGTAATAAGGGCCACTTAGAGTACTTGAAGTTTATTATTAAGTTTTAGTTGGATTGACGATTAAATTACTATTTGGAAATGATTTTATATTCAGCAACTTATATCTTAAAATATATATACTAAGGTTTTAAACCCGGATATTTTTGTAACAATCAAACTTTTACTTGGCATTTTAAATATATAATGTTTTACAAATCACAACAAATTTTCATGTTTTCACCCGTACGACAAAATCTTTTCAAACGTTTTCTCAGTGACATACCAGATCAGGTCAAGGCTCGTGGGCCGGGTTTGGGGTGTTACAGGGTTGGTGTGTAGAGGATGGAATTCTAGGATGGGTTGGGCTATTCATCATTTATTATTTATCTTGTGATTATGATTGTTGCCTTTATGTATGAGACAGGGCTTATAATGTGTTTGTGGGCCTCAGGTCATTGTGTTTCAGGATTTACACATTGAGTCTTGGTGACTCACCCTTTCATTTTTTTCTACTCTTTCAGATGAGCAGTAGATCGTGGACATGGGAGCCGAGACGGGCTCGAGGGGCCATCAAGTTATTTGTTTTTACACTTTTTGTTTTATTTTAAGTTTTAATTTTGGAATTATTGGATGTAATAAGGCCTCCATAGCTTAGGATATAAGTTGATACATGCTAATGTTTATTTTTTTTTATTATTCATGATTAAAGACTTATGTTTTACAAAAATTAAAATGGGATATCTAAACACTATTTAAATAACACTTATTTGAAAAGGTAAATTACAAAGATTTTCTACAAGTTGCACCTATTTAACAAATATCTACAAAAACGAACTAAGTTTTACAAAGCCCTTTTAACGAAAGGTTTTTAACATCAAACCCGTAGCATACAGGATCTGGTCGTGACGCATGCTTTGAAGATTTGGAGGCATTATCTATACGGGGAGAAATCTGTCATATACACCGATCATAAGAGTTTAAAGTATCTTTTGATTCAGAAGGAGCTAAATTTAAGGCAGAGGAGGTGGATCGAGTTGTTAAAGGATTATGATTGCTCGATTGAGTATCACCCGGGTAAGGCTAACGTGGTGGCATATGCTTTAAGTCGTAAAGTAGTCTCTGACTTAAGAGCAATGTTTGCTCACCTTAGTCTATACGAGGATGGGAGCTTATTAGCTGAACTCCAAGTGAAACCCTCTTGGGTCAGTCAGGTGAAGGAGAGGCAACAGACCGATGAGTTGCTAAAGGGGAGGTTGCAGCTAATCTCAAAGGATGGGCCAACAGAATTCAGTATGAATGAGGAAGGGTTGTTATGTTTTTGAGGGAGAGTTTGCATGCCAAAAGATCTGGAGTTGAGGCATAGGATTTTGCATGTAGCGCATGGTGGTGCATACGCTGTGCACCTTGGAGGAAGTAAGATGTTTCTGAATTTGCGAGATTAGTTCTGGTGGCTTTGAAGCAAGAGGTAACTGAATTGGTGGGTAAGTGTTTGACCTGTTAGTAGGTAAATTACCATCGGGGTTATTGCAGCCGGTGAAGATTCCACAATGGAAGTGGGAAAGAATCACCATGGACTTTGTTAGTGGGCTACCCCTCACGCCTACTAAGAAAGATTTGGTTTGGGTGATTGTGGATCACTTGACGAAGTCTGCTCACTTCATACCAGTACGGGTCGATTACTCCTTGCAGAAATTGGCTAAGCTGTACATAGCGGAGGTGGTGAGGTTGCATAGAGTACCAGTATCGATCATATCAGATAGGGACCCTAGGTTCACCTTACAATTTTGGAAGGCGTTGCATCAGTCTTTGGGTGCGGTTGGATTTCAAGATCTGATGTTCCATCCTCAGACCGATGGACAGTCTGAACGAGTAATTCAGATCTTGGAGGACATGCTGAGAGGATGTGTCATTGATTTCAGGGGTAGTTGGGAAGAATTTCTGCCATTAGCGGAGTTTGCCTACAACAACAGTTACCAGTCTAGTATTCAGATGGCGCCCTATAAGGCTTTGTACGGGCGGAAGTGTCGTACTCCTACCTGTTGGACGGAATTAGAGGAACATCGAATTTTGGGTCCAGAGTTGGTGACTGAGACAGAAAAGAAGGTTGAGTTAATTCGAGCGCGATTAAAGGAAGTGTCAGACAGGCAGAAGTCCTATGCTGATTTAAAGCATAGGGACATCGAATTTGTAGTAGGTGACAAGGTTTTCTTGAAGGTATCACCTTGGAAGAAGGTACTAAGGTTTGGACGGAAGGGTAAGTTAAGTCCCAGATTTATCGGACCATACCGGGTGTTGAAGCGAGTAAGACCAGTAGCCTACCAGCTGGAGTTACCCCCAGAGTTAAGTCAAATTCACGATGTATTTCATGTCTCTATGCTGAGACGATACCGTTTGGATCCATCTCATGTAGTGCCTGTGGAGGAAACAGAGGTAGGACCTGACCTATCCTTTGAGGAGAAACCAGTAAGAATCTTGGATCGTGATGTTAAGGTGTTGCGTAGGAAGACGGTTCCATTTGCTAAATTTTTCTGGTGGAATCACAGTTCTGAGGAAGCTACTTGGGAACCAGAGGAAGCGATGCGGTAGTAATACCCTCATCTATTCTGCTCAGGTAATTTCAAGGCTGAAATTTCTTTAAGGGGGTAGAACTGTAACATCCTGATTTTTGGGCCCATGCGTTTAATGGGTGAATATGTGTAATGAGTTAAGTTGAGTATTAGGGGTTCAGAATGGGCTCAGTTTGGACTGAGGCTGTAGTTAAAATTCTTGTTCGAACACTTTAGTGGAAAGCTTGTTAAGTTAGGGCATAAAAGATATTAGTTGTGTTTTAAAACACAAATGGGCTTGTGGCCCAGTGGCAAAATGGCGCCACTAAGAGGGAAGGAAGTTGGCATCAATTGAAGGTCCAAGGTTCGAGTCACCTGGTACCTTTTATTTTAAATGTTTTCGGCATTTATAAGAGCAGTAGTGGAGTTCGACAATGATGCTCAAATTTAGGAATTTATTTAATGTGGCAATAAGGTGGATAATGCGCTGATAAAGGAAGGAAGAGGTAGTGTTATCCATGACATTGTGGATGAGTAGTCAGATGAGGATAAGGAAAGAATCAAGGAGTTATCTGCAAGGCTAGGTGGTGGCTGAAATTTTGACTCTAAGAGGGGGGAAGAAATCGGTTTCTATTTGCCATAGGGGGTGCTGAATTTTCCCAATTATATGTTTAATTTTTAGTTATCAGGAAGGGCACTTCCGGGATTTGATAAGTGCCGAAATTCTCGATAAATAGGGGTAGTATCTCTTCAATTCCAGCATTTGAACCCTATTCTTTTCTTCATTCTCTGTGCTGAAACCCTCAGCCATTCTCTGCAACCTTTCCTTTTAATTTCATCTAAAAGCCGAAACCTTATAATTCTTTCTCTATATTATTTTATTTCGATCTTTGCTGAAGCCGAACCTACCTGTAGTCTGCCGAAATTCTCTTTTATTCTTCCTGCCGATTGCTTCATTAAAAGCTGAATCTCCATAGATTTCTTCGAATCATGTTCTCTTCCTGATTTTCGCAAAAAGCCAGAATCCCCTGGGAGTAGCCGAATCTTCTCTAGTAAGGTGAGTGTCGACTCTTGTTATTCCTTAAGATCTCTTTTGATTTTTAGAAGACAAAGCCGAAAGGCTAATGGTTTAATGGTTTTATGTATTTTCTTGTTGGGCGACATCGGGAATGGAAGAAGATCATCTAGATCTAAAAGCCGGAAATCGTTAGTCTCTAATTTCGGGAATTCAAGGTAATTGGTTCTCTTTAGATCTCCGTTAGATTCGCTATCGTATTTATGATCTTAACCATATGTTATGGTTTAACAAACCTATTTTGTCATAGTAGTTTTGACAAGGACTTTTTTATGGAATCAAATTGGATCAGGCAAAGGAGAGGATTGGGTTCGTAAACCCAATCCCTAAGTTTAAAAAACGAGCGGTGTCTGCTGTTCGAGATTGGCCACCAGGTTGTGGTCCGGCTTCTGAACAACACCTTAAGCAGATAGCGGTGGTGTTGGCTACGGATAGCGTCGACATAAGCAGTATCGTCCTGTCGGTAATCAAGTGTGTAGATCTCTAACACACTTTTTAACTTTAATTTATATGTTGGGCCAGAAGCGAAAAGAGGCTGTGTAGACAGTCGAATAAAACCCGAAAAAGGGTTTTCAAAGGATGCCAGGTACGTAATCATAGAAACCTCTCTATGAGTATCGATATATGTGAAAGCCTGTTTTCTTGTTTTTAAGTATGTATGCATGGGGCGGGACTATGATACTGAAGGGGAAGTGCATGATAGGTCACTTGGTGATCGGTGGTTAAACCACAAATTCAAATGTTAGGTCACATAATGATCGGTGGCTATGCCACGTTTAATGATTCCTGACTAATAGGAATAGGCAGTACGACTGTCGTTATGGTGTGTAACGGATGGAGGGTTCATTGTAGAAATCCCCGAGGTGTGATGGTTGGTACGGGTTGGTGTGTAGATGGAATTCTAGGATGGGTTGGGCTATTCATCATTTATTATTTATCTTGTGATTATGATTGTTGCCTTTATGTATGGGCTAGGGCTCATAATGTGTTTGTGGGTCTTAGGTCATTATGTTTCGGGATTTACACACTGAGTCTTGGTGACTCACCCTTTCATTTTTCTCTACTCATTTAGATGAGCAGTAGATCGTGGACATGGAAGCCGAGACGGACTCGAGCGGCCATCAAGTTATTTGTTTTTATACTTTCCGTTTTATTTTAAGGTTTAATTTTGGAATTATTGGATGTAATAAGGCCTCTATAGCTTAGGATATAAGTTGATATATGTTAATGTTTATGTTTTTTTTTTAATTCATGATCAAAGACTTATGTTTTACAGAAATAAAAATGGGATATCTAAATACTATTTAAATAACACTTATTTGAAAAGGTAAACTACAAAGATTTTCTACAAGTTGCACCTATTTAACAAATATCTACAAAAACGAACTAAGTTTTACAAAGCCCTTTTAACGAAAAGTTTTTAACATCAAACCCGTAGCATACCGGATCTGGTCGTGACGTATGGCCCGGGTTTGGGGTGCTACAGACCTCACATTTTCATATTTTAAAATTTTAGTCCCCATTTCATAAAATCACAAAATACTCACGATTTCATTACACACATGCCTCCCTAGCTCATATAAGCCCACATATTTCATTTATTTCACATTTTAGTCCTTTAATTTCTCATTTTCACAATTTAGCCCATAATACTCAAATTCATCAAAAATCACTTTATAAAACATGTATATCAATCACCAAACTTGCATAATTCATCATCAAACATCACAAAACTAATGAATTCATCAATGGCTTAACTCACAATCTTCATCAAAGTCTAAAATTAAGGCATGGGCTTGATAGTATGCTAAGCACCGATCACAAAAACGTAGAAATTATCAAAAACCAAAACAAAAACATACCTTAATCAAAGAAATACGATGGTCGAACCTTGCTTTCTTTTTCTTTTTCTTTTTCCTTGATATTTTTGGCAAGAACAAAATGATAATGGCTTCATTTTCATTTTTGTTTTATTTATTATACATTAATTCATGTTTTACTATTTTACCCTTCGTCATTAAACCATTTAATCATCAAATATATGCCCACTTATGGCCATTCCCACTATCAAGGGCCTAATTACAACATAAAGACTCCTCATTTAAAAAGACATGGCAATTAAGCACTTTTAACAACTAGCACACAGCTTTTGCATTTTATACGATTAAGTCCTTTTCACAATTTGACACACAGATGATAAAATTTTCACACTGAATTTTCACACATTCTTAATCACATACTGTAAACACTCAAAATAATATGAAAATATTTTTTTGACCTCAAATTTATTGTCCCAAAACCACTGTTCTGACTAGGGTCTAAACCGGACTGTTACAGTTTTCTTCAAGTTTTTACAAGAAAGTTTGTATTTTTATCATCTTCCATTTGAGTTTACTTTGATGCATATGTTGTTTGAATATTTGGTTTTTGTTGGTTCAGATATGAATATTAGTAGCTAAATCTTAGGGTGATTGGTTGGTGGAAGTGTTGTTTAGTTAGTCTTTGATACAGGGACTAAATCATAAAAATTGGACCAAATCAAATAAACTTTAAAACTTAAGAATGACGCCCCTAAGGGAATATCAAGATAAGTGTGACTGAGAGGTAATCTTATTGGGCATCAATTCATTAGTCTCAGGTGAGTCGAGTGAGGTCGAGAGATAAATCGAATTAATTTCTCTTATTTGGTAAAGTTGAGACCGAGAGGTAAAATGGAACCAATTTAGGAGTGTTAGTGGTTTAGATCCATAATTCAAAGGTTAATGAAAAAAATGGGAATCAACCAATCGCTCCTTGTTATCGTATTCAGTATTTTTATATTTTGCGTGTGCTAAAATTTATTCCTTTACTGTTTTAGGTAGTTAATTAGTTTTAATCAATCTCATTTATGGCCTACCATAATATAATGCTTAGCAAGTAGCAAGCTAGACTCCTTTCTTGCATTTATTTTTTAATAGAAATCAGTTGGGTTTGATCCTTGGAATACTCCGGTGTTCCATTATATCACTAAAAATATTACAACTAACTTGTCACAATTACAGACATCGCACCTAACATTTGATTCATTGTTGTTTTAGTGTTGATTTCTCTCCCCCGTTCGTGAGAGTAAGGGAGAGGCGGTCAAGTTGTTATTGCCGTTGTCAGGGAGTCAATGTAAGATTAGTGATTTTTAGTGATTGATGCATGTATTTAAGGAGATAATTAGCCAAATCTAGATTTATAGATACAATTATTTATTTTTCTTTGATTTTTTTTATTTTTTTTCCTTGTTGATAATCTATTGATAGTCATGTTTAATGATGACTATAGGTGGCCCGAAGGTCCGTTCGTGTCTGATGCGAATGGTATTTCAACACCTAGCTGGGAGCAAGAGGACTACCACAGAACGCAAGGAAATGATCCTTCTTATGGTTCTTATGGTTATACATGCGGGGTCGATAGTGACAACCAAGGATGGGAAGGTATTCACCCGACATATGACCCATGCGACCCGTATTCTTTGTATTCTTACAAGGATGAAGGTGCGTATTGGGAAGAGCCTAATGAAGATCACTACCTAACCACTCGGGATAACACATTTGAGGATGACATGTCTAAGTTCCAAGAAAGTTTGAAAGCCATACGGAATCAGTTGGACCTCGTGTTAGATGTCGCCAAATGTAGAGCTACAGAGACTGTTTTGCTGGACGAGTGTGTCAAGCCGATCAATGTTGAAGTTGAGGAGGAGGCCCTTTATACTATTTTTGAAAAGAAGACTTGAAGGTTAATTTTCAACAATATCTAGAGATCGGAGAATCGAGTAAAGTATTGGGAAATATCAAGGAAATCTCTGACTCTAGTGAGGTAAATGTAGAGGAGTTGTAACACCCCAAACTCGACCTAGATGTTATGACCAGATCTAGCGTGTCACATCAAAGTGATGTTTGAAAACTATGCTTTCATCAAAAACCCTTCTTACAATTTAAAACTTTCTACCATTTAAATCCTCAGATTTCGTTGCTTACTTATTAAAACTCGATTTACACAAAGACATTCTCTCACAGAATATTATTATTTTTAAAGCCTTGTTTGTTGCGGAAGTTTAAATCAAAACAGTTGCGAATACGTGATATTTTGAAAACAATAGTTATTGTTTTAAAATCCCATGTTTAATAGACTATGAGGTTGAAATTTTAAATAAACACCAAATAAAAGTTAAAAATTTCAAATGGCCTTATTACAAAATTATTAACCCAATAAATTAATCTAAAATAAAATAAAGTTGCTAGGTTTAACTTTAAAGCCAATCGGATGTGCAGCCACCTCCGAGTCCCTCACAGCTCCAAATCCCCTAAGGCTAGGGATTACCTGCACAATTAAAGAAAAGGGTGAGTTATGAGACTCATTGTGTGATCCCCTAATACGATCACAGTCTAGGCCCGAGCCCATACGGTATCAGTCTAGGCCTAAGCCCTATTCGGTAACAGTTTGGGCTTAAGCCCTAAATCATATCAATGTAACAGACATGTAACCCAACCCGTAAAAGCCAACTCACCACCCGTACCAACCATCTCTCCATGTGAGGACCAAGTCGACCCACCCAGCCAACACATCGCCTGTACCAACCAGCTCTCCATGTGGGGACCATGTCGACCCACCCAGCCAACTCTCCAATAATGCAACCTAGCTGCTAACAACGATATGTACCTGGCGGTGCCACTATAACGGTACTTCTTCCAAATCAGAAAAACCCACCCCAATGCAGTATATCATGTTATAACTAATCCATGTATGCAGTGCATCTCAATCATAATCAATCATACAATTAATACACATACAACACTGGTACTAGCACTAAGGGTACGACAGTCAGTTACACGGTTAGGGGTAAAATGGTCATTTCACCCCTTAAGGGTATTTCAATAATTTTACCCTTCGAGGGTATTTCGGTAACTTTACCCATAGAGGGTATTTCGGTAACTCTACCCATAAAGGGTATTTCGATAATTTTACTCCTATAACGGCCTTTTCGGAGGCCTATATTCGCCTCGAGCGACACAGATGCTCTCTTTGATCGAAACGATGCAATTGGGCCAAAGCCTAGTTTTCGGCCCAAGTGGGCCCACCCACTCATATGGCCCATTCATCCCATCTTCGGCTACGGTTCTGTAAACCTCACAGCCACATCTATTATCTGGCACTTACCATGGATTTCACCCTTGTGGGCCCATTAGCCCATTGGGCCCACTCAGCCTACTATGGCCCAATAAGGCCCATTACGGCCTAAGCCCACGAGAAATTTTATGGCACTCTCGAAGTTCTATTGTCAATGTTTGTGGCTCAGTTTATCACTATGAGCGCTCGCAAGCTCAAGTGATCATGGATGCTGAAGTCTCAGCTTATCGGTTTTTTTCGGCTTTTATCGGTATACAGTAGCACCGAAATGAGAACAACAATATTTTGTGTTTGAACAGTATGGAAATAGGTGTACGATTACACACCTTGCTTACGAAACATGCCGCGAATCTCTTAGCACCGATCACACCTACGTTAAAAAGACTATCGGTTAATCATTTGTTCAAAGGGCTACCTTCCATTTCCACAACCAAAACCGAAACCATACTAACACCTACCTAGATTGGCCGAGTTTGTTAAGCCTCTCTAAAACTCAACGAAGACTAAGAACCCCTAGATGGATTCTTCATTACAATACACCCTTATTAGGAGGGATTGAATAAATATGTGAATAAAAACCACACTTGACCAATACAACCCTTAGATAAGATTAGCCCTTAATCTAACCCAGTGCGAGAACACTTACTTGATTAAAGTTAAGAACAATAATTGCTTGCTTCCGCTGCTAGGCCCTTTCCACTCTTCGAGAGACCCTAACAACCAACCTACATCAAACTTAAGAAGAATGGAAAGATTCGACAGGGGAGAGAAAAGAATAGTACCAACACGGCATTACTAGAAAACAGTCAGTATTACTTACCCTCAAATTCGGCAAAGACAGGTTCTTTCAAGAAAAAAGGAATTAACCACACACGGCCCTCAGAGACGACAGTATATTATAGAAAAGCAGAGGTTAACTTCAACTCACTCAAAAGACCAAAAGATGTGGCATTGAAAATAAGGGGAAGGATGGATTCGGCTAACTTGAAGAGAACAATGAAAGAAAGATGGAAGGAAAAGAGGGTGTTGTATTCGCCCAAGGAACCAAAGAGAAGAAAAGAAATTTAGGTAGGGAATGAGCAGCAGTTGGGGAAATAATGAATGAAATGGACAAACTCGAATGGTAACAAAGTTGCTTGAGACGTCACTTCCGGAAAAAGACCCGAAATGAACAAAAAGAGAAGTAGCAAAACACAAAGGAATCTCAGTTTGTGCTAACACTCAAAGTTGCCGAAAATGCTCCCAATGACCCCCTCTAGCTGAATTTCTCACTTAGCCACACTCCCAAATTTAGCCAACACTCCCACACACATAACTTCTTTGATTTTCTCCACAGATATCTCCTAAACATGCTCTCCTCCTTCCGTTTGAAACATTTGACCAAGTCCTCAACCTCCCTTGTAGAGTTTGATCCCATCTCTGCTTCTTCCGCTTCCAAGGCATAAAATAAATGCCCTCATTTACTTTCCAAGGGATTCGAACTCCACTCCCCCTGGTTATCCCAGTGACGCCACACCACTAAGTCACATGCTTATCTTGTGACTCCTAAATGCACACAAATGTACTTAAGTCCTAAAGCTAACAACCCTCTTCACTTTAAGGCCAAAAACTAAAATTTTTCCAAGGCTCAGACTCAACCCCAGGCCCCCTTAGAACCCCTAAATACACTCAAATAGCTAGTCGTTCAAGTACAACATGAATTTTAAGGAAAACTACAAACCCTTAATTTTTGGGGCGTTACAGGAGTTGCCACACTTTTTGGGCATCATAAAAGAAATCTCACGCCACGAACCAATCGAGGATGTGCCCTGACACATGATTATTCAAATGGAGGTTAAGAATTCAGAAGTTGAATTTGTGATCTTGAAATAGATTATCCCTTGGAAGGTGCAATGGATTGAATTTGATTTTGTCAATAAATGACTCAAAATGTACATATAGAAATGGCCTAAGTCAAGACAGGATCAATATGTGCATTTGTTGAAGGATACCCTGATCAACCCAGTGATGAACAAGCGAAAGGGATAAAGTTTCTAGGACTTCGCAGAAGTTCCACTTTGGGGGTGTAACGCCCTAAAGTTTGGTCTTGGAAGTTTAGGGTGTTTGTGGTTAGAGACAATGAAGAGGTTGCGCTTTTGTGTTTAGTGGCGCTTTTAAATGGCAGAATGGGCCTGCTGGTCTGGTAGTTGAGTGAGTCTTAAGGAACCTCTGGGTTCTGGGTTCTGGGTTCCGGGTTCGATCTCCTGTGAGAGTGTTTTTGGAGAAGTGTTATTAATTTGCTTTGTATATAAAATAGTAATTTTGTTTGAAGTTAAATTATTTATTTTCCTTTATTTTTATTTGGTATTTCTATTTTGGGTTTTGTTTTGTTTTTTTGGAACGTTTTTGGTTCCTTCTTCTCTTCTTCCCGATTTCTTATCTTTTTGTAACAGCCCGGTTTAGACCCTAGTCAAAATAGTGGTTTCGAGACCACAAATCTGAGGTCAGAATGTTAATTTAATGTCATTTTCTGTGTGAATAGTATGTGACATAGTCTGTGTGATAATTCTTTGTGATAATTTGATTGTTTGTATGTCGAATTAAGAGAAAGGATTTAATTGCATAAGGTGCAAAATGCTGTGTGCTGATTTATATGTGCTAAATTGTCGTTGGCTTTTTAAGGTGGAGGCCTTATGTTATTAATAATCCATTTTTAAGATAGTGGATGGTGAAATGACAAGATAACCTTAATGTATATTTGTCTTACATGTTTATAAAAAGGTTAGTTTGGCAAATTAATAATTATGTTTATTATGTTATAATACAACATGGAAAATGGTCATTGTTACCATCTTTGCTCCACCAAAAATTTAGTGTGAAAGAAGCATTTTAAGCTTTGAAAATTTCAGCTATTGTTCATCTTGATTTAAGGTATATTTGAGCTCGATTTTTGTTAATTTCTATATTTTTGTAATCGTTGCTTCGTGCTCTGGCTAACCCATGTTGAAATTTTGTGAATTGAAGATGTTTTTGTGATGAGCCAGTGATGAATGCTTGAGCTATGTGCTAGTTGATGGGAAACATGAAAACTTGGTGTGGGGTTAACATAGTTTGTATTGGGATTTTTAGTGAAATTGAGCATTTTAGGCTTAACTGAGAAAATGAGTAATTGAAGGATTAAATTGTGAAATAAATGAAATGTATGGGCTTGTATGATCATAAAAGAAATTCAGCTAAGCTTGTGTGGAAAGAAATTAAATGAATTTGATGATTTTGTGAAATAGGGACTAAAGTGTCGAAATATGAAAATGTGAGGGTTATTTTGTAAAATGCCCTAAATAAGTGTGTGAGGACTAAATTGAATGAATTAGTGATTGAATGGATTTAATTTGAATGTGTATAGACCAAGAAAGGAGAGGTTCGGATCAAGATTGAGGCAAAGATAAAGTGCTCGATTAATCGACCACTTCGATAATTCGACGTCCAAGGTAAGTTCGGACATAATACGTGTATTTAGTTATGTTTAATGTTATGAAATGAATGGTATGATATTGTTGAAATGTGAATGCTATGTGATAGATTGAGTTAAATGGCACTAAGTGTGCATATTTGGAAATGTGACCAAGATAAATAGCACTGTATGTGCGGAGTAACATAAGCTTCGGCTTTGTGGTTGGCACTATGTGTGCGATACCGATTCAAGATCAGTTTGATATGGATGCACTACGTGTGCGATGCTAATTGAGCTTTGGTTAACTATTTATGCACTAAGTGTGCGAATAAACTGAAGAAGAGACGAATGTTGATCGAAGTGATTCATGAGTACTGAGTAGCATAAATATTTGACAACTAAGTGTTGGCTAAGGTACGTTCGGAACCTATGTGGTTGATGAAATTTCGAATGAGTTTATGGAAGGTTAATTGAAATTACTAGCTTTGGATGATATGAGATATTAGATTGTGAAATAATCTACGTGATTATAAGTTTTGATTTAATGTATTTTGTTACAAACTTACTAAGCTTTTGAAAGCTTACTGTGTGATTGTTTCTCTGTTTACAGTATCAGTAAAGCTAGCTCGGATGTGGGGATCTTCAGCATCTCAATCACACTATCGGCATTCTATTTTGGTACCTTTGGAAAGATGTACATAGTTGAAATGTGGCTTGTATAGGCTAATTGTTTTCAATCATATTTGAGATGTGTAAATAGCCATGTGATATAGCTAGCTAAATGTTGGTAATGTGCATGAGTGAATATGGTATTTGGTGCATATTTTGATATGGCATGTTGGTAATGAATTAGCATATGAATGGTGAGTTCAATGGTGAATTAATGCCCTAGTGGTTTAGTAAAGTTATGGATAATTTATGCCTAGACTTACATGTAATTTGGTTGTGTGAATTGGCATGACTAGAAATAAGGTTACATATGATGATATGATAATTACTTGACATGAAATTGGTTGCGAAATTGTGTGTTTTAAGATGCTTAGTTGTGCTTATAGGATTGACCTTGTGTGGATGGTAATTTTGGCCTTGCAAATGGCCTATTTTGTCACACGGTGATGGCACACGGGCGTGCCTGATGATCGTGGCGTAAGTCAGTATATGGCCTAAGAGTACACGGCCATGGCACACGGATGTGCCTGGTAGCCGTGTTGTTTTCAACAGGATCGACCACGGCCAAAGTACACGGGCGTGCTTGGTGGCTGTGGGAACTAAGTCAGTTTCGACCACAGGAAAGACACACGGGTGTGTCTAGCAGCCGTGGGAGGCACACGGCCTACCCACACGGGCGTGTATTCCCTGAAACCTAGAAAAGTTTTAAATTTTTGAGAAGTTTCTGTATGTGTTTCGGTTTAGTCCCGACCCTTCTCTAGCATGTGTTTAAGGTCTTATACGCCTTAATAAGGGACTGATTATTTATGTTTGATGTATTATGATAATGGTTGACTTTGTGTCATAATTGGGTTGGAAAATAATCCTATTGTCCAGTAATGCCTCTTAACCCTATTTCGGCGACGGTTTCAGATTAGGGGTGTTACATTTTATTTGTATCAGAGCTACGGTTTAGTCAATTCTGGGACTAATGTAGCGCGTGTGAGTCTAGCTATACATGCCATATATGAAATTGTAATAGTGTGATGAATTCTGACGGTTGAAAATGTGTTTTCATATAGTAATGGATCCCGATCGAGCAGTTGCTGATGATGTAGAAAGCAATGCGCCTGCTCCCGCTCAAGGGACAGCGCCTGCCACATCTAGGCCGAATGATAGTGGTGAGGGAGGAGAGGCTAAACAAGCCTTCTTCCGAATGATGTACGAGTGGTTTATGAAGTTCGTTCGAACGAATCTGAATGTTCCACAACCTCCACCCCCATAAGTACCTATTGTGCCACAAGTTGTAGACCCGATCAGATTGAATAAACCACCTGTAGACAAGATTCGAAAATACAAGGCTGAGGAGTTTAGGGCCACATCTGATGACGATGCTGAGCGAGCTGAGTTTTGGCTTGAGAATACAATTAGAGTATTCGATGAGATGTCGTTAAATCCTGATGACTGTATTAAGTGTGCAATTTCCTTGTTGAGAGACACGGCTTATAACTGGTGGAAAACATTGATATCTGTGCTTCCGAGAGAGAATCACCTGGGACTTCTATCAAGTTGAGTTCAGAAAGAAGTATATCAGTCAGCGCTTCATTAATCAGAAGCGTAAAGAGTTTCTAGAGTTGAAACAAGGTCGTTTGTCTATTAATGAGTACGAACGGGAATTTCTAAGATTGAGTCAATACGTGAAAGAATGTGTTTCGACCCAAGCTACTATGTGCAAACGTTTTATAGAGGGATTGAATGTAGACAGTAAATTGTTAGTTGGGATACTTGATATAAATGAATTTGTTGTGTTAGTTGAAAGAGCATGCAAAGCTGAGGAGCTCAGTAGGGAAAAGTAGAAAGCCGATTCTGAGGCTCGTGATGAAAGAAAGAGATCGATGAATAAGTTCTCTCAACCTTCAGCGAAGAGATATAGAGATGCAAGCAATCGTTCAAATGTTTCGTTTGGACATCCAAGTAGATATCGTTCGAGACAAAGTACTGGTTTACGAATTCAAGCTTTGAATGAATCAAGTGTTGGTAGTGTTAAGAGTAACAAATCTGAATGCAGACAGTGTGGAAGACGACATGTAGGAGAGTGCTGGGGCAAGTACAACAAAAGAGTTTGTTATAAATGCCCAAAAATGGTGTAAGAGGAAAATGTTTAGAATGAAAGACCAAGTAATGTGACGGTTAGAGGTAGACCACCCAGAAACATCAGAAATGTGAGTGAAAGTCAGAGGGGAACAACTGACATAGCTGTGAGGTCGGAGGTGAGAGCTCCTGCCCGAGCCTATGCTATACGTGCACGAGAGGAAGCATTATCTCCAGATGTCATCACTGATACTTTTACTTTATTTGATACTGATGTCATTGCATTGGTAGATCCTGGATCAACTCATTCCTATGTGTGTATGAACTTAGTATTGAATAAGACTCTACCTGTTGAGTCTACTGAATTTGTGGTTAAAGTATCAAATCCCTTAGGCAAGTGTATCCTGGTGGATAAAATATACAAGAATTGCCCATTGATGTTTCGTGATATATGTTTTCTGGCTAATTTGATGTTACTACCATTCAATGAGTTTGACATAATTCTGGGTATGGATTGGCTTACTCTGCATAATGCCATCGTGAATTGTAAAAGAAAGAGTATTGAGTTTAAGAGTCAGAATGGTGAAATAGTTCGAATTGAATCCAATGATATGAAAGGATTACCAACTATTGTATCTGCGATGGAAGCTATGAATTATGTGAGAAAAGGTTGTAAAGCTTATTTGGCGTATGTGATTGATACAGAAATGTTGGAAAAGAAAGTTGAATTTGTGCCTGTGGTTGTGAGTTTCCAGATGTGTTTTTTGAAGAGCTACCGGGATTACCTCCAATTCAAGAAGTGAAAATGAATTAGTGCCAGGGACCACTCCTATTTCTATAGCTCTGTATAGAATGGCACCAACAGAATTGAAAGAGTTAAAATCGCAGTTGCAAGAATTAACTGATAGAGGATTTGGACAACCGAGTCTTACCCTGGGGAGCTCCTGTGTGATTTGTGAAAAAGAAAGATGAAACTATGAGAATGTATATTGATTATCGACAATTGAACAAAGTGACGATAAAGAACAAATATCCGTTGCCTCGTATTGATATTTGTTCGATCAGCTGAAGCGAGCTACAGTGTTTTCTAAGATAGATTTGAGATCAGGCTACTATCAGTTGAGAGTTAAAGAAACTGATGTGCCAAAAACTACTTTCAGAATGAGGTACGGACATTATGATTTCTTAGTGATGCCTGCTCCTGCAGTGTTTATGGATTTGATTAATCGGATATTTAGACCGTATTTGGATCGCTTTGTTGTGGTGTTCATTGATGATATTTTCATCTATTCGTGTGATGAGACACAACATGCTGAGCATTTGAGAACAGTGGTACAAACTCTATGTGAGAAACTGTTGTATACAAAGTTTAGCAAATGTGAATTTTGGTTACGCGAGGTTGGTTTTCTCAGGCATATTGTATCAGTTGCGAGAATAAGAGTTGACCCGAGTAAAATATATGCTATTTTGGAATGGAAGCCTCTGAGAAATGTGTCTGAAGTCCGTAGTTTTCTGGGACTAGAGGGATATTATAGATGATTTACGAAAGGCTTCTCGATGATTATGACTCCATTGAGAAAATTATTACATAAAGATGTTAGATTCGAGTGGTCAGAAAAGTGCCAACAAAGTTTTGAACAGTTGAAACTGTTGTTAACGAAAGCACCAGTGTTAATTCAACCCGAATCAGAAAAAGAGTTCATAGTTTATAGTGATGCATCATTGGACAGTTTAGGCTGTGTACTGATGCAAGAAGGGAAAGTCATTGCTTACGCTTCGAGACAGTTAAAACCGTATGAAAAGAATTATCCAACTCATGATCTTGAATTGGCTGCGATTGTGTTCGCATTGAAGATTTGGCATCACCATCTATTTGGGGAAAAATGTCATATTTATACTGATCATAAGAGTTTAAAGTACTTGATGACTCAGAAAGACTTGAATTTGCGACAGAGAAGATGGTTAGAATTATTGAAAGACTATGAACTTGTGATAGATTACCACCCGGGTAAGGCTAATGTTGTAGCTGATGCCTTGAGTCAAAAATCGTTATATGCTTTGCATGCTATGAGTAATCAGATAGATCTGTGTGATGATAGTGCGGTGGTAGCTGAATTGAAAGTAAAGTCGATGTTTGTACAACAGATTTGTGATGCTTAGAAAAATGATGTTGAAATGATGGCTAAATGAACTCAATGTGAATTGAATACTGAATCAAAATTTCGAATTGATAATGATGATTGTTTGATATTTAGAGATCGGATTTGTGTTTCGAGAAATTCAAAGTTGATTTCGTTGATTTTGAATGAAGCTCACAATAGTCATTTGACTGCACATCCGGGAAGTACAAAAATGTATAATGATCTGAAACAGTTCTATTGGTGGCATGGTATGAAAAGAGACATTTCTGACTTTGTGTCGAAATGTTTAGTTTGTAAGCAAGTTAAAGCTGAACATCAAGTTCCGTCTGGTTTGTTACAACTGATTTTATACCTGAGTGGAAATGGGAGAGAATTACGATGGACTTTGTGTCGGGTTTGCCCTTATCTCCGAATAAGAAAGATGTAATCTGGGTGATAGTGGACAGATTGACGAAATCAGCTCATTTCATTCTGGTGAGAACCGATTATTCTTTAGACTAGTTAGCTGAACTGTATATCAATGAGATTGTGAGATTGCACGGAGTACCATTATCTATAGTGTCTGACAGAGATCCGAGATTTACCTCGCGATTTTGGAAGAAATTGCAAGATGCTTTAGGCACGAAATTGCCTTTTAGTACTGCTTTTCATCTGTAAATGGATGGTCAATCTGAGTGAATCATTCAAATCCTCGAAGACATGCTGAGATGTTGCATACTTGAATTTGTAAGTATGTGGGAAAAGCATTTATCATTGATTGAGTTTGCGTATAACAATTGTTTTCAATCTAGCATTAAAATGGCACCATATGAGGCTCTTTATGGTCGAAAGTGTCGAACTCCCTTGTATTGGACTGAGCTAAGTGAGAATAAGATTCACGGGGTTGATCTGATAAAAGAGACTGAACAGAAAGTGAAGGTAATTCGTGACAATTTGAAAGCAGCCTCAGATCGTCAGAAGTCTTATGTAGATTTGAAACAAAAGGATATTGAATTCAGAATTGGTGATAAAGTGTTTCTGAAAGTGTCTCCATGGAAGAAAATACTTCGATTTGGCTGAAAGGGCAAGCTGAGTCTGAGGTTCATCGGACCGTATGAGGTTATTGAACGAGTTAGGCTGGTTGCTTATAGATTGAGATTGCCATCTGAGTTAGAAAAGATTCATAACGTGTTTCATGTATCAATGCTTCGACGGTACAGATCAGACCTGTCTCATGTGATTGCTCCTGCTGAGATTGAGATTCAGTCAGACTTTTCCTATAGTGAAGAACCTATCTGAATTATGGCTCGAGAGATTAAAGAATTGAAAAACAAATTCTTAGTGAAGGTATTATGGCACAAACACGGAGTTGAAGAGGCTGCGTGGGAGTCTGAGAACATTATGAGAGAGAAATATCCACACCTATTCACTGGTAAGAGTTTCGGGGACAAAAATCCCTAAGGGGGAGAGTTATAATAGCCCGGTTTAGACCCTAGCCGGAACAGTGGTTTCGAGACCACAAATCTGAGGTCGAAATGTTAATTTAATGTCATTTACTGTGTGAATAGTATGTGACATAGTCTGTGTGAAAATTCTGTGTGATAATTTGATCGTTTGTGTGTCGAATTAAGAGAAAGGTCTTAATTGCATAAGGTACAAAATGTTGTGTGCTGATTTATATGTGCTAAATTGTCGTTGGCTTTTTAAGGTGGAGGCCTTATGCTATTAATAATCCATTTTTAAGATAGTGGATGGTGAAATGACAAGATAACCTTAATGTATATTTGTCTCATATGTTTGTTAAAAGGTTAGTTTGGTAAATTAATAATTATGTTTAAAATGTTATAATAAAACATGGAAAATGATCATTGTTACCATCTTTGCTCCACCAAAAATTTAGAGCGAAAGAAGGGTTTTAAGCTTTGAAAATTTCGGCTATTGTTCATCTCGATTTAAGGCATGTTTGAGCTTGGTAACCCATGTTGAAATTTTTTGAATTGATGATGTTTTTGTGATGAGCCATTGATGAATGCTTGTGCTATGAGCTAGTTGATAGGGAAATATGAAAACTTGGTGTTGGGTTAACATAGTTTGTATTGGGATTTTTAGTGAAATTGAGCATTTTAGGCTTAATTGAGAAAATGAGTAATTGAAGGATTAAATTGTGAAATAAATGAAATGTGTGGGCTTGTATGATCATAAAAGAAATTCAGGTAATCTTGTGTGGAAAGAAATTAAGTGAATTTGATGATTTTGTTAAATAGGGACTAAAGTGTCAAAATATGAAAATGTGAGGGTTATTTTGTAAAATACCTTAAATAAGTCTGTGAGGACTAAATAGAATGAATTAGTGATTGAATTGATTGAATTTGAATGTCTATAGACCAAGAAAGGAGAGGTTCAGATCGAGATCGAGGCAAAGATAAAGTGCTCGATTAATCGACCACTTCGATAGTTCGACGTCCGAGGTAAGTTCAGACATAATACGTGTATTTAGTTATGTTTAATGTTATGAAATTAATGGTATGATATTGTTGAAATGTGAATGCAATGTGATAGATTGAGTTAAATGGCACTAAGTGTGCGTATTTGGAAATGTGACCAAGATAAATAGCACTGTGTGTGCGGAGTAATATAAGCTTCAGCTTTGTGGTTGGCATTGTGTGTGCGATACTGATTCAAGATCAGTTTGATATGGATGCACTAAGTGTACGATGCTAATTAAGCTTCGGTTAACTATTTAGGCACTAAGTGTGCGAATAAACTGAAGAAGAGATGAATGTTGATCGAAGTGATTCATGAGTACTGAGTAGCATAAATATTTGACAACTAAGTGTTGGCTAAGGTACGTTCGGAACCTATGTGGTTGATGAAATTTCGAATGAGTTTATGGAAGGTTAATTGAAATTACTAGCTTTGGATGATGAGATATTAGATTGTGAAATAATCTACGTGATGATAAGTTTTGATTTAATGTATTTTGTTACGAACTTACTAAGCTTTTGAAAGCTTACTGTGTGATTGTTTCTCTGTTTATAGTACCAGTAAAGCTAGCTCGGATCCAGGGATCGTCAGCATCTCAATCACACTATTGGCATTCTATTTTGGTACCTTTGGAAAGATATACATAGTTGAAATATGGCATGTATAGGCTAGTTGTTTTGAATCATATTTGAATGTGTAAATAGCCATGTGATATGGCTAGCTAAATGTTGGTAATGTGCATGAGTGAATATGGTATTTGGTGCATATTTTGATATGGCACGTTGGTAATGAATTAGCATATGAATGGTGAGTTCAATGGTGAATTAATGCCTTAGTGGTTTCGTAAAGTTATGGATAATTTATGCCTAGACTTACATGTAATTTTGTTGTGTAAATTGGCATGACTAGAAATGAGGTTACATGTGATGATATGATGATTACTTGACATGAAATTGGTTGCAAAATTATGTGTTTTAAGATGCCCAATTGTGCTTATAGGATTGACCTTGTGTGGATGGTAATTTTGGCCTTGTAAATGGCCTATTTTGTCACACGGTGGTGGCACACGAGAGTGCCTGATAACCGTGGTGTAAGTCAGTATATGGCCTAAGAGTACACAGCCATGGCACACGGACGTGCCTAGTAGCCGTGTTGTTTTCAACAGGATCGACCACGGCAAAAGTACACGGGCGCGCTTGGTGGCTTGGGAACTAAGTCAGTTTCGACCACGGGGAGGACACATGGGTGTGTCTAGCAGCCGTTGGAGGCACATGGCCTACCCACACGGGCGTGTATCCCCTGAAACCTAGAAAAGTTTTAAATTTTCGAGAAGTTTCTGTATGTGTTTCGGTTTAGTTCCGACCCTTCTCTAGCATGTGTTTAAGGTCTTATACGCCTTAATAAGGGACTGATTGTTTATGTTTGATGTATTATGATAATGATTGACTCTGTGTCGTAACTGGGTTGTAAAGTAATCCTATTGTCCAGTAATGCCTCTTAACCCTATTCTGGCGACGATTTCGGATTAGGAGTGTTACACTTTTTCTTTTGAATACGAGTTTCGCTAGCTAATCTCAAGAATCTCGCTCGTCCGTCGTCATCTCCGATTGCAAAACAGGTGTGAGATTCAAACTTTTACTACACTGTTTTATTATTTGAAAAGTTTATGTCGGCTGCTCTTGACTGTAGGCTAAACCATTGGTTTTGGGTTTTTAGTCGATGGAAGTGATGGGAAATCGTCACTTTCTGATATATGTTGATAGGGCAAAGGTTAGAAACGATTCTGGTGGCTGAAACGGCAGTTTTGGGGCTATTGTAAGGTGGTTTTATGATCACTCTGACGGCACATGCCCGTGTGGATTTTAGAACTAGGGTTTCCGGGCTAAATTGGGTGCTGCACGGCTGTGCGGCTGGTTTGGGGATTTTTTTGAAATCCACACGACTGTGTCCCATGGGCACATGGGCGTATGAGTTTGGGAAAGTTAGGGATTCAGAGGTTTAGGGTCACACGACTTGGCCACACGGCCATGTGACTGATTTGGGGATTAGGGATCCCACACGGGCGTGTGTGTTGGAACACACGGCCATGTCTGATGGCACATGGGCGTGTGAGACCCTCACACGGACGTGTCTGCCTTGCACCTTATTTTAGCAAAATTGGACATTAAGTTACACGGCCTATGATAAACCGTAATTATAACATATTTTAATCCCGCATTTAGTTTACTTTTGGATGATTTATCCCTTGATTTATATAAAAAATATGCTTTTAATCCTTTCTTTTCATGTCTTATACCCAGGAAAGCACCCAAGGATAAAAAGAACGTAAAACGGCCCCAAAACAGAGTAAATGGGCCATATCACGGAATCGACACGGCCTAGCCCAAGGACCATACCGCCGTGCCTTATTGAGCATCTAGAACACGACCTCTCCCCCGATTTACACAGTCGTGCCTCATTAAGAAATCCAAACACGGCCTGAAGTCGATCCGCATGGGCATGCTACATGGCCGTGCCTCTGTCGTCAGAATGAATAATTTCAGTCTGAAAAGGATACTTAGGGAGAAAGAATCGCAGTCCAAGAGCCTATAAATAACCCCTAAGTAGCGCCTTTGAGGGGGAGTCTAGCTAGGCCAAGGAGCCAAGCCAGAAAGGTCAGAATTGTGGGAATCGGACGAAGTTAGCCAGTTGATCCATCCCAAGAAGCCGGAATTATACTCAAGACGGCAGAATTCTCCTTCAATTCCTTTAGGGCGTTTTAGGGATTTCTTATGTTTTGTTTTATCTTTTCTCTTGAGATGTTTTCTTTCTTAGTTATGAACTAAACCCCTCAAATCCCTGAAGGGGATGAAACCTAGATGAATCTTGTTATTTGATTTATGAATTTTATGCTAATTACTTAGTTTGTTCTTAATTATGCATGTTTAATACAAATCTAATGTGCTAAGGTGGAGGAGGAATAGACCCTGCTTAAGAGTACATCTAGCGTAATTAAGTGGAGTTGATCGAACGCCTAGAGATAGGGTTACGAGATTTTGCCGGATTAGGGTGAAACCTAATATGGGAATCCACAGATCGATTTACTTCTATTCTAGGGGGTTATTATAAGAGAACGAGAGTTCCACTAATTAACCTAGGGTTTGACGTTATTCACCTCGAGAGAGGGTTTAATATATGTAAGGGAGTCCTACGGATGAAGCTAAGTAAATAAATCATATGATTCAGGGTTAGATAACAAGTGAAGTCTAGGTGGATTCTTCCTGAGGGTATCATCGTGATTAATTGAGTTTTTCTTCAAGTTATTTCCCAATTCGTTCTTTTTGTCTTTATCTTTAGCTTAGTCGTCGTTAACTTAGATTAAAACAACTTCACTTTATTTTTAAAGGCTAAATAATAAAAAGAAAGTTAGTATTAATACTTTTGGTTCCTTTGGGTTTGATATCCGGTCTTGCCTAAGCTATACTACTGTTCGATAGGTACACTTGCCTTTAATCGTTATCAGAGTTAGTTTCCAGATTCGATCATTCTTTTATAAATTTAAAGCTCTGATTTCAGCGATCAAGTTTTTGGCGCCGTTGCCGGGGAACTAAAGTATTAAGAAAACTTTATTTTTATTACTTTAGCCATTTTTTTTTTATTTACCAATTTTTTTATTTTTTGGTTAAATTTTAATTTTGCTAATTTTTCTTTCTTTCTTTTCTTTCCAGGTACCTCTAGTTTATGACTAGAAGGAACCCGAGAGGACCTTTAGTATACGACAGTGATATTGAAGCTACCGCTTGAAGGAATAGCCGAGAAATCAGGCGAGCCCTAAACTATACAGAAAGAGAGGAAGAAGACAGATCCAATCCTATTGAAGGAATGGAAGAGATTAATCCACCACCACATGATGTGGGGGGAACGCAACACTCTACGTACCATGTTTGATTATGCTAAATCACATTTAACAGGAGCAGAATCGAGTATTGTTAGGCCTGCTATAGCTGCTAATAATTTTGAATTAAAGCCTAACACAATACAAATGATTCAACAGTTTATTCAATTTGATGGTTTGTAGGACGAAGATCCAAACACTCATATAGCTAATTTCTTAGAGTTCTATGATACCTTCAAAATAAATGGCGTTTCAGATGATGCCATACGTCTTCGGTTATTCTCTTTTTTATTAAGAAATAAAGCCAAACAGTGGTTAAACTCGTTACAACGAGGGTCAATCACTACATGGGATCAAATGACCAAAAAATTTTTAATGAAATATTTCCCACCGGCCAAAACGGCCAAATTGCGGAATGGTATCTCTTCTTTTGTGCAGATAGATATAGAAACATTGTACGACGCATGGGAGAGATACAAGGATTTCTTAAGGAGATGTCCACACTATGGCTTACTTTTGTGGCTTCAAGTCCAAACATTCTATAACGGTGTAAACCCCTCAACGAGGCAACTAATCGATTCAGCCACCGGTGGAACACTGAATAATAAAACTCCAGAAGCAGTGTACGAGTTCATTGAAGAGATGTCACTGAATAATTATCAGTGGCAAGTTACAAGGACGAAACTGACAAAATCAGCAGGAGCCTTCAACATAGACACAGTAACCATGCTATCAATACAAATGGAAATAATGAATAAAAATCTTGATAATTTGTGTTCTTCGCATGTACATCCAGTGATGCAGTGCGACATAAGTGGAACTGTGGCAAATTCTGAGTACTCACCCTAACAACCGGAAGTAGAGAGCGAACAAATGAATTATATAGGTAATAATTTTAGATCCAATAATCCTTATAGTAACACTTACAATCCGGGTTGGAGGAACCATCCAAATTTTTTATGGGGAGGTCAGGGAAATTAAGGAAATCAAAGGCAACAACCTCCTCAAAACTTCCAAAATCAGCCCTATCCACAAGAGAAGAAACCAACCCGCGAGGAGATACTGGCAAAATTTTCGGTAGACATAGAAAAACGTATCTAAGAAACTGAGAGAACAATTAAAAGCAACGAGAGCCGAATCGGGGAAATTACTAAGTCAGTCAAAGCCGTCACTAGTACAGTCAAATGACTCGCAAAGCTCATGTCAGAATGACCGCAAGGACGTCTACCAAGCAACACTAACATTAATCCAAGGAGCAAATTTAAGCCATAGCAGCTCAGGAAAATGTAGAGGTAGACGAACCCTTCCCATAACAAGAAACCAAGGAAGAAGAAGGTAAAATCGAGGTAACGCAAGAAAAGCCGAAACCGGTAATCAAAGAGTACCAACCTCGCATTCCTTATCCCGAAGCATTAAAAAGAGATGATTCAGAAGAACAAATCGGTAAGTTTCTTAAACTTTTAAAGAAATTACACATTAACTTACCTTGTAACATCCTAGATTAGGGGTTATGCGTTCGTGCCTAATTCATGAGTTAGTAGGTTTTGGCAGTGTTAGAAGTGTATTAAGGGTTTTTAAAATTCTAGGATGGAAGAAGAAAGGTTTGGAAAATTATTGGTTTTTAAGTAAAAAGGGGATCTAGGTAAATGAGGCTTTAAAAGAAACTCTGTGTGAAGCATGGCACAAGGAACCATGTGGTAAAATGGCATGTTTTATGAATTATGAATGTGTTATGTTAATTCTAGAAATAAGGAAATGTATGGAAATGTAAGGAAATGTAAGGAAATGTATGGAAATGTATGGAAATGTAAGGAAATGTAAGGAAATGTATGGAAATGTATGGAAATGTAAGGAAATGTAAGGAAATGTATGGAAATGTATGGAAATGTAAGTAAATGTAAGGAAATGTGAGGAAATGTATGGAAATGTAAGGAAATGCAAGGAAATGTAAGGAAATGTCTTGTCTTGGAAATGTATGGAAATGTTAGGTTAAAAGAGGAAAGTGAACATTTTTGGAAACTTGGAAATGTAAGGAAATGATTTAGAAATGATTCAAAAGAGGAAAGTGAACATTTCTGGAGACTTGGAAATATAAGGAAATGTCAAGTTTAAAGAGCCGAACGAAAATTTTTGGAAACTTGGAAATGAAAAGAAATGTCAAGTTTTAAAGCTTAAAAAGAGGAAACTAAGGCAAGGTGGCCTTAAGAAAATTAATATGAAGAATTTGACACACAAATAGGCTTGGAAAAGTGGCCTGAAGATGCCACTTAGGGTCTCTGGAAATGGCGCCACATGCAAGGTGTTGGGCCTGAGTTCGAGTCACATAAGAAGCAAATAAAAGATGTTTTATTTTTGCTTCTAGAAACACAGAGGTGGACGGCACAAGGCTTGCAAAAGAGGAGTTTTATTCTCTTTAAATTTCGGCTAAATAGGAGATAAATAGTAGATTTATTTAGATTATTTTCAAGAGATAATTGTAGATTAATTCCTTTTATTCTTTAATGGATAAAAGAATAGATAATAGAAGGATTATTATTATTAATTCAAAGGATAAAGTTATCAAATAAAGAAGAGTGGTGGCCAAGTAAGGGATTCTGAGTAGTAATTTTGGATATAAAAGGAAGGAAAGAGGGCTACTCATCAATTTTTCTTCTTCCTCTTCTCTCTGTCGAATTTCTTAGGGCTCTCTTCTCTTCTCTTCTCTTCTCTTTTCTTTCTAATCCCTCCAAAAGCCAAAACTTGTGAGAGCATCATTTAGCCATAGCCGAATCTCTGAAGTGGTGTCAAGAAGGATCTGTCGATTTCAATATAAAGGGTAAGGATCTATAATCATAATTGAATTCCTTTCTTTTAAGCCGAAAGTTAGTCTAATCCCTCCTCAATCTTATTGATCAAAATATGGAAGGTGAATTTCAGGATTTCAGATCTAAGGTATTTCGACATCTCCATTAATCAGAAAGAGAGTTTTGGGATTTAAAGAGTTAAGGTAAGAAACTATAAGATTCGGCCAAAGGCCATGCTTTATGTTTTGAGGATTAGATTAAATCTAACGTAAGGTTATAGGAATTTCGACACTACTAGGAAAACAAGGATCAGTTTCGGGATTTGTTGGTGTCCCAATCTGCAACAAGGTAAGTTTAAGAATACTAATCCTACTAGGATTTGGATTTATGGCTGAATGGCTTTTTATTAAATTAGTAAGTGATTAATCAAATGTAGGGATTAAGGATTTAAGCAGTAGATCAGATTTCGAAATCTCAAGGAATTTGCTAAGCGAATCAGGTGTGTACCCCACACTACTTCATAATACGTTTTATGGCATGTTTAATTAAAATATGTGACATTAAGAATATGAAAGTGGCTAAGGTATCATGTTATGGTACTAAGTACTCAGGTACGTTTCCTACTCCTACTAGGATTAAGAAATATGTTAGTTATAACATGGGAATAAGAATAAGAATGTGAACTCTGGCATATTTATGCATATTATTATTATATGGGGCATATGGGTTTTATTTTGAAAGGGGAAGTGAAAAGTGGTGACCTAAGACCACGATGTCCTGAAAGTGGTGGCCTAAGACCACAGTAATCTGAAAATGGTGACCTAAGACCATAGTAATCTGAACGTGGTGACCTAAGACCACGAATGCGGTGACCTAAGACCGCAATTTGGTGTGTAGCGGAAGGAGGGTCGACTTAGTAGTCCCCACGGTGTGACTGGCAGGTACGGGGGTGTGTAGCGGATGGACAATTAGGTTTGGGTTTGGGAATGCATCATAACTTGTATTCATTGTTTTGAATGTGTAACTCTTGTATGCCTAATTCTATTATGATTTAGTGTCGTGTACACATTGAGTCTGTTTGACTCACCCCGCTGTGGGACCATGTTTCAGGTGATGAGCAGTGATGGACTGGGACGGCAGAACTTGTGGTGGCCATGCTCAACATGAAGTCTTTATTTTTATGGAACTATTAGTTTTTTTTTAGTACTTGAATTATTTGGAAATTATTTGTTGTAATAAGGCCATAAGGCCATAGTTGAATCATTTTACATTTATTTTTAATTATTACGTTTATGAATTGTTATTGATTAACGGATCAAACAAATTTATTTTTTTTAAACCCTAAGTGTTTTGTCACTTTAAATAAATGGATTTCAATGTAAGATAAATTGGTTTTCCGTACAAGCCCAACCCAAACCGATCTTTCTTTTAAAGTTCACACAAGTTTTTCCTAAGTAACAAAAGAACTTTGAACCGGTTTACTTGAGGAACATACCAGATCCGGTCCAGGCTCGTGGGCCGGGTGTGGGGTGTTTCATACCTCTTCTTGAAGCTCTTTTTCAGATGCCAGATGCGAGGAAATTTTTAAGACAGCTTTGAACAAACAAACGCAAATTAGACGAAGAGCCACATATAGAACTCAACGCAAAGTGCTCAGCAATTTTACAAAATAGACTACCACAAAAATTAAAAGACCCAGGGAGTTTTACAATTCCATGTTTAATTGGTAGTTTAACTATTGATAATGCGTTAGCTGATTTAGGGGCAAGCATAAATGTCATGCCTTATACATTGTTTAAATGACTAGGTCTAGGGAAGCCCAAACAAACTAGGATAAGTATTCAATTAGCTGATAAAGCTGTTAGAATTCCTAGGGGCATTATCGAAGATGTTCTCGTAAAGATCGATAAATTTGTTTTCCCAGTAGATTTTGTTGTATTAGACATGGATGAGGATAATTCAATCCCTTTAATTTTAGGAAGACCTTTTCTAGCAACTGCCAAAACTAAAATTGATGTTGCTACAGGAGAACTCATACTTTGTGTAGGTAATGAGGCAGTTATTCTTCAAGCTCTCGATTCAGCCAAGACATTGAATGACCAAGGTAAGAAAGAAAAATCCATTGATAATCATTTGATTAGCCCTTCTTTTCAGGAAGCACCAGAAAAGCGCACAATTGAACCTGATCTTGAATACAATGCCAACAAAGGAATAGATCATGAGGAACAAAAGGTTCAACCTGATGAATTAGATGAGTGGAAAACGCACTTCAAGGAAAAATTAGGGAATCAAGAAACAGAACCAAAACCACTCTACGAGATAAGCAAGTCCAAAATTGAAGATCAAGTGTTATTAGACCTACGACTATATCCTCTGAACCCTGACACAAACAAAGAAATCCTTTTTAAGGTAATCGATGATTTTCCACACAAGACAGTCGAGGTAAGCAATTCCAATTTTGATGCTCTTAAAATAAATGCCACTCGACCTGAACCACACAATGAACATCAAATGGATAATATGAGGAAAGATATTCAAACCTTTAAACCTCCCTGAATTTTTCAAACTCAACGAAAATCTAGCTTAAGACTATAAACGATCGCTTCTCGGGAGGCAACCCGAGCACTAGCCTTACTTATTTTGCATTGATTTTCATTTTACTTTATTTTTCCTTTTTATTTTTCTTTTAAACTGACAAGAGTTGCAGATTTCCAAGACACACGGTCCTGTACAAGGCCGTGCCCGTGGCCGTGTGGACCACCGAAATCTCCGTACTGATATAACAGAGGACGTGCAACCCAGTTCAACCACTTCCCGATGTCATGGATCCAACTACTCTTCCCCATGATCACTGATAGAATGGCACGGGCGTACCCCTCAGCCATGTGAAGATACTGACTTACCACACACGGGCTATACACGTTCGTGCTACCCACGTTCGTGCTACCCTACCGTGCCTACATACTGACTTTCAAAGAACAGGCATGGATGGCTGAAGCACGGGCATGGGGTAACAACACATTCCAACACACGGCCGTGCAAAGCGGCTGTGTAAATTGACACGCCCCAGTCCACGGGCGTGAGAGCATGCTAGATTTGAACTCTATTTAAACCCCACAAGCCCTTCCCCCTCTTCCCATCTTCAATCTTCTTCTTTTCCTTTCAAAAATTTTTCCCTTTCCTTAGAAGGTATCCAGACTCTTAAGCCACGCAAGAGCCATGCCAAAGAAGTGGAAGAGACCCAGCATAGTCTCCTTAACAGAGACCCTACACATAAGCTCATACCGACCGCTTCATCTAAACAACAGGCCAAGGGTCATTGAGACCATTTAGTTTATATTTTTCGTTTCTCTTTCCTTTCATTCTCCTTTTCTTTGATAATCTTATGCTTAATTTAGTTTAACTTAGTTTAGTTTCGTAGTGTCAGGTTCGCCAGGCTACTTGGGAATCATGCCAACCACCACGATAACCATGCCACTTCCACCACCGCCAGCACCTCCCCAGCCTTAGAGGTCACACCCACCTCGCGAACCATCCAACAATACGGACTCTTCAGTCCATTTATCTTTCATTTTCATTTCGTTTACATTTTTATTTCCTCTTTCTTTATTTTTCTTATCTTTAATTCTATACTTATTTTATTTTAATTAGGTCTTAATAATTCCTGGCTACTTCTCAAAGCGCTACCCAATTTTTTCATCTAGCGCGGGTCCGTCATCCAGACCGACCATCACCACCACCAAAGACACCCCTCCGGAAAAACATCCAAAACACAGGGAGTAATTCCTTCCCCTTCTCTTTTGATTTATCCCTTAACTGTCATTATCTATCTTTGTACATTGAGGGTAATGTACATCTTAAGTGTGGGGGGTGAATAGCTATTCTGAGAAAATGCCTAACTTTCTTCATTATTCTCAAACCCTGAGGATAAAAATGCCTAACTTTCTGCATTGTTCTCAAATCTCTGAATTTAATATTGTTTGAAAGTAATTTTCTCATATTACTAATTAGGATGAAATTTCTGATGACTTATGATTTTTATTGATATGTTTTTGAATAACTCATAGTTAATTGTGCATTGATGATTAAATTTGAAGAATACTAGGGAATCAAGCATAATAAGTCTAATTTTTAAAAATTTAAAATTTTAGGTTGTTAACCTGAATTTGAATGTTATCTTGAAGTTTGAAATTTACAAGGTTGATATCAAGAACACCCATAATTTTTGTGAGACTTTGAGCCTTATAGAGCATACATTCTTTTTCATGCTCACTTTTTGATTATGAGTGTGTCGACTATGAACTGTTATTCTAGAACTTGCCTTGATTATACATGTCAAGACCACAGTTATGATTTGATATACCGAGATGATAAAGGCACCTAGGTTTTAACCCACTTACACCACTAAAAAGCCTACCCTCATAATTAACCCCTAGTGAACCCTGTCGAGCCTAAAACCCTTTTAATTGACTCACCCACTAATATTAACCCAAAAAACCCTTTGTATTTGTTATCACCCTTCCTTTTGACTACCCTTTAATCGAGATATTATTTGATTAGTTACCTAAGTTTTTATGAATTATTATTATTTGAAGTTGTCTTTACTTAGTTTGTTATTTAAAAAAAATCAAAGTATAGTCAGTATTAGTATTATGAAGAGTCAGCTTATACAGGTTAAAGTTTAATTATCAAAAGAAAAAGCTCGTTTTAGTAGGTTTATTATTATTTTCAGTTAATGTAATTATTATCTCAGAAATTTTTAGGTAGGTAACTTATCAATTCAATCTCGATTCTAACCTTTTAATTTCAGCCTTATCCACACCTTTAACCCTAGCCCCGTTACAACCCTAACAAAGACCTTTTGATCTGTTTATCATTTCATTTTACAGGGATGGAGATTTGATTTTCAGGCTAGCCTATGGGATTAACTTTTCAGGTTCAACTTATGAGTGCTTAATTTTGACCCTTAAAAACTTTTTGAGTGATTTGAGTGAATCTTTTGTGAGGATGTCAATCCTTATAGATTTTGAATTAAAGGTAATTATTTAGATGAAGGGAAACACCTCTATTTTCGTGCTACAAATGGATGACTTATCTTGTTCGAATCATTAGGACTCTTTGAGTTAAATTATCCATGTATAAATTATCTATGAATTAGGATAAGGCATTATTGAGAGAAATTATGAATCATGGAAAGTTCATTTTGATTCTAAGTTGGGAATTTTGCTTGAGGACAAGCAAAAGCTAAAGTGTGGGGTATTTGATAAACCGTAATTATAACATATTTTAATCCCGTATTTAGCTTACTTTTGGATGATTTATCCCTTGATTTATATAAAAAGATGCTTTTAATCCTTCCTTTTCATGGCTTATACCCAGGAAGCACCCGAGGATAAAAAGAACGTAAAACGGGCCCAAAACAGAGTAAATGGACCATATCACAGAATCGACACGGCCTAGCCCAAAGACCACACAGCCGTGCCTTGTTGAGCATCTAGAACACGGCCTCTCCCCCGATTTACATGGCCGTGCCTCATTAAGAAATCCGAACACGCCTGAAGTCGATCCACACGGGCGTGCTACATGGCAGTGCCTCTGTCGTCAGAATGAATAATTTCAGTCAGAAAAGGATACTTAGGGAGAAAGAATTGCATTTCAAGAGCCTATAAATATCCCCTAAGTAACGCCTTTGAGGGGGAGTCGAGTTAGGCCAATGAGCCAAGCCGAAAAAGTCAGAATTGTGGGAATCGCTTGAAGTTAGCCAGTTGATCCATCCCAAAAAGCTGGAATTATACTCAAGACGACAGAATTCTCCTTCAATTCCTTCAGGGAGTTTTAGGGATTTCTTATGTTTTGTTTTATCTTTTCTCTTGAGATGTTTTCTTTCTTAGTTATGAGCTAAACCCCTCAGATACCTGAAGGGGATGAAACCTAGATGAATCTTGTTACTTGATTTCTAAATTTTATGATAATTACTTAGATTGTTCTTAATTATGCAAGTTTAATCCAAATCTGATGTGCTTAGGTGGAGGAGAAATAGACCCTGCTTAAGAGTAGATCTAGCGTAATTAAGCGGAGTTGATCGAATGCCTAGAGATAGGGTTACGAGATTTTGCCGGATTAGGGTGAAACCTAATATGGGAATCCATAGATCGATTTACTTCTATTCTAGGGGGTTATTATAAGAGAATGAGAGTTCCACTAATTAACCTAGGGTTTGACGTTATTCGCCTCGAGAGAGGGTTTAATATAGGTTAGGGAGTCCTACGGATCAAGCTAAGTAAATAAATAATATGATTCAGGGTTAGATAACAAGTGAAGTCTAGGTGGATTCTTCCTGAGGGTATCATCGTGATTAATTGAGTTTTTCTTCAAGTTATTTCCCAATTCGTTCTTTTTGTCTTTACCTTAGCTTAGTCGTCGTTAACTTAGATTAAAACAACTTCACTTTATTTTTAAAGGCTAAATAATAAAATGAAAGTTAGTATTAATACTTTTGGTTCCTTTGGGTTCGATATCCGGTCTTGCCTAAGCTATACTACTGTTCGATAGGTACACTTGCCTTTAATTGTTATCAGAGTTAGTTTCCAAGTTCGATCATTCTTTTATAAATTTTAAAGCTCTGATTTCAGCGATCAGCCTATTCGCACAGGTATGCTCCTGCACCACATGGGCGTGTGGCTCTATCACTCGGCTGTGTGCTACCCTTCACACGAGCATTTGGACCCCGACACGGCCCGGATTGCTCTAGAAAACTGGACCACATGAGTGTGTGGCCCTATCTCGCCAAATAATGGTTTTAGGTCAAATTTAAGTGTAATCGCAACTCTGTATGTTCTAACCCTCGAATGAGCTTTACTGAGGGTAATTATGACTCTGACTTGGGTTTGATGTGTGTGTTTTTGTGATTGGTTGTGTGATATGCTTGATACTGAACTCAAGTTATGAGTGTGTACATGTCTGATTCTGTAACTGACTGATTGGATGTGAGTGTCTGCTTCTGATTAGCGATTGAAATTGGTAATCTGATTGTGTACATCTGACTGCATACATACATATGCATATACTGTTTTTGGGTGGGATTTTGAAGAGAAGGAAGATTGACTGAACTGGCAGTTGTTCTGCTGGTTACTAATAGCCCCTAATACCCAGAATGTCGAGGACGGTCCCAATACCTTGAAGGTTGGGGGCGGTCCCAGTACCCTGAGGGTCGGGACTTTACTGATAACGATATAGTGGATTACCGCATTGCACTGTACCGCATGTACGTTAGCTACGCTACGTACCATTGACTGAACTGGCAATTTCACTGCAACCTATCAGTATAGCGGGTTACCGCATTGCACTGTGCCGTATGTACGTTAGCTACACTACGTACCACTATCTGATATGGCAGTTCATACTGCATGTTTGTACCACAATTTACCGCATTGCATAATACAGCTTATACACTAGCTTTGCTGCGTAATATATGTGACTGGCAGTCTATCTGCATACTGTTAGCCCCAATACCCAGAGGGTCGAAGGCAGTCCCAATACCTGGAGGGTCGTGGACAATGCTGATGGCCGTCGTTGCCGGGCAACCTAAGATGACATCATATGGAGTGTAGGGTTGGATGGGCTTTTTGAGGTCCTATATGGAGTGATTGGTTGGATGAGCTTAATAGTTCTATTGAGGAATGATGGGGGACGAAGAGGTGTGTTGGCTGGATGGGTGGGTTTTCTTTAACTCAACTGCATACATATGCATCTTATTGACTATTTTGTGAGTACGACTGTCTGTTTTACAGTTTGATTGAAAAGCATTTACGACACTGTGAAATTGTTAAACTCTGATTGTATCTAACTGACTAAATTGAAACTAGTGACTATTGAGGGTTTTGTTACTGACTGAGTAGTCTTTGCGATTGTGTAACTGAGTGTGATTTCGATATGCTCTACATATTGTTGTCTGCCGGTACGTTTGTTTCGAACGTACCAACTGTTTCTATACAACTCTGTAATTATGTTCCATCTTAGAACTACTTCTGGTTTCCTATGTCTGATTCTGTAGTTAATTGGTTTTGATCTCACACTGAGCTCGAGTAGCTCACCCCCTTTTAGTGTTCCTTTTTCAGGTACCCTTCTGAACTCTAATGCTGGACTCGGTGTGCAAAGGTCTCGGATAGTAACAGTGGAAATAAGTTATTATCAATTTACATTAACATGATTATTCGATTTAAACTGTAAGATTTTTATAAAGCTGTGGCACAAATTCTTTTTTTAAGTTTTATACGTTTATTCCATTTATATAAATATATTTCTAATTGAATTTTTTTTATTTGAATTCTAATCGATTAAATGATACGTTTCGACATGTTAACTTGTTTTGTAAAATTCACGTACGATCACTTCGGTGATCAATGTAGCATCCTGGATTCGGTCTAAACTTCTAGGCCGGGTTTAGGGTGTTACAGGGGGCATGGCGTATCGCCTAAGAGTGATTTTGAATGCAATTGTTTTATTGTAAATAATTAACATATTGAGCTGAAACTCCATTTAATTTTCATCCTTAGTTTAGTTTTAAATTTATTGCATGAGTAGATGTAGGATTTATAAGATTTAGTTTTGTGTAGTTAGAATGAAAATTTCAGAAATTTTTGGGTACCATACAATGGTATCGCGATACCCAGGATAGTTTCAAAATTGGGGGACCAAAAATTTTAGGCATATCACAATACCCAACCCTTGGTACCATGATACCCCTATCACGTTCTGCAAAATACCCATTTTGGGTACCGTGACTCACGTGCTTCAAAGGTTAAAATCCCCAACCCCTCAAGAATTCCCAAATTTCCCTCATTTTCAAATCTTAATTGTTAGAATTGTCTTTATTTTCTTTTGTTATTTGTGTTTGCTCTTCTTTGTGTTTTTCCAGATTTTTTATGGAAGCCACCCACTCGAAGATTACGCTACCTTTCCAAACATTAATGCTAAGGTATGTGACCCAACCATACCACAATGAGTAATCACAATGCTAAGGAAATCTGTGATGCCATCCCGGTCGCACCATGTTTCGACACAACTCACCGACCTTAGAATTGGCCTAAACTTGAAGGGCCCAAATGTAAGATGAAACATCTCATAGACCTGATTGATTATTGGGCCAATTTTTTAAGGACTTTTTAATTTAATATAGTTTTATTTAAATTAATAAGTTTGCATATTTTTAATTTTAGATTTGCACTATGTTTGTTCTGCATATAATAAAGTTATGCATTATGTAACTTCCATGCTAGTTAAGTATGCATCATAAATAATGACATGCATTATGTAACTCCCATGCTAGTTTAAGACTGCATCATTAAATTAAGTCCTGCATTAAGTAACTCATTTGTTCATTTAGTTTGCATTTCAAACCATGCATTTAAGCATCTTAGTTTAATAAAATTGCTGGACATTTATTCAACTCATCTTAGTTTAATTAATAAGTGTTTTTGTTGAACTTATTTAATAAGTGTTGCTCTTAATTAATCTAGTTACTAGGATTATTTATCGATGCATGAGTTTAAGTTTATTTATTTATGCTTCTTTAATTAACTTGTTGCTAGAATAATTGATGCGTATGTTTAGTTCATTCATTTAAGTTAAGTATTTATTTTTGATATGTTTAATTAGTTTTTAAATGTGTTTAATAAGTTCATTTTAATCTATTTATTATAGGTGTCTCTTCAGCTCATAACCATTACATTTCAAGGCTGTTACAACTTAATTGAAGTGACTTTTTAGGTGATTTTCAGTTCCAAATGAAGTGGTTGTTACAAGGGATGTTTAATACATCAATTAATGGAGTTTTAAGGAGCATTTTAACTCCTCTTAAATTCAGCAACAACACCCTTTCACCTACTAGCAATTTTTCTCATTTAAAGATGAAAACAAGCATTCAAAACACCATTTAGTTGCTGGTGTCTTTTCGGCTAGCCAAGGGACAACTCAAGAGACATTTTAAGCATTCAAGGATGATCATTCAAGCTGAATTAAAGTGAATTCAGGCATGGAGAATATCAATAGTCTTGAGTTTCATTTCAATTTTAATTAGTACATTAAGATGTGACCTTTCAACTAGTTTTTCTAACACTATAAATAGGTGAAATCAGTCTTTGTAAAGGAACTTTTGAACTTTTGGACTTCTGAACTTTGATAAAATTTTATGAACATTTTGTTCTCGAGGGAGTTTACCTCCTCTCCTATTTCGTACAAGTGTTGTTTGACTTATTTAGCGTTGCTAGTGGCGTCTTCCCGACTTGTTTGAACTTATCACCAACTCCATTGGTGTGGCGTTCATCCTACTTCTCCATCCAACCACCTTAATGACATAAGAACCAGGGTGACACTACGATATAGTGTTGAATCTTTCTTCCGCTAAGTTCCCTTTTCCATTTCATCACTTCATCAAATTACCAATCTTTATTTCTTGTTAAACCGAACCTTCCATTCCAAAACCTTCTTGTTAGCTTCCGCATAACTTAACAAAATTTTACATTTTCAACGCAACGAACATTCTCCTCGTCGATGATCGAGCAAACAAGTGAAACGACTCGATTAACCCGGGCCAGATCACACCATTTGGTATCAGAGCTTGCAAAACGAGAAGCACTGACATTCGTATTAATCCCAAAAGTAGGTTCGTATTGAAAAAAATTGAAAAAAATTTTGAAAAAAATTTCAGAAAAAAAATTCAAGTTGTATTTTATTTCTTTTGAAATCAGCATATTGTATTTTAAGTGAAAAAAATGAAAAAAAAATTGAGAATAAAAAAAAAAGTGTGAAGTTGAAAGTTCTTGTTTTGTTTTCATTCATTCTATTCCCGATCATCCCGTTGTCCATTCTTCTATCAATTTCTTCCCTTCCCAACGCCACACTTATTTCCGAAGTTTCTTTTTGTTCAGCCTACCCTACACCATACACTTTGACCCGTGTAACCATTTTGAAATCGACCCCAAGCAGTAAATAAGTCTTTCGAGACGAAATACGAAATCATGAGACGAGGTCGAGTGGTAAAAGGCAAGAGAGTGTGAGATCATTCGAGAGAAAGAAAAAACCTTGAAAACGAGTGCAAACACGAGTGAGAGTGAAAATTTGTTCTTTCTTTCCGAGTGACTTTGTGAAGTTGTAGTGAGGTATTTAATTTTCTATTTTATGTTCTTTTTAACATTGCTTCTTTTCATTAATTCATCATGTCTCGAGACGATTTTCCAACGTTTGAGTTTCAATACTTGTTGAAAGAAATAGAGAATATGCTTGACCAAAAGATTAAGCCCATTCAAGACAAGCGAGAACCTCGAGCAATAACCCGATGGAAGCAAACTCCACCGAGTCGAGAAACAGAGTTAAGTTCATCACCAAGGCACCTTCCCGATGACTACTGGAGAAGAGATTCTTTTCGAAATTCGTAATCAACAAAGCCGTCGAGACCAAGAGAAGAAAGCTTCGAGATTGAGAATTTTTGATATGATAAACGAGAAAGTACGAGTTATCCTTCGTACGCCTCAAAGAAGTCCCTCCCGAAGAATCGTTCCCAAAGAGTTGATCGAGACATCTATGAGAATACTTTCTCTGTTTTTGAGCAAAACACTTATATTTTTGAGTCTCTTGTGTCGTCCTCATGTTGTAATAAAATTGAGAAAGAAGAAAAAGAAAAAGCAAGAAAAAAAGAAAAAGAAATCAAAAAAGAGATTGAAAAAGAAGAAAAAGAAAAGAAATTTGAAAAAGAGCAAGAAAATGAAAAAGTGTGTGAGCACGAAAATGAAATTGAAAAAGAGAGAGAATGAAGAAAGAAAAGAAGTCGAGTAAGAAAAAGTAACAAAAGAAAAACACGAACAAGAAAAAGTGAGGAGTGTTTTTACTAACCATCTCGTGAGTCCTCCTCTTGTTTCATCTTTCCAAGTTTCTGAAGATCCATTTGACAAGCTCCAGCTTCAATACCTTTCAGATGAGAGAAGATTCCGAATGATCGAGAAAGGTAAGGTTGTCGAACCACACGAGCTTGAAGGTAAGCAAGGTAAGGAATTTTTAATAACCAAGTCACGGAAATCTGATTTGACATTTGTCAATAAAATTTTTGATGATTTAGTTTTTAAAAGATACCCTTATTTTCATTCGATTAATTGCAACCCTTTGAAAGTGGTTGATATCGTTCATCCCAATCGAAAAACCAAAAATTTGATTTTGCGTAATAACAGTTTTCACGAAAAGCAATTAAAATTTTTTATTGTGATGATTTTGTGCATCAATTACTGCCGTGTGTAAAATCCTCAAATTTGTGTAAATCTATTTTGAAGTTCGAAAAGAGTTTTGATTGTTCGTTATGGTGTATGGAAAAATTCTTTTGGATTGACATGTTTGACATAATGAACCCTTTGCTACACTTAGGCATAAGTAATCAAAATCATGTTTTTAAACCCGAAATCTGTTTTGGTTCATTTTGTGGGAAAAACCAGCAACTTGAATTTTGTGCAAATAATTTCCATTTGTTTGATACTTGGTTTTTGAATAAGGTAACGAAATTTGCCAAATTTTTTTTTCAATTTAAATTCATTCCTTAATCCATTTCTGTGGTTGTATGTGAAGTTCGCATTTCATTCCAACAAGGTTAACTCAACCACGAAGTTTCAACTACACTACCTTCCCAAGGAAAGAAGGTTTTTGTTGGCTAAGAAAGGTACTGTCCAATACGATTTTCAGTCATTTGTTTCTAAAGGTGAGCAAGGTAAGATTTTTTTATTCCTTAAACCATCTCAATCAAATCAAATTGATGATTTTGCTCACGACTTGAATTTTGAAAAGGTAAAGTACTTTGACGGTGTTAATTGCCATTCTTTGATTGGTGAAAGAATGTTTGTTTTGAATGATAACATCAAGACTTTTGTTTTTGGAAAATGTTATGTGTTTGTTAGAAAATCCATGTTTAAACTTCCTTTGCCAAGATTTCTCCATGTTCCTAATCTTGACCAGAATGTGTGTTTTATGAATTGTTATGAGACGTTGATTTGTTTGAACCATGCTCAACTCAAGGTGTTTAAGCGATGCACTTTTGATTTCCAAGATTATATCTTCATAGTACTTTGTGGTTCTGGTTTGTTTGCATTGAAGAACATTTTGATTCATTATGAAAAGGTGAGATCAACTTCTTTTTTTGATCCCGGTATCGGTTTAAGCATTCCAAGTTTGGATGGGTTGCCGAAAACTTATTTTCTGTTCAAAATTCAAAGTGTCACAATTTATTCCACGATTGTGTGGGTGACAATTTGAAATGGTATCCTACTCAAGAAGGAGGGTTCATGAACAACGGTGTTTGTGACGATGAAAAATTTTTCGCGAGCAAATGGTCCAATTTGAGGACAAATCGTCTTCAAGAGGAAGAGTATGATGCGATCCCGGTTGCACCATGTTTCGACACAACTCGCCGACCTCAGAATTGGCCTAAACTTGAAGGGCCCAAGTGCAAGATGGAACATCTCATTGACCTGATTGATTATTGGGCCAATGTTTTAAGGACTTTTTAATCTAATATAGTTTAATTTAAATTAATAAGTTTGCATATTTTTAATTTTAGATATGCACTTTGTTTGTTCTGCATTTAATAAAGTTATGCATTATGTAACTTCCATGCTAGTTAAGTATACATCATAAATAATGGCATGCATTATGTAACTCCCATGTTAGTTTAAGTATGCATCATGAAATTAAGTCTTGCATTAAGTAACTCATTTGTTCATTTAGTTTGCATTTCAAACCATGAATTTAAGCATCTTAGTTTAATAAAATTGTTGGACATTTATTCAACTCGTCTTAGTTTAATTAATAAGTGTTTTTGTTGGACTTATTTAAGAAGTGTTGCTCTTAATTAATCTAGTTACTAGGATTATGTATTGATGCATGAGTTTAAGTTTATTTATTTATGCTTCTTTAATTAACTAGTTGCTGGAATAATTGATGCGTATGTTTAGTTCATTCTTTTAAGTTTATTTATTTTTTGATATGTTTAATTAGTGTTTAAATGTGTTTAATAAGTTCATTTTAATTTGTTTATTGCAGGTGTCTCTTCAGCTCATAACCGTTACATTTCAAGGCTGTTACAACTTAATTGAAGTGACTTTTTAGGTGATTTTCAGTTCCAAATGAAGTGGTTGTTACAAGGGATGTTTAATACATCAATTAATGGAGTTTTAAGGAGCATTTTAACTCCTCTTAAATTCAACAACAACACCTTTTCACCTACCAGCAGTTTTTGCTCATTTAAAGATGAAAACAAGCATTCAAAACAACATTTAGTTGTTGGTGTCTTTTCAGCTAGCCAAGGGACAACTCAAGAGACATTTTAAGCATTCAAGGATGATCATTCAAGCTGAATTAAAGTGAATTCAGGTGGAGTAAATTGTTACAAGAATATCAAGAGTCTTGAGTTTCATTTCAGTTTTAATTAGCACATTAAGATGTGACCTTTCAGCTAGTTTTTCTAACACTATAACTAGGTGAAATCAGTCTTTGTAAAGGAACTTTTGAACTTTTGGACTTTTGAACTTTGATAAAATTTTATGAACATTTTGTTCTCGAGTGAGTTTACCTCCTCTCCTATTTCGTACAAGTCTTGTTTGACTTATCTAGCGTTGCTAGTGGCGTCTTCCCGACTTGCTTGAACTTATCACCAACTCCATTGGTGTGGCATTCATCCTACTTCTCCATCCAACCACCTTAACGACATAAGAAATGGGGTGACACTACTATATAGTGTTATATCTTTCTTCCGTTAAGTTCCCTTTTCCATTTCCATCACTTCATCAAATTACCAATCTTTATTTCTTGTTAAATCGAACCTATTTCATCTTTACTAAACCCCCTTTCCATTCCAAAACCTTCTTGTTAGCTTTTGCATAACTTAACAAAATTTTACATTTTCAACGCAATGAACATTCTCCTCGTCGACGATCGGGCAAACAAGTGAAACGACTCGATTAACCCGGGTCGGATCACATCAGTCTGGTAACCTTCTTACTTTGTCTTGGGCTACACATTGAGGACAATGTGTAATTTAAGTGTCGGGGGATGGATATTATTTTATTTTTCTTTGTTTATATGTGTGTTTTGCATGCTTTCAGATTTTATTCCATTTTTCAGAAAAAATTAAAAATATTTTTCTTTATTTTATTTGTTTTTTGTTTTTGCGTGGTGCTTGAACGTGATTGGATTGATAATTAACAATTTGTGGTATGTGTTTGGTGCAATAAATTCCTTGAATGTATAAATTTTAAATGATGATTGATGAATCCTATTCTTTGTGAATAATTATTTAGTTCAATTAGTTACATTTGTAACAACCCTCACCCATATCTGTCACCGGATTAGGGTTACAAGGCATTACCGATCAAAAATAGTTCAGAACAGTCATTCATTACTATTCATGCATAAAGTGATATATTTTCCTTTACAAAAGTTTTTTTCATACTCAAATTAATAACCATCCTCTTATTCATACAAGTCAAATTTGTATACATAAAGCACATAACCAATTAAAATTAAACATGCATTATTAATCATATTACATACACGAACCATGCTTCAAAATTCAACCATATCAATATCATGAATATAATAAAATTTTTGAACCAATTAACTTGCATCAAAACCATACTACCTATGCTTTATAAATACATAATTCGAACCTTATGACCATCAAATTTCATAGGATGCAATGACTAAATCATTAACCAACATTTTTCATCTCATGTACCAAACATGCATTAATACTTCCTTTAGTACAATTTCATTACTTTAACTAAATATTAAACATACCATTTTTCTTATCTATACACATCCGCATTTTAATCCATACCAACCATATCACATGGCATAATATTCATTAACATATAAGACTATAGTTAACATTACACCATGGCCAACTATACTTTTAATGCTTTCATATTATACGCATATCATCCTAAAAAGAAAAGTCATTTCTAGTCTCAAATACCAAGCCATAATTATCCCACTCTAATAACTATTTAATGAACAAACCATTTGTATATTATGCACATTCACACATTAATCTAAGTTAAACTATCCACACGTATTTATAGTCATACATATATACCATGAAACATACTTCACAAAATGAGCTTATATCATGACCAAAAATATATCATATTGAACATCATTATCAAGCCATCTTCGCATGGCTATTTATAAACAGTTCAAAACTAACCATAACAAAACTAGCCTATACATGCCATATGTCCTAGTTACAAACTACAAAGTACCGAATAATGGTCGATACTGCAACGATGATCCTTGACGATCCCTGAGCTCAAAGCTAGCTTTATATATCTATAAAAAAGAGAAAGAATGCACAAATTAAACTTTGAAAGCTTAGTAAGCCATAAGCAAATAATTCATCACAAACATATATAACACAATTCGAATAGGCCAAATTTTAGCTAATCTTATACACATATACAATCACTTCTCTCATATAATCCATATTACCACATCAATGAAGTCTACTTACCTTATTTTTCAATTAACATATATACCTCATAAGTGTAAGAGTATGCCCAAAGACCAATCATGAGATGGTTGTAATAACATACTTAATTTACCATGTTTATTAATATAAAGCGTTGTCATTATTATTTCAGTTTTTCTTTCTGTGTGTATAAATAAACTGTTTTATAATAATGTCCTAAGAATAATATGATTATTCTTAAAAGATCCTTAGTCGAGTATTATTGTTGACTAGGACAACAATATTGCATTAAGACTAACATGTAGTTGATTGATGATAAAGAGTTGTCATTGATATGGATTGTCAAAATCAATGCATGAATATGTGTGTTAGAGAACAACATATTGGATTGACCCGTTATGAGTATGTTTATTGGATTATTATGTAATTGTCACAACATTACTCATAGTGATTAATATGTATATGATCCTCAGACTTGAGATAATTATTATCTCAACATCGTGAGTTGTATATTTTGATACAGTCAAACGTACACCATAATTGGTTGTTCTATAAAGACTGATGTTGGATATACCACAATCTATGTAGAGGGATATGATTGATCAATATAGGATAAGTCCCTCCTACATAATGGGAGTAATATCTTAGGCCACTTGATTGAGTGAGACTAGAAATGCATGGCCATGCTCAAATAAGTTGACATGAGATGTCATACTAATTTGTATATCATAGTCTACTCAAGATATCAAGAAACATGGGATGGACTATACAAGTGTGACTATTCCATGACTTGTGTCCATTCCAGAGATAAAGGACTTAAGGATTAATATATGAAAGGTTAATCACAAAAAGTTATATGGAATCATGACTTCTTGTAACTTAGGTAGCAATGATGCATTGCTAGATGCCACTCATTGTTTGTGACATTAGAATCGTTCTATTATTACCGCTAACGTTGCAAGAACCTCTGGGTCACACCCTATGGTTTAAATGAACTAAATAAAATATAATTGGTATTGTTTTTAGTTGTCACATGAATTAAATTAATTAAAGAATTAATTTAATTGGGCAATCAAATATTGAACATATTATATGTACAAGGATGTTGTACACATAATGACAACATAATTCTATTAATATATGAATTTGATTCATATATAAATTTAAATAAATATAGTTTACCAAATCCTTATTATAATTAATGTAATTATAATTTTCTGGATATAATTAATGGAATTATAATTTTCTGGTTAAAAACTTTATTATATTTATTTAATCTTATGATACATTCAAGAGATACCAATTATAAAAGGGTATTAAAAGGATACCAAATAATGGGCCCAATGAAAAAAAATACCCATTATAAAAGGCCCAATTAAAAGGATACCCAATATAAAGGGTATTTAAAAGAGGCAAAGCTTATGTGAAAACCCTAAGAGATTGCTTGTTAGGTCTAGCAGCCGTCAAGCAAATAAACCTCCAAAATATTTTTGGAGATTTCTTCCGTTCATAGTCAAACCGGGTGAATCACGTAGAGGCCGTCATCGAAAAGGTTGTGGCTTGATTCGACAGTAGATCAAAACTCTTGTTGCCAAGGCATCGCTGTCTACTCAGATTGAAGTTTTGGTAATTTCGAAACCTTTATTTCACCCCGATTCGTTCCTCACACATGGATCCATGGTTTGGATCGCCGGATCTAATTTTATTCTGCTGCGCCATGGGGTATAGGCGTTCCAACAATAAGTGCCTGAATTATTTAGATCAAATTCACCTTCGGTCTCGATTTGACATTACCCGATGAACCGTTCAGAATTGTTAAGGATACACAGAAATCATATTGTAACACCCCAAATCTGGCCTAGAAGCTATGGCCGAACTTGGCAATGTCACATTGGAGTGCTTTTTAGAAACCCTTTTTTTTTCTCTTTCTTGTTGAAAAAAAACTCGTTTGGAGGTTGAAGTCTCTTTGTAGAACTCATATTAAACGAACATTTTGTTAATCAATTTAAAACATCATTACTTCTAAAACCTTGTTTGTTGCGGAAGCTTAAAAATCATTGCGGAAACATAGTGTTTTGAACACAGTTATCATTTTGGGAAAATCGTGTTCTACTTCTAACATGTATAAATAATAATGATTAAAACCTTAGATTGAAAACTATAAAATTGGAGAGGCCTTATTACAAATATATAAAAATCCAGACAAAAACTAATAGTAAATAAAAGCCAATTAAACGTAAACAGAAGCAGTACTGTGGCCACCTCTGAGTCCCTCGCAGCTCCAAATCAACTAAGTCTGGGGATTACCTGTACAGTTAGAAAGAAGGGTGAGTTTGTAAAAACTCAGTGTGTAATCCCTTATAATACAAACAGTCAGATATACGGTATGCAGAAATAGATTGGACCTAAGCCCATCACAGACACAGTATCAGGTGGGTCTTAGCCCATAACAAAACCAGGTGGACCTAAGCCGATTACGGAATCAGTATCAGATGCAGATATGCAGACAGAAATCCAGCCCAATCCAACCAATTCACCATGTGGGGATAAAATTGACCCACCCAGCCAACACACCAAGCTTAGCACCGGTTGCGGCACTAAGTCAACAGAACGGCTCGCGCCGTAGACAGAACGGCTAAAAGCCATAAATATCGCAGCATCGCTGCCAGTTAACAGAATAGCTAAAAGCTATAAATATTGCAGAAAGGCTGAAAGCCTTGTACAGAACAGCAATGGGCCGTACACTTCCTCCTTAACTTTGTTCCAACCCCATGCAATATGTCGTGTATGTCATGTTCAATCATTACATGTGTATGCAAAATGGCCATGCTCAGTAACAATCATTTAAACATATAATAAAAGCATATCAGTCATACAACCACAGTCAAATTAATCAACTCATAATCTAAGTCAGTCATTTACCCACAAGGGCAAAATAGTCATCTTACCCTATAAGGGTATTTCGGTAATCCTACCCTTCAGGGGTATTTTGGTAATTCTACCCTACAGGGGTAATTTAGTAATTCTACCCTACAGGGGTATTTTAGTAATTTTGCAAATTGAGGGTATTTTAGTAATTTTGCAAATCGATGGTATTTCAGTAATTTTGCAAATCGAGGGTATTTCGATAATTTTACAAATCGAGGGTATTTCGGTAATTTTGCAAACTGAGGGTATTTTAGTAATTTTGCAAATTGAAGGTATTTTGGTAATTTTACAAACCGAAGGTATTTCAGTGATTTCTTTAACCAGGGGTATTTTGGTAATTTTGTAAACAAAAGATATTTCAGTAATTTTTCAAATTGAGGGTATTTTGGTAATTTTGCAAATCAAAAGCATTTCGGTAATTTTCCAAACTAAGGGTATTTCGGTAATTTTACAAATTAGGGTTACTTTGGTAATTTTACAAGTCGAGGGTATTTCAGTAATTTTGTAAACCAATGTATTCTAAACAGAGATAACAATATTAGCTCCTTGTGACCTAAAACATGCGCAAATACTTATAAAGCCTATGTGCCAGTGTCTAGATTCTTTTAAGAGCAAAATTTAAAATTTCTACAAGGGCCAAGACTTCAACCCAGGCTCTCTTACAACCTTAATGACGCCACAACCACTAGATCACAAGCTTCCTTGGGTTATGATTTCCCCAACAATATTCTTAAAGCCTACTCACTTACATCCAAGGTTTTATTCACCTAAACCAAAAATTTTCCTAAAGCCCAGGTTTGAACCCAAGACTTCATAGAAGCCCTCTAACCTTCCAAAATCACTCACCTGATAGGTCCAACTTGCATTAGTGTCGTTCTCTTGTTGTCAAAAATTTTAAACGCTCCCATGCCCAGGGCCCAATAGGCCCAATTCTACTAGGCCAAAATTCCAGGTGTTACACATATAAAGCTCATACAATTCCATATTCTGAATATGGTCTTATATGTTAACACATATCGATGCCACTGTCCCAGACAGGGTCTTATACGAGTCATATACGATGCCAATGTCCCAGACATGGTCTTACATGTTTTTGCACTTCGATTCCAATGTCCTAGATATGGTCTTACATGAAATCACATCTCGAAAGCCTTATGTCATGACATCAGTATCCGATACATTTCCCAAGGCTCGTTCGAGGCTTACGACTTCATAATTAAATCAATTCATGCACGAAACTAGTCAACCAATGCTCAAATCAATTCGGCAACATATATTTTAATACATACAATTGAATTCGGCTACATATAATATATATATATATACACACATTTGACTTTAAGAACATTTAATTACTTACAAACTTACCTTGTAGGGAAACGAAAGGATCGGAACGACTATTCAACAACTTTCGACTTCCCCCGATCCAAATCTGATTTCTTCCTTTCTTGATCTAAATCAATTTAAATTTAAATTTAAATTTAACTTATTTAATTACATATTCATTCAATTTCACCCAAAAACACATAAATGGTCATTTTTCACTTTAGGGGACCTAAGGAAAATTTACAAAATTCACAATTTAGTCCTTAATAAGCATTTAATGGTTGTTTCTTTTCTTTATATTCAGTGGTGGAAGATGATGATAAAAGAAATTTTATGTTTTATTTTATCTAATATAACTTATTAACTAATTTACATTAAAAACATATAATAACATATAATGGATGGTCTAATATCATCATAAGGACCTTTCATTGAATAAACCATAACAATTAACACTCTTAACTTATAGCATGCTACTTTTTCATTTTACGCGATTTAGTCTATTTATCAAATTAAGCATTCAAATGCTAAAATTGTTTCACAAAACTTTTACACATATATAACCACATTCTATAAACCAAAAAAAATAATATTAAAATAATTTTCTGACCTCAGATTTATGGTTTCATAACCACTGTTCCGGTTTAGCTAAAACCAGGCTGTTACAACTCTCCTCCCTTAGGGATTTTCGTCCCCGAAAATCTTACCAGTGAATAGGTTTGGATATTGCTCTCTCATAGCATTCTTGGGCTCCCACGTAGCTTCTTCAACCCCGTGTTGATTCCATAAGACTTTAACTAATGAAATTTGCTTATTTCTCAATTCTTTAATCTCAATCTCAGAGGGGGAAATCACATGCAAGGGATCAGATCGATATCGTCGAAGCATCGATACGTGAAATACATTATGTATCTTTTCTAACTCAGGTGGCAACAACAATCTATAAGCAACTGACTTGATACGCTCGATAATTTCATACGGCTCGATGAATCTCGGACTTAACTTGCCTTTTCTGCCAAATCTAAGTATTTTCTTCCACGGAGATACTTTCAAAAATACTCGATCCCCAATTTGAAACTCAATATCTTTTCGTTTCAAGTCTGCGTACCATTTCTGACGATCTGACGCTGCTTACAGACTATCACTAATCACTTTAACATTGTAACATCCCGAAATTGGGCCTAGCAGGATTGGGCCCAATGGGTCTTCGGCGTAGGAGTGTTTAAAATTTTTGAGAACAAAAGAACGACATTATTTTAAGTTGGACATAATAGGAAGGTGATTTTAGAAAGTTACGGGGTTCTATGAAGTTCCGGTTCGAGTTGGGGCTTAGTAAAATTTTGTGATTAAGCCTATTAAGGAGATATAGTAAGAGGCATCAAGGCTTATGGAAATAGATGAGTAATTTGTTAGCATAAATGAGCAATTAGTAAAGAGGTTATGGCATCAAGTGATGGACCCTGAGGAAAGAGGTTTGAATCCCTTTGTGTGCATTTTTGACTTTTATTTTTGCACTCTTTCCTTAAGTGTCGGCCAAGAGGTTTTTATGGCAAGGTTGGACTTCTTTATTTTTGGTAAGGTGGCTATAAGAATAAGGCAAGGTTGAAGTTGGGGAAAGGAATCAAGAAAATAGGAAAGTAAGGGGAACATGTGGCATTTTTCAAGGAAGATGTTATGGAAAGTATGGGTGGCAAATTGTTGACCATTTTAGCAATGTATGTGGACAGTTTTGGGGGTAGAGAGGTAGCTGAAATTTTCACTTTGGCATTTGGTAAAGTCTTGGTATTGTTTTGGGCAAAAAAATCCTATTGCAACTTTGTGTCATCTTCTCCCAATTTGCTATCCTCTTTGCCGAATCATCCTAGCACATTTGTGCATTTTTTTTCTTCTCTTTTGTTTGGTCAAAACATTCATCTCTTGTTCATTCCCCTTTTGATAGCCGAAATTACCAAGGTACTCTTCTTCCATCCATTCTCTTCTTTTGATCATTTCATCAACTTTTTTCTCTTTTCTTAAAATTTTCATTATCTTGTGATTAAACTTTCTTGTTCAATTCTCTCCATAGCCGAACCTATTACCACCCTACTTCTTCACCATTTCTTTTCCTTTTGTGTTGGACAATCTCTTCTTAATCAAATCGGTAAGTTATCGTATATTCCTCTTTTCATTTCTTTTTCTTTTTATTCCAAGCCATATATAGGTGAAGGGGGTGTATTGTGGTGATTCTTTCTCAAGCCGAATAAGGTGTGGCTAACATTGTTTTTGTGTTAATCACTTCTAAGGACTCGAAGTACTTTATCGGAGGGCCAATCGAACACCTATCCCTAGTAATAAGAGACTCAGATTGTTGGTAAGTGATAGTTTGTTAATCAATCACAATATTTGGTTGAAGTTGTAAATTAGGTTTTGGACTAATAGTTGACTGATTGTACCTTTAGGTACCGCAGAGAGTATCGTGTTACGGAATCTGAATAAGGTGTGTAATCCTGTACCTTCCGTATACGTATTTGAAATGGTGTGTAATCTCACACTTCTCTGAAAGTTTGTATGAAATATTCTGTGAATCGTTTGAAATACCGACTAAAACTAAAAATCGGCATCCGTGATCACTCAGATGTGCGTGAGATCGTAGTGGAAATCGTATTTTTGTAATAAAATAGTTTCGGTCAGAAATAATGATGTGTATTTGAAAAATCAAAAAAAAAATAGGAGGAAGGTAATTAACAAGTGAATAAGATATCAGATCAAAGCTTACTGTGTCTATGTTAATATGGAAGAAACGGAGAAGGAAAAGGAATTTTATATTCTGAGATATGTAAATTTTAGTGAGATTGGTTCTGACAACATGGAAATCAATCAACCACTTCTTGTTATCATATTTGGTAGTTTTGTATTTTGTATTATTTACAATTTAGTCCTTTACCATTTTAGGTAGTTAATCAGTTTTAATTAATCTCATTTATGACCTACCGTAATATAGTGCTTAGCGAGTAGCTAGCTAGACTTCTATCTTGCATGCATTCTTGAATATAAATTAGTAAATCACTGACTCCTTTGGGTTCAATCCTTGGAATACTCCATTGTTCCTTTGTAACACTACAAATATTACAATTCACCTTTCACACTTGTAGACACCACACTTAGTATTTGATCACTTTTTGTTTTAGTGTTGATTTCTCTCCCTCGTTCGTGAGAGTAGGGGAGAGGCAGTCAATAAGACCTAATAAATACAATATTGAGCTTATATATAATTCAAATTAAGCCAAAAAATCATGCCTAATATGATTTAATTAGAATTAAAAGTCCAAAACTCGTAATTCTCGCCCAAAAATTCTGCTCTCTTAGTATTCACTAAAATAATTATAACTTGAGCTCCCAAACTCAAAATCAGGTGATTTGATGTGCGTTCTAAAGCTAAGAGAAAGATCTTTGAAAATTATTCAGACAACTCAACCCAAAAATGTTTAGATTCCATCCAGAAAATCATTGCAAGTTGATTGATTTTCTAAACTTGAAAATTGGCAGTTTCGGTGAATGAAATTTGATAAATTTCTTACGTATTTAACTAATTTTTACTAGGGGAAAATTGTTTAAAATTGAAACAATAAGATATGTTAATGAATTTAGTTTATCATAAATGTGGCTTAAAATGATATACTTTAAATGATGACAAGTGTTAATGTGATTTATTTACAAAGTGAAAAAAATTATTAAAAGGGTAATAAGTGAAGGCATATTTGAATAAAAGATAATCATAAGTTACTATTATAATTTTTTTGGTGAAAAAACAAAATAAAAATCTAAATTAAACTAGCTCCTCCAAAGGAGAGTCTTCAAATAATCTTAATCATGTTCTTTTGTCTCGCACCATCTTAACAAGGCTATTCGCAATTAAATTCTTTTCTCGAGGGATATGTTGAATCTTCCAATGTTTTATCATTTTCAAGAGTTGATGAATTCTTCTGACCAATACAGAATTAGAATATTTAAAGGAACCCTCCTGAATAGTGTTAACGACTTCGAGGCAATATGTTTGTATTAAAACTCTTTCAAAGCTTTAATCAATAATAAGCTTCAGACCATTCAATATACCCCATAGTTTAGGCTCTAGAACTCTGTAGTTTCCTAAGTATCTTCCAAAACCAGTTATCCACCTTCCATATGGTCCTTCGCTAATCCTTCAGCCGCAGCGAAACCTTCCTCAATTCTAACAAATCCGTCTGTGTTCAAGCGTACCCAATTACTAGAAAGATGAGGACTACTGCCAGAAATATGATTTTCGTAATGCCCCAAAAATGTAGGGTTTGTAATTTTGCATGATTTGGCTTAAAATCCATGTGTGCTTCAATGGATAAGTATTTGAGGGTATTTGAAGGTTTTTAGGAAGCTTGAGTTTGAGTCTGAACCTTGGAAAATTTTTAGTTTTTGCTCTTAAGTGGAATTGGCTGTTACCAGTAGGACTTATGCATAGGTGTGTGTGATTTTGTGTCACAAAAAAAGCTTGTGGCTTGATGGTTATGGTGTCACTAAGGTGGCAAAAGGAGTTGCGGTTCGAATCCCATGACATGCAAATAAGGGGGCTTTTATTTTATGAGTTGCTGGTACGAGAGGTAGAGTTTGATTCAAACTCTATAGAGGAGGTTGGAGACTCGGTCAACAAATTTGAATGGGAGACAGGGAGCAATTCAAGGAGGATTTGGTGGAGAGTTTGAGGGAATTGGATTGTGAGGAGAGTCTTGGCCGGTTCGGAGAGCTTGAGTAAAGGGAAATTCGGCCCAGGGTGGGGCATATGGTGCATTTTCGGCTTAGGAAGAGTATAAAGGTGCCGAATTTTCTCTGTTATTTTTTGGTGTCATTTTTACATTTTGGTACTTTTTTCGACCATTCGGGTCTTTATTCTCTTCATATCTATTCTCCACTGCTGCTCACTTTTTACCGGAACATAGGTATCGAGTGCCCAGTTTTGGTCAATCCTTTTAGGCCTTTCTGTCATCTCTTCTCTGATCACTTCTTCCATAGCCGACCCTCTTGTGCTTCCATCTCTTCATTTTTTTTCAAACTTCGTTTCCCCTTCTCTATTAGGCCGAATCTACACACTCCCTTCTTCGCAAATCTCTTTGTTCTCCATGGTTAGGACCGAACCTTCTTGACTGACTACTGCCGATATTCATTGGTTATCGATTTTGGTAAGGGGGTGCTTCAACCACTTTATTATTCCATTATTAGCAAAGATTTCTTTTGACTCTATTAACAAGCTTCAGTTTTCCCCTTTTTATATTTCTACTGGGGGCCGAATGTTTGATGGTTTCTAACAACTTTTATATTACCAAATAATGTTAGGAGGGGGAGATCGCCCTTGATTAGCAGGGAGGCGCTAGTATCTGTTAGTCCTAGCAAGGTGAATAATTGTGGTTTAAGTTAATAACGGTGGTGGATTAAGTGTATACGTTAGCCTAATTAGAGTAATCTGATACGATATGTTGACAGATTGTAGGATTCGGAAAGTGAATCTTATCTAGTCTCGCGAACAAGTGTGTAATCATATGCCGCGTTCGATAATAAGCTAAAAAGCCAAAAATACGTAATGATTATACTGATAAGACTATAGAGTCGGCTGAATACTGAAAAGCCAGAAATATGGCATGTGATGCCACACAAACGTGCGAGCGTGCGTGTGGTTAATCGAGCCCATGAACAAGGGCGCTAGACTGTAGGAGCCACCACGAGCATTCTCGTGGGCTTAGGTCGTAATGGGCCTCGTTGGGCCGAGATGGGCCAAGTGGGGCCAATGGGCTCATGGGCCCCGCATGGGTAACAATTCACGATAGTGACAAACAATGGATTAGGCTACGAAGTTCACATAGTCGTGATTGAAAACTAGGCTGAATGGGCCACACGCGCGTATGGGCCCACTTAGGCCAAATAGTAGGCTTTGGGCCCAACTCTACTATTTTGGCCCCATAAGTCATTCGAGTCGTTCGAGACAATGGTAGGCCATTAGAAAGGTCGTAAAATTACTAATACCCTCAAACGGTAAAATTACTAAAATACCCTCGAAGGGTAAAATTATCGAAATACCCTCGTAGATAAGAATTACCAAAATACCCCTGAAGGGTGAAATTACCGTTTTACCCCGAACTGGCAAAATGACCATTATACCCCTAGTGGTAGTTTAAGTGATGTGTGTATGATATTTATATGACTGATTATGAGTATAATGTACTGCATACATGTAATATTTTTGTCACGACATTCTGCATCGGGGTTGGGTTTCTGATTTGGAGGAAGTACTGTACTAGTGGCTCTGCCACGTTTTTATCGTTCTAGTGGCTTCGCCACGTATTCTGATATTAGTGGCTTGACCACGTTTACTGTTATTAGCAGCTTTGCTACATTATTATTAGCATCTATGCTGCGATATTGGTGTGTTGGCTGGGTGGGTCGACTTGGTCCCTACATGGTGTGCTGGGTGGTACGGGTGGTGTGTTGGCTGGACTGGGTTGGGTTGCATCTGCTTACTGCCTCATTATAATTTTGGGCTTCACCCACTCTTATTCTTGAATAGGGCTTGGGCCCCGCATCATTATAGCATGATAGGGGATTACACACTAAGTTCTAGTAACTCACCCTTTTTTTTAATTGAACAGGTAATCCCCAGCCTTAGAGGATTTGGAGCTGCGAGGGACTCGAAGGTGGCCACACATTAGCAAGTTTTGATTTCTACATAGTTTTCTTTAAGTTATTTATTTTGGGGAGATATTTATGTAATAAGGACATTCGAGGTTTTTAACTTTTATTTCTTTTTAACTTTTTACATTAACCTGTTAGATTAAGGAACACGGGTTTTCAAAATAATAACTGTTTGCAAAGAAAACCATGCATTTTCAAATTTTAAAGTTTACTTTTGGGAAAGCTTCCGCGACATTTGATCCTGATTAATAAATGATATGACTAATAAGTGAATAACAAGTTATGATGTTACAACCCTAACATTTTCAAAAAGGATTTAAAATTTAGTAACGAGCTTTTATTGACAAGCCCGAATTTCAAACGACACTTCGATGTGACATGTCAGATCCGGTCGTAATGTCTAGGTCGGGTTTAGAGTGTTACATTTATTGGTATTAGAGCCAAGTTGTAAAACTCGTCGTGGAATCGGTTTCTAAAAATTTTCCTAAAATTGTCTAAATTTCGGTTTGGAAAGAAAATCGAAAGGTTGTTACTGAAAGTGTGGCACACCGAGTCTCCGGCGCCAAATCTGGAAGTTCTCTGACACTGATTACTATTATAGATTTAAATTTTATATTGAGAAAACTACTATAGATAGTAGTATTGTACTGAAACTCTTTAATTAGAGTAAACTGAGACTATAGAAGACTGAAAACTGCAGTGAGGCCTCGATCTATGAAAACAGCTCTAATTGCTGTTTATCATACAATATCTATTATTAATTACTAGAATTATGAATTTATTCATAAGACTTTTAAAATAGATAATATGTTATATCGATATGAGTACAAAAGGTTCTCGCGAAAGGGGTACACGAGGCCGCGGTAGATTCCGAGGTGCTAGGGCTGAGTCTTCAGCATCGGGTCACATGCCTGGTAGGAAGGCACCAGCCTCACCAGTAACTGAGACAGGGTCTCATGACCGATTAGTTTGGGATGATGCTCTATCCCAAGCAATGCTACGGGTTCTCGAAAGGTTTGCTGGATCAGTGGGCTGAGGGTCAATTTCTGAGCGACTCCAGTCTAATGGAGTGAAAATCTTCAAGGGTGTTTCTGGTGTAGCCCCGAATGTGGCAGAATATTGGTTAAAGGCTACCGAGTAGGTAATGAATGACCTTGACTATACTGTGGAACAGAAACTAAAGAGAGTAGTGTCCTTACTGCGGGACGAGGTATACCAATGGTGGCTCACTATGAGAGAAGGAACGCAAGTCGACCACTTGACATGGGACTTCTTTAAGGCGGCCTTTCAATGAAAATATGTTGGGGCAAGTTATGTGGATACCCGAAAGAAGGAATTTTTGAGTCTGGTCCAGGGGAATAGGTCTGTGGCAGAGTATGGGGCATAGTTGCAAATGAGTATGAATGTTGTGTGCGTTTCAAGGATGGCCTCCGAGATTAGTTGTGGGTGTCCGCAGAGGGAACGAGATTTTCCTGCCCTGGTTGAGAAAGCAACAATTGTAGAGCATGTAAAGAGCTTAGAGCACTGGAACCTTGAAAAAGACAGGGCAGAAATAAGAGGGATTTTGGGCCTCAAGTTCTTTTGGTGGGCCTAAGAATAAGCCTTGATTTGATGGGCCAGTCCAAGCTGGAGCTCTTGTCGTTGCTGCTAGACCGCAGCCTTGCGCTGATTGTGGGAGATTTCACCAGCGTGAATGCTAAAAAAAAAACGGGGCGTGTTTCAAATGTGGGTCCATGGATCATCTGGTTAAGAACTGTACTCAGAGGCCTGTTCAGATGCAAGCCGCAGGTCAGGGCTATGTTTAGCCAGGGAGAGGTGATTAGCAGCCACCGAGAGACCGTGGTCAGGCCAGAGAAGGAAATGGTTTGGGAAGAGGTCGTAGAGCACCGGGCAGAGGTGCTAGTAATACTGAGGCGAGACAGCCAGCTTTGGTCTATGCTGCTCGGCGCCGAGAGGATAGCGACGCTCCTGATGTCATAGCTGGTACATTCCTAATTTATAATGTACCATACACAGCTTTAATTGATATTGGGTCTACACACTTGTATGTCGTATGTACTATGTCTGGGGTGCTGGGTTCTCAGTTTGAAATTTTTGATAGTGAAATGAATGTGTCAAGTCTACTGGGACAGTCGGTTAGGGTAAATAATTTCTTTAGATACGTACACCTAGAGGTCCAAGGGGTTGTCTTTCTGCAGATTTGATGGAACTGTTGTTTTGTGAATTTGATCTTATTTTGGGCATAGATTGGTTAGTGAAACACCGTGCGAATTTGGATTGCACTGCTAAGCGTATGTTGTTGAAGTCTTCTGAGGATGAAGAGGTGGTTTTGTTAGGGGAGCAAAGAGACTATTTGTCCAATGCAATCTCAACATTAAGGGCCGAGAAACTGGTTCGCAAGGGTTGCAAGACGTTTTTAGCTTATGTCAGCAATTCTGATTCTAAAGGTCCTTCTGTGGGAGATGTTAGAATTATTAAGGAGTTTCCAGATGTATTTCCAGAAGAGCTTCCTAGGTTTCCTACAAACCGTGAGGTCGAATTCGGTATTGAGCTCCTACCGGGAACAGTTCAGGTGTCTATCGCCCCTTATAGGATGGCACCGAAGGAGCTGGTGGAATTAAAGGCTCAAATTCAAGAGCTACTGGACCGAGGATTCATTCGGCCGAGTGTGTCTCCTTGGGGGCACCAGTGTTATTAGTGAAGAAGAAGGATGGGTCCATGCGCATGTGCATCGATTATCGTCAACTGAACAAACTGAAGATTAAAAACAAGTACCCTTTATTGAGGATAGATGATCTGTTTGACCAGCTGTGAGAAGCTTCAGTTTTCTCCAAGATAGATCTTTGATCTGGGTACCATCAGCTAAGGGTTAAGGAGGCGGATGTGTATAAGACTGCGTTCAGAACTCGTTAAGGTCATTACGAGTTTCTAGTAATGTAGTTTGGGTTAACGAATGCACCAGCTGCTTTCATGGATATGATGAACCGAGTATTCCAGCCTTATTTGGATCGATTCGTAGTGGTGTTTATAGACGAAATCCTGGTGTATTCCATAATCGAAGAGGATCATAATGTTCACCATAGAATGTTTTACAAATTCTGAGGGAAAAGCAGTTATACACAAAGTTCAACAAGTGTGAGTTCTGGTTGTGAGAAGTGACATTTCTGGGTCACGTGGTGTCTGTCGAGGGGATTAGGGTTGATCCTCGAAAAATTAAAGCCGTATTGGATTGGAAACCACCAAAGACTGTATCTGAGATTTGAAGCTTTCTGGGCCTGGCTGGATATTACAGACGTTTTGTTGATGGGTTTTCACTGATTGCTGCACCTCTGACTAAGTTAGTACGTAAAGGGGTACCGTTTAATTGGACTGGTAAGCAGCAAGAGAGTTTTGAGAAACTAAAGAAATTTCTGACTGAAGCCCCGGTGTTAATACAGCCAGAGTCTGGGAAGGAATTCATTGTCTACTGTGATGTGTCGCACACTGGATTGGGTTATTTGTTGATGCAAGAGGGTAAGGTGGTTGCAAATGCTTCCCGCCAACTGAAGCCTCACAAGACGAATTACCCCACTCATGACTTGGAGTTGGCTGCGGTGGTATTCACACTGAAGATTTGGAGGCATTATTTATACGGTGAGAAGTCTATTATTTACACCGACCATAAAAGCCTCAAGTACCTCCTTACTCAAAAGGAGTTGACTCTTAGGCAACGAAGATGGATAAAGTTGCTTAAAGATTATGATTGCTCAATTGAGTATCATCTGGGTAAAGCTAACATAGTAGCAGATGCACTAATCTGTAAAGTCATATCTGATCTGAGAGCAATGTTTGCTCGTCTCAGCCTATTTGAGGATGGTAGTCTATTGGCTGAAATCTAAGTAAGACCGACCTGGATTGATCAAATTTGGTCCTTCAGTTTTGTCTGGTTGAGAAGGGGGAGACGGCAGATTTTGGGCTAAATAGTGAGGGAGTATATGCTTCCGTGGGAGAGTCTGTGTACCGAAGGATTCTGAGTTAAGGTAGTCTATACTGCGAGAGGCGCATAGTAGCCCACACGCTATGCATCCTGGCGGAAACAAATTATACCGAGATCTTCATGAGTTGTAATGGTGGCTAGGGCTGAAACGCGAAGTTACGAATCTTGTGAGTAAGTGCTTAACATGCCAGCAAGTCAAAGCTAAGCATCAACTGCCTTCAGGGTTACTACAACCAGTTAAAATTCCACTTTGGAAGTGGGAGAGAGTAACCATGGATTTTGTCAGTGGGTTGCCCTTAGCGCCTACTAAAAAGGATTCGGTATGGGTTATTGTAGACCGACTGACTAAATCTGCCCATTTCATACCGGTCTGCACGGATTATTCATTGCAGAAGTTGGCTAAGTTGTATATGGCCGAGATTTTAAGACTACATGATGTACCGATTTCTATCATATCTAACTGAGATCCTAGATTCACATCTCGATTCTAGAAGAAGTTACATGAGGCATTGGGTACAAGATTGGATTTCAGTACTACATTCCACCCTCAGACAGATGGTCAGTCAGAGAGGGTGATCCAGATATTGGAGGACATGCTAAGAAACTGTGTAATTGATTTCAAAGGCAGTTGGGAAGACTACTTGTCGTTAGCAGAGTCGCATATAACAACAGCTACCAGCCAGTATCAGATGACACCGTACGAGGCGTTATATGGTCGTAGGTGTCACACTACTACCTATTGGACAGGACTTGGTGAGATGCGGGTTTTGGGGCCAAAGTTAGTTTCTGAAACCGAAGAAAAAGTAAAGTTGATTCGAGATCAGTTAAAGGAAGCATCTGATAGGCATAAGTCGTATGCTAATTTAAAGTGTAAGGAGATAGAGTACTTTTTGGGGGATTATGTCTTTTTGAAGGTCTCACCATGAAGAAGATTTTGAGATTTGGACGAAAAGGCAAACTGAGCCCTAGATTCATCAGACCTTACAAGATATAAAGCGTGTGGGACTGGTCGCTTCTCAGCTTGAGCTACCTCCTGAGTTAAACTGGATTCATGATGTGTTCCACGTCTCCATGCTAAGGCGATACTGCTCTGATCCCTCATATATAGTGACGGTGGAGGAGATCAAGGTTAGAGCTGATCTGACTTTTGAAGAAGAACCAGTGCAGATACTGGATCATGACGTTAAGGTATTAAGGAGGAAATTTGTTCCGTTGGTCAATGTGCTTCGGCGTAAACACGGTTCAGAGGAAGCCATGTGAGAGCCTGAGGAGGCAATGCGATAACAATACCCTCACCTATTCTGACCAGGTAAATTTCGAGGTCGAAATTGCTTTAAAGGGGGGTAGAGTTGTAATACCCCAAAAATGTAGGGCTTGTAATTTTGCATGATTTGGCTTAAATTCCATGTGTGCTTCAATGGCTAAGTATTTGAGGGTTTTTAGGAAGCCTGGGTTCGAGTTTGGGCCTTGGAAAATTTTTAGTTTTTGCTCTTAACTGGAATTGGCTATTAGTAGTAGGACTTATGTATAGATGTATGTGATTTTGTGTCACAAAAAGAGCTTGTGGCTTGATGGTTGTGGCGTCACTATGGTGGCAAGGGGAGTTGGGGTTCGAATCCCATGACATGCAAATAAGGAGCTTTTATTTTATGAGTTGGTGGTGCGAGAGGTAGAGTTTGAATCAAACTCTACGGAGGAGGTTGGAGACTTGGCCAACAAATTCGAATGGAAGGCTGGGAGCAATTCAAGAAGGATTTGGTGGAGAGTTTGAGGGAATTGGATTGTGAGGAGAGTCTTGGCCAGTTGGGAGAGCCTAAGTAAAGGGAAATTTGGCCGAGGGTGGGGCATTTGGTGCATTTTTGGCGTAGGGAGAGAGGTGCCAAATTTTCTCTGTTATTTTCAGGTGTCATTTTCGCATTTTGGTACGTTTTTCGACCATTCAGGTCTTTATTCTCTTCATCTCTATTCTCCACTGGTGATCATTTTTTTCCAGAACATAAGTATCGAGTGCCCAGTTTTGATCAATCCTTTGAGGTCTTCTTTCATCTCTTCTCTGATCGCTTCTTCCATAGCCGACCCTCTTGTGCTTCCATCTCTTCTTTTTTTTTTCAACCTTCGTTTCCCCTTCTCTATTAGGCCGAATCTACACACTCCTTTCTTCTCAAATCTCTTTGTTTTCCGTGGTTAGGACCAAACCTTCTTGACTGACTACTGCTGGTATTCGTTGGTTATCGATTTTGGTAAGGGGGTGCTTCAACCACTCTATTATTCCGTTATTAGCAAAGATTTCTTTTGACTCTATTAACAAGCTTCAGTTTTCCCCTTTTTATTTTTCTACTGGAGGTCGAATGTTTGATGGTTTCTAGCAAATTTTATGCTACCAAATCATGTTAGGAGGGGGAGATCGCCCTTGATCAGGAGGGAGGCGCTAGTATCTGTTAGTCCTAGCAAGGTGAGTGATTGTTGTTTAAGTTAATAACGGTGGCGGATTAAGTGTATACGTTAGCCTAATTGGAGTAATCTGATACGATATGCTGAGGAATTGTAGGATTCAGAGAGCGTAGATCTTATCTAGTCTCGCGAACAGGTGTGTAATCATATGCCGCGTTCGATAATAGGCTGAAAAGCCGAAAATACATAATGATTATACTGCTAAGATTGTAGAGTCGGCTGAATGCCGAAAAGCCAAAAATATGCCGTGTAATGCCACATGAACGTGCGAGCGTGCATGTGGTTAACCAAGCCCATCAACAAGGGCGCTAAACTGTAGTAGCCACCACGAGCATTCTCATGGGCTTAGGCCGTAATGGGCCTCGTTAGGCTGAGATGGGCCAAGTGGGGCCAATGGGCTCATGGGCCCTACGTGGGTAAAAATTCACGATAGTGACAAACAATGGATTGGGCTACGAAGTTCGCATAGCCGTGACTGAAAACTGGGTTGAATGGGCCACACGCGCGTTTGGGCCCACTTGGGCCAAATAGTAAGCTTTAGGCCCAACTCCACTATTTTGACCCCATAAGTCATTTGAATCGTTCGAGATGATGATAGGCCATTGAAAAGGTCGTAAAATTACCAAAATACCCTCGAACGGTAAAATTACCGAAATACCCTCGAAGGGTAAAATTACCGAAATACCCTCGTTGAGAAGAATTACCAAAATACCCTTAAGGGTGAAAATTACCGTTTTACCCCTAACTGACAAAATGACCATTATACCCATAGTGGTTGTAACACCCCAAACCCGGACAAGACACCACGTCCGAATCTGGTGTGTCACAGGGAAAACGTTTTTGAGAGGTTAGATTTTTCGTTTAAAAGTTGGGTGAAAACATAGTGTATTTGAAGAAAAATTTGAGTAGACTTGTTTGAAATCGGATGGTGTACTTGAAACCTAGAAATTTTGAAAACTTATCTGAAGTATGTGGAAAAAAACGAGTTCATTTCATTCAAAACTCCACAGTTCCTTAGTGTTGCTTAAAACATTTTAACTTAGCAGAAAATCGAGTTTGATTTGAAAATTGTTTGAGTTTACTTGATATCAAAACATTGTGTGATACCCGATGGTATAGTTGAAAACACATTGCGTTATAGTTTTGAAATCATTGCCTTTCCAAATTTTAGCACATTTTAGCTCGAATTATTTTGTTAAAGCATATTAAATCCACTTTAAAGCATAAACATCATAAAACATAATCTAAAGGCCATTTACAAATCCAAATTAGAACCCAAATAAAAGTAAATAAACTAAGTACCCAACATATAAAGTCTGAGCAACACTTTATTAAGCATGGCATGAGCACCCCGAGTCCATCCCGGCTCTATGTCCGCGTCTACGAGTCACCTGAAATGTCAAAGGAGAGGGTGAGTCGAATGACTCAGTGCATAAATCCCGCTCCCGATAAAACAACATGCTAACACACATCATACATAGCAACATGATTAATGCAACCCGATCCTAACCATCCGTATCTCCTGTTCTACCCCGTGTGGTACCAAACCACCGGTGGTGCCAAACCACCGTGACCCAAAGTCACGATATCCATAAGTGTGGTGCCAAACCACCGGTGACCCAAAGTCACGAATAATCCAATGATGGGGCCAACCCATCACGTGATACCAAATCACTAGCGACAATCCCGTATCTCTCAAGTGGGGCCAACCCACGGTGGTGTCAAACCACGGGGGCGAGTCGCAATGAGGTGCCAAACCTCGGTGTCCCAAAGACACAATGTGGTACCAAACCACCGATGACCGCAGCCACAAATCCGATGATGGGGCCAACCCATCGTGTGATACCAAATCACCGGCGTCAATCCCAGTATAATCAATCATGTGGGGCCAACCCACCGTGGTGCTAAGCCACCGGGACGAGACGCTGAGGTGCCAAACCTCTGTGACCCAAAGTCACAAAATATCACTGTGTGGTACCAAACCACCGAGGTGCCAAACCTCTGGTGTCCCAAAGACACAAAGTGTCCCAAAGACACGGATATCATATCCCCCTCCTCTCATATCACCCATACATATCATATCGATGCAAATCATGTAAATCATGCACTCATGCCATTGGGTTTAACATCGCATCACATACATCAATAACTATGATAGCACATACCATCAATAGAACTCATAGTAATTGAACTTACCCGATCCATGCACATACCCCATTTGGGTATCCAATAATTCATCATACTCATGCATGATTTTAATAGGCAAACAGGTTTAATAACAATATCACTAAGTATGGGTGTGTTAGTTACACACCGCAAAAACGCAGTCTTTTAGTACTAAGAGAATCGATTTATAGCCCCTTGATTATCCAGCACCTAAAACAATCGACCAACCCAAGTATTAGAACTCATACTATTCGGCCAACACCGGGGTTAGTAACCAAGACCATTCGGCAAAGCTAATAAACCGAATAGGTTAATGATTAAACCTCACCTTTACTCTTGACTTGGTTTCCAACCAAACCCGAACCACAATGGTTCCTCCTATGACAATCGGCCACCACCTTGAAAAGAATAAGCTCATAATCCTTTGTCATCCTTGACTTAATCAAAACTAAATAAATAAATAATGAACAACCCTCTCACCATCACTTACCAAACGTTTAATCCAAGAAAGTAGGCTCCACTTGACTGCTTCAAAAATCCAAAGACCCTATACGAGATGATTAACAAAAGATTAACACCCTTCCACAAAAACCAAAATCGGCACTAAACCTTGTGAATGTTAACAGAGAAAACGAAAAGAAGAAGAATAGGTATTCGGCACTTACCTTCCTCTAAAATCTGATTAGAACCAAAACCGAAACAACACCACCCTAAAATTCGGCCAAGTTGAACACCACTAGAAGAGAGGGGAAATTCGGCTAAGACCTTAACAAAGAAAGAATAAGATTCGGCCTTACACAAAGAAAGAAAAAACGAGGAAAAGAATGAAAGAAAGGGGTTGATATTCGGCCAAACAACAAGGATTTAACAAATAGGAGAATGGTATTTTCGGTTCAAAGAAAAGAATGGAGAAAAGTATTTTGGAACATGGAGTATCGGCCAAAGAGATTTTAAGAAGAAAAAGAAAGTATAGGAAGAAAAGAGAAGTAGGTTAGAAACACACAAGTGAAGAGGAAAGTGGGTTGAAAGAATAGGATTTCGGCTACCAAATGAACACCAAAGATCAAAGCAATTTCGGCAACACCAAGGTTTGGACTTTCTGGTCTCAAAGAGAAGAGAAATGAGAGAAATTCCTCTGAAGTTTCTGCTAAAAATCGACAAAAATGAGAGAGCTTTGTTTTGACAAAAGTGACCGAAAAACACCCAAAATGCTCCTTGAATTTTCGGCACACCCAAACCCCACACCAAGCCGTCCTCCTCCCCCAAAATCTCCAAAAGATTCGGCCAAAACACCTCCCACTACTCACAACCACTCAATTCAAACAGGTTGAACTAGTCTCCCTCCTACTTTCACTCTCCACCCTTCTTTTAAATAATTTGACTTGGTCCATGGCAGAGTTTGAACGCCAACAACTCTCCTCCTTCATGCCACAAAAATGGGAGCAAAATAGGAGGACACCCCACTTTGAACCCAAGACCTCTTCCTCCCGCAAATGACGCCATTCCAAGCTCCAAGTGGCATCTTGCTTTGCCACTTTGCTAGCTCATCTTTTGTGCAACCAAACACCAAATAAAATCTTTAAACCCCAACTCCCTCAGCTCCTCTCACCTAAGCCCAAAAACTAAAATTTTCCTACCTATTCAGGCTTACTTCTAGCCTACAATTAAACCCCAAAACTACACACACAGCAACACAGCACACTAAACACATGCAACAACATGCAACAACAAAATAGCCCCGACCCGGGATATTACAGTTCTACCCCCCTTAAAAATAATTTCGACCTCGAAATTACCTGATCAAAAGAGTTGCGGGTACTGCTGTCTCATCATATCCTCGGGTTCCCACGTTGCTTCTTCCATGCCATGATTCCGCCAAAGTAACTTAACCAAAGGCATAGACTTCCTACGCAAAACCTTCACATCCCGATCTAAAATCTGCACGGGTTCTTCTTCCAAGGTCAAGTCTGGATTTACCTCGATCTCTTCCACTGCTACCACATGCGATGGATCTGAACGATAACGCCGAAGCATCGAAACGTGAAATACGTCATGAATCTGACTAAGCTCTGTTGGCAACTCAAGCTGATACGCTACCGGTCCCATCCGTCTCAGAACGTTATACGGCCCAATAAACCTCGGACTTAGCTTGCCTTTCTTCCCGAACCTCAGCACCTTCTTCCACGGCGAGACCTTCAGAAAAACTTGATCCCCCACCGCAAACTCTATGTCTCTTCGCTTAAGATCGGCATAAGACTTCTGCCGGTCCGAAGCTTCCTTCAATCGAGCCTGAATCAACTTAACCTTGTCTTCTGTCTCAGCAACCAACTCTAGTCCCAACCACTAACGTTCACCTAACTCCGTCCAACACGTAGGTGAGCGACACTTCCTACCATACAACGCCTCGTATGGTGCCATCTTGATGCTTGCTTGGTAACTGTTGTTGTAGGCGAACTCAGCTAACGGCAGAAACTCTTCCCAACTACCCCTGAAATCCAGAACGCAACCTCTCAGCATATCCTCCAAGATCCGAATAACCTCTCCGATCGCCTCACGGATCGCGGATGAAAAGTCAGGCTTTGAAATCCAACCGCGTGCACTCCGAGCTTCGATGCAACGCTCTCGTAACCTCGACGTAAATCGGGATCCCTATCCGAGATGATCGAAATCGCACACCGTGTAACCTCACAATCTCGGACACATACGCTTTTTGCCAACCTCTCAAGTGAATAATCCACTTTTACTCGGAATGAAATGAGTGACTTAGTCGACGGTCCCACAACAACCCAAACCGAATCTTTCTTGCTTGGCGTAAGCGGTAACCCACCGACGAAATCCATGGTTATCCTTTCCCACTTCCATCGAGGAATCTTCACAGTCAAGCAACCACGACAAATCGATGTTCACCTTGACTCTGCGACATGTCGACATTTCCTACAAACTCTGTCACCTCTCTCTTCAAACTGTGCCACCAAAATCGCTCTCTAAGATCCTTATACATCTTGCTACCTCCGGGATGCATAGCATAAGGATCACATATGTGCCCTGAAGAATCTTCTCGCCTCACCAACATCCTTAGGCATACACGCTTTACCTTGAAAACACCGAACCTCATCACTAGACAAATCAGAACCCTCCAAACCACCATTCTCGCACTTGTAACCTCTGCGCACTCGTAACCTCATCCTCTAGCTGCTTTCTCTCCGATCTGCTCAACCCAAGTAGGCTTAACTCGCAGCTCGCGAAATACTTCGTCATCGCCATACAAGCTCAAATGGGCAAACAAAGCTCTTAAGTCCGAAACAACCTTACGGCTCAACGCGTCTCGCCACCACGTTAGCTTTGCCCGGATGATACTCAATCGAACAATCGTAATCTTTCAAAGAAACTCAACCCATCTCATACGCCTCAAATTCAAATCCTTCTGAGTTAGGAGGTACTTCAGACTCTTATGATCGGTGTAGATTATCGATCTCTCTCCGTACAAATAGTGCCTCCAAATCTTTAAGGCGAAGACTACAGCCGCTAGCTCCAAATCGTGCGTCGGATAGTTGACCTCATGTGGCCTCACTGCCGAGAAGCGTAAGCCACAACCTTACCTTCCCGCATCAAAGACACAACCCAAGCCCGTATGTGATGCATCGCAATATACTGTGAATTCCTTACCAGCCTCAGGTTGAATCAAAACCGGAGCCTCAGTCAAAATCTTCTTTAACTTATCGAAGCTTTCCTGCTGTTTCTCAGTCCAAACAAACGGAACTTCTTTTCCAGAAGAACTTGGTCATTGGCGCCGCTATCAACGAAAACCTCAACAAACCTTCTGTAGTATCCGCCAAACCTAAAAACTCGAATCTCACCCATCGACCTAGGCGGCTTCCAATCCAAAATCGCCTCAATCTTACGAGGATCTACCCTAATCCCTCACCGATACTACATGACCCAAGAACGCACTTCCTAAGCCGAACTCGCACTTACTGAACTTAGCATAGAGCTGTTTCTCCCTCAAAATCTGCAGCACAACTCTTAAATGCGCATCATGCTCTTCCTCTGTCCTAGAGTACACTAAGATGTCGTCTATGAAAACCACAACGAACGGATCCAGATACTGCTGAAACACCCTATTCATCATATCCATAAAAGCTGCCGGAGCGTTAGTCAACCCGAACGGTATTACCAGGAATTCGTAGTGCCCGTACCGAGTCCGAAACGCTGTCTTATGGATATCCGCTTCCTTAAATTTCAACTGATGGTTCCCAGACCTCAGATCGATCTTTGAAAATACCGCAGCACCCTTCAGCTGATCAAACAAATCATCTATCCGTGGCAACGGATACTTGTTCTTAATCGTCAGCTTGTTCAGCTGGCGGTAGTCTATGCACATCCGCATCGTACCATCTTTCTTCTTAACAAAGAGTACCGGCGCACCCCACGGCGAAACACTTGGCCTAATAAAACCTCGATCCAATAACTCCTGGATCTGAGCCTTAAGCTCCACCAATTCCTTTGGCGCCATCCTATACGGAGCGATAGACACCGCGCATCCCCGTAATGATCTATCCCGAACTCTACCTCGCGATCCGGCGGCAAACCCGGAAGCTCCTCAGGAAACACATCAGCAAACTCCCTAACAGTTTGAACCTTCTTTACAGCAGACTCTTTAGCCTCCAAGGCATACACATGAACCACATACGCTTCACACCTTCCTCCGGACCATCTTCTCAGCTTTCAGAGCAGATACCACATTAGATAGGTAATCTCTCCTATTACCTATCATAGCCACCTCATCACCCTCAACCGTCTTAAGAACCATACGCTTAGCCGCGCAATCCAACTTCGCCTGGTACTTGACCAACCAGTCCATCCCAAGAATCAGATCGAACTCCCCAAACGGCAGTTCCATCAGATCAGCAGCAAACACTACCCCTTGGAGTTCTAGGGGTACATCTCTAAATAGTTTATCTACTACTACAGAGTGACCGAAAGGGCTAATTACTGTCATCTGCCTAGAAGATATCTCAGAGTCTAAGTCCATGGTCTCTACTATACTACTGGCAACATAAGAGTGCGTTGAACCCACATCAATCAAAGCGTTATAAGGAGAACCAAAGATCAAAAACGCATCGGTTATGACGTCCGGCGCGTCGCCCTCTCTCGCGCCTCATTGCATACACTAATCCAGTATGCCGTGCCTCGTAACTACCCGCACCTCTCGCCTGTGCTCCACGCCTCGACCAATACCATTACCGCCTCTGCCATTACCATGACCCCTCTGCGGTGGCGGTCCATTATTCCTGAACTGATTATGGCCCTGACTCTCCGACTGAATCCTGGCCAAGTTACGCAGACAGTCCCTCACACGGTGCTCCAGAGAACCACACTCAAAGCACCCTTTTCCTCCGGTCTAGCAGCCACCCCAATGAGATTTCCCACACCGACAGCATCATGCGGCGATCCTCGCCTAGCGACAACAAACCTAGCGGATCGATTCGCCCACTCGGTCTAGCCCTTTTCTGCGGATTACCCGACGATCCAGAAGACCCAAAGCTCCTCTTATGCCTATTTCTATCCATACCCTGCCTCACTGACTCCTTAACACCCTCGGCTACCTTAGCCTTCTCAACTAAGACAACGAAACTCGCGCCCTGCTGTGGAGCGATCAGCGATCTCAATTCGTCTCTCGGACCATCCTCAAACGAACACACCTCTCATGTTCAAGGCCACAATGCCCCTAGCATACCTACTCACCTTCAAGAACTCACCTCGTGCTCGAAAAGCAGATTTACTCCCCGAACTAGCCTCGTAAATGCCTTTCACGAGAGTCAATATAACTAGCTCCAATGTACTTTTTCGATACGCACTTCTAAAATAATCCCATGTCGGATCCTCTCACGCCACCACACTGCTCTCGAACCGTGAGCCACCACCGGTATGACTCATCCCGAAGGAGCGATCGATACCCTTCACTTTCTCTTCGATCAGTCAAGTCCGGATCATCCATGATCCGCCTCAAATCGCCTCCAACCAATACTCAAGCGAGGCTTTGGAGCAACACCGAAAACACCTCGAAAGAATTCGGCCTCGTTTGCCCGCTCGCCAGCACGCATTTCCTAACTCTGCGCCACCACCTATACCGGCTACCGCTTTCCAACACTCGCGGCATCGCGCTGCGACATCTGCGTCATCCCTCATCGATCTTGGAACTCACCACCTCCAAACCGGTGGCGAACCGTACCTCATTTTCGACCACGACCGGATCCTACGGGTTCAGAAACTGTCATTCTACCCTACCTCTACCACGAGTATTACGACCACGTCCGCCTCGAGTACTCATGACTAATCTTTCTACGTATCTGATTTAAGAATTTTATGCATCAGTATTGATTCCACTGGTTTAAAAGCAAGTCTTATGAATATTTAAGGAGATTTGCTTTCGCGAGTTCACGAGAATCCTATCGCTTTGGGCTAAAGTAGTTCTACTATTGCTAAGCATACAATCACAGTACATGAAACCATAAGCAATAGTAAGGGTACTTACCTGGGCGAACTGGTGCCGGAGACTCGGTGCCATGCCTTTCAAACCATACTTTAAAACAAAAGACTATCAAAACAAACTTTTAAAACATTTTTGGGCCTCGAGCCCACAGCCGAGCCTTTGAACTTAACTCTGATACCATAATTGTAACACCCCCAAACCCGGACAAGACACCACGTCCGAATCTGGTGTGTCACAGGGAAAACGTTTTTGAGAGGTTAGATTTTTAGTTTAAAAGTTGGGTGAAAACATAGTGTATTTGAAGAAAAATTTGAGTAGACTTGTTTGAAATCGGATGGTGTATTTGAAACCCAGAAATTTTGAAAACTTATCTGAAGTATGTGGAAAAAAACGAGTTCATTTCATTCAAAACTCCACAGTTCCTTAGTGTTGCTTAAAACATTTTAACTTAGCAGAAAATCGAGTTTTATTTGAAAATCGTTTGAGTTTACTTGATATCAAAACATTGTGTGATACCCGATGGTATAGTTGAAAACACATTGCGTTATAGTTTTGAAATCATTGCCTTTCCAAATTTTAGCACATTTTAGCTCGAATTATTTTGTTAAAGCATATTAAATCCACTTTAAAGCATAAACATCATAAAACATAATCTAAAGGCCATTTACAAATCCAAATTAGAACCCAAATAAAAGTAAATAAACTAAGTACCCAACATATAAAGTCTGAGCAACACTTTATTAAGCATGGCATGAGCACCCCGAGTCCATCCCGGCTCCATGTCCGCGTCTACGAGTCACCTGAAATGTCAAAGGAGAGGGTGAGTCGAATGACTCAATGCATAAATCCCGCTCCCGATAAAACAACATGCTAACACACATCATACATAGCATGATTAATGCAACCCGATCCTAACCATCCGTATCTCTGTTTCTACCCCGTGGTACCAAACCACCGGTGGTGCCAAACCACCGTGACCCAAAGTCACAATATCCATAAGTGTGGTGCCAAACCACCGTGACCCAAAGTCACGAATAATCCAATGATGGGGCCAACCCATCGCGTGATACCAAATCACTAGCGACAATCCCGTATCTCTCAAGTGGGGCCAACCCACGATGGTGTCAAACTACAGGGACGAGTCGCAATGAGGTGCCAAACCTCCGTGTCCCAAAGACACAATGTGGTACCAAACCACCGTGACCGCAGATCACAAATCCGATGATGGGGCCAACCCATCGTGGTGATACCAAATCACCGCGCGTCAATCCCGTATAATCAATCGCGGGGCCAACCCACCGTGGTGCTAAGCCATCGGGGCGACGCCGAGCCGCTAAACCTCTGTGACCCAAAGTCACAAAATATCACCGTGGTACCAAACCACTTTGGAGGTGCCAAACCTCTGGTGTCCCAAAGACACAAGGTCCCAAAGACACGAATATCATATCCCCTCCTCTCATATCACCCATACATATCATATCGATGCAAATCATGTAAATCATGCACTCATGCCATTGGGTTTAACATCGCATCACATACATCAATAACTATGATAGCACATACCATCAATAGAACTCATAGTAATTGAACTTACCCGGATCCATGCACATACCCCATTTGGGTATCCAATAATTCATCATCATCACATCATTTTAATAGGCAAACAGGGTTTAATAACAATATCACTAAGTATGGGTGTGTTAGTTACACACACCGCAAAACGCAGCCTTTTTAGTACTAAGAGAATCGATCTATAGCCCTTGATTATCCAAAGACCTAAAACAATCGACCAACCCAAGTATTAGAACTCATACTATTCGGCCAACACCGTGGGTTAGTAACCAAGACCATTCGCCAAAGCTAATAAACCGAATAGGTTAATGATTAAACCCTCACCTTTACTCTTGACTTGGTTTCCAACCAAACCCGAACCACAATGGTTCCTCCTATGACAATCGGCCACCACCTTGAAAAGAATAACTGTTAATCCTTTGTCATCCTTGACTTAATCAAAACTAAATAAATAAATAATGAACAACCCTCTCACCATCACTTACCAAACGTTTAATCCAAGAAAGTAGGCTCCACTTGATCGCTTCAAAATCCAAAGATCCTATACGAGATGATTAACAAAAGATTAACACCCTTCCACAAAAACCAAAATCGGCACTAAACCTTGTGAATGTTAACAGAGAAAACGAAAAGAAGAAGAATAGGTATTCGGCACTTACCTTCCTCTAAAATCCGATTAGAACCAAAACCAAACAACACCACACCTAAAATTCGGCCAAGTTGAACACCACTAGAAGAGAGGGGAAATTCGGCTAAGACCTTAACAAAGAAAGAATAAGATTCGGCCTTACACAAAGAAAGAAAACACGAGGAAAAGAATGAAAGAAAGGGGTTGATATTCTACCAAACAACAAGGATTTAACAAATAGGAGAATGGTATTTTCGGTTCAAAGAAAAGAATGGAGAAAAGTATTTTGGAACATGGAGTTTCACCAAAGAGATTTTAAGAAGAAAAAGAAAGTATAGGAAGAAAAGAGAAGTAGGTTAGAAACACACAAGTGAAGAGGAAAGTGGGTTGAAAGAATAGGATTTTGGCTACCAAATGAATACCAAAGATCAAAGCAATTTCGGCAACACCAAGGTTTGGACTTTCTGTCTCAAAGAGAAGAGAAATGAGAGAAATTCCTTGAAGTTTCTGGCTAAAAAATCGACAAAAATGAGAGAGCTTTGTTTTGACAAAAAGTGACCGAAAAACACCCAAAATGCTCCTTGAATTTTCGGCACACCCAAACCCCACACCAAGCCGTCCACTCCTCCCCCAAAAATCTCCAAAAGATTCGGCCAAAACACCTCCCACTACTCACAACCACTCAATTCAAACAGGTTGAACTAGTCTCCCTCCTACTTTCACTCTCCACCCTTCTTTTAAATAATTTGACTTGGTCCATGGCAGAGTTTGAACTGCCAACAACTCTCCTCCTTCATGCCGTCAAAATGGGAGCAAAATAGGAGGACACCCCAGCTTGAACCTAAGACCTCTTCCTCCTGCAAATGACGCCATTCCAAGCTCCAAGTGGCATCTTGCTTTGCCACTTTGCTAGCTCATCTTTTGTGCAACCAAACACCAAATAAAATCTTTAAACCCCAACTCCTCACTCCTCTCACCTAAGCCCAAAACTAAAATTTTCCTACCTACTCAAAGCTTACTTCTAGCCTACAATTAAACCCCGAAACTACACACACAGCAACACAGCACACTAAACACATGCAACAACATGCAACAACAAAATAGCCCCCGACCCGGGATATTACAGTGGTAGTTTAAGTGATGTGTGTATGATATTTATATGACTGATTATGAGTATAACGTACTGCATACATGTAATATTTTTGTCACGACATTCTGCATTGGGGTTGGGTTTCTGATTTGGAGGAAGTACTATACTAGTGGCTCTACCACGTTTTTATCGTTCTAGTGGCTTCGCCATGTATTCTGATATTAGTGGCTTGGCCACGTTTACTATTATTAGCAGCTTTGCTGCGTTATTATTAGCATCTATGCTGCGATATTGGTGTGTTGGCCGGGTGGGTCGACTTGGTCCCCGCATGGTGTGCTGGTTGGTACGGGTGGTATGTTGGCTGGACTGGGCTAGGTTGCATATCTATTCGGCACTGTTATAATTTTGGGCTTAGACCCACTCTGTTACTAAATAGGGCTTGGGCCCAGACTATTACTGCATGATAGGGGATTACACACTGAGTTCTCGTAGCTCACCCTTTTTTTTTAACTGTACAGGTAATCTCCAACCTTAGAGGATTTAGAGCTGCGAGGGACTCGGAGGTCGCCACACGTTCGCAAGTTTTGATTTATACAAAGTTTTCTTTAAGTTATTTATTTTGGGGAGATATTTTTGTAATAAGGCCATTCGAGGTTTTTAACTTTTATTTGGTTTTAACTTTTTACGTTAACCTGTTAGATTAGGGACCACGGGTTTTCAAAATGATAACTGTTATCAAAGAACACCACACATTTTCAAATTTTAAAGTTTACTTTTGGGAAAGCTTTCGCGACATTTGATCCTGATTAATAAATATTATGACTAATAAGCGAATAACAAGTTATGATGTTACAACCCCCAACATTTTCAAAAAGGATTTAAAATTTAGTAACGAACTTTTATTGACAAGCCCGATTTTCAAACGACACTTCAATGTGGCACGTCAGATCCGGTCGTAATGTCTTGGCCGAGTTTGGGGTGTTACAATTTTTGTAAAGAGGAATCTTTGAAGCTGATGCACACTTCTTGCCTAGCTAAGAGAAGCTTTGAGTATTTCATCTGTGCTCCAAGAGATACCTTGGAACGTGAACATGTTCTGATTTTTCCAAATGCTCCAAGAAATGGTCCCAAATAGACACGACCAATCTGCCCCACCCAAACTTTGAGACTAATTTCCTTGAAGATTTTTCATCATCCATTCGAATAATGATCCAGAGTAGAATCTAGACAAACTTCTAATTAGGATAAGCTTGTGTCAAATATCTCTAGTCGCGGGGTAGTCTTTTAGAACATGTAGAACCTCTTCAAAATCATGTTCACATAGACCACATGTACTACCATTTCTAACTCCTCTCCTTACCTTTTCTACATTCGTATGTAAGTGTTGCTTAAGGGAGAGCCATATGAAGAATCGAACGCATTACGGACCTTGGAATTTCCACAGAAGCTACCAAACCAGCTCTTTTAAACTCAAAGCAACTTTCCGTAGTTTACCATAGGCATCTTGAGAAAAGGAACCAGTCGTAGTACCTTGCAAATGATATTATCAGGACCAAAAGATGGATGAAGCGGTAGGACACCTACAATCCTATTAATGACCTCTTCAAAAACCATAGACAAAACAACTCCAACTTCCACGAACCATCATCTCTGACCATGTTATTACGAAGGCAGTCCATGTTAAGATTAGAAATGGAAGATACATGTTTAACCAATGGACCATCATACGAAATCTAAGGGTCTCTAACTCCCCTCACCCGTATCCGTCACTGGTATAGGATTACAGAGCATTACTAGACTTATTATACAATCAAACATACATTTCTCATACAATTATCAAATTCAAATACAAGTCATTCATAATCATTCAACAAGTCCCTAATATGAGCCTACGATGCCCAAAACATGCTTTAGAAGTGGTTCGGGACTAAACCGATAACTCAGGAAATTTTCAGAAAACTTAGAATTTTTTTTTCAAAATAAAGGGGACACATGCCCATGTACACACGGCCAAAGACACACTGGTATCACAGGCCATGTGAACATTCGAAATAGGATCACATGGCCGTGTTCTAGCCCGTGTCTGAACCCATGTAACTCTTTGACTTGGGTCACACGGCCAACCACACGCCCATGTGACCAGCTCGTGTGCCCTTCAAAATGGCCACACACACCCGTGTGCCAGGCCATGTGCCAGGCCGTGTGCTAGGCCGTGACAAACCTGTAAGGAATACTGACTTATGCCACACGGCCAAGTCACATGCCCGTGTGCTGGGCCATGTGGAACATACTGACTTAATTTCTAAATAAACACTAGAGGATGCACAGCCGTGTCACTTGATCGTGTGTCACACACGGTTGAGACACACGCCCGTGTCTCTACCCGTGTGGACAAAAATAGGTTATATATCAAGCCATTTTGTTCACCCAAATAGCACACACCTACACCAAACCAATCGACACATAATATGTCATAAATAGGCATTCAACCAACCTCAACCAAGCATAATATATACCATTTCAAAACCAACAACTACAAGGCACACAAATACCATATTATGCCGTTTAATTCTATACCAAATTCAAATCTCAACCATTTAATGCCCCTAATTGCCAATTATCAACAAGCATCACATATCCATCATCAAACACATAACGAAAACCATATGCACACATATATATACCTTATCAAATATGCCAAAATAAACCAACTCTTATAGCTATCAACACCAAACACACAACATTTACAAGCCAATTCAAATGACTAAATTCATTACTAACATATACCAAAATGACCAAAGCTCCTATACATGCCATATATCCAAAAACATAGATTCAAAAGTACCAAATTGATAGCTCGATAGTGTGATGAGGTTTCCGAGGATTCCTAAATCCAAGCTAGCTTTGATTTCACTATAAAACACTGAAAAATAAACAATGTAAGCAATAAAGCTTAGTAAGCTTGTATGAAATAATAAATAAAACTCACCATTCAATTACCATTCAAGAATATGAACATAACATACTAAAAAATATTTAATCACAATGTTAACATATATTCAACCACATAATTAACCATGAACTCACAACTTCCATAGAGTCGATGCTTATAAAGTTTTTGTATATATCTGTACTGGTAGTATCTATTTCTCACCATTTCATATCTTCGATATACCCTTTGAACCATTCGAAATAATATCGAATACCCAGGAATCTCATACCCAAAGTGCAACATACATAGCCGAAGCTATCTCAATCTCATATCACATATAATGCTCACTCTCGAGCTATCAACGGGTCTGCTCACACAAGCTGACGGTCATGATGAAGCTACAGGGTGCTGCTCACACAACCTGATGAGAATCTGTAACACATGCCGGATAACTCAGTCACCAGTAGAACGTACGAACTAGCACCCAAATCACATAACCCTTAATGACATGTCATTCGTATCCTAATCTATTCCTAAGGTTCAACAAGGATTTCACACTTGTCGAATCGTTTTCGAACATGTCCATAGTGTCATATTCACAATTTATTCAATATTAAAGCATTTAAAATACAAATATAATAATGCTTATTACATACGAACTTACCTCGATCGCTAAAACGACGGAACGGATTGACTAGTCCAAAACATTATTTTCCTCCCGATCTAAATCTGAGTTTCACTTTTCACATGTAACTATTCAATCATCATTCTGTTCAATTTTGTCCAAAATACACATTAAGGCAGCTTTACACTTTTGCCTCTAATATTTCAATATTTTTACAATTTAGTCCTTATCTTATAAAAATACAATTTCATGCAATTAATTCCCTACCCATGCTAGAAAATTTTCATTTAATACCATAGCAGCCCATATTTTTCATTTATTTCACATTTTAACCAAAAAATTCAACATTTCTCAATTAAATCTCTAAATGACAATTTTGTCAAAAATCACTTTACAAATGTTGTTTATCTAACAACAGACATACATTTTCTATCATCAAACATCAAAATACAAATAGATTCATCAATGGAAAAACCCTAAACCTTTAACAATTTTGCAAAATAGTCCCTGGGCTAGCTACATTAAGCTGCAACGATCTCAAAAACATAGAAATCATTAAAAATGGAATTAAAATTACTCACATGCAAGGTAATGTATCTAGCCAAAAGTTCAAGCTCCAAATATGGCTTCTTCTTCTCAATTTTCGAAGATGAAAATAAAACCAAGAAGATGACAACATTCTTTTAATTATTTTCTTTATTTAATTTACCAAATTACTTATTTAACCTTACATTTAAACTAATTAAAACATAAATCTTATGTCCATCTTTGTCCACTACTAACTAAAATGGTTTAATTACCACTTAAGGACCTCCACTTTAATATTCCATAGCTATTAAACACCTTTAGCTAATAGAACATAGCTATTAAACACCTTTAGCTAATAGAACACAAGTTTTACACTTTACGCAATTTAGTCCTTTTTATCAAATTAAGCATTCAAATGTTAAAATTTCTTAACAAAAATTTCACAAAATCATTCTATCATGCTGTAGACATTAAAGAAATAATAAAATTTCTAATTGAGTGGCATAAAGTATCTTGATTTAAAAATGTGAAATAATGAATAATTAGCTATAAATGGTTTTAAATGCGTTTAATCTGATTAATGGAACTAATGACTTGATGTTTAAGTGAATACTCAATAAGCGAAAAGAACTAACAATTGATAATCACCTTAATTGTATAAAGTGATTAATTGTTTGAAATCATGTTTGAGAATATGTTGTGGAAACATCGTTAATTATACAATTTCAACATATATCACAATAAGATAAACATGAATGCATTTATTACAATTTGATCCCTCAAATTCTTAATGTTCGAAACATTCATAACTCAAGATTTACCTAATCGAATCTAAACTCGAGTTAATACATATAATACAGGGACTTCCTACTTGTATTATATATTAATAAACCCCTATGTTTTCACCTTTCACAAATAAGTCCTTAATAAAACATAATTTATCAATAATCTAAGCTTGATTAAACTTGATTCATTATCACTTACCACAATTCTATCATGTTGACACCTAATTTAACTAACTTCAGTCATGTATGAACTTAATCTCTTAACATCAAATTTTCTCAAGTTTTCCAACAATGGAAATTTAAATTAAAACTTTATTAATTCATAAATCTAACATATAGGTCTTCACAATCTACCATTTTTATCTAAAAAACCAACCAAAATTTATAAAGAAAACATATCACTCCCTTTCATAATGAACGACAATAAAGGAAAATGAAAAAGGAATTTTTCCTTTATTTTCTATAGTGAATCGATGGAGAAGAAGAAAGTGAGGCTTTACCACTTTCCCTCTTCCACTAAATTCAAGTATATATGGGTAATTAATATGATAATTAGCTTAAGTTATTAACTAATCTACTAGTTTATTATATTATAATTCTAGTTAATAGAAAGTGTTGGCATAATAAATGCGTAAGTAATAATCATGAATTAAAATGGCTTAATTGCTAACATACCTTTAGATTAATTACTATCTAAGGCACTTTTTAACTTAAAAGTCAAATTCCACTCAATTTGGTCACTAGTCAATTTCGTCTTTGTACTATAATTACTATTTAATTTAATTTAATTTCACTTAAATATTCAACCCTATAATCTTGTATTTGACACATAAATATTCGATCCAAATTTTTATCTAACTCAATTTGGTAAATTTGACCCTCAAACCAAATCTTCCGACGTCGTTGACAAACAATCGTTCCACAGAATGATAGTATCATGAGTCAACTCTAAATCAACTCAATCAGTAGAATTACTTAAAACATTTTTTAAAAAGTAATGAATATTAATTTAAAGTAGTTTTTATCTTTTACTATTTAATAATATACAAAATGAAATAACTAAAAATAAAATTGTTTGGGGATTGAACCTGAAATTAATAAAAGTTTAATTATAAATACTTTACCTATAATTCAATTTTTAAATTTTTTTATATAAATATATTTTAAATATCAAAATTTTCTTTCACCATATAATAAGTATATCATAATCTAGTAAATTATAAACTTATTTCTAATAAAATATAAGCTTATTGTGATTAGTGTTAATTACCATACTCTCAACTATTTGGATGCCACAATTACTAAAGGTCAAGAAGAGTCAAGCTATATTAAAAAAATTCTAGTTTTTTGGTTAGAGGTTGTTTCATAATATATTCCTACTAGATTTAATCTGAACATATGTAATATTGATCTTCTTCTTTTTCTTTTTGGTAATAAGGCAATAACAAACAGAGAATACTAAAGTGGTTAAGATAAACTAGTGTTACGAGGCTAGATCTTTAGTTTGACAAATTAGTGGCCTTAGGTGATTTCTTTGGTTCAAATCCTGCCTACGTTAGCCTACTCTTAGAAAATGAGAATTCTTTTGAAAATTATCTAAGGCATCGAAGAAAAGCAGAAGCAAATTGAAAGACAAAAGAAGCTACAGATGGAACAAAAAGCCAAAGAAAAATAGCGCACACCAAGTGTTTTTCGTAAATTCTCTCGATAGTACTCAAATACTATACAGGGTTACAACTGAGTGAATACAAATGAGGGGCAAGACCTCTTGTTGTAGTTGAGCTCCCTCAAAACTAACGGTATAGATTGAGTTTTATATCAATAGCTGAGATTAGAGTCTATCTACAATTGAGAGTCCTAAAGAATTTAAACTCTATCCAATCTTATCCCTTAGGATTTACACTATTTAACCTGGTAACTCTAGTTTTACTAGAGTGTTTCACTGGGCCATCAAGGCCTTGAGTAGATGGGTTTCTCCATGGACCGACGAGTTAGGTCAGTTCAAGTAAGTCAAATAAGCCTCATTTAATAACTTGACCTCCATGAGGCATCCTGTGTGCAATGGCCATGGGTTTTGATCCACGGTCTGTGACATTCTTCCCTACCCATTCTTACGATACCCTTGTCATATCCTTGGGATGACACTGGTTTGACTCGCCTCAAAATGGTCTTGATGCCTCAGTTAATTGCCAACTACTCTCTCTATCAAGTAGTTTTGCCTCTCAAAACATTTGTCTTGGCGTATGTCCACACTATCGTTTAATTTGCACTGTATTCCTTTTGTATATCTCAACCGTAAGAGGCCACCATTCTTACTTGCCCCTATTGTGACTTAACTTTATCAAGATCCTCTTTATCCAAACAAACAAGCTTAGGGATGCCTACATTGAACACCGGGTTCACCATGAGTCTTTCTGCTAACTCTAGTTTTTATGCCCCTCGACTTACCCACTTCAGAACTCTAAAAGGGCCCTTGTGTCTTTTCCAAGCTAATGGTAAGTCATAATGTAAAACACTACATATATGTTTGAGATGTACCTCACTTGTAGCATTTAGTCTTTCTAACTGCCCAGTCTACATTAATTTTCCCACAAAGTTTGATGCACAACCCACCTCTCTCATAGGTGTTAGCCCTACTGATATCTCAACATGCTTCAATTGGTATTATACCCCACTAGCATTTCCAATGGGGTGTTTTGTAGTATTTGATCTACTGATTCAATATCCCCACCACATGGAACACCCTTGGTTAGTTGGATTGCCGACAATACCTTGGTTCCACCCCTCGTGTCTCTATTCACCAGCACAATGCATTATAATTGTGTAGCATCCAAAATACAAATGCAGTCGGAAAAAGGAATCAACAAAGAATCAATCTTGTTAAGGAAATCCAAGCCATGCATGAAGTTATAATAATCTAAGTGAATTACCTCAAAGTCTTTTTTACATTTTCATTAATAGATCTCCAGCTCAACTCCTTGTGTTATTCCCACAATTAAGACCTCTTTGGAATTAACAATCTTGATCTTCTTGGTTGATTTGCTAACTAAGAGACCAAGTTTACCCATGGCATTCTTTGATATGAACAGATTTGATGCCCCTATATCAACCCGAATCCTTACCCGAGTGCCTTTAAATAATTACCACCACACTCCAAGTGTTTCTGCTTCCCTAATAATCGGCAACCTTAGGTTAGTAGCCTTCCGGCTTAAAACGAATATTAACTAAATTCATAGATCCTTACCAAAATTGCTTGACCGAGAATGGAACTTGAATCGTATACCTTGAATTCCCGGCACCTAAATATAATCGATTCCACCACTGATTAATCACTGGATTAATTCAGCTTTTCCAACTAACCAAATCGACAGAGAAAAGACTATGGGAGAGGAGTTTGACATACTTACCCTTGCTTCAATATTCGGCCAAGACTTCACAAAGTATGGAGAAGAAAATTCGCTATATGGCTAAGGAGTAGGTTCGGCCAACTAAGAAAAAGAGAAGAAAAAGGTTAGGGATTCGGCCAAGAAGAGAGTAAAGAAGAGTTTTCGGTTCAAAGGGGAGAAGTGAAACAGCAATGGTGATTTCGGTATCTTAGAAAAGAAGAAAAGAGGAAGAAGAGGTGTGAGATGAGAATGAGTAAGGAATTTCGGCCAAAATCTAAGAACAAGGAGAATAGTTTTCATTTTTGAAGAAAAAAGAAAAAAAGAAAAGATGAAGGCTAAGTAAATTGCTAGCCGAAAATTCCAAGTGACTTTACTAAGCAAAATCGGCCTCCCTCTATTCCTAAGCTTGCCGTCCACTCCTCTTTGGAGAGTTCAAATTTCGGCAAACACCACAAATTGCTCTTGGCCACTAATTTGAACTAATTCAAAATAATTTAAATTAGCCACCAACCTATTTTTCCTCTGCCAACTATCTCAAATTAATCTAATAATAATCCTTAATAATATTTACATTATCCCTTGCTATTTAAAAGAGTTTAAAAGGAGAAATTCTCTCTCTCCTATGCCATCCATACTAAAGAGCAAAAAGAGAATTTCGCGACTCGAACCCAAGCTCTCCCTTGCTCAAAGTGGCGTCACTTCCAGCTCCCAAGTGGCCCTCCTTTTTCCACTTTTCCAAGGCTTTGTTAGTGTCAGCTAATCCACATTTTTCTTGTAACCCCTAACTACTAAGGCTACCTACCTTAAAATCTTAAAGAAAATATTTTTCTATCATTCCGAGCCTACTCAAGGCCTTTAGTTAAGCCTTAACATTCCATGGTTAATATCACAGCAATTCAAACATAGGAAAAAATAGTTCAATCCCAAATAGCCCCATTTTTAGGATGTTACAGTTCTACCCCCCTTAAAAATAATTTCGACCTCGAAATTACCCGATCGTAAGAGATGGGGTATTCTTTGTAGATCACATCCTCGGGTTCCCACGTAGCTTCTTCTACACCATGGTTCCGCCATAGCACTTTCACCAAGGCCATCGACTTCCTACGTGAGAACCTTGACATCACGATCTAAGATCCGAATCGGTTCCTCGCAAAAGATAAATCTGAGTTCACCTCAATCTCAGCCACTGGCACAATGTGTGATGGATCTGACCGATATCGCCTAAGCATCGACACATGGAAGACATCATGGATCTAATTCAGTTCTGCCGGCAACTCAAGCTGATAAGCTACTGGTCCCACTCGCTTCAACACTGTATATGGGCCAATGAACCTTGGGCTTAGCTTTCCTTTTCGCCCAAATCTCAACACCTTTTTCCAAGGCGACACCTCCAGAAAGACCTTGTCTCCTACATCATACTCCATTTCCTTACGCTTCAGATCAGCATAAGACTTCTATCTATCTGACGCTTCTTTGAGACGAGACCGGATCATCTTGACTTTATCCTCAGTTTCTGTTACCAACTCTGGACCCAGAACTTGTCGTTCACCCAACTCCGTCCAACATGTAGGAGTACGGCATTTTCATCTATATAGGGCTTCATATGGAGCCATTTGAATACTCGCTTGATAACTATTGTTATAAGCGAATTCCGCTAACGGTAGATACTCCTCCCAACTACCACTGAAATCCAAGACGCATCCTCTTAAAATGTCCTCTAAGATCTGTATCATCCTTTCTGATTGTCCGTCAGACTGTGGATGGAAAGCCGTACTGAAATCCAATCGTGTACCCAAAGCTTGATGCAACGCTTTTCAAAACCTTGACATGAATCTGGGATCCCTATCCGAGATAATCGATATTAGCACACCATGCAACCTCACTATCTCAGCCACATACAACTTTGCTAGCTTCTGGAGTGAGGAATCCATTCTCACCGGTATGAAGTGAGCCTATTTAGTCAACCGGTCCACAATCACCCAAACTGCGTCCTTCTTGCTGGGCGTAAGGGGTAGCCCACTGACAAAATCTATAGTGATCCGCTCCCACTTCCATTGAGGGATCTTTACTGGTTGAAGTAACTTGACGGCAACTGATGTTCAGCTTTAACTTGCTGACACGTTAAACACCTTCCCACGAACTCAGTTACCTCACGCTTCAACCCCGGCCACCAGAACTATTTTCGTAGATCTCCATACATCTTGCTTCCTCCCGGATGCATAGCGCGTGCATGTGCCGCTATGTACATCTTGGAGAATTTTTCGCCTCGATTCTGTATCCTTGGCATGCAAGCTCGCCTTTGAAAACACAAAGACACCATCACCAAATAAACTATACCCTTCTAACCCAACATCTTGCACTTGTCTCTTTTTTGCACTTAATCCTTCATCGACCATCTGCTTTTCCTTAATCTCCTCGACCCAAGTTGTCCTAACTTGAAGCTCTGCCAAAAGGCTTCCATCGTCATATAGACTCAAACGAGCAAACATCGCTCTTAAATCTGTCACGACCTTTCGGCTCAACGCGTCAGCTACCACGTTAGCCTTACCCGGATGATACTCAATTGAACAGTCGTAGTCCTTTAATAGTTCAATCCATCGGCATTGTCGCAGATTTAGATCTTTCTGAGTCAAGAGATACCTCAGACTCTTGTGATCCGTGTAGACTATCAACTTCTCCCCATATAGGTAATGTCTCCATATCTTCAAAGTGAAGACGGCTGCTGCTAACTCTAAGTCATGTGTTGGGTAGTTAACCTCATGTGGTCTTAACTGACGGGATGCATAGGCTACTACCTTCCCTTCCTGCATCAACACACATCCCAAACCAGTATGGAACGCGTCGCAATAGACTGTAAACAACTTCCCTGCCTCAGGCTGTACCAAAATCGGAGCTTCTGTCATAATCTTCCTCAGCTTATCGAAACTTTCTTGCTGCTTCTCTGACCATACAAATGGAACACCTTTCCTTAGTAACTTAGTTAACGGCGCTGCGATTAACGAGAACCCTTCCACAAATCTCCGATAGTACCCTACTAGACCCAGAAAACTCCGAATTTCCGCCACTGACCTAGGCGGTTTCCAATCCAACACCGCTTCAACCTTGCGAGGATCCACTCTAATCCCTTCCGCTGACACCACGTGACCTAAGAAAGCCACTTCCTTAAGCCAAAATTCACACTTACTGAATTTGGCATATAATTGCTTCTCCCTCAATACTTGTAGAACTATACGTAAGTGCCTATCATGCTCCTTCTCCGTCTTTGAATAAACCAATATGTCGTCTATGAATACCACGACAAATTGATCCAAGTACTACAGGAATACTCTATTCATTAAGTCCATGAATGCCGGTGGTGCGTTGGTCAATCCAAATGGCATCACCAGGAACTCGTAATGCCCATACCGAGTTCTGAATGCCGTCTTGTGAACATCCACCTCCTTTACCTTTAATTGGTGGTAACCCGACCTAAGATCTATCTTCGAGAACACCGAGGCACCCTTCAGTTGGTCAAACAAGTCATCGATCCGAGGCAATGGATACTTGTTTTTGATCGTTAACTTGTTTAACTGACGATAGTCGATGCACATCCGTATTGAACTGTCCTTCTTCTTGACAAACAACACAGGCGCTCCCCATGGAGATATACTTGGTCAGATGAACCCTCTATCCAAGAGCTCCTGAATTTGAGCCTTCAGCTCCACCAATTCCTTTGGCGCCATTCGGTACGGTGCTATAGACACAGGTGCCGTTCCGGGTAGCAGGTCTATACCAAATTCAACTTCTCGGTCTGGAGGCAGACCCGTAAGTTCTTCTGGGAACACATCAGCAAATTCCCCTACTGTTCGGACCTTCTTAACTGCTGACTCCTCAGCCTCCAAGGCACAAATTTGAACCAAAAACGCCTCACACCCTTTTCTGACCATCTTCTCAGCCCTTAAGGTAGACACCACATTGGACAGGTAATCTCTTCTACTACCTATCATGACCACTTCGTCACCCTCAGCCATCTTAAGAACCATGCGCTTAGCAGCACAATCTAACCTCGCCTGATACTTAACCAACCAGTTCATTCCGAGGATCAAATCGAACTCCCCAAACGGTAGTTCCATCAGATCAGCCACAAACACGACCCCTTGGAGTTCTAGGGGCACATCTCTATATAGCTTGTTCACAACTACAGAATGGCCTAAAGGGCTAATTACAATCATCTTCCTAGAAGCAGTCTCAAAGTTTAAGTTCATAGTCTCTACCACACTACTAGCTACGTACGAATGCGTTAATCCCACATCAATTAATGCAATATAAGGAAGACCAAAAATTAAAAACGTACCGGTTATGACATCCGGTGCGTCACCCTCCTCTGCGACGCCTCGCCAGATAAAACCAAGCCAGCCGCCTAAGCCTCTGTGTTGCTGCCTCGCACTTCGCCTCGAATTCCACGACCTCGGTTAGGACCGCTGCTTCCTCTACCATTACCACGACCCTTCTGTAGTCCCACATTTCTATCCTGAGTACGGTTCGCCTCTCGACCGATTCTCGAGCTTGCTTCCGGGACAATCCTCACACGGTGATCCAAAGACCCACATTCAAAGCAACCCCTCTCACCGGTCCAACAACCTCCCAATGGGATTTTCCACAATTGATTACACTGAGCTGGTCTTTGATTAGTAGCTATGGGCCTTGGCATGCGATTTGGCCCACTCGCCTAGCCTTTTTACTCGAATATTACCACTTGCCCCAGCATTTACTCAAAGCCTCTCTTCGCCTATTCCTATCATAGCTTTGCCTCACAGATTCCTTGACACCTTCGGCTACCTTAGCCTTTTCTACTAGAGACGAAAACTCACGAACCTGCTGTAGGGTAATCAGTAACCTTAACTCGTCTCTAAGTCCGTCCTCAAAGCGGACACAGCGCTCATGTTCGGTAGCCATGATGCCTCTAGCATAGCGGCTCAGCCTCAGAAATTCCGCTTCATATTCAGACACCATCTTATTTCCCTGAACCAATCCCAAAAAGGCTTTCCTCTAAGCATCTGTATAGCTGGTGCCCACATACTTTTTCTGATAAGTGATTTTGAAGTAATCCCAAGTCAGATCATCTACCGTAGCACCATCTCGAACCGTAAGCCACCACTGATACGCTTCATCCTTTAGAAGCGACACGCCTTTTCAACTTTTTCCTCTTGATCAAGTCAAGATCATCCATGATCCTTTCGGTCAACTCTAACTAAAGATTCCACAGCCTTGCTGGTGCCACGCCCAACACACCCCGGAATACCTTAGCTCCGTTAGATCAGAGTCGCTCGGGAACAGATTTTCGAGCTCCCAAATTTCCACCAGCCCCAACCACCATCTCCAGAACTCGCAATACCGCTTGCGATACTGCCTCACCACCGGTCTGATCCTGCTCCTCAGCTCTAAAAGTAGGAGGTGGTGGTGGCGGTGGTGGTACTTCATTTTCGTAACCCCGACCCGACCCGACGTGTTCGACCATCGCTATCCTACCCCTACCGCGTCCACGGCGTCCACGTCCTCTAGAACTCATTCTATCTACTGCGCTTTTAATCTGATTAAGAAAATTTTATGCGTTAGAATTTGTTCCACTTCCTTATTCGCGAAGAAATTTTATGGATAGAGTTTAATTAGGGATTCTTTCGAGCAAACAAGGTTCCAGTCTTCTATCCTAGTTTACACAAGGGAGTACATACATCCATTCCCTAATACTTTCCATACCTATTCGCTCTTCGGACATTTCTGCCCATTTCTAACCCAGGGGTATTTTCGTCATTTCCCTACAGGGGTATTTTCGAAATAAAAAAATTGTAAAATTTTAATAAATCATGTCACTTTGGAATTCCCAAAACTGGAGAGTGTTTCAAAAATTTTGCAAAATTTAGAGATATAGCGTCGTTTTGGGAACCAGGGGTATTTTGGTAATTTTGATCATTCAGGGGCAATTTTGTAATTTTAACAAATCAGGGATATTTTAGGTTGTAAAACTCGGAGGGTTCCTTTTTGAAAGCTTTCTTTTTCAAGTGGTGATGTTTATAAAGATTTTCAAAGATCGGGGTCATTTCAGTAATTTTGCAATTTGAGGGCGTTTTCGTAATTTATTGATAATTTGCAAAGCAAGGTTTTTGAATATTTATGAAATAATTGAATTTTTTTTGAACATAACCATTGAGTTGATATTTTATGGGCCAAGGGCATTTTAGTAATTTTACCCCTAAGGGCATTTTTGTAATTTTTCACAAATCAAATTTTTTTCGGAAAACGTTGTAAAATGGTTGTTCTCAGATTTGAAAGAGTTATTGTAAAAGTTTTGAAAACATTAGGGTTTTGTTGTTTCATTCTTTTTCAAAACATGGCTAGTTCCCTTTCGGGTTTTAGTCACTGTGTTTAGCATACGACCGAGCCCTCTTGGTCAGGGTGAACCAAAGCTACGCACCAGGCAGGATTCGAGTGAAGAGGAGGTGAGTCACGCGGACTGCTTAAATACCAAGCTCCCACCGAACCTTTCTAGACATGCACACAGAGGTTGCCATACCACTGAACCCTCTGAGTTAGGGTGAACCGAAGCTACGCACCAGGTAGGATACCTGCGAAGAGGAGGTGAGTCACGAGGACTGCTTAAATACAAGGCTCTTCCGGATCCACTCCTAGACATGCGTACAGGGGTTACCACACCCTAGCTCAGTGACTAAGTCATAGGTTGGTTTAGTTCCTTAAGTCTTATGTTTCATTTGTGTGTTCGAGTAGTCTAACCCTAGGGTTCAAGTTCCTATAAGTCTATCTACGTTCCATGCTTCCTACCCTTCTACAGAGAATAATTCACAAAGAGGTTTAGAAATACTTACCTGGGCGGATTGGTGCCAGAGACTCGGTGCCATGCTGTTCACAAACCCAAAAACAATTTAAAAGGCCTACCAAAACACTTTTGGGCCTTGGGCCCCCACAGCTGAGCTTTGAATTTGGCTCTGATACCAATTTTGTAACAACCCAAACCCAGCCCAAACACTATGGCCGAATCTAATTTGTTACAGAAAATTATTTTTTTTTTGAAAAACCCTTTTTAAATCAATTTAAGTTGTTGAAAACCTTTTATTTTAATGACCTTGCTAAAACCATACTTGGATTTAATTTGGAAATTTATTTAAGTCAAGTTATTATACAAATTTCAAATGTGCCCGATGGCACGATAAAAACATTTTTCGGTTTAATTTGGGAAAACATGTGTATTCAATTCAGTATTAGTAATATAGTTTAAAATAGAGTATCCAACATATGAGGAATAACAGAATAAAACATCGTGAGGCCTTATTACATCCGAAATAAAATTTAACCAACAAAGAAAAATAAAATAACTAAGTTGAAAGTTCATTTAATTCAAATCCACTGCATGGCCACCTCGAGTCCATCCGACTCCACATCCGCGATCTATGTGTCACCTGAAAAAGTAAAGGAGAAGGTGGGTCACCAAGACTCAGTATGTAACCCTTCCCCCGATTTTAAGTAATTCCATACACAACATAAAATTAACTAACATGTACCAAAACATGCACCCAACCTAGCCAACCAACCGCTTTTGTCTACCCGTGTGGTACCAAACCACTGGTGGTGCCAAACCACCGGTGACATATAGTCACGTATGTGATGCCAAATCACTGGAGGTGCCAAACCTCTGGTGTCCGTGAGACACAATCGATTGATGGGGCCAACCCATCGTGTGATGCCAAATCACCGGCGCAAATCCTTATTATAATATGTGGGGCCAACCCACCGTGGTGCTAAGCCACTTGGGACAAGACGCGATGAGGTACCAAACCTCCGGAGGTACCAAACCTCTCCGTGACCGTAGTCACTTTGTGTTACCAAAACACTGGTGTCCGTCGACACCATATCACTGCCCCCTCCTCTCATCAACCCATACCAAACAATCACAATATTCATACCATCATGTGTCCAATCACATATAACAAATTTATCATTAATTGTAACCCACATATCATGCTTCCCAAAAGCATCATAAAATCACATAATCAATCAGGGACTTACCCGGATCCTTGCTTATACCATTCATGATATTAAATACAAATCTACATAGATCAGGTTAGCACACACAACAATTTTAGTACATTTAGATAATTATAAGTGTGTATGTACACACCTGATGTCGACGATAGTCCTAAACCCGAATAGACAAATCGGCCACACAAGCTTTTCTTTGTCCCTATATTCGGCCAAACATGTGAGTTAGTACTATGGCCTATTCGGCCAAACCAAATATTTAAAAGGGTTCTCTTTTTGAACCCGAATCCTTACCCGAGTGCCTTTAAATAATTACCACCACACTCCAAGCATTTCTGCTTCCCTAATAATCGGCAACCTTAGGTTAGTAGCCTTCGGCTTAAAACGAATATTAACTAAATTCATAGATCCTTACCAAAATTGCTTGACCGAGAATGGAACTTGAATCGTATACCTTGAAATCCCGGCACCTAAATATAATCGATTCCACCACTGATTAATCACTGGATTAATTCAGCTTTTCCAACTAACCAAATCGACAGAGAAAAGACTATGGGAGAGGAGTTTCGGCATACTTACCTCTTGCTTCAATATTCGGCCAAGACTTCACAAAGTATGGAGAAGGAAATTCGGCTATGGCTAAGGAGTAGGTTCGGCCAACTAAGAAAAAGAGAAGAAAAAGGTTGGGGATTCGGCCAAGAAGAGAGTAAAGAAGAGTTTTCGGTTCAAAGGGGAGAAGTGAAACAGCAATGGTGATTTCGGTATCTTAGAAAAGAAGAAAAGAGGAAGAAGAGGTGTGAGATGAGAATGAGTAAGGAATTTCGGCCAAAATCTAAGAACAAGTAGAATAGTTTTCAGTTTGAAGAAAAAGAAAAAAAAAAGTTGAGGCTAGGCTAAGTAAATTGCTAGCCAAAATTCCAAGTGACTTTACTAAGCAAAATCAGCCTCCTCTATTCCTAAGCTTGCCGTCCACTCCTCTTTGGAGAGTTCAAATTTCTCAAACACCACAAATTGCTCTTGGCCACTAATTTGAACTAATTCAAAATAATTTAAATTAGCCACCAACCTATTTTTCCTCTGCCAACTATCTCAAATTAATCTAATAATAATCCTTAATAATATTTACATTATCCCTTGCTATTTAAAAGAGTTTAAAAGGAGAAATTCTCTCTCTCCTATGCATCCATACTAAAGAGCAAAAAGAGAATTTCGCGACTCGAACCCAAGCTCTCCCTTGCTCAAAGTGGCGTCACTTCCAGCTCCCAAGTGGCCCTCCTTTTTCCACTTTTCCAAGGCTTTGTTAGTGTCAACTAATCCACATTTATTCTTGTAACCCCTAACTACTAAGGCTCCCTACCTTAAAATCTTAAAGAAAATATTTTTCTACCATTCCGAGCCTACTCAAGGCCTTTAGTTAAGCCTTAACATTCCATGGTTAATATCACAGCAATTCAAACATAGGAAAAAATAGTTCAATCCCAAATAGCCCCATTTTTAGGATGTTACATAGCGAACCATTCTTCTTCTTCTTCCTTCTTTTCTTTTTTGCAAAATCCTTCAAGCACCTCTTCTATTCTAATCCTTTTCACCATAGCCGAATATTGTGCCCATTAATCCCCCATAGTCGAAACCTTTCATCTCTTCATTAATCTTTCTCTTTAATTCGAGTTGTCACTCACCCCTTGATCAATCGGTAAGTGCTCTTTTCAACTTTTTATTTTCTTTCTCTTATGACGCAATCTATACTTTGGTTTTTGGATGGTCATTTTGACTGAGACCATCACCTTACTTTCTCTCATTCGAAATCATTTTTTTCTCGTAGAGATATAGTGGAAGGCTGGAACTTGGATTTTTCCGAAGTCATCGTATAATCGCTAGAAATCGGTCCTAAATTCTTTAAGGTAAGAGTTCTTCACAGATTCTATAATCACTCTTTATTCGTTAAGATGTTATTAGTATGGTGATAATTAACCGATTATAATTATAGGGACTAAATCATTTGATTTATCCAATTGTTGATCACTCAGGATTATTGGTAAGCCGATCTCTACCCTTTTGACAATCCGTATTTTCGATCCTTATAAGATCTAATCGAACGAAGGCTTGTGGTATTGATTCGAAGGGAAAGTCGAGAGGACATCTCAAAGGAGTGGGTTAGTTATCCCTACTCCCAAATTCAAGCAAAGGGTTGTTTCGGCGATTCGAGACTTTCCACCGGGTTGTGGACCGTCATCTGGGGAAAACTGACAAATCGTAGTTGTTTACAATTACGAGGGTAAATTTTACATCCTTTGTTTTAAAGTAGATTTATTAAATCACGTATGTCGACTAATCAAGTGTTATAAAATTTTAGGTGACGACGATCGAGAAAGCGTAGTGCTTACCATAGTCAGGTGTGTAATCTCACACCGTTTTCTGTAGGTTAGAGATTAATGTCATATTGGTAGTAAACCGTTTGATTAAAATTGTATTAAGGTGAAACAGGGAAAATTGGCTTAGATCTCACTATTTTGATAAAATTGACAAAATCGGTATTAACACCGTGGAAGATTACGAAAATGCCCTTAATGGGCCAAATTGATATATGACTATATGGGCCAATTGATATTTGCTATGTGGGCCAAATCGATATATTTGCTATGTGGGCCAAATTGATATATTTGCTATGTGGGCCAAATCGATATATTTTGCTATGTGGGCCAAATTGATATATTTGCCATATGGGCCGATTCGAAAATTTGCTAAATGGGCCAAATGATATTTTGCTTAATAGGACAATTTGATAAATTGTTATAATGGGCCACAATTTTTGTAATAAAAATCCGAATAAATTATTGTTATTATAGTATGATTTGTTATGCATTATATACATGATTTGCATGGGACGGGATAATGATGAAGAGAAGTTCTGATGGCTCTGCCATAAAATTTTGGTAGCTCTGCCACAAATCTGTATAGTGGCAATGTCACGTAAAATCTGTTATTCTGGTGGCTTGACCACAATTATATTTGATATAAATGGCTTAATGCCTGCGAGTGGTGTGTTGGCGGGGTGGGTTGACTTGATCCCCACAGGTGTGTTGGTTGGTACGGGTGGTGTGTAGCGGATGAATTATTAGGCTTGGTTTGGGAATTGCATTTCATATGCATAATATATTCGATACATTTTTATTATTGTAAATGGGCTTAGGCCCAAATAATTGCTTAATGAGATTTTGGCCCAGTGGACAACGGTAAGTGGGTTACACACTAAGTTCTAGTAACTCACCCCATTTTTCTTTATCCCTTTCAAGTAATGATCAGTGATGGAGACTTGGTGGAGGCCATACTTCAAAAACGGTTAAATTTGGAATTTGGATTTCTTTTAGTACTTTTAATTACTTTGCTATTTTGAATTAAGGTTGTAATAAGGCCTCTGGATTAATTTTTGTTTTGTTTATTGTTTGATGAATTTATAAACTGCTTTAAGTATTTCAAATTGAGATTTTTTTAAAAACTTAAATAAACATTTTATTCAAAAATGAATATACAAAAAGGATTTCATAATATATTTTTTATATTTTTAACTCGGAAATTTACTCTTAAAATTTTCATCAATTCTTTTCGAAAAATATTTTTAATTTCTTTTAAAATTTTTCTCGAACTGTTAACGATACTTTCAAAGTTACGATTTATAATATCTTACATCTCAAATTGACGATTTATCAATCAAATCTTTTACTCAATAAATACTTCGTCAATTACTTTGAAATCTGTTTTACTTAAAAAGGACTTAAAGAATATTTTTTGTGTGACATGTCAAATCTGGCCTTAACGCATAGGCCGAGTTTGGGGTGTTACATGGATTTGGAAAAGTATGGAAAGCAACAAGCTGGTAAGGTTCTTAACCCTTCCGTGTACTTAGTTAAGGAAATGAAGTTATGGACTTCAAAACCATTTTAAGGGTTCTGCATGTTTTGGAAAAAAATGGATTTAAGCTGAGAATATAGAGTATAACCCATGATTTTGGTTGGAATGCTTAGCTACCACAAGAATGGAAGCTCTAGTATTCGAGAAGGCTAAGTGTAACAGCCCGTTTTGAGTCAAATCGGAAGAGTGGTTTCGGGATCACAAATCTAAATTCAAAATAATTATTTTTTTATTATTTTAATGTCTGTGGCATGATAATATTATTGTTTGAAATTTTCGTTAAAGAATTTTATCATTTGAATGGTTAATTTGATAAAAGGGACTAAATCGCGTAAAGTGGAAAAGTGATGTTCTATAAGTTAAAAGGGTTTAATAGCTATGAAATTAAATAGTGGAAGTCATTATGCTGTAATTAGACCATTATTAAAGTGGATGGACATTTATGTGCATGGTTAAGTGGATTTTAAAAGTTAATTTAGTAATTAGATAATTTAAATGATAATTAATAAAACTAAAGGCCATTTAATCTATTCATCTTCTTCCTAACCAATTATTGAAGAAAAAGCCATTAAAATAGCTTCAAGGTTTGGCAAGCTATCATCTATGCATTGGTATGATTTTTCATCCCGTTTTTAATGATTCCTATGTTTTTGAGATTGTTGCAACTTAATCTAGCTAGCCCAGGGGCTAATTTTGAAACACCCCAAACCCGGCCCACGAGCTTTGACCGGATCTGGTATGTTCCTCAAGAAAACCGGTTTCAAATTCTTTTGTTACTTAGAGAAAACTTGTGCAATTAAAAAAAAATATTGTTTGGGTTGGGCTTGTGTTAAAACAGATTCGATTTTATTTTTGGAAACCCCTTTTTAATATTAAGTGATAAAACAATTAGGATTTAATTTAAAGAAATTTTTACTTAAACTTTAATAAATAAGGTTCCTAAAGATAAAAAATAATAATAAATGTAAAATGATTCAACTATGGCCTTATGGCCTTATTACAACAAATAATTTCCAAATAATTCAAGTACTTAAAAAAAACTAATAGTTCCATAAAAATAAAGACTTCATGTTGAGCATGGCCACCACAAGTTACATAGTCCCGTCCATCACTTGCTCATCACAAAAACATGGTCCCACAACGGGGTGAGCCAAACAGACTCAATGTGTACACGACACTAAATCATAATAGAATTAGGCATACAAGAGTTACACATTCGAACAATGAATACAAGTTATGATGCATTCCCAAACCCAAACCTAATTGTCCATCCGCTACACATCCCAGTGCACCCAATACACCGTGGGACTACTAAGTCGACCCTCCTTTCGCTACACACCAAATTGCGGTCTTAGGTCACCGCATTCGTGGTCTTAGGTCACCACGTTCAGATTCTCGTGGTCTTAGGTCACCGCTTTCAGACATCGTGGTCTTAGGTCACCACTTTCAGATATCACGGTCTTAGGTCACCGTGTTCGTGGTCTTGGGTCACCACATTCACTTCCCCTTTCAAAAAACCCATATGCCCCATATAATAATAATATACATAAATATGCCAGAGTTCACATTCTTATCATATTCTCATGTTACTAATAACATTTTTCATATTCCTAGTAGGAGTAGGAAACGTACCTAAGTACTTTGTACCATATTATGGTACCTTAGCCATATTCACATTCTTAATATCACACATATTAATTAAACATAGCCATAAAACATATTATGAAATAGTGTGGGGTACACACCTGATTTGCTTAAAATTTCCTTGAGATCCCGAAAAGCTTGATCTAATGCTTAGTGTAACATCCTGGAAAGGGCCTATGCATTTTCGGTTTAATTGTATGAAATGACAAGTCTTAAGCATTATGAATAAATTTTTGATATTTTTGGAAACTCAGAAATGTATAAAAATGCATGGAAATGGAAATGAACATTTTTGGAAACCTGAACATTTTTGGAAACCTGGAAATGCATTAGGACATGAACATTTTAGGAAATCTAGAAATGTAAGGAAATGGTTCAAAAATGGAAAGTACACATTTTTGGAAACTAAGAAATGAAAATGGAAATGGTTCAAAAATGGAAAGTATACATTTTAGGAAACTTGGAAATGTAAAAAAATGGCAAGTAAACAGAGCCAATCGAAAATTTTAGGAAACTTAGAAATGATGCAGAAATGTCAAATTTTAAAGTTTAAAATAGGAAATTAGGGAAAGGAGGCCCTAAAAGAAAAAGTTGGTGAAATTTGACACACAAACAGGCTAGGAAAAGTGGCCTGAAGATGGCATTTAGGGCCTATGGAAATGGCGCCATGTGCAAGAGGCATGGGCCTGGGTTCGAGTCACAAGGGAAGAAAATAAATGAAGTTTTACTTTTGCTTCTAGAAGGCTAAGAGTGGACGGCAAGGCTTCTAGAAAAAAAGGGAGTTTAAATCCCTTTAAAATTCGGCAATTTATGAAGATAATAGAGGATTTTTTTTAGGATTATTCAGAGGAGTTAAATAATGGATTACACTCTTTTATTTATGATAAATAAAAGATAAAGCTATCAGATAGAGGAGTGGTGGCCAAGTAAGGGACTCCCTAGCTGATAATTTCGGCTATAAAAGGAAGGCAGGAGGGCTACTCATCAATTTTTGCTTCCTCCTCATCTCTGCCGAAATTTTTAGGGTTCTCTTCTCTTTTCTTTTGTCTAGCCGAATTCCCTAGCCTCCTCTCTCTTTCTCTTTTCTTCTTTTTCATAAACCAAAAAACACAATCCAACCTAGCCGAATTCTTCATAGCATCAAAAGCCAAAATTTTGCCAAAGCCGAATCTCTGAAGCAGTGTCAGGAAAGATATGTCGAATTCAAAAGGTAAGAATCTTGTGGTTATCGATTATTCTCCTCTTTAAGTCAAACATAGAGGCTAATGTTATTATTTTTGTGGCCGAAACTATAAGGAGTGTTTCGGTATTTCTAGTGCTATCAACTACAAGGAAGAGATCATTCGGGATTCAAGAATCTAAGGTAAGATCTACACATATTTGGTCGATTTCTTCGGGATATCAAGGAACCTATTAAGCAAATCAGGTGTGTACTCACACTAACTTTCAATATATTATGGCAATAATTATTTTAATATATGAATATGCATAAGAATGAGAATGTGGCTAAGAACCACAAATGTGGTAAAGAGTACCCAGGTACGTTTCCTACTTCTGATAGGATTACGAATATGATATATTTTGAACATGTGAATAGTAACATGAATGAGAAATAAGTATGTTATGCATGATATAATAATATTTGGGGCATTTTGGGCTATATGTGAAAGGGGAAGAAGGTGTTGACTTCGGTCTCACCAACGGAATATGGTGACTACGGTCACATAATATGAATATGGTAACTTCGGTTACATTATCTCGAATTTGGTAACCGGTTTACATTATCACGAATATGGTGTCTAATGACACAAATTATATGGGCGATGAGCACGTCGACTGCAGCGACTGCCTTCGATGGTGTGTAGCGGATGGAGGGGTTGACTTAGTAGTCCCCACGGTGTGAATGGCAAGTACGGGTGGTGTGTAGCGGATGGATAAATAGGCTTGGGTTTGGGTTGCATCATTTAATTGTATATGTATATGAACCTGATATGAACTTATATGCCTGATTTGTTGAATGTTAGTATTGTGTGCACATTGAGTCTGTTGACTCACCCCATTGTGGGGACTATTTTTCAGTGATGCACAACAATGGACCAGGTGGAAGGAGCTTAGTGGTGGCCGTGCTCAGCAAGGATTATTTTACTTTATTTGGACATTATATTTTTTTTAAGTACTTTGAATTTTATTATTGGGTTTTATTTGATGTAATAAGGCCATAAGGCCCAAGTTGAATTTCTTTATTTCTGTTTAAATTTTTATTTACTATGTTACGAACTATTTTTGGATTTAAAGTCCTAGTAGAATTAATTATTTAAAACCCTAAATTATTTTATCACCCTAATTAAAAGATTTCTAAGTAAGACAAGTGGGCTTTCAATCTAAGCCCAACCCAAACCAATATTTTCTCAAAATACACAAATTTTCTCTAAGTAACAAAGAATTTTGGAACCGATTTTCTTAAGGAACATACCAGATCCGGTTCAGGCTCGTGGGCTGGGTGTGGGGTGTTTTAGTTTGGTATCAGAGCCCATTTTTCAACTCTCGACCTATGGGCTAAGGCCCAAAACATTTTTAATTCGAGCCCAAATGATTTTCTTTGAAATAAAGCAGGTGTTCTGGCATGGCACCTAAGTCTTCGACCCGCAGTCCACCAGGTAAGTACCCTAACTTTATGTGTGATTCTGTGATTTATAAACTATATAAGGGTAGAAAAGGCATGGAACGTAGAATAGTATGATAGGAATATGGAACCCTAGGACTAGGTTACTCAAACACCAAACGCATAAGACTTAATGCACTAAACAAACCTATGGCTAAGTCATTTGAGCTGGGGTGTGGTAACCCCCAGACGCATGTCTAGGATTGGATCCTAAGAGCACGGTATTTAAGCGGTCCTAGTGACTCACCTCCTCTTCACAGGAATCCTACCTGGTGCGTAGCTTCGGTTCACCCTAACTCAGAAGGCTCAATGGTGTGGCAACCTCTGTGCGCATGTCTAGGAATGGTTTCGATGGGAGCTTGGTATTTAAGCGATCCAGCGTGACTCACCTCCTCTCCATTCGAATCTGCACTGCATGCGTAGCTTTAGTTCACCACGACCAAAGAGGCTCGGTCATAGGCTAAACAGAATGACTAAAACCCGAAAGGGAATTAGCCATGTTTTGAAAAAAAAAAAAAGAACAAAACAACAAAACCTTAGTTTTAAAACTTTTAAAATCACTCTTTTAATTGGTGAAAACTATCTTTACAAGATCTTCCGAAAAAAAAAATCTGATTTTCAAAAATTACAAAAATACCCTTAGTGGTAAAATTACCAAAATGCCCTTGATTCACAAATTATCAAACTTTCCAACGATTTTGCCAAAACTTCATTATTTTATAAATGTTCAAAAACCCTAATTTGTAAAATATCAAAATACCTTGATTTTGGAAAATTACAAAATTGCCCCTAACTTACAAAATTACCAAAATGACCCTGACTCCCAAAATTTTTGCAACATCTCCATTTTGGAAGGAACAATTCTCAAAAAGAACCCACAAAGTTTTACAACTTTTGAAATATCCCTGATTTATTAAATTTTACAAATTTACCCTGATTTGTGAAAATTTACCAAAATACCCCTGAGGTCAAAAATTACCGAAATACCCCCGAATTTTGAAAATTTCTCCAAATTACCCCGAGACTTTGAATTCTCAAAATACTTTTCGACAAAAACACCAAGGAACATTTTTCCTTTTGAAAAATTACGAAAATGCCCCTGTAGGACAAAATTATGAAAATATCCCTGGGTAGTGGAAAAAAAACAACGATGAAAATTACAACGTTTCTCTGAATGAACGAAAGTTCATAATGGTTTGATGGATGGATGAATGAATAAGAGACTGTGTGCTTGTATGGCTACGAAAGAACCACTCTTTAATTCTTTTTCATAAAACATCTTCGCGGGTAATAAGTGAAACAAGAATACTAATTCATAAAACTTTTTAATCAGAACTCTCTGATAGGCAGATGACTGTAGTAAGCCCATTAGGCCAAGCTGTGATGATAGATAAGATCTTTCGGAATGTACCCCTAGAGATTTAGGGAGTAAACTTTCGGGCTGACTTAATGGAGTTACCCTTCGGAGAGTTTGAGCTTATACTTGGAATGGATTGGCTAGTAGAACATCGAGCCGTGTTGGATTGTGCGGCTAAACGTATGGAATTAAGAACCCCCAAGGATGAGGTAGTAGTGATGATCGGAGAAAGGAGGAACTACTTGTCTAAAGGAGGCGCTGAAGGATGAGAAAATGGTTAGGAAGGGGTGCGAGGCGTTCTTAGCCTTCGTAAGTGCGTTGGGAGGTAAAGGTAAAGGTGTTCATGGAGTTAGGACGGTAAGGGACTTCGTAGATGTGTTCCTAGATGAATTACCAGGAATACCCCCAGATAGGGAGGTGGAATTTGGAATAGACTTATTCTGGGAATGTAGCTCTGTGTCAATCGCTCCATACCGAATGGCGCCAAAGGAGTTAGTGGAGCTCAAGGCTCAAATCCAAGAACTGTTGGATCTTGGGTTCATCCGACCCAGTGTGTCTCCGTAGGGAGCACCGGTCTTGTTTGTGAAGAAGAAGGACGGAACTATGCGTATGTGCATAGATTATCGTCAGTTGAACAAACTGACCATCAAAAACAAGTATCCTTTGCCAAGGATAGACGACTTGTTCGACCAGCTAAAAGGGGCAGCTGTGTTCTCGAAGATAGACTTAAGGTCGAGATATCACTAGTTGAAGGTGAAGGAGGCTGACATTCATAAGACCGCTTTTAGGACAAGATACGGTTATTTTGAATTTGTAGTGATGCCGTTTGGGTTGACGAACACTCCAGCCACGTTCATGGACATGATGAATCGGGTTTTCCAACCCTACCTGGATAAGTTCATCGTTGTGTTCATCGACGATATTTTGGTGTACTCGAAGTCGGAGGAGGAGCATGATGAGCATCTCGGAGATGTGTTGGAGGTGTTAGAAGAAGCTCTATGCCAAATTCAGCAAGTGTGAATTTTGGCTTAAGGAGGTGGCATTCTTAGGTCATGTGGTATCCGCAGAAGGAATAAGAGTGGATCCTAGGAAGATCGAAGCAGTGTTGGATTGGAAACCACCTAGGTCCGTGGTTGAAATCAAAGTTTCTTAGGATTGGCGGGCTATTACGAGAAGGTTTCGTGGAAGGATTCTCGTCAATAGTCGCGCTTTGACAAAGTTGCTAAGGAAGGAAGTACCTTTTGTATGGACGGATAAGCAACGGAGAGCTTTGAAAAGCTTAAGAAGGTCTTGTGGACTAAGCTCGGTGTTAATTCAAAGGAGGCGAGCAAGGATTTTGTGGTGTCTTGTGGCGCTTCGCATGCGGGATTAGGGCGTGTGTGCTAATGCAAGATGGAAAAGTGGTCGCTTACAGCGTCTCGGCGCAGCTAAGGCCTCATGAGGTTAAATATCCAACCCATGACTTGGAACTAGTAGCGATGGTTTTCGCCCTCAAGGTTTGGAGGCACTACCTTTATGGAGAAAGGTCGATTATCTACACAGCACCACAAGAGCCTTAAGTACTTGTTGACTCGTAAGGAGTTGAACTTGAGGCAATGAAGGTGGGTGGAGTTGTTGAAGGATTACGATTGTTCGATAGAATATCATCCGGGCAAGGCGAATGTGGTAGCCGATGCCCTGAGTAGGAAGGTTGTGTCGGATTTAAGGTCTTTGTTCGCTCACTTAAGTCTATATGATGATGGAAGCCTGTTGGCAGAATTACAAGTCAAGCCCACATGGTGAATGAGGTGAAAGAGGGCCCGTTGGCCAGATAAGGATCTAAGTGTTAAGTTACAGCAAGTACAGAATGGAGAAGTAAAAGATTATGGCGTCAATGATGATGGAGTACTGTGCTACAAAGGAAAAGTCTGTATGCCAAGGGATAAGGAGTTGAGACAAAGGATTCTTCGGGAGGCGCATGGTAGCCCTTATGCCATGCATCCCGGAGGTATTAAGCTGTATAGGGATCTAAGAGAACAATTTTAGTGGTCTGATCTTAAGCGGGAAGTGACTGAATTCGTGGGAAAATGTTTGACGTGTCAGCAAGTTAAGGCTGAACACCAAGTTCCATCGGGATTACTTCAACCAATTGAGATTCCCCAATGGAAGTGGGAAAGAATTACCATGGACTTCGTTAGTCGGCTTCTCCTTACGCCTACTAAGAAGGACTCAGTATGGGTGATAGTGGACTGTTTGACCAAGTCCGCGCACTTTATTCCGGTGAAGGTTGACTATTCTCTCCAGAAATTAGCAAAGTTGTATGTGGCGGAGATCGTAAGGTTACATGGAGTACCAGTATCGATCATCTCCAATCGAGACCCAAGGTTTACGTCTCGGTTTTGGAAGGCCCTTCATCAAGCATTGGGCACTAAGTTGGATTTCACTACGGCGTTTCATCCTTAATCCGACGGGCAGTCAGAACGGGTTATACAAGTGTTGGAGGACATGCTGAGAAGCTGTGTGATGGATTTCCGAGGAAGTTCGGAAGATTACTTGCCTCTAGCTGAGTTCGCCTACAACAATAGCTATCAGGCAAGCATTCGAATGGTACCATACGAAGCATTGTATGGTCGAAAGTGTAGAACTCCTACTTGTTGGACTGAGTTAGGAGAACGTCAAGTTTTGGGCCCGAAGGTAGTGGCAGAAACTGAAGAGAAAGTTGAGTTAATTCGGGCACGGTTGAAGGAAGCCTCTGATAGGCAGAAGTCGTACACAGACCTTAAGCGGAAGGAGATCGAGTTTGAAGTGGGAGATCAAGTATTCCTGAAAGTCTCACCTTGGAAGAAGGTAATGAGGTTCGGTCGAAAAGGGAAGTTAAACCCAAGGTTTATAGGGCCTTATCGAGTACTGAAGCGAGTTGGGCCAGTGGCATACCAATTAGAGTTGCCACCAGAGTTGCAGCAGATGCATGATGTTTTCCATGTGTCCATGTTACGTCGATACCGATCAGATCCATCTCATGTGGTACCAATCAAGGAAGTGGAACTAAGGCCAGACCTATCCTACGAGGAAGAGCCGATTCGAATCTTGGAACGTGATGTGAAAGTACTACGGAGGAAGTCAGTACCTCTAGTCAAGGTGTTATGGCGCAACCATGGATCGGAAGAAGCTTAGTGGGAGTCGGAAGAGACAATGCGACAAAGAATACCCTCGATTGTTTAGTTAGGAAATTTCGAGGACGAAATTTTGTTTAAGGGGGGTAGAACTGTAACATCCTGGAAAGGGCCTATGCATTTTCGGTTTAATTGTATGAAATGACAAGTCTTAAGCATTATGAATAAATTTTTGATATTTTTGAAAACTCAGAAATGTATAAAAATGCATGGAAATGGAAATGAACATTTTGGAAACTCAACATTTTGGAAACACGAAATGCATTAGGACATGAACATTTTAGGAAACCCATAAATGTAAGGAAATGGTTCAAAAATGGAAAGTACACATTTTTGGAAACTAAGAAATGAAAATGGAAATGGTTCAAAAATGGAAAGTATACATTTTAGGAAACTTGGAAATGTAAAAAAATGGCAAGTAAACAGAGCCGATCAAAAATTTTAGGAAACTTAGAAATGATGCAGAAATGTCAAATTTTAAAGTTTAAAATAGGAAATTAGGGCAAGGAGGCCCTAAAAGAAAAAGTTGGTGAAATTTGACACACAAACAGGCTAGGAAAAGTGGCTTGAAGATGGCACTTAGGGCCTATGGAAATGGCGCCATGTGCAAGAGGCATGGGCCTGGGTTCGAGTCACAAGGGAAGAAAATAAATGAAGTTTTACTTTTGCTTCTAGAAGGCTAAGAGTGGACGGCAAGGCTTCTAGAAAAAAAGGGAGTTTAAATCCCTTTAAAATTCGGCAATTTATGAAGATAATAGAGGATTTTTTTTAGGATTATTCAGAGGAGTTAAATAATGGATTAAACTCTTTTATTTATGATAAATAAAAGATAAAGCTATCGAGATAGAGGAGTGGTGGCCAAGTAAGGGACTCCTAGCTGATAATTTCGGCTATAAAAGGAAGGCGGGAGAGGCTACTCATCAATTTTTGCTTCCTCCTCATCTCTGCCGAAATTTTTAGGGTTCTCTTCTCTTTTCTTTTGTCTAGCCGAATTCCCTAGCCTCCTCTCTCTTTCTCTTTTCTTCTTTTTCATAAACCAAAAAACACAATCCAACCTAGCCGAATTCTTCATAGCATCAAAAGCCAAATTTCGCTAAAGCCAAATCTCGAAGCGATGTCGGGAAAGATCTGTCCGAATTCAAAAGGTAAGAATCTTGTGGTTATCAATTATTCTCCTCTTTAAGTCAAACATAGAGGCTAATGTTATTATTTTTGTGGCCGAAACTATAAGGAGTGTTTCGGTATTTCTAGTGCTATCAACTACAAGGAAGAGATCATTCGGGATTCAAGAATCTAAGGTAAGATCTACACTTATTTAGTCAAAGTTATGGATTATATGTGAGATTTAAGTCTAACATGAAACTATAGGAATTTCGACAGACATACAAGGCAAGGATTACATTCAGGATTTGGAAATTTTAAGGTAAGTCCATAGATCCAATCGGCCAAGGTTTATTCTTTAGAAATACAAATCCTACTAGGATGTGGTTTTAAGGTCAAAAAGGTTTATTTATGTGTTTAAATAATTAGGCCGAATATAGGGATTGAGATCTAAAGCAACAGATCGATTTCTTCGGGATATCAAGGAACCTATTAAGCAAATCAGGTGTGTACTCACACTAACTTTCAATATATTATGGCAATAATTATTTTAATATATGAATATGCATAAGAATGAGAATGTGGCTAAGAACCACAAATGTGGTAAAGAGTACCCAGGTACGTTTCCTACTTCTGATAGGATTACGAATATGATATATTTTGAACATGTGAATAGTAACATGAATGAGAAATAAGTATGTTATGCATGATATAATAATATTTGGGGCATTTTGGGCTATATGTGAAAGGGGAAGAAGGTGTTGACTTCGGTCTCACCAAGGGAATATGGTGACTACGGTCACATAATATGAATATGGTAACTTCGGTTACATTATCTGAATTTGGTAACTTCGGTTACATTATCTGAATATGGTGTCTAATGACACAAATTATATGGGCGATGAGCACGTCGACTGCAGTGACTGCCTTCGATGGTGTGTAGCGGATGGAGGGTTGACTTAGTAGTCCCCACGGTGTGAATGGCAAGTACGGGTGGTGTGTAGTGGATGGATAAATAGGCTTGGGTTTGGGTTGCATCATTTAATTGTATATGAATATGAACCTGATATGAACTTATATGCCTGATTTGTTGAATGTTAGTATTGTGTGCACATTGAGTCTGTTGACTCACCCCATTGTGGGACTATTTTTCAGGTGATGCAGAATAATGGACCGGGCCGGAAGGAGCTTAGTAGTGGCCATGCTCAGCAAGGATTATTTTACTTCATTTGGACATTATATTTTTTTTAAGTATTTTGAATTTTATTATTGGGTTTTATTTGATGTAATAAGGCCGTAAGGCCCAAGTTGAATTTCTTTATTTCTGTTTAAATTTTTATTTACTATGTTACGAACTATTTTTGGATTTAAAGTCCTAGTAGAATTAATTATTTAAAACCCTAAATTATTTTGTTACCCTAATTAAAAGATTTCTAAGTAAGACAAGTGGGCTTTCAATCTAAGCCCAACCCAAACCAATATTTTCTCAAAATACACAAATTTTCTCTAAGTAACAAAGAATTTTGGAACCGATTTTCTTAAGAAACATACCAGATCCGGTTCAGGCTCATGGGCCGGGTGTGGGGTGTTTCACTTAGATCCTTAATCCCTAGATTGATTTATCACTTATTACCTTAATAAAAAGCCATTCGGCCAAGATTCGAAATCCTAGTAGGATTAGTATTCTTACCTTGTTGCCGATTGGAACACCAACAAATCCCGAAATTGTTCCTTGTTTCCCTAGGAATGTCGAAATCCCTAAAACCTTACGTTAGACTTAATCTTAATCATCGAAACATAAATCAAGGCCTTTGGCCGAATATTCACATGTCTTACCTTAATCTTAAAAATCCCAATACTCCTCCTTTTAGTCGACTACTCGATAATCCCGAAAGATCCTTCCATATTCGGCAACCATAATATATATATGGGGTTAGATTATCTCTCGGCTAATCTAAAAGAAAAGAATGGAAATCAAACTTGTTCTTACCTTTGAAGAAATCAACAAAGACCTATGCTTGAAGCCCTTCCAAGATTCGGCTTTTGAATGGATTGGTAAGAAGAAATAGTAAAACAGAAAACTTGAGAATTTTGACAATGGTGGACTATAGATTCGACTTGACAAAAGAAAAAGAGAAGAGAAGAGAGCACTCAAAAATTCGCGAGAGAGAGGAGGAAGAAAAATTGATGAGTAGCCCTATTTTCTTCCTTTTATAGCCAAAACTACTACTCGTAATCCCTTACTTGGCCACCACTCTTCTTTATTGATAAGTTTATCTCCTTAATTTAAAATAATTATAGAATAATCCTTTATTATCTCTTCAAAAATAATCCAAATTAAATCCCTTATTTATCACCTTATTAATCGAATATTTATGAAAATAAAACTCCTCCTTTCTAGAAGGCTTGTGCCGTCCACCTCAGGCTTCTGGAAGCAAAAATAAAACTTCCTTTATTTGCTTTCCAAGTGACTCGAACTCAGGCCCATCACCTTGCATGTTGCGCCATTTCCAGAGGCCCTAAGTGGCATCTTCAGGCCACTTTTCCAAGCCTGTTTGTGTGTCAAATTTCACCAACTTTTTCTTTTAAGGCCACCTTGCCTTAATTCCCTCTTTTAAACTTTAAAACTCGACATTTCTAAGTCATTTCTAATTTTCCAAAAATTTTCGTTCGGCTCTGTGAACTTGACATTTCCTTGTATTTCCAAGTTTCCAGAAATGTTCACTTTCCTCTTTTGAATCATTTCTAAATCATGTCCATACATTTTCAGGTTTCCAAAAATGTTCATTTCCAGATCGTTTCCATACATTTTCAGGTTTCTAAAAATGTTCATTTCTAGATCGTTTCCATTCATTTTCAGGTTTCCAAAAATGTTCATTTCCAAATCATTTTCATTCATTTCCGGTTTTCCAAAAATATTCAAAATTTATTCTTAGTACATAAAACATGTCACTTCGTACAATTAAACCGAAAATGCATAGGCCCTTTCCGGGATGTTACGCTTCTACCCCTTAAAATAATTTCGTCCTCGAAATTACTTACTAACGAACAATCGTACGGTCTAACTCACCCCACTACGCTATTGCTGCGCACTCTGATCTTAAAGAACTATTATACTTTCTAGGCACATTCTCTAGGTTCACGTCCCCTAACTAACGCCGCGATTTAATCTGATTAAAAAGTTTTATGCATCAGAATTTTGTTCCACTTATTAACCGCGAACAATTTTATGAAATAACGATATTTAGAAGTAGTTCTTTCGATCACACAAGTTTCAGTTCAAGTTCACTACTCTAATTCAGAGAATCACATTCACGTTCATCAACAGAGACACCTTCATTCCTCAATAGAGGCACATTCATTCATCAACATAGACATATTTATTCAGTGGTATCTACCACCCACATTCACTATTCGAACACACTTTGCCTTATTCCTATCCTAGGGATATTTTCGTAATTTATCCTACAGGGGTATTTTCGTAATTTTTCAAAAGAAAAAGTTCCTTGGTGATTTTGTCACAAAGTATTTTGGTATTTTTAAATTCCCGGGGTATTTTGGAAAAATTTTGAAATCCTGGGGTATTTTGGTAATTTTGGACCTCGGGGGTATTTTGGTAATTTTTTCACAAATCAGGGTAAATTTGTAAAATCTAGTAAATCAGGGATATTTCAAAAGTTGCAAAACTTTGATGGTTCTTTTTGAGAATTGTACTTTCCAAAACAGTGATGTTACAAAAATTTTGGAAATCAGGGTTATTTTTGGTAATTTTGTACGTCAGGGGCGATTTCGTAATTTTCCAAAATCAAGATATTTTGATAATTTGCAAATTAGGGTTTTTGAACATTTATAAAGTAATGAAATCTTGATAAGAACTGTGAGTATTTTGGGAATTTCATAAACCGAGGGCATTTTTGTAATGTTACCACTAGGGGTATTTTTGTAATTCTACAAATCGAAAAATTTTTTTCAGAAAATTTTGTAAAAATAGTTCTCTCAAATTAAAAAGGGTAATGTTAAGAGTTTTAAAACTAGGGTTATAAAAACACGGCTAGTTCCCTTTCGGGTTTTAGTTATTGGGTTTAGCCTGTGACTGAGTCCTCTTGGTTAGGGTGAACCGAAGCTACGCACCAGGTAGGATTCCTGCGAAGAAGAGGTGAGTCACTAGGACTGCTTAAGTACCAGGCTCTTCCGGATCCAATCCTAGACATGTGCACAGGGGTTGCCACACCCTAACTCGGCGACTTAGCCATAGGGTTGTTTAGTTAGTCAATTAAGTCTTATGTGTTTGTGTTTGAGTAAACTAGTCCTAGGGTTCAAGTACCTATCATGCTATTCTACGTTCCATGCCTTTTCTACCCTTCCATAATTTGTAAATCACCTAATCATACAGATAGTTAGGGGTACTTACCTGGTGGACTGCGGGTCGGAGACTTAGGTGCCATGCCAGAAAACCTGCTTATCTTCAAAAATACTTTCATAAAACTCATTTGGGCTCGATTTGAAAACATTTTGGGCCTTAGCCCACAGGACGAGAGTTTAAAATTGGGCTCTGATACCAAACTGAAACACCCCAAACCCGGCCCACGAGCTTTGACCAGATCTGGTATGTTCCTTAAGAAAACCGGTTTCAAATTCTTTTGTTACTTAGAGGAAACTTGTGCGATTAAAAAAAATATTGTTTGGGTTGGGCTTGTGTTGAAACAGACTCGATTTTATTTTTGGAAACCCCTTTTTAATATTATGTGATAAAACAATTAGGATTTAATTTAAAGAAATTTTTACTTAAACTTTAATAAATAAGGTTCCTAAACATAATAAATAATAATAAATGTAAAATGATTCAACTATGGCCTTATGGCCTTATTACAACAAATAATTTCCAAATAATTCAAGTACTTAAAAAAACTAATAGTTCCATAAAAATAAAGACTTCATGTTGAGCATGGCCACCACAAGTTCTGCCGTCCCGGTCCATCACTGCTCATCACCTGAAACATGGTCCCACAACGGGGTGAGTCAAACAGACTCAATGTGTACACGACACTAAATCATAATAGAATTAGGCATACAAGAGTTACACATTCAGAACAATGAATACAAGTTATGATGCATTCCCAAACCCAAACCTAATTGTCCATCCGCTACACACCCCCGTACCTGCCAGTCACACCGTGGGGACTACTAAGTCGACCCTCCTTCCGCTACACACCAAATTGCGGTCTTAGGTCACCGCATTCGTGGTCTTAGGTCACCACGTTCAGATTACTGTGGTCTTAGGTCACCACTTTCAGATTACTGTGGTCTTAGGTCACCACTTTCAGATATCACGGTCTTAGGTCACCGTGTTCGTGGTCTTAGGTCACCACATTCACTTCCCCTTTCAAACAAACCTATATGCCCCATATAATAATAATATGCATAAATATGCCGAGTTCACATTCTTATCATATTCTCATGTTACTAATAACATTTTTCATATTCCTAGTAGGAGTAGGAAACGTGCACAGTACTTTGTACCACATTATGGTACCTTAGCCATATTCACATTCTTAATATCACACATATTAATTAAACACAGCCATAAAACATATTATGAAATAGTGTGGGGTACACACCTGATTCGCTTAAAATTTCCTTGAGATCCCAAAAAGCTTGATCTAATGCTTAGATCCTTAATCCCTACATTGATTTATCACTTATTACCTTAATAAAAAGCCATTCGGCCAAGATTCCAAATCCTAGTAGGATTAGTATTCTTACCTTGTTGCCGATTGGAACACCAACAAATCCCGAAACTGTTCCTTGTTTCCCTAGAAATGTCAAAATCCCTAAAACCTTACGTTAGACTTAATCTTAATCATCGAAACATAAATCAAGGCCTTTGGCCAAATATTCACATGTCTTACCTTAATCTTAGAAATCCCGAATACTCCTCCTTTTAGTCGACTACTCTGATAATCCCGAAAGATCCTTTCATATTCGGCAACCATAATATGTATGGGGTTAGATTATCTCTCGGCTAATCTAAAAGAAAAGAATGGAAATCAAACTTGTTCTTACCTTTGAAGAAATCAACAAAGACCTATGCTTGAAGCCCTTCCAAGATTCGGCTTTTGAATGGATTGGTAAGAAGAAATAGGAAGAAAAGAAAACTTGAGAATTTTGACAATGGTGGACTATAGATTCGGCTTGACAAAAGAAAAAGAGAAGAGAAGAGAGCACTCAAAAATTTAGCAGAGAGAAGAGGAGGAAGAAAAATTGATGAGTAGCCCTATTTTCTTCCTTTTATAGCCGAAACTACTACTCAGAATCCCTTACTTGGCCACCACTCTTCTTTATTGATAAGTTTATCTCCTTAATTTAAAATAATTAGAGAATAATCCTTTATTATCTCTTCAAAAATAATCCAAATTAAATCCCTTATTTATCACCTTATTAATCGAATATTTATGAAAATAAAACTCCTCCTTTCTAGAAGGCTTGTGCCGTCCACCTCAGGCTTCTGGAAGCAAAAATAAAACTTCCTTTATTTGCTTCCCAAGTGACTAGAACTCAGGCCCATCACCTTGCATGTGGCGCCATTTCCAGAGGCCCTAAGTGGCATCTTCAGGCCACTTTTCCAAGCCTGTTTGTGTGTCAAATTTCACCAACTTTTTCTTTTAAGGCCACCTTGCCTTAATTTCCTCTTTTAAACTTTAAAACTCGACATTTCTAAGTCATTTCTAAGTTTCCAAAAATTTTCGTTCGGCTCTGTAAACTTGACATTTCCTTACATTTCCAAGTTTCCAGAAATGTTCACTTTCTCTTTTGAATCATTTCTAAATCATGTCCGTACATTTTCAGTTTTCCAAAATATTCATTTCGGATCATTTCCATACATTTTCAGTTTCCAAAATGTTCATTTCCAAATCATTTTCATTCATTTCCGGGTTTCCAAAAATATTCAAAATTTATTCTTAGTACATAAAACATGTCACTTCGTACAATTAAACCGAAAATGCATAGGCCCTTTCCAGGATGTTACAAATTTGCAAAACTGTTAAAGATTTTAGATGTTGTAATTGATGAATACATGTGTTTTTTGATGTTTTATGATAGATTATGAATGTTTTTTGTGAATTATACATGTTTTGTTAAGTGATTTTTAGTGAAAATGAAAATTAGGGATTAAATTGTGAAATGTGGAAACTTTGTGATCAAAATGTGAAATAAATGGAAAATATGGGCTGCTAGGGGCATAATAGTAATTTTAATAACATGGGTTGTGGTTAAATTGCATGAATTTGTGTTTTTGTGAAATAAGGACTAAATTGTAAAAGTTATGAAACATTAGGGGCAATTGTCTAAAAATGCCTTAAAGTGAATTTTGGACTAAATTCATTAGAGAGATGACTAAATAAGTTAATTTTTATTACATATAGATCAAGAAAGGTGAAACTCGGAGTTAGATCGAGGGAAAAACAATGTACTCGACTAATTGACTTATTTCACCGTTTTTGCATCCGAGGTAAGTTCTTATGTAATAAGCATTGTTATAATTATGCTTTAAATGCTTTGATATTGCATAAATTGTGTATACAAGACTATAGTCATGTTTGACGATGATTCAGCTACTCATGGGCACTTAGTGTGCAAAATCGAGATAGCTTTGGATATATATATATATTTGCACTTAGTGTGCGAGATCAAGATAGCTTCAGCTGTATAAATATATTGGCACCTAGTGTGCGAGATTAATACAGCTTCGGTTATTTATCTGGCACTAAGTGTGCGAGTTTTTTGAGTATCCAAAAATATTCTGAATGGTTTAACGGATATGTCAAATATGTGAATGAGTATGAGTCAAATATGGGAATGTACAGGAACTGAGTAAGACACATGGAAATTACATCTAATTTGGTGGATGCAAATGTGGTAGGTTGATGATTTATTATGAGATATGTTATGTTATGTTATGTTTTTGGTTTAATTTGAATATATATGATGAGTTGATATAAATGCTATACGAACCTACTAAGCTATAAAGCTTACTTTGTGTATTTCTCTGTGTTTTATAGTGATTTCAAAGCTAGATTGGATTCGGGGATCGTCGAGACATCGTCACACTATCCAACTATCAATTTGGTACTTTTGAGTTATGTTTTAGGTGTATGGCATGTATAGGGACTTTGATCATATTTGTTATGTTTTGGTAGTGAATTTTGCCATTTGGTTGGCTTGTGATTTGCTATGTTTTGGTATATATATGGCCATGAAAGTTGGTTTAATTTGGTTGGTTTGATTATGTAAATATATGTGCATATATGGCTTGTATTGTAAGTTCATGGATGGATTTATGTATGGCTTATATTATGAAGCTTATGGATGTAGCTATGGTAGATGCTAAATGGTTAAAATTATAGAACATATAGGTTTGTAAGATTGAGCACAATGATGTATAATTTGGAAGGTATAATTAGATGAATTGTATATTTGATTTTAGTATAAAGGGTATGGTATATTTTGTGACTTGTGTGTATTGAAGATGGTGGTATAGAATGAGCATGAATTTAGGCTTGAATTGGTTGGGTTAATTGTCAATTTATGCTATGTTTTGGTGCCAATTGGATTCATGTATGTGTGCACAAGTTTGAGTGGCAAAATGGCTTGGTAAATAGACTCTTTTTGTCCACATGGGTAGAGACACGGACTTGTGTCTCAGCCGTGTGCAATACACGGTTATGTACACGGCCTTGTGTCCCCTGGTGTTGATTTTGAAATCAAGTCAGTATGCTCCACACGCCCTCACACACGGGCGTGTGACTTGGCCATGTGGCATAAGTTAGTATACCTTCCAGGTTTGGCACGGCCTAGCTCACGGCATGGCACATGAGCATGTATGGCCATATTTAGGGCACACGAGCTAGTCACACGGGCATGTGTGTTGGCCGTGTTACCTAAGTCAGAGAGTTACACAGGGTCGGACACAGGCTGGGACATAGCCATGTGCTCCGATTTTGAATGTCCACACGGCCTGTGACACAGGCATGTCTGTTGGCCGTGTAAGACACACGGGCGGGCCACACGGGTGTGTGTCCCCTATTTTTGAGAAAATTTTCTAAGTGTTCTTAAAGTCTCCAAAGTTATCGTTTAGTCCCGAACCACTCCCAATGCATGTTTAAGGCTTCGTAGGCTCGTATTAGGGACAAAATGATTGGTTGTGACATGAATGTATATGATTTGATTAATTGTATGTGAAATGTATGTTTAAATGTGTTGTAAGTCTTATTCTGGCATTGAATACGAGTGAGGGGTCTTACACTAAGCTATGGAGGCGATAAAGTTTTAGAAGAGTTCCAGACTCCAAACCTGCTATTACAATTTATGTTTTTTAGGCATGTCATGTTTGCATAACCATGAAATGGTCATAGTGTAGTCTACATCACATAGCCATGAAAAATGAGGATATGTGCATGTATTGCATGATTGTAGGAACAATCTCAATGAGATAGATGAAGTTAGGATGGGAAATGAGGAGTGAACCTATTAGTTATCGCCACAGGCAAAGCACCAGGCCTTGCAGAGGGAATACTGTGATGTTCGAGAATCAAGGTTAGATGGTGTAAATGAGGTAATGAGAGGATGATTTCAGAAATGAAAATCATGGAATGGTATTTACCGTGATTGAGGTATAGACTAGCCCTTTGGGGCGACGTCGTGATGATGGTATATGGTGTAATACCATAAATGAAATACACTATAACAGTCTAATATGAGATACATGATGTAAGACTGTGGATGAAAGACGTCATGACGGCATGGTATAAGGTTTAAGGTATATGGTAAATGGTATAAGACCATAGATGAAAGATGCTAAGCAGTCAGGTATAATGAGTAAGACCATGGATGAAAGACTCCATGGTATCCACAGAGATAGTCCACTAGGACAATATACACAGAATAGAGGTAGTTCGTTGGGACAGTAAACATAGGATAGATAGTTCGTTGGGACAATAAACACAAAAGAGATAGTCCACTGGGACAATACGAGGTAAGAAGGTGTAAGACCATAGCTTGACTACAGAAACCCATAGAGTCCATCAGGAAACAAATGCAGAAAGTCTGCTAAGACCTTAAGTGAGGGGAATACTGCCAATACGTCAAGTTTGAGAAACCACGCATGTGAAAGAAGAGTTAAAAGAAAGTGGTAATGATAGGTGTGAAAGCCAACAAGGCATGGGTAAGGACCCAACAAGAATTAGAGGAAGATAGATCGTGCAGACTTGACCTAATTATGGCAATGTAATAGAGGAAACAAACTTGTGTCGTCACATGAGCGATGGCCCACCAGGATGGTAGGTCAGTTGTTCTTCACATGCGATAGGTGAGGTCTTGGGTTAGTCTTGTACATAAGGCATATTATTGGAAATAGTCCCACCACTATTACCAATAGTTTAGAACAAGAATAGGTTCACTAGAGTGGCGAAGTCCGCTATAAGTCAGCACAATACGGAAACATTAACAAGTCCTTTGAGACTAAGGCATGGATAGAGAGAGTTTGCCAAGGACTAGTACAGCCGAATCCGTTAAGAAATGTATGCTCTAAGAATCCTTGGGTGGATAGTTGAAAAAGCTAGCATTCATGATGGGAAGCTAGCGTACAACCAAGTTAGTTTAAGGTCAATGAACACCTCGTGTAAGGGGGAAAGTGTAAGGAAGGAAAGATAAGAGGTAAGGATAGGTTTCGCTGATATGGTGAAGTATGTAGGATATGGTCGAGTGGAAAGTCCAACCAAAGGAAGGCCTTATAATGAGCTGAGTAGCTCAAAGATTTGGTTGGAGTCTGTTACCCTGATAAAGAACACTCGTCTTGAGCAAGTAGGGAGAAAATTTATTTTTATTTTTATTTTATTTTACATTTGTTACACTCGCTTTAGGATTAGTTATGTAGTAGCTAGATAAAATTCCATAGAATATGGATTTTCGGATGGTTAACCTTAGCTAAATGTTATGAACTCCTTTGTACACGGTTAAATGACTTTGAAATAGAAATTTGGAGATTAATATTCGCTGGCTTAAGGCCCTTGTTGTAAGAATTATTGTTGGATTTATTTTAGTCTGTTTCATAATAGTTTAGTCAATAAAAATTAAATATAGGTGGACCTTGTAACGCCTTTAACCCGATCTGGTTAGTCTGCGGCACAAAACACTGTGGTAAGTTCATGAGAACTTAGTGAGCTAAACTCCCTTTTTACCTGTCTTATCTCAATACAATGCATCTGGGAATTTTATTATCATCTCATTATTATTCGTTCTTCAACATGACTTTGGGGAGTACCTTTCTTCTTTATACCATAGACGCCATACCTTACCTTATGACTATGTATAACCCTTAGCATCTCCAATGCCTTACTAATGTTCCTCATCCAGCCTCTTTGTGATTCCTTAATTGTTCCCATTTTGGAACCCCTACTTACAAAACCGTATTGATCAAGTTATTCTTTTAGTCTACTTGGTTCATACTATAAATTCAGCATATTCCCTGGTGCATTTCATTTTTTCTGTACATATCTTAAAACTTTGTCAGATATGCTACAACATTTCCTACAGAACCGTTCTTGTAGAGTTTTCCATACATACTAATCCTTCAAAGTTCACCATACGTACTATTCCTTTAGAGTTTATCGTACATATTATTCCTTTAGAGTTCGCCATGCATATCATTCTCTCGGAGTTTACCATATCTACCAGTTCTACAAAATTAGCCACACGTTTCTTTCTTTTAAATTTTGTCATATTTACCATTCTTCTTTTTCAAAGTACTCTACAAGACCCTTCCCTTCAAATTATAGCCATTAGGGCCTTCCTTTAGAATGCGCCACGAAGACATTCCTTTCTATAGATCGCTACAAAGGCTTCCATTTCTTGGATTAACACAAAGGCTTCCATTTCTTAGATTGCCATAAAGGCTTCAATTTCTGCAGCATGTTCACGATACGGATTCGCCTAGACTCAAATTACGTGAGGTTTGCCCCTCATCATATTGGGTCATGCAGAGAACTCCATTCGGTTATAACCTTCTTTTAATTCTTTCTATATGATGCCATAACCCACCAATTATGGTCTTATACAATATGGTCTTTGTAACACCCCCGATCCGGCCTAGACGTTACGACTGGATCTAGTATGTCACATAGAAAGGTTGTTTAAAAACTGTGTGTTCGTTAAAAACCTCGTATTCTTTTTGAAAATTTCAAACCTTGTTGTTTGCGAAATTCAGATTTGTTTAAGTGGTTTTCCTATCAAAACGTTGTTATTATTTTTGAAAACCTTGTTCATAGAGAAATCAAAACTCAATAAGTTGTGGAAACGTGATATTTTGAAAATGATTATTTATCGTTTTAGGAAAACCCAGTTTCTAGTTTAAACATAATAAAAATGAAAGTTTAAAAGAAAAATAAAATTCCAAAGACCTTATTACAAAATTTTAACCCAAAATAAATAATCTTACAATAAAGCTAAACTGAAATTTAGTGAAGTTCATGAGAAGTACTTCGATGTATGGCCACCACAGAGTCCTCCGCTGCTCCAAACCCTTTAACGCTGGGGATCACCTGCAAGGTTAAAACAGAGGGGTAAGTTACGAGAACTCAGGGTGTAATCCCCTAATTAGTCATTAACTGGGCCCGAGCCCATACGAAAGCAGACTAGGCCGAAGCCCTATTTGGTAACAATCTGGGCCTTAGCCCTATAAACACGCTAATGCAAATAGAGTATGCAGCCAAACCCAATAATCCATCTGCTACACACCCTCGTACCAACCCTACACACTTGTGGGGACCAAGTCAACCCACCCAGCCCTACACACCCATATGGCAGACAAGCTACTAATTACAGAATTTGTGGCGGAGCCACCAGAATAACAGAATATACGTGGCATAGCCACCAGACAAAATGTAGCAGAGCCACCAGAATAACTTCCTCCGATCATCAATATCCCAATCCCATGCAGAATGTCATGTATGCAAAGCACATATCAAAATGGTGTATGAAATATATTACCATCATAACCAGTTAAACAGAATACACACAATCATACTAATCAGCCCTTAAGGGTATGACAGTAATTTTACTCACTGAGGGTATTTCAGTAATTTACCCACCAAGGGTATTTTGGTAATTTTATCACTTAACGGCCTCTTCGAAGGCCTGCTGTAGCCTCGAGCGACACAGGACCCTTTTTGGGTTTCTAAGGAACTATTGGGCCTAAAATCCACGCCAGGCCCAAACGGTCCCACACGCTCGTGTGGCCTATTTCACATGGTTTCGGTCTTAGGTTCTCAGATTTCACAACCACACTTACCCTTTGACAGTTTTCCATCAATTTCACCCATGTGGGTCGGATAGCCTAATGGGCCCGTTCAGCCCATTTTTGCTCGGTTAGGCCCGTTACAGCCTCAGTTTTGCGGGAGTGCTCTTGACACTCTAAATGCCTTACCGTCAATATTCGTGTTTCGATTTACCATTACGAGTGCTCGCACGCTCGAGTGGTCATAGTTGCCGATTTTTCGGCTTTTCTACTTTTGGCCGATTCGCAATACATCACAAGCAATCATTCAGAGGGGTGTGAGATTACACACCTGTTTACGAGTTATGCTATCCACTGATTCCAACACCTAAAGTGATAGTTGATAACAAGTTAGTCACCACTTGATAAATGTAACTAGAACACTTACTAAACTAACTCTTCTTACCGCAATGCGATCTCCTTCAGTGTACCCAGTCCTTGGCCCTATCCCTTAACTACGGAAATCAAGACCCTAACATAGTTTTGATGAACAAAAGCATGTTAAACAACATCCAACATTCGGCCTCCACAGAGAAAAAAGAGAGACTGAATTCCTACCCAAGTAGTCACGAGAGTCCTTACTAGAACAAAATGAGAACGCGTTTGAGTTTCCTTACCCTTACCAGAGTACCACCAATCGGCAATTACTTCTCAAAGACTTTCGGCGCTCACCAAACAGAACACAAGTGACTTGAGTTGGAGAAGAGTGAATAGCTTCGGCCTAACAATCAAGAGTTAAGCCTGAATGTTTCGGCTTAATAGAGAAAAGCCGAGAAAGTAAAGAAAGAAAAGGGAAACGAAAGTGTTACCTTGCAACCAGAGAAGAACCGAATAGGAAGGGAAGATTCGGCAGCAAAGGGTAGCAAATAAAGATGGAACGTGGAGAAGAAGATGGAAGAAAGAGGCTTAATGGTTCACTGAACGCCTACCACAAAAAGATGTAGAAGAGAGGATATGTATTCGGCTATGAAGGAAAGACGAGGAAAGGAGATGAGAGGAAAAGAAAAGAAATGATTCGGCCAACAAATGAAAAGAAGAGAATAAGGGAACTGAGATTTCAGCAAAAGAAAAAAAAATTGGGAAAACGACCCGAAGTGCTATTGTCGAAAATGCAAAAACACAACTCCCACGAAAGAGAACTTTGAAAAAAAAAATGGCACTCTCCCATACCTAAAGCCGAATATGCTACTAAAAACTCACTTACTTAGCCAAAATTCCCTTTGCTAGACCCCCACTTTCGGCCACCTCTTCCCACACTTTGAATCCCATGATTCCCTCCCTGAATCTCTCCCTAATTCACTCTCCATCACTCATTCAAATCCACCCAACCACCTTGACCAATTCAAACACTTTTCCATCAATATTTGATTCCAACACAATCTCTTGCCTTCTTCTGAGCAAAATAAAAGCCTCCAACTTGCCATCTATGGGATTCAAACTCCCTCCCTCCTTGCTCTCCCATTGACGCCACACCACCACACCACATACTCCACTTGTGTCTCTTAAATGCACCTGATTATCCTTAAGTCCTACTGCCAACAGCCCTATCCACTAAAGGGCAAAATATGAAAATTTTTCATATGGCTTAACTTGAACCCGGGACTTCATAGTACCCTCTAAACACTCCAAAATCACATACCTAGTAGGTCCAATTTGCATTGATGCCATTCTCTTTTCCGTAAAATTCTAAAATGTTTCTACGCTCGGGGCCCAATAAGCCCAATTCTCCTAGGCCCAATTTTGGGGCGTTACAAATCTACCTCCCTTAAAGAAATTTTGTCCTCGAAATTTCCAGCTATCTAACAGTGGTTTTAACACAGACCACTCTACCATGCTGCCACTGCGCACTCTCATTCTGACAGCACTAATACAATTCTAACTTAATCTAAAAACCTCTTTACACAACCAAATATCTAACCACAGAAGCAAACAGATATTTATCATGCATATATTAAATTTTCTAAATTCAAAACACCACATCCAATTAAAACATACCCTACTTAATGGTGATGGAACAATCCCGAGCCTTATGCTCCTTAGACCCGCATCTCAAGCATGCTCCTAACCTTCTCCAGTATTCACCCGGATGACGCCTTTTGCAATATTCGCAAGCTAGAAGAACTGTAATCCTAGAGAACTGTGATCTCTTTTCTTCTTACAGTTCACACACCCAACTTGAAGGGTTTCGCCAATTTCTTTAACCTTCTCCAATACCTCCCTAACTAGCTGAGTTAGCACATCAGCTCCGGCTAGGTCATGAGACCCCGTCTCTGTTTCTTGGCGATCCCAGTGCCTCCCTTTCAGGCATATACCCCGATGCTGAGGATCCAACCCTAGCACCTTGGCCTTTACCGCGGCCCCATGTACCTCTTCCGTTTCCTCTTGTACGCTTACTGCTGAATCGAGTTAATCTGTTTATGAGTTTTATGAATCAGATTATAGTTCCAATGTTTATTAACAAGTGTTTTATGGGAAACAGATATAATAGTTGTTTTCGCGGATCGAATTTCCTACTATTTCAGTCTCTATAGTCTTAGTTCCTATAACTAAAGTGTACTACCACTATTACTAGTAGTTTTCACCATACAGTTATTTCATCAGATAACCAGATATAAAGTAAGGAAACTTATGGATTTGGTGCCGGAGACTCGGAGTGCCATACTTCCAATAAGGATATATATTTTCTAAACCATATTTCAAACAAATTTTGAAAAACATTTTCGAACCCATTCCACAGTCAAGTTTTGCAACCCGGGCTCTAATACCACAAAATGTAACACCCCCGACCCGGCCTAGACGTTACGACCTGATCCAACATGTCACATAGAAAGGTTGTTTAAAAACTGTGTTCGTTAAAAACCTCATATTCATTTTGAAAATTTCGAACCTTGTTGTTTGCGAAATTCAGATTTGTTTAACTGGTTTTCCTATCAAAACGTTGTTATTATTTTCGAAAACCTTGTTCATAGAAAAGTCAAAACTCAATGAGTTGCGGAAACGTGATATTTTGAAAACGATTATTTATCGTTTTAGGAAAACCCAGAGTTTAATCGTTTCTAGTTTAAACATAACGGAAATGAAAGTTTAAAAGAAAAATAAAATTCCAAAGGCCTTACTACAAAATTTTAACCTAAAATAAATAATCTTAAAATAAAGCTAAACTGAAATTTAGTAAAGTTCATGAAAAGTACTCCGATGTATGGCCACCACAGAGTCCTCTGCTACTCTAAACCCTCTAACGCTGGGGATCACCTGCAAGGTTAAAGCAGAAGGGTGAGTTACGAGAACTCAGTGTGTAATCCCCTAATCTGTCATTAACTGGGCTCGAGCCCATACGAAAGCAGACTAGGCCGAATCTCACACAGAAGCAGTCTGGGCCGAAGCCCTATTTGGTAACAATCTGGGCCTTAGCCCTATAAACAGGATAATGCAAATAGAGTATACTGCCCAACCCAATAATCCATCCGCTACACACCCCCGTACCAACCCTACACACCTGTGGGGACCAAGTCAACCCACCTAGCCCTACACACCCATATTGCAGACAAGCTGCTAATCACAGAATTTGTGGCGGAGCCACCAGAATAACAGAATATATGTGGCATAGCCACCAGACAGAATGTGGCAGAGCCAACAAAATAACTTCCTCCGATCATCAATATCCCAATCCCATGCAGAATGTCATGTATGCAAAGCACATATCAAAATGATGTATGAAATAAATTACCATCATAACCAGTTAAACAGAATACACTCAATCATACTAATCAGCCCTTAAGGGTATAACAGTAATTTTACCCACCGAGGGTATTTCAGTAATTTACCCACCAAGGATATTTCGGTAATTTTATCACTTAACGGCCTTTTCGAAGGCCTACTGTCGCCTCGAGCGACACAAGACCCTTTTTGGGTCTCTAAGGAACTATTGGGCCTAAAATCCACTTTAGGCCTAAACTGGCCTACACGCTCGTGTGGCCCATTTCACATGGTTTCGGTCTCAGATTCTCAGATTTCGCAACCACACTTACCCTTTGACAATCTTCCATCAATTTCGCCCATGTGGGTCGGATAGCCCAATAGGCCCATTTAGCATGTTTCAGCTCGGTTAGGCCCGTTATAGCCTCAGTTTCGCGGGAGTGCTCTTGACACTCTCAATGGCTTACCATCAATATTTGTGTTTCGATTTACCATTACAAGCGCTCGCACGTTTGAGTGGTCACAGTTGTCAGTTTTCTGGCTTTTTGGCTTTTGGTCGATTCACAAAACATCACAAACAATCATTTCGAGGGGTGTGAGATTGCACACCTGTTTACGAGTTATGCTATCCACCGATTCCAACACCTAAAGTGATAGTTGATAACAAGTTAGTCACCACTTGATAAATGTAACTAGAACACTTACTAAACTAATTCCTCTTACCGCAATGCGATCTCCTTCAGTGTACCTAGTCCTTGGCCTTATCCCTTGACGACGGAAATCAAGACCCTAACATGGTTTTGATGAACAGAAGCGTGTTAAACAACATCCAACATTCAGCCTCCACAGAGAAAAAGAGAGACCGAATTCCTACCCAAGCAGTCACGAAAGTCCTTACTAGAACAAAATGAGAATGTGTTTGAGTTTCCTTACCCTTACCAAAGTACCACCAATCGGCAATTGCTTCCCAAAGAGTTTCGACCCTCACCAAATAGAACACAAGTGACTTGAGTTGGAGAAGAGTGAATAGATTCAGCCTAACAATCAAGAGTTAAGCCTGAATGTTTCGGCTTAATAGAGAAAAGCAGAGAAAGTAAAGAAAGCAAAGGGAAACGAAAGTGTTACCTTACAACCAGAGAAGAATCGAATAAGAAGGGAAGATTCGGCAGCAAAGGGTAGCAAATAAAGATGGAACGCGGAGAAGAAGATGGAAGAAAAAGGCTTAATAGTTCACTGAATGCCTACCATAAAAAGATGTAGAAAAGAGGATATGTATTCGGCTATGAAGGAAAGACGAGGAAAGGATATGAGAGGAAAAGAAAAGAAATGATTCGGCCAAAAAATGAAAACAAGAGAATAAAGGAACTGAGATTTTGACAAAAGAAAGAAAAATTGGGAAAACGACCCGAAGTGCTATAGTCAAAATGCAAAAACACAACTCCCACGAAAGAGAACTTTAAAAAACAACGGCACTCTCCCATACCCAAAGCCGAATATGCTACTAAAAACTCACTTACTCAGCCAAAATTCCCTTTGCTAGACCCCCACTTTCAACGACCTCTTTCCATACTTTGAATCCCATGATTCCCTCCCTGAATCTCTCCCTAATTCACTCTCCATCACTTATTCAAATCCACCCAACCACCTTGACCAATTCAAACACTTTTCCATCAGTATTTGATTCCAACACAACCTCTTGCCTTCTCCTGAGCAAAATAAAAGCCTCCAACTTGCCACCTGTGGGATTCGAACACCTTCCCTCCCTGCTCTCCCATTGACGCCACACCACCACACCACATCATCCACTTATGTCTCCTAAATGAAACTGATTATCCTTAAGCCCTACTGCCAACAGCCCTATCCACTAAAGGGCAAAAAATGAAAATTTTTCCTATGGCTTAACTTGAACCCGCGACTTCATAGTACCCTCTAAACACTCCAAAATCACATATCTAGTAGGTCCAACTTGCATTAATATCATTCTCTTTTCTGAAAAATTCTAAAATGCTTCTACGCTCGGGGCCCAATAGGCCCAATTCTCATAGGCCCAATTTCGGGGCGTTACAGTCTTTCCATATGATGCCATAGCCCACCAGGTACGATTTTATACGATATGGTGCTCTTAACAGATCTTTCATACTTTACAACCGTACAAAAATTAACATACATTTTATTTCACATCATTCCATACATTCTAGAAGCATTCAGTCTTATTTCATCATTAGAACATCCATCTCATGCTTAACCTATCAAACTCTTCACGAACTATACATGCAATACTCATTTAGCGTTCATATTCTGAACATTATCTATAGGAACATTAAAAATACTACCTTGTATACGAGAGTCGGCTTAGGGATTCACTTGACAAGACTATGCAGTACCCTGAGCTCCAAATCCAATGTCCTTTTGGGAGTCGCAGCAACCACTGCCTCTTAAAACAAAAGAAGACCATAAAAATCCATTTAGATAACCTTTCCATCATCTTAAACACAAATAACCCATAAATAAAGCCTTACTTCTTCAGGCATTCCTGTAGATTTACTTTTCAGAGTCATAAAACTCACCTCAACATGGAAATTTTTTAGAAGAATCCTGAGTTTCAAATCTAGCTTAAAGAAAAATGCTCATTTTCATCCAACCTTAAATTTCAATATTTTCTAGGAGAGAAGCAGAAAACTCTCTTTATTTTAACTTGAAGACCTATTAAAATAGTCTAAGTATTTATTAGAACTCGAAAAATGTCACATCACTTTTGACTTGTCTTATCAAAGGTCTACAACTTCCAAGGAAATCAATTGAGTACTTATTGCTCTTTTAGTTATATTGGTTCACGTTTGATTAGTTCTTAATCAACTTACCTTATAACTTAACATGTATAGTATCAGAGGAAAAAGGGTGTACTACTTCTGACATGGTTCATTCCTTCAGTATCTATTTACCTAACTACATCCTTCTTCCAACAAATCAAAATGATCTGGTGTAGAGTCTTCAATATCTTAACATACAACTATGTCTACCCCCATATACGTCAGAAAAAGCACTTAGGCAATTATCGATTCGCCAATCGTACTTTTCAAATATTACGCTAGATCATGTGCCAGCCAGAATAGGGGCGTTATCGGCTCATTCAAAGAATTCTTATACTTAATCAAATTCTTATACTTTACACTCGCTCAAAACTTACTCTTTACGCATTACTTCCTTAGACATCATTTGAACAATAGGATTTCACCGAGCGGGATATTACAAGCCCGATCCATTGTGATGCTCCATACCCAGATCCAACAAATAGATCAGGTTAGGGGTGTTACAGATTCCTCGAGATTGGTCACTCAACCTTCTAAAGTCGACAGCATATCCTTCATTTTGTTATTTTTCCTAGACCTCCCATGGGTCTCCATTGGGACATACTATTCATTTCATCCTTTCGCTATCTCAATCAGCATCTTCAAACACTGGTTTTGATACCAACTATCATGGGATTAGATCTTTAATTTGGAAAACTGCGCGGCATTAGGTGATTTCTTGGGTTCAAATCCTACCTAAGTTAGCCTACTCTCGAAAAATGAGAATTCTTGCAGAAATTTTTTAAGGCACCGAAGTATAGCGAAAGCAAAATTGAAAGACCAAAGAAGCTACGAACAAACAAAAAGCTACAGAAAAATAGCACAGACCAAGTGTTTGAGTAAATGTTCTTGATAGTATTCAATTATTATGAAAGATTACAATTGAATGAATACAAATGAGGGACAATGCCTCTTTTTATAGTTGAGCTCCCCCAAAACCAACGGTACAGATTGAGTTACATCAACGATTGATATTAAAGCCTATCTACAATTGAAAGCCCTAAAGAATTTAAACTCTAAACAATCTTATCCTTTAGGATTTACACTATTTAACCTGGTGACTCTAGTTTTACTAGAGTGTTTCACTAGGCCACCAAGGCCTCGAGTAGATGGGTTTCTCCATAGGGTCCAAGAGTCAGGTCAGCTCAAGCAGGTTAAATAAGCCTCATTTAATAAGTTTAGCTTTGATCCGTGGCCCGTGACACTAGTGTCAAGCCACTTGTAGGAAAGTACTCATGGCTCGTTACGCTAAACCTTGCATGTTGGTGCTAATGGATGAGTTATGCACTCAAAAAACATCTGGAGTTGAGATCATAACCTACAAATGTTTGAGAGTATAGGTTGTAGCTCCTAGTGTACTGAAAGTAAGGCTTGTATGAGTTTCACCCACTGACCTTTCGTTGTGAGAAATTGAATTTATTGCATTCGGGTAACTACCAGTTTCCATAAAAGCATTCTAAAAAGAAGCAATTTGCAATGTAGCTTTGTAATGTTAGTAATCTCGCATTACTAACATATGTAAAGTACAAAGAAGTTCAATAGAGAATTCATTACAACTTAAGTAATTAAGTTGAGTGCCTAGCTCATTAAACAAGTAGACCTACTTGTTAGGTTGTATGTACACATGGATAAGGTTAAAAGATGGACACTTTGGCTTGAATTTAGTGGTGTAGATCATTTATATATATATATTTTGAAATAATATTTTTTATTTTGTATCTAAATATAATTATTCAATATAAATATAACTTTGAGAAAAGACACTAAAGAATAAACTGTTGGAAATATTATATTTTATAGGAACTTTGAGACATATTCTCAATAGTTAAAGGTGGAGAGTTGAATCATAAAATTATGGTTTCATATTCTACTCTATGAGACCTTTACAACGGTATATCATATGCTCAAAATGGTTGAGTGATGAATGAGAAATTGATGCTCAAAGTAAGCTACTAGGAAATATTTGTTAAGGAAAAGTAAAAGCTTAGATACCAAGTGTGAGATGTGTATATATATAGGAACCCTCTTGAAAGGTGATTGAATGACTAAGCTTAGAACCCTACCTCGCATGCAGGAGGGTGCAGGTCCAAACCCGTCGGGGTTGGGGTGCACTCGCATGATGTAGACAGCGCGAAATGTCCAGACCGGTCGGGCCCAAAATGGGCCTACGAATATTTTAGCCCAACACGAAATTGTTTTTTTCCTCAGCAGACATACAAAATCTTTTATATAAGGACATTTATCTTATTTTATTTGATTCCAATCAATTTGATTTAATTTTAATCAAATTGATATATTGGCTCCTTTAATGGAAGATTTTGTGGAAATTTCTAAAATTCCACCATACTAAATGCCTATAAGAGGCTATGAATTTTGTAGAATTTTTCCTACACTAATACTCTCTCACACTGAATTTATTGCTCTCAAAATTCTTCTTTTCCTCTCCATATTTCCAACGTTCTGGTGATAGAAAAAGATAACGTTTGTTCGTTGATCGTTGTAAAAGAGCTACTGCTTTGATCATTGTGTTGCTGTATCTTGGGAGACATTCGACCAATGTTTCTCCAAGTACCGTAAGAGCGACCGAATCTATCTTAAGAAAACTATGTTAAATAGGCCTTTACGTTTAGTAAATCTCTATTATTCTTTTCGGTTTGAACTTTTTGTTATGAATTTTATTGGTTCACGTATTTGACAATTTAAATATAAATTATTCTATTTATATTTTATTTTATATATATAAATAATTTTTTATTTATATTTATATATTTTGTTCGTTAACGTGTTTTGTCCAATATAAACATAGATTTTCTAGAAAGTTGTCATTTTGTAGAAAAATAGAACTTGTGGCATAAGTTATGTTCCAAGTGGCATATTCTTTGATGAAAAACACAATGTGTGTAACAGTCCGGTTTATACCCTAGTCGAAACAGTGGTTTCGGGACCACGAATCCAAGTCCAAATAATATTTTAATATTATTTTCTGTGTCATTGATATGTGACTAAGCATGTGTTAAATATTCGTGAGTTAATTTATCCGTCTCTGAGTTTAATTTGAGCAAAGGATTGAATTGCATTAAATGTGAAAGTTGTATGCTATTTGTTTAAGTACTAATATGTTGTGGCTTTTTAAAGTTATGGCCTTATACGGCAAATAAGCCATTGTTATGCTAGTGGGTGGTTATGGTAAAAAATAACCTTGTTTTATATGTTATAAAATTTTTGTTTTGTATGGATAAAATGGGAAATTGTTTACTAATGTTTTATTAGCAAAAAAGATTGGCATGAAAATAAGCATTCATTCATGCATTTTCTACCAAATTTTGGAAAGAAAAAGAAAGCTTGAAAGCTTTGTGATATTCGGCTACTATCAAGCAAAATTCAAGGTTCGTTTTTTATCGGTTTTCGATAATTTTTACGTGTTTGCAATCGTTGCTTTGAGAGCTATCAAACCCATGTTTCAATTTAATGAATTGATGATGTTTGTGTGATATGCCATTGATGATTTGTTAAGCTTGTTGATGATTTTTGGTGTTAAATGAAAGATATGAGCTAGATGAACTTGTTTTGTTCTTGAAGTTTTGATGAATTTAGCTAAATAGGGCTAAATTGAGAAAATGGTAAACTGAGGGACTAAATTGCAAATTTGACGAAAAATGTGGGCTTGTATGTGATGTATATGTATTCAGCCAAGCATGTATATGTGTGGATTTTGTGAATCTGAAGTTTTGTGAAAAATGAACTAAATTGATAAAGTGTGCAAAATGAGGGTTAATTTGCAAATAGCCCTAAATGTGTGTCCATGGATTGAATTGTATGAATTAGTGAATAAAAGGGTTAATTCTGAATATGTTTAGATCAAGAACCGAGGAAAACAGACTTAGATCACGAGAAAGCGAAAGTTATCAAGTAGCCGTTTTCATTCCGATATATCGAGTCCGAGGTAAGTCACTATGCAAATAAACGTACTTGTATGATAATACAATTGTTCATATGATTGATGTTGATAATGAATGCCTATGAGAAGTTTTGCATATGAATTCCGAGATAAATCTGATATAGTGATTAAGTTTGGGAAGTCCCGTAACTTAGAAATAGATAAGATTGACTACGTCACGACATAGCCATCTATTTTGTTATTATCATGTAAAACCATGTCTGGGACGATGGAGTTGATTTGAGATTCATGTAAGACCCTGTCTGGGACAGTGGCATCGATATCTGATTATGTGTAAGACAGCGTCTGGGACGTTAGCATCAATATAAGTTTTACGAGTAAGACCACGTCTGGGACGTTGGCATTGATACAAGCTTTACGTATAAGACCATGTCTGCATCGTATTTGATTCGTATAAGACCCTGTTTGGGACAGTGGCATCGATATCTGAGTGCATGTAAGACCTCGTCTGGGACGTTGGCATTGTACGACCATTTCGAGCTTTCTAGGTATCCTATTAGGTTCCTTACGGTTCAACGGGCAAGTCTGTGTTATGAATTGTGAATTCGAGCCATGATCAAACAAGTGAACGAATGTCTGTTTCAGGTACGTTGGTATATATATACACAAGTGTGTATAAAAAGGTAAGTACTTAAAAGACCTTGACTCGAATAAGTGTATGTTTAAATGTGAGAATGGGAATCTTAAAATGATGAATGTGGCAAATGTGGCCACAAGTATGTGAAGCAAAGCATAATTGTGATATATGCTAAATGGAGGGAATGTGCCTATGTATCTATTTGCAAAAATATGCATTTTATGCTAAGTTTGTTTGTATATAGACTTACTAAGCTTTTGGAAAGCTTACTCTGTGTGTGCTTAATCTGTTTTATAGGTCGTCAAAGCTACTGAAGGCTCGGGACCGTCACGGATCGTCATCACACTATTGAACTTATTTTGGTACACTTTGAAAATGTATATGGCTAGATATGGCATGTATAGGCTAATCCTTGATATGAATTGTTAGATGAACTTAGCCTTGTGATTTGGCTATTTATGAGTTGAGACTTTGCTTATATGAATGTGATATATGATGCATATCTTGGTATGGTGGAAGCATTTGAAATGGCCAAGGTTTAAGTAAGTAGCTGAATGAATTATGCTTGTGATGATATGAGTTTAGTCTTTAAAATTGTCATGGTTGGAATTGGAATTGAATGCATGGCTTGAATGGGCAAATTAGTATGTTTTTGGTTGCTATATGTTCATGAAATGGGATGATATATGTTGCTTGTAGGTTTGACCCTTATGGGTGGCATTTTGGCCTTGTATATGGCCTATAATGTCACACGGTTAAGGCACACGGGCGTGCCTAGAGACCGTGGGTGAATTGGCCGGATGTAGCTTAGTAGTACACGGCCTCGACACGAGCGTGACAGCTGGCCGTGGTGTGCAAGTCAGTAGCTAGCTAAGAGCACACGACCATGGCACACGGGCGTGCTTGGTGGTCGTGGTGGGGAAGTCAGTATATGGCCTAGTAGCACACGGCCATGGCACACGGGTGTGTCTAGTGACTGTGTTGATATAGTCAACATATAGACACGGATGGACACACGGGGGTGTCTAGATGCCGTGGAGGGCACACGGTCTCCTCCCACGGGCGTGTCTCCCCTGTATTTTAGAAAAGATTAAAAATTTTCATGAAATTTCATATGTGTTTCAGTTAGGTCCCGACTCGACTTCTAAGCATGATTAAGGTCTTGAGGACCCGTTTAAGGGACATTATGTCTGAGAATGATGATTGAATGGATGATTTTGTCTGTGAATGTTTCAGATCTGTCCGGTACCTAACCCTAGCCCGGCGTCGGTTACAGGTTAGGGGTGTTACAATGTGCTTATATCTAAAACTCAATAATACTATTTTCACGATTTTGTTTTGTTGTTTTAAGACTTGTTGTATCTTATAGGCAAAACCTTAAGGCCAGTGAATCACACTTCAAGTCTTTTTTTTTTTATTCCATTAAAGATGAATTTGAATGATTTTATCACGTCATCACATACAAAATATAGTAAAAGAATTAATACCTTAAACAAAGGTGGTCGCCATCCTCATTCAATTATTTCTTTATTTTCATACGAACACCGGACTCAATTGTCGAAAACCTGCTACCATCCAAACGTCTGACCTCTAACGGTAATCTACACTAGGAATTTAGAATATATTCAGAAAATCGAGATTCACTTTGCGAAGATATTGCTAGCTATCTAATCATGCAAATCCACACTCTTTTCAGTCTCAATCTCAATACCATAAAGAAAATAATAAGCAAAAATTCAAAAAAAAAAAGAAATACTTTTGTTCTATTTTCTTTTTGTTTCTACATGAGATAGAGGGAGACCAAAAAGAAAAACAATAATACCATGAGATGTGTGGCTAAGTTAAAATATAAAGACTAGATTTTTAATCAATTTTTGATTAATTGCACTTGAGCCTTTGAACTTTGTTGACCTATTTAATTTAGTGTTTTATTCGCTCTAAATTTTGAATTCCATGAACGTGTGTGACCCATTAGGCTTCCAATTATATTGGCAGCAAATACAGTTTAATTTAATTAAGAATTAATATATTCGTAGATCATAAGCAAGATCGATCTAGCAACCCATCATGACCTCCAATTATTGGAAGAGTCAAAATATATTGTTGAACCCCTTTTCGAGTTATATTTGTGTTTTGACCTGTCATATAATTTAAATATGGTGCGATGTGTATTTTAAGCTAAAAAGGGGTCTTAATTCATTTTGTTATGTCTTAGAGTATATGGAAATTATATGGATGTATTTATATATGATTTCAAGTATTTTTTTTAACTAAACTTTAGTTTAGGGACTCAAGTGTCGATACTTAGCTTTTGTGGTATCGCAATAAGTCAAACAAAGAGCAAAGTGTCACAACATCTCCCTACTTGTGACGCAACCCAGTGTTTAGTTTAGGCCATTGCACTGTTTTGACCTTAACCCTAAACTTTAAACCTTTGACTTTTCGAAATTCGTTTTGAATCTTGAATACCTCTAATTACCCCTTACACCACTCCAAAAAGATTTTTATTTGTTTTTAAAGTCTTTTAAATGCACTAAACTTGTAAAGGTCCACTTTTATATATATATGATAACTTGTAAAAATCCACTTTTGACCCTTGTCATATTTCATACATAATAAAAATCCTTTGGTCATAAGGTAATTTTCTACTACCCATGGTATAATATCCATAGAGGTCCTGGAACATTTCATACCATTATAAATTACTTAACTCTATAACTTATAAAATTCATTCATCAAGTCCCTATCCTTTTTATCTCATTGCAATTTTGTCTATGCCCAAAATTTAAATTTATATATTTATCACATTTAAGACATGTTTCCGGTGTCTAGCTAATTCCACTACTATTATTGAATAATCTTAATTCAATCTCTTTAGAATTTTGCTACTTACTCGGAATGGTATTACTAAAGACACCAAAATCATCCAGGCATTACAGTCGCAGTGGAGGCGACTGATATGGCAATCGGCAAGGAGGATACGGAGGAGAACCCCGTAATGGTGGATATGAAAACCATGGAGGAAAGATAGTGGATGTGGACACCGTGAAAAAAAATATGGTGATGGTTGTTCTCATTACTCAAGAGGTGACGGTGCAGCCAAAGGCAAATGCTGTCTTTAATTTAGGGTTTTTAATGAGCTTAGGGTCTAATAGTTAGTAATTCTAAACAACTTGGTTTTTTTTTTTGGCAGATACTTTATATCTGTCACTAATATCTCTTACAACATAAAAATAGAATGAGGCATCTTCTTTTCATCATACAAATAAGTACAATGGCATGTTAAAGCATAATAGAGTTGTTTGAGGGTTTTTTTTATATATTAAACTAAAATATATTTTCTTTTTTTTAAACAAATGCTGATAACTATCTATAATCCCTTTCAACTTAATTCTTAAATAGGAAGATAAATATATTTCAATGCACTTGAACTCATATCCTCCAGCATAAACAATAATATCGATACCAATCGAATTAGAACTCAATAAATTTTTATTTCTTAAATAAAATAAAAGCAATAAAAATAGATAACCTGAACAAAATTAAAAGTCATAATTAAAATATATTTTTTAAAATTAAATAAAAGATAATGCAATAAATTAAACTCTAAAAACTCATTAATTACTGTAAGCACCAATTTTGGCCCGGGTTCATTAACCCGTGGGCCCGTTTACAACCCAAGATTCAGCCAGAAATAAACCAAATAAGGAAATGTCCAAAATTACAGTCCATAAGCCCAATACCCATATTAAAAGCCCAATACACAAAACCAAACAAGAATTAAAAAAAAAAAACAGACCCAAACATTAAGCCCAAATCTCCTGACCAAATTTTGACCCGTTATCTAAAGGCCCAAAACATTAAAATCTTTTCAGAAAAATTTAGGGTTTTGAAACCCTAAGATAACGGCGCCGCAAGCCTCCGCTCCACTCGTCCCCTGGTGCGCCGCAACTCGCAGCACCCACGCGCGCACCATCGCCCCACTCACCTGCTCCACTAGCCTCCACCAGTACCTGAAAACACGCGAAAGAGGGAGCCAACACAGCAGCAACAAGAAAAGAAAAGGAAATATTGTATTTTATTTTTTTTGCTTTTTCTGTTTTCGGCTCCATAAAAGCTAAATACGAAACCATGTACAAGGACTTTTTTTTTCCCTTCGAAATCAATAAAAAAAAAAACAAAACAGATTTTAAAGGAAAACAAAATACAAAAACCTTTCAGTCAAAAACAGTAACCAGAAAACAAGAGATCTGGAGCCCATAGGTATTTTCTTTTTTTTTCTCTGATTCATCGTTTCTTTTTTATTTACTTAATTAAAATCTATACATGTATATATTAATATAATAAATAAAAAGGAAAGAAAAGGGAAGACCTTAGCTCTTCCGGCCACCGCGCGCGGTGGCCGGAGCGATGGAGAACGGCGTCGGAGCGACGTTGAAACCCTCCCATCTTCGAACCTGCAGAGAACAAGAAAGAGAGAAATCAGTTTTTTTTTAAAAAACACCAAATAGAAAATGATTTTTGTCAAGAAATTTGGCCTTATATAGCCCCCACAAAACGATGTCGTTTTGGGGCTGGCCACCAATGCCCAAAACGACGTCGTTTCAAGCTTCGACCCGCGCACAGACGACCCGACCCGACAGGATCCGCGTGTTTTCTTTATGGGAGGGGGTAATTGCACATTTAACCCTCCCCCTTTTCCCTGCTTTACAATCGGCTTTTATGTTTCACGATTTTACCCGCAAATTTGTGTTTGGTCTCAATTTAATCCCACCTTAAAGGCCATGTTTAATAAATTCGGAAAATTGCGCTCTTCACCCCTCATCTCTTCGCAAGTACTTCAATTTAGTCCTCTTATTATACTCTTTTATTTTCATTTTAAATCCAATTTAACCCCTCTCTTTATTTTTCACTTATTATTATGGTTAGGCTTAGTTACTATTATCATTATTACTATCTATCGTTATTATTATTGCATTATTACTCATATATATTAACTTTATTATATTATTATTACTATATGTATATTAGTGTATTGTATATATTACGTACTATTATTATTGTTATTACTATTATTATATTTTCGTACGTATTTTATTGGTATTTAACTAACTTCATTATTATTATTACTATTATATTTATATTATTATATTATATATACTTCGTACTACTATTATTATCTTAGTATTATTATTATATTATTATTACTAATTATTATTATAGTATCATGATGCTGCACATACCATTATTATTATTATATTATTATTATTACTATATTATTATTACTATTAGTATTATTATTTTCATGTCGCGTATATTTTGTGTTATTATTATTTTATTATTACTATACTATTTACTATTATTATCATTATTATTATTAGTATTCTTATTATTATCACGTGTGCTACACTATTATTATTATTGTATATATTATTGTCACTATCATTACTAACATTTTTATTTTTATTTATCGTTTTTTTTTTGTCTTTTTACTTTTGTTTCATCATCGCACCTTCTTATTATCATGTTTTGCTAATTTTCTCGCTTTCGTCGTTTCATCTTAATCCAATATTCCATCTCCTATTATTTTTTTTTATATTTTTAATTCCTGAAAACGAGTTTTCACAAAGGTAATATTCATGAGTTTGGGAATTCAAAACTTCATGTCCAATCGTGCTGGGTGTGACTTTTCGTTTGACCGAGCAAGTGGATAACTTTTCAAATTTTCTTTCTATTTTCAAATAAGGTGATATTTGTGCGTTTGGAAGTTCGAAAAGATCATGCCCAATCGTGCTGGGTGTGTTTTCTTTCGCATGATCAAGTGAGCAAATATCATTTCCAAAAATTTCAAAAATGCGTGCTTGGAGAATTTTGGAGACAATCTTGAGTTCAGGGATTTAGATTATCGTGTCCAATCGTGCTGGATGTGAGACTCTATTCCTTCGAAACAAGGGAAACCCGATGTTCGATCAAGTTGCTTAAAATCACAAAAATAAAATAAAATTTCAAAATCTTTTCAAACTTTTCGACATTAGGACCTTGATTAATCAATTTGGTACCAATTTTGGGAGTTGCGAGGGTGCTAATCCTTCCTTGCACGTAACCGACTCCCGAACTTATTTTCTCGAATGTTCGTAGACCCAAAAACCCCGTTTTAGTAAACTGAAATGTTTTATTAAAACAAAGGTGATCCGATCACACCTAATAAAGGTCGGTGGCGACTCCCGTTTTACTTATTTTCAAAACCAAAGTCGATTTCTGTTTTGTCAAAAAATAGTTACGACAATTACAAAATATTGAAATATATATTTTGGCCCTTATTGAGATGGATGTATTTGCTTTGAAGTGGAAAGGAACTCTCTGAGATACATTTTCCAGGTGGCGTGACGTGAAAATCCTGCAAGCCAACCATCTTCTTTTTCCAAAAAAAAAATAATGAGACAGGCGTAGACGTACGGACAACTTCTGAAGACTTTGGATGACATTTTTTTTTTTTTTTTAATCGAAGACTTTGGAAGACTTGAATAATGAATGGAAGTGTACCAGAAATGTAATTACAGTTTCCTTAACTTAGGCTGAAAAGGATAATATGCAAAATTAGTATTACGAAATTATGTACATTTAAAAAATTTGGTACTAAAAAAATTATAATTAGGAACCTGAATTTTATTTCACCAAATAAGTTAATTTAATTGACTAATGCTATTATATAAAATGCTGATATAACTTAATTAATCAGCCACACGTCAGCATTTTAACCATCATGTGATTGTTGTAAGGAATAAATACAATTTTTTAAAAAAAAATTAAATATTAACAAAAAAATATATAATTTCGAAGGAATTTTCGTATTAATCCAAACCAAAAGCAAAAAGTGGCTTGAAAGGAATAGAAATCCTCTACCCCATATTTCGTGCCCCTTCCTTGCCCTTTTCACGTTAATTCTTTTTTTAATTTTCATTAATTGTTTTAACTTTTTAAAATTTATGAGTATTATTTGTTATTTTACAGGGTACTTTTAATTTTATAATTTTTTATTTATTTAATATTAGAAATTATTTATTATAAAAATAGTCTAAATTAAATTTTATTATATAATAATTTATAATTAGGTAAAGATTTTAAATTGATTCAAAATTAATGTGTACTATTTAAAATTTTATAGTAAAAATTAATTTATGATAATAATTTATAATTAAATAGAAATTTTAAATTCATTTAAAAGTTAATGTGTATCATTAAAAAAATGAAAAAACTTTTTTTTTAAAATAATAGGACACAAATAATAAATTAATAAAATTAATTGTCTTAGTAAATTAAAAAGTTAAAAACTTTAATCGATTTATTTATTTAGTAGTAAATATTAATTCTAAATTAAATTTAATAATTTCTTAATTTATGAAATTAAATAGAGATTTTAATTTATAGAAAATATTTTAATTAATCCTAAATTGATTTGTTTTCAACTCCCATTCTTTTATAAATGGAGTAAAACCAGTTAAATTTTTGAAGGATTTATATTTTTCATTATGAAGTGTTTTAATTAAGACAGTCATACCGCATTTGTGGACATAAATTTTGTTACAAGTACTTGTACGTGTCAAAATTAATTTATTTCAGTGTATAATTTTGAATTTATTATTTTTTAAAAAAATATTTATGTATATAAAAAATATTTAAAAATAATAAAATTAAATAAATCTTAAATATAAAATACTTATGAATTATGAAATTAAATAAATTTTAAATATAAAATACTCATAAATTATATCAAATATTTAAGAAGGTTCACAAATACAACCTATCATAAAACAAACTAAAAATAAATAAGTAAAAATATTTATTACATAAATTGAACCATAAGATCATCCTTAACATACCTATAACAATCAATAATTCAATAAATAAATAATAAATATTATAATTTATAATAAAACTATTATTTTATCAACTAATGTATCATATTTTGATTAGAACGAGTGAAATCAACTAGTACACACTGATATGATTGATACCGATCAAAATTTGTACTGGAATGAAACTTAGAGTGTGTTGTTTCGATTTACTACCCGAACGAAACATTCTAATCAGTATATGTGGTTTTAGAATGAAGTTAACTACCTTGGTTTTAATTATTTTCTTAGGTGGCTTTTGTATCTATCTGAATTCATTTCTTATTTTATTTAAATTATTACAATAATTCAATTTTAGAAAAGGTGAGATACTGAAATATATATATATATAAAAAAGCATTAATTGTTAAAAATATTAAATTAGAGATAAGATTTATTTTTATTTTTATTTTTATTTTAGCTAAATGATTTTTATTTTTATTTTAAATAATAATTTTATTATTTTTAATAATATAATTTATATAACTACTTGCAGATTGATTTAGGCTTAGTTTGGATGGGCGGTGTGTTTACCTCCGGTGAGGTTAAAAATAGCGGTGGCGGTGAGATTAGTTACTGTAGCGGTGAGATTAGACACTGTAGCAGTGAGATTAGAAACAGCGGTGGAATATGTGTTTGGATTCAAACGCAAATTTGTAATGTGAGAGGTGAGAATATAAAATGACTATTAAGGACATCAGATTAGAATTGGTATATAAACTTTTACAAAATTATTAAAAATATGTTAATTTATAAATTCATTTAATAAAATATTAAAATGTATCTTATGATATTTTATTATAAATTTATAAATTCATATTTTATATATTTTTCAAAAATAATAATAACTTAAAAAATTAGAATAATTTAAAATATGTAAAATTACTAAAAACAAATTAAAATAATTTAAAATATATAAAATTACTAAAAATACATATTTTATACATAACAAGTGATTATCTAGACAATTATATATTAAAGTTGATTCTTGATGTAAAAGGATTCTATATATATAGTTTTAAAGATTTTTTTTTATTTATGTGTGTCATATAGCATGTTAAAAGATTGTCACATTCATCGCTTAATTAATTATCAATGTAAATGGTATTAATACATAAGTACTAAGGGAATATAAATTGAGATAAGTACCAAATAAGAATAAATAATTCAAGTCTAGGGGCAGAATATATATTAACCCAAAGTTTCATTACATCCAAAAATAAATAAATGAAAAATAAGAATACATGGGTTTTGTCATCTCTCATTCTCGCATCTGTCTCCAAACTCTTTTCTTGTTCCTTCATTTCCTTCTCTCTTTCCTTTTTCTGGCTTCTTCTTTTTCCTTCTCTCCTTCCTTTTTCTGGCTTCTTCTTTTTGCTCCCCCCCTCCCCTCTTCATTTAGATCTTCAAAAGAGAAAAGAACCCTTCAAATTTCGAAGATTCTCAACAAACTTGTTGTGATCGCTCTTCAAAACAGATCTTTGATCCTTGATCTGTATAGGTGTTGTGCTTGTTTCGGAAATCTTTTCTGGTGTAATTTTTTAATCTATTGATTTTACTTTAATTGATGCTTTAATTTTAATGACTTCAACTTGTTTTTGATTTTACTTTAATTGATGCAAAATTGTACAGGCATGGGTATTTTTGAAGAAGAAGAAGAAGATGTGGAAATTAGAAAGATGGCTTCCACCATTAACAACTGAACGAAGAATAAAAGAAGAAGGAAGCTTACCCATATCTTGAAGGTAAGCAAAATGGGTATTTTTGTCTGTGAAAAATACCTACTGTCCCAATTGCCTTCAATCTTCTTTGAATTCTCCAGTCCGTTTCAAAGACACCAAAGTGAGTTTGAAACTAATTTTCACTTTGACCAAATGTCAAATCTTTGAACAAAGCAATGGTCAGTGAGATTTGGTAACCTAATCTCACCACACCTGGAGGAAAACGGCATCCAAAGGAGCCCGGAGTATTTGTATCCTATTATTAAAAACAAAAGTTCTTTTTTCATTTTTTTTAATGAGACATGGTAACTTTTGAATCAATTAAATGTCTATTAATTATAAATTAATATATAATAAAATTTAATTTAAATTATTTTTACAATAATTAATTTCTACTATTAATTAAATAGATTATTTATAAAATTAAAAGCTCATTATTTATAAAATTAAAAGCTCATCGTAAAACAACAAATAATACTAGTAAATTTTAAAAAGTTAAAAAAATTAAATGCGTAAAACACCCCAATAATACGAATAAATTTTAAAAAGATAAAACAATTAATGAAATTAAAATAAAAAAAAAAAAGGAATTGATTATGTGAAAGGGGCAGAGAATTGCATTTCGGCTTGAAATGGTCATCCCAAAGGGTTTTACAGTTTCGCTGTAATTTACTACCATAATTAATTTTAAGAAAGAGAGCCTGCAATCATTTTTCTCTCATTACCCGTCAAAGACTGTGTGTGAACCCCCCGTATTGCAAGTTAGATTACACTTGGAAGTAGGAAAATTACGGTGAAGTTGCTACCCTTTTCTGTTGATCACCGGCCCCCGATTATAAATTCATCCTTCTTGTTTCATTCTCCAAACATTGTGTCCATAATCTCTACTTATGAAACCCTAAATAGCTAGCTAGAGTTACAGTAATAATGTCTTCATTGTTGGAACAGCTACCTTCCTTCACTACCCTCTTGTCCATGTATGCCTCCTTCTCCGCCATGGCCATGCTAATTCGTACCATCTTGAACGAAATGGTCCCCAAACGAATCCAAAACTACATTTCCACCAAGTTTTTGGACTTGGCTTCATCTTGCCTTTCCTCTGATTTCACTTTCATTATCGAGGAACGTTGGCAAGCTGTTCTTAACGAAACATTTCGTGCCGTAGAAGCCTATCTGCCAACGAGGATCGGCCCTTCCACAGATAGTCTCTTGATTGGATCCAATGAACCCCTAAACCCCAGAGCGCCGCCCAAACAACGCATTCCCGTTGACTGCAAGATCGTCGATGAATTCCATGGCATGCGTTTGGAATGGACTCTTCGTAATTCCGTTGAGTCCAACAAGTACTTCCCTCGAGAGAAAAGATACTTCCGCTTGAACTGTAAGAAAGGAGATAGAGACAGAGTAATGGAATGCTACTTCCCTCACATTGCGACAATAGCACAGTGGATCTTGAACCAGCGGGAAACCCTCAATATTTACAGCTATGATCAAGAATCATCGGTATGGGAACCCACGGTTTTCAAGCACCCTGCAACGTTTGAGACTCTAGCTATGGAGCCAGAGGTGAAGCAGTTGATAAAGGATGACCTTGACTCTTTTGTTGAACGAAAGGATTTCTTTGAGGGCGTTGGCAGGGCTTGGAAACGAGGGTACCTTCTTTATGGTCCACCAGGGACAGGGAAATCTTCACTTGTGGCTGCAATTGCAAACTACTTGAGATACAATATATACGATCTTCAACTCCAAACTGCTCGAAGTGATGCTGACTTAAGGCATATTCTAACCTCTACCACTAACCGCTCCATTCTCCTTATTGAGGACATAGATTGTGGCACAAAAGTCTCTCATGACCGAGCCAAGGACCAAGAAGATAATGATGAGCAACAAAATTCAAATCGCCTTTCTTCTACTGATCCTGGGGTTATTATCATATATACTATGATATCTTCTGCATCATTCCCTTTCTTGTATTTGAGCAACAAGTAAAGTTGAGTTTGTGGTAATTGATTTTGTAGGTGACGTTGTCAGGCTTACTCAACTTCCTTGATGGGTTATGGTCGAGTTGTGGGGATGAGAGGATCATCATCTTCACCACAAATCATAAAGACAAGTTGGATCCAGCTCTGTTGCGCCCTGGACGAATGGATGTTCACATTCACATGGGTTATTGCACTCCTGCTGCTTTTAGAAAGCTTTCAGCCACATATCTTGGAATCAAACACCATCCTTCCTTTCTTACTATTGATAATCTCTTACAAGATATCACCCTCACTCCAGCCGAAGTAGCACAGCAGCTGATGAAGAGTGACGATCCTGAAGCTGTACTCCAGAGTTTCATTCACTTTCTTGAAATGAAAAGGAATTTAAGAGATCACATATAGTAACAGCTTTGAGTTGAAATTTCGGCATGTGCAGCATTTCATTATTTCCGGATCCTGAATTTTTTTTATCAGATAAGCCGCAGCCTTGTAACTAAAAGCCAGAATGAAAAGAAGGCCGTAGATAATCTAAAACCTTTATACATATACACAATTGTTGATTGTTGGGAGGTGTTTGGTTTCGGACCTCAACAGATGGTATTGTCTCCTTTAGAGTGTGCATGAGCTGGGCTGGGCCGGGTTCGAGCTGAGTTCAACTAAAATTTTAGGCCTATTTGTTAGGCCTGGGCCCGGCCCGAAAAATGGATCTAAAATTTTGCCTAAGCCGACTAAGATAAAAATGTTAAAACCTAGGCCTGACCCGGCCCGCCCCTATTATTTTTTATATAATTTTAAAATATATATAATACATCAAAAATACTAAAAACATCAAAATAAATATTTCTTAATAAATTGAAAATAAATTTAAAAAATTATGTATACTTAAATAACACTAAGATAAATGCAACGTAACAAACAAATGCCTCTAAAATAATAACAATTAACAAATGTCTTTAAAATAATAACAAAATTAACAATAAAATAAGTTTTATAAAATATCCAAATAATAATAACAAAATAGTAGCAATATAATAGTAAAATGTTAGCAAAATAGGGAGAATAATAAGAAAATAATATTAAAAACAAAAAAATAGATTTTCTTGTTCTTTATGAATTCGGGCCAAGCCTAGGCCAAAAATTCCTTACCGAGGCTCGGCCCGTTTTTCTAAATGGGCCTTTTTTTTGTCCAAGCCCATTTTTCGAGCCTATATTTTTACCCAAACCCTCCCACATTTTGGGCGGGCCTTTGGCTGGATCAGGTCAGGTGGCCCGACCCATGAATAGGTCTAATCTCTTTCCAACGAGAGCCCAACCAGGTTCACAGAATGTAGGGAGCAACTCAGTTGAAGTAGACACGACCTACAAGCTCATGAAAGAAGTGTCAATATTGTTAGCAAACTCACGGGAGTGTAGGTCGTATCTACATCAACCAAGGCATTCCCTATACTTCGTGAACCCTTTGGACTCTCCTTGGAGTGCAGGAAACAACCCTCCGAGTGGGGCAATAACTTTTGTTGAGGGTCTGACACTAACCTCCCCTCAATAATAATCAATCTTAATTATGTTGTTGAATATTGTAAAACGATACCATCAATGTTGTGGAATATTTTTTATTTTATTTATAAGGTCGTATTGTAATGGCTTGATTTTCAATGGTACTGAAAAATACGATTTCAGAATCCTATTTTTGTAAACCGAGTCTATAAATATAAAATAGGAATTTTTACGGAATTAATATAAAAATATATTGAAGAAAGGTAAAGTAATTTAGCCAATAAAATACTTAATTAAAGCTTAGAAACTAAATTGTAAAAGTCCAATCACTATTGAATGTTAATTAAGAAAATACCTGAGAGCCTAGATAGTAATTAACCAAAAGGTCAAAATGGATATTAAACTATTTTTAATTAAGAGTTGATAGGATGATGATGGTGGAAACCATCAAGTGTGATTAATAGTTAATTAAAGAATAATAAAACTTAATTAAACTAATTAGTTAAAGCTAACTATCATATAATCTAAGTATAAAGCCAAGTAAGTGGATGAAACCACCACCACCATCATCATCATCCTTATTTCTCACAATCCTCCATTATGGAAAAGAGGTTCAAACTTTCTTTGTGCATTTGGCTATTAATTAGGTATGAAAACCAAGCTTTTTTTCTTGCAATTTTTATAGATTTATTATCATGGGAGCTTTATTTAACTAGCTCGTGTATCAATTTGTTTAATTATTGAATTCTTATCAAGTTTTCATTGTTGAAAAATTGATGAAATAGGCTTGAAATTGATAGAAATTGAGTTTAATCATGAAAAGAATTAAATTGTAAAGCTATTTAAGCTTGTTTGTTAACTTTGTAACATAAGAGACTAAATTGAATAAATATAAAATCTGTTATGAAAATTTGCTAGAAATAGAAAGTATAGGATCCCTAATGAAAGAATGTGAAAGTGGACTTTGATTCGAAGTTAGGAATCGGAAGATAAGCTTATTGTAAGTTTAGGGACTAAGTTGAATAAAATGTAAAATATGTGTATAATAAAAAAGGGATTAAATTGAATCATGCATCTCATGGCATTATTGTTTTGAGCCATTTAGTGGTTATTATGTATTAGTATATCATATTGATTGGTATAAATATATATGTATAGAATCGGAATCAGATAAAAGTGGAGCTTGTAGAGGAAAAACAAAAGTTGTGAAATAAGCCTTGAGAAATATACTCGTTTTATGTTTTGAAAGGTAAATTCTTATGGAACTTACTACTGACCACCTCCACCACTGGCGTGAAAATACTTGGGCAGAGAATCAACACTAAAACAATCAATCTATGTACGGTGTACTGCAAGTGTGACAGGTCAATTGTAATATTTCCAGTGTTACAATGGAACACACGAATATTCCAAGGATCGAACCCAAGAGATTTTTGTGCTCAAGTAATTCTAAACTATGACATGCAATACGGGTGTCTAGCTAACTACTCACTAGGCATCATATTACGGTAAATCATAATTGAGAGTGAATTAAAAAAATTAATTATCTAAAAAGAAAAAATGACTAAATTGTAAATCACATAAACTATGAAACTAGCAAATTCTATAACAGACAGCGGTTGGTTTATTTCCATGTTGTTGGTTAACCTTTGAATTAGGGATCTAAATCGCTAGTACTCTTAGATTGGTTCAATTTTACCTCTCGATCTCAATTTTATTAAGTTAGACAAATTAGTCAGGTTTATCTCTTGACCTTACCAAACTAACCCGGGATAATCAAATTGGTGTTTGATAAGATCTCCTCTTGGTTTCACTTATCTAAATTTCCCCTTAGGGGCGCAAATTCTAAGTTTTGGATCCTATACGATTTAGTTCAAAATTTGTGATTTAGTCCTTAAACTACGCACTTTATTTTTATGAATTATGTGGGATTCGTTCCCACAGTTGGCTTATTTCTCTTGTTATTCATGATCCTACTTCTTTTTCTTCAAGCGAAGCTAACACTCACATTAATGGTGCAAGACCCAATCCAAAATCTCACACTTCAATCATCCCAACATCGAATATAGATATCAGAGCTATATTGGAGAAATCTCGTGTTAAAAAGAGTGCTTCAGCTACTCCTTCTAAGAAACCAATTACAAAGAAGTACCAAAAGAGGCATAGTACAAGTGAAGATGCTCCATCTGCTAAGAAGAGTGAGCCCCCTCAGCCAAAGTGGCATAGACTTAAGAAGGGACTTCCAGACCCAAAGGTTCCTTCTCCTACTATTCCATTATTATCTATTGTGCCATCAGTCCTAGTGGAGTCTGCCCATAGTGCAGACTCATCTACTCAAAACACGAATCCTTCTCATGCTGACACTATCAAAAACTTTATCTATAACACCCCTTACCCGTGTCCAATGCTGGGATAGGATACGAGGCATTACCAGACTTAACTTACTTATTCGTATGAAATCGGGAGATGAATTTTCATTTCAACTTAAACTTTTTCATTTTAACTCTTAACGTCATTATTATAGGCCTACGAGACTCTAAACATACAAATGGAGTGATCTGAGACTGAACCGAAAACTTACAAACACTTAGAAAACTTTTACTCAAATCAGGGCCACACGCCCGTGTGGGCAGGCCGTATGGTCAAACATGCCCATGTCCCTGGTCTGTGTTGATTTTATTTTTTATGTTGAACCTATAGGGGCTTTCATACGGCCTGGCACACGCCCGTGTCTATGGCCCGTGTCCCTCACACGGCCATGACACGCCGTGTCTTAACCCGTATGTGAAAACCTGGACATTTTGTTTATGACGTCAGCAAACATTTATGGGCACACGGCCTAGTCACACGCCCGTGTGCTGGCCCGTGTGACGAACTGAATTTTTCACAAACTAGATGCAAGGGACACATGGCCTATCAACATACCCTCGGGGCTGACCGTGTGTCACACACAGCCTAGAACACGCCCGTGTGTCTACCCATGTGGACAATTATAAGGCTATTTACCAAGCCATTTGCCACCTTGAAAAGCAACCATACTTACAACATTTCAAGCGACACATAGCATAGCAATAATGCACCATTAACATTCTCTAATTCATTATACATCTACTTTACACATTGCTCGTTCGATTGCATCAACTTGCACTTCATGAATTTCATCATCATTGAAAATATATAACTTAACCATGATCGGCCAATTCTAATGGCCATTTACAAAATGAATTGAGTAACATTAATAGCCAACACCTTAACTAACCAATATGACATAACAAAATGACCAAGTACCTATACATGCCATATTCAAAATAATCGAACTTTACTATACCAAAAGAATAGCTGGATAGTGTGAACCGAGCTCCGACGTTCTATGATTCCCGAGCTAGCTTGGTGATACTACAAGGAAAGAGAAAAGAGAGGGAGTAAGCATAAAGCTTAGTAAGTTTGCATGCAATAAATAGCAACATAAAGACTTATGATAAATTCATACTTTACTTTGAGTAATAACACAAGTTCTCAAGCACATTAACATGGCTTACTCATGCTTACTCTTACCAATCACATATCACATATCGAATTTATTTCTCGTGAATATCTCATAAGCACCTGTATCACTTCATCACATAACTTTAGTACTTTTACCATATTGAATATAAACTTAGCTCTTTATTATCTTTAACATAAACTTAGCTCATTATCATCTTTAGCATAAGCTCATTATCATCTTTAGCATAAACTTAGCTCTTTACCCGTTGAACCACTTGGAATATCGAAGGATACCCGGAATCCGTCATACACATAATAAGATGCCAATGCCATATCCCAGATATGATCTTACATGGGATCATATACCGATGTCGATGCCGATGCCATATCCTAGATATGGTCTTATACGGGATCTCATATCGATGTCGACGTTATATCCCAGATATGGTCTTATACGAGATCGTATATCGATGCCATGTCCCAAACATAGTCTTACACGATTTTCTTATTCGATACCGATGCCATATCCCAGATATGGTCTTATACGAGATCTCAATTCGGTGCAGAGGCCATATCCCAGATATGGTCTTATACGGAACCTTATAAATCTCATGTCTTGACAAGGGTATCCTCTCATTTCTTAAGGTTCAACCGAGATTTCAACATCATAAATCTTCATCATTTTCTCATCGAAACATCATTGGTCAATTTCATGAAAATAATAACATCTTCATGAAATGTTAAGCATTTTAAAACATAATAACATGATGTTGAATTATTACACACAAACTTACCTCGTTATCAAAATGTGTATAATTGTTCGATTTAGTCCACCACATTGTTCTTTCCTCAGTTTCAGTCCAGACTTCGTGTTTCTTGATCTATAATGACAATTTCACTCTTTTAATGATCACATTGACTAAATCGAACCATAGATCATACTTTGGCAAAATTAAGATTTTGCCCCTATACTTTCTCATATTTACAAAATGGTTTTTAGGCTCGTATAATGAAATACACTTATTTCTTTGGTTACCCAAGCCTAGCCGAACCTATCCTAAGCTTATAATAGCTCATATTTCCCTTCAAAACTGATTTTTACTACACATTTTATCACTTTTACAATTAGGTCCTTTTTATGAGTTTTCCATGAAAATCACTTAGAAAAATATGTTTATCATACATCAAACTTTCATATTCCTCCATTAAACATCAAAATACATGTATGTCATACATGGGTAAATTTTTTAACATGAACCCTAGCTCAAAATATAGCTAGAAATAGCTATACCGAGCTACAAGGATTTCAAAAATATGAAGAACATTAAAAACGGGGATAGGAGGTACTTACAGTCAAGCTTGAAAGTTGAAGAAACCCTAGCTATAGTGTCCTTGAGAATTTCGGCTAGCATGGAGAAGATGGACACCATTTTTTACTTCTTTTTCCCTTTTAATTCTTTTATTATCCAAATGACAAAAATGCCCTTAAGGCCCCTTTCTTGAGATTTTTCCTTCCCATGTCTATTTTTGTCTATCTTGACATATAATGGTCTAATTGCTAAATAAGGACCTCTAATAAATTTTCTATTGCAATCTCATACTTGAATATTCTAGAATCTCAATTTTTCAATCTTTGCAATTTAGTCCTAATGAATAAATTGATTACTAAATTATAAAATTTCTTCACAAAATTTTCACATAATCATGCAAACATGTCATAGACCTCATAAAAACCATAAAAAACATATTTCTACCTAGAATTTGTGGTCTCGCAACCACTATTCTGACTAGGCCCTAATTCGGGTTGTTACATTATCATTGGATCCACTTGCGATCCCCATAAATCTTGAACCACAACCCTCTTCCTCAGTTGAGAGTGATGAATTATTTCCTTGACGTAACCTTTATGCTTCAAGGTTATCCTCTGTTTCTTTAAGTTCAATCTTTTAGAGACAATACAACATGATCCCTCCACAATTAAAAAAGGCTTTTCGATCTTACATTATGCCTAAATCAGGCTCATCTCCTATCTCGAAGATGGCTAAATTTGCCCAGGCTCTATCTATGGAATATGGGTTGTTGAGTAGAACACTTTAAGAGTTCAACAATTACTATAAGGCCAAGATTGTAAGTTTGGGCTCTATCTATGGAATATGGGTTGTTGAGTAGAACCCTTTAAGAGTTCAACAATTACTATAAGGCTAAGATTGTAAGCTTGGAGGAGGTGAATAAGTCAAAAAGTAGGACGATAGAAGAGCTATGCTACACAATGAGCAAGTCCTTAAAAACAAGGTTGAACATCTCGAATCATGTATCATGGCTTGGAAACTCAAAAGCTATACTATGAGGCCAAATTGGATAGCCTTCACCAATCCAATGATGAAGTCTTCTAAAAAAACTAAGAAGACACAACCAAGAACTTGACCAATGCGCTGCCAGAGTTAAAGGCTAACTTGGTTCTCCACACCCAAGTGGCCGTTGGTCCTATAGACTTGAGTCAGGTAAACTTCAACGTTCTAAATGACATCTCTATAGATTCATTGGGTTTTAATGTTTACAACCCCAAGGGTAAAGTGTAGGAAGACTTCCAGTCAAAATGGAAACAAATTATTGGTTTCTTCATCCCTAACTCGCCTGAAATAGAGGGTGAAGAGAGTCTCGAAAAGCTCAAATGACTCAAAGGCAAACTCTAGGGGAAGTGGAGCAAATAGATGTAGTCTCATTAGCAAAGAAGGTTCCCGTTGTATCTACTGAGCATCATACTGAGGAAGTGGATTAAAATTCTCTTTATTCTATCTTTCTTTTTTGTTACCTCTATCTCATGTAATATCCTTTTTTGTTCATATTAATAAACCAATCGTTTATCTCTGTTATCTTTTTGTTTCATTACTATTTCTCTTAATTAAGCCATTTTTAATACATCAATCTCATGATAAGATAATTTTCAACATACCCAATGAACTCTATCAAGTTCTGCGTATTATGCATACAAGGTTTCTTCATCTTCATAATTCGAGAACTAGCTAAATCGTGTTTTGATACCAAACTTGTAACTCCCTCAATGCATCTTTGATCACATGTACCTGTTTACAGTTAGAAAAATCCTTATTCAAATTACGCTTCTTTTACGTCCATCACTTCTTCTATATCTCATCACTTCATTATTCACAATCGAATCATGGTCTTTTATAACACTTTATCGTAGCCCATAGAGATACTGTGCCTTACTAATATTTCTAATCACACTTACAAGTCATGCTGAACGCGCCAAAGAAATTTAATATAGAATTTCCAAGAATCATTCCTTTAGGTTACATTATTACGAGGCTTACTAGGATATGCTACAAGGGCATTACTTTCAATTTTTGCTATGTACACCGTTCTTTTAGGATTTTTCCACAAAGGCTATCACATCAGAATTTACCACACAGGATATTGATTCATTGTTCGCCATAAGGTCGGTTCTTAAGAGTACACTAAGAAGGTGTTCCTTACAAAGTTTGCCACAAAAGCTTTCTTTCATATTATGCCACAAAGGCTTTCTTTCCTGATGTTTTTACGATATGGATTTTCCTAAACTCACATTATGTGAGGTTTTCCCATCATTGCCCTAGGACACGCAAAGAACCCCATTGGCGGAATTCAGGATAAACTGGTTAAGTACCTACATTCGGCGGAGTTCGTATACAACAACAGTTATCACGTCATTTTGGGCATGTCACCTTTTGAGGCGTTGTATGGGGGGAAGTGTCAATCACCAATTTATTGGTTGGAGCTTAGTGAGATGAAACAGATTGGCCTAGACCTAGTCCGCAAAGTAGAAGAAAAAGTTATGGTCATCAAGAGCCACTTAAAGATTGCCCAAGACTGTAAAAAAGCATACGCTGATAGAAGAAGGAAAGATGTAAATTATGAAGTTGGTGACAATGTGTTTATTAAGGTTTCACCCTAGAAGAAGATAATTCACTTTGGGCTAAAAAGGAAGCTTAATCCAAGATTCATCAGACCTTATGAAATTCGAGAGCACATAGGGTTAGTAGCATATCGATTAGCTCTTCCACAAAAAATGTCTAAGATCCACATTGTGCTTCATGTGTCGATGTTGCAAAGATATCGCCCTGGTCCAAACCATGTGGTTCAATTGGAGGCATTGGAGGTGGAGCCAAATTTGTCTTATGAAGAAGAGTCTGTCTGTATCCTAGATAAAAAAATTAAAATGTTTAGAAATAAAGAAATTCCCTTGGTCAAGGTGTTATGGAGAAACCATAAAGTTGAAAAGGATACGTGGAAAAGAGAAAACTCAATGAAATAACAGTATCCTCATCTCTTCAAAGGTACGAAATTTCGAAGATAAAATTTTTAAAAGGGAGAAAGTTGTCATACCTAGTTTGGCGAGTCGGTTCTATAACATCCCAAGATAGGGCCTAAAAGTTTTGGCCTCACAAGTGAGGGTTTACTAATGTATCGATAAACTAAGGATATCAGTAAGAAGTACGCCAGAGAGACGACGAAGCAGTGTATGCCAAAAGATACGATAAGGAGGTTCGCCAAATTCATTGCAAGTTGTGTCCGCCAGTTGGTTTGGCGGGCTAGGGTTCACCAGCTAGATTACGAGCTGGGGTTCACCAATCAAATTTGAGCGAAACTTAAATTAGAAAATTAAGATATTGTGTATCTATGATACTTTTCATGCACGTAACCTTCTTCTAAATCGACTAGGGTTTTCTAAGTAAAGTAGGGTATCTTACGAATACTAAGACACTTAATGCCTATAAATAAGTCATTTTTCCATGAAAATTCTCTCATCGATATTTTGTTGTCAAGTCTGTGTTTAGAATCAAGTTCGTAGCAACCAAGGTAAGTCTACGTCCTGCTGGGTTTAATTGTCCAAAAAGCTAGGTTCACTTATGTGTTAGTGTATGTTCTATTTGTTTAGTAATTTGTGTGTGTATTTATGTATGTTGCGAACCAATCAGACCATTTACCAACAAGGATAAAGGAAAAAAAAATTCGTTTAAAATTTTTAGCTTTTCGATGAGTGTTTTGGAGCCATCATTCGCATGTGTAAACCACTACACCTTCCAAAAATCATGGGTTTTAAAGAGTTCTTTACTTCTGAACAAACTGTTATGTTTTCCAAATAACTTAAGTTTTTAAACTATGCTCCAAGAGTAAGCTTTTCTTTAGAAACTCTATTTTCAAGTTCTGAGACTATGTTTTCAAGTAATGTTTTAAAAAAATGTTTTATACGAGCTCCTAAGCAAGCCTATGGTTTAAGATATGTTTTTAAAGTACGATTTTATAAACTGAGTTTTTATGGGCTTTTGTACGAGCTCTATGAGAATAAGTGTTTTATGTGAGCTCTATGTGATAAGTATTCTATGCGAGCTCTTTTGTGAGCTTTTTTGGATATATTGGTATACCAAATGATTGTGAGTATTCACCTACAAGTTCTATAATAAAGGAATGTCGAGCTAGGCTCCATTCAATGGACATATTGGTGTATAGGAGAGTGTTTAGCTTAGGCTACACTTATGGGACATGTAAGAACTCTTTGAGTCATTTTGAGGCATTTTGAGGAGATCCCATATCCAATAGATAAGATAAGACAAGTTATGACAAGTGTTGAAGACATGTTTCTATGTTCTTTAACTATTCTGATAAGACAAGTTTAAAAGCACGTTTTATTCTATACAATAACGATTTATGAACAAGAATAAGCCAAAGTTTTTAAGAATGATTTTTAACAAGCACATTTGAAACTCTTTACAAACTTATATGTTTCCCGACAAGCAGGATCTGCGAACTGGGTCTCGCATATTCACGGCGAAGCCAAACACATAAAACTATTTGTAGACTAAGTTTCTCTCTATTTTAATCTTTGTATTTTAAGCATAATCTAATGTTTTCTGAATAGTCACTAAATTCTTACTGAACTTGCCTACTCCTCTCATACTTCGCATGTAAGTAGGTTGCAGATGGAAGTGGTGAGGTAGATGACTTGAGTGAGGTTAATTCCTGAACAGATACCAGCGAACCTGAGAGAAAAATGACAGGATTAATTGTGTGGGCTTAATCTTATTGAGTTGCTACTATTATTAGAATAATTTTTCTTAAGTTTGATTTATTTTATTTTGTGAAATCTTGAATTAAACCCATGTTGTTAATTTCTTCTCTTCGGTATAAACAAAGTTTGATGTTTCTTTATTTCTTCTTACATGCGTGCCATATTGTATTCTTTTAATTTTGCCAAAGTATGCCTTTTACCCTCATACGGGCCAGTTCTATTGTGACCTCATTATGCATGCAAACCTTTTTCTCTATTTGATCGATAAGCTTGTATGTTTTACATTCTATGTATAATTTTATTCCACTGTTGTGTTATAACTTCACACATTATATGTTATATATACGTGGTGTATTGGAGGATAGGTTGGGAGTAAATGGAGACTCACTTCGATGGCTAGTATAGCTTGCCAAATTCAGGTCGAACCAACTCGGTTAGGTTTGGGTTGTTACAAGTTCTATTGGGATACTACGTTGGCGAAGATCGCCTAAGTTGCGATACTTAAATAGGGTAAGGTTGGTAGCTTCATGGCGAAGTACTTCGTTGAACTTCACCGATACTGTAGAGTTCCACTATGCGGAGTGGCAAGTTATTGGTTATGGTGAAAACCTTATTAGACGAACTTTCCCGCTAATAAATCCGCCATCTATGTTTTTGTTTCGTTGCTAATGTAAGAATGGTAGTTAGTGGCACATGTTTAAGTCATCTAGCACCCAAGTGAAGGTAACGGTCAGTAATTAGAACACCTAGAGAGCCTCGTAGAATGTGATTAATTAGTGGAAGCATGTGAAAATGACTACTGATTAGAGTTAACCCTGTGTGGGATTTGCATGTGAGTTATCTACAAATAGGATAACCTGGTAGTGGAGGGAAGACTTTTGTTTTATCTTCTCTACTAGTCTTTGTTATCATCGAAGAAAACAGGAAAGTTCTTCGTCGTTAATGAATGTGTTATTTGTTAAGCTTAAAAGAGCTTTTGTCCTAAATTGTCTGTTGGTAAACTCTCAAATCTTGCTTTAAACTTTACCAAATAGAAATTAGTTACTACAAGAGAAGCTTAGTATGATTTTCATTTGAATATTGGATAGGAAGGAAACTTTTATCCAGAAACAGTTTGATTGTCTACAAATTCATGTTATTTTATAAATTTTTGGTTGTTTTTGATGTTTATGGAAGACATTTATTGTTTTAGCCAAAGAAATGTGAGAAGGTCCCTGTGCCAAAGAGAAAGAACCTGTAAAGTAGATAACGCTCCAAGTAAAGAATTCTGGCGAGTTCTTTTGTACATTGAGTCTGATATCTACGTTATTCGTTTAAACTTTATCACTGGAAAGCCAGGTAAGTAGTTTTGTCCTTTGGTTCTGATGCTCGTGTCTAAGGAAATGAGTTTAAGAGGTCAGTGCATGCAAGGGTATAAACTGTTAACAGACCCAAAAATCTAGTATATGCATGGTGTGAATACTCCTTCCTTAGTGCACAACCTCCATATTCAAACTGGTATAAGGAGGCAACGAAGGGTTGTTACGTATGATGATGAAAAGAAGACACAGGATAATATGTTTAGCTTCCAGTATGGCACTCTGGTGCAAACCATGACTAATGAAAACCCGACCTTGTGGAAGAACACATGTGTGTTCAAAAACAATGAAGCATATTAGGGGGCACAGGGGTGATGGCTGGTAAATAGCTCTGATGAGGGGTATGAAGATACATAAAAAATGGTTTTTCGAAACTAGGATCAGAAGCTAGTACAAGGAAGGAAGTATGTGAGAAAAAGAGGATGCATGTGTGTAAAGTAAGGAGTGTGCGTTGCATGAAATGTTTAAACAGTAAGTCTGACCGTTATGATAGGATGGTCCGCGAAAGTGACGTACACGTAGAGCAGTTGTGTCGTGTTCGTCATATGCAAGTTTCCAAAAATAGTTAGTGTCCACCAGTAGGCTGAGTCTGATTGCGATAGTATCCGCCGGTGGATATTTCGAATTAGAGAGAATTGTATCCGCTAAATATGATGTGCTAGTTTGTCAGTTTGAGTCTAACCTCTTAATGTTTGATGATAAATATTGTGGGATTTGTGTCTCGAGAACTCATTAAGTTCTCACGAACTTACCTAGTTCTTATTTTCAAGTTGTTAAATTGAACATCGTGATAGCAGGGGATCAACCAAATTAACGGCCCATTTGTGAGCCTTCCTTGTTTTTCTTTGTGTAGCATGTATTTGTTAGAGGTATTAAGATGATTGCTAGATGCTGTCATTTAAAAATAATCAAACTATATTTTGAAAACGATATTTTTATAATTTTAAATGTTTATTTTTAACCTTGTTAGCTTATTATTAAACATGGTTTATAGTGTTATCAAATTAAATTGAGTTGAGTTTTAAATTATAACTCGAGTAGTAACTTGAAAGGAGAATTTCATTTGAACTTTTAGATATTTTCTAAGCTTCCGTCAAAGGCTAGTTACTTGTATATTTAATTTTTTAAAGTAGCGTGGTACGATTTTAATTTCGATTTTTCAATTATATACATATTTTCAAATTGACAAAACAACACTCTGGTAAGTGGGTACCCATCAAATTGAAAAGTTGAGTTTTAAAAAAAGTTAAGTGCTTCTAACGGTTTTGACTCGTGACGCTTCATACACGAATCTAACGATCGGGTCGAGCGTGAAGTGTTACAAACTCACTCCGATCTAAAGGGGACACAGAAAATACTCAACACTAAATTTTTCATTCAATTCAATCCAACGCTCTAGCATTTTCTTTACTATAAACATTTTTATATCCTTCCGGCCCTAGAGGGAAACATTTAATATTTAACATCTAACACTAGCCAATATGGCCAAGGGGAAACATAAATGTTCAACAGTTAAGGCTTATTCTATATACTTTTACCTATTTTGAGCAGCACAGCAATGTTTATGTACGTGGCTGAAGACATTTCCACTAGACCATCACCTGAAAAACCAAGAAAGTCAAAGACATTTAACAACTAAGAAGGTATTCATTGATTCAGTCAGTATATGGTTTCTATATTACGTATAAACACCAGGATGATTAATCCATTAGATATTTCATAATGTATCTAAAGTACCTACTATAGTTTTCAATCCACATGCAGCCACGTATCCAGAGTTCTATTTACCAAAACCCACAAATTTAGACAGCCAATAAAGAGAATAACCAGGCTTACAATATAGAATCTCAAATCAGCTAATTCTTGTATTCTACAATTACATTTCTCAGTTAGTAGTAACAAGTCCCACATCATTTACAACACTGCCAACTTAGTAGATGCCGAAGTCAACTCTTGCCTTTAGTCAATCAAAACACTAATTTTCATCAAGCTTTATACCTTTCCGACCTCGTCTCATTACAGTCACCCTGCTCAAATAAAATCCTAAACGACCAACCCTCTTTCTTTTCTTTTCTATCCCAGTATAACCACCTCTTCCAAACGTTTGATGTTCATTGTCCAACTTTTGGGAAGGTTGGTTTATTCCACAACTGCGACCAAAGTAATAAAAAGGATCAACATTACAAGATGATGACGATACGATGCCTTTCATGCTAGTTGGCTGCACAAGCTTTATAAACTCTTCTATCTCCAGATAGCTTGAGTGATCAGAATATTGGACTGAATATACGTACTTGTGAAATCTTTTTACAGATTCTAAATTACCATTGCTTTTATCATTCTGCTTCCCACCTTTTGAACTCACTTTGCTTCTGTTGTAACCAGAAGTTAAAAGAGAATCAAAAAGCTTGCCATTTCCTTCAAAGGGCTTAACAACCCACGGAAGACCAAACGGTATGATTCCTATAGTTGGGTGCATCCTATTTAATCCTTCTAAAGTGTTGATGCTAAAACTGTAACGAGGGATAGCTCGCACCCTTGTAAGAGATGTGTCGGTTGTGAAAATGTCATGGAACCCAAGGAGATGCATGGTTTGGAGGCGCTCTGGCCAGACCCAAATCTACAGGATTGCAAACAAGAAATGAATAGCTGATAGGAAATGCTAAAATGTTACAAATAAATCATCATTAATCTTCAAATATAAAACTCTATAAAGTGACAATGAAGAAAACCTGAAAAAGCACTTTAACCAATCATCTCTTGATAGTAAGATCTTTTCATCAAACAGTGATACATTTGAGAGAAAAGCCAATGCAAACACACTTAATACATGAGGTCAAATAGTGAGACTGATTTGTCATAAAGCATTGCAAAAATACTTGTAGATTTGAAGCAGTTAATTAAGATACTTCCCCCGTCGTAAAGTGTAAAACTGATATGTTACGGATCAAAGAATAAATTAAAAAAAGAATAACCTCTCAAGTACCTGCCCCAGTGATTTCTCAAGACAGAATAAATCTCATTCAACCTAACACTTCCAACTGCTGGAGTAGGTTCTGTTTTTTTTGCTCATTTACTGGAGCAGGTTATACTATGAAGAGAAACCAATTATAAAATCAACGCCTACAAGTAGAAAGGCGAAACCTTTTACCTTTACATTAAGTGCATTTGAGATGTGAAGCAAAAGATCTTCATTGCCCAAGGTGTCAATCCCAATGACAATGTCATGGTCTGGATGGGAAGAAATGAAGTCAGCAACCTGCTATCAGCAAAACTAAAGCAGTAAGAAAATCAAATCTGATCTTCAGCTCCGAAGTTACTCCTATAAATAAATAACCCATCTATACAAACCCATACTTCGATTGTCTTCAACAGAAAGACTCAAAATTGACTTTTTTCTGCAAATATTGAAGAAGACACTGTAACTAGTGTTGTGCACTAAGAAGAAACAATTAAGCAATATTTCAGACTACTGTTGGCAGGGATTTAAATTGCGGTCGCGGCCGCGTTGCGTTTATAACGGTTGCGGACATAACGGATGCTATTGAGGTCACTGCGGGTATCGCGGTCGTGAATTTTTTCGGACGGTGCTGCTACCGCTATATAACGGCTGCTATTTCGGTAACGGACCGCTATTTAAATCCCTGACCGTTGGTAACTGTAGTTTAATTTTCCCTCCTTGTCATCCACATAAATGCTTTATGTATGCTTAATGATGATAAGTTTCCTAGCACAAAAAAATCAATAGCATTTTAATGTCTGAAGTTAAGTTTTCACATAAATCAAAATAGAGATTAGCAATCAATTATTAATCTACAATTGATCTCCATTACAAGATTACAAACAAGCCAAGTTGATAAACCAAACGCAACCCCTGGTTGAGCTTGTTTGCCGAGATTCTACATAGTCGAGCTTGATTAAACATTCATTTTCAAACCCAAACTTGATCTCAAGTAAGAATCATCATGATTAAATCCCAACTTTCTACGAGTAAACTTTGAAAATAATTTCTCTCCTGTTTAATAAATTAATAATCGTCCAAAAACCAAAAGAGTAAGCGCAATCTAACAATTGCCAGAGCATTTCACTGAGAAACTGTATATTAAACGAAAAATCCTGATTGGGAATTTTGAAAAGCACCTGCTTGGCAGCAACTTCCCTGGTAGGAAATTGAAAAGTAGGATTACAATACGTGTTGTCCAAGTAAAGAACATCAACCACATCGTCCTTAAGAGCATTCAGCAGCATTTCCTTTGCTAACTGCGCTCTCTCACAGTTTTTCTCCCATCGGAAATCTCCAGTGTTGAGCATGCATCCAAACTCTCCACGAAACAAGAACATAACCGCACCTACCACCATATAATTAAACAGTTAGAAAAAAAAAGATTGGAAATTGATTTTTTTTTTTTTTTTTTTGTGAAATGCTAAACGCTTTGCGAACCGGGGCAATGGTAAGCGTCAATGGCCATGACTTGGACTGTAACTTTTGAACCAGTGGAAGGCGAAATGAGGGAGAGAGAGTGCCAGGATCCAAGATCAAGGACGCGAAGAAGAGAGAGATTGAAATTAGGGAATTTGAAAGGGAAGAGCTTGGCGGTGACGCCGGAGCAGAAGATGGGAGCCATAGCCCAGGTGGAAGATAGACCTTGAGTGTGATCGGTGTTCAGGTTTGTTAAGAAGTAAGCTTGGCTGCCATCTGCCCATCGATCTACCGAGATTAACCCTTTCTCCATATCAATTCTTTCTTCTAAAAACACTTTCGCAGCTAAATGACGCACGCCGCTATGACTCAGAAATTAATTTATACTTGATATATTCAAGGTTTTGCAGAGTCGTTTGGCGGGAAACTGAAATTTCTCTTCCGAAATTTTGAAGAGATTTGGTGACACAAAAATCACTTGGAAAAGGAATTAGGGGAGAGGCGAAAAGAAAAATAATAATGGAGGGCTTTTAGATAAATGGTAAATTTATGAATCATTTAACGAAATAGTAGGAAATAAACCAGGTCAGTTCAGTCTGAAGTAGAGGTGTGCATGGGCCGGGCCGGGCCGGGTACGGGCCGGGCCTAAAAAAATTTTCGGCCCGATTGGTAGGCCCGAGCCCGGCCCGGCCCGAAATATGGGCCTGAAAATTTGTCCAGGCCCGACCCGCCATAAAATTGGTAGGCCCGAGCCCGGCCCGTCTAATATAAATTTTTTTTACTTATTTTATTAACAAATAAAATATAATAAATTAAATACATTTTAAAAAATAAAAATAAATATTAAAATAAAAAACAAATAAAAATATAATAAATCAAATATAATACTAAAGTTAACATTTTATCAATAAAAAAAATATTATTATTAAAATATTTCGGACCCGGGCCAAAAAATCATACCCGAGGCCCGGCCCATTTTTTAAACGGGCCTCATTTTTTTGCCCAAGCCCATTTTTCGGGCCTATATTTTTGCCCAAACCCTCCCACATTTCGGGCGGGCCTTCGGGCCGGGTTGGGCCGCCCGGCCCATGCACACCTCTAGTCTGAAGGGTAAACCGCCCCATTTTTTAACCTTACAACTTTTTCGCCGATCACTGGCAAGAGTCTCGTTAGTGGCGGACTCTTTGTCTAAGCTATAACAAGGTGTAAATTTATTAATAAATGGATGTTTATGTAATCCTTATAATTTTCAAAAATTCATTTTTTTATAATTCTTGTAACATTTAAAAATTTATAAGGTATCTTAATTATCTCTATTATATTGTTATAATTTATAGCCATAGAGGCCCCATAATTAAAAGACTTAATAAATTTTTTTAGCATTTAAGTGTTGAATAATTCTTTCATTTATCTATTATTCATTCTATAATTCTTTTAATTTATAATACAACACAAATTTATTTAAAGTTCTTAATTAGACTTTTAATTAGATTATATACCACAAATTGTTTTATTCTATTTTCTATGTTCATTCTCAAAGAAATAATTATAATTAGAACATGCATTGGTAAATTTCCAATCTTATTTTTCCTTCCTTTATTTTCAGTCTTGTTATAATCTTTTACGTTTTAGTAATTGTTTAAAAAGGCGTCATTTTGATTAAATTGACTTTAGTTAAGGTGTAATATATTTATTTTAAAGTTATCAATGTTGCGTTATATATGTTCTTGAATGCGTATATTGATGATTTTTTTTTTTGATTCAAAGATCAGATTGGGCTTCCTATTTAATAAAATAAGTTTAACAAAAAGAATAAATGAAACTGAAAGAAAAAAGAAAAAAGAAAAACGGGCCAAAACATGATGGTCCACTATGAAATAATCTAATACTAAGGCCCTATATTTTAAACCAAAACTTGCTATAGAATTCTCTAGAAAGCAATTAAAAAACAGCTACGTCCTACGCCCAATCAAATCAACTGCTTCGCCTGCCCTGTCTGGTCACGTCTGTCATTTCTATTCATTTATGGCGAAATCTGATACCGAGGGAAGTAATAAACACGGCAGACTGTTCTTTTTTCATTTTGAAAACTCCCCTCTTCCATTTCGTTTCTGTTTTCCTCGATCTGGCTCTCTTACGCTTTCATCCTTCACCTGCTTCTCTGCATAACTGGGTACCCCATTCGTCAGGAAAATTTATTCTCTTCTTCTTAGTGATTCCGTAGCTAACAAATGGGCGAGATTATTTGCTATTCTTGGAATAAACTCAAACCTTATCTATCTGATTTTTGCCTTCATTCCGTGAATATCATGTATGTAAACCCCCACTATTGATTTATCGAAATCTGAACTGTTACATTTCTTTATGATTGAAAGTGAGTCTCCTTCAATAATAACACCTTCTCTGTTCATTTCGAGTGCTATTTGAGTTGCTCGACGACAGGCGATTGCTTTAACAGCAAAAGCAGAAGCCACTCCACCGTGCAACCCTGTACTTGTGAGGAGAACGCGACCGTTCCTATCTCTGACTACAATACCTGATGCCGACTGATTTCTTCTTTTGTATTTACATATTAGATGAAATTAAAATTACAATCCACACACATTGATTCTTTTATAATAAGTGTGATACATATATTTTTAATCTTTGTACATAATATCTCTTAGAGGGTGTTTAGTTCGCCGAATATTAGATTACGTTCTGTAATAGGATTATAGGTGAAATGTGCGATTACCTTATTTGGTTCATTTGACAAGGATGTAAAGTGTTTAATTGATTGAATATAAGATTACTTAAATGCAATTTTTTACTATGTTATTCTTGTTATAAAATATGGATCCATTAATCAAATAATTAATTCAGCTATTAAGAGAATGCTAAAGAGCAAGTTAGTCCACCAAATTGCCAATCATTCTATAATCTTAATAATTTGAAGGAAAAAAAAAACCCAAAATCCTATAAAGAAAAAAATTGATTGAAAGTTATGACATCAATGATTTTTTTTATCGAAACGGCAATTTAAATCACAAACAACAAAGAAAATAAGCTTCAAAATTCAATCTATAACAATAATATTGAATTAATCGAATAAGTTTTAGCAATTATTTTTGATAAAATAAATTAAACTCATAAAAAAGAAATTTGGGATTTTAAAATTGAAAGTTAATTAAAACTTAAAACAATAAAACACAGAGGAAAAGATAACGAAGGTGGCAATTGTACAAGGTCTCCTCTTTCTACCTATCTCTCTATATACTCTCCTTAATTAATTAAATAAGGATTCATATCAATTGAGAGAACCTTTTGTAAAAAGCCAAATGAGAAAACCCGTAACAGTAAAAAAAACACAAGAACTCAACAAACATGAAGCTTAAAACATAAATTGAAAAAATCTACAACAATAAACAAACACAAAGCTTACAACAAATATTTAAAAAAATTTAAAAAAATCTCCCATAACAATCAACAACATAAGAAGTCAACAAACATGAAGCCTACAACATAAACTGGAAAAAATAATACTACAACCAACAAACATGAAGCCTGGAACAGATATTGAAAAAAAATGAAAAAAAAATATCTCAATGCAATAAACCACAAAGTAATATGAAGACACAACTCAAAAGTAAAAATATTAAACTTACCTAATCCAGGAGATTGTGGAGTTAGCTTGAGAGGAAAAGGCTAGGGATTTTCGTTTTCAAACTTACAAGAGAAAAAGAGACGAAAAAAAATTGGTTTTGTTTATGTACACTTGTATTTTTTGAAAAAAATTGATTTAATAATAATATTCATTAATTACATTAATGGTTTTGTCAATGGTTTTTGCATGCAAATAAAATGGAAGCAAATATTGACTCAAAGGTTAGCTAACGTTTAACTAATACTAAGCAGGATTACGTGGTCGGATCGTAATACAAAAAGACAACTTGTATTAGTAAGTGAATCTAAACATGTCCTTAGTTTAATCAGAAATGAACAAATCGATCAAAAGACTAATATATCGTCTACGTAAAAACCCTCATTTAACCTGATCGTCGGGTCCAAGTTACGAAGTGCCACAACAGTTACCAAAACAATTACCATTAAAATATCGACATGATTCATTTAAACATTTACATGTCTCATAAATACATTCATTATTTACTAAAATAAAACTATTTTCGAAACTCAATCGAGCTTACAAAAGCTCACACGTTAAATCGAACATGAAATATGACCAAATTGTAAAGTTCTCAAAATTTCCAAAATAAGTATTAATACCCTTAAAAAGGTATCAATACCATTTTTAGTTTTGATGTTTAGAAAAGAATGTTGTGTCGCCGGTACGCCTCGTGGCGCAACAGAAAAAAATATCCCACCAATCACTAGCCATGGATCCAAGTACGAGGAACGAATTGAGTTAAAACATGGTTAAAAATATACCTTGTCTATTTGATTTCTTTTAGAGTGTCGTTTCCAAGTTGCAACAGAATCGTCTAGGCCTCTACGTAGTACACCCAGTCAAGCACGAACAACAAAACTCTATTAACCTTTTCAGAGAGAATTCAAAAATTGATTACTAGATCTTTTGAATTTTTCTTACTTCCTTCCATCCATCGTCATAGATCTTATTCCTTTTATTAATCACTTACAATAAAAACAAAATAATTCCCTTTTACTTCTAGAGAAAATTATGGAATGTATTAAATTTTATATTCTTTTCAAAATAATATTAACTTTCATAAATATTAACTCTGAGAAAGTACTTGCAAATCGTGCTTGCCAGGAGATACTGTCCACCAATCGATACTGTTCTCAAGGAGATACTTGCAAATTGATGTATGTAGGATGTTATATACCCATCATATTTTGCGTAAAGTCTGTTAGCTTTAATCATAAGGTGTGACCCTGTAAGCTCTTATAACATTAGTGGTAATACTAGAACATTTCTAATGTTACAAGCAATGAGCGACATCTAGCAATGCATGGACTAATTTACCAGAAAATGCCCATTTCTAAAAAGAATTATGGAAATGGGCCATTTTTCCTGATATTTACTAGAATGGCCCCCTTTTTTGTAAAACGCACTGAGCTAGAGTCGTTTTCAAAGGAAAACTAGAAAAGCATGTCTAGTTCAGCGTTTTTTTCCCCTCTGACTTGTAAATAGCGTCCACATCAATGTATTTTACTAAAGCGCTTTCACATAAGCGCGCTTTTGCCCTGTTCCAACGAACATTTCCAACAGGTATTTGAAATAGCTGTTGGGCCCCCAACAGTAAAAAAAAAAAGTATAAAACCCCCAACACATTTCTCACAGTTCTGTCCTAAATCTCTCAAATTTCTCAGTCAACTCTCAAAAATCTCTCAAATAGTCTCTTAAATTTTTTCCCTAAATTCTATGTTTATCTAAATTATACTTTTTATTTTTTTATTAGTATTTTCAAGAAATAGTTTTTTTATTAAAAATTTGTTCATGTTCAATTATATATTTAGCAATGGTTGAGTCTCTAATTCGTTTTGATAACAAGCACATCTTCGTCAACCAATTGCAAATGGTAAGAATAAATTTTAATCTTTTTATTTCATAGTTATAATTGAACTTGATATTTTTTTATAATTTTTATGTAAATAGCCGGAAGATTGAATTTTGCAATGCCATATTTTTAATCTACCCGGTCCTCCATTACCGTTGATTGAAACATACTTGAAGGAAGCCAATTATTTGCACGTAGCCCTTGTAGGCCGGAGGTGTAAGTTGGACCCGAAACTCATAAGTGTGTTGGTGGAGAGGTGGAGACCTGAGACGCACGCATTCCATCTTTCATGTAGTGAGTGTATTATCACTCTAGAGGACGTACATTTATAGTTGGGGTTACCCGTAGACGGGTCGGTAGTCATCGGGTCTGTTCAATCTACTGATTGGGGAACTGTATGTTACGATCTTTTGGGTGTGGTTCCAGATAAGATTTATGGTGCTCGTATCGAAATGGCCTAGTTACGAAATAATTTTGCGGACCTAGTGGAGGATTCGACTGAAGAGGAAAGAAAATAATACACTCAGACAAATATCCTTCAGATTATCGGGGGTATGCTGATGCCAAATAAGTCACAAAACATCATACATCTAAGGTAACTACTGAAACTCATTGATTTTAAAGGAGCTGGTGAACTTATTTGGGATTCGTCTTGTTGGCGACATTGTACCGAGAGATGTGTCAGGCAATACAACTAGAAAAAATAAAAATTGGTGGTTGAGTGAACTACCCGTATACATTCCCACCCGTAATAAGGTAAAATTCAGTAGATATTACCATTATTAAATTGATTTAAAATAAAATTATTATGCTAATATGTTATTTAAATAAGTAGAATCATGCCCCGAGTCACGTGGGATTACCTATCGAGCTTGAAGATATATGACTTTTATTAGACCAACGATCGGAAGCGGATGTATGTATTTATTTAATTTTGAACTATATATAAATAATGTAGTCGATTTTGTATTTAGTATTTAGTAGTATATATATAACTAATGTTTTTTTGTCACATTTATATATTTTGAATGGACAACATACGAGGACTCGACAATTCAAGTAGTAATTCTTGAGGAATTCTTTTTGAATCATAATGCCTGACATGTTAATGTCTCATTGGTAGTGTACGCTACCATCGAGATGCACGAGCTGAATAGAGTGATGCGGCAGTTCAGATTCCGACACTCGATTCCCGTGGCACATCAGAAGCTTAATGGTTTGCACCATATCAACTTACGATGACTTGATATGAATTGGTTGGTATTCCACTCGTAATATATTAACATGTGGAATAACCGGTATGATTTTTTACCTACTCGTGAAAATATTATCATTCCAGAGTTAGCATGTGGTCCCGAATACATGCCATGTGTAACACCCCTTACCCGTATTCAACTCCAGAACCGGGTACGAGGCATTACCGGACTTATCTTGCTTGAACATACAACTTTCGGCTTTAAAAAAAAAATTTCATCCCCAACTTAAAACTTCTTATTCAAATGCAAAGCATCCTTATCATGGGCTTATGAGGCCTTAAACATACATTCAGAAGGTCTCGAAATTAAACCGGAAACTTTTACACTCTTAGAATTTTTTTGCCTAAAACAGGGGCCACACGCCCATGTGAAATAGGACACGTTCGTGTGGACAGGCAGTGTGGTCACACACACTCATGTCCCTAGCCCGTGTGGAAATTATTTTCTAATTTGAACCTACACGGGTTTTCACATGGCCGGACACATGCCCGTGTCTTAGCTCGTATGCTAAAACCATGGCATTTTGTTTATAACGTCATCACCTCACTATGGTCACACGGCCAAGGCACACGCCCGTGTCCATGGTCGTGCCTCCCACACGACTGAGACGCACGGTCGTGTCTCTGCCTGTGTGTTTACTACTGAGCATACTGACTTGTAAACCTAGCATACAAGGGGGCACACAGCCGATCAACACTCCCGTGGGGCTGACTGTGTGTCACACACGGCCTACACACATGCCCGTGTGTCTACCCGTGTGGACATTAAAAATACTATATTTCAAGCCAAATGCCACCCTACATAGCAACCATACTTATACCAACTCAATTCATCATAACTCATGACCCTACGACACTTCTAAGAACTCAAATCAAAGCATCCACACAAGCATGAACTTCATAATCTCGTCATCATTGAATATATATAAACTTGTCAAGTGTTGGCCCAATTCCAATGACCACTTACAAAATGTATTTGATAACATAAATAGCCAACACTTTGGCTAACAAATATGACATAACAAAATACCCAAGTCTTATACATGCCATACTCAAAATAAGTCTAACTTTGTTATACCAAAGCGATGTCGATAGTGTGATTTCTGAACTCTGACGTCCCACGAATCCTCGAATTATCTTGGCAATACTACAAGGAAAAGGGAAATGAGAGGGGTAAGCATAAAGCTTAGTAAGTTTGCATGGAAATAAATAGCATCAGTAAGCTCATAATGACATCAGTCCATGGCATTAGATAACCACACAAAGTCATAAGCATTTTGTCATAACTTACTCGTACTCGTTCTTTTCTAGAACATATCGTAAACATTCCTCATGAATTTTGCACGGGTACCTGTATTCACTTGATCACATGACTTTAGTACTAATCTCATTTCTATTTCCAAGCTTATCCATTTATCCCACTAGTCACTAGGGGTACTCAAAAACGCATATTCATCGTCATTAACATAAACACAAAGCCAATGCCACATCCCAGATGTGGACTTACTTGGGTCACCTCTGAGTGCCGATGCCATATCCCGGATATGTTCTTATACATAATTTCACATCAAGTATCGATGCCATATCCCGGATATGGTCTTATATGATTCTCATATTCGGTACCGAAGACATATCCCAAATATAGTCTTATACGGGATCTCAATTCAATGCCGAGCCATGTCCCGGGCATGGTCTTACACAGGACCTTATCCATCTCATGTCTCGGTGATAGTAATTTCACATTTATTATAATCTCATTGGGACTTCAACATCTTAACTTTTATCATCTTTCTCATTCAACACCAATACTCAATTTCATAGAATATTATGCATTATTATAATATCAAACATTCTCAAATATGCTAGCATAAATGTTGAATTTATCACATACAAACTTACCTCGATTTCAAAACAAGTTAGATCGTCGATCTAGTCCGATACTTTGTTCTTTCCCCGATCGAGGTTAATTCTTGGTTCTTCTTGATCTATAATAGCAAATTAGCTCATTTAAATATTCATATTAATATTTTCATTTCAATAATTATGCTTTGACAAAATTACTATTTTGCCCTTAGACTTTTGCAAAATGACCATTTTTACCCCTAGGCTCGAAAATCAATTCTAATCAAATTTCTGTCTTTAACGAGCCTAGATGAACATTTATTTCTCTTATGACTACCATCAAAACTCAACATTTCCAACATTTACTACATATTATACAACCTTTACAAAAATGTCCTTTTAGGTGTTTTCATGGAATATTGTTTATCAAACAATCAAGACTCATTTTATTCCATAAAAAATGCAGCAAACAACTTAATAGCTTTCATGGAAAAACTCTAAACTCTTCACCATTTTACAAAATAGTCCCCTCTTTAGAAAGCTTAAGCTTTAGGGGTTCCAAAAGTACAATTTTTATCAAGAAATAATCACTACAACACTTACTTGTAAAGAGAAGAGTGTGCTAAAATTTTTGAGCTTTCAAACCCCCATTTGCTACAAATTTTCGGTGAAGAAATGAAGAAGAAAAGATGATATCTTTTCTTTCTTTATTTTAATATAAAATCCCAATTTAGTCCACCTAACACACCTACTTGACCAAATTTTGACCTCTATTGTCCCCTATGGCCGGCCAACCATGATTTAAGGGGCTAATTGCCCTTTAAAGACCCCCAATTAAAATTCTATGGCTTTTAGACACCTTTAGGTTGAAATTTTGAACTTTTGCACTTTATGCGATTTAGTTCCTTTTTGCGATTAAGCATGAAATTGCTAAAATTAAAGTACCAAAATTTTCATCTACTTATATAATCTTACTCTAACTCATAAAATATCATGAAAATATTTTCTCTAACATTGGATTAGTGGTTCCAGACCACTGTTCCAACTATCCCCTAAATCAGGCTGTTACACCATGGTTTAGGATCCATGGCAAGCCATATTTGTACGAGGAAGAGGCGAGGCGTCGACTCCCTATACGAGTAGGCCACAATGGGACCTTTTAAATTGAAGAGGTGGTAAGGTGGGCCCATCATCAATGCCCACGCAAGAATCGACCCCAACGACCTCAGTACTGATGCCCACACCACCCCCCATTTAGTATGTATCGTCTTATTCTGGTCAGTATCCTAACTCTTTTATTTTCACACAAGCACAAAATGTTGCACCACATTTTTCTACTTCTAATTCTATGTCAAGTTGGACTGTTGGTCATCCATCCCCGATGTGGTACATGCTTGGGCCATCTCATTTCCCAATAACAGTGATGCCTACGATAATGTATAGGGCATCTATGCATGAGGCACCGACGGAGAGTCCACTCATTATCCTATCGGCTTATGGGACTCAATATAGTTACGTTCATTTGCCGTGGGTGACACAAACACCTTTGGGATCTTTGTTCTATCAAGGTGAGTCATCTTCCCAACCATCTATTTATAGATTGGAGGATGCACGATGGCAACTGTAAATGCAAGGATCTACATCAACCGAAGGCTAACCCCGACAATCACAACCCTGCCTGGAAGTTGACCCTAGAAGGAATCTAGCGCGTAACAATCGACCACTCCAATGTGGCATAGATTCTGATCGACATATGCATTGAAGAATTCTGTAACACCCCATACCTGAGTCCGAGGCTAAGATTGGATACGAGACATTACCATGCTTGAACTCACTTAAACATGTACTTACGGGCTGTAAAATTTTGTTCCGAAATAGAAACTCTTCTTTCTTAGTCAAAACATACATATCATCGGCCTATGAGGCCTTAAATACATATCCGAGAACTTTCAGAATTCAATCGGGAACTTTTCCTTGAAATAGGGGTCACACACCCATGTGGCTTGGGACACGCCCGTGTACCCCTAAGACACGCCCATGTCACCCAACCGTGGTCAACACTGACTAATTTCATACGGTCCTGACACGCCCGTGGACCTAGACCGTGTGATATACCTTGATATACTGACTTATTCACACGGCCTGGGACACATGCCTATGTTATGACTTTGTGTAACACACACGACCTAAACAAACAACCGTGGGATTAGCCCATGGTCTATCCTGACTTAAGGTACAAAGGTGCAGGGTACGCACGGTCTAGACACACGCCCGTGTGTCCAACCGTGTGGGCACTTAGAGGCTATTTACCAAGCCAATTGCCACCGTGAAATCAAGACAAAACTCATGCTCAAATCAACAACTCAATTTAATAAATCTAACATGAACAAGGATGCATACTTCATTGATAAATAAAATCATACATACTTAATAATTCATGACCAATCTCTTTGGCCATATACAAAAAGAATACTAAGCTTGATAGCCAACACTTTGGCTAATTTTAAAACACATTCTTAAAATGAAATACTTCCTATACATGCCATACTTAATATAAACACTTGGCTATACCAAAATATCGATTGATAGTGTGCTCCGAGCTCCGATGACAATGATCCACGAGATTAGCTTGGCAGGACTACACAGGAAGAAAGAATTAAAGACATAAGCATTTAGCTTAGTAAGTTTGCATATAATGCACATAGCAACATACTTGCTTAATATAAACCATTTGACATAAACAATAGTATCATAAATTTCAGCTATAAAGCTTACTTACTCATACTAATTCTTACATATCTCATGACACTTACTAGTCTCATGCTCGTGAGGTAAACAAGATACCTATATCACTTGATCACATAGATCAGCATACTTTACGATAATAATTATAATCTCTAATTCATCATTCATAACATAAATAATACTCATTTATAACTTAATAATAGCTTTGCTTACTTAATTTTCTTGCTATATCATTTAAGCTTTACTCATTTAAGCTTTACTCATGTAAGCTTTACTCTTTTAAGCTTTACTCTTTTAAGCTTTACTCATTTAAGCTTTACTCATTTGCCCGATGAATTTCTATGAATAACCGAGGATACTGAATCTCACCCCACATAACTCGATGCCAAAGTCATATCCTCGATATGGTCTTACATGGGATATCTCATCTTGGTATTGATGCCATGTCTTGACATGGACTTACTCAAAGTCTTCATTGTGTGTTCCCTTGGGAACTTACCATTGCCATGTCTTGACATGGTCTTACTTGGTATCTTTACTCATGAACTGGTCAATACCGAGCCTTGGTTTGGACTTACATGAAATCTTTCTTGTTACTCACCAATGCCATGCCTTGGCTTGGACTTACATGGGATCTCTATCTCATGATAGCTTTTCAATGCCAAGACTTGTCTTGGACTTACATAACATCTTTGCTTGGAGACTCACCAATGCCATGCCTTGGCTTGGGCTTACATGGGTCTTCATCTCATAATAACTCTTCAATGCCAAGACTTGTCTTGGACTTACATGATAACTTTACTTGCTTGCTGATGCCATGCCTTGGCTTGGTCTTATACGGACTTTCTTATCTCGTGTGGTAGATCGAGTATCCTAAGTAATTCAACTTCAATCGGGACTTTCTTATGCTTAATCTCATTAATTTCTTTATTTAACATAGCAATAAGCATTTCTATGGTAATAATGTACATTATACTAAGCAATTTAATGATAGTAATCCTAAAGCTTAGAAATCATACAAACTTACCTCAATATACAAAATGTATATAGATATGCAATTTAGTCCTCGACTTTGTTCTTGCCTCGGTTTCGATCCGGGCTTCATTTTTCTTGATCTATAATAATAATTAGATCATTTAATACTCACATTGACTAAATTGACTCTTAACTCATACTTTGGCAAAATTACTATTTTGCCCCTAAACTTTCTCATATTTGCACTTTTCCCCTAGGCTCGTAAAATGATTCTCATTCAACATTCTTAAACATCATGCTTAGCTGATTCATTTCCTCTACTATAACAATCATCAATTCTCACTATTTCTAATATGCATGACCAATTTGATAACTATTACAAATTAGTCCATACTATCATTTTTTCATGAAATTCATTAAGGAAAAGATGTTTATCTGACATCAAACTCTCATAAACTTCCATAAAATATCATTTTGCAAGCATGTCATTCTTGGGTAGGTTTTTGAACATGCATCTTAGCTCATTTTATAGCTAAAAATAACTAATTCATAATACGAGAACTTCAAAAATACGAAGAATATTAAAAACGGGGCTAAGATGAACTTACTAGCAAGCTTGAAAGATGAACAAACCCTAGCTATGGGGTTCTTCAAATTTTTGGCACCAAGGAAGAAGATGAATGAGATTTTTATCATCTTTTTCCTATTTTAATCATTTAATTGATAAATGACCAAAATGCCCTTCTCTATAAATTTTTACAAATTACTAACTCATGTCCAATTTTTGTCCAAAAATTATAATTTGGGAAAATTGCTATTTAAGGACTTCTAATTACTATTCTAAAGCTATTTCATACAAAAAGCTTCTAGAAACTCATATTTTGCAACTTTTGCAATTTAGTCCATTAGGACCCTTTAATGTAAATTTTCATAAAAATTCCACATGAAACTTTCATACTATCATGCAAACATTTCAATTATCATAAAAATTCATTTTACTATTTCAGATTTGTGGTCTCGCACCACTATTCCGACTAGGCCCAAAATCGGGCTGTTACAAATTCTATATTGTATCATTCAATAAAATGGAAGTTCTTTTGAATCTTTTTTGTACACAGTCTAATTTTTGTACAATTAAACCCTAATCAAAATAGAAATTTACTTTGATTCTCTTCACATAGCATAGCAATAAGATTTGATTTGAAAAGAAATATCAAATGTTTTTTTTTTAAATTCCCATGAAGAAATATCAAATTTACTTTGGATTAACAATGGCTAACAATTCCAATGAAGAAATATATTATAATGTTTACTTTTGATGTAGACATTGTAACACCCCTTACTCGAGACCGTTGACGTAGTCGAGCACGAGGCATTACTAGACTTAACTTACTAAATCAGGGCATAAAAATTGAAACTGTCCATCTGCGTCATGTTCACTAAATTGACTATAAATCGAGTTACGAAACTCGAAATTTAGATCCGTAAATTTTCCCTGAAACTAGACTCATATATCTTCCTACTATAAGTTTTTCAGAATTTTTGGTATGGCCAATTAGTACAGTTTATTAGTTAAAGTCTCCCCTGTTACACAGTTTGACAGTTCTGACCCCTCTACACAAAAGATCAATTATCTCATAATATACAACTCTTTTGCCTACACCGTTTCTTTCATATAAAAATAGACTCAATAAGCTTTAATTATATATCTCATTCACACCATAATTTCATTTATACTATGTTTAGTGATTTTTCAAAAGCACGTCACAGTTGCTGTCCAAACTGTTCCCCTGCATATAATTACATGATTTCTCTGTAATAACTATCAACTAGGCATTACAAAACAACCAAAACATGCTCTTAATTAGCCATTTTAATAGCTAATTATTACCAAGAATTTACAAGCCAATCTTAAGCCATATCATAAGGTCATACACACAAAATGGCTAAGTCCCTATACATGCCATAACTTAAAACATTCGAGTCACAAAATACCAATATAATCCTTTGATAGTGTGTAACGATCTCCGACGTCCTTTTGATCCCCGAGTTGGCTTGTAATACTATAAAATGAGAGAAAAGAATGGGAGGAAGCATTAAGCTTAGTAAGTTTGCATGTAAATAAATAACAACATTCATAATAAATTATTTTATTCTTTTCTTATCAAGATCACTTAAGCTTTTAACTTAATGTACTTAAAATTTCATTCTTACCTGTACCTTTTAACATGAACTTGTCTTACCTTTCCTTTGGTATACTCTTTGAATTTTCCCGTTGAACCACTTGGAATACTAAGGATACGCGGGTACCTTTCCTTATGAAACTTAACCATTGCCATGTTTTGACATGGTCTTACGTGGTATCCTTACCTTATGAACTCACCAATGCCATGCCTTGGCATGGTCTTACATGGGACCTTTGCCTTATAGAAACTTATCAATACCATGTCTTGACATGTCTTACATGATTTCCTTAAACCCTAATGTCATGACATTTATATCCTACACATTCCTAAGGTTCAACCGAAACTTTCTGAGATAGCTTTTCCGTCAATTCATACTTGAGTCTTTAAATGATATATTTATAAAATAAATATGTAAATGCTGGAATTTAATAGTATTAAATGTAAAATAATAGAATATTGCATTTATTTACCGCAAACTTACCTCGAAACAAAATATGATAAACTATATCGATTTAGTCCACTATATTTTTCTTTCCCCGATCTAACTCTGGATTTCGTTCTTCTTGATCTATAATATAAAATTTAGCTTATTTAATACTAACATTTACCAAAACAGTCCTTAACTCTAACTTTGGCAAAATTATGATTTTGCCCCTAAACTTTTACATATTTACACATTTGCCCCAAAGCTCGGAAATTAAACTTTATCCCTTATTCTTATGTTTTATGACATGCTGATCATTTTTCCCTTCTATGACAACATCAAATTCTCACTCTAACATGTACTTATGAACATTAGGTATTTTTACCGATTAAGCCGTTTTACTCGTTTTTACTTAAAATCACTTAGCAAAAGTTGTTTAACGTAATTTTAGACTTCATATTATACTATAAAACATCAAAATAAACACATTTCACCTATGGGTATTTTTCCAAATATGAACTCTAGCATGAATTATTGATAGAATAAGCTAAATCGAGCTACCGGGGCTTCAAAAATGTAAAGAACATTAAAAACGGGGCTTGGAATCACTTACTATGGAGCTTGGAAGCTTGAAACAAACCCTAGCTATGGTGAACCCTGAAAAATTCGGCCTAATGAAGAAGATGAGCATATTTTGCCATCTTTTTCCCTTTTAATATCTTTTTATTACCAAATGACTAAATTACCCTTCATTAAAAACTTTGGTTCTTTCTACCTATATATGTCCATTTTTGTCTATGAAAGCCTAATGGTATAATTACCATCTAAAGGCCTCTACTTCAATTATGCTCTTCAATTAAATCCTTTAACATCTAAAACTCATATTTATCAACTTTTGCAATTAAGTCCTAATAGGCAAAATAGACATGCAATTCATGAAATTTTCTATCGATATTCTAACACATGCATCTAATCACTCGATAAATCATAATAATTAATCGTAATAAACTTTTCTATCTTGAATTCGTGGTTTTGCAACCACTGTTCCGTATAGGCCCTATTTCGGGATGTTACATTTCTGCCCCCTTTAGGGATTTTCGTCCCCGAAAATCTTACCTGTGAAGAGATTTGGGTACCGTTTTCGCATAGTCTCTTCGGGCTCCCATGTAGCCTCTTCTATCCCATGCCTATTCCATAATACTTTCACAAGTGCAATACTTTTGTTCCTTAATTGTTTAACCTCACGAGCTAGAATTTTTACGGGTTCCTCACCGTAAGTCATATCTGGCTGAATCTCAACCTCTGTTTGCGAAATCACATGCGATGGATCTGAACAATAACGACGTAACATAGACACATGAAGAACATTATGAATCTTCTCTAACTCAGTCGGCAAAGCTAACCGATATGCCAATGGCCCAACTCTCTCGATCACCTCAAACGGTCCAATAAAACGGGGACTTAATTTGCCTTTCTTGCCAAATCTGAGAACTTTCTTCCACGGGGATACTTTCAAGAATACCCTATCACCAACTTGAAATTCAATTTCTTTTCTTTTCAAATCTGCATAGGATTTCTGCCTATCTGAAGCTGCTTTCAAGCAATCTCTGATGACTTTTACTTTCTCTTCTGTTTCTTTGACTAAATCAACCCCGTAAATCTGATTTTCCTTAAGCTCTATCCAATACAAAGGTGTGCGACATTTACGTCCATACAAAGCTTCATAAGGTGCCATCTTCAGACTCAATTGATAACTATTATTGTAGGCAAACTCTATTAACGGCAAGTATTTCTCCCAACTACCTTGAAATTCCAATACACAACATCTAAGCATATCTTCAAGTACCTAAATAACTCTTTCTGACTGACCATCAGTCTGAGGATGGAAAACTGTACTAAAACTCAACTTTGTACCTAAAGCTTCCTGCAATTTCTTCCAAAATCGTGAAGTAAATCTCGGATCTCTATCTGAGATAATCGATAATGGTACTCCATGTAGTCTAACTATCTCTGTAATATACAACTCAGCCAACTTGTCAAGTGAATAATCCATACGAACTGGAATAAAATGAGCGGACTTTGTTAGCTTATCAATCACAACCCATACTGCATCTTTCTTTCTTGGTGTCAAAGGCAATCCTGTCACAAAATCCATAGTAACTCGGTCCCATTTCCACTCCGGAACTAATACAGGCTATAATAAACCTGAAGGTACCTGATGTTCGGCCTTTACCTATTGACAAATCAAGCATCTAGAAACAAACTCTGATATATCTCTTTTCATTCCTATCCACCAATACATTTTCTTCAAATCATTATACATTTTTGTACTACCTGGGTGAATAGATAAAGAACTGCTATGTGCTTCCTGTAAGATTTTCCGAATAAGTTCATCATTCTTGGGTACACATACTCTATCTCTGAACATCAAACAACCATCAGAACTAATTTGAAAATCAGACTCTACACCTGACTCACACTGAACTCTTTTGGCTTGCAACTCACTGTTATTCTTCTGAGCTTCACAAATTTCTTCAAGAAACGTCGGTTTAGCTCTCAACTCTGATAAAATAGAACCATCATCTGATAAGGCCAAACTAGTGTGCAAAGCTCTCAAGGCAAATAACGATTTTCTACTCAAAGCATCAGTAACAACGTTTGCCTTACCCGGGTGATAATTGATCACTAGCTCATAATCTTTAATTAACTCTAGCCATTTTCTTTGCCTCAAGTTTAGATCTTTCTAAGTCATCAAGTATTTCAAACTTTTATGATCAGTGAATATTCGGCATTTCTCACCATACAAGTGATGTCTCCAAATTTTTAATGCAAATACAATAGCAAATTAGCTCTAAATCATGTGTCTGATAACTTTTCTCATGTGGTTTTAATCGCTCTAGAGGCATAAGCAATTACCCTTCCTTCCCGCATAAGTACACAATCTAGTCCATTTAAGGATGCATCATCAGTATATCACAAACTCTTTACCCTGTTCCGTTGTATTAAGATAGGAGCTTTAGTCAACAATGCCTTTAACTTGTCGAAACTCTATCGACATTTCTCACCCATTCAAACTTGACATCTTTCTCAGAGCAATCTTGTCAATGGAGTAGCTATCATGGAAAATCCTCTACAAACCGTCTATAATAACCTGCAAGACCAAGAAAACTTCGACTTCCGATATACATTCCCGGGAGGCTTCCAATCAACAATGGTGAAATCTTACTCGGATCAACTCTAATACCTTCACTGAGACAATATGTCCAAGAAAGCAAACTTCCTGTAACTAACTCGCTTTTGCTAAACTTGGCATAAAGTCGATTATCTCTCAAAATCAGAAAACTATTCTCAAATGCTCTACATGCTCAGTCTCATCATGAGAATAAATCAAGATGTCATCAATGAAAACAACTACAAACTTGTCCAAATAAGGTCTAAAAATTCGGTTCATTAAATCCATAAAAATGGCAGGAGCATTGGTTAAGCCAAATGGCATCGCAAGAAACTCATAGTGACCATACCTAGTTCGGCAAGCGCTTTTAATATTTGACTCTTTGACTCATGGCTCGATAGTATCCGGATCTCAAATCTATCTTAGAAAACACAGTGGCTCCATTCAATTGATCAAACAAATCATCTATTCTAGGCAATGGATATTTGTTCTTGATGGTTACCTTGTTAAGTTGCTGATAATCTATACACAATCTCATGGAACCGTCCTTCTTTTTCACAAATAACACTGTGCTCCCCATGGTGAATAACTAGGTCTTACAAAGCCTTTATCGCTTAATTCCTCAGAATCGAGCTTTCAATTCTTTCAATTCTATTGAAGCCATTCTATAAGGAGCAATAGAAATAGGTGTGGTACCTGGAATCAATTCAATACCAAACTCAACTTCTCTGATAGGAGGCAAACCTGGTAGTTCTTCCGGGAACACATCAGGAAACTCATTTACCACAGGCACTGATTCAATTTTCAACTCTAGATCTTTAGTATTCAACACAAAAGTAAGATAAGCTTCATATCCTTTCCTCAAACATTTCTGAGCAGACATAACAGAAATCATAGAAATTGAACTACCTGAATCATTTTATTTAACCCGAAGTATCTCACCATTTTCACACTTCAACTCAATGAATTTCTTTCCACAATTCACTATCACATCATGTGCAGTTAACCAATCCATACCAAGAATCACATCAAACTCATCAAACGGCAATAGCATGAGATCGGCCGGAAAACAGTAACCTCTAATCATCAAAGGGCAATTTCTACATACTTTGTTTACTAACACATACTGACCTAATGGATTCGATACTTTAATCACAAATTCCGTAAACTCTATTGGCATGTTCATACTAGGCATCAATTTCATACAAACATAGGAATGGGTTGAACCCGGATCAATCAAAGCAATAACAGTAACATCATGAAGAGAAAATGTACCCGTAATTATATCGGGGGAAGATGCCTCTTCACGAGCACGGATAGCATAAGTCCTTGCGGGTGCTCTAACATCTGATCTCGTTGTTGTACCTCTAAATGTTCCTCTACCTGCCCCTACTCCAAGATTTCTCTGAGATCTGCCTCTAACGAGGGTATTGCCTGATCTTGCACTCGGTATTACTTCTCTTTTAACCATTTTGGGACACTCCCGAATGAAATGATCCGGTGCACCACATCGGAAACAACCAGTCTCAGTTGCTCGACATTGACCTAGATGACGTCGACTGCATTGAGGACACTTGGGTCTATCAGGCTGAATACTGCCAACACTCATAATTGAAGTGATTTGAGCTTTTGGATCCATAAATCTTCTACATCTGTTTCGGCTAGAATACCCGGCTGAAAAATTAGATCTCGTATAAAACTCTCTAGGCCTTTTGGATGTAGACTGAAACGACTTGCTCATCTATTTTTTCTTTGTATCTTGCATCTCAATTTCAGCTTTACCCTTTCTTTTTAATAACTCCTTTGCCTTACAGGCTCGGTCAACTAAAACAATAAACTCCTTTATCTCTAGAACACCAACTGATAGTCGGATATCATCATTGAGCCCATCCTCAAATCTTTTGCACATGATAGCCTCTGTAGACACACACTCTCGAGCATAATTGCTGAGTCTGACAAATTCACATTCATACTCAGTCACAGTCATCTTACCCTATTTTAATTCAAGAAACTCTTTTCTTTTCTGGTTAACAAACCTCTGACTGATGTACTTCTTACGGAACTCCTCCTAAAAGAAATCCCAAGTAACTCTTTCTTTCTTTCACTCACTTCATCGACACAAGTGTCTTCCACCACCGGGTAGGTCAATCTCTAAGAAGTGACACTACACATTTAATACACTCTTCTGGTGTGCAGGATAACTCGTCAAAAACTCTGATAGTGTTCTCGAGCCAAAATTCAGCTTTCTCTGCATCATCATCTTTGGTAGCCCGAAACTCTTCGGCCCCTTATTTTCTGATCTTTTCAACGGGTGGTTTCTCTCTTCTGACTGTATCTGTAACTGGGGAAGCTACATGAGTGGTCTGAGGATCATGAAGGGGTGGAGGTCTAACGGCCGGTTCGTCTTTAACGAACTCAAAGAAACCATTCATTCATAACTTGGAAGAAGGCTTCTCGAGCCCCTCCTCCATGACTAATCAGTAACGGGCCTTTCACTACTATCTCGTGGCACCATCCTTTCGCGGAGCAGCGCGCATTACTCTACACATCATCTCGCACTCACTCGTTCGGGATCCATAACTATAAAAGAAAACATTTTAAAATCGTCAGGAATCGTCACACTATCAAAATATAAGTATGGCATGTATAGTTAGACTCTTACTCATACTGAATATTCCGAGAACCTAAACTCTGGCTCTGATACCAATAAATGTAACACCCTTACTCGAGACGGTTGACGGAGTCGAGCAAGAGGCATTACTAGACTTAACTTACTAAATTAGGGCATAAAAATTGAAACTATCCATCTGCATCATGTTCACTAAATTGACTATAACTCGAGTTACTAAACTCCAAATTTAGATCTGTAAATTTTCCCTGAAACTAGACACATATATCTTCCTACTATAATTTTTACAGAATTTTTGGTATGGCCAATTAGTACAGTTTATTAGTTAAAGTCTCCCCTATTACACAATTCGACAATTCTGACCCCTCTACACAAAATATCAATTATCTCATAATATACAACTCTTTTGCCTACACCGTTTCTTTCATATAAAAATAGACTCAATAATATTTAATTCTATATCTCATTCACACCATAATTCCATTTATACTATTTTTAGTGATTTTTCAAAATCACATCACAGTTGCTGTCCAAACTGTTCCCCTGCATATAATTACATGATTTCTCTATAATAACTATCAACTAGGCATTACAAAATGTCCAAAACATGCTCTTAATTAGCCATTTTAATAGCTAATTATTACCAAGCATTTACAAGCCAATCTTAAGCCATATCATAAGGTCATACACACAAAATGGCTAAGTCCCTATACATGCCATAACTTAAAACATTCGAGTCACAAAATACCAATATAATCCTTTGATAGTGTGTAACGATCTCCGACGTCCTTTCGATCCCCGAGTTGGCTTGTAATACTATAAAAAGAGAGAAAAGAATGGGAGTAAGCATTAAGCTTAGTAAGTTTGCATGTAAATAAATAACAACATTCATAATAAATTATTTTATTCTTTTCTTATCAAGATCACTTAAGCTTTTAACTCAATGTACTTAAAATTTCATTCTTACCTGTACCTTTTAACATGAACTTGTCTTACCTTTCCTTTGGTATACTCTTTGAATTTTCCCGTTGAACCACTTGGAATACTAAGGATACGCGGGTACCTTTCCTTATGAAACTTAACCATTGCCATGTCTTGACATGGTCTTACGTGGTATCCTTGCCTTATGAACTCACCAATGCCATGCCTTGGCATGGTCTTACATGGGACCTTTGCCTTATAGAAACTTATCAATGCCATGTCTTGACATGGTCTTACATGATTTCCTTAAACCCTAATGTCATGACATTTGTATCCTACACATTCCTAAGGTTCAACCGGAACTTTCTGAGATAGCTTTTCCGTCAATTCATACTTGAGTCTTTAAATGATATATTTATAAAATAAATATGTAAATGCTGGAATTTAATAGTATTAAATGTAAAATAATAGAATATTGCATTTATTTACCGCAAACTTACCTCGAAACAAAATACGATAAACTATATCGATTTAGTCCACTATCTTTTTCTTTCCCCGATCTAACTCCGGATTTCATTCTTCTTGATCTATAATAGAAAATTTAGCTTATTTAATACTCACATTTACCAAAACAGTCCTTAACTCTAACTTTGGCAAAATTATGATTTTGCCCCTAAACTTTTACATATTTACACGTTTACCCCAAAGCTCGGAAATTAAACTTTATCTCTTATTCTTATGTTTTATGACATGCTGATCATTTTTCCCTTCTATGACAACATCAAATTCTCACTCTAACATGTACTTATGAACATTAGGTATTTTTACCGATTAAGCCGTTTTACTCGTTTTTACTTAAAATCACTTAACAAAAGTTGTTTAACATAATTTTAGACTTCATATTCTACTATAAAACATCAAAATAAACACATTTCATCTATGGGTATTTTTCCAAATATGAACCCTTGCATGAATTATTGATAGAATAAGCTAAATCGAGCTACCGGGGCTTCAAAAATGTAAAGAACATTAAAAACGGGGGTTGGAATCACTTACTATGGAGCTTGGAAGCTTGAAACAAACCCTAGCTATGGTGAACCCTAAAAAATTCGGCCTAATGAAGAAGATGAGCATATTTTGCCATCTTTTTCCCTTTTAATATCTTTTTATTACCAAATGACTAAATTACCCTTCAGTAAAAGCTTTGGTTCTTTCTACCTATATATGTCCATTTTTGTCCATGAAAGCCTAATGGTATAATTACCATTTAAAGGCCTCTACTTCAATTATGCTCTTCAATTAAATCCTTTAACATCTAAAACTCATATTTATCAACTTTTGCAATTAAGTCCTAATAGGCAAAATAGACATGCAATTCATGAAATTTTTTATCGATATTCTAACACATGCATCTAATCACTCGATAAATCATAATAATTAATCGTAATAAACTTTTGTATCTCGAATTCGTTGTTTCACAACCACTGTTCCATATAGGCCCTATTTCGGGATGTAACAGACATGACGGTATTGTATGGCCCAAGTTCCTGCACCACTCGCATAACTTTTATTAGTTTGAGCTGTCCCGAATATCCATGTTGTCGCGTATTCGAGTCGAGAATGGCTGACCTTTTGGTTTGTGACACAATTCTCTATCGATTATTAAATTAAATGGAGCAATCGATACAGGCGGCCACTTAAGTTCATCTAGGACTGGTGGGAATACGTGTCTCAGCACGTTGTACAAGTTTTCTAATTTATACACTTCATCCGTAACACTCCTAATTCATATTCGTCGTCAAAACAGGGTTACGGGGTATTACCAGAACATTCAGAAACATTTACAGATAAATCATGCAAGTTATTATTTACATTCCGAAATCATTCTTAACTTCCCTTAAATGGACCCTCGAGGCCCAATACGAGCATTAGAAACAAGTCGGGACTTGATCGAAACCTCTAATAATTTTTTGTGAAATTATAAAAATTTCCAAGATGCAATGCTCACACGTCCGTGTGGTCCAAGGGACACGCCAGTGTGACCCTGCGACACGCCCGTGCTAGAGGCTGTGTTCGATCCTGTGTAACTCTCTGACTTGCACACACGACCATGCCACACGCCTGTGTGCTACGCCGTGTGGTTAATTAATTTAATTCAAATTAGGTGCAGGTTTCACACGGCCAAGACACACGCCCGTGTTCTAGGCTGTGTGGCACACACGGCTGAGACACATGCCATTGTCTCTGCATGTATGCTCAATTCTGAGCATTCTGATTCTCAAAATTTAGGTGCAGGGGACACACGACCTGGCTACACGCTCATGTACTTAGTCGTGTGTCACACACAGTCTAGACACACGCCCGTATGTTTGCCCGTGTGGACAAAATAAAACCATTTCTAGCTTCCTTTTTCACCTAAAATCACTCCCAAGACCTGCACTGGAAACACACATCCAATACCAACCAATTCAAGCATTCAAAATAAGCAATTCCATCATTCAACATGGCATACCATTTCAAGCACAACTGTTAATAAACTTACCTTGGGTTAACTTATGCATTAACAACATTTGATCTCATATACTTAACATGACACATGTGTATGTATATCATTAAAATAACTTACTTAGTCATACCAAAATGAACCATTACTAGCCATTCTAATGGCTAGGTTACAAAACATCATTTTCAAGCCACCTATGGCCAAGTTGTCCTATACATGCCATTATACCAAAATGATTTTACTAAGTATACCCCAAAATGACTAGTTGATAGTGTGACGATGCTCCAATGATCTCCAACCTTCACTAGCTTTCGAGCACTATAAAACAGTGGAAAATAAAACAAAATAAGAATTACATGCTTAGTAAGTTTGTGTAACAGAAACTAAACTTACCAATCATGTTTTTTAAATCTAGGCAAACAATAACAAGTTTTCCATCCGTTTGGTTAATTTTCCTAAACACATGCATTCAATCAAACATGTTAGTCAAAACTTACATATACATTAAGTAAATATAGATGAGCTCATCATGCAATACTCTTTCAAGACATCATCATTTCATCTCATAATTCTCATGCATGTCAAGATTTTTATGTCCATTGAATCATTGAATTTCCGATGGATGCTCAAATAGTACACTCGAGGTGTATGATTAAATAATCTGTCAATTCTTATTTAAGGGTACCCACTAGGGCACTTAATCAAGGAAAACACTCTCGAGCCACATATCATATAACAGGATTACCAGTCCAGGCTAAATCCTTTATTTAACGTATGCTCGGAAGGGCTCGATTAAGATTACCAATCTAGGCTAAACCCTAATCATAACGTATACTCGAGAGGGATTATTTCAAGATTACCCGTCTGGGCTAAATCCTTTCTATAATGAGGTTAATAGGATTACTCGTTCGAGCTAAATCCGTCAACAACAAATGCAGGACCTCATCCATTACGAGAAAGCACACACATTCATCAAAATTTATTATTCAATCGGGACATAACCCTTTTTCATCATTTTCAAGCATGTATTAATTTCTCATATTTGTAACATCCAAGTAAATCACATAAATGATAATTACATTTCATACAATCACAACATTTAATTTAACATAATTACATGCTTGATTAAGTTACACAAACTTACCTCGACACACGTTCGCGTAAATAATCTACTAATCCGAAATCTTTTCTTTTCCTCGATCTAGCCTCGAGTTTGTATTTTTTAGATCTATATAAATGAATTTAACTATGAATTTCACACATTTCATATTTAAATGGACTCAATTTATGTCCTAGGCAAAATTACCATTTTTCCCCTAACTTTTCCATAAATTCCAATTTCATCCCTAGGCTCGGATAATGAACTTGTGCAAATTACTCCCTATTCCAAGCCTAATCAAAGCCCTTTTACAAAATTTACAGCACATGTATTCATAAAATTTCAGAATTTTTCCTTCAATTTCACAAGTTTACATTTTAGTCCCTAAATCATATTTTCATCAAAAATCACTTTGTAAAAGTTGTTTATCTATCAATAATCTTTCATTTTCTACCGTAAAATTCTAATTTCCAGCATATAAATCCATGACCCATTTTTCATACCTTGATAACTTTTCAAATTAATCCCCTAAATAGAGAGATTAAGTTATCCTGATTCTAAAAATATCAAAATTACTAAAAACGGGACAAGGTAACTTACCCAATTAGGCCTTGAAAGTTTATTCTCTCTCTCCTAGGGTTTCCATAGAATTTTAGGTTGAAGATGATATAAAATAATATGATAATTCTTTTATCATCCTTTAATTAATTAAGTTTTTTTACTAATTCCAATTTAGTCCTTGCCTTTTTTCTATATTTCCATGAATGAGTCCCCAAGAAAAATCTATATACTTTTCTAAATGGTCTAATTACCATATAAGGACCTCTAGTTTTGAATTCCATAGCTATTTGATCCTTATAGCCACTAGAATTCAACTTTCACATTTTATGCGATTTAGTCCTTCTCGTAATTAAGAACTAAATCGATAAAATTTCTGTACCAAAATTTTCACATGTCATATCTATAATAATACGGACCATATAATGAAATAAAAATAAACTTTATTTTTGGGTAAGATTTGTGGTCCCGAAACCACTGTTCCGATTTCACTGAAAAATGGGTTGTTACATCGTCGACAAAGCTCATGGGATCAAAACAGAGATTCATACAACCTGCAATTGCATGAGCACATGGAAAATGATGTGCATCACATATCCCACAGTCGCAAGTCCTATTTCTCAAGTGTACCCTGTACACTCCCCCCGTAATACCTTGGTCCAGTCTATTGAACTCCATCACCCAAAACCATAGGTCATCGCGCGAGTGACAAACTACCATAATGCAGTTGGCTCGTGCCTTACTATTATCAATTTGTTCTAGCACCAACGAAGACCATACATGGCCCCCTTGCAATTGCCTGACATAACTCATCGCTTGCTTTGGGAATAGTTTCGCCAAATGAAAGTATGTCTCTTTTACAACCGAGGTTATCGACAAATGATGCATTCCTTTTAAAATAGAATTGATGCATTTCACTAGGTGTAAGGTCATGTGGCCATATCGTAGCCCACTGTGGTATGATTGTGTCCACTGATCGAAGGGTATGTTTGTGAGGTCTGTTGCCCGTGGCGAGTTAGTTGACCATAATATTCCAACATCTCATGAAAATGATCCTTCATGATCTCATACCCTGTCAATATAAGTGGATAGGAAGGATTACATACAAAAAATTGTATAAAAACAAATGGAATATTACAAACCAAATAATATCAGTGGCGATTAAATGCCCATGTTGGTCACTTGTCGTCACTCAGCAGTAGACCGATATTGCTGGTAGTTGTAACACCCCTAACCCAAATCCATCACTAGAATAGGGTTACGGAGCATTATTGAAGTTTACAAGTGAAGTAACAGACATTACACAAGCATTTAACATTCAAATCAAATTTCAATCAAATTTAATCATATAGTCCCTTACATGAGCCATCGAGGCCCAAATCATGCATTAGAAATGAGTGGGGATAAAATGGGGTACTCAGAAAACTTTTCACAAAATCCTAAAATTTTTCCTAGGTGCAGGGGTTACATACCCGTGTGGTCAGGCCGTGTGTTTCACACGGCCAAGGACACGCCTGTGTCATAGGTCGTGTAACTCTCTAACTTAGGTCACATGCATGTGTGCTAAGCCGTGTGTAAGTGTAGTGGTCACACGGTCAAGCCACACGCTCGTGTACCAGGCTGTGTGATCAATTCTAGGCATTTTGTTTTGACATTTTAAAGTTACAGAGGACACACGGCCAGACCACACGCCCATGTGCTAGGTCGTGAGTCACACACGGTTGAGACACACGCCCGTGTATCTGCCCATGTAGACAAAATTAGGCTATTTTCCAAGCCACATTTCTCACCCAAATTGTCATCCACCGATACCAACACTTTAACATATTCACAAGTCAATATAGGTCATTTAAACCAACTTAAAATCCAAGTCATATACATGATATTATACCTCATATAACCAGGTAACAGATTTACTTAAATTACCATGTTCACTTTTATACAAATTTTATCAATTATGCTAACTTAATTCGATCATCAATATGCCAATTTAATTTTTATCAATCCACCATTTCAAGCATATACCATACACGTCCATCACTAGCCATTCGAATGGCTAGTTGAACCCAAATATTTTACATGCCAACATTGGCTAATTAACCAATACATGCCATTATAACCATAAATAATTTCAAGATGGGCCAATAGATAGTGTGAGTGATCTCCGCCAATGCTTCCAAACCAAGGAGCTTTCGAATTACTATAGAATAGGGGAAATATAACAGAGTAAGCATATTATGCTTAGTAAGTTTGTATAACATGGTAATAAACTCACCATTCAATTAAATTCAATATAAACATACAAGGCATATTAAGTCAACTGAATCACGAGCCCTAACACATATCCTCATCACCCTTATCAGTCATATATTTTATATAAATATCAGGAACCATGTATGGCTCGACAATAACTAAATTTCATATTCATATACTTTTCACATCATGAATTTATATAACATATACAAATCTTATCCGGGTATTTCAATTACATCATCATAATAATTCATCTCGAGTTCAGGTTATTTCATATCAGAACTTTACACATTAAATCATTTGAAATATCAATGTCCCACGGGAAATACACTTAAGGTGTACTAATCTATATTCATGGATGAACATGTTTACTAAAAAAATTCCATGTTCATATATCATCATCTCGTACTTCCACATAACATATATCATCATTTTCATATATTTCAGGCAGATACGTGTATTAACTCATTTCATGTTCACATCTTTTCATGTCAGGATTTTTACCCTTTGAATTTATTTAAAATATTGATGGGATCCATCAATTCATATTCAGGGGTACCCGACAGGGCACATAACTAGGGAGCACACTCTCGAGCCACATATCAGGATGCTCAAATGAGCCATATAACCATGTAACAGGACACTTATCCGGGAAAATCAGGAAACTTATAAGTGTTTTACTCAGGAAGCTCATAGAGCTTATCAGATATCTCTGAAGATATACTATTAGGAAGCATCGTATAAGGTAATAGGGAGTTCAAGCGAGCTTAACAGGACGCTCATGAAGAGCTACATTTGTGTCAGCATTATATGCAGGATCACAATCGATCACATATCAGGATGCTTACAAAGAGCTGCGGTAGTGCGTAACACATGCTAAATCACTATCGATCAGGATGCTCGCAGGAACTTATAACATGATGCTTGAGAGGGCTATATCAGGATTACACGTTCGAGCTAAATCCCATCCGCAACATATGCAAGACCATATTCATCACGGGAAATCACATATCCATCAACATTCATTAATTCAAACGAGATTTAACATTTTTCAGGTATTATCAGGCATGTGATTATTTCATACATCTATAATATTCATATATTTCAAATAAACAAATTCCACATACATTTTAAGCATAAAAGTAACATCTTTATCATTTATCATGTATCGGGCATTATTATTTATCGGGTTTTGTCGGATATGTTTTCAATGTTATATATATGATATTTATACAATTCACACACACAACATTGAATTCAAGCATATAAATATACACAATATAGTTACACGAACTTACCTCGACAAATGTTCGTGTACATAAAATTTACTAATCCGACATTTTCCTCTTTTTCTTATTCTAACTCCGAATTTGGTCTATCCGGATCTATACGAGTAAATTTGACATCAATTTGATACAATTTAAACTCAATTCAATCCAATTCACATCTTAGGTAAAATTACCATTTTGCCCCTAAACGTTTAATTAATCACGATTTCGTCCATAGGCTCGGAAAATGAAATTCATGCAATTAAATCCTTATTCCAAGACTAGCTGATTTTTATATGTAAAATTTAAAGCCCATGTATTTCATAAAATTTTGAATTTTTCCATGATTTTTATGACTTTTTAATTTAGTCCCTAAATCACGTTTTCATCAAAATTCACTTTGTAAAAGTTGTTTATCTATCAACAACTTTTCATATTCTACCATAAATTTTAAAATTTCAGCATATTCATCCATGGAAAAATTTTAATACTTTGATAAATTTACAAATTAATCCCCAAAATTGCTAAATTAAGTTGTCCCGATCTCAAAAATATAAAAATTACTAAAAACGAGACTTACATACTTACCTAATTTGGCCAAGAAAGCTTGCTTTCTCTTTCCTAGGGTTTCCATGCAAAATATTTAGGGAAAATAATTATAAATGATTATAATTTCATCTTTTTATTATTTTTCATCTTTATTTTTCATCTTTCCAATTTTGTCATTTTCTTTAATTTTATTTTCCATGGATGAATCATCATTGTAATGCCCCAAAATATAGGGTCTTTAATTTTTCATGTTCAAACCAAATTGCTTGTTTGCTTCAATGGCTAAGTGTTTTAGGGATTTTAGGAAGCCTGGGTTCAAGTATGGCGTTTAGCAAAATTTTGATTTTTGTTCTTTTGGAGACTTGGATGTTAGCTTGAAGGGCATATATTAAGTTGTGTTTGTTTTGTGACACAAGTGAGCTTGTGTTGTGGTGGCAAGTGGTGTGTTGGGCATTTAAAAGGGATTGAGTTCAAATCCCATGGCATGTAAAGATGGGATTTTATTTTATGTCTCTGTGGTGTGAGAGGTAGAGTTTGATTCAAACTCTACAGAGGTGGTTGGAGACTTGGTCATCAAATTTGAATGAGTTTGAATGGGGGGTGTGGAGTAAATCTAGCAGGAATCGGTGGAGACTTTCAAGGAGTTGGGATGTGAGGGGAGTCTTGGCCGAATGGGGCATGTTATTTGGTGCATTTCGACAGTTGGTGAGAGTGTAAAAGCTGAATTCTTTCTCTGCAATTTTAAGATTTTTCTCTTTTTCATTTTAGGTTTTCCTCTCTTTGTGTCATCTCGTGCAGCATTTTGACCATTCGGGTCTTTCCCTTTTCAGTTCACTTCTGTCGAATACACTTCCTTTCCCTCCCTCTTCATTCTGTTGTTTCTCTTTTTCTTTCGTTCTTCCCTATAGTTTAATTGCGAATAGTATTCTATTTCCCCGATCCGAGATGACGCATATATCAGGTTGGGGGCATACATGCCTTCTCAACCTAGATAGAAAGAAATCTCAGTCGTCTACTTTATCCCATAGTGTTATTGCAAACACAATTGGAAGGATCCTCTGATTACCATACTATGCTAATTCCAACAACAGCCAATGGGTATATCTACCATAGATTAAGGTACTGTCTATTTGTACCAATGGTTTGCAATACTAGAATGGATTCTGACATTGCTTGAAGGTCCAAAATAGATGCTTGAACACTCAGCACCTACAGAGCAAGCGATCGTTGTAGTACGCGGGACCATTTCAGAATCTATTATGCAACCTGGTACGTACCTCTCCAGCACCTGACACCATTGCCATACCTCGTTGTATGACGCATCCCACCCACATGCATCTTCTCTAAGGCCTTCTGCTTAGCTGTCTATGCCTTGCGGTACAAAGACATATAGTTGAATTGGTTTTGAATATTGGCAATTAAAATTGAAACAACAATCCTCGAATTTGCTTTCACCATTGGTAGTATTAGGCCTGCAATCATATCTGAATCCAGCTTCGGATGATCCTGTGAAACACCTACAACCCCACAAGTACTTCAAATTAATGGGAACTAACCCTAAACCCTAAATAAAACCCTAAAAACTTAGTGATACTATACCAAAGGCAGTACATGTATGCGAACCAGTGAACTTTTTTATGGTCCATAACCTCGTCATCTTCTTAACAAAAGCCATGATTTTCCATGCGCAACTATCGTCTCGCATTACACACTTGGCATTGAACATTTTAGATTTAGATAACTTCCCTGTTTTTGATGCTGTATCGATTCAATGCAGCGAGAAAACCATCTTCATTAGAGGTTTGACCCACCAACATCTGCCATGTTAGAGGTCCCCTCCCTGTGGACATCGTAGGGAGTACATCATCCTTTCTTGTGTACGTTTCGGAACGTCCAAAATCACATCTCGATTAACAACCATTGGAAGTTGATGCCATTCCCCCATTAAGCATTCCCAGCATTGAACATCGACCCACTGAGGTGCAAGTTTCATCCACTGACTGAGTGTCGTGCAGGGGTCGCGTATTTCGTTCTACCACCAAAACCTGATGGTTCGGTGTTCTACCTCCCACGATTGAAATCTAAGATTGAAGAGAATAAGTGTCTTCCCATTGATGATTCTAGGATATCATAATAAGAACTTTCTAACAAAGTGGTTGGACTATCGACATTTTCAACTGTTCTTGGCTCTCAAACAGGAAGAGATGTTGAAATCACAAGTCCTTAATTTAGCCTTGAAAATTCCACGTATAACTCAAGAAACGTCAATCCATTGTCGAGGTGCAGCTGTACCATCGCCTCCATGCCTCGAACACCTTTTGATATTAAATGAGTCATATCTCATGGGATCGACCGAAGTATAAAATCAATACTTAATAGGCGAAACTCTCATTGCCATAGATCCAAAGATTTTTCGCCTAATTCTTTTACAAAGTTCTGTCAACTCTATGTTATGGTCAAAAGTCAGTCACATTGTGTTCTTCAATAAAAAAACCCAACCGTTCTTAGTGTCATGGATCTCACCGTCGTAATAAGTAATTGTACTAATCTGTCCACTCATTTTCAACCAAATTATCCGTCGAGAGATATTCAAAACAAAAACATTATGAAAAAAATATTATGCTTCATATAAATATTAGCATGAAAAATCAAGTTATACCTTCCCTCTAAACTTCTTCAATTTCTATTGCTCCAACTTATGCCACTAGAGGCTGAAAATGGGTCATTTATAGCCTAAGGGATAACATCCCACTCCTTTTTATAAAATGTCCTGAACAGTGGGGGTTGAAATTTTTAGAGGAAAAACGCTCTAAGCAGGATGCATTATTAGTAGCAATACTGAAAAGGGCATCCAGTTTGAAGCGTTTTCAGTACTTTTAGTGACAGGGCATCTTAATTGGAGCGCTTTTCCTCTACAAACCTGAACCCCCACTATTCGGGATATTTTTTACAAACCTTTCAGATATCCTAGGAATCTCAAGATATTTTTTTAGAACCAGCTGGAAGCATTTTCAGTACTTTTGCTGACTGTGCATCCTGTTTTGTAACACCCCAAACCTGGCCTAAACATCATGACCGGATCTAGTATGTCACAGGGAAAGGTTGTTTAAAAAAACTGCGTGTTTGTTAAAAATTTCGAGTTTAATTATTTATTCACTTGTTATCCTTTTGTTAACATTTTGGAAAACGGTTATTAAGGGTTTAGGAAATTCCCGTATTGAACATTTTATAATAATAAGCAGTAATCAAATTAAAAGCTAAACCAAATAAAAACCAAATTTAAAGTTGTAGTGGCCTTATTACATAATGAAATCCCAAGATTAAAAAGTACTATTAAATAAGAACCACAAATTTACGAGAAAAATAGTGCATGGCCACCTCGAAGTCCGCCTCGGCTCCAAAACCGCAATCTATACATCATATGCAGAAATAAGCAGAGGGGGGTGAGTCAAGAAGACTCAGTGTGTAATTACTCCACAGGAACCCTAACTGGGCCCGAGCCCATTCACATATCAGCTGGGCCTTAGCCCTTACAAATCACTCTGGGCGAAGCTCGTACAGAAATAGACTGGGCTTTAGCCCTTTAAGTAGAGAATAACAGATAATAAGAAATTAATGCATTATGATGCAAATCCCAACCCAACCTAGATATCCATCTGTTACATACCACCCTTACCTGCCAATCACACCAATGGGGATTTCTACAATCAGCCTTCACCGCTACACACCATCGATGGCAGTCATACTGCAGTTAGCTGCTCATCATCAGAAATTGTGATAGAGTCACCAGGTTGAAATGGCATAGCCACCAGAACAGAGTGTGGCAGAGCCACCAGATCATCAGAGTTGTGACAGAGTCACCAGGCTGAAATGGCAAAAGCCACCAGATACACTTCCCCTTTCATTCATATCCCAAAGCCCATGCAACATGTCATGACATAATAGTTCGTGTATACAGTATGATATGTATGCAAATCATATATCAAAGATAACATATGAAACGAATTACCATCATAATCAAAATAACCAATACAACATAATCAAGCTAATCAACCTCTAAGGGTATAACAGTAATTTTACCTATCAAGGGTATTTCTGTAATATACCTATCGAAGGTATTTCAGTAATTTTGCACCGACAATGGCCCTTCCGAAGGCCTAAGGTCGCTTCGAGTGACTCAACTACCATTTTCGGTCGTACCGGACTATTGGGCCTAAAACCCGCTTTCGGCCCGCTCGGGCCCACACACTCGTGTGGCCCACCTAACACAAATCTAGCCACGTATATGAGATTGACCTAATCTAGTTCACTATATACTACACCGTCATACATTTTATTCAGTTGGGCCCACTTCGGCCCATCGTGGCCCAAGCAGCCTCAACCCACAAGAAAACTACTGATGGCCTCAACTATCGCGTTGAAGCCCCACACGTGCGCTCGGACGCTCGTGTAGCTACTATTGCCATGACCGGCACTTCGGCATTTGCCGCTCTACAACTAGAGTAGAGAGAATTACACACCTGATAGGAATCTGGTGCTATTTCGCGCTCCGACCACTCCTGTGCCCAAACGCCCTCCAATGTGTCCTTCCTCCTATCATAGAATGCTCTATATATAGCTAGCTTCTCACCTTCCTTCTTTGTATCTTTCCAATGTGGGATCCTTCCATCAGCAGAGTTTAAATCCAACTCAAACTCTTCTCGTCCAATTTGCAAAATAAATACTCCCTTGCTTTTCATGAGATTCAAACCCCGGCTCCCTTGCAACATAATCCACGTCGCTAACCAATTGGCCACAAGCTCCTCTTGTGTCTTAAACCATGCGCAACTAAATATAAATCTATAGCCAAATTCTAAGGTCCATGTAAAAAGAAAATCAAAATGCAAGAGCCAAGACTTGAACCTTGGACCTCCTTCCTTACTTGTTACGTCACTACCTTGTTCCTTAAGTGGCGTCACTTTGCCACTGCACCATACACTCCACTTGTGTCATTTTCCTCCATATTTTATTCTTAAAGCCTACCTACTAACTCCCAGGGTTTTTCGTCTAAAACCAAAATTTCCCCAAAGCCAAAGTTTGAACCCGGGACTTTGTAGAAGCTCTCTAACCTTCCAAAATCACTCACCTAATAGGTCCAACTTGCATTTAAGCCGATCTCTTGTTCCTAAAAATTTAAACGCTCTTACGCTCGGGGCCCAATAGGCCCAATTCTCCTAGGCCCAATTTTGGGACTTACATGCTTGGAGCGTTTTTTCTTCAAAATTATTTCTTCAGAACCTATCTTGTCAAAATTATTTTTTCAGAACTCATCTCCTCAAAATTATTTTTTTGAAAACCCTTAAATCCTAAAAATTAAATAAAACACTACAACCCATAATTAATAAACACATAAAAAATAAATAAAACCCTAAACCTAAACACTTACAAATTAAAAAACCCTAAAATATAATTTAAAATTCCCACAACCCTAATTTCATAAACCCTAATCCCTAATTAGCAATTAAACCCCTGAGAAAACACTGGTGAAAGAGTGCTTACGTTGAAGCACTTTAGTAAAGCACGTTGACGTGGATGCTATTTATAGGTCAGATGGGAAAAAAGCATTGAACTAGATGGGTTTCCCCTGAAAACGACTCTAGCTCAGTGCGTTTTACAAAAAAAGGGGCCATTCTAATAAATATCAATCAGAATGACCCATTTCATAATTTTTTTTAGAAATGGGCATTTTCTGGTAAATTAGTCCAATCTCATATTTCTTGATATTTTGAGTAGACAACAATAAACAAATAAGTGTGATATCTCATATCAACTTATTTGAGCATGCCCATACATTTCTAGTCTCACTCCATCAAGTGGCCTAAGATATTACTCCCATTATGTAGGAGGGACAGATTCTATCTTGATTAATCATATCCACTACATGGATTTTGGTATATACAATATCAGTCTTTATAGTACAACCTGTTACAGTAGACATTTGACTGCATCAAAATATACATGTAACGCCCTAAAATATAGGGTCTTTAATTTTTCGTGTCCTGACAAAATTGCTTGTCTGCTTCAATGGCTAAGTGATTTGGGTGTGTTTGGGGGTATTTAGGAAGCTTGGGTTCAAGTATGGCCTTTGGAAAAATTTTGATTTTTTGCTCTTTTGGAAACCTGGATGTTAGCTTGAAGGGCATATATTAAGTTGTGTTTGTTTTGTGACACAAGTGAGCTTGTGTTGTGATGGCAAGTGGCGTGTTGGGCATTTAAAAGGGAGTGGGTTCAAATCCCATGGTATGTAAAGATGGGATTTTATTTTATGTCTCTATGGCGAGAGAGGTAGAGTTGGATTCAAACTCTGTAGAGGTGGTTGGAGACTTGGTCATCAAATTTGAATGGATTTGAATGGGAGGCTGGGAGCAATTCAAGGACAAATTGGTGGAGAGGTTGAAGGAGTTGGGATGTGAAGGAGTCATAGCCAAATTTGGGAGAGCTTGAGTAGGGGGATTTCAGCTAAGGGAATTTCATTTGTGCATTTTCGGCATTTGGGGTGAGTGTAGAAGCCGAATTTCCTCTTTGGTATTTTGGGTTTTTCTTTTGTTGCGTTTTGGATTTTGTTCTCTGTGGCGTCTCGTGCATCATTTTTGACCATTCGGGTCTTTCTCTCTTCAACTTTCTTTTTCTCTCAATTGTTATTCACTTTTGCCAAACACAATAGTTGTAACACCCGAAAAATGTTGGGTTTGTAATTTTGCTGAATTTGCTTAAATTCCATGATGTGCTTGAACAGCTGGGTATTTGTGTGTATTTGGGAGTTTTTAGGAAGCCGGGGTTCGAGCCTGGGCTTTGGAAAAATTTTAACTTTTGCTCTTAAGTGGAACTAGCTGTTACGGTAGGACTTATGTATAAATGTGTGCGTGTATGTGTCACAAAAAGAGCTTGTGACTTGGTGGCTGTGGCGTCATTGAGATGGCAAGGGGAGTGGGGTTCGAATCCCATGACAAGCAAATAGGGGATTTTATTTTATGACTTGGTGGTGCAAGAGGTAGTGTAACACCCCTTACCTGTATCCTACGCCAGAACCGGGTACGAGGCATTACCAGACGTAACAATACATTCTACTAAATCCTGAGCCACAAAATTTTACTTATAATTTAAACTTTAACAAACACATACATACACAAGCATTATAACTCCATGACCAATATGAGCCACAACTCGTGGCCAAATACAAAATAATCCTTATTACCGTTATGAAGCAATACATTTGGTCAAATTAATTAACACATATACAAAATGACTTAGTCAAGCCCCTATACATGCCATAACTTAAATCATTTATAAATAAAGATACCCATAGATAGCTTGATAGTGTGAAGTGATCTCCGACGACCTCTAGCCCGAGCTTGTTTAATAGGACTCTGTATCATGGGAAAGAAAAGGGGGTAAGCTTATAAAGCTTAGTAAGTTCACAGGTAAAAATAATAAGCATTAGCAATGAATTTAGCTTACTACTAAGCTGTCAGAACTTGCATAAATAATGCTAAATTCATACTTTTCCAACTTACTCATTTGTAGCCTTACCAAAGCCTCAACGTGACAAATCCTCACAACAAGTTCTCAAATTGATACAATCATTAAATCACATGCTTATACCTTGTTACTCATGTTTACATTAATCTGTCTACTTGAATCGCTGTCACTAAATTATTTATTTCTTGAGCTACAGAGCTCCGAATTACAAACCGCTAATTTTCCCTGAAACTAGACTCACATATCTTCATACCATAAAATTTCTAGAATTTTTTGTCTTGCCAATTGGTATAGTTTATTCATTAAATTTTCCTCAATTTCACTGTTTGACTATTCTGACCTCTCTTCACTACGAATCAGTTTTCTCCTTGTACAGAATTTAGATGACCTTGTTGTTTAGTTTATTTGCAACTAGACTCATTCAAAATTTCAGGAATATAAATTATATCCCATAATTAATTTTTTTTAAAATATTTGATGATTTTTTAATTCAAAATAGGGGATCAAGTAATAATTCTGAACTAGTCTCACAAAAATTCAAATATCTCAAAATATAGAATTCCTTTTTTTCTCTGTTTCTTTTATATGAAAATAGACTCATCAAGCTTTAATTATATATCTCATTAAACTTCTAATTCAATTTCCACTAATTTTGGTGATTTTTCAAAGTCACCCCTCTGCTGCTGATTAAACTATTTTATCTCAAATTTCATCTTTTTCAATAAAATTTCCACATTTTCACATCAGATTTCACTTAAGAAATCTCTCTGAATGAACACTTCGGAATGTAACAAATAATCGGTGGTTTTAGCATATAGCTCCACCTTTTTGAATTAAATATACAGCCGTGGTATATCCACTTAGCACCACATTTTCAAATCAACATGTAATCGTGGCATATCCACTTAGCACCATGTAACATGTATAACCGTGCCATATCCACTTAGCGCCACGTAAATAAATCAACATGTGTTACCGTGGTATATCCACTTAGCACCATGTAACATGTATAACCGTAGCATATCCACTTAGCGCCACATAAATAAATCAACATGTATTACCGTGGTATAACCACTTAGCACCATGTAACATGTATAACCATGGCATATCCACTTAGCGCCACGTAAATAAATCAACATGTATTACCGTGGTATAACCACTTAGCACCACGTAACATGTATAACCGTGGCATATCCACTTAGCGCCACATTTTTATTCTAATCTGAAGATTCATCCGAGATTTCCTCATTTAATTCCATTTTATCATCCACAAATTACAATTTTTATCAATCAACCATATGATATTGCTTCTCATATCATATAATATAATAAAATATCAAACATAAATGAAAATAATACATTATTTACATATCACTTACCTTCTTGCACTTACTTGCACACATTATTACTTGCCTTTTCATTTTACAATTTTATCACTTTACTAGGAACACTTGTACATACGTGCCACTATGAATGTAGATGAAGCTACCATTGATTTGTAGCCGAAGCTACCACTTTTCACTTGTTAACTTGGTAGTACTTGTTGAAATACTTACAACTAGTTAATTATGATTCATACAATAAATAAACAATTTAACATACACATAATAATGTATTATCTACATACAAACTTACATAATTACATTCTCAATCTCATCACATCATCAATTTAACTTATCCTCCCCAAATTATTCTATAAAATAGTTTCTTGATAATACACAAAGCCATCTTCCTAATTTGGTCTTACATGTAAAGTTATACCAATTCTCATTAAAATGTCGAGTTATTATCGAACATTATAGTTATATTGGAAAATCAATACTAAAGTATTCATAACTAAAATTTCAATTTAACATTCAAACTTGCATCATTAAATGCTTATTAAACATATGAACTTACCTCGATACCAAAACGACCATTTTACCAACTTTCCCAATTTTCAATTTTCCTCCCATTCTAGGTCCAAATCTCGTTTTTCAGGGTCTAAAACATCACATTTCACTTACTTAATTAATGTACTACTCAAAACAGTCCCTAACTCAAACTTTGGAAAAATTACAATTTTGCCCCTAAACTTTTGCATAATTATGATTTTGCCCCTAGGTTCAAAAATTAAAATTCATCCCTTATTCTTATGTTTTATAACATTTTGATCATTTTTCCCTTCTATGGCAACATCAAATTCTTGCTCTAACATGCACTTATGTACATTAGGTATTTTTGCTGATTATGTCGTTTTACTCGTTTTCACTTAAAATCGCTTAGTAAAAGTTGTTTAACATAATTCTAAGCTTTGTATTTTGCCATAAAACATCAAAATAAACACATTTCACCTATGGGTATTTTTCCAAATATGAACCCTAGGTTAAATTATTGCTAGAATAAGCTAAATCAAGTTACCGGGACTCCAAAAACATAAAGAACATAAAAAAGGGGCTAAAATGGGCTTACCATGAAGCTTGGAAAGCTTGAAAACCCTATCCATGTCTTCCCACATGTTAAATTCGGCCTAAGCTTGAAGATGGACAAATTTGGCATTTAAATTTTGTTTTTAATTCATTTAATTCACTAAATTACCAAAATACCCCTAAAAATCTTTTGAAACATACCCATCCATTTCCATTTTTGTCCGCCAACTTAACCAATGGTCTGATTATCATTTAAGGACCTCCAATTTAAAATTTCATAACAATTGGACACCTCTAACATGTAGAACTCAACTTTTGCACTTTTTACAATTTAGTCCTTTTGACTAAATTGAGTGCCCAAACGTCAAAATTTTCGAATGAGATTTTTATGAAATCATTTCATGAAATTGTAGACCATAAAAATATAAATAAAATAAATTTCTCAACATCAATTTTGTGGTCACGAAACCACTGTTCCGACTAAGCCCACAATCGGGTTGTTACTGGTAGAGTTTGGATCAAACTCTGCAGAGTAGGTTGAAGACTTGGTCAACAAATTTGAAAGGGAGGCTGTGAGCAATTCAAGGAGGATTTGGTGGAGAGTTTGAGGGAGTTTGAATGTGAGGGGGAGTTTGGCCGAATTTGGAGAGCTTGAGTAGGGGGAATTTAAGCTAAAGGTTGTCATTTGGGATCATTTTCGGCAGCTTGGTGGTAGGATAGAACCAAAAACTCTTTCTGCATTTTGGGGCCTTTCTTTATAATTTTTCATTTCAATTTCAGGATTTACTTCTTCGTGGCAATTTGTGTAGCTTTTCAACCATTCGAGTCTCTTCTCTCTATTTTCTTTTTGGCTCCCAACTGTCATTCTTTTTGTCAAGCACATTACCAACTGCCTATTTGCCAAATTCATTACTGAAACCTATCCTCCTTCTTCACATCCTCTTGCCGAATCACCGTTGCTCCTTTCAGTTTCTCCTTTAGCCGAACGAAACCTTTCTTTTCCCTCTTGATATTCTTTTCTTTTCTTTGCAAGTTATCTGAACCCTTTCTCTCTTAGAACCTTGGTTCTTCTTGTGTTGGCCGAATCTATTAAGGCCTAGGTATCTTCTTCTCTTCATTTCTAACCGGTTCCAAACCTCTTCGATTGATTGGTAAGTGGTGACTTTAGCCGAATCTAGGTTGGCTTTTTATTTTTCTCCTTACTCAATTTGTTTCTCTTGGGCCGAAAGGTTTTTCCCTAGTTGCCGTAGGGATATGTATTGCTAACACTTTCCTTCTTGTCGAATGTTGCTAGGGACTTGTTTTCATTAGCCAAGGAGTAGGCCGATTACTGTTCCACTGTAATGGATATTTTTTTACGTGGTAAGTGAAGTTAGTTTGATTAAAGCGTTTCAATATTATGGATTAACAAAGGTTGTGACTAATTAATGGGGTGGTTGTTATCGTAGGTGCCTTGGAAGTGCTTCAAAGCAAAACCCATAACATGTGTGTAATTATACACCTATGTTGTTTTTGTAAAAGTGATGAATGAAGGTATGTATTCACACCCCGGATTAGTTGTGAATCGGCAAAAGCTGAAAAGCCGAAACTTTGGCATCTGAGGGCTCTCGAGCGTGCGAATGCTCGTAGGGGTGAACCGAGCCACAATCGTTGGCGATAGATCGTTGAGGCTGCCACGAACTTTCTCGTGGGCTCAGGTCGTAATAGGCCTTGTTGGGCCGAGATGGGCCATGTAGGCCCATGAGCCCTACATGGGTAAAATTCACGATAGTGTCAGACAATGGAGTGGGCTACGAAGTTCCTTTGCCGCGACCGAAATTGGGCGAAATGGGCCACACGAGCATGTGGGCCTACTTGGTGGGCTTTGGGCCCAATTACACCGATTCGACTAAAAAGGGTATCTGTGTCGCTCGAGGCAACTGTAGGCCTTCCGAAAGGCCGTTGTAGGACCAAACCTACTGAAATTCCCTCGATGGGTAAAATTACCAAAATACCCTCGAAGGGTAAAATTACCGAAATACCTTCGAAGGGTAAAATTACCGAAATACCTTCGAAGGGTAAAATTACTGAAATACCCTCGATGGGTAAAATTATCGAAACACCATTGAAGGGTAAAATTACTGAAATACCCTTGATGGGTAAAATTATCGAAACACCCTCGACGGTTTAAATTACAAAAATACCCTCGAAGGGTAAAATTACTGAAATACTCTCGAGGGTGAAATTACTGTTTTACCCCTAACCGAAAAAATGACCGTTATACCCCTAGTGGTAGTTTAAGTGATGTGTGTGATATTTATATGACTGATTATGATTGTGACATACTACATACACGAATTATTGATGACACGACATTCTGCATTGGGGTTGGGATTTGTAGTTGGAGGAAGTACTGTACTAGTGGCTTTGCCACGTTTTACCGATCTAGTGGCTCCGCCACGTATTTTGATTTTAGTGGCTTGGCCCACGCGTTTCATCGTGCGCGCTGCTCTGCTGCTGCTATTACCAGCTACTTGGTATGCTATGATATTGGTGTATTGGCTGGGTGGGTCGACTTGGTCCCCACATGGTGTGTTGGTTGGTACGGGTGGTGTGTTGGCTGGATTGGGTTGGGTTGCATTACTACTCTGTTCTGTGATCATTTGGGCTTAGGCCCACACTGCTACTGTGTAACACCCCTAACCCGTATCCGGCGTCGAACTAGGGTTAAAGGCATTACCGGACCGATCAGAAACATATTCAGAAGTTCATACATTTATCCATCAGTTTCAAACATAATGTCTCTTAATACAGTCAACGAGACCTAAAACATGCTTATAAATCGGGTCGAGACTAAACTGAAACACATACGGACATTCTCAAAAATTTAAAACTTTTCTATGTTTCAAGGGTTACACGCCCGTGTGGGCAGGCCATGTGCCTCCCACAGCTACTAGACAACCCTGTGTGTCCTCCCCGTGGTCGAAACTGACTTATCTTCCACAGCTACTAAGCACGCCCGTGTACCCAGGCTATGGTCGATCCTGTCAAAAATCACACGGTTACTAGGCAGTAGACACGTTCATGTGCCAAGGTCGTGTACTCTTATGCTAGCTATATACTTAGCCCACGGTCACTAGGCACGCCCGTATGTCACGATCGTGTGACATTATAGGCCATTTTCAAGGCCAAAATGCCACCCACTAGGTCATACCTACAAGCAAGATTTACCAACACATTACATGCATACTAGACAACCAAAACAATCATTCAATCTAAACATTCAATATCCATTTCAACCATGCCAACTTCCAAGACCAAAACATATGTATATCAAGTATAATTCATCCTAATGCTTACCTAAAAACTTGATCAATTCACATGCTTCAACCATACCAAAGTATACTTCATATACCACATTCATTTAAACATAATACCAACATATAACTAGCCAAATCACATGGCTAAATTCACTTCATTTACAAATACAAAAGACTAGCCTATACATGCCATATCTAGCAAAATATATTTTCAAAATGTACCAAAAACAAGTTGTATAGCGTGATGACAATTCTTGACGGTCCTGAGCCTTCAGTAGCTTTTGACGACCTATTAAACAGAGTAAATGCACACACGGAGTAAGCTTTCCAAAAGCTTAGTAAATCATTATATAAATAAATTTAACATAGAAGGCATATATACTCATAGATACGTTAGCACATCTAAATCACTTAGTAAATTATCACATATATACTTTGGTCCATGTATTAGGCCATATTTGTCACATTCATCAATTCAAAAGTCTCATATACACAAAGCTCTTTCACACTTACTAACACATTGCATATTGTTATTCAAATGTACATAATCATCATAGCAAGATCACATAGGAACTTACCTTATATACACACTTTGTGTATGAATCAACATACCTAAAACGGATTCACTATTTACATGGCCATTTCATATCACATACTTGCCCGTTGAACCGTAAGGAATCTAGTAGGATATTCAGAAAGCTTGGATTAGTCGTACAATGCCAACATCCCAGACGAGGTCTTATATGCACTCAGTTATTGATGCCACTGTCCCAGTCAGGGTCTTACACGAATCAATACGATGCCGATGTCCCAGACATGGTCTTACACGTAAACCTCATATCGATGCCAACGTCCCAAACGAGGTCTTACACGAAATCTCAAATCAACGCCAACATCCCTGACGTGGTGTTACATGATAAAAACAGAATAGCTAATCCTATTTATTCCTAGGTCCATACGGGACTTCTCAAACATTATCACTATATCGATCTTATCTCGGAATTCATGTACAGATCATATCGTAAAGATTCATCTATAGCAATGGTCATAGGAATATACATAATTCAATACGAATACGTTTATTTGCATAATGACTTACCTCGGATTCGGTTTAGCTAAAACGGAAACGGCTACTCGGTTAGTTTCGCCTTCCTGCGATCTAAGTCTGTTTTCTTCGGTTCTTGATCTAAATATATTCAGAATTAACCCTTTTTTATTCACTAACTCATTCAATTCAATCCAAACACATATATTTAGGGTTATTTGCAAATTAACCCTCACATTTGTACAATTTATCAATTTAGTCCATTTTTCTCAAAACATCAAATTCACAAAATCCTCACACATCCAAGCCTAGCCGAATGCACATATATATCATACAAGCCCATATTTTCCATTAAATTTGTAATTTAGTCCTCAGAAATAATATTTTCTCAATTTATCCCTAATTAGCTAAATTCATCAAAAATTCAAGAACAAGATATATTCATCTAGTTCAAATCTTTCATTTAACACCATAAATAATCATAAAGCTCAACATATCATCAATGGCACGTTTCATGAACAACATCAATTCATCAAATTGAGACATGGGCTTGATAGTAGACAAAGCAACGATTGTAAAAATGTAAAAATTATCGAAAACCGAAGCAAAAACATACCTTAATCATAGAGTTTTATAGCCGAATGCCCTAGCTTCATATTTCTTTCTCTTTTCTTTGGTATTTTCGGCTAGAATGGATGAACACATCCACTAGCTTTTTCATTTATTTTATTAATAATATATTATTAATCCATTTACTAAAGTATCCATTCAATTAATAATTAAAACAAACATATAATAAGGGCATATTTGTCTTTTGTTCATCCACCAACTAAATAGTGGTCTATTTTCTTCATAAGGCCTTCACCTTTACAAAGCCATAACACATTGGTACTTTAACAAATAGCAAGCAACTTTTACATTTAATGCAATTCAATTCTTTTGTCAAATTAAACACATAGACGGACGAATTAACATACGAAACTGTACCACATGCTTAACCACTTATCAAAGACACAGAAAATAATATTAAAATATTATACGGACTCAGATTTGGTCCCGAAACCACTTCCGACTAGGGTGTAAATCGGACTATTACAATTCTCCCCCGTTAGGGATTTTCGTCCTCAAAAATCTTACCGTTAAACAGATTCGGATATTGCTGTCTCATTGAATCTTCAGACTCCTACGTAGCCTCTTCTATTCCGTGCTGATTCCATAGTACTTTTATTAATGAAATTTTCTTGTTTTTTAACTCTTTCACTTCACGAGCTAAGATACGAACTGGTTCCTCTTTATAAGACATATTAGATCAGATTTCAATTTTAGATGGGGCAATCACATGTGATAGATCTGATCGATATCTACAGAGCATCGAGACATGGAATACATTGTGTATCTTTTCTAGCTTAGAGGGCAACCTTAATCTATATGCAACAGGCCCAACACGTTCAATGATCTCATACGGTCCGATGAACCTCAGACTTAATTTGCCTTTACGTCCGAATCGAAGCACTTTCTTCCACGGAGACACTTTTAGAAATACTTTGTCGCTGATATCAAATTCTATATCTTTTCGTTTCAAGTCCGCATAAGACTTCTGTCGATCAGATGCTGCTTTTAAACAATCTCGGATCAGTTTCACTTTCTGTTCTGAATCTTTTATCAAATCAATCCCATGTACCTTATTTTCACTGAGCTCAGCCCAATACAGAGGTGTACGACATTGACATCTGTACAAAGCTTCATAAGGTGCCATTTTGATACTTGACTGATAACTATTATTGTATGCAAATTCAATCAATGGCAGATACCTTTTGGTACCTAGCTCAATTTGGTACCTTTTGGATATGTATATAGCTAAATATGGCATGTATAGGCTAGTTGTTATGGAATATGGTTGAAATGTGTATAAATATCCATGAGATGTGGTTAGATAAATGTTGATGATATGCATGAGTAATTATGATATATGATGCTTGATTTCATATGGCTTGATAGTTAATGCAATGGCCAAGACTTTGGTAAACATATGAAAGCATTATGAGTATCTATGTTTGAGCAAAGGATTGATTATATGAAAGGTGAATGTAGATGAATCATTCTTAAATGTATATGTGTTTTTAGTTGGATATAGTGTATGATTGGAAATGAGCTTGAATGTGAAGATTTTTTATTTGTTAGACATGTTTTGGGATGTCAAATGTGCATGAAATGAATTGGTAATTTGTTTGTAGGTTTGACCCTTGTGTGGTGGCATTATGGCTTTGCAAATGGCCTGTTTTGCCTACACGGTTGTGGCACACGGGCGTGCGTGATAGCCATGTAGATAAGTCAGTAGCTAGCCCAACTTTACGCGACCATGGTACACGGGTGTGCCTGGTAGCCGCGTGGTTAAGTCAGTAGCTAGCTTAAGATCACACGGCTATGGCATACGGGCGTGTCTGGTGGCCGTGTGGATAAGTCAGTACACATGCCTTGATTGGGCACGGCCAGGACACATGGGTGTGTCTAGTAGTCGTGGGAGACACACGGCCTGTCCACACGGGCGTGTGACCTCTATAATATAGAAAAGTTTTAAAATTTTTGAGAACTTTCATATGTGTTCGGTTTAGTCCCGACCCTACTCTGAAGCATGATTAAGGTCTCTTCGACCTATAAAAAGGGACACTTGATTTTGATTGATGAATTTGTAATACTAAATGTCTATAAATGTTTCTGATCTGTCCAGTAACGCCTATAACCTTAACCGGTGACGGATACGGGTTAGGGGTGTTACATTTGATTGGTATCAGAGCTACGGTTTAGTCGATTCTTGGACTAACGTAGCATGTAAGAGTCTAGCTATACATGCAATATATTTGAACTATGATAGTGTGATGAATCCTGACGTGAAAAATGTGATTTTTGTATAGTAATGAATCCTGAAAGAGCCGTAGCTAACGATGTAGAAAGTAATGCGCCTGCACCTGCACCTGCGCAAGGGACCGCGCCATCTGACTCAAGACCTGCTACGAGTGGTCAAGAGGGAGAAGCTAAACAAGCTTTCTTCCAAATGATGAGTGAGTGGTTCACTCGGTTAAATCGAAAATAATCATCTGTTTCACAACTTCGCCCCGATTAATCCCCCGTTTAGACTTGATTGTGCCTCCGGTTATGTACCCAAATCTGTTAAACAAGCCTCCAGTAGATAAAATCTATAAGTATGGGGCTGAAGAGTTCAGGGCTAACAGTGATGACGATGCTGAAAAAGTTGAGTTCTGGTTAGAGAACACAATCAAAGTATTTGATGAAATATCACTAAATCCCGAGGAATGTATAAAATGTGTTGTATCCTTGTTATGAGATGCAGCCTATCAGTGGTGGAAAACCCTAATTTCTGTTGTTCCAAAAGAGCGAGTCACATGGGATTTCTTTCAGATTGAGTTCTGGAAGAAATATATCAGTCAAAGATTTATTGATCAGAAACGAAAAGAATTCTTAGAATTGAAGTAGGACCGTATGTCCATCACCAAATATGAACTAGAATTTGTGAGAGCGAGTTAGTATGCTCTGGAATGTGTATCGTCTGAAGCAATAATGTGTAAGAGATTTGAAGATGGTCTTAATGAAGATATCCGTCTGCTAGTCAAAATTTTAGATATAAAAAAGTTTGTTGTACTTGTTGATCGAGCGTGCAAAGCTGAAGCACTCGGGAAAGATAAAAGGAAAACTGAGTCTGAAGCCAGAGATGTGAAAAAGAGATTTCCGGGTAAATCATTTCAGTCTGTTGTAAAGAAATTCAGAGATGAAAAAAGTTGTTCGAGAGTTAATGTGGGACATTCTAGTAGAGAGCGAGCTAGATCACAGTTGAGCTCTAAAGCTCCGGCAACTTCAATGGCAAGGGCTGAAAATGTTCAATCCTAGAAACCTGAATGTAAGCATTATGGTAAAAGGCATCCAGAAAGTTGTAGACTGAATGACCGAGCTTGTTTCAGATGTGGATCATTAGACCTTTTCATCTGTGATTGCCCAGAGTTTGTTGAGCCAGACACTGCCCAGAATCTGAGATCCGATAATGTTCTAGTGAGAGGAAGACCTTCACAAAATGTAAGAAATATTAGTAGTAGTTAGAGAACTACAATAGATGCTGTTGCAAGATCTGAAGTTAGAGCACGCGCCAGAGCGTATGCTATCTGAGCTCAAGAGGAAGCTTCATCTCCAAATGTTATAACGGGTATATTTACACTTTATAATACTTCTGTGATTGCATTGATAGACCTTGGTTCTACCCATTCGTATATATGCATGAACTTAGTATTCAGTAAGACTTTACCTGTAGAGTCTACTGAGTTTGTTATAAAAGTATCGAACACCTTAGGTAAAAGTGTCCTGGTTGACAAAGTATACAAGAACTGTTCAGTTTTCCTACTGATTTGATGCTGTTACCTTTTGACGAGTTTGATATAATTCTGGGTATGGACTAGTTGACATTGCATGATGCAGTTGTGAATTGTAAAAAGAAAGACCATTAATTTGAGATGTCCAAATAATGAAATAGTTCGAATTGAGTCTAATGATTTGTATGGGTTGCCTGCTGTAATATCTATGTTGAAAGCTCAGAACTATGTGAAAAAGGGTTATGAAGCTTATTTTGCTTATGTGATTGATTCGAAAGTATCTGACAAGAAAGTTGAATCAGTACTAGTTGTTTGTGAATTTTTTGATGTATTCCCTGAAGAATTGCCAGGATTACCTCCAATTCGCGAAGTTGAATTTGGCATTGATCTGTTGCCTGGTACGACACCTATTTCAATAGCTCCGTATAGAATGACACCAATGAAATTGAAAGAGTTAAAGTCTCAGTTACAAGAGTTGGCTGACAGAGGGTTCACAAGACCGAGTTACTCACTGTGGGGTGCTTCTATTCTGTTTGTGAGAAAGAAAGATGGTACAATGAGAATGTGCATTAACTATCGATAGTTGAACGAAGTGACTATAAAGAATAAATATCCGTTGCCCAGAACTGACGATATGTTTGATCAGTTAAAAGGAGCCACTGTGTTTTCTAAGATAGATCTGAGATCGGGATACTATCATTTGCGAGTTAAAGACTCAGGCATTCCGAAAACTGCTTTCCAAAATGAGGTATAGGCATTATGAGTTTTTAATTATGCCTTTCGGACTAACGAATGCACCTGCTATTTTTATGGATCTAATGAACAGAATTTTTAGACCGTACCTAGATCAATTTGTTGTTGTATTTATCGACGACATTTTAATTTATTCACGGGATGAAACTGAACATGCTAAACATCTGAGAATTGTGTTGCAAACCTTGAGAGAATAGCAATTATATGCGAAATTCAGCAAATGTGAATTCTGGTTACTTGAAGTCAATTTTATAGGACATATTGTATTGACCTCTGGAATACGAGTTGATCCGAGTAAGATTTTTGCTATTTTGGAATGGAAACCTCTGAAAAATGTATCAGAAGTTTGTAGCTTTCTGGGACTCATTGGTTATTATCATTGATTTGTAAAATGGTTCTTGTTGATAGCTACTCCGTTAACTAAATTACTTCAGAAAGATGTTAGATTTGAATGGTCCGATAAATGTCAGAAATGTTTTGATCAGTTGAAAGCTCTTTTGACCGAAGCTCCAGTTTTAGTATAATTGGAATCAGGTAAAGAATTTGTAATTTACAGTGATGCTTCATTAAATGGCCTAGGATGTGTTCTGATGCAAGAAGGCAAAGTGATAGCTTATGCTTAAGACAATTGAAACCGTAGGAAAAGAACTATCCGACACACGACCTTGAGCTAGCTGCAATTGTATCTGTATTAAAATTTTGGCGACATTATCTTTTTGGTGAGAAATGTCACGTGTTTTCAGATCATAAAAGTCTGAAATATCTGATGACTCAGAAAGATTTGAATCTATGATAGGGAAGATGGTTAGAGCTGTTGAAAGATTATGAACTTGCAATTGATTATCACCCGGGTAAAGCTGTAACACCCAAACCCGGCCCATGCGTTACGAGCGGATTTGGCATGTCGCACGAACAGAACATGTTAAACCCCTTTTTTATTCGTACTAAAATATTACTTTGTTAAAAATCAAGAAAACAAGTTTGATTTGATAAATCGATAAATTTGAACTAATGATCTTACAAAACCGTGACATTTAAAAATAGCGTTATAAGTTCGAGAGAAAATATCCATGTTAAAAATATTTGTAAAAGTTTATTTTGAAAATCCATTTGTTAATCGGTTTTGGAAACCATTATTTAAGTTTTTAGAAAATTCCCCTTTTAAACAATTTAAGAAAAATAACAAAAACATCCCAACCATAAAGCAAAATCAAAATAGTCCAGAGGCCTTATTACAACATTGAACCCAAAATAGTAAAGTAATAAAATAACGAGAAAGAAGTCTAAAGTCCAAATAAACCATTTCTAAAGTATGGTCTCCCTCGAGTCATCCATAGCCCAAGTCCATACCATCAAGCATTATCTACAAGGGTTAAGAGAAAGGGGGGTGAGTTACAATAACTCAGTGTGAAATCCCCTTACCGTTATCCATTGGGCTTAAATCCCATTAAGCAATAATTTAGGCCTAAGCCCGTTTACAATAATAATAATTGAATGAAATGAATGCAACCCATCCCATGCAACCAATCTCTCCAGCCGTACCAGCCAGCCTCTCCTGTGGGGATCTAGTCAACCCACCCCGCCAGTCTCTCCAATTTGCAGTCAAGCTGCCATTTATAAAATTTGTGGCTGAGCCACCAGATTCATATACGGTAATATAATCGGCACACAACCTTAATCACGATGGCACAAAGCCAAAATCACGTTTATATTGACACATAGCCTTTATCCGTATTTGTGGCAATGCCACCGGTCTATACTTCGCTTCATTCATATTTTCCCATCCCATGCAATATGTAAAGGTGCAACATACATAATCATAGAACATCCATATAAAAAAAATAACATCCATTATCTTATTGAATACTTTTTATGAATCAGTCCATTAAAGCAATATGATTATTCAGCCCATAGGGGCATTTTGGTAATTCGGTCCATAAGGATATTTCGGTAAATCGGCTCATTATAACACTTTGCATATCAGCCCATTATAGCAATCTATCAAATCGGCCCGTTAGGGGCATTTCCATAATTCAGCCCATAAAGGCATTTTTGTAAATCGGCCCATTAGGGGCATTTTTGTAAATCAGAAGTTCTACCCACTAAGGATAATTCGGTAATCTCACAACCCAGGGTATTTCGGTAATTTACCCTCCAAAGGTATTTTGGTAAATTTCGCAAACCAGACTTAACTACTAATTTGGGGCATAAAAATCGAAATGCTCCATCCATCAAGGTCATACTCGACCAAATTGACTATAACTCGAGTTAGAAATCTCAAAATCTAAATCCGTAAATTTTCCTTGAAACTAGACTCATATATATGTTTACTAAAATATTTCCAGAATTTTTGGCTTAACCATTTAGTACAGTTTATTCCTTAAAGTTTCCCTTGTTTCACTATCCAATGATTCTGACCTCTCTTACCTTAATTTAAAATATCTCACTGTACGGTTTTCGTATGCTGCTTCCACTTATTTCTATTGAAGATAGACTCACTAAGGAATCTGTACATATAAACTATAACTCATAATTCACTTTGTACAATTTTATACGATTTTTCCAAGAAAAATTAGGGAACCACAAAGTCATTCAGAACCAGTCTTACTAAAATAAAGATATCTCAGAATATAGAATTCCTTTTCCTTCTCCGTTTCTTTCTTATCAAAATAGACACAGTAAAATTTAATTCAATATCTTATTCACTTTCTAATTCCTTTTCTCCTATATTTCGTGATTTTTCAAAAACATGTCACTGCTTCTAACTGAAACTATTTTATTACAAAATACGATTACCACTACGATCATACGCACGCCCGAGTGATCACGGATGCCGGTTTTTGGTTTTCTTTGGTATTTCGACCGATTCACAGAATATTTCATTCAAACTTTCAGAGAAGTGTGAGATTACACACCATTTTAGATATGTATACGGAAGGTAAGGGATTACACACCTTGATTAGGATTCCCTAAAGAACCACTCTTCGTTGACCCACTATATCCGAAGGCTTTGCAAATAGGATATATCGAGTGATTTCGTCCCTTATCGGTATTGGATCCAATTTCCAGCATTTGACTTCAGCTAGAACAATACACGGTCTCCCACTTAAAACACTAGAAAAGAGAAAATAATCTCGTTTGAGAGGGTAGAATAAAATGATGGTCTCGGTTAAAAGGACCATCCCATGCCAAGACATATATTCGGCTAGGAGAAAGAAAAATAAAAATGTTTGAATAGAACCACTTATCGATTGATCAAAGGAGTGAGTGTTAATACGGATGAGAAGAACGATAAAGAAGAAATGAAAGGTTCGGTTTTTCCAAAGGAAAATGAGTGAATAATTTGATCTCCAAGGCTTAGGTACTTTCGACAACAAGGAAGAAAAGAATAAACAAAAATGCACACTAAAGGCTTGAAAATTCGGCAAAGAGAAGAGGAAATTTAGAAAGAAGAGAATGATACAAAAACTAAAGAGAACAACCTCTCAAGCACTAGCTTTGCCAAAACTCCTACCAAAATTCGGCTATCACCCCATTTAGCCCCAAAATCGTCCACATTCATGTCCCAAATAGTCAAAAATTTGCCAACCACCCTTTCCATAACACATCCCTTGAAAAAGGCCACATGTTCCCCCTACTTTCCCCTTTCTCTTGACTTCTTTCCTCACATTCATCTTTTCTTATTTTCCTTAGCCATCTTGCCAAAAATAAAAAGTCCACCTTGCCTTATTTACATGCTTGGCAGACACTTAAGGCCCAACTTGAACCCGAAACTTCATAGAACCTCGTAACTTTCTAAAATCACCTTCTTAATAAGTCCAACTTGAAATAATGTCGTTCTCTTATTCTCAAAAATTTTAAACACTCCTACGCCCAAGGCCCGTTGGGCCCAATCCTACTATGCCCAATTTCAGGATGTTACAATTCTACCTTCCTTAAAGAAATTTCGTCCTCGAAATTTCCAACCAACTACTAAACGCATCATTCAAATCACACCACTATGCTTTCACTGCTCACTCTGATCTTAATAACCACAATGTACTTTTAACATAATCTTGAATCCTCTTTCACACAACCAAACGTCTAACCATAGAAGCAAACAGTTATCTACCATTTATACTTAGAACTTTCAACATTCAATCATCACGTCCAACCAAAACATACCTGACTTGATGGTGATGAAACAATCCCGAGCCTTATGCTCCTTAGACCCGTATCTTAAGCATGCTCCTAACCTTCTCCAGAATTCTCCCGGATGACGCCTTCTACAATAATCGCAAGCTAAAAAGTTTGGACGTGCCTTGACACGCTTCACGGAACGAGACTGCGATCCAAAAGAACCACGATTTCCTTTCTTCTTACAGTCCACACTCCCAACTCAAAGTGCTTCACCGATTCCTCTAACCTCCTCCAATTCTTCCTTAGTTATCTGAGTCAGCTCGCCAACCTCAGCTCGATCATGAGATCCCGTTTTAGCCACTGGCGATGTCAATGTCTCCCTTTTGGAAACATGCTCCGATGCTGAAGATTTAGTCCTAGCACCTCGACTTCTAGCACGTCCACGTCTACCGCGTCCACGTCTTCTAGCGCTCATGTTCACTAATGTCGACTTAATCTTGATTACGAGTTTTATGAATCAGTATACTATTCGATGTTTATTAAATGATGTTTTATGGAGTATGAGTAGAAAAGTTATTTTCAAGTGTCAAATCCGCATCCTAGAGTCTCAGTCTCTATAGTTTTAACTCCTAAAGCTAACAGTTCTAGAGTATTCTATTTCGTAGAATTTTCATACCACAGTAATAACACAATAATCATAAAATGAAAACAAATACTTACTTGACTTGGTGCCGGATACTCGTGGTGCCATACTTCCTTTAGAACATATATTTATAAATCAAAATTCTAAACAGCTTTGGAGAACGCTTTTGAACCCAATCCACAGCCGAGTTTTGAAACTGGGCTCTGATACTTGGCCGACACTTAAGGAAAGAGTGCAAAAATAATAGTTAAAGTTTGCACACAATGGGATTTGAACCTCTTCCCTCAAGGTGCTTCACTTGATGCCATAACCTCTTTACTAATTGCTCATTTATGCAAGCACATTATATTTATTTCTATAAGTCTTGAAGTTACTTACTATCTCTCCTTAAAGTGCTAAAATACCAAATTTTACTAAGGCCCAACTTGAACCTGGAACTTCATAGAACCCCGTAACTTTCTAAAATCACCTTCCTAATAAGTCCAACTTGAAATAATGTCGTTCTCTTATTCTCAAAAATTTTAAACACTCCTACACCCAAGGCCCATTGGGCCCAATCCTACTAGGCCCAATTTCGGGATGTTACAAAAGTAAATGTTGTTGCTGATGCTTTAAGTCAGAAATCACTGTTTGCATTATGTGCTATGAATGCTCAATTAGATCTGTCTGATGATAGTTCAGTAATAGCTGAATTGAAAGCAAAATCGTTGTTTTTACAATAGATTTGTGATGCTCAGAAAGTTGATAATGAAATAATAGCAAAATGAGCTCAGTGTGATTCGAAATCCGATTCTAAATTTCGAGTTGATAATGATGATTGCTTAAGATTCCGAGATCAAATTTGTGTTCCGAAAAACTCAGAGTTGATTCAGTTGATTCTAAATAAAGCTCATAATAGTCGCTTATCTATTCATCCAGGAAGTACAAAGATGTACCATGATCTAAAGTAACAATATTGGTGGTCTGGTATGAAACGAGACATTTCTGACTTTGTTTCGAAATGTTTAGTTTGTCAGCAAGTTAAAGCTGAACATTAGGTTCGGTCTGGGTTACTACAACCGATTCTGATTCCCGAATGGAAATGGGATAGAGTGACAATGAATTTTGTTTCGGGTTTACCTTTGACTCCGAAAAAAGAAAGATGCTATTTGGATCATAGTTGATCGATTGACGAAATCTGCCCACTTTATTCCTGTACGATCTGATTACTCACTTGATAGATTAGCTGAGATTTATATTTCTGATATTGTGAGATTGCACGGGGCGCCGTTGTCTATTGTGTCTGATAGAGATCCAAGGTTTACATCCAGATTGTGGAAGAAGTTACAAGAAGCTTTAGGTACGAAATTACATTTCAGTACCGCGTTTCACCCGCAGACGGATGGTCAATCCGAGAAGATTATTCAAATTCTCAAGGATATGTTAAGATGTTGTATTCTTGAGTTTGACGGTACGTGGGAACAATATCTACCTTTGAGTGAATTTGCGTATAATAATTGTTTTCAGTCAAGCAGCAGAATGGAACCTTATGAAGCTTTGTATGGACGTAAATGTCGAACACCTCTATATTGGACTGAGCTCAGTGAAAGTAAGTTACACGAGGTTGATTTGATAAAAGGTACAAAACAGAAAGTAAAAATTATCCGAGATAGTTTGAAAGCAGCGTCTGATCGTCAGAAGTCTTATGCGGATTTGAAACGAAAAGATACTGAATTTGAGGTCGGCGATAAAGTGTTCCTAAAAGTGTCTCCGTGGAAGAAAGTACTTCGATTTGGAAGTAAAGGCAAGTTAAGTCTGAGGTTCATTGGACCGTATGAAATCATCGAGCGTATTGGACCTGTTGCGTACAGATTGTTATTGCCGTCTGCGCTAGAAAAGGTTCACAATGTATTTCATGTTTTGATGCTCTGTAGATACCGATTCGATTCATCACATGTAATTACTCTGTCTAAAATTGAAATATGATCTGATATGACCTACGAGGAAGAACCGATCCGTATCCTAGCTCATGAAGTGAAAGAGTTGAGAAATAAGAAAATTTCGTTAGTGAAAGTGTTGTGGTATCGACTCGGGGTGGATGAGGCTACATGGGAGCCTAAAGATTTAATGAGAGAACAATATCAGAATCTGTTTAACGATAAGATTTCATGGACGAAAATCCCTAAGGGGGGAGAATTGTAACAGTCCAGTTTATACCCTAGTCAGAACAGTGGTTTTGGGACCACAAATCTGAGTTAGAATAGTATTTTAAAATTATTTTCTGTGCTTATGATATGTGAATTAGTATGTGTGAAATTTCTTTACATTAAATTGTCCATCTGTGTGCTTAATTTGATAAAAGGATTAAATTGCATTGAATGAAAAATTCACATGCTTTATGAAAAGATTCCTATTTGAGATGGCTTCTAAATGGGAAGGCCTTATATTTCAATTAAACCATTTTTAAGATGGTGGATAGTTTGTTGGACAAATATGACCTTAAATTATATGTTATTTATTTTTAGCATAAAATGTTAAATATGTAAATTGAATATTAAGCTATTATATCTTAAAACATTAAAGAAATAAGTCATCAAAAAAATGGTGTTCATCCACTGAAGATCAAAGAAAAAGAAAAAGAAAGAAGAAGCTAGGGCATTCGACATTGTTTTAGCTGGATTCAAAGTAAGTTTTGCTTCGGTTTTTGATAATTTCTACGTTTCTGTAATTGTTGCTTCATATGCTATAAAATCCATGTTGTAATTTGAAGAATTGATGATGTTCATGAAATGTGCCATTGATGAAATTGTCAGTTTTGTGATGAGTTTAGGTGTTAAGTGAAAGATATGTGTTTAATGAACATGTTTTGTTCTTGAATTTTTTATGAATTTAGCTAATTAGGGCTATATTGTGAAAATATTATTTTGAGGGATTAAATTATGAATTTGATGAAATGTTTGGACTTGTATGACATACATGAGCATTCGGCTAAGCATAAGTATATGGTGATTTTGTATATTTGATGTTTTGAGAAAAATAGATTGAATTGATAAAATGTGCAAATATGAGGGTTAAGTTGGAAATAGCCCTAAATGTATGTTTTTGGATTGAATTGAATAAGTTGATGAATGAAAGGGTTAAATTTGAATATGTATAGATCAAGAACTAAAGAAATCAGACTTAGATCGTGGGAAAGTGAAGGTAGTCGAATAATCAAGTTCGAACGAATATCCGAACTCGAGGTAAGTTGATATACAAATAAATGTATTTGTATTGAATTATGAATGTTCATATGACTATTGATAATGATGAATACGTATGATATGTGAAATATATGAAATCTGAGATAAGATTGACACATTGCTAACATCCGAGAAGTCCCGTACGAACTTAGAAATAGATAGGATTAACTATGTCATGACATAGGTGTCTGTTATGTGATATCATGTAAGACCACGTCTAAGACGTTGGCATTGATTCGAGATTTCATGTAAGACCACATCTGGGATGTTGGCATCGATATAAGACTTACGTATAAGACCATGTCTAGGATATTGGCGTATTGATTCATGTAAGGCCCTGTCTGGGATTGTGGCATCGATATCTTGTTACATATAAGACCACATCTAAGACGTTGACATTGTATGACTATTCTGATCATTTTGAGTATCCTATTAGATTTCGAACGGTTCAACATGAAAATCCGAGATACTAATGATTACTTGATTTGTATATCTGTTTCAGGTACGTTTGGTTTGTACACTAAGTGTGTATGAAAGGTAAGTATCTATATGAACTTACTAAGATGAATATGTGCAATGAATTGATGGAATGATATGTGAATATATGCCCAAATGAGCTATGTGTATATGTGATATTGAGTTGAAGAATGTGGAAAGTTATGGCTAAGCATATGAGCCAAAGAATATGAGATGAATTTGCTATGAGAACTATAAATGACATTGTATCATTATGAATATGTGTATTTATACTAAGTTTATTTGTATATGGCTTACTAAGCTTTTGAAAGCTTACTCTGTGTGTGTTTGCTTTGTTTTATAGATCGTCAAAGCTATTGAAGGCTCGGGATTGTCGAGGATTGTCATCACACTACCTAGCTCAATTTGGTACCTTTTGGATATGTATATAGGTAAATATGGCATGTATAGGCTAGTTGTTTTAGATTATGGTTGAAATGTGTATAAATAGCCATGAGATGTGGCTAGATAAATGTTGATGATATGCATGAGTAATTATGATATATGATGCTTGATTTCATATGGCTTGATAGTTAATGAAATGGCCAAGACTTTGGTAAACATTTGAAAGCATTATGAGTATGTATGTTTGAGCAAATGATTGATTATATGAAAGGTAAATGTAGATGAATCATGCTTGAATGTATATGTGTTTTTAGTTGGATATAGTGTATGATTGGAAATGAGTTTGAATGTGAATAGTTGTTGATTGCTAGACATGTTTTGGGATGTCAAGTGTGCATGAAATGAATTGGTAATTTTTTTGTAGGTTTGACCCTTATGTGGTGCCATTATGGCTTTGTAAATGGCCTGTTTTACCTACACAGGCGTGCCTGGTAGCCATGTAGATAAGTCAGTAGCTAGCCTAACTTTACACGGCCATGGTACACGGGCGTGCCTGCTAGCCATGTGGTTAAGTCAGTAGCTAGCCTAAGATCACACGGGCGTGTCTGGTGGCCGTGTGGATAAGTCAATATACGTGCCCTGATTGGGCACGGCCAGGACACATGGGTGTGTCTAGTAGCCGTGGGAGACACACGGCTTGTCCACATGGGCGTGTGACCTCTGTAATATAGAAAAGTTTTAAAATTTTTGAGAACTTTCATATGTGTTCTATTTAATCCCGACCCTACTCTGAAGCATGATTAAGGTCTCGTTGACCTATAAAAAGGGACACTTGATTTGATTGATGAATTGTAATACTAAATGTCTGTAAAAGTTTCTGGTCTGTCCAGTAATGCCTATAACCTTAATCCGGCGACAGATACGGGTTAGCGATGTTACACGTAGCTTTGTATCTAATTTGAGAGCAATGTTTGCTCGTCTCAGCCTGTTTGAAGATGGTAGTTTGTTGGCTGAACTCCAAGTGAGACCGACCTGGATTGATCAAATTAAGGAGAAACAGTTGTTGGATGAATCGTTGGTTCCTCGTTTCCGATTGGTCAAGAAGAGGGAGACTGTAGATTTTGGTCTGAATAGTAAGGAAGTACTATGTTTCCGTGGGAAAGTTTGTATACCGAGAGATTTTGAGCTAAGGCAGTCTATCCTATGGGAGGCACATAGAAGTCTTTATGCTATGCATTATGGTGGAAACAAGTTGTATCAAGATCTGCGTGAACTGTACTAATGGCCAGGGCTTAAGCGCAAGGTTACCGATTTCGTGGGCAAGTGTCTGACATGCCAGCAAATTAAAGCTGAGCACCAACTACCTTCTGGGTTATTGCAGCCAGTAAAGATTCCACTTTGGAAGTGGGAGAGGGTAACCATGGATTTTTTAAGTGGACTACCCTTAACACCGACAAAGAAGGACTCGATATGGGTTATTGTTAACCAACTGAATAAATATGCCCACTTTATATTGGTCCGCACTGATTATTTGCTATAGAAGTTGGCTATGTTATACGTGGCTGAGATTGTGAGATTGCATGGGGTACCAGTGTCTAACATTTCAGACAGAGACCCTAGATTCACATCTCGATTCTGGAAAAAGTTAAACGAGGCTTTGGGTACAAGGTTGGATTTCAGTACGACATTTCATCCTCAAACTGACGATCAGTCGGAGAGGGTGATCCAGATATTAGAGAACATGCTAAGAAGTTGTGTAATTGATTTCAAAGGCAGTTGGGAAGACCACTTGCCGTTAGCAGAGTTCGCATATAACAACAGCTACCAAGCCAGTATTCAGATGGCACCATACGAGGCGTTATATGGTCGTAGGTGTCACACCCCTACCTGTTGGACAGAACTTGGTGAGTGGTAAGTTTTGGGGCCAGAGCTAGTTTCTGAAACCGAAGAAAAAGTAAAATTGATTCGAGATCCGTTAAAGGAAACATTTGATAGGCAGAAGTCATATACAGATTTAAAGCATAAAGAGATAGAGTACTCAGTGTGGGATTATGTCTTTTTGAAAGTCTCACCATGGAAGAAGAGTTTGAGATTTGGACGGAAAGGCAAATTGAGCCCTAGGTTCATCGAACCTTACTGAATAATAAAGCGAGTGAGATTTATCGCCTATCAACTTGAGCTACCTACTGAGTTAAACCGGATACATGATGTGTTCCATGTCTCCATGCTGAGGCGATACCGCCCTGATCCCTCGCATATAGTGCCAGTGGAGGAGATTGAGGTTAGACCTAATCTGACTTTTAAGGAAGAACTGGTGCAGATACTAGATCGTGATGTTAAGGTATTAAGGAGGAAATTTGTTCCTTTGGTCAAGGTGCTTTTGCCTAATCACAGTACTGAGGAAGCCACGTGGGAGCCTGAGGAGGCGATGCAACAACAATATCCTTACCTTTTCTGACCAGGTAAATTTCGAGGCCGAAATTTCTTTTTAAGGGGTAGAATTGTAATGCCCCAAAATATAGGGTCTTATATTTTTAATGTCCTGACAAAATTGCTTGTCTACTTCAATGGCTAAGTGATTTGGGTGTGTTTAGGGGTATTTAGGAAGCCTGGGTTCAAGTATGGCCTTTGGTAAAATTTTGATTTTTTGCTCTTTTGGAAACCTAGATGTTTGCTTGAAGGGCATATATGAAGTTGTGTTTGTTTTGTGACACAAGTGAGCTTGTGTTGTGGTGGCAAGTGGCGTGTTGGGCATTTAAAAGAGAGTGGGTTCAAATCCCATGGCATACAAAGATGGGATTTTATTTTATGTCTCTGTGGCGAGAGAGGTAGAGTTGGATTCAAACTTTGAAGAGGTGGTTGGAGACTTGGTCATCAAATTTGAATGGATTTGAATGGGAGGCTGGGAGCAATTTAAGGAGAAATTGGTGGAGAGGTTAAAGGAGTTTGGATGCGAAGGAGTCATAGCCGAATTGGGGAGAGCTTCAGTAGGGGGATCTCGGCTAAGAGAATTTCATTTGTGCATTTTCGGCATTTGGGGTGAGTGTAGAAGCCGAATTTCCTCTTTGATATTTTGGGTTTTTCTTTTGTTGCGTTTTGGGTTTTACTCTCTGTGGTGTCTCGTGCATCATTTTTAACCACTCGGGTCTTTCTCTTTTCAACTTTCTTTTTCTCTCAACTGTTATTCACTTTTGCCAAACACAATAACAATTGCCAATTGCCGAATTCTCCATTGAAGCCTTTCTTTCTTCTCCACATCTTTCTCTCTGCCAAATTGGCAGTCTTCCTCTCCTTTACTTCCATTTCTTCTTCTTTTCTGAATTTCGTCTTCCTTTCTTTGTTAGGTCAAATACTCATACTCTTTCCCTCTCAAATCTATTTGTCCTTCTTGGTTCGGGCCGAATCTTCTTGACTGACTACTGCCAAAATACGTTTGTTTATTGGTATTGGTAAGGGGGTACTACAACCACTTTATTATTTCGTTCTTAGTCAGATTTCTTATGACTTTATTAACAAGCTTCGGTTTTCCCTTCTTTTTCTCTTGGGGCCGAATGCATGGTTGTCTTCTAACAACTTTTGTCCTGCCAAATCGTGTTAGGAGGGGGAATCGCACTTGATCAGCAGGGAGGCGCTAGTATCAGTTAGTTCTAGCAAGGTGAGTGGTTGTGGTTTAAGTTAATAAAAGTGGTGGATTAAGAGTATGCGTTAACCTTATTGGTTGTAAAACTGATACGATATTTTGGTTGATTATAGGTTCGGAGAGCGTGGATCTTGGCTAGTTTCGCGAACAGGTGTGTAATCGTACACCCAATATTGTTTCTGTCAAAATGACGGATGAAGGTGTGTATTCACACCCCTATTTAATTGTGAATCGCAAAAGCCGAAACTTCAGCATCTGAGGGCTCACAAGTGTGCGAACGGTCGTAGGGATAAATCGAGCCACAATCATTGGCGATAGACCGTAGAGGCTGCCACGAACGTTCTCGTTCCAAAATAATCGTTACTCGGACATCTTTACTCTTGGCCATGATAGACCGTAGAGGCTGCCACGAACGTTCTCGTGGGCTTAGGTCGTAATGGGCCTCGTTGGGCTAAAATGGGCCATGTGGTCCCAATGGGTTCATGGGTCCCACATGGACGAAGTCTATGATAATAATGAATTGGGCTACAAGGTTTGCGCATCCGTGACTGAACGGGCAACACGAGTGTGTGGGCCCACTTGGGCCAAATAACGAGCTTGGGCCCAATTACACTATTTTGGCCATATAGGTTATCTAAGTCGTTTGAGACGATTGCAGACCCTCTGAAGGGTTGTTATCAGTGTCGAGACCCCAACAGTGATAGAATTACCGAAATACCCTTGTAGGGTAGAATTACCAAAATACCCTTGTAGGGTAGAATTATCACAATCCCTTGTAGGGTAAAATTACCGTTTTACCCTTAACCAAAGAGATGACCATTATACCCCTAGTGGTAGGTTATGTTGATGTCTGTATGATATCTATATGACTGCTATGAACATGACATATTGCATACACGTAATATTTATGACACGATATTCTGCATTCGGGTGGGGATTCTGATTTGAAGGAAGTACTGTACTAGTGGCTCTGCCACATTTTTACTGTTCAAGTGGTTTTGCCACATTTTCTGATTTTAGTGGCTTGGCCACATTTACTGTTATTAGCAACTTTGCTGCGTTACCGTTAGTAGCTATGTTGCGATATTGGTGTGCTGGCTGGGTGGGTCGACTTAGTCCCCACATGGTGTGTTGGTTGGCATGGGTGGTGTGTTGGCTGGATTGGGTTGGGTTGCATTTTTGCTCTGTACTGATATTATTTGGGATTAGGCCCACACTATTACTATATAGGGCTAAGGCCCAGACAGTACTGTTACTGTATAAGGCTAAGGCCCAGACTGTGCTACTACCTAATAGGGCTCAGGCCCAGTCTGTAGTGCATATATTGTTTATTATTTGTCTGTTAGGGGATTACACACTAAGTTCTCGTAACTCACCCTTTTCTTTTAACCGTATAGGTAATCCCTAACCTTAGAGGATTTGGAGCTGCGAGGGACTCGGAGATGGCCACATGTTCGCGAGTATTTCGATTTATACCTAGTTTTTCTAATTATTTATTTTGGTGAGATATTTGTGTAATAAGACCATTTGAGGTGTATAACTTTTATTTGGTTTAACTTTTTACTTCAACCTGCTAGATTAGGAAACACGAGTTTTTAAAATAATAACTATTTTTAAAGGGATTCACGCATTTCAAATTTTAAAGCTTACAAATAGAAAAGCTTCTGCGGTTTTCAATTCAAATTAATAAACTTGTAATAAATGAAACGGCTAATAAGTGATTAACAAGTTTTGATTTTACAACCCTAACATTTTCAATAGCAATTAGGTTTAAAAAGGATTTTAAACTATAGTCACGAATTTTCATCGACAAAACTAGTTTTCAAATCAACACTTCAATGTGACACGTTAGATTCGGTCATAATGTCCAGGCCGGGTTTGGGGTGTTACAATACAACTCACAATGTTAGGACACTGATGATCTGACGTTTGAGGATCAAATACTGTAACAGTCCGGTTTAGACCCTGGTTGGACAGTGGTTTCGAGACCACAAATCTGAGTCATAAAAATAATTTAATATTATTTTCTATGTTCATTATCCGTGAATTGATGTCCGTGAAATTTTTGTGCTTTAATTTTATCGTTTGGATGCTGAATTAAGAAATAAGACTTAATTGCAAAAAAGGGAAAATTTGGCTACTAATTGCTAAAGTGCCAAATTGATATGGCTTATTAAATGTGGAGTCCTTGCATGTCAAATAAACCATTTTTAATGATGGTGGACTTTTATGGACATGGTTAGCTAAATATATATGTTATTTCATTAAGGGCAAAATGGTACTTTAGTAATTATTATGTGAACTGATAAAAGAGAAGATGAAAAATTTCATTCATCCTTGCATGTTCTAGCCAAAATTTACAAAACAAAGAAAAGAAAATACAAGTTAGGGTTTGGCCATTGAATTGCATAATTAAGGTATGTTTTGACTTTGGTTTTTTATGATTTTTATGTTTTTGAGATTGTTGCTTAGTTTACTATCAAGCCCATGTTGTAATTTGAAGAATTGATGATGTTTATGAGATGTGCCATTGATGAAATGGTGAGCTTTGTGATGAGTATTCGTGTTAAATGAAAGATATGTGTTTAATGAACATGTTTTGTTCTTGAATTTTTGGTGAATATAGCTAATTAGGGCTAAATTGAGAAAATAATATTTTGAGGGACTAAATTGTGAAATAAATGAAATGTATGGACTTGTATGAGATACATGAATATTTAGCTAAGCATGGGTATTTAGTGAAATAGGGACTAAAATGTCCAAATGTGAAAATGTGAGGGCTAAATTACAAATTGCCCTAAATGTATGTTTTTGGATTGAATTGAATAAGTTGAAGAATAAAAGGATTAAATTTGAATATGTATAGATCAAGAACCGAAGAAAACGGACTTAGATCGAGGGAAATCAAAAGTAATCGAATAGCTGTATTTGTTTCCGTTAAACCGAACTCAAGGTAAGTCGATATAAAAATAAATGTATTTGAATTGACTTATTTGTGAATATATGAAATTTGAATTCTATGAATAATACTGGAAATGATGAATATATGGATTCCGAGAAAGTATCGAGAGAAGGTTAATGTCCAAGAAGTCCCATCTGAACCTAGGAATAGAAAGGTTAGTATATGTCATGACATAGTGACCGATATGTGATATCATGTAAGACCACATCTGGGACGTTGTCATTGATACGAGATTTCGTGTAAAACCACATTTGGAACGTTGGCATCGATATGAGATTTACGTGTAAGACCATGTCTGGGACATAAGCATCGTATTTGATTCGTGTAAGACCCTGTTTGGGACAGTGGCATCGAAACCTGATTACATGTAAGACCACGTCTGGGATATTGGCATTGTACGACTATTCCGAGCTTTCTGAGTATCCTAATAGATTCCGAATGGTTCAACGGGCAAGTCCGAGATGTGAATGGCTAAGTGAACTGTATAATGTTTCAGGTGCGTTTGAAAAACACACTATGTGTGTATGAAAGGTAAGTATCTATATGAGCTTACTAAAGTGAATATGTATTTAGTCATGATATGATATGTGAAATTATGCTTGAATGAGCTATCTGTACACATGATATGTGTATGAAAGAATATAGCAAGCTTTGTGCTAAGCAAATGAGCTAAAGATTATGACATGAATTTGCAATAAGAAACATTAATGTCATTGTGATAATGAAGCTATGTGTAATTTATGTTAAGTTTATTCGTATATGGCTTACTAAGCTTTTGGAAACCTTACTTTAAGTGTATGTTTACTCTGTTTTATAGGTCGTCAAAGCTACAAAAGGCTCGAGAACCGTCAAGGATCATCACCACACTATCAAACTCAACTTTGGTACTTTTGAATGTGTATATAGCTAAATATGACATGTATAGGCTAGTTATTTGGTATATGTTTGAGATGTAAATAGCCATGTGATTTGGCTAGATAAATGTTGGTAATATGCATGAGTGAATATGGTATATGATGCATGTTTTGGTATGGCTTGATGGCAATGAAATGGCCTTATGAATGGTAAGCTTATTGATGAATTGATGCCTTAGTGATTTAGTGAAGTCGTGGATGATTTATGTTTGGATTTACATGTAAATTGATTATGCAAAGTGGCATGTTTAGAAATGAGATTGAATGGGATAATATGTTAACCATTTGGTGTGTTTTTGGCTGCCAATTGGATTGAGAAATAGGCTTGTTTATGCTTGTAGGGATGACCCAAGTGTGGGTGGCAATTTGGCCTTGAAAATGGTCTATAATTGCCTACACGGTTGAGCACACGGGCATGTGGCTCGACCGTGTCCCTCGTGGTTGTAATTCAAAACAAGTCAGGATCGACCACGGGCTGGACACACGGGCATGTGATTGGCCGTGTGGTGAAGTCAATAGCCACCACGGGTGAGGCACATAGGTGTGTCCACGGCTGTGTGGACAAGTCAGTATGTATGCCCTGTTTTGACATGGCTTAGACACACAGGCGTGTCTGAAGGCTGTGGGAGGCACACAGCCTGCTCACACAGGCGTGTGACCTTTGTAACTTTGAAAAATTTTTAATTTTTCGAGAATTTCTGTTTGTGTTCGGCTTCATCTCGACCCTATTCTAAAGCATGATTAAGGTCTTGTTGACCTATTGAAGGGACACTTTGATTGCATTTTGATGAATTGTATTATGAAATGACCGTAAAAGTTTTTCAATTTTTTCGATTACGCCTTTAACCCTAGATCGACGACGGTTACGGGTTAGGGGTGTTACAAATACATAGTTATCACCATGAGTAATGTTGTGACTATTGCATAATAATCAAAGAAACATACAACGGGTCAGTCCAATTTGTTGTTCTCTAACACATACTCATGTATTGATTTTGACATCCCTATGTCAAGGACAACACTTTATGATTAGTCAACTACACATTAGCCATAATGCATTATTGTTGTGCAAACCCACAATCATACTTGACTAAGGAATTTTTAAGAATAATCATATTATTCTCAGGACTTTATTATTAATCAGTTTATTTATACACATAGAAAAAGAGAATGAAATAAAATAGCAATGCCTTGTATTAACAAGGTAAAACGAGTATGTAATTGCAATCATCTCATAATTGGTCTTTGAGCATACTTTAACAATCTCTCATTAGCACTAAGACCAATCAATCATATATCTAATGCCAAGTGACTTAGTGTAACGATCATGCTTCTATTGTGTCAGAGGCTTCGTCAGTGGATCAACGATGTTGTCATCTATTGGTACTCTGCATATTTTCACATATTCTTGATCAATGATTTCTCAAATGAGATAAAAGTGTCTAAGCATGTGTTTGGATCGCTGATGAGATTTGGGTTCCTTTGCCTACGCAATGGCTCCATTGTTGTCACAAAGAAGTTCTATAGCATCTAATATGCTAGGCACAACCCCTAGTTCATATATGAACTTCTTAATCCAAACAGCCTCTTTTGCAGCTTCACTAGCTGCAAAGTACTCGGCCTTAGTTGTAGAATCAACTATGTATCTTGCTTTGAACTTTTCCAAGTCACTGTATCTTGCTTTGAACTTTTCCAACTCACAACGCCACTATTAAGGCAAAACACAAAACCCAATTGTGATCGTGAATCGTCCTTGTTAGTTTGGAAGGTAGCATTAGTGCAACCTTTCACACTCAGTTCTTTCTCACCTCCATAAATAATGAATGTATCCTTAGTGCTTCTCAAGTACTTAAGGATATTTTTAACTACAACCCAATGACCTTCATTAGAATCTACTTGGTACCGAATCGTCATGCTTAAAGTATACAATACATCTGGACAAGTACATAGTATGGCATACATAATAGACCCAATGGCCGAAGCATATGGAATATTACTCATATGTTCTCTCTCTTATGGAGTTGAAAGACACATTTCCTTTGAGAGTGAAATACCATGTCTCATAGGTAAGAATCATCTTATAAATTTTTCCATACTAAACTTTTTCAGTACTTTATCTGTGTATGTACTTTGGCTTAAACGTAAGAGTTGTTTTGATCTATCTTTATATATTTTGACTCCTAATATGTATATAGTCTCGCCTAAGTCCTTCATAGAGAAACAACTTCCTAACCAAGTTTTAATAGATTGTAGGGTAGGTATGCCATTTCCTATAGTAAGTATGCCATCTACATACGGTACTAAGAACGCAATAATGCTCCCACTAACTTTATTGTAAACATAAGGCTCATCTTCATTTTTGATAAAACCAAAATCTTTGATTGCATTATTAAAATAAAGATTCCAACTTTAAGAAGCTTGTTTTAATCCATAAATGGATCTTTGCGGTTTGCAAATCTTTCTAGCATCTTTCAGATCGACAAAACCTTCAGGTTGTGTCATTACACATCCTCTTCTAGTTTCCCATTAAGGAGAGTTGTTTTGACGCCCATCCACCAGATTTTGTAATCATGGAATGCATTTATTGCAAGTAAAATCTAGATGGATTTAAACATAGCAACAGGAGAAAAGGTTTCGTCTTAGTCGACACCATGAATTTGTTGAAAATCTTTAATGACTAATTGTCCATTGTATGTTTGTACATTACCATCCATGTCGATTTTACTTTTGAAAGCCCACTTGCACCCTATGGGTTTAACCCTTTCAGGTGGGTCAACCAAGATCTATACCTGGTTTTTGACATGGAATCCATCTCAGACCTCATGGCCGCAAGCTATTTCTCAAATTCTGGGCTCGCCAACGCTTCTTGATAAGTCCTAGGCTCATCTTGATCCATAAGTAGAATATTGTAACGCCTTAAACCTGACCCGATTCACTGGATTCGAATCTTGGGTGTTACATTACTATTGTAACGCCCCAAAAATCTCAAAACCCTAGTTTCTGTGCATTGAAGTCAATATGTATGTGTAGCACTTAGAGTAAAGATATTAAGGGATTATCAGGATTATTTGAAGCCTTAGAGATAGGGGAAACCATAAGGAAAAATTTATTTTCGTGCTTAGTGGACCCTAGTCTCAAGCATGAGGCCTTTTAAGCAGATTGAGAGAAAAAAGGACACAAATGGGATTGTGGTCTAGTGGAGGGTGGCGTCATTTACGAGCTATGAGGTGGCGTGATTGTCAGTTAAGGAGGTCCAAGGTTCGAGGCCTAAGAGGGGGAGAATTAATGAGTTTTATTTTTATGCCGGGACAAAAGGAGGTGGCATTGGAAGGGACTTTGGAAGGAAGTGTTCAGGAGAGAAATTTAAGGTAAAGATAAGGGAAAAAAAGATAGAGATTGGGATTGGGGGGTGGATATAGTGTTGCCGAATTAAGTTCCTAGAGTAATGCCGAAATTTTGTTTTCCCTCTGGCTGAATTTCTTCACTTGAGAGATACCCGAACACCTTTTTTTCTCTCTAAGTGTTCAGAAGCTGAATCCTCCATACTCTTCCTTCTCAAATTCCTTTTTTGGTTCACCACTTGGTTCTAGCCGAATCACCTCTTTTCTTATTCTCCCTAGTATTGCCGAATTGTCCCTGTCACCTTACAAGGCTCAAAAGCTGGATTTAAGCCGCAAAATCAAAGGAGAATTTCGATAAGTGCTTAGTTGAATTATTAGTGTATTTTATTAAAAGCCGAAGGGCTATCTAACCCCTCCTTATCGTTAACCTTGTACTTACAAGGGTAAGGCTCAACAATCGCAAGCATGGTAGGTAAGGATCGTTAACAAGGGGGTAAGTGTTCTCGACTCAGTCATGGTTAAGTAGATGGCAGAATCTAATATGGCTCATAGGGGTGGCTTATGTACAATATGGGTCACTTGATTTTGATGATATAGGTGTTTGGGTGCAGATCTAGAGGATAATCGCAAATAGTAGCAAAGGAAGGGCCACTAGAACGTGAGGCACACGGTAAGGATACGGCGGGGTTTCAGTTTTTGATTAGTATGTGTTAAAGCCTTGGTTAATCATTGGTAATGTCGATTGTAGGTTCGTGACTAAGGGGTTTGCAGCGCGCATGGATACTAGGTGTGTACAAACACTACACACACGATATCGGCAATGCCGAGATGCCGAAAAGCCGAAAGTGGCTAAATGGGCCCAGTGGGCCATAAGGCTAGGTTTGATGAGTTTGTTTGGTTTGGTGTATGAATTGAGTCTGTCAAGCATAATACTTGATCTGGAATTGTTTTGGGCCTAACGGGCCATAAGTATGTGATTTGGGCCTAATGGGCCGTAAAGATGTAATTTGGGTTTGATGGGCTTTATGGGGACGTAGACAAGTATGTTAGGGTTTATGGACTTAAGGCCTAGTTTGAACAACTCTTAAATATCATAGGACTTAATCTAATTAAACATGTCCAGGAACAAGTCGCTGGGTTAGAGTGTGGCAACGGGCATACGCACGTCTAGGATTGGATCTAGGGAGAGCTTGGTACCTAAGCGGCCCTAGCGACCCACCTCCTCTTCTCTGGAATCCTACCTGGTGCGTAGTGTCTGTTCACTTTAGTCGCGAGGACTTGTTGATGGGCCGAAGTTCGTTACTAAAATACCCCTAGATTTGTAAAATTACTAAAATACCCCTAGATTTGCAAATTACCAAAACACCCCTGTTTTGCAAAAATTACCAAGATACCCCTATCTTGCGAAATTACCAAAATACCCATATAGGTTAAAATTATGAAAATACCCCTGGGTAGTGAAATGACGAAAACGCCCTTATGTGACGAATATGAGTTTGTGGATGTTACTCATGTGTTTGATGCATTCATATGATATTCTGCTTAGGATGCATATGGGTGGGAATTATGGTACGGAAGAAGATTTGAGGGTCGCGTAGTCGCTTGACGAACATGGATCCACTAGTGGCTTTAAGCCCATTATATGATTAGCAGCTTTGCTGCAACGTTGAGTAATGCCACTATGAGTGCTACCTTTGGTGTATAGAGGATGGGTGGGTTGATTTAGAAATCCCCACATGTGTGTAATGGTTGGAAGGGAAATGGTGTGTATAGCGGATGGATTTTTGGGAAGGGTTTTGCATTATCTTGTTTGTATATGATATGATATGATATGATATGATATGAGTTCATTGTGGGCTAAGGCCCAAGACCACCAATTTTGATAGGGCTTAGGCCCAATGTGAATATTTATATGTGATTTGATTGCCAAGGGTTGTACACACTGAGTTTCAAAACTCACACCCATTTATTTAATGTTTCAGGTGTCCTGAATAGACGGCTTGACATGGGAGAGGACTCGGAGATGGCCACACTACAAGCTGATCAAATGTTTTATTTTGTTCAAATGAATTTATTTTAAATACTATGTTTTTTTTTCATTGGATTGTAATAAGGCCATGTAACTCCTAATTGACTTTAGATTTTAGGTTTTATTATTATTGTTTCAACTATACGCTTAATAAATTTCATAAAATTTCTAAGGTTAACATGGTTTTTGAAATAACTTAACCTATGAATGTTTTCTAAAATATGGGCTTTTCAACGTAACTTAACAAGATACAAGGGTTTTGGACTTTTGGGCCTTAAATTGTTAAATGGTAAAATCGTTTTGAAGTGTGTCTTTAATGTGACATTCCGGACTCGGGCCTAACTTTTGGGCCAGGTTTGGGGTGTTACATTTAGTGGTATCAGAGCTTAGTTGCAAAGCTCAGGCTATGAAATGGGCCTTAGATTTTGGTTTTAAAAAGTTTTTGGCAGGATTCTTGAAGTGTGGTTCACCGAGCCCTCAACGTCAAGCCAAGTAAGTTTTCTGTACTACATTTGCTTAAGTTACTAAAATTGTATAGATAATGGGCTACTTAAAAAAAGGCTTCTAGAGACTAAATCCCATAGGAAACTTAAGCCTGTAGTGAATTCTCGACCGCAGAATAACTTTAAAAAGTAGTTACTTACATAAGACATGCGCTTAAAATAGTGGAAATTACGAACTAAGTTCATAAAATTCTTAATTCAGAAATACGCAACGATGAGTGGTAGAAGAGGTAGAAGAGGCCGCGGCAGAGGCCGTGGAAGTGCTAGGGCTGGGTCTTCGGTGTCGGGCCATATGCCCAAAAATCCCAAAACCCTAGTTTCTGGGCATTGAAGTTAATATGTATGTGTAACACTTAGAGTAATAATATTAAGGGATTATTGGGATTATTTGAAGCCTTAGAGATAGGGGAAACCATAGGGAAAAATTTATTTTCGTGCTTAGTGGAGCCTAGTCTCAGGCATGAGGCCTCTTAAGCAGATTGAGAGAAAAGAAGACACAAATGGGCTTGTGGTCCAGTGGAGGGTGGCATCATTTAGGAGCGTGTTTGTCAGTTAAGGAGGTCCAAGGTTTGATGCCTAAGAGGGGAGAATTAAGGAGTTTCATTTTTGTGCATGGACAAAAGGAGGTGGCGTTGGAGGGGACTCTGGAAGGGAGTGGTCAGGAGAGAAATTTAAGGTAAAGATTAGGGAGAAAAGATAGGGATTGGGGGTGGATATAGTGGTGCCGATTTGGACTCTGGGGTAAAGGAAGTTTCGGCTAGGGGCTATATATATGGGTGCCGAATTAAGTTCCTAGAGTAATGCCAAAATTTTGTTTTCCCTCTGGCCGAATTTCTTCACTTGAGAGATACCCGAACACCCATTTTTCTCTCTAAGTGTTCAAAAGTTGAATCCGCCATACTCTCCTTCTCAAATTCCCTTTTTCATTCACCACTTGGTTCTAGCCGAATCACCTCTTTTCTTATTCTCCCTAGTATTGCTAAATTGTCCCTGTCACCTTACTAGTCTCAAAAGCCGGATTTAAGCCACAAAATCAAAGGAGAATTTCGGCAAGTGCTTAGTTGAATTTTTAGTGTGTTTTTTTAAAAGCCAAAGGGCTATCTAATCCCTCATTATCGTTAACCTTGTATTTACAAGGGTAAGGCTCAACAATCGCAAGCATGGTTGGTAAGGATCGTTAACAAGGAGGTAAGTGTTCTCGACTCAGTCATGGTTTAATAAATGGCAGAATCTAATGTGGCTCATAGGGGTGACTTATGTACAATATGTGTCACTTGGTTTTGACGATATAGGTGTTTGGGTGCAGATCTAGAGGACAATCGCAAATAGTAGCAAAGGAAGGGCTACTAGAACATGTGGCACAGGTAAGGATATGGTGAGGTTTAGGTTTTTGATAAGTATGTGTTAAAGCCTTGGTTAATCGTTAGTAATGTCGATTGTAGGTTCGTGACTAAGGGGTTTGCAGCGCACGTGGATACCAGGTGTGTACAAACACTGCACACATGATATCGACAATGTCGAAAGGCCGAAAAGCCGAAAGTGGCTAAATGGGCCCAGTGGCCCCTAAGGCTATGTTTCATGAGTTTGTTTGGTTTGGTGTATGAATTGAGCATGTCAAGCATAATACTTGATCTGGAATTGTTTTCGGCCTAATGGGCCGTAAAGATGTAATCTGGGGTTGATGGGCTTTTTGGGGACGTAGACAAGTATGTTATGGTTTGTGGACTTAAGGCCTAGTTTGAACAACTCTTAAATATCATAAGACTTAATCTAATTAAACATGTCCATGAACAAGTCAATAGGTTAGAGTGTGGCAACAGACATACGCATGTTTAGGATTGGATCTAGGGAGAGCTTGGTACTTAAGCAGCCCTAGCGGCCCACCTCCTCTTCTCTGGAATCCTACCTGGTGCGTAGTGTCTATTCACTATAGTCGCGAGGACTTGTTGATGGGCCAAAGTTCATTACTAAAATACCCCTAGATTTGTAAAATTACTAAAATACCCCTAGATTTGCAAATTACCAAAACACCCCTATTTTGCAAAAATTACCAAAATACCCCTATCTTGCCAAATTACCAAAATACCCCTGTATGGTAGAATTACAAAAATACCCCTTGGTAGTGAAATGAAGAAAATACCCCCATGTGACGAATATGAGTTTGTGGATGTTACTCATGTGTTTAATGCATTCATATGATATTCTGCTTAGGATGCATATGGGTGGGAATTATGGTACGGAGGAAGATTTGAGGGTTGCATAGTCGTTTGACGACCATGGATCCACTGGTGGCTTTAAGCCCATTATATGATTAGCAGCTTTGTTGCAACGTTGAGTAGTGCCGCTGTGAGTGCTACCTTTAGTGTGTAGAGGATGGGTGGGTTGATTTAGAAATCCCCACATGTGTGTAATGGTTGGAAGGGAAATGGTGTGTGTAGCGGATGGATTTTAGGGAAATAGTTCAAGACTAAACCAAGAACTTTAGAAAATTTTAAAAAACTTAGAAACTTTTTCATGTTACAGGGCTCACACGCCCGTGTGGTCCAAGGGACACGCCAGTATGACCCTTAGACATGCCCGTGCTACAGGCCATGTTCAAAATAGGGAGCTTTCTGACTTGTGCCACATGGCCGTGCCACACGCCCGTCTGCTAGGTCGTGTGGTCGATTTAATTTTCATAATCTCTCATAAAATAGGTGCAGGCTTCACACAGCCAGGGCACACACTTGTGTTCTAGGCTATGTCATCCACACGGCTGAGACACACACCCGTGTGCTCGATACTGAGCATTCTGTTTTGCAACAATTAAGGTGCAGGGGACACATGGCCGGAAAAACGCCCATGGGGCAAGCCGTGTGTCACACATGGCCTAGACACACACCCGTGTGTCTACCCGTATGGACAAAAATAAGGCTATTTACCAAGCCATTTTGTCTCCCTTCCATGCACAAACCTACACAACAAACATAGAAACATTCCAAGCATATACCATTAACCAAATCAGCTACAGCTAAGGCATCAACACCCGATTCACATGCTATCATTTATCTTACACAAACATCACATATATCTCAACTCAAATCATGCAGTTTCCCACATCTATGAAAAGCATCATCATATGCATATATATACTTGAACCAATATTAGCCAATTTCAATGGCCATTTATAAAATGAATTATCAGCCAACATAAGTCAACACATTTGGCTAAATCAATTATGACACATAACAAAATGACCAAGTCCCTATACATGCCATAACTTAAAATATTAAAATCAATGGTACCCAAAATATTAAGTTGATAGTGTGAATGGATATCCAACAGTTTTCAATCCCTGAGCTGGCTTGGTAACACTATATGACAAGGGAAAAGAAAGGAGAGTAAGCTATATAGCTTAGTAAGTTCCTATGCAAATAATAAGCATTATAATCACACATGTATCATACAAATAAACATGATGAACTTGGCATAAATAGTATCAAGATCTTCTAATCATAGCTTACACATTCATAACCTTACCGAGGGATTCATCACATATCGAGCTCATTAGTAAATGAGTTTTATGCATGTACCTGTACGAACTCGCAACATAATCATAACCTTTCACAACCTTGACATTCGTTGGATTTTCCATTGAACCACTTGGAATGCTAAAGGATACTCAGGAATCTCGCACACACAATACCATACCAATGCCATATCAAGATATGGTCTTACATAGGATCTCTTATCAATGCCAATAGCCAACTATGGTGTTACACGAATTCTCATATTGATGCCATATTTTAGATATGGTCTTACACGTAATCTCAAATAACCCTAATGTCATGACATTCGTATCCTACCTATTCCTAAGGTTCAACCAGGATTTCTCACTTGTCAAACTTTATCGATTACATCCAAGGAGTCAATCATAATTCCTATAATATTAAAGCATTTAAAACATAAATAAAACAATGCATTATTTACATACGAACTTACCTCGGTACAAAAAAAGTAGAAATGACCTAATCGTCAAACACATTATTTTTCCCCCGATTTAGGTCCGAACCTCGTTTCTCTTGATCTACAATAGAAAATTTAACTCATTTATTACCCACATTTCTCAATTCAGTCCAAAAATCACATTACGGAAAAATTACATTTTTGCCTCTAAACTTTGACATTTTTACATTTTGGTCCCTAGGCTCGTAAAATGAAATCTACTCGATTTCTTCAAGACCCAAGCCTAGCCGAACCTCTTTCATGCTTATAACAGCCCACATTTTTCATTTAATCACACTTTTACACACATTTTGAAATCTTTTTACAAATAGGTCCTTTTGACATTTTCATGAAAATCACCTAGCAAATGTTGTTTATCTAACAGTAAACTTGAATAATCTACCATTAAACATCAAAATACACACATTTATAACATGTTTCAAACCATAGACCTCAATCATATCTCAAATTAATGGTAAAAATAGATAGATCGAGTGATAACGACTTCAACAATGTAAAGAGCATTAAAAACGGGACAAGAACAGACTTACAATTGAGCTTCAAAGTGGCTAAACCCTAGCTATGGCTTCCCTTCTAAATTTCAGCTATGGTGAGGAAGATGGACAATGATTTTGGCTTGATTTTGCTTTTTAATTCATTTAATAACCAAATGACCAAAATGCCCTTCACTTAAAACTTTGAAATTTTACCTCACCACGTCTATTTTTGCCCACTAACTTAACAAATGGTCTAATTACCATCCAAGGACCTTCAATTTAAAATTTCATAGCAGTTAGACACCTTTAACATGTAGAACTCAACTTTTGCACTTTTTACAACTTAGTCCTTTCAACTAAATTGAGTGCTCAAACGTCAAATTTTTTGAACGAAATTTTCACGAATTCATTTCATAAAACTGTAGACCATAAAAATATAATAAAAATAAATTTTACTGTGTTGGATTTGTGGTCCCGAAACCATTGTTCTTACTAGACCCAAAATCGGGCTGTTACACTTAGAGTATTTGGCCAACGCAGCTAAGTCATCCTAAGGCTTATAAACAAAATTTTGAGACTTGTTCACAATGTTTCTGTCGAACTCAAACTTGTCTCCGCTCTGTATGCATAAGTGCCCACCTCACCACCTCTTTGGTGTAGCCCTGGCGTTGTTCCTCCTAGCGTCTCCTTTACCTGAGACATAAAAAATAGAGGGATAAGTTCAATAGAACTTAACGAGAAAACCCTCTTTTACTTGAGTCCTTATTTAATGATTTCAGCATTTGTTTCTCGTCCATAACTTTGATCCTATCGATCGTACAAACTTCGCCATAACCTTCTATACTCATTTTCCTTTCAAAGTTAGTCCAAACTTGCCAAATTCTCAGAATATCGTGTTCACCATTCATTCAGAGTCCACCCATAGGCATTGTCTTTGGACGGTCACCACGACAACCGTTCTTTAGATTACTCCACAAAAGGCATTCCCTTACAAAGATAGTCATAGAGACTTTCCTTTCAGAATCTTTCCATGAAGACGTCCTTTAACATAAATTGCCACAAAAGCTTCCTTTTAACAGTGATAGCCAGAAAGGTGTCCTTTTTACAAATATATCCACAAAGGCATCATTTTTACAGAGATGGCTGTAAACTCTAAATTATATAGATTTTTTATAGTTGTTTATATAACCTTTTTACATAGAATTTAAGTTAATCCCAAGTATTTGGATATTTAATTGGGTGATTTTTGTTCATATTGAGACAATGGGCATAATTTTAGTAAAGTATGCAATTTTATGAATTTATGTATTAAATTTTGCATAATTTAACTATCTTATGTTACATATTAATTTTTGTGCCTTAATTGTTGAAATGAGACAATTGAATTAATAAGTGTGGGAGCTTATTTAAATCATACATGAACATGAGTTATACTCCACCTAAATTCGACGACAAATACAACAAATTGAGTCAAAAGAAGTCAATTTGATCCAGTTGAAGTTTTCTTTTCTAAGAAGAGCAAGTCAAATAATTATTTGGGTCACAAAACTGTCAAAGTAGGGGGAAAGTAGTCCAATTTAGCTAAGGCATCAAGAGCAGCCCAAATTAGCTATGGGATAATTAATTTAGAGGTCCCTACACTTGTGTGAAAAAAAATCATAAATCATCTCCCAACTCATACCCAAGAAACCGTCCAACCCCTTGCATGATTCATTTATGAAATCAAGCATGAATCAAGCAACCACAAACGTTGTCCTCCATATTTCATGGCCGACCAAGCAAAAGAGCATTTCAAGGGATCTCCATGCTATTTTGAGCTGTAACACCCCTAACCCGTATCCGTCGCCGGATTTGGGTTATGAGGTATTACCGAACTAGACTCAGTTCATCACAGTCATTCATCATCATTTATAAAACAGGTTATAAATCTTTAACACTTCAATCTTATACGTATTCATGATTCATTTCTTTATTAAACCAAGTACGCATATTTGATTCTCAATATTCAACAAATAGCTCATGCATAATCCATACTCTCATTACATGCTAATTAAGACTTACAAATACCAATACCAAAATATATATGTTTCATACTTCTAGAATCTGAACCATCTGGCCATTGAATCTACGACATTCAAACATTTTAAAAAATATTTCCATGCATCTATCATTCGCTATAAATATATATCTATATATCAAATACGTGTCAAAAAATCTAATTCATTAGTCGAATATGAGCATATAATTTCGTAATTTATGCACACATGCATATCCAAACGTATATATACCCATAATACTCTATTAAAATCTATTCACATATGTGAAATTAGAACATAATAATAGTACAACCAAATATGGTCATAATGCTAATTCACAAGCAGTACATAATAATCTAAGTAGAGAAATCCACACGACATAATATGCATACCTATACATATATATATATTACACATAAATGATTATTTCCATATAACCAGATACACTTGCAATGTCTTTAAGCTACGCTCATTTTACCATAGCCACATTTATCTTCCAAGCATAATATGCACGCATCTTATAACAAAGATTGAACAACCCATTACAACAAACATACAAGTGATGCTTAACCAAAAGAAATAGCCTTATTCGCAACGCTATATATATATATACAACTACAAAACCGAACATCATTTATTCAAGCCATAATTCAACCTATACATGCCTTTGATTCGAAAAGTAAACTTAAGTACCAAAGAGAGTGATAGTGTGGTCGACTTTCTTGATGATCCCTTGAGCCCGTAGCTGAATCAACGATCTATAAAACAGTAAGACAAACACATACAGAGTAAGCTCACTAGCTTAGTAAGTCTTAAATTAATGGTAATACAACATTCAAACACTTATACATTTTTAATTGTTACCATTGACTTTAAAAATAAACATTTCAATACACAAATTCATATAAGGCCGACTACCACAGTTCATTAACCTAATTAATTTCACTTCTTTACCATAAATTTGTACCTTATCAAAATACAAGATATATGTATTACATTAATCACATTGCTTCAAATCATATAAATATACCATTCACGTCGTCTATGTTATCCCACTCAAAATCTTATCACCTTAAACATTTCTATTCATAATCGAATTTACGAAAGTACTATATTCAAACTCAATTTCAATCACATATTCGGTTATAGGCTCATTTGCACATAACACCATTCCTATCTTATTATTCAAATTCAAGTAGTATTAAACATAACTTACCTTACTCTCGGTAAATATAAAGGAACTTATGCTTACCCGAGCGTTTACTCGGTACACTGACTGTGTTTCACCTTGAATAATTTAAGTCTTCTCCATTTAAAACGTGTCACCGGCATTAAGCCTGCTAGGCATCAAAGCCCAATATATAAAACCGACACAAGGCCTGCTAGGCACAAAGCCTGATATATAACACGGCACAAGGCCCCAAATAAGTTACCGACACTAGGCCTGCTAGGCTTAAAGCCCGAACTTTTTATCAGCTCAATCCATCAACTCACATTTCTTAACACCTACATCACTATCAATTCATATTCACAAAACCAATTCACCTGTCATATCAAATATACTAATTCACATTGCATTAAAAAAAAACATATTAATTTTAACATCAGGCACTCTCAAATAAAATGGTCCGACGATCCACATTTGAAGCAGGACCGATCACGAACTCTACAACTCCTAGACTGCCATTTCCTACAATGTTTGCACTCAGCCCGGTTCTGCGGAACATTACCCACACTAGCCATCGAAGTGGCTTGGGAATTCACTGAAGGTCGATCACGTCTAGGCAAGTCTGAAGTAGCATTATGTTGACTGAAGTCATCTTTGAACTTCTTAGGCACTGAATGGAAAGTCTTACTCAATGATCTTTTACGAGTGTCTCTAGTTTCAATTTCAGCCTTTCTTTTCTCCTTTCGAGCTTCTCAGCTTTGCAAGCTCGTTCGACTAGTGTCACGAACTCTTTGATTTCAAGAATGCCAACAAGCAACTTTATGTCTTCATTCAAACGGTCTTCAAATCTTTTGCACATAATGGCTTCAGTGGATATACACTCTCGGGCATAACGGCTCAATCTGACAAACTTCCACTCATATTCCGTCACAGTCATACGGCCCTGTTTTAATTCTAGAAATTCTTTTCGTTTGTGATCGATGAATCTCTGACTAATATATTTCTTACGGAACTTAACATGGAAGAAGTCCCAAGTCACTTTTTCTTTCGAAACCACTGATACTAGTGTGTTTCACCAGTGATATGCAGTGTCCCGAAGTAAAGATATAGCACACTTTAGGCATTCATCTGGAGTACAGGATAGCTCATCAAGTACTCAAATAGTGTTATCAAGCCATATCTCAACTCGTTCCGCATCATCATCATCATTTGCTTTGAATTCTTCAGCCCTATATTTTCTAATTTTATCAACGGGAGGCCTACTAGATCGCATCGGATCTATCATCGGGGGTGCTAAAGGTACCGGAGTTGGATGATTCGGGGGTGGAGGTTGTTGTACAGTCGGGTTAGTCTAAATAAACTGGGTAAACCATACGTTCATCATCTGGTAGAAGCCTTGTTTACCCTCCCCCTCGTGGCTACCCGAAACTGGTCGAGAGTCTACTGGCACTGATCCGCGTGCACGGTCAGGCGCTACACTCTCTACATCATCCGCTACGGCTCTGTCGAGATCAGGATTCATTTACTATATAAAGCACAACTCGGAATGTCAGAAGTCACCACACTATCATATATACAATAAAGGCATGTATAGCTAGACTCTCACGCGCTACGGTAGTCCTAGAATCGACTAAACTGTAAGCTCTGATACCAATCAAATGTAACACCCCTAACCCGTATCCGTCGCCAGATTAGGGTTATGAGGCATTACCGAACTAGACTCAGTTCATCACAATCATTCATCACCATTTATAAAACAGGTTATAAATCTTTAACATTTCAATCTTATACGTATTCATGATTCATTTCTTTATTAAACCAAGTACGCATGTTTGATTCTCAATATTCAACAAATAGCTCATGCATAATCCATACTCTCATTACATGCTAATTAAGACTTACAAATACCAATACCAAAATATACATGTTTCATACTTCTAGAATCTGAACCATCTGGCCATCGAATCTACGACATTCAAACATTTTAAAAAATATTTCCATGCATCTATTATTCGCTATAAATATATATATCTATATACATCTAATTCATTAGTCGAATATCAGCATATAATTTCATAATTTATGCACACATGCATATCCAAACATATATATATACCCATAATACTCTATTAAAATCTATTCACATATGTGAAATTAGAACATAATAATAGTACAATCGAATATGGTCATAATGCTAATTCATAAGCGGTACATAATAATCTAAGTAGAGAAATCCACACGACATAATATGCATACCTATACATATATATATTACACATAAATGATTATTTCCATATAACCACATACACTTGCAATGTCTTTAAGCTTCGCTCATTTTACCATAGCCACATTTATCTTCCAAGCATACTATGTACGCATCTTATAACAAAGATTGAACAACCCATTATAACAAACATACAAATGATGCTTAACTAAAAGAAATAGCCTTATTCACAAAGGCTATACATATACAATTACAAAATCGAACGTCATTTATTCAAGCCATAATTCAACCTATACATGCCTTTGATTCGAAAAGTAAACTTAAGTACCAAAGAGAGTGATAGTGTGGTCGACTTTCTTGATGATCCCTTGAGCCCGTATCTGAATCAACGATCTATAAAACAGTAAGACAAACACATACAGAGTAAGCTCACTAGCTTAGTAAGTCTTAAATTAATGGTAATACAACATTCAAACACTTACACATTTTTAATTGTTACCATTGGCATTAAAAATAAACATTTCAATACACAAATTCATATAAGGCCGGCTACCACAGTTCATTAACCTAATTAATTTCACTTCTTTACCATAAATTTGTACCTTATCAAAATACAAGATATATGTATTACATTAATCACATTGCTTCAAATCATATTAATTCATATTCACATTTCTTAACACCTATATCACTATCAATTCATATTCACAAAACCAATTCACCTGTCATATCAAATAAACTAATTCACATTGCATTTAAAAAAAAAACATATTAATTTCAACATGGGACATACACATTCGGCTATCACATATTTCTTACTAAAATTAATCAAATAATTTGATTACACACATTCTTAATTATCTTTTTAAAGAACTTTAACTTAAGAACTTACCTCGACTGTCGATAGCCGTGTAGATCGACTATTCGAGAACCTTCGTCTTTCCCCAATCCAATTCCGTTTTTCTTTTCTCTTGATCTAAACACATTAAATTCAGCTCATTCGAGTACATTTCACTTCAATTTAGTCCCAAAACACATAAATATGCAAATTAACATTTTACCCCTAAGGTTTCACATTTTTTCCAATTGGTCCTATTTGCATAAAACACAAAATACCCAAAATTTTTCAATACCACTCAAGGGCCGAATATATATAGGGACTATACCAATCCATTTCTTTCATTTATTTTGCAAATAGGCCCCTCTAAAAATTTATTTTTACAAATTAGCCCTAATTACTCAATTTCACCAAAACTTCCAATACAAAATATACTAATCTTTAACATAGTTTTAATTTAAAAATATCAAACATCAAAAACCTGATGAGCACATCAATGTCTGAATATCAAACATGCTTAGATTCAAAAATTTCAACATGGGTAAGTTACATTTCGAAGCAACGATCTTAAAAACGTCAAAATTAACAAAAACCGAAGTCAAACTAACCTTTAAATCAAGCTTCCACCATGGCCGAATGTTCAAGCTTTTAACTTAAGCTTTTCTTTTCTTATTTCAGTAGCCAAATGAAGAAGACAAACTTTTATTTTTATGTTTTTAATTAACATATATTATGGTGTTTAATAATTTACCTATTTAACCTTATAATTAAATATATTTATAAACATAACATAATGGCAAATTGGACTTTAGCCGTCCACTAACTCTTAGAATGGGTTAAATACCCTTTTAACACCTCATGTTAAAAAGCCACACTCAATTTAGTGCATTTTACTTGGTTTGCAACTTTTACCTTTTATGCGATTAAGTCCTTTTTCTAAATTAAACACATAAACGATTAAATTTTCATACGAAACTTTCACACACGTAAATTCACATATAATAAACACAAAATATAATATTAAAATATTTCTCGAACTCAGATTCGTGGTCTCGAAACTACCGTTCTAATTAGGGTCAAATTCAGTCTGTTACATGAGCTAATTCCCTAGCCATTCCTCTATTATAAATACCATCCCTCATTTCAAATCATCCCTCTTTCATCTCTCAATTCACATTTCTCTCATCTTTTCTTCCCTCTCTTCCACGCATAAGCCATCCATTTCTCCACCTCCCTTAGATAGCATTTCCCTTGAGGAAAACCACTCTTGGCCAGTTATTTTAGGGAGCATTTTACGAAGGCGCAATCACAAGAATTGAAAAAAGCCATCACGATCAGTCTTCAGAGAATCACCGAAATCATCAAGGGTTTCTTCTTTCTTATTCTTTAATTTTGTTCTTAGTTATTCAACATGTTTGCAAATTGTTGTGATGTTTTTCCAATGACAATGATGACTTAATTTTGTTTAGCCAGAATAATTGCAATGATTGGATAAAATTCATTTATTTCATGTTTATATTTTTTTTAAGCCTCAGTTGTTCATGCTTCCAATTAAAACTGTAACACCCCTAACTCGTCTCCGTCGCTATATTAGGGTTACGGAGCATTACCAGGCATATCATAACAAATAATAACATTAAACCATTCAAATATCAAATTAAATAACATATTATCAATTTCAAATGTCATTGGTCAGGCTTACAAGGCCTTAATGATAATTCAGGAATAATCAGGGACTAGTTTGAAACAAAAAAGAAATTTCTAGAAAAAATCTAAAAAAGTTGAAAATAGGGGTCACGACCGTGTGACAAAACCCAAGCCATGTGGCTCAGGGACATGGTTGTGTGGCCAAATCGTGTAACTCATTGTACTCGGTGTAATCAGGGTTACACGACTGTGTAACTCACTAATGCTGTGTGAAAAATCTTGCATAGAAAATCAAGGTGACACACGCCCGTGTGCCAAACTACGTGGACCTAAAAAACCTTCAAAATAAAGCTATTCCAAACCATATTCTTGCACAACAAGACACACCTTTTCAACCTATTTCCACATGCATATAAACACTTGTAAGGACACCTAAAACATGCCAAATTCAATCATCCTAAGCCTAACCAATAAGCCTTCATTTTGCACCACAACTCATATATCAAAACAATCAAAACCAATCCTATACTTTCATGTCACAGGCCTATACCAAATAGTTTGCACTTAAGCTCAAAAACCATACATTAACTCATGTCAAAACTTACCATTAATCTTCTTATTCAACCACATTCATTTGTACCATATTTCATGTAACACCCTAACTCGTATCTGCCGCCGGTGTAACGCCTCGAATTTAGGTCTAGAAGGAATGGGCCTTGAGTGTGGAATCAGCTAGGAGACTACATATAAAAGTTTATGTGTGCAAAAATGTAACATCCTTAAATCGGGGTCTCTGCATTTTTGCATATGTTTGCATGTGAAGGTATGTGTGCTGTGTTTGTTCGATATGTTTTAGGGTCTAGGCATGACCCTGGGTTAGGCCTGGGTTAGGGCTTAAAATTCTGTTTTGGGTATTTAAGAAGAAGGAGCTAAGAGAGTTAGGAGTTAAAAGAAATTATTGGGAGTTTTAGACACAAGAATACCAGTGGAAAAGTGGCAAGGAGGCGCCACTAAGGTGTATAAGGGATGACGCCACAAGTAGGGTGGGAGTGCCTATGTTCGAGCAGCAGGAATTGCACTCCTTGCTATTTCTTTTTGACGCCACAAGCTAGAGGAGAAGTGCTCAGGTGGGACTCTCTTGAATGGATGGAGAGGAGAAATTTGTGGAATTTGACTTGTTCAAACAAATTTGAACTGATGGAGGGGAGAAAATTTAGGAGTTTGAATTATTTCAAACTCATTTGGGAAGAGTTGGCCAAATGGTGGACTGTGGGCAAGGGGGCTATCGATTTTGGAGAGCTTTTGGTGTGGCCGAATGTTAATAGGGGTTTAAGGGGGTGTTTCGGCTAGCTTAGAGGGTTCTTCTCCTTTGCATCTTGTGCTTAGAATCGAAACACCAAAATGCATCTTCTTTTCTTTCTTTTTCTTTTTTGGCAACTCTTGTATTGGCTGAATCACTTGTGCACTATTTATGAATAGCCGAAACTTCAATAGCCCTTCTCCTCTTCTCTTTCGGTTCACCTTTGTTAGCCCTCTCTTTGCCAAAATCATTTTGTGCATTTTTCCTTCTTTTTCTATTTTGTTCAAAGCTGAAACCAACACCCATTTCTTCAGTCGACTCCTTTCTTTCTTCTTCCAATCTTCTTTGTGTCGAAAGTTCTTCCATTCTCCCTTTTGCCGAATCCCTTCTCTTTCACTTCATTTTATCTCTTCATCTCCAACATCTACAAAAAGGCCGAACTTTGATCTAGTTCTCTTCTTGGCCGAATGCTTTGTTCATAAATCCCTCTCTCTTGCGTTTTCTCTCTTCACCATTCTAAGTGCCGAAACCCATCTCTATCTTGGTTCTTAAAGCCGAATCTAATCCTTCCTTTTGGGGTTGTGGCCGAATCTCTTGGTAAGTAATATCTTTTCTTTTCTTGATCGATTTGTGTAGGGACCGAAACTCACTTCTTTTCCATCCTTTTTTCCATTTTAGATCTAAGTATTAAAAACTCTGTTCTTGTTCTTTGAAGGAAGCCGAAACCTTTAACATCATTCAGGGGTGCCGAACATTGGTGTTTGATTAGCCGAATCTATCATTAAGGTAAGGGTGCGACAACTCTTTTCCTCTTCCGTGATTTATGCCATGGCTGAATGCCCTATGATTCGTAATGATGTGTCAAGACCGATTGTAGAGAGAAGTGCAGCCTAATGTAGTGGATCTTCGGGTTTCGATTTTGATCTAGGTAAGGGTTCCATGTTTAGATTTATTCCTTATTTGTTCAAAAGCCGAAGGCTAATCGTTTGTGGGTATCAGTGTTGGCCGATTGAAGGTGCAGTGAGGGCATACGTTTCGGGATCTCGTAGTATCGCGTAGTTTCGAGATTTTGCATTAGATCTACATATGGTCAGGTGTGTAAACGCTTACACACTTTATTAGTAAAATAATGCTTATTATGTTACTATTATAACCATTGGTATTAGAGACTTTGCCTTGTGAGCATGAGCTTGGAAACCGGGTAAGTCCCCTGTTATGTGGTTACTGGTATACATCATCATGATCTATTAAATGCTATGTTATAAGTTAATTGCATGATCATTCGATATTATGACACGTACGTTATGAACATGATGATGGGTTTGATGAGAGGAGGGGGATGATTCATTTTGGACTGTCACCAGTGGTTTTGACCACAAGATGGGTTGGCCCCATCATTTGATTTGTGACTACGGTCACCAGTGGTTTTGACCACACTATTATTATTATTTGTGACTAAGTCCCGTGGTTTTGACCACCAGTGGGTTTTGACCACATTATTGATATTTGTGACTACGGTCACCAGTGGTTTTGACCACATATGGATTTTGTGACTCGTTCCAGTGGTTTGGTACCATAGTGGGTTGGCCCCACATGATATATTACGGGATTGTCATCAGTGGTTTTGACCACATGATGGGTTGGCCCCATCACTTGATTTGTGACTACCGTCACCAGTGGTTTTGACCACACCGATATATGACTTTGTGACTTCGGTCACCAGTGGTTTTGACCACCAGTGGTTTTGACCACACAGGGTAGAAAAAGGAGATCAGATGGTTAGGTTGGGTTGCATGATTTGCATGTTTTACTAATGATCTGTGTAAGTGCTCTAACTATCGGGTTGGGGATTTATACACTGAGTCTCAGTGACTCACCCCATCCCTTATATTTTGCAGATGAGGCATAGATCGCGGATATAGAGCCGAGGAGGACTCGAGGTGGCCATGCATCTTAGTTTGGTTTTGGACTTTAAACTGCTATTTCGATTTTATTAATCTTTTTTTAATTTGATTTTGGGTTTGTAATAAGGCTGCTAGTATTATTTTGGGTTTTTAATTACTTGTTTTTATTTTGATTATTTTATACATATAATGGATTTATGGACTTGTTAAATTATCCGGTAAAAAGCAATATTTTCAAAACTATAACTCTTTCGGGTTTTTAAAACGTTACTATCGGGTAACACAACTTATAAAATGATAACAAAGGTAACCTGAATGTTTCAAACTTAAATTTCAAACGACATCAAACGTAAAAGGTTTTATACTTGATAATACTCATCACATCCCGTTTTTAACAAGTATCGTATGTTTTCTAAAAATTGTAACAACAAGTAGATTTTCAAACATGGGTTTTAAGGTAACCATTACACGATTTCAAAACCATCTTGACAAGCATTTCTAAACTTTTAAAACTATAAAAGGGTTTTCTAAGAAAATTATCCGACAATCTTGTGTCTTCAAATTATTTTCACTCCGTAGCATACTAGATCCGGTCGTGGTGTGTTGACCGGGTTTGGGGTGTTACAATTATGGTATCAGAGCCAGTTTCAATAGCTCAACTGTGGGCCCGAGGCCCAAAAATGTTTTAAAGTGGGTTAAGAAAGGCTTTTATGGGAAAAAGAATAGTGGTAAAAGCATGGCACCGAGTCTTCGGCACCAATCTACCCAAGTAAGTACCCCAAACTATTGCTTGTTTGATGATATGGTTATGTTGATAATAGCATTGCTGAATAGTATTAGGAACTACTCTAGAGACCTAAACTATAGGTTGGATGTACTCGCGAAATAATCATTTTCTAAAACTTTTCATAAAACTGTACTTTAATAGACAGTGGAATCAAAGTTTAACGCATAAAACTTTTAGTCAGCTTGAATATATCGGTAGTCATGAGTGCACGTGGATATAGGCGTAACACTCGTTGATGAGGTAGGGGTAGGATGACGGTCTCGGAACCAGTAGGGTCCAGACATGGGTCGGAAAATAAGGTACCACTGCCGCCAGCTGTGGGCGCGGAATATCAGGATCAGACGGGTGGTAATGACGCGATATCGCAGGCTGTGCTGCGGGTATTAGAGAGGGTTGCGAGTGCAGGAGTTTGAACGGGAGCCTGGAAATCTGTGACCGAGCGACTCAAGGCTAATGGTGCAGAGGTATTTAGAGGTGTATCTGGTGTGGCACCTAGTACGGCGGAGTATTGGTTAGAGGCGACCGAACGTATCATGGATAACCTAGATTTTTCAGCTAAGGAAAAGTTGAAGGGCATAGTATCTCTGCTCTGGGATGAGTCATATCAGTGGTGGCTCACGGTTAGGGACGGAGCGATGGTGGATGACCTCACTTGGGAATTCTTTAGAGCAGCCTATCAGAGAAAATACATAGGGGCTAGTTATGTTGATGCGCAGCGCAGAGCTTTCTTGAACTTGGTTCAGGGTAATAAGACTGTAGCGGAATTTGAGGCAGAATTCCTTCGGTTGAGTAGGTATGCTCGGGGTATTGTGGGTACCGAGCATGAGCGCTGTGTCAGATTTGAGGATGGGCTGAGAGATGTGCTGCGGATGATAATTGCCCCACAGCAAGAATGAGAGTTTGCCGTTTTAGTGGAGAAAGCTAAGGTTGTTGAAGGGGTGAGACAGTCTGTAATGCGGAATCAGGATAGGGGTTGGAATAAAAGGAGTTCTGGATCATCTGGGTTTTCTGGGAACCAGCAGAAAAGGGTTAGATATAGTGGGCCGAATCAAGCTGCTAGGCCTGCTGCTGCTAATACTCAGTGGTCGCCTCGGCTCGGTGTGGAAAGTCTCATACGGGAGAATATTGGACTGGTAACAGGGGATGCTTTAAGTGTGGCTCGATGGGGCATCGAGTTAGAGATTGTCCATAGAGATCAGCTAGGCTGCAGTCTAAGGAACAGAACCGTACACAGTTTAGGAGGGATAATCAGCAGCCACAGAGGGGCCGTGGTTCAGGCATGGGAGGTAATGGCTCTGGTAGAGGCCGTGGAGCACCGGGCAGAGGTGCAGGTGGTATAGAGGCGAGACAGCCCGGGTTGGTCAACGCTGCGAGGCGTCAAGAGGAGGGCGACCCACCGGACGTCATAACCGGTACGTTCTTAATTTTTGGAGTACCTTATGATACTTTAATTGATGTTGGTTCGACGCACTCGTATGTTGCTAGTAGCATAGTGGAAACCATGAACTTAGATTCTGAGATTACTTCTAGGAAGATGACAGTGATAAGCCCTCTAGGTCACTCTGTAGAAGTAAGTAAACTATATAGAGATGTACCCCTAGAACTTCAAGGGGTCGTGTTTCTAGTTGACTTGATGAAACTGCCATTTAGGGAGTTCGATCTGATTCTCGGGATGGATTGGCTAGTTAAGTATTAAGCTAGTTTGGATTACGCAGCTAAGCGCATGGTGTTGAAGACCATGAAAGGTGAAGAGGTGGTGATGATAGGTAATAGGAGAGGTTACTTATCTAATGTGGTTTCTGCGCTGAAGGTTAAGAAAATGGTTAGAAAGGGTTGTGAATCATTGTTGGTGCATGTTTGTGCTTTGGAAGCTAAGGATGTAGCTGTGAAGAATGTCCGAACCGTAGGGGAATTTGCTGATGTTTTTCCAGAGGAACTCCCGGGTATACCTCCTGACCGCGAGGTTGAGTTCGGTATAGACTTGTTACTCGGAATCGCGCCAGTATCTATTGCTCCTTATAGGATGGCGCCGAAAAAATTGGTGGAGTTAAAGGCTCTGATTCAGGAATTGTTGGACCGAGGTTTCATCCGGCTGAGTGTATCACCTTAGGGAGCTCCAGTACTTTTTGTTAAGAAGAAGGATGGTACGATGCGGATGTGTATAGACTACCGCCAGTTGAATAAGTTGACAATAAAGAACAAGTATCCGTTGCCCAGGATTGACGACTTGTTTGATCAACTTAAGGGTGCATCGGTTTTCTCTAAGATCGACCTTAGGTCGGGGTATCATCAGCACAAAGTGAAGGAGGCTGATATTCATAAGACGGCATTTCGTACTCGGTATGGGCAATACGAGTTTCTGGTAATGCCTTTTGGTTTGACCAACGCACCGGCAGCATTCATGGACATGATGAATTGGGTGTTTCAGCCGTATTTGGATCGGTTCATCATAGTGTTTATAGACGACATTTTGGTGTACTCGAAATCCAAGGAGGAACATGACGCGCATCTTCTAGTGGTTCTGCAGGTTCTAAGGGAGAAGCAGTTGTACGCCAAGTTTAGTAAGTGCGAGTTCTGGCTTAAGGAGGTAACTTTCTTGGGTCATGTGGTATCAGCTGAAGGGATTAGGGTGGATCCTCGTAAGATTGAGGCAGTATTGGATTGGAAACCACCCAAGTCGGTTGCAGAGATTCGAAGTTTTTTGGGTTTGGCAGGATACTACAGAAGGTTTGTAGAAGGGTTTTCTTTGATTGCAGCACCGTTGACTAAGCTATTGAGAAAAGGGGTTCCGTTTGTGTGGACTGAGAAACAACAAGAGATTTTTGACAAGTTGAAAAAGATTCTAACTAAGGCTCTAGTCTTGATTCAGCCTGAGGCAGGAAAGGAATTCACGGTCTATTGTGATGCATCACATACTGGCTTAGGGTGTTTGCTGATGCAAAAGGGAAAGGTGGTCGCTTATGCGTCTCGGTAGTTGAGGCCTCATGAAGGTAACTATCCGACACATGACTTAGAGTTAGCTGCAGTGGTTTTCGCCTTAAAGATTTGGAGGCATTACTTGTTTGGGGAAAAGTCGATAGTGTATACGGATCATAAGAGTCTGAAGTATCTCTTGACTCAGAAGGATTTAAATTTTAGGCAGCGATGGTGGATCAAATTGTTGAAAGATTACGACTATTCGATTGAGTACCATCCGGGTAAGGCTAATGTAGTAGCTGATGCGTTGAGCCGTAAGGTGGTAGCGGACTTGCGAATGATGTTTGCTCACCTTAGTCTTTATGATGATGGGAGTCTTTTCGCGAAATTGCAAGTAAAGCCGTCTTGGATTGATCAGGCTAAGGAGAAACAGCTGACAGATGAGGTTTTGAGTGCTCGGAGGTTACAAGTGCAGAATGGTGAATCCGAAGGTTACAACTTGGATAGTGATGGAGTATTGTGTTTTCAAGGGAAGGTATGTATGCCTAAGGATGTCGAGTTGAGATAGCGGATTCTTCAGGAAGCTCATAGCAGCCCATACACTATGCATCCTGGAGGCAGTAAGATGTATCGTGATTTGAGGGAGCAGCTCTGGTGGCCGGGTCTTAAGCGGGAAGTGATGGAGTTTGTGGGCAAGTGTTTGACATGCCAGCAAGTTAAAGCTGAGCATCAGTTGCCGTCAGGGCTATTGCAGCCAGTAAAGATCCCAAAGTGGAAGTGGGAAAGGATTACGATGGATTTCGTTAGTGGGCTTCCCCTTACGCCTAGCAAGAAGGACTTAGTTTGGGTGGTAGTGGACCGGTTGACTAAGTCAGCTCATTTCATACCGGTAAGAGTGGATTATTCACTTCAGAGGTTAGCCAAGTTATATGTGGCAGAGATAGTAAGGTTGCATGGAGTGCCACTGTCAATTATCTCAGATAGGGATCCCAGGTTTACGTCGAGGTTCTGGAAGGCTTTGCATCAGGTATTGGGTACGAGGTTGGATTTCAGCACAGCTTTTCATCTGCAGTCTGACGGACAGTCTGAGAGGGTAATCTTGATTCTTGAGGACATTTTAAGGGGCTGTGTTCTGGATTTCAGTAGTGGTTGGGAGGAGTATCTTCCATTGGCAGAGTTCGCTTATAACAATAGTTATCAAGTGAGTATTCAGATGGCACCGTATGAGGCACTCTATGGGCGGAAATGTCGTACTCCTACGTGTTGGACAGAACTGGGTGAATGATAGATGTTGGGTCCGGAGTTGGTGGCCGAAACAGAGGATAAGGTTAAGGTAATTCGGGCTCGTCTTAAGGAAGCGTCAGACAGGTAGAAGTCTTACGCCGATCTTAAGCGCAGGGACATTGAGTATGCAATGGGTGATGAGGTCTTTCTGAAGGTATCGCCCTGGAAGAAAGTGTTGAGATTTGGTTGAAAGGGCAAGCTAAGCCCTAGGTTCATTAAGCCGTATACAGTATTGAAGCGAGTGGGACCGGTAGCTTACCAGCTTGAGTTGCCAGTAGAGTTGAGTCAGATTCATGATGTCTTCAATGTTTCAATGCTTAGGCGATATCGATCAGATAGGTCGCATGTTATACCAGTTGAGGAGATAGAGGTGGGTCCTGACTTGTCTTTTGAGGAGGAGCCGATACAGATTTTGGATCGGGATGTCAAAGTTTTGCTTAGGAAGTCAGTACCCTTGGTGAAAGTATTATGGCGGAACCATGGTACGGAGGAGGCCATATGGGAACCAGAGAATGTGATGCGGCAGCAATACCCTCAACTCTTTTGACCAGGTAATTTTGAGGCCGAAATTATTTTTAAGGGGGTGGAACTGTAACATCCTTAAATCGGGGTCTCTGTATTTTTGCATGTGTTTGCATGTGAAGGTATGTGTGCTGTGTTCGTTCGATATGTTTTAGGGTCTAGGCATGACCCTGGGTTAGGGCTTAAAATTCTGTTTTGGGTATTTAAAAAGAAGGAGCTAAGAGAGTTAGGGGTTAAAAGAAATTATTGGGAGTTTTAGACACAAGAATACCAGTGGAAAAGTGGTAAGGAGGCGCCACTAAGGTGTATAAGGGATGACGCCACAAGCAGGGTGGGAATGCCTGTGTTCGAGCAGCCGAAATTGCACTCCCTGCTATTTCTATTTGACGCCATAAGCTAGAGGAGGAGTGCTCAGGTGGGACTCTCTTGAATGGATGGAGAGGAGAAATTTGTGGAATTTGACTTGTTCAAACAAATTTGAACTGATGGAGGGGAGAAAATTTAGGAGTTTCAATTATTTCAAACTCACTTGGGAAGAGTTGGCTGAATGGTGGACTGTGGGCAAGGGGGCTATCGGTTTTGGGGAGCTTTTTGTGTGTCCGAATGTCAATAGGGGTTTAAGGGGGTGTTTCGGCTAGCTTAGAGGGTCCTTCTCCTTTGCATTTTGTGCTTAGAACCGAAACACCAAAGTGTATCTTCTTTTCTTTCTTTTTCTTTTTTGGCAACTCTTGTATTGGCCGAATCACTTCTGCACTATTTGTGAATAGCTGAAACTTCAATAGCCCTTCTCCTCTTCTCTTTCGGTTCACCTTTGTTAGCCCTCTCTTTGCCGAAATCACCTTGTGCATTTTTCCTTCTTTTTCTATTTTGTTCAAAGCCGAAACCAACACCCCTTTCTTCAGTCGACTCCTTTCTTTCTTCTTCCAATCTTCTTTGTGCCGAAAGTTCTTCCATTTTCCCTTTTGCCGAATCCCTTCTCTTTCACTTCATTTTATCTCTTTATCTCCAACATCTACAAAAAGGCCGAACTTTGATCTAGTTCTCTTCTTGGCCGAATGCTTTGTTCATAAATCCCTCTCCCTTGCATTTTCTCTCTTCACCATTCTAAGTGCCGAAACCCATCTCCATCTTGGTTCTCAAAGCTGAATCTAATCCTTCCTTTTGGGGTTGTGGCCGAATCTCCTGGTAAGTAATATCTTTTCTTTTCTTGATTGATTTGTGTAGGGACCAAAACTCACTTCTTTTCCATCCCTTTTTCCATTTTAGATATAAGTATTAAAAACTCTTTTCTTGTTCTTTGAAGGGAGCCAAAACCTTTAACATCATTCAGGGGTGCCGAACATTGGTGTTTGATTAGCCAAATCTATCATTAAGGTAAGGGTGCGACAACTCCTTTCCTCTTTCGGGATTTATGCCATGGCCGAATGGCCCTATCATTCGTAATGATGTGTCAAGGCCGATTGTAGGGAGAAGTGTAGCCTAACCCAGTAGATCTTCGGGTTTCGATTTCCGATCTATGTAAGGGTTCAACGTTTAGATTTATTCCTTATTTGTTCAAAAGCTGAAGGCTAATCATTTGTAGGTATCAGTGTTCGCAGATTGAAGGTGCAGTGAGGGCATACATTTCGGGATCTCATAGTATCGCGTAGTTTTGAGATTTTGCATTAGATCTACATATAGTCAGGTGTGTAAACGCATACACACTTTATTAGTAAAATAATGCTTATTATGTTACTGTTATAACCATTGGTATTAGAGACTTTGCCTTGTGGGCATGAGCTTGGAAACCGGTTAAGTCCCCTGTTATGTGATTACTGGTATACATCATCATGATCTGTTAAATGTGATGTTATAAGTTAATTGCATGATCATTCGATATTATGACACGTATGTTATGAACATGATGATGGGTTTGATGAGAGGAGGGGGATGATTCATTTTGGACTGTCACCAGTGGTTTTGACCACAAGATGGGTTGGCCCCATCATTTGATTTGTGACTATGGTCACCAGTGGTTTTGACCACACTATTATTATTATTTGTGACTAAGTCCCAGTGGTTTTGACCACCAGTGGTTTTGACCACACTATTGATATTTGTGACTACGGTCACCAGTGGTTTTGACCACATATGGATATTGTGACTCGTTCCAGTGGTTTGGTACCATAGTGGGTTGGCACCACATGATATATTACGGGATTATCATCAGTGGTTTTGACCACACGATGGGTTGGCCCCATCACTTGATTTGTGACTACCGTCACCAGTGGTTTTGACCACACGGGGTAGAAAAAAGAGATCGGATGGTTAGGTTGGGTTGCATGATTTGCATGTTTTACTGATGATCTGTGTAAGTGCTTGAACTATCGGGTTGGGGATTTATACACTGAGTCTCGGTGACTCACCCATTCCCTTATATTTTGTAGATGAGGCATAGATCGCGGATATGGAGTCAAGGAGGACTCGAGGTGGCCATGCATCTTAGTTTGGTTTTGGACTTTAAACTGCTATTTTGATTTTATTAATCTTCTTTTAATTTGGTTTTGGGTTTGTAATAAGGCTGCTAGTATTAATTTGGGTTTTTAATTACTTGTTTTTATTTTGATTATTTTATACATATAATGGATTTATGGACTTGTTAAATTAACCGGTAAAAAGCAATGTTTTCAAAACTATAACTTTTTTGGGTTTTTAAAACGTTACTATCGGGTAACACAACTTATAAAATGATAACAAAGGTAACCTGAATGTTTCAAACTTAAATTTCAAATGACTTCAAACGTAAAAGGTTTTATACTTGATAATACTCATCACATCCCATTTTTAACAAGTATCGTATGTTTTCTAAAAATTGTAACAACAAGTAGATTTTCAAACATGGGTTTTAAGGTAACCATTACACGATTTCAAAACCATCTTAACAAGCATTTCTAAACTTTTAAAACTATAAAAGGGTTTTCTAAAAAAATTATCTGACAATCTTGTGTCTTCAAATTATTTTCACTCCGTAGCATGCCAGATCCGGTCGTGGTGTGTTGACCGGGTTTGGGGTGTTACAAAGAAAATGACACAAATTTCTTGTTTTCTTTTATGGTTAAGTGATTTAGGAGTGTTTGGGAGTGTCTGGGAAGTCTTGGGTTCAAACTTGGGCTTTAGCAAAAATTTTTATTTTTGCTCTTAAGTGAACTTTGGCCTTAGCTTGAAGGCTTTATAAATATTTTTGGTGAAATCATGACACAAGGAGTTTGCTGGTAAAGGTGGAAAGTGGCATGTGGAGTGTACTAGTGGTCTGAGGTTCGAATCCCTGCTTATGCAAATGGAGATTATTTTTACTGTTGGCCATTGAAGGAGGTTGTGTTTGACCGAAACACCAGAAATTTGAACAGTTTTGAATGGGGTTGTTGTTAGCTGAATTTTGGGAGTGAAAAGGGGGATTTTTGGTTGTTGAGGTTTGTGAACAGGAGTGATTTTAGGAGGAAAGAGGAGAATTCAAATTTGGTGGGAGTAGTGGTGCCGAAATGAGATTCTTCTCAACCATTCGGTTGCCTTTGGAACCTCTAGCCATTCGGTCATGTTTTTCCCACTTTTCCGAATTCTTTGAGGTCTTTTGCTGAATTTGTTTTTTTTTTTTGCTCCTCTCTCGAATTATTCTCTTCTTCTCCACTTTTCTTCTTCTAGCATCTGTTTTCTTGCTTTTTGGGTTTTGGTAGGCCGAATAGGCTATAAACCCTTTCGGGTATCATTTTCCCTTTTGTTTGTTTTCTACTTAGCCGAATACATCTCTTCCCTCCTTCACCATTCTTCCATTCGATATTCTTTCCATAAACTCCCTCTATCAGATTTTTGTTAGTTTTCTTCCTCTATCGGTTTTGAACTAACATTATTTGCTCTTGTGAAGTGGCTGAATACCTCTAACTCTTCTTCTCACTTTCTTTTCCTTCTTCTCTCTTTTCTCTTCCTAGGCCGAATACATTTCTTTTGCCCTCCTATTGCACCGTGATTTTGTGGAGCCTATTTTGCTACTCCTTTCTCAACTCTATTGTGCTGTGGTGAGTTCACACGATTCTCTTGTTTATTTCTTGATTGTTTCTTCATGGTTTAAACCGAGTATTTCGGTCTTTTGTGACTGATTCTTTGTCCCTTCTTTCATGAATATGTTCTTTGAGTTTCGAAACTTGCAAAGAGTGAAGGGGTTCCTCAGGAGTGCAGAGGCACTCAAGATTCTTCTTCCGTCTTTCAATTGAATATTTGGAGGAGGTAAGTTGGCTTGTTGGCCGATTGTGCTAGTTTTCAGTATCGGGGTCTTAAGCCTTATTCTTGTAAACAATCCAGTCTTATAGGTTTCACTGCTTAAGCATATAATAGGCGAGGTCGTGAGATCAATTTTTAATCGGCGATCTAAGGACATTAGGCCACTTTCGTTCGTTCAAGGCCTTGACGTGGTGAACTGTTCACTCGATTTCACAATCAGGTGTGTAATCACACTATCTCCGCTGTGAATCAGCAAAAACTGAAAAGCCGAAACTTTGACATTTGAGGCCTCACGAGCGTGTGATCGCTCGTGTGGTAAAACTGAGCCCACATTCGGGGGCGATAGACTCAAGAGGCCACTACGAGTGTTCTCGTGCATTTGGGCCGTTATGGGCCTGGTTGGGCCGTTTGGGCCCAATGGGCTCATGGGCCCCATACGGATAAAACTTACAAAAAGTGGCAGAAACTGGATTAGGCTATGTAGTTCGTGTAACCGTGATTGAATTTGGGTCAAATAGGCCACATGAGCGTGTGGGCCCATTTGGGCCGAATATTGGGTTTTGAGCCCATTTACACTATTTTGACCAAATGGATAATCTGTGTCACTCGAGGCGACTATAGGCCTTCAAAAAGGTCGTTAATTGTATCGAGACCCCATGGTAGGTAAAATGACTGAAATACCCCTAAAGAGTGAAATGACCGTCATACCCCCGTAGGGTAAAATGATCGTAATACCCTTGTAGGGTAAAATGACCGTAATCCCCCTATAGGGTAAAATAACCATAATACCCTTGTAAGGTAAAATGACTGTAATACCCCTATAGGGTAAAATCACCGTAATACTCCTGTAGGGTAAAATAACTGTGATGCCCTTGTAGGTAAGTGATTGATTTGTCTATGATGTAAATGACTGTTTTGTCTGTGATTTAGATGAATGATTTGTCTGTGGTTTGACTGATTCTGAGCATGGCATTCTACATATGAGACATACCGCATGGGGTTGGGATACTGTTATGGAGGAAGTACTGTACTAGTGGCTTTACCACAATCACTGTTACTGGTGGCTTTGCCACATATACTGTTACTGGCAACTTTGCTGCGATACTACTGATGGCTTTGTGCTGATCATATTACCATTATTGATGGCTGTGTGCCGATCATATCATTGCTACCGATGGCTTTGTGTCGGTCATAGTACCGTTACTGATGCTTGTGTGTAGATCATATTACTACTACCGATGTCTTTGTGCCAATCATATTACTGTACTCAAGGAGTTATAGCTATCATGTTTACGGCTCTTAGCCATTCAGATTACTGGTAGCTTTGCTGCGATACTGATTAGTGCCGTAACCGGTGCTGATATTGGTGTGTTGGCTGGGTGGTCGATTTTATTCCCACATGGTGTGTTGGTTGGTACGGGTGGTGTGTTGGCTGGAGTGGGTGGGTTGCATGATTGTATTGTTGCATTTTTGTTATTGATACTATCATTGCATTGGGCTTAGGCCCACATGTATTCTGTTTCTGATTTTGATACTGTAATGGGCTAAGGCCCACACTACACTGTTATTGTTTTAGGTTAAAGCCCACATTGTTCTCATTCTTGAAAAGGGCTCGTGCCCGCATCATATCGCACATATTACGTGATCAATGATAGGGATTACACACTGAGTTTTCATAAACTCACCTTTTCTTTTAAATGTACAGGTAATCCCTAGCCTTAGATGATTTGGAGCCACGAGGGACTCGAAGGTGGCCACACGTTCGCCGATGGTTGTTTTAGACTCATTTATTTAAATTTTATATTGGACTAATGATTTTGTAATAAGGCCTTCGGTGGATTTAATTTCTTATTTTGAACTGCCAACCTGATACAAACAAGTTTTCAAAAATAATAATTGTTTTAAAGACAAACATGCATTTTCAAACTGCAAGATGTTTTTACTTAGAGTAGCTTTCGCGAATTTTAACTAACTAAGAAACAATGGTAACAAACATGGCAATCATTTTAATAAGCGATTTTTCAAACTTAATAACTTAATTTTTCACAAGCAATAAAAACTAAATGGGTTTTTACTTAAAAATGGTTTTCTATCAACCAGCCTTGATTTTGAAAGACACTTCGATGTGACATGTCAGATTCGGTCGAAATGTCTAGGCTAGGTTTGGGGTGTTACAGCCGGAATGGGGTTACGAGCCATTACCGAACTAAACACAACTTTCATTCATTCACATAATCACTTATATCATATTCGAAATTATATAAATATACAAAGTGATTAGCTAATTTACTTATCAAGCATGCATTATTAATCACATTGAATACACAGACCATACCAAAATTTTCAAATTATCTTACACAACATAAAATGCATTATTATGCACGGCCTTAGTTAGCTACAACATGGTCAAGCATACTTATAATTCCATTTAAGTAATTATGCGTGTAGCTACTAAAGCACATATAATTTCAGTATGTATTATTTCATTCATACATAAAGTGTATGCCATTATGCCTATTCATTTACTAAATAACCAACCTAACATTTCCTTAACACAACATGTGCGCAAGTTATAAACCAAACAACCCATTATTCACCATTCATTGACTAAACATATATGCAACTTTAGTAACAATTTCATAAGGCCGAACACGCTTTAATGCTATTTATTTAATATACACTTTAGCTTATCCATATAAACCATTATAAAAACACAAATACAAACTATAATATACTTCAATTACATGCTAATTATTATGTAAAAAATTTACATATACTTACTAATTTATTTCATGACAAATCGGCAACCAAAAGTAACCACATAAATACTACAAGTTTTAGCCATCAAATCACAAGCCAAAATATGCCATTTCATATTCAAATCATATCAATTTCGCACGTCATGTAGTACACCAAATTATTTTTCAATACATACTCATTGTTTCAACTCATATCAATTCACATAATAAAATCATACATATCACTTCACATTTTTCAAACCTATATCCATTCATCAATTTATAGCATAAAACACACTTCCAAAACAGGTCTAGATCATGACCGATATACACATGTTCTTCCACACCTTATAGCTGAACATACATATGCAAATTACTAGTTACTACCGATACAAGCTTAAACCATGACTAAATTCAGACAATCATTAGTAAAGCATACGAAACAAATCACACATAAATATACCATGACCGAAATTATATCACCATTTTAAATAACAAGCTTACCTTATTTTCATTAACATTAAACTTGGCACGTACCTGAACCTTTCATATTCAATTATATCTCGTTAATGCTCGTTGAACCATTCAGAATTAAAAAGGATACTCGGATAGTCGAAAAGATCATACAATGCCAACGTCTCAAACGTGGTCTTACATGTAATCACATATCGATGCCACTGTCCCAGACATGACAATTCACATACAATGAGTCCCTTAATGAGGTTTACGAGACCTAAATCACATGTTAGAAAGGGGTCGGGACTAAACGGAACACATAAGAAAATTCACAAAATTTAAACATTTTTCCAAGTTACAGAGGTCACATGCCCGTGTGGGTAGGCCGTGTGCCTCACACAGCCTCAGACACGCCCGTGCGTCCAAGCCATGGCCAAACAGGGCATACATACTGACTTGTTCACATGGCCTGAGACATGCCCATGTGCCTCACCCGTGGTTGCTACTGACTTGCACCACACGGCCAGTCACACGTCCGTGTGTCTTGCCCGTGGTCGAGTCTGACTTGCATCAAATTGCAACGGTCGAGCCACACGCCCGTGTGCTTGACCGTGTGGGCAATTATAGGCCATTTTCAAGGCCAAATTTTTCTCCCACACATTGAATCACCTACAAGCCTCAAATTAATACCATTTCATACCTAAAAATGCAATCAAACATACCAATACAAACTCCAATTAATTCTCTACTATGACATCTATTCTTATTTTCAATTCCTAATCAAATAATTCCATTCCAAAACACCATATTCATAACTCAAATTCCATAATTAAACATTATCTAATCATACCACAATTCACACTTAAAATGCCATTCTCTTCAACCAATTTAAGCATGAAATATACCATATTTATCACTCACATATTTCCACACATACATACTAACATTATTCAACCTTTAAGCCATATCACATGGCAAAGAATACATATTACAAAACATGCCAAATAAACTAGCCTATACATGCCATATACCACTTTTATACACATCTTTTCAAAAGTATTGAAATAGATAGCCGATATGTGATAGAGAATGCTGATGATCCCTAGATCCGAGCTAGCTTTACTGACACTATAAAATAGAGAAACACATCACAAAGTAAGCTTTAAAGCTTAGTAAGTTCGTAATATAATACAGTTAATTCATTGAATCAAACCAATCTACAATTTAAACCATCACATAGATAATTTAACAAAATACACAAGCTTAACTATATCCAATACTCACATAACCATCCATTCATCTACTTTCAAATTTACCAACCACATAGGTTTCATACATACCTTTTCTAACACCTAGTTTACAAACAACCTTGCCATTCAATGCTCGATATCACATTTTGATCAATCTCCTTTATCTCTTTGATTCAATCGCACACTTAGTGCCCAATTCGTAGCTGAAGCTTAAATTATATCGCACACTTAGTGCCTCAATATAAAACTGAACTCAATTCGGTATCGTACACACAGTGCCAATCAGTAAAGCTGAAGCTTCCATTACTTCGCAAACACAGTGCTATTCAACTCTGTCTCGATTTCAATTACGCACACTTAGTGCCACATTTCTCAATCTCATATATAACATTTCTAATTCAATAACTATACGTTCATTCGATTTACATCACATAGATATAAATTTAACAACTTGTACTATATCCGAACTTACCTCGGACGTCGAAATACCGAAACTAGCCAATCAATCTAGTACTTTGTCTTTGCCTCGATCTCGATCTGAATCTCTCCTTTCTTGGTATATACATATTCAAATTTAACTCATTTAATTACCAATTCATTCAATATAGTCCAAACACACATATTTAGGGCATTTTACAAAATAACCCTCACATTTTCACATTTCGACGCTTTAGTCTCTATTTCACAAAATTACAAAATACACATAATTTCATTACACCATGCTTAGGCCGAATTCTCCTTATGCCCATACAAGTCCACACATTTCATTTATTTCACATTTTAGTCCTCCAATTACTCATTTTCACAATTTAGCCCAAATTACTCAATTTCACCAAAAATCCAAATACAAACTATGTTAACCCAACACTAAGCTTTCATATTCCACCAACTAACAACACAAAGCTCACATATTCATCAATGGCATATCTCAAAATCATCATCAATTTCTAAAGTTTAAGCACGGGTTTGATAGTACACTAAGCAACGATCACAAAAACGTACAAATTATCAAAAATCGAACAAAAGTCACATACCAATCAAAGCTTGAGTTTGTCGAAATTAAAATGAGCTTCAAACCCTTATTTCTCCTTCAATAATCGGTGGAAGAAAGATGAACACCCACTAATTCTTGATTTTGTTTTATTGTAACATACATATTATTTATCAAGTTACATATTTAACCTTATTATTAAACATTATAACATGTATTACGGTTGGTTATAATTGTCCATTAACCATCCACTATCTATATAATGGCTTAACTACCTTATAAGGCCACTACATTTAAAAGTCAACTCAATTAAGCACATTAACAATCAGCACAAAGCTTTTGCATTTCATGCGATTAAGTCCTTTTTGCAAATTAAGCACACAAACATTAAAATTTTTATATGGAACTTTCACACATGCTCAAACACATATCGTAAACACCAAGAATAATTTTAAAATATTTTTCTGACCTCGAATTTGTGGTCTCAAAATCACTGTTCTGATTAGGGTCTAAATCGAGTTGTTACATAAAATCTAACCCAGTAAATTCTGATAAGCTAACATCTTCTCTAGATGCACATTTATCTTTTCAGAAAAGTTATTTGATTCAACCCAAAGTTCTATCACCTCTGTACCCTTAAAATTTCCAACCAAATAAGTAGAAACAGGAGGTGCAATTGAAGAAGTTTTTTGATGTTCTAAAGAAACTTCACATCAACATCTCGTTGGTGGAAGCTTTAAAGTAAATACCCAATTATGTGAAGTTCATGAAGGACATCCTGTCCAAGAAGAAAGATTGTCGCTTTAACAAAGAAGTACAGTACTTTCTTATAGAACAAGCTTCCTCCGAAACTGTAGGACCTCAAAAATTTTACCATACCTTGTAATATTGAAGAATCTTACTATGGTAAAGCTTTGTACGAAATAAGAGCAAGCATCAACTTGATGCCCAATTTTATTTTCAAATTGTTGAGAATAGGCGAAGTAAGACCCACTACTATGACACTTCAACTAGCTGTAACGATTTTGAAAAGTAGTTTTCGGTACATTAATATCTTTAACTCGCAACTTATAATTACCAGATTTGAGGTCTATTTTTGAAAACACTATCTCACCTTTCAACTGATCAAACAAGTCATTGATACAGGGCAACACGTACTTTTTCTATCTTGACTTTTATAATTCCCTGCAATCAGTGCACAATCTCATCAATCCATCTTTCTTTTCACCAACAACACAAGTGTAATCTAGGGAGATACTCTCAGTCAAATAAACCTTTATCAAACAACTCTTGCTATTTTACTTTAAGTTTTGTTAGCTCAACTAGTGTCATTCAGTGCGATGCGATTGGTATAAGTGCAATCGCAAGCATCTAGTCAATCACAAACTCAACTTCACGTTCTGTCGATAACCCTAGTAACTCTTCAAGAAATACGTTTGTTAACTCATTTACAATCGGTATTTGATCAAGTTTTAACTTCAAATCACTAGTATCAAGAATATAAGCTACAAATGTCTCACAACCTTTGCAAATCAATTTCTATGCCTAGATAGTTGAAATAACTCTGGTAATATCTCTTGATCTATCTGACTCAACTGTAATTATTTCACCCGTTTAACATTTCAAATCAATTCGTTTCAATCTACAATTTACCACAACATAATGTAGCGTCAACCAGTCCATTCCCAGAATGATATCAAATTCACAAAAGGATAACAACATCAAATTAGTAGGAAAGTTACGGCCTTGTATTCTCAGCGAACACTTTCAACGTATCTAATCTAGTGGATTTGTCACTTGAACATCAACTTTAGTTGACCCATCATGTAAATTCTCATCCATTACTAATGCAGTGCAATTATATAAGTGAGTTGACTCAAAGTCAAACCATGCATACACAGTAACATCAAAGAGATAGAATGTCCTAGGAACAACTTCAGATTTGATAGCTTTAAATCTGCTAATTGTGTCTTTAATTCCTTTATGATAAGCTCTAATATTACTGCTCTGACCAGGGTGCCTACCTTTATGAGATGTAGACAACTGTTTAACACTTTGCTTATCAGTGTCTCCAAATTTTCTCGGGCAATTTCTCATGAAGTAATCCATCAATTTACATCTGAAACATGTACCTAGCTTGTCTTGCATTCACCAGCATGCAATCTTCCATAATGCACACATACAGATCTAAGGCATTATGAACACTGTCAACTCTATCCACAGACACACTTTCTCGAGCATTTTATAAAAGTATACAAATTCTCGATTCTACCTGGCCAAAGAATTATTTCCTATTCAATTCAATAAAATCTTTCTTTTTCCTGTCTAGATATCATTTGCTAACACATTTATTTCTGAACTTAAATCTGAGATAATCATCAAGGAAACACGCCATTTCTTCAAATATTCTCTATATATTTCAAGCCAGTATTTAGCCCTAGTTGGATCATCATCTATTTTATCTTTAAATTCTTCAGCACCATACGTTCTAGTTTATCAATCGAGTGTCATTGAAATATTTTGGTCGATTGAGTTCTTGGGGTGCCATAGGAAACATAACAAGGGGTGGAGGTTGCTCAGTCATTGGATTGACTCGCATAAATTCTGTGAACCACTGTAACAATCTATTTTTAAGTGGTGATGGAACAGCGATTTCGGGACCATAAATGTATGTTATGTCGACTCGTAAATAAAATTTATAGAATATTTATTGAGTTATTAGAGTCATTAAAATTTGGTTTGGCAATTTTGTTGTTTAGATAGCTAATTAAAGAAAAAAGAGGACTAAATTATAAAATGTGTAAAACTTGTTAATTCATGCATTTGGATGCTTTAATGGCCTAATTAATAAATGTGGGAGGACCAATAGGGAAATTGTCCTTATTTTAGATAGTGGACGGTAATGGAGTTTAAGTTAAAGAAAAATTGAATGAAAGTTAGGTGAAATGGCAATTTTGTGATTAATACAAAATTAAGTAAAGAATAAACATTTTCTTCTTCATTTTTTCTTCAACCTAAAATCAACATTGAAAAGAGCTCCAAGCTTCGATTCCATCTTCTTTGTGCATGTGACCTCAATTTTCACTTATTTATTAAAATTTTTATGTTTTTGAGATCGTTACAACTAAACCCAGCTAGCTCGTACCTTTGTTTTTGAATCTGATAAAATTTTAGAAGTTGCTATTGATGAATCGTGAATGTTTTTTTATATGATAGCTATGTGTTTGAAGTTTTGGTTGTGATATTTTTTTGTTTTATGAAGTGATTTTTATTAGACTTTGATTTAAGGATTAAATTGTTAAAATGTTAAAAGTACATGGGTTGTAGGTAAATAAAAGGTTTTTTTTTGTGGACTGTTTTAGGGCCTAGAATATTCGCCTGTAATCTGATCTTGAGGAAAATGGTTAATTTGATGATTTTCAGGTTAACGGACTAAATTACAAAAGTTATAAAAGTTAGGAGTAATTGTGTAATTTTAAAAAATAAAAGGGTATAAAATGTAAAGTAAGTTGGAATATGAAATGTAAGCTAATAATTAGGAGTTTTATATTTTAGATCAAGACCTTGTTGATTTATGTGGAAAAGGGAAAATTACAAAGTAGTCCTTAAACTACTACAACTATTACAACTTAGTCCAGGTAAGTTCATACGGATTATAATTTAATATCTATATCAAATGATTGAAGATATAATATGATGTAATATGATGTAATTGTTTTATTGTTAATGTAAAGTTGTTTGAGAGATATTATTGAAATTCAATACTTGGATCGGACTAATACGAGATAGAGTACAATTAAATAGGGGCGTGTTATATGGGGATTGGAGTGGAGATTGATGTGCTGTGATAAATATATTTTTCTCAAGTAGGTTGAGGTTCAGCATTGTTGCGAACTCCCGTGTTATACTCCTTGTTTTGACGTGTTATCAGGTAGTTTAGCTCTTATGAGCATTTGGCGTGTTTCGGTTAGACTAGCTCTTAGGAGCAATTGGCGTGTTATCGGGTGGTTGAGCTCTTGTGAGCATTTGGCGTGTTTAGGTTGGACTAGCTCTTCAAAGCAATTGGTGTGTTATCGGGTGGATGAGCTCTTATGAGCATTTGGTGTGTTTTCGAATGGATTACTATGCTCGTATCTGTAAGTGGTTCATCAGATCATAAATTATTATATTACATTTATAATAACTTTGAATGGTTTGACGTATAAATGATATCTATAATTGAGTCTATTGTGGATAGATATATTCTCGGAGAGTATTATTTGAATCTTGATTTGAATTGTGAAATTTTATCAGTTAACAATGTGGATGATAGGAAACACATGTAGTTGAGTTTGTTATTGAATGGTTTTTTGTATTTACTTTGGTAAGATTTATCGTTTTTGTACGTCAAACTTACTAAGCATCAATGTAACATCCTGAATTAATGGGCCTTTACATTTGTTGTGTGTTGCGCATAATGCGCTAATTAGAGTGTTTAAGGGGTCCAGATTGGGCACAGGATTGGGCTGAGGCCTTAGTTAAAAACCTTTCGCTTGGGCACTTTAGTGAAAAGCCAGCAGGATAAGGCTTAAAAGATGTTATCTGTGTTTTAAGACACAAATGGGCCTGTGGCCCAGTGGCAAAGTGGCGCCACTTAGGGGCTTTGAGGTGGCGTGATAAGTAGTAAGGGAGGTCCAAGGTTAGAGTCGCATTACCCATCTATTTTAATTAATTTTGGCGTCAAGGGAGAGCAGAGTTGGAGTCAGTTAGAATGCTTGAAATTAGGAAGAATAATTGATGGATAATGTGGATAATATGGATGATAATGTGGCAGATAAAGGAAGGAAGAGGTGGTGTTATCCATGTCACTTAAGGATGAGTGATCAGATGAAGATAGAGGAGAAAAGATAGGAATTATCTACTGAGTGCAGTGTTGGCTGAATTTCCATCTCTTGGAGGGGTTCCGAAATTTCCCCTACTATTGGATTAGTTGTTAGTTATCAGGAAGGGCACTTTCGGTTTTTGATAGGTAAGTGCCGAAATTCTCTATAAATAGGGGGTATCTCTTCAATTCCGGCATTTGAACCCCATTCTTTTAAAGCTTTTCTCTTATTCTCTGCCAAAGCCGAAATCCCTAAATCCCATTCTCTCATCTTCACTTTTATGCAAAAGCCAAAACTCTTGATTTTAATTCTCTTCTCCATTCTTTTTCTACAAGCCAAAAATTCATTGTTCTTTGCTTTTTCTCTTTTGCCGATCTCTTCACTAAAAGCTGAATCTACATAGATCTCTTCCTATCATCTTCTCTTTTTGATCTTCTCAAAAGCCGAAATCTTCTAGGAGTAGCCGAATCTCTTGTGATAAGGTAAGTGTCGATCTTTTTCTCTTCACTTTCTCTTTCAATTTTTGGAAGTTAAAGTCGAAATGCGATTGAGATTGGTAAGGTTGACGTTTGATTAATGGTTTGATGTCTTCTTGTTAGGCGACATCGAGAATCGAAGTAGATCGTTTAGATTTAAAAGCCGGAAACTACTAGTCTCTGAGTCTCAATCTTCTTTCTGGATTTCAAGGTAAAGGTGTTTCTTTATGTTTGGGCTCGTCGTTATACTGCTACGTTAACCCTACCTTATGGTTTAACAACCATATTTCATTATAGTAGTCTCTAACAAGGACTTCTGATGGAATCAAATATCGATCAGGCGAAGGAAAGGATTGGATCAGTAAAACCAATCCCCAAGTTTAAGAAACGAGCGGTGTCAGCAGTTCAAGATTGGCCACCGAGTTGTGGACCGGCTTCTGAACAACACCTTAGGCAGATAGCAGTTGTGTCGGCTACGGACAACGTCGACATAGAAAGTATCGTTTTATCAGTAAACAAGTGTGTAGATCTCTAACACACTTTTTAACTGTAATTTATATGTTATGGGCTAAAAAGCCAGAAAGAGGCTGTGTAGACAGTCGAGTAAAACCCTAAAAGGGTTAGGCAAAGGATGCCAGGTACGTGATTATAGAAATCTCTATGTGTATCGATATGTATATATGAAAGCCTGTTTTCTTAAAGATGGTATGATGTATTCAACTTTTCATGTGTGTATGCATGGGGTGGGATTATGATAATGAAGGGGAAGTGCATGATAGGTCACTTGTTGATCGGTGGTTAAACCACAAATTCAAATGTTAGGTCACATAGTGATCGGTGGCTATGCCACGTTTAATGATTCCTGATTAATAGGAATAGGCGATGCATTTACATTGTTATGGTGTGTAGCGGATGGAGGATTGATTGTAGAAATCCCCGAGGTGTGATGGTTGGTACGGGTTGGTGTGTAGAGGATGGAATTCTAGGATGGGTTGGGCTATTCATCATTATTTATTTATCATGTGATTATGATTGTTGCCTTTATGTATGGGCCAGGGCTCATAATGTGTTTGTGGGCCTCAGGTCATTGTGTTTCGGGATTTACACACTGAGTCTTGGTGACTCAACCTTTCATTTTCCTCTACTCTTTCAGATGAGCAGTAGATCGTGGACATGAGAGCCGAGAAGGACTCGAGGGGCCATCAAGTTTTTATTTTTTTTTAAGATTATTTTGGCTTTTCTTTAAGTTTTAATTTTTTTTGGAATATTTATGTAATAATGCCCCATAGTTTATATTTCACTGCTTAGTTTTTAATATTTGCAACTTATGAATTTTTGTCAAAGGTTTAATTATTCAAAATAATAATAATACAAGGTTTTATTTTCAAAAGGTCGCCTATTTATTCAAATATTGTCTAATTAACTTACGACTTCCGAAACCAACAAAGCAAAAGTTTTTAATGTACAACCCGTAGCACACCAGATCTGGTCGAAACGTATGGGCCGGGTTTGGGGTGTTACATTCAATGAGCTTACTTGTGTTATTTTTTTTATTCTTGTAAATACTTTTGAAGGTTGGATGGTCGGATCAACACTCAAGTCACACTATCCATCCGTTTTCAGTAGTTTTTGGAATTTTATTTTGGATTATAAGGCATGTAATAGGCTTGTTTGTCATTGCTATTGTTTTCATATGTAAAACTTTAAAGTATGATCTTAAATGCAAGTAGTTAATTTACTATGGTATATGTGAACTAAGGAAGATGTTTTTAGTGCAAGTTTATGGAACGTGTTATATTGGAATGTTGTGATTTGAGGTGCCTATGATAGGCATATTGGTTGGATGTTAAGTTGTGTGAATTGACATGCTTTGGTTGATAATTCATATTGTTGTATAATTGTGTACACTTGTGGTACCAATGAGGGTACATTGGTGAGGCACTTAGGATGGTTTATTTAGCATATTTTAAGCTTGTTTAATGTCATTTTGAATAGGTCTGATGGCTAGTAAATGGGTTACTTATTGTCCAAGAAAGCTTGATATGGTAAACTTGTCATGTAACAACCCGTTTTCAGTGAAATTAGAACAGTGGTTTTGGGACCACAAATCTAAGGCAAAAAAATCTATTATTTTATTATTTTATTTTCTACAGCATGATAGAAATACCGTATAAAAATTTTGTTAAGAAATTTTACCGTTTACAAGCTCAATTTGATAAAAAGGACTAAATCGCGTAAAGTACAAATGTTTAGTTCTAATAGATATAGTGTTAAATAGCTATAGAATTTTAAAGAAAAGGTCCTCATATGGTAAATAGCCCATTAATATGTTAGTGGATGATAATGGCTTGGCATTTTGTGTAATTATTAAAGATTATAAATGCTGTATTAGTAAAAAGGGTAATTAAAAGTATATTAAAGAAAAGAAAATTTTATCATCTTCGACTATTGTTTTCTTTTCAACCGATTGTTAAAGAACAAGAAGCCATTGTTGAAGCTTCATTCGACCAATCTTATTCCTTCAAATTAGGTATGCATATTTGTCTCGTTTTTGATGATTTCTACGTTTTCGGATCATTGTAGCTTAATCTAGCTAGCCCATAGACTAATTTGCAAAACTATTAAAGTATTAGGGTTTTGGCATTGATGAGCATGCTTGAGTTTTGATGTTTGATGATAGAAAATAAATGGTTGTTGTTGGATAAACAAGTTTTGTTCAGGAACTTATAGCGAAATTGTCAAATAGGGATTAAATTAAAAAATGTGATAAATTCATGGTTAAATTTGTAAATTTGTGAAATGTAGGCTGCTATAAGCATGTATATAGTTCGGTTAGGCTTGGGTAGGGGTAAAATTGAATGAATTTCATTTTCCAAGCCTAGGGACTAAATTGCAAAGAAATTAAAAGTATAGGGGCAAAATGGTCATTTTTTCCAAAAATATGTTATGGATTAAAATTGAATGAATTATATTGAACTGGATTAAATTAATCCGTATAGATCCAGTCAGACCATGTACGGAGTTGGATTGAGGTAAAGAGAAAATCTCTAATTAATCGCCTCCGTATCTACGTATACTCGTCGAGGTAAGTTCGTGTAATTAAATTGTGTAATTATATGCTTTAATTGAATTATATGTATGTTATTTGTATTATCATCATATACGAATACCGATCACATATCTAAAGACGTACGATGACTATCGAGCCCCGTTTGAACCTTAGGAATTCGTAGGATACAAATGACATGTCATTAGGGTTATCAATTTTAGCTCGTATGAGCTTATCAATATTCAGCTCGCATGAGCTTACCGTAACTCAGGTCAAAAGAGCTTACCGTTTACAGCTCATAAGAGCATACCGATTCTGAGCTTGTATGAGCATACATGTATAGGAATTGACGGATTACAGTTCAGTACGCCTCGTGTGTGCTACCTGCATATCCAACGATATTCTAAATGGTTCAACAGGCACTGTTCTGTTACGTGATTATATGAATTCAATACGAACTACTACAGGCATTTACATGAAATACATAAAATTTATTTGTACATGATATATAGATGCATGATGTGGAAGTTATATGTACATGGAAGTTTGATTAATTGTTTAGCTGACACATGATTCTTTATCCTTATATGAATTAAATGACTAACATGGTTGATGAGTATGTGTTTAGGCTTTTGGCCAAATTGAGTTAGGATATGCTTTGGTTTGCTTACCTTATATGTGATTAAAATGGTAAGTTAAATTCTATGTTATACGAACTTACTAAGCTTAAATGTTTACTCTGTGTTATTTTTCGTGTTTTACAGTGTTTCAGAAGCTCGTTCGGGTTGGAAGATTGTTGGAGCTATATCACACTATCCACCGGCTCTTTTGGTACTTCGGTTGTTTAATTTCGATTATAATAGCATGTATAGGTTATTTTGGCTAATGTTGGCCTATATGTGTCCTTCTGATTGTGGCCATAAGCTTTGGCTTGTGTTTTGCTATATTTTGATGTGTATATATATGTGGCCTTATCATGTTTGATGTGTGGTTTGATATAGTAGAATGATGGAAGGTAAAATGGTAGCTAAATGTGTATTTTGTACATGTGTTTTGTGATGTAATGAGTGGTACTTTGATATGTAAAGTATATATGTCTAAATATGTTAGTATTTGGAATGCATTTTGGTACCAAAAGGGTATGTTTTGGATGGTAGGTGAATTGGCATGAAATGATGCAAAATAGTTTGGTAGATTGTTGGATTATTCGGTCAAATTGAGTACATGAATATACATGTTGTGCAATGATACAATTATGCATATATGTAGTTGATTATCTAGGTAAGTTTGAATACATGGTTAACATATTTACAAGTTGTCATTTGAGGTTGTAACAGTCTGGTTTTGACCATAGTCAGAACAGTGGTTTTGGAACCACAAATCCGAGTCAGTAAAATATTTTAATATTATTTACTGTGCCTTTATTATGTGGTTAAGTCTGTGATAAAGTTCCGTAAGTTAATTTGTCCGTCTGTATGCTTAATTTGATAAAAGGATTAAATTGTATTGAATACAAAATTTGCATGCTTTATGAAAAGTCACCTATTTGAGATGGCTTTTAAATGGGGAGGCCTTGAAAGGCAATTAAGCTAATATTTATTTAGTAGATGTTTAAAAGACATTAGTGACCTTATGTTAATATGTTACTAAATGTTTATTAAAAGGTTAATTTGGTAAAATGTATATTAATATGTTTATAATAAAACAAAAAGATGAAAGTGATCATCTTTTATTTCTTCAATTGACCAAATATACAAAAGAAAAGAAAGAATAAGAACCTTGAAGGTTTCGGCTAGGTGTGATCCAATTTTAAGGTATGTTTTGCTTTGGTTTGCGATAATTTCTACATTTTCGTAATCGTTGCTTCGTATACTATAAAACCCATGTTGTAATTTGAAGAATTGATGATGTTCATGAGATGTGCCATTGATGAAATAGTGAGCTTTGTGATGAGTGTTGGTGTTAAATGAAAGATATGTGTTTAATGAACATGTTTTGTTCTTGAATTTTTTATGAATTTAGCTAATTAGGGCTAAATTGAGAAACTAGCATTTTGAAGGACTAAATTGTGAAATAAATAAAATGTATGGATTGATATGAACATAATGTATATTCGGTTAAGCATGAGTAAAAGAAAATTTGTTGTATTTTGTGATCTTGTGAATTAGGGACTAAATTGTCCAAATGTGAAAAGGTGAGGGCTAAATTTCAAATTGCCCTAAATGTGTGTATTTGGATTGAATTGGATGAATTAGTAAATAAAAGGGTTAAATTTGAATATGTATAGATCAAGAACTGAAGAAAACGGACTTAAATCGCGAGAAAGCGAAAGAAGTTGAATAACTGAGTTCGAACGAATATCCAAATCCGAGGTAAGTCGATATACAAATAAATGTATTCGTATTGAATTATGTATGTTCATATGACTATTGATAATGATGAATGCATATGAGATTATGTATACAAGAATTTCGAGATAGAATCGACAAAGTTTCAATGTCCGAGAAGTCCCGTGTGAACCTAGGAATAGATAGGAATTACGTATGTCATGACATAGGTGTCTGTTAAGTGATATCATGTAAGACCACGTATGGGACATTGGCACTGATTCGAGATTTCGTGTAAGACCACGTCTGGGACATTGGCATCAATATGAGATTTACGTGTAAGACCATGTCTGAGACATTGGCATTATAATGATTCGTGTAAGACCCAGTCTGGGACAGTGGCATCGATATCTGATTACATGTAAGACCACGTCTGGGACGTTGGCATTGTACGACTATTCCGAGCACTCTGAATATTTTATTAGTTCCAAATGGTTCAACGGGCAAGTCTGAGATACAAATGGCTATATGATTTGTATATTCGTTTCAAGTATGTTTGTTAAGTACACTAAGTGTGTATGAAAGGTAAGTGTCTATATGAACTTACTAAGATGAATATGTGTATTGAAATGATGAGATAATATGTGAAGATATGCTTGAATGAGCCATGTGTATATGTGATATTTGAGTTGAAGAATGTGGTAAGATATGGCTAAGCTTATGAGCCAAAGGATATGTGATGAATTTGCTATGAGAACTTTAATAGGCCAATTTTGCCCCAAGGCAATTAAACCAGATCCAAGACCCACAAGTAAACAGAAATAAAAAACCAAAATAGTTTAATAAGCCCAAAAATAAAGCAGTCCAAAATGTCCAATTGCAAACAAAAATTAAACCCAATTTCTAAAACCCTAGCCCCACTTATCAGCCTATCACAACGAAGATGAAACAGCTACAGCAGCAGCCCCTAGCCGCACGTCAGTAGCCACCACGCGCACCGCCCTTCCCCCCATGCGCCTCTGACACATGCAAGGATAGAGAACACGCAACAACACACGACAAAGAAGAAAATAACAAGCATAATAAAAAAATAAAATAGAAAAAAAAAACAAAATCGAATCTCTGTAAATCGGTTATAAAAACTGAAATGAATCATCTGTACTTTTTTTTACGAACATTTGAGAAATAAGAAAACAGAATAGAAAAAGGTGGATTTCGTTTTTCTTTCGGTTTTACTTTTTATTATTGTTGTTCTATTTTTTTATTTTTTTATTTTCAAACTTTTAAAAAATGAAATAGTAATAAAAAGGAGAAAAGGGACCTTACCTAAATCCACGGACGCGTCGTCGGAGAGCTCATTTCGTCATCGCAAATCGGGTTCAAAAAACGGGGTTCAAGGGCTTGGCTTCAAAGGCGCATTCAATCGGAGGCTGAGCGCCTCTTTTGCGCACCGTTGGCCACAGTGCGTTGGTGGTGCGACGGACGACAAACAAACGCGCCGGAAGAACCCACTCGCCGGAGAGAGAGAGAGATGAGAGGAAGAGAAGTTTTTTTTTTCCCCTTGAGTGACTGCTATGTTAAAAGAAAATTTAGGGCTAAATGTGTAAAAAAAATCGGTCTTTTAAATATGAATGCAACGGCGCCGTTTGCTCTAAGGGAATTTGTGCATATCTCTTAAAAGGGATAATTGCACGCTTAGTCCCCCTTTTTTGCGGCGCTAGTTGATCAAGTCCCCTTTCTCATTCTTTCTCTTTTTTTTAAATCTTACCCTATTATTTCTATTGCGTTTTAATCTGGTCCCTGCCCTTTTTCCACTTTAATTTATTGCAATTTTGGTCCTCATTTTTTATTCTGATTTCAATCTAGTTTCCAGCCTGTTTAAAGAGTTTATGTATTTATTTTTCTGCAAAATTGCATTATTATTTATTTTGAGTTTTTGTATATTATTTTTATTAAACTATATATATTGTTTATTTTAAATTTTTGACATCATTTTAAAATTATTTCATATATTACTTACTTTTTTATACTATGTATTCTTTACTTGAAATCGTTTTGTTAATTATTTTAAATTGTTTTATGTGTTATTTCTTTTAAAATTGTTTAATTCATTGCCCTTTGACTATTAATGTTGATATTTAAATAGTGTAAGCTATGTAATTATCATTCTTGTATGTGTTATAATTTGTTTGTTCGTATTTCCATATCATTGATATTATCATCATCGTTATTATTGTCTATATTATTGTTTCATTATCATTATTATTATTTATGCATATTAATATTTTAGATTAACGATACCAATGTTGTGTATTATGTGTATCATGTTATCATTACGCCAAATTTGTGTCACATTACCATTATTCGTCGAATACAACCCCCATTCACGCTTTAAATAAGGTTTCTTTAAAACCTAAACTACCAAGCGTATATCATTTTAAAATATTTTATTAATTTTATCCAAAAATAAGAGCTTTCAAAATAAGGCAATATTCGGTGATTGAAAATTCGAGAAATCGTGCCCTAACGTGCTGGGTTTCGGTTTTTTATTTGGCCAAATCATCGGATATCCTTTTGATATTTTCAATGCATGAGTCCCGGGAATTGTGAGATGATCTTGGATTCGAGGATTTAAATTGTCGTGTCCAAACGTGCTGGATGTGATATTTTATTCCTTCGGAGCGAGAAAATCTTAATATTAAATTCGAGAAAATCCAAATATTTTTAAAATAGAGATAGTGTTTTTAAAATCTTTTTCAAATTTTTAACTTTCAACATTAAAACACTAATTATTCAATTCGGTACCAATTTTGAGAGTGACGAGGGTGCTAATCCTTCCTCGCACGTAACCGACTCCCGAACCCGTCTTTTCGAATTTCGTAGACCAAAAACACCATTTTAGCAAACCAAAATGTTTTATTAAAACAAAGGTGACCCGATCACACCTCATCAAAAAAAGATTGGTGGTGATTCCCGTTTTTATTTTTAAACCCTAATCGATTCCCGTTTTACAAAAAAATTGGTTTCGACCGCTTGGCGACTCCACTACGGACATGAGAGAGTCGAGCCGTAAAATTGATTATTTTCTGTCTTGTTGTCGAAATTTGAAAATATGATTTGAAAAATTACGATCCTATTATTGCATTTGTTCGTATTGTTATTTTATAATTATTGTGGTTTGAGTCTCGCATCATATTGCATAAGGACCATTTTGGTCTTACCCCTTTAAGTGGGAGTGAGAAGCACTCTTTCATAAGGTTTTCACCTCCGTGCAGGATAGTGAATCGCTTTCGAGATACATCCGTACCTATGTCTTCATGAGAGTTTCATCTCCATGTAGCCATAGGGAACTGTATTCCCCTGAACTGAACTCAGTCCGTATGAGCCTATAATGAGTGAAGATCAAGGAATCTGCTGGTTCGGGTACCCTTACATTAGAATCGAACCGCATATAGTGAGCCTTAAGAGCCCGTCTTAGGTAGAACAGCGCCAAACCCTAGTGGTCACCCATTTGGGTAATCTATTTTGTTGTTTATTTTTCTTGTGCTAACGTGTTTTGTTTATGATTGGAATACATTGCATTGCATTGCATCGCATCATCTTAGAAAGGAGGTGTTGATTCATATTCAATTACTAACTAGAAAAGCTTGTCATAGGAAAACGAACTTCATGATATAGTGGAATATAGTACGGCCGTCCTAATAGGGTCCAAGTAAACAACAAGAGAAGGCTGATAGTCCGTGGAGGGATACGCGACTTTGCATCGTTGCTCGAAAATTCAAACTGACAAAGATTATTCGAAGACCGTCACGCCTTGATGTTCTTGAAGAAGCTAACGAGTATTGCGAGGATAAGTGAGCAATAAGACGTGGCCCGGATCAAGCAAAAAGAGCCAATAGAGACATCTTTGGGAAAATCAGCAAGATTCGACCATAGCGTCCTGATATGAGGGAGAAGATCGATGTCTTCATCGGGAGTACGAGGGCAAGGCCACATATGTACTCCGTTTTATGTAAAGAAATTTGTTTTCTAGAAAAGTTGTTCTAATGGAATTGTGTAACACCCCCAAACCCGGCCCAAACACAACGACTGGATCTGGCATGTCACCAGGAAAGAATGTTAAAAACTATTACGAGTCTTTTGATTTAAACTTTATTAAATACTCAAGTTTCGTGGTTCCATTGCAAGCTCAATGTTTATTTAAGATAAATCTGTAAACTAATCAAACCTTGTGTTTTAAGTGAAAGTTGAAAACACCTAGCGTTTAATAGCTCAAACCCAAAGTTGGTTGCAAAACCTCTTTTTGTTTCTTTTTAAAAGAAATATTGTTTGTCATATTGTGAAGAAAACTTTCGTTCATATTTTATGAAAACATTCCATCGAGTAGTTTATTTTAGATACGTCCAAAGATTAAAGTTGAAATTTGCCCAAATCAGAAGTGGCCTTATTACATATCCAAAACCCCAAAAATTTAAAAGAAAATAACGTTCTATTTAAAAAAAAAAACAAGAAACCGTGCGTGGCCACCCCGTAGTTCCCCTCCGGCCTGGTCTGCTACACTAAGTGTTACCTGCACAGATGTGAAACCAACAGAGTGAGTCAAAAGACTCAGTGTGCAATAACCAAACTCCCCTTATTGGGCTCGAGCCCCCACAGTACAGAAAAGCACAATAACATATGCATGATGATGCAGAACCCATCCAACCTAAATTTCCATCTGCTATACACCATGCTGCTCATCCTCAGATATTGTGACAAAGTCACCAGGCTGAAATGGCGCAAGCCACCAGATTATCAGAGTTGTGACAGAGTCACCAGGCTGAAATGGCACAAGCCACCAGATTATCATAATTGTGACATAGTCACCAGGCTGAAATGGAACAAGCCACCAGGTTATCATAATTGTGACATAGTCACAGGCTGAAATGGCACAAGCCACCAGATACACTTCTCCTTCTATCCATGGCATATTTTTCCCCATGCAACATGAAATCATGGTGTGAGCATGCAACATATCTCAACATGTATCAAAGGCAATATAACTCATATCAAAATAATAGCATAATCATCACAAATACAACTCACTAACCTGATGTCTCGCTTTTACTTACCATATGTAGATGAATAACTAATGCCGTTATTTCGGCATTTCACCGTGCATACACAAGCTTAAAAGTACAACAAAGAGGGGTGAATATTACACACCTGAACACAAAGAGGACTAAACTCTCGATACTATCGACACCCTCAGAAGAGGAAATGACTGCAATCTGTATATTCTATTATGACGTCGGTCCACAACCCAGTGGCCAGTCCCGTACTGCCGATACTGCACGTCGCTTAAACTTAGGGGCTGGGACTACTGGTCCAACCCTCTCCTTTGATTGACTGGAATTTGATTCCATGTAAGAGATCTTGGTCAGAAGATACTATAATAAAACAATGATTGTTTACCCACAGCGTTGGGTTAAAACAGTGAATAACGAAAAGAGATATCGATCTCATAACAAGAGGAGAATCCCTTACCTTAAGATCCTAAAAAGAGAGATAGGATTTGGAGATTGGCTGTTCCTCAGACTTGGAACTTAAATGGTTTGGCTAACGATGTTTCCCAGATCAAACGCCCCCCCACAGAGAGAAAATGATAAAAGAAGAGAAGTCAATATGATTACATCCCCAAGCCAATTAGCCATTTGGCTTTGGCTACCAAATACCGAAAGAAGAACAGAAAAAAGATGACAGAGTCCCCCTTACCTTCACAACCAAACTGATGAAAGATCCGAAGCAGATGCCTAGCACCTTGTCCCATAGTACTCGTCTTAACACAGAGAACCCGAACTACACCCAATAAAATTTGGCACAAGTTACTATAGCAGAGAAGATTCGGCAACGATCAAGAGTGGAAGAGAATAAAATGGAAGTACCAAAAATGAGAGAAAGGGAGATTCAATAAAGGCTCAAGGGTTTTGGCAACACAAGAAGAAGAGAGGGAAGATTTGAAGAAAAGAATGATGAGGGAAAGAAGAACAAAGATGGAGTGCAACAGGTTTTGGTTTTAGAAGGTAAGTAGAGAAGAAAAAGGAGAAACAAAAGATTGCAAGGGAAAGGTGTGGTGCTTTCAGTTGTGGAGTTTTAGAGAATGAGTAGAGAGAACAAGAAAAGATGCACTACTAGTCTCCTCACTTTCGATTATAGGTCATAGGAAATGAGAAATGAAAATTGACTAGGCACTTTCGGCATATAGAAACTAAGAACCTAAAGAGAATAAAGGAGCTTCAAGAGAACCTACTAAATTCGACACCCTCTACTTCCTTAGTGACCGAATGCACTACCAAAACACAAAGAAAACTTATACCACTACTAACCTTCGGCATACCCATCAACAAACCAAAACCGACTTTGTTTCCCTACAACAAGCATCCAAAAATTCGGCCACCTACCTCACCAACATCAAATCCCCAAATTTTCTCCTAACTTTACTCTTGGTCACATATTTGAATCAATTTGAATTACTCAAAATCCCCTTTTTACTCTTGTCCATCCTTTTAAAATACTTGACTAAGTCCACCTCCACCTTTCAAGACTCCTAACCGAATCCATCATCCAAACTCCTTAGGCGCATAAGAAAAAATAAAATTCCACATTGCTAACGACGCGTATCGATCCCTCACTGCTCCCCCTGAGGCGTCACTTACCTGCACCTTAAGTGGCACCACCTTGCCACTTCACCATTTAAATTCTTGTGTCAACAACCACAAGCAATAACCCTTAAGTCCTACCCCAACTAGCTTTCCCCTAAAGTGCCTGAAATTGAAATTTTTGGCCAAGGTTCCGACTTAACCACAGGCCTTCCCGGGCCCCAAACACGCTCAAATAATAGAAAAGGCAAACCAAACACACAGAAGCATAAAAGATGCAAAACCCCTAATTCAAGATGTTACAAATTAAATTCAGAATCAACGCCTTTCTTTTGCATTCATTCTATGCATCTACATTGCATTGCATCTTTTGCATTAGATTTTCATGAAAAGACCCTAATTGATTACAATTATGATAGTTACCCTAGAAACCAACGAAAATCCACCAATTACATATCGTTACAATACCAGTTGCAAAACAAAAGCAATGGATCAGAGACTAGAGAGATTAGAACAAATGCAAAAAGATATGCAAGATCAGATGCAAGAACAATTAGCAAAAATGCAGCAAGACATGAGGGATCAGATGCTCGAATCCCAAAGAAATATGATGAATCAGCTGGCCCAGCTATTGGCCAGAGAACTCGACAATGGAAAAAGCCCTATGACTAATCCCAGTGATGACAATGAAGAATCTCCTTATCCTTAGGGTTTTACCCCAACGCACACCCAAACTCAACCAGATGTAAACCCACAAAGGGTACCTGTCACCATCAGGTCCCAGTACCAAGCCGGTGCATTAGCACCGATGAACTTTCCAACGGGCTCAGGTTCTAACCCAGGGGATAATCCAACTAATCCTGTTGTCCTGGATCTTGACGATGTGGCAAAGATGGAGAAAACGGGGAGGGATTTGCCAAAACAACTTGAGGATCGGTGCTGATTGTTGGAAGAGAAGTTTAGGGCTATGGAGAACACCGATTATCATTGCAGAATCAATGCAAAAGACTTAAGCCTAGTCCTTGACTTGGTACTCCCACCAAAGTTCAAGACTCCAGAGTTCGAGAAGTATAATGGGACTAGCTGCCCTGAAGCTCATATTACGATGTTCTGTAGGAGGATGACGGGATACATCAATAATGACCAGCTATTAATCCACTGTTTTCAAGATAGCCTGATCGGATCTGCAGCCAGGTGGTATAATCAGTTGAGTCGTGCCCAAATTGGTTCATGGAAGGACTTGGCTCAAGCCTTCATGAAACAATATGGCCATGTAACGGACGTGGCACCCGACAGAATTTCTACAGAATATGGAAAAGAAATCGAGTGAGAGCTTTAGGCAGTATGCCCAACGATGGAGGGAGGTGGTGACGCAAGTCCAACCACCACTCTTAGAGAAAGAGACGACCATGCTCTTTATTAATACACTGAAGGCTCCGTTTATCACTCATATGCTAAGGAGTGCTACAAAGAGCTTCCCAGACATTGTAATGACTGGAGAAATGATTGAGAACGCCATAAAAAGTGGAAGGATAGAGGCAGGAGGAAGTAACAAGAGAATGGCCACAATGAAGAAAGAAAATGAAGTGAATAATACAAGCATGGGGTAAGAAAATGATGTGAATAATACAAGCATGGGGTACTCAAACTCGATTACCATTAATCAGCCAAAAACAGTGACTACTGGGTATCAGGGTTCATCAAGAAAAGAATCTGGCACAAGGAAAAACACTGAAAAACTCCAATTTACATCGATCCCAATGACGTATAAGGAGTTGTATCAAAGTTTTTTTGATGCGCACGTTATGTCCCCCCACTACCTGAAATCGATGCAACCTCCATACCCAAAATGGTATGACTCAAATGCCCAGTGTGAGTACCACGCGGGGATCACAGAGCATTCGATAGAAAATTGCCTTGCTTTCAAGAAATAGGTGGAAAAATTCATAATCATGGGTATTGTGAAGTTAGATGACGCGCCAAATATAGAAATATAAATCTGGGAGTATTTTGGACAATGGGACTGCGGAAGAAATTCCTATAGTATTTAGAGCTTACTCAGAGTAATATACAAAATGCTCTTGTTGCTTTAAGCCTAGAAGTAATAAGAGTCCTTTTGTGAAATAGGCTTGTGTCCAAAATCTTTATTTCAATAATATGCATCTTTTAAGCAAATATTCTTTATTTTTTTTTCCATTTCATATTATGAATTCTTTTATTCTTTGAGCTCTCTATCAAATATTCTTTCATTCTTCATCCATGATCATACCATAAATAATTATTCTTAGATTCATTTGTTCTTTGAATATTCTTTTGTACCTACAACAGGTCCCTAGATATCAATGACATGAGCAACGCTGCTACTGACTTAGAATCTACTTTTGAGCAAGATATGTGTCTAGAGGAATTTTAGGACTTTAGACACAATAGAGATTGTAACCTATCTCCGGATTTGTTAAGGATGGTAGAATGAGGTGAAAAATAGATCCTACCTTACAAAGCGTCATTGTGAGCCTAGGAGAAGAGAAAGAGGTAAAGATCGGAGCTTGTATCGCTGTAGAGACAAAGAGAGACGTCATTGAGTTATTCCAAGAATTCAAATATGTTTTCGCCTGATCATATAGGATAAAGAAATCTTAGAAGAGGAATACATGCTATTGGCTTTACAATGGCCGGGCAAATCATGAAGTTCGGGTACTGTTGGTCCACCATGGAAGGGGATTGCATTCGCAAAAAAAAGATTGAGACTCATGAAGATTGACATCTATGCTTGTCGAACGCCTGTTAGGACCCTCACCGGGGTAATGCATTTCTCATTGATTTATGGAATAGAGACAATTTTGCCCATGGAAGTCAAGATTCCTTCTCTCTGAGTTTTATCAGAGTTGAAGACAGATGAAGCAGAATGGATCAAATCTCAATATGATTAGCTGAACTTGATCGAAGAAGAGAGGCTAAAGGCCATCCTCATGGTCAATTATACCGAAAGCGAATGATGCGGGCCTATAACAAGAAGGTTCGACCTAAAGAATTCCATGAAGGATACCTAGTCTTGAAAAGGATCCTTCCCATACAAAAGGATATCTGAGGAAAATGGATGCCAAACTGGGAAGGATCGTATAGGGTAAAGAAGGCCTTCTCTAGAAAGGCATTGATTTTGATCAAGAGGGATAACCAGGACTTGCCTAATCCTATGAGTTCAAATCAAGAAATATTTCATTTCAAAAAAAAGAGAGAAAAGGAAAATATGAGAAAAGAAAAGAAAAGGAAAGGAAAAAAGAAAAAGGAAAGGCCATGGCAAAAACCCGCAAAGGGCGCTTTAAGACCAAAGGGGATTTGAGTTGAAAACCAGAAAAGGGCAGATCAAATTTTGATCGAAAATGGGGCATGCGGTAGTCTTACTTTCTCAAAATTAATAAGAAAGAGAGATGTTACGTCTTGGGGCATCAACAGAGCACTATTGATCCCCTAAACACATATTGAGCCTAAAATGGTCCTCAAGAAGTTTGAACAGAGAAGCTCATGCTGCAATATATAGGGCACCTAGTTTTCATCTTACCCAGATTGAATTTGCTATCTTTGATTACTTTATTCTTTTCAAGATACGCTCTCAATAATTTTCATTTTTTATCTTGATTAATCTATTCTCATTTTGTGCTTTTTCAAAATTTTATATCTTGATTAATTTATTCATTTCGAGCTTTGCTCTCAATAAATTTCTGTTTCATCCGTCATTATGATCTTTTTCAAGCATTTTGCATTGAAATAACGATTCATGGACTAACAATACTTTCATAAAAGGAGTTTCGCATATTGCTTTGGACGCTTCTAAACAATACAAGAACCTGAAACAAGACTGTTGTTTAGAACTCACCAGAACAAACGGTTGGAAAGGAGTCTAATTTGAAACTACCTGTTAGGATTTTTTTCAAAAGTATCAGTTGAATAAAAAGGTAGTGTATCACGTCGGTGATACAACCTCGACAAATAATGAGTAACCCAAGCATTAAAATGGGATTATTCTTAAAAGAAATTCGACATTCACACATTCGGTCATGACACCTAGGGAATGGAAGATGTAGCAGACCAAATTGGTTACCCTTGAGTCGAAGTGGGATGGATTGAAGATGATACAAATTCTATGCCCTTGAGTAGCAGTGGGATGGATTGAAGATAACCCAGATCCTATCCCCCCTGAATTGTAGTAAGAGGGTCTGAAAATGGTGTAAGCCTTAAAGTCCCAAAGGTACCATAGAATGGACCTTGAGGTTACATTGGGGCAAACCAGTTGAGCAAAATACGATTGTTTCTTTGAGTTTTTGGTCAAAATACCACCCAAGCAAGAGGACAGTGTAATACGTCAATGATAAAGATGAACAACGAGCAGTGACGCCTTAAATATTAAAAAGGATCATTCTCTTCATCATTCATAGCACACTCAGTTAGGAGCATTTGATTCATTCTGATCATAGCATCCTAATCATTTGCATAAGCATAATCATATAAAACTAATTCTACAGGACAGGTTCCCTAGAGAACGGTGTAGCAATATTAAAGATTTCAGATTTTGTTCCCTAGAGATAGTAGTGGGGCAGATCGAAGACCGTAGTCTTATCTTCTTAAGATAGCAAGGAAGTAGACTGAAGAATTTAGATTTTGTTTCCTCGAGATAACAGTAGTGGAGCAGATCAAGGATGACCAGTTCTATCTCCTTGAGCAGTAGTGGAGTAGGCTAAAGATTGCAGATCTTGTCTCCCTAAGCAGTAGTGGAGCATATCAGTTAAAGATTGCATATCTTATCTCACTAAGCAGTAGTGAAATAGACCAGAGTCGCAATTCTTATCTCCTCGAAGTTCCAGTGGAGTAGGTTTAGTCTACAAATCCCTTCTCCCTAAGTTTACATTGAGGATCAATCCTTATTTCTTTGAAGTTTCAGTAGAGAAGATTAAGGTTACAAATCTCTTCTTCCTGAATTCTTATCTCCTTGAAGTTCCAGTGGAGTAGGTTGAGGCTACAAATCCCTTCTCCCTAAGTTTACATTGAGGATCAATCCTTATTTCTTTGAAGTTTTAGTAGAGAAGATTGAGGTTACAAATCTCTTCTCCCTGAATTATTATCTCCTCGAAGTTCGAGTGGAGTAGGTTGAGGTTACAAATCCCTTCTCTTTGAGTTTGCATTAAGGATCAATCCTTATTTCTTTGAAGTTTCAGCAGAGAAGATTGAGGTTACGAATCTCTTCTCCCTGAATTCTTATCTCCTCAAAGTTCCAGTGGAGTAGGTTGAGGCTACAAATCCCTTCTCCCTAAGTTTACATTGAGGATCAATCCTTATTTCTTTGAAGTTTCAGCAGAGAAGATTGAGGTTACAAATCTCTTCTCCCTGAATTCTTATCTCCTCGAAGTTCCAGTGGAGTAGGTTGAGGCTACAAATCCCTTGTCCCTGAGTTTACATTGAGGATCAATCCTTATTTCTTTAAAGTTTCAGTAGAGAAGATCGAAGCTACAAATCTCTTCTCCCTGAATTCTTATCCCTTTGAGATTCCAATGGAGTAGGTCGAAGCTACAAATCTCTTCTCCTGGAAATCCTCATTTCCTCAAAGTTTCAGTAGAGAAGATCGAAGCTACAAATCTCTTTCTGAATTCTTAAAAGTTTCAGTAGAGAAGATCGAAGCTACAAATCTCTTCTCCCTGAATTCTTATCCCTTTAAGGTTCCAACGGAATAGGTCGAAGCTACAAATCCCTTCTCCTAGAAATCCTCATTTCCTTGAAGTTTCAGTAGAGAAGATCGAAGCTACAAATCTCTTCTCTCTGAATTCTTATTTCCTTAAAAACTTCAGTGGAGTAGGTCGAAGCTACAAATCCCTTCTCCCTGGAATTACATTGAGGATCAGTTCTCATCTCCCTGAAGTTGCAGTGGAGTGAATTGAAGTTAAAAATCAAGTCTTATCTCTCTGAAGTTCCAGTGGAATAGACTTAAGATGAAAAATCTCATCTCCCTGAAGTTGCAATGGAGTGAATTGAAGTTAAAAATTACATCGTATCTCTCTGAGGTTGTAGTAGAGCAGATCGCATCAAACCTTATCTCTTTGAACTTACAGATGAGTAGATTGAAGCACTAATTCCTATACCCCTAAAGATGTAGAGGAATGGAACGAGGCTATTCGAAAAAGCACCAAAGAAATCAATATTCGAAGAGACTAGGAAAAATTGGCCCTTTTAAAGTCTTTGCTCCATTCTCGTTACACGAGAACGAGCAAAGAGGGGCAGCTGTAATAGGCCGATTTTGGCCCAAGGCAATTAAACCAGATCCAAGACCCAAAAGTAAACAGAAATAAAAAACCAAAATAGTTGAATAAGCCCCAAAAATAAAGCAGTCCAAAATGTCCAATTGCAAACAAAAATTAAACCCAATTTCTAAAACCCTAGCCCCACTTATCAGCCTATCACAAAGAAGATGAAACAAAGAAATAAAGAATAAAGCTTTTCTGACCACACATCAGCAGCCACTACGTGCATTGGCCCTCCACCCATGCGCCTCTGACACCTGCAAGGGCACCACAACACATGACAAAGAAGAAAACGACAAGTATAACAAAAAAAATAAAATAGAAAAACAAAAAATTGAATCTTTGTAAATCAGTTATAAAAACTGAAATGAATCATCTGTACTTTTTTTATGAACATTTGAGAAATAAGAAAACAGAATAGAAAAAGGTGGATTTCATTTTTCTTTCGGTTTTACTTTTTATTATTTTTGTTCTACTTTTTTTATTTTATTATTTTCAAACTTTTAAAAAATGAAATAGTAATAAAAAGGAGAAAAGGGACCTTACCTGAATCCACGGACGCGTCGTCGGAGAGCTCATTCCGTCGTTCACAAATCAGGTTCAAAAAATGGGGTTCAAGGGCTTAGCTTCAAAGGTGCCTTGAATCGGAGGCTGAGCGCCTCTTTTGCGCTCCGTTGGCCACCGTGCGATGGTGGTGTGATGGATGGCAGACAAACGCGCCGGAAGAACCCACTCGCCGGAGAGTGGGAGAGATGAGAGGAAGAGAAGTTTTTTTCCCTTGAGTGACTGCTGAGTTAAAAGAAAATTTAGGGCTAAAATGTGTAAAAAAAAAAATTCGATCTTTTAAAATTGAATGCAACGTCGCCGTTTGCTCCAAGGGAAGCTGTGCATATCCCTTAAAAGGGATAATTGCGCGCCTGGTCCGCCCTTTTTGCTGCGCTAGTTGATCAAGTCCCCTTTCGCATTCTTTCTCTTTTTTTTTTAAATCTTACCCTATTATTTCTATTGTGTTTTAATCTGGTCCCTGCCCCTTTTCCACTTCAATTTATTGCAATTTTGGTCCTCATTTTTTATTCTGATTTCAATCTAGTTTCCAACCAGTTTAAAGAGTTTATGTATTTATTTTTCTGCAAAATTGTATTATTATTATTATTATTTATTTTGATTTTTTGTATATTATTTTTATTAAACTATATATATTGTTTATTTTAAATTTTTGACATCATTTTAAAATTATTTCATATATTACTTACTTTTTTATACTATGTATTCTTTACTTGAAATCGTTTTGTTAATTATTTTAAATTATTTTATGTGTTATTTCTTTTAAAATTTTTAATTCATTACCCTTTGACTATTAATGTTGATATTTAAATAGTGTAAGCTATGTGATTATCATTCTTGTATGTGTTATAATTTGTTTGTTCGTATTTCCATATCATTGATATTATCATCATCGTTATTATTGTCTATATTATTGTTTCATTATCATTATTATTATTCATGCATATTAATATTTTAGATCAACGATACCAATGTTGTGTATTACGTGTATCATGTTATCATTATGCCAAATTTGTGTCACATTGCCATTATTCGTCAAATACAACCCCAATTCACGCTTTAAATAAGGTTTCTTTAAAACCTAAACTACCAAACGTATATCATTTTAAAATATTTTATTAATTTTATCCAAAAATAAGAGCTTTCAAAATAAGGCAATATTCGGTGATTGAAAATTTGAGAAATCGTGCCCTAACGTGCTGGGTTTCAGTTTTTCGTTTGGCCAAATCATCGGATATCCTTTTGATATTTTCAATGCATGAGTCCCGGGAATCGTGAGATGATCTTGGATTCAAAGATTTAAATTGTCGTGTCCTAACGTGCTGGATGTGATATTTTATTCCTTCGGAGCGAGAAAATCTTAATATTCAATTTGAGAAAATTCAAATATTTTTAAAAAGGAGATCGTGTTTTTAAAATCTTTTTCAAACTTTTAACTTTCGACATTAAGACACTAATTAATCAATTCGGTGCCAATTTTGGGCGTGACGAGGGTGCTAATCCTTCCTCGCACGTAAGGACTCCCGAACCCGTTTTTCCAAATTTCGTAGACCAAAAACACCGTTTTAGTAAACCAAAATATTTTATTAAAACAAAGGTGACCCAATCACACCTCATCAAAAAAAGATTGGGGGCGACTCCCGTTTTTATTTTTAAACCTTAATCGATTCCCAAAAAAATGATTTCGACAAGAACTATAAATGTTATTGTATCAATATGGTTATGTGCATTTTATGCTAAGTTTATCTGTATATGGCTTACTAAGCTTTTGAAACCTTATTTTGTGTGTGTTTGCTTTGTTTTATAGATCGTCGAAGCTACTGTGTAATAGTCCAGTTTATACCCTAGTCGAAATAGTGGTTTCGAGACCACAAATCTGAGTCTGTATAATATTTTAATATTATATTTTATGCTGTTGATATGTGGTTTAGCATGTGGTAAATTTCCATGAGCTAATTTTTCCGTCCGTGTGTTTAATTTGACAAAAGGATGAAATTGCATTAAATGTGAAAGTTGCTTTCTATTTGCTAAAGTACTTAATTTTTGTGGCTTTGTAAAGGTGGAAGCCTTATATGGAAAATAAGCCATCCTTGAGATGGTGGATGATTGAATGACTAAATAACCTTAGTATTAAATTGTCTTATATGTTTAATGGATGGGCAATTTAGTAATTGAATAATGACATAGATTAATGAAACAAAAGATGAGTGTTCATCTTTATTTCTTTTCTTTTGGCCGAATGTACTAAAGAAAAAAAAAAGCTTTGAGGCTTGGTATTTTCGGTTGGTTTCAAGCTTAATTCAAGGTTAGATTTCAATCCGTTTTTGATAATTTCGACGTTTTTGTAATCGTTGCTTCAAGAGCTATCAAACCCATGTATTAATTTTAAGTATTGATGATGTTTGTGTGAGATGCCATTGTTGATATGTTGAGTTTTGAAATGAGTTTAGTTGATAAATGAAAGATTTGAGCTAGATTAACATGTTTTATTCTTGAAGTTTTGATGAATTTAGCTAAATAGGGCTAAATTGTGAAAATAGAAAATTGAGGGACCAAATTGCTAATTTGATGGAAAATATGGGCTTGTATGTGATGTATGAATATTCGGCTAAGCATGAGCATGGGTAGATTTTGTGAATTTGATGTTTTGAGAAACATAGACTAAATTGATAAATTGTGCAAATATAAGGGTTAATTTGTAAATAGCCCTAAATGTGTGCCCTTGGATTAAATTGAATGAACTAGTGAATAAAAGGGTTAATTCTGAATATGTTTAGATTAAGAACCGAGGAAAATAGATTTAGATCGCGGGAAAGCGAAAGTAAACGAGTAGCCATTTTCATTCCGATATATTGAATCTGAGATAAGTCACTATGCAAATAAACGTACTCGTATGAAATTATATTTGTTCATATGATTAATGTTGATAATGGATACTTATGAGAGGTTATGCATATGAATTTCGAGATAAGTTTGATGTAGTGACTAAGTCTGAAAAATCTCGTACGAACCTAGGAATGGATAGGATTAGCTATGTCATGATATAGGTATCTGTTCTATTTTATCATGTAAGACCACGTCAGGAACAGTGGCATCGATATCTGATTATGTGTAAGACTACGTCTGGGACGTTGGCATCGATATGAGCTTTACGTGTAAGACCACGTCTGGGATGTTGACATCGTTATGATCCTTACGTGTAAGACCATGTCTGGGACATCGGCATCGTATTGATTCGTATAAGACTGTAACACCCCAAACCCGGCCTAGAAGTTATGACCGGATCTGGCATGTCACATAAAAGGTTGTTCAAAAACTGCGCGTTTGTTAAAAATTTCGAGTTTAAATATTTATTCACTGGTAATCCTTTATTTAACATTTTGGAAAACAATTATTACCGTATCTCACATTGAATAATAATAGGCAGTAATCAAATTAAAAGCTAAACCAAAGAAAATACCAAAATTAAAGTAATAGTGGCCTTATTACAAAATAAAATCCCGAATTAAAATAAGTTTAAATTAAAATGGAGTTTACAAAAGAAGTAATCATAACGCATGGCCACCTCGAGTCCGGCTCGGCTCCAAAACCCGCAATCTATGAATTACCTGCAAAAATTTAAGTAGAAGGGGTGAGTCAAGAAGACTCAGTATGCAATCACTCATACCAACCATAGCTAGGCCCGAGCCCATTCAAATACCAGCTGGGCCTTAGCCCTTACAAATCACTTTGGGCAAAGCCCATACAGAATCAGACTGAGCCTTGGCCCATTTAGCAGAGAATAGCAGATAATCAGATATCAATGCAATGTGATGCAAAACCCACCCCAACCTAGATTTCCATCCGCTACACACCTCTCGTACTAGCCAATCACCATTGGGGATTTCTACAATCAACCCTAACCGCTACACACCATTGATGGCGCCATGTCATGCGCTCATCGTCGACAGTGAGTCAGTCACGGAATGTGATCGTGGCAGAGCCACTACAACAGATCGTGGCAGAGCCACTACAACACTTCCCCTTTCATCATATCCCAAGCCCATGCAACATGTCGTGACATAATAATTCGTGTATGCAGTATGACATGTATGCAAATCATATATCAAATATAACATATGAAACAGATTACCATCATAATCAGAATAACAAGTACAACATAATCAAGCTAATCAACCTCTAAGGGTGTAACAGTAATTTACCTTCCAGGGGTATTTTCGTAATTTACTTATCGAGGGTATTTCAGTAATTCCACGCCTACAGTGGCCTTTCCGAAGGCCTAATGTCGCCTCGAGTGACTCAACTACCATTCCCAGTCGTTACCGGACTATTGGGCCTAAAACCTGATTTCGGCCCATTCAGGCCCATATACTCGTGTGGCCCACCTAACACAAATCTATCCATGTATATAAGATTCACTTAGTCTAGTTCACTATATACTACACCATCATAAAATTTTATTCAATTGGGCCCACGGGCCCATTGGGCCCATTTCGGCCCATCGTGGCCCAAGCAGCCTCAACCCACAAGAATACTACTGATGGCCTCAACTATCGCGTCGAAGCCCTACACGTGTGCTCGCACGCTCGTGTGGCTACTATTGTCGTGACCGGCACTTCGGCATTCCCCGCTCTACAGCTAGAGTAGAGAACTACACACCTGATAAGAATCTGGTGCTAATCCGCACTCTGACCACTCCTGTGCCCAAATGCCCTCCAAGGTGTATTCATCCTTCTCCTAGAATGCTATATATATAGCTAGCTTCTCACCTTCCTTCTTTGTATCTTTCTGATGTGGGATCTTTCCGTTAGGAGAGTTTAAATCCAACTCAAACTCTTCCCGTCCAATTCGCAAAATAAATACTCCCTCGCTTTTTATGAGATTCGAACCCAGGCTCCCTTGTAATATAATCCACGCCGCTAACCACTTGGACACAAGCTCCTCTTGTGTCTAAAACCATGCGCAACTAAATATAAATCTAATGCCAAATTCTAAAGTCCATTTAACAAGAAAACCAAAATGTAAGAGCCAAGACTTGAACCTTAGACCTCCTTCCTTCCTTGTGGCGTCACCCCTTGTCTCTTATGTGGCGTCACTTTGCCACTACACCACACACTCCACTTGTGTCATTTTTCTCCACATTTTATTCTTAAAGCCTACCTACCAACTCCCAGGGATTTTTTGCCTAAAACCAAAATTTCCATAAAGCCAAAGTTTGATCCCGAGACTTCATAGAAGCCCTCTAACCTTCCAAAATCACTTACCTAATAGGTCCAACTTGCATTTAAGCCAATCTCTTGTTCTCCAAAAAATTTAAACGCTACTAAGCTCAAGGCCCATTGGGCCCAATCCTACTAGGCCCAATTTCAGAATGTTATAAAGACCTTGTCTGAGACAGTGGCATTGATATCTGAGTGCATGTAAGACCTCATCTGGGACATTGGCATTGTACGACCATTTCGAGCTTTCTGAGTATCCTACTAGATTCCTAACGATTCTACGGGCAAGTCTGTGATACGAATACAAATCCGAGCTATGAACAATTATGTAATTATAAATCTGATTCAGGTACGCCGATTATACACTAATCGTGTGTATAAGGTAAGCATCTATGTGATCTTATTATGATGTTATACATATGGAATTTATGATGTGATAAGTGATATTGTGGCTAAATGAGCTATGTGCTCATATGATTCTTGAATTGTGAAAATGGTTAATGTGGTCAAAAGTATATGAACCAAAACATATATGTGATTGTTTGCAAAGTGGTTGATATGTGCCATGTATTTATTAGCAAATATGTCTTCTATGCCAAGTTTATTTGTATATGACTTACTAAGCTTTTGGAAAGCTTATTCCGTGTGTGTTTTCTCTGTTATATAGGTCGTCAATGCTACTGAAGGCTCGGGACCATCACGGATCGTTATCACACTACTAAACTTATGTTGGTATACTATGGAATTGTATAAAGCTAGATATGGCATGTGCAGGCTAGTATTTTGGTATAATTTGTTATGTGAACTTAGCCATGTGATTTGGCTCTTTATGAGTTGAGACTTTGCTTAAATGAATGTAGAATGTGGTGATTATCTTGGTATGGTTGAAGCATTTGAAATGGTCAAGTTTTGAGTGAGCAAATGATTGAATTATGCTTGTGATGATATGAGTTTTAGTTTTTGAAATTGTCATGATTTGAATTGGTATTGAATGCATGGTTTGAATGATTATTTTGGTATGTTTTTGGTGGTTATATGTACATGAGATATCTTGATATATGTTGCTTATAGGTTTGACCCTTATGGGTGGCATTTTGGCCTTGTAAATGGCCTATAATGTCACACGGTTGTGGCACACGGGCATGCCTAAAGACCGTGGGAGAATAGCAGGATGTAGCTTGGTAGCACACGGCCTCGACACAGGGGTGTCAGCTAGCCGTGGTGTAAGTCAGTAGCTAGCTAAGAGTACACGGCCATAGCACACGGGCGTGCTTGGTAGCCGTGGTGGGGAAGTCAGTACATGGCCTAGTAGCACACGGCCATGGCACACGGGCGTGCCTAGTAACCGTGGAGGTATAGTCAGTATATGAACACGGTAGGACACATAGGGTGTCTAAAAGCCGTGGAGGGTACACGGTCTCCTTCCACGGGTGTGTCTCCCCTGTAGTTTAGAAAAGTTTCAAATTTTCCATGGAATTTGTATGTGTTTCGATTGAGTCCCGACTCGGGTTATAAGCATGTTTGAGATCTTGTTGACCATATTTAAGGGGCATTGTATGTACGATTGATGAATGAAAGGTATGGATTGTTATGAATGTTTCTGATCTGTCTGGTAACACTCTTAACCCTAATTCGACGACGGACATGGGATAGGGGTGTTACATACTGAAGGCTCGGGGACCATCGAGGATCGTCATCACACTACTCAAACTTGTCTTGGTACTTTGAAAATGTGTATATAGCTAAAATATGGCATGTATAGGCTAGTTATTTTGGTACAAGTTTGTGATATGCAATTAGCTATGTGTTGTGGCTAATTAAAAGTTGATGATATTCATTTTTGAATATGGAATGTGATGTTGGTTTTGGTAAGAATAGATGACTATGAAATGGTCAAGTTTTTGGTAAGCATATGGGTGAAATTTGAGTATGTGTGTTTGATCAAAGAAAGGGTTATATGAAAGGTAAATATGGATAAATCATGCTTGAACATATATATATAGTATATGTTTTAGTTGTGCAAATTGGCATGATTGGAAATTGAGATTGAATGTGGGGATTGTTGGTTATTTGACATGTATTTGGTTGTCAATTGTACATGAAATGAATCGGTATATTGCTTGTAGGGTTGACCCAAGTGTGGGTGGCATTTTGGCCTTACAAATGGCCAATTATGCATACACGGCTAAGGGATATGGGCGTGTGTCTCTACCGTGTGGCTCAAGGGCCACTTCAAAGTTTGCCTGGGCAGGTTACACGGTTGTAGCACACGGGCGTGCTTGCTGGCTGTCTAAACAAGTCAGTAGCTAGCCTAATATTACACGGCCATGGCACACGGGCGTGTCTAGTGGCCATGTGGATAAGTCAGTATACATGCTCTGTTTTGGCATGGCCAGGACACATAGGAGTGTCTAGTAGTCATGGAGGTACACTGCCTGCCCACACGGGCGTGTGACCTCTGTAACTTAGAAAAATTTTAAATTTCTGAGAAATACCATATGTGTTCGGTTTAGCCCTGACCCTGTTCTAAAGCATGATTAAGGTCTCGTTGACTTATAAAAGGGACACTTTGATTGCGATTGATAAATTTTATTATGAAATGTCTGTAAAAGTTTCTGATCTGTCGGGTAACGCCTTTAACCCTAATCCGACGATAGATAAGGATTAGGGGTGTTATAGAGGTGCCCAAGGGCATATTGGTTGTATGTAAATATACTATATGTTCAATGCTTGATTATGCTAGGTTTGGGTGCCATAATATGGTATTTTTATATGCACATTTTGGATATAGGTTGATGCCAAATTGGGTGAGAAATATGGCTTGTAAAATGGCATATTTTCATCCACACAGGCAGAAACACGGGTGTGTGTCTCAACCATGTGTGACACACGGCTAGGTGACACAACCGTGTGTCCCCTGTAGCTTTTAAAGGGTTACAAGTTAAGTTGTTACACGACTTACCACACGGGCGTGTGGCTTGGCTGTGTGAGCAAGTTAAAGAGTTACACGGGCATAGACACGAGCTAGGACAAGATCGTGTGTTCTTATTTCGAATGCCCACACGACCTAAGACACGGGTATGTCTCTTGGTTGTGTGAGTCACATAGCCTAGCCATATGGCCGTGTGACCCCTGCAGCTTTGAAAATTTTAAATGTTTCCTAAAAATTCTCTAAGTTTTTGATTTGGTCCCGATTTGTTTCTAATGCATATTTTGGGCCTCGAGGGCTCATATAAGGGACAGTATGTACAAAATTGATTGATTTTTGACATGATTATTAAATTATATGAAATGTTTGAATTCTGTCTATTTGATTTGTAAACTCAGGTAATGCTATGTAACCCTGTTCTGGTGAAGGATTCAGGTTAGGGTTGTTACATGTCATTTAAGGTTCATTTAGGTATACACAGCCTAGTAGACATCCGTGTCATAGCCGTGTGCCACACACGATCTGAGGCACGACCGTGTGTTTTAACTCAGTGTGTTACACAACTTGTAACACGGCCGTGTGGCCCATCTTAGTAAGTTACACGGGCTGAGAAACGCTCTTGTGTCCCTATTTCAAAAGTTACACAGCCTGGGGGCATTTCACATGGCCGTGTGTTCCCTATTTTGGAAAATTTTCAACTCATTCTTAAAACTTTTAATTTCATTCAATTTAGTCCTGAATTGCTTATAAGTTATTTTTAGGGCCTCGAAGGCTTGATTTAAGTGCAAAATGCATATGATTAGTTGGTTTTTATTAAGGTTAATCATTTTAATGTTATGATGTGAAATGATTTTTGATTGATCGATAATGCTCCATAACCCTAATTCGGTGACGAAACATTTAGTGGTATCAGAGCTATGATTTAGTCGATTATCTAGCTGAACATAGCGTATGAAATGTCTAGAATTACTTGCCATATAAACTTGTGATAATGGGATGTGTTTGATCCGATCTAACCTTTATTTTTCTTATAAATTGTAAAAATGTCAGCATGATTCGATCGTGTTGACACTGATGAGGTTAATAGCAATGTACCAACCTCAAAACAAAGGACGAGTAGTAATATTCCAATTCCACAAGTACCTGAACATGAACTTAAAAACATGTTCTTTAGGTTTATAAATCAATGGCTTAATGAATTTATACAAATGAATGTTGTGGCTCAACGACCTCCACCCCTTGTTATACCTCCTGTTGCACCTATAGCTCCTCCTGTGATTGAATATAGTCAATGTATTCCGATACAAAATTTTAAAAAGTATGGTGCCGATGAATTCTGAGGTAGACCGGAAGATGATCCTATTAAAGCCGAGTGTTGGCTTCAGAATATCTTGCAAGTTTTTGAAGAAATAGCTTGTCCTCTCGATGATTTTCTTATATATGTCGTTTTATTGTTAAAAGAATAAGCGTATAGTTAGTGGACTACATTGACGGGTGTGGTACCGAGAGAGAAAATTTCCTGATATTCCTTTCAAACCAAGTTTAAAAAGAAGTATGTTAGGAAACGATATCTGGACAAGAAAAAGAGAATTTCTTGAACTAAGGCAAGGAAACAATTCAATAGCAGAATACGAGAGAGAGTTTGTGTATCTCAGTAAATATGCTCGAGAAATTGTGCCTACTGAAGAAGAAATGTGTATTCAGTTTGAAGACAGCTTGAACGATGAAATTAGAATGATGATCGAAGGTAATGAAATCCAAAAATTTGTTATTCTATTTGGTCGTGCACAGAAAATGGAAGAAGTGTACAACTGCAAGCTACAAAGAGATTGGCGGATTCGAGAATTTAACAAGAGAGGCTCCTCTAAAACATTTTCTTTACCACTAGCGAAGAAGAATAGAGAAGACTATAGTCGAGCTACTTAAGTGTTTGAGCACCCGAACAATAATAAATCAATTCAGCATGACTTTATATCTCCTACAAAACCAGTTGATAGTGTGGGGAGTGTACGGAACGCTCCAAAGCCCAGTTGTAAACATTGTGGAAAATTTTATGCTAACGAGTGCAGAGCTAAATTGGAGGCATGTTATAGATATGGATCGACTAATCATTTTCTCTGAAATTGTTTGAAATAGTTAAAGGAAAATGAAGAATAGGGTGAAAAGTAAATATCTACATATCAGAAAGGTAGACATCCGGGCGAATAAGATATCGGGACTCTCGTGACGGAGAAAAAGATATGATTGTATGGTCAGAGACTAAAGCACCTGCTCGAACATATGCCATCTGAGCTAGAGGGGAAGCTGCTGCACCTGATGTGATTGCTGGTACATTCTATCTCTTTGATGTTATTGTATATGCACTGATTGACTCTGAGTAAACTCATTCCTATATTTTCACTGCACTAGCAACTGAAAAGAAACAACCTGTTGAATCAACTGAATATGATATTCAAGTTACTAATCCACTAAGTCAGAGTGTGACAGTTAACTTAGTTTGTCGTAAATGTCCACTAAAAATTAGAAGCTGTGAATTCTCTGCTGATTTGATGCTATTACCCTTTCGAGAAGTTGATGTTGTTCAAGGTATGGATTAGATATCGATACATGATGCCATGGTGAATTGTAGACAGAAATGGATTGATTTGAAATGCTGGATGGAAGAAATAATTTCAGTTGAATCTGATAGACAGAACAATATTGCTAGAATCACTTTAGCCATGTCTGCACAAAGATCGATATGTAAAGGTAGTGAGGCATTTCTAGCATATATACTTTATAGCAGAGATTCAAAGTTGAAGTTAGATCAGCTACTGGTTGTTGATGAGTTTACTCATGTATTTCCTGAAGTGTTACTGGGTTTCCCTCCTGACCTTGAAGTTGAGCTAATGATGGATCTGGTTCCTAGAACTGCACCAATATTGATATCACCATATAGCACCAGCTGAGTTAAAAGAGTTGAAAGCACAATCACAATAATTGTTAGACCAAAGGTTTATTCGACAGAGCATATCTCCTTAGGCTGCACCTGTGTTGTTTGTGAAAAAGAAACACGGCTCCTTAAGATTGTCTATTGATTACAAACAGTTGAACAAAGTCACAATAAATAATAAGTATCCCATACCAAATGTAACAGTCCGGTTTATACCCTAGTCAGAATAGTGGTTTCAGGACCACAAATTTGAGTCCGTATAATATTTTAATATTATATTCTATGCCGTTGATATATAATTAAGCATGTGTTAAAGTTTCGTAAGTTAATTTATCTATCTGTGTGTTTAATTTGACGAAAGGATGAAATTGCATTAGATATGAAAGTTGTATGCTATATGTTAAAGTGCTTATGTGTTATGGCTTTTTGAATATGAGGACTTGTGTGGCAATTTGGCCATTTCCATGGTTAATGGATGGCTAAGGTCATAAATGACCTTGTAACTATGTTTTATACATTTTATTATGAAAGATTATTTTTGTACATTAATAATGTATTTTAAGTTAAACAAAATCAATTGAAATCCATGTTCATCTTTTGTTCTTATGACCGAAAATAAGAAAAAAGAAAACAAGGGTTTGAGCTTTGTATATTCGGCTACTTTCAAGCCTTAATTCAAGGTAAGTTTTTGATCCGTTTTTGATAATTTCTACGTTTTTGTAATCGTTGTTTCGTCTACTATCAAACACATGTTTCAATTTTGTGTATTGGTGATGTTTGTAAGTTATGTCATTGATTCTAAGTTGAGCTTTGTGATGCTTTAAGGTGTTAAATGATAGATTGGTGGTAGATGAACATGTTTTGTTCTTGAAGTTTTGATGAATTTAGCTTAATAGGGCTAAATTGAGAAAATGACAAATTGAGGAACTAATTTGTGAATTTGATGAAAAATGTGGGTTTGTATGTGATATATATGTATTTGGCCAAGCTTGTGTAAAAGTAGATTTTGTGAATTTGATGTTTTGAGAAAAAATGGACTAAATTGCTAAGTTGTTCAAATGTGAGGGCTAATTTGCAAATTGCCCTAAATGTGTGTCTTTGGATTGAATTGAATGAACTAGTGAATAAAAGGGTTAATTTTGAATATGTTTAGATCAAGAACTGAGGAAAACGGATTTAGATCATGGGAAAGTAAAAATTAATGAGTAGCCGTTTCCTATTGCGATAAACCGAGTCCGAGGTAAGTCACTATACAAATAAATGAATATGTATGCAATTGTAATTGTTCATATGTTTAATGATGATAATGAATGTTTATGAGAAATTCTGTAATTGAATTCTAAGATAAGTTCGGTATATTGACTAAGTTTGAGGAGCCTCGTATTAACCTTGACATAGGTATCTATTCTGTTTTATCATGTAAGACCACGTCTGGGACGTTGGCATTGATTTGAGATTCTTGTAAGACCCTGTCTGGGACAGTGGCATCGATATCTGATTATGTGTAAGACCACGTCCGGGACGTTGGCATCAATATAAACTTTACGTATAAGACCACGTCTGGGACGTTGGCATCATTATGACACTTACGTGTAAGACCATGTCTGGGACATCGGCATCGTTTTGATTCGTATAAGACCGCATGCGGGACGATGGCATCGATGTCCAAGTGCATGTAAGACCTCGTGCGAACGCTTGGCATTGTACAATTATTCGAGCTTTACGAGTATCCCATTGGATTTATTATCGCTCAACAGCAAGTCTATGATAATCGATTGCAAATCCGAGCTATGAACAAATATGTGATAGTAAACTCAATTCAGGTATGTTGATTATACACTAATTGTGTATACAAGGTAAGCATCAATATGATCTTATTATAATGCTATGAATATGGAATTGATGATATGTTGTAGAAGGTTTTGATGAAATGAGATATGTGTTTATATGATCTTTGAATTGGGAATATGGCTAATGTGGTCAAAAGTGTATGATTCAAAACAAACATATGCATTTTATGCTAAGTTGTCGTATATTGACTTACTAAGCTTTTGGAAAGCTTACTCTGTGTGTGTTTAATCTATTTTATAGGTCGTCAAAGCTACTGAAGGCTCGGGACTGTCAAGGATCGTCACCACACTACTAATATCATTTTGGTACACTTTGGATATGTATATAGCTAGATATGGCATGTATAGGTTAGTTCTTGTGATGTTTTGTAAAGTGAACTTAGCCATGTGATTTGGCTAGTTATGTTTTGGTATCATGCTTAGATGAATGTGATATGTGAAGTTGTTATGATATGATTAGTTGATATATGGAATGGTTATGAGATGGTAAGTATATAGACAAATGGTGCATAGGTATAATTGAGTTTTAGTTATGCAAATTGGTATGTTTAGCATTGGTTTGAATGTATATATATTGAATGAAAATTTAATGTATAGTTGTGATTATCTTAGTGATCAAATGTGCATGATTTGGATGGCTATTTGTATGCTTTTGGTTGCCATATATGCTTGATATGTGTTGGTAAATGATGCTTATAGATATGAACCTTTGGCCTTGTAAATGGCCTATAATGTCACACGGTTGTGGCACACGGGCGTGCCTTAGACTGTGGGTAAATTGGCAGGATGCAACATAAAATCACACGGCCTCGACACGGGCGTGTCATCTGGCCGTGGTGTGCAAGTCAGTAGCTAACATAAAAATACACAGCCTCGACACGGGCGTGCTTGGTGACTGTGGTGGGGAAGTCAGTATATGACCTAAAAGTACATGACCATGGCACACGGGCATGCTGATCGTGTTGGTATAGTCAGTATAAACACGGATGGTTACACGGGGGTGCATTGAAGCCGTGGAGGGCACACGGTCTCCTCCCACGAGCGTGTCTCCCCTGTATTTTAGAAAAGCTTCAAATTTTCATGGAATTTTGTATGTATTTCAGTTTAGTCCTGACTCAGTTTGTAAGCATGCTTAAGGTCTCGAGGACCTGATTAAGGGACATTATGTCTGAGAATGATGATTGAATGCATGATTTTGTCTGTGAATGTTTCCGACCTATCCGGTAACGCTTCTAACCCTAATCCGGTGACAGACTTGGGATAGGGGTGTTACATTTGGTTGGTATCAGAGCTACGATTTTGTCAATTCTCGGGCTAATGTAGCGTGTCAGAGTCTAGCTATACATGCCATATATCTGAATCGTGATAGTGTGATGAATCCTAACGTATAAATGTGATTTTCGTATTGTATGGATCCCGAAAGAGCCGTAGCTAACGATGTAGAAAGTAATAGGCCTGCTACCTTGCAAGAGACAGCGCCCTCTGAATGGAGACCGGCTACGAGCGGTCAAGAGGGAGATGCTAAACAAGCTTTCTTCCAGATGCTGAGTGAGTTGTTCACTCAGTTTGTAAAGAATAACCCGACTATTTCAGAACCCCCGCCCCCAACTAATCCCTCTCAGACTACAGTTGTGCCACCGGTTATACATCTGAATATGTTGAATAAACCTCCTGTTGACAAGATCCGTAAGTATGGGGCCAAAAAATTCTGAGCTACTAAAGATGATGATGCCGAAAAGGCTGAGTTCTGGATTGAAAACACTATCCGGGTATTTGATGAAATGTCTCTAACTCCAGAAGAATGTATAAAATGTGTTGTATCATTACTCCGAGATGCAGCATATCAATGGTGGAAAACTCTGATTTCTGTTGTTCCGAGAAAATGAGTTACATGGGACTTCTTTCAGATCGAGTTCCGGAAGAAATATATCAGTGAGAGATTTGTTGATCAGAAACGAAAGGAATTTCTGGAACTAAAGCAGGGCTGTATGTCTATTTCAGAATACGAACGAGAATTTGTGAGACTGAGTCAGTATGCTCGAGAATAGTCAGGATTTTGGAAATAAAGGAGTTTGTTGTACTCGTTGACAGAGCTTGCAAAGCTGAGGCACTCGGGAAAGATAAGAGAAAAGCTAAATCTGAAGCTCGTGATATGAGAAAAAGATTTTCAAGAAAATCATTTCAGTTATCTTCGAAGAAATTCAGAGATAACTAGAGTCATTCCAGAGATAATGTGGGACATGCGAATAGAAATCAACATAGACCACAAATGAGTTCTAAAACTCCAGCAACTTCAGTGGCCAGTGTTGGTAATGTTCGATCCGAGAGACCTGAATGTAAACATTGTGGAAAAAGGCACCCGGGAAGCTATAGATTAAATGACAGAGCTTGCTTTAGATGTGGATCGCTTGATCATTTTATACGTGATTGCCCTGAGTCTGTCGAACCAGAGACTGTTCAGGATTTGAGATCTGATAATGCACCTGTGAGAGGTTGGCCATCGAAAAATGTCAGAAATGTTAGTTGTAGTAAGAGAACTACGAGAGACAATGTTATCAGATCTGAAGCTAGAGCGCCAGCCAGAGCATATGCTATCTGAGCTCAAGAAGAAGCTTCGTCACCAGATGTTATAACGGGTACTTTTACTCTTTATGATACTTCTGTGATTGCTTTGATAGACCCTGGTTCTACGCATTCATATATATGCATGAGTATTCAGAAAGACTTTGCCTGTAGAGTCTACTGAGTTTGCTATAAAAGTATCGAACCCCTTAGGTAAATGTGTCCTTGTTGACAAAGTATGCAAGAACTGTCCGTTAATGTTTCGAGATATCTGTTTCCCTGCTGATCTGATGCTCTTGCCATTTGATGAATTCGATATTATTCTGGGTATGGACTGGTTATTTATGCATGATGCTATTGTGAAATGAAAAAGAAAGACTATAGATTTGAGATGTCCGAATGATGAGATTTTACGCGTTGAGTCGAATGATTTAAATGGGTTGCCTACTGTGATATCTGTTTTGAAAGCTTAGAGTTGTTTGAATAAGGGTTATGAGGCATATTTCACTTATGTGATTGATTCGAAAATGTCTGAAAGGAAGATTGAGTCAGTGCCTATTGTCTGTGAGTTTTCTGATGTGTTTCCTGAAGAGTTACCGGGTTTACCTCCGATTCGAGAAGTTGAATTTGGTATTGAATTGTTGCCTGGTGCTACACCTATTTCGATAGCTCTGTATAGAATGGCACCAACAGAAATCGTAGTTGCAAGAATGGACTGAGAGAGGGTCTGCTAGACCGAGTTTCTCGCCTTGGGGTGCTCCTGTTTTGTTTGTGAAAAAGAAAGATGGCACGATGAGAATGTGCATTGATTTTCGTCAGTTGAATAAGGTGACAATAAAGAATAAATACCCGTTGCCCAGAATTGATGATTTGTTTGATCAGTTGAAAGGAGCTACTGTGTTTTCCAAGATTGATCTGAGATCGGGATACTATCAGTTAAGAGTTAAAGATTCAGACATTTCCAAAACTGCTTTCAGGACGAGGTACGGGCATTACCAATTTTTAGTTATGCCATTTGGACTAACCAATGCTCCTGCTGTTTTTATGGATCTGATGAACAGAATTTTTAGACCGTACCTAGATCGATTTGTTGTATTCATTGATGACATTTTGATTTATTCGCGTGATGAGGCTGAACATGCTGAACATTTGAAAGTTGTTTTGCAAACTTTGAGAGAAAAGCAATTGTATGCGAAATTCAGCAAATGTTAATTCTAGTTGCACGAGGTTAGATTTCTGGGACATATTGTGTCAGCATCCGGGATTCGAGTTGATTCGAGCAAGATTTCTATTATTTTGAATTGGAAACCTCCGAGAAATGTATCTGAAGTCCACAATTTTCTAGGTTTAGCTGGTTATTACCACAGATTTGTAAAAGGCTTTTCGACTCTAGCTACCCTGTTGACTAGACTGCTTTAGAAAGATGTCAGATTTGAATGGTCAGATAAGTGTCAGAAAAGTTTTGATCAGTTGAAAACTCTGTTAACAGAAGCTCTAGTGTTAGTACAGCCAGAATCGGGTAAAGAATTTGTTGTGTACAGTGATGCTTCGCTAAATGGTCTGGGATGTGTTTTAATGCAGGAAGGCAAAGTGGTAGCTTATGCCTCGAGACAGTTGAAGCCTCATGAAAAGAATTATCCGACATATGACCTTGAGTTAGCTGCGATTGTGTTTGCACTAAAGATTTGGCGTCATTATCTGTACGGTGAGAAATGTCACGTGTTTTCAGATCATAAAAGTCAAAATACCGATGACCCGAAAGATTTGAACCTGCGTCAAAGAAGATGGTTAGAGCTGTTAAAAGATTATGAGCTCGTGATAGATTATCATCCGGGTAAAGCGAATGTTGTTGCTGATGCTTGGAGTAGAAAATTATTGTTTGCATTATGTGCTTTGAATGCTCAGTTAGATCTGTCTGATGATAGTTCTGTGTTAGCTGAATTAAAAGCCAAACTTTTGTTCTTACAACAGATATGTGATGCTCAGAAATTTGATAATGAATTGCTAGCGAAACGAGCTCAGTGTGAAGTGAATTTTGAATCTGAATTTCAAATTGTTGATGATTGTTTGAGATTCCGAGATTGTATTTGTGTTCCGAGCAATCCAGAGTTGGTTGAGTTGATCTTAAATGAAACTCATAACAGTCGTCTATCTGTTCATCCGGGAAGCACAAAAATGTATCAGGATTTGAAACGACACTACTGGTGGTCTGGTATGAAACGGGATATTTCTGACTTTGTTTCAAAATGTTTAGTTTGTCAGCAAGTGAAACCAGAACATCAAGTTCCGTCTAGGTTGTTGCAACAAATTCTGATTCCTGTGTGGAAATGGGATAGAGTGACAATGGATTTTGTTTCTGGTTTACCTCAAACTCCGAGAAAGAAAGATGCAATATGGGTCGTGGTTGATAGATTAACGAAATCTTCCCATTCCATCTGAGTACTCACTTAACAAATTAGCCGAGCTTTATATCTCTGAGATTGTAAGATTGTACGGGGTGCCACTGTCTATTGTATCCAATAGAGATCCGAGATTTACGTCGAGATTCTGGAAGAAATTGCAAGAGGCTTTAGGCACGAAACTCCATTTTAGTACAGCTTTTCATCCGCAAACCGATGGCTAATCTGAGCGGATTATTCAGATTCTTGAAGACATGTTAAGATGCTACATACTAGAGTTTAATGATTCATGGGAACAGTATCTACCCTTGATTGAATTTGCATACAATAACAGTTTTCAGTCGAGTATTAAAATGGCACCTTATGAAGCATTGTACGGGCGGAAATGTCGTACACCTTTGTATTGGACTGAACTCAGTGAGAATAAGTTACATGGGGTTGATCTGATAAAAGATTTAGAAAGTGAAAGAGATCTGAGATTGCTTGAAAGCAGCATCTGATCGTCAGAAGTCTTACGCAGACTTGAAACGTAAAGATATAGAATTTAAAATCAGTGACAAAGTATTTTTGAAAGTGTCTCCGTAGAAGAAAGTGTTTCGATTCGGACGTAAAGGCAAATTAAGTCCGAGGTTCATCGGACCTTATGAGATCATTGAACGTGTCGGACCTGTTGCATATAGATTAAAGTTACCGTCTGAGCTAGAAAAGATACACAATGTATTCCATGTTTCGATGCTCTGTAAATATCGATCCAATCCGTCACATGTGATTGCTCCATCTGAAATTGAAATCCGATCAAATATGACATATGAAGAGGAACCGATCTGTATTCTAGCTCGTGAAGTGAAAGAGTTGAGAAACAAAAGAATTCCGTTAATGAAAGTACTATGGAATCGACACGGATTAGAAGAGGCTACGTGGGAGCCTGAAGATTCAGTGAGACATCAATATCTGAATCTGTTTAACGGTAAGATTTTCGGGGACGAAAATCCCTAAGGGGGAGAATTGTAACAGTCCAGTTTATACCCTAGTCAGAACAATGGTTTCAGGACCACAAATCTGAGTCCGTATAATATTTTAATATTATATTCTGTGTCGTTGATATATAATTAAGCATGTGTTAAAGTTTCGTAAGTTAATTTATCTGTCTGTGTGTTTAGTTTGACGAAAGGATTAAATTGCATTAGATATGAAAGTTGTATGCTATATGTTAAAGTGCTTATGTGTTATGGCTTTTTGAATATGAGGACTTGTGTGGCAATTTGGCCATTTCCATGGTTAATGGATGGCTAAGGTCATAAATGACCTTGTAACTATGTTTTATACATTTTATTATGAAAGGTTATTTTTGTACATTAATAATGTATTTCATGTTAAGCAAAATCAATTGAAATCCATGTTCATCTTTTGTTCTTATGACCGAAAATAAGAAAAAAGAAAACAAGGGTTTGAGCTTTGTATATTCGGCTACTTTCAAGCCTTAATTCAAGGTAAGTTTTTGATCCGTTTTTGATAATTTCTACGTTTTTGTAATCGTTGTTTCGTCTACTATCAAACCCATGTTTCAATTTTGTGTATTAGTGATGTTTGTAAGCTATGCCATTAATGCTAAGTTGAGCTTTATGATGCTTTAAGGTGTTAAATGATAGATTGGTGGTAGATGAACATGTTTTGTTCTTGAAGTTTTGATGAATTTAGCTTAATAGGGCTAAATTGAGAAAATGACAAATTGAGGGACTAATTTGTGAATTTGATGAAAAATGTGGGTTTGTATGTGATATATATGTATACGGCCAAGCTTGTGTAAAAGTAGATTTTGTGAATTTGATGTTTTGAGAAAAAATGGACTAAATTGCTAAGTTGTGAAAATGTGAGGGCTAATTTGTAAATTGCCCTAAATGTGTGTCTTTGGATTGAATTGAATGAACTAGTGAATAAAAGGGTTAATTCTAAGCTAGATATGTATATAGCAAGATATGGCATGTATAGGCTAGTTTTTGTGATGTTTTGTAAAGTGAACTTAGCCATGTGATTTGGCTAGTTATGTTTTGGTATCATGCTTAGATGAATGTGATATGTGAAGTTGTTATGACATGATTAGTTGATATATGGAATAGTTATGAGATGGTAAGTATATAGACAAATGGTGCATAGGTATAATTGAGCTTTAGTTATGCAAATTGGTATGTTTAGCATTGGTTTAAATGTATATATATTGAATGAAAATTTAATGTATAGTTGTGATTATCTTAGTGATCAAATGTGCATGATTTGGATGGCTATTTGTATGTTTTTGGTTGCCATATATGCTTGATATGTGTTGGTAAATGATGCTTTTAGATATGAACCTTTGGCCTTGTAAATGGCCTATAATGTCACACGGTTGTGGCACACGGGCGTGCCTTAGACCGTGGGTAAATTGGTAGGATGCAACATAAAATCACACGGCTTCAACACAGGCGTGTCATCTGGCCGTGGTGTGCAAGTCAGTAGCTAACATAAAAATACACGGCCTCAACACGGGCGTGCTTGGTGACCGTGGTGGGGAAGCCAGTATATGACCTAAAAGTACACAGCCATGGCACACAGGCGTGCTTAATGACCGTGTTGGTATAGTCAGTATAAACATGGATGGTTACACGGGGGTGTATAGAAGCTGTGGAGGGCACACAGTCTCCTCCCACGGGCGTGTCTCCCCTGTATTTTAGAAAAGTTTCAAATTTTCATGGAAATTCGTACAGTTTAGTCCCGACTCGGTTTGTAAGCATGCTTGTGGTCTCGAGGACCCGATTAAGGGACATTATGTCTAAGAATGATGATTGAATGCATGATTTTGTCTGTGAATGTTTCCAATCTATCCGGTAACGCTCTTAACCCTAATCCGGTGATGGACTCGGGATAGGGGTGTTACACCAAATATTGACGATTTGTTTGGTTAATTAAAAGGTGTCACAATGTTCTCGAACGTAGACCTCAGATCTGAGTATTATCAGTTGCGAGTTAAGGATTGTAATGTGTCCAAGACTACTTTTAGAAGTCATTATGGCCACTATGAGTTTCTGGTAATGTCATTTGGATTATCAAATGCTCTTGCTGCTTTTATGGATTTAATGAATTGCGTTTTTAGCCTCATTTGTATAGATTTACGGTTGAGTTTATTGATGATATATTGATCTATTCCAAGATAGAATCTGGGCATGCTCAACACTTGAGAATCGTGTTACAGATTTTGCAAGAAAAATAGTTGTATGTAAAGTTCAGTAAATGTGAATTCTGGCTTTGCGAGGTTGGATTTTTAGGTCACATAGTATCAGCTAATGGGATTCGAGTCAACCCGAGTAAAGTTTCTGCTGTAATGAATTGTAAAACTCCGAAAAATGTTTCTGAAATGCGAAGTTTTCTGGGTTTAACAGGTTATTACTGTCGTTTTGTTAAAAACTTCTCGATCATTGCTTCATCGATGAACAGGTTACTATAGAAAAACATTAAATTTTTTTGGTTTGATAAGTGTTAACAGAGTTTTGATCAGCTGAAAAACATGTTGATAAAAGCTCCAGTGTTGACTCAGCTTGAGTCTGGGGTAGCATATGTTGTTTATAGTGATGTGTCTTTCAACGGTTTAGGTTACATGTTGATACAGGCAAGGAAAAGTAGTAGCTTATGCTTCTCGATAGTTAAAGTCGTATGAAGGAAATTATCCTGCTCACGATCTCGAGTTGGTCATAATTTTCTTTGGGTTGAAGATATAGAGACATTATTTATACGGTGAAAAATGCCACATGTATACTATCACAAAATTTTGAAGTATTTAATGACCCAGAAAGAATTGAATCTAAGACAGCGATGTTGTTAGAGCTACTGAAAGATTATGATCTAGTTATTGATTATCATCCGGGAAAGGCTAATGTGGTTGCGGACGCACTCAGTTGAAAATCATCATTGTTTGCACTTCGAATGTTGAACGCTCATTTAACTCTGAATGATGATGTTTCTGTATTGGCAGAGTTGAGGACTAAACCCTTATTTCTACAATGAATTCTAGAGTTGCAAAATGATGATCCGAAGTTGACAATGAAATGAAACTTGGTTCAGGATAATATGACTACCAAATACAATTTTGATGATTATGGTACATTGTGTTACCATGATAAGATTTGTGTTCCAACTAATTTAGATTTGAAACATTATATTCTATCAAAGGCTTACAGTAGTACGTATTCTATTTATCTTGGTAGCATGAAGATGTATTGTGATTTGAAACAGCTGTATTAGTGGTCGTGTATGAAATGTGAGATTTATGAGTTTGAAGCTAAATGTTTGATTTGTCAGTAGGTAAAAGCAGAACATCAGTTACTGTCAAGATTATTACAGCCTATTCCTGAGTGGAAGTGGGAGCGAGTCACAATAGATTTCGTATTTAGTTTACCTGTAACTCTGAAAAAGAAAGATTCAATCTGGGTGATTGTTGACAAATTGACTAATTCAGCACACTTTATTCCAGTCAGAACAGATTTGTCACTTGAGAGGTTAGCAAAATTATATGTGTCAGAGGTTGTAAGATTGCACGGAGTTCTAACATCTATTATTTTTTATTGTGATCCAAGGTTTACATCGAGAATTTTGGAATAAACTTCACGAGGCTTTGGGTACTAAACTTAATTTTAGTACAGCGTTTCATCCTCAGACTGACAGACAATCAGAACGAGTAATACAAATTCTGGAAGACATGCTACGATGTTGTGTACTCGAGTTTAAAGGTAGTTGGGAAAAATATTTACCATTAGTTGAATTTGCTTATAATAACAATTATCAATCCAGTATAAAAATGACATTATTTGAAGCTTTACATGGTAGAAAGTGTAAAACACCGTTGTCTTGATCTGAATTGAGCGAATCCAAAATGGTAGGAATAGATTTTATTCGAGAAACTGAAGACAAAGTCTGAATTATTCGAGATTGCTTGAAAACTACATCTGATCGTTAGAAATTGTATGCAGACTTGACAAGAAAAGATATAGAATTTGTTGTTGGCGATGGAGTATTTCTAAAAGTTTCTTCGTAAAAGAAAGTATTATATTTGGAAGGAAAGGAAAGTTGAGTCCGAGATTTATCGAACCGTACGAGATTGTTGAAAGAGTCGGCCCTATAGCTTAAAGATTGGCTTTGCCTTCTAAACTCGAGAAAATTCATAATGGGTTCCACATTTCAATGTTGAGACTGTAACGCCCCGAATTTGGGCATAGTAGAATTGGGCCTATTGGGCTTTGGGTCTCATAAAATTTTTTAAGTGAGTAAGAAAATGACAAATAACATGACAGCTTTAAAGATTTAATGAATTTGGAGTGTCTAGGCGTGTTGAAGAAGCTCTGGGTTCGAGTTTTGTGGTGGAGGATTCTTAATTTAATTAATTAGGGAATCAGGATTGTGAGTAGTGGGCTTTTAAAAAAATAAGTGAAAAATGGCACAAGGAAGCCTGTGGTGAAGTGGCTAAGTGATGCCACTAGGGTGTAGAGAGGTGGCGACATATGCATGCAGGGGAGGTCTGGGGTTCGATTGCTAGCTTAGTTTTATTTTGGAGTTTAATTTTAGGCTTCTAGAAGGCTGGATGTGGCGTGTAGAGGGACTCTAAGGAGAAGTGATTAGTAGATAGAATTTAGGAGAAGGATAAGGGAGATATCATGGAGAAAAATTAAGAGATGAGCAGTGGATGAAGTGGTGCCGAATTGGACTTTAGGGGTGGCTAAGCTCTGGCTATAGGCTATATAAATGTCTGTGTGTCGATTCTGGGGTCTTAGGTAATGCCGAATTTTCCATTCTTTTTCTTTTCCTTGCCGAAACCTTATTTTTTCCACAACCGAAAATACCTTGCCTTGTTGCCAAAATCTCCTATAGCCGAATCCCTTTTTTTCTGAATTCTCTCATAGCCAAACTCTTTTATTGCCGAAGTATCATCATCTTCTCTTACCGAAATCCCTATTAGTGCCGAATATTTGTTGTTTTCCTCCACCACAAATCGATTGTTACCAACTATCAGTCAAGATTAAAAGTCAAATCTCGTTCAGTAGCTATCTAATCCGCAGGATCAAAAGTGGATTCGGTAAGTATTCAGTTAACCCCTTAATGTGTTTTGTTAAAAGCCGAAGGGCTATCTAACTTCTCATTGTCGTTAATCTTGTATTAACAAGGGTAAGGTTCAGAGATCGCAAGCGTGGTAAGGATCGTTAGCAAAGTGTAAGTATACTCAACTCGATTATGGTTTAAGTAAATGGCCGAATGTGAGTATGATCTATAGGGGTGACTTGTGTGGATTATGAGTCACTCGAAGTTTGATGGTGTATGTGTGAGTGCAGATCTAGGGGATACTCGTGATTAGTAGCTAAGGAAGGGCTATTAGAACCCGGTGGCACATGGTAAGGTTACGGTAAGGCTTCGGCTTTTGGTAAATATTTTGATTAAGTATGGGTGATTGATTGAAGGTTGGTTGGTTGTTGGTTTGTAATTAAGGGGTTTGCAACAAGCGTGGTTACCAGGTGTGTACAAACACTACATACACATGATATCGACAATGCTGAAAAGCCGAAAGTGGCTAAATGGGCCCGGTGGGCCCTGAGGCTAAGTTTGATGAAATTGATTGATTTAGTTATATGAATTGAGTTAGTCATGCATGTTACATGATCTGGAATTGTTTTGGGCCTAATAGGCCATATGAATGAGATCTGGGCCTAATGGGCCATAAGGATGTGATTTGGGCTTAATGGGTTATATGAACGTGAAATGGGCTTGATGGGCTTTATGGGGACGCAGACAAGTATGATAGGGTTTAATGGACTTTAGGCCTAGTTCTGAACAACTCTTAAACCGCATAAGACTTAATCTAATAATTAAACATGTCTGTGGACAAGTCGCTGGGTTAGAGTGTGGCAACGGACATATGCATGTCTAGGATTGGATCTAGGGAGAGCTTGGTACTTAAGCGGTCCTAGTGGCCCACCTCCTCTTCTCTAGAATCTTACCTGGTGCATAGTGACTGTTCACTTTAGTTGCAAGGACTTGTTAATGGGCCAAAGTTCATAACTAAAACCCGAGAGGGACCAAAATACCCATGATTTGAAAATTAGCAAAATACCCCTAGTTTGAAAATTACCAAAATACCCTTAGTTTGAAAATTACCAAAATATCCTTAGATTTGCAAAATTACTAAAATATCTTTAATTTGTAAAATTACTAAAATACCCCTGATTTGTAAAATTACCAGAATACCCTTGATTTACGAAATTACCAAAATATCCCTGATTTACAAAATTTCTAAAATACCCCTATTTTGTAAAATTACCTAAATACCCCTATAGAGTATATTAACGGAAATACCCTTGGGTAGTGAAATGACTAAAATACCCCTCAGTGCCGAATGCGTGAAAATGTGTATGTTGCATTCATGAAATATATGTTGCACTTGGGTGGGTTTTGATGATACGGAGGAAGATTTGAGGATCGCATAGTCACTTGACGACCGTGGATCCAATGGTGGCTTTAAGCCCATTATAGCAGCTTTGCTGCAATGTTTGAGTAGTGTCGCTGTTGGTGCTACCTTTGGAGTGTAGGGATGGGTGGGTTGATATTTATATCCCCACATGAGTGTAGGGTTGGAAGGGAGGGGTTGGATTTAGGATGGGTGTATTGCATTCATGTGATACTGATGTGATATGTGGGCTAAGGCCCATGACCACCATTTTTGATAGGGCTTAGACCCAATGTAATAATTGTATATTGATTGGATTACCAAGGGTCGTACACACTGAGTTTCGAAACTCACACCTTTTTTATTAAATGTTTCAGGTGATCCTCAGTAGACGGCTCAACATGGAAGAGGACTCGGAGGTGGCCACACTGCAAGCAGTTCTTAATTTGTTTTGAAAGACTTAGTTTTAAATTACTTTATTTCCGTTGGGTTGTAATAAGGCTTTGTACTCCGATTTGACTTTAGATTTTGAGTTTTTTTTGTTTTTTTTCAACTGTTTACTTAATTGTTGAACCTGGATAAATTTCTTAAATTTAAACATGGGCTCTTATCATTACTTAGCAAGATTCAAGGATATTGGGCTTTTAGGCCTTAAAATTTTAACTTAGCAAAATCATTTTGAATTATGCCTTTGATGTGACATTCTCGGATTCGGCCATAACGTCTGGGCCGGGTCTGGGGGTGTTACAGAGACGGTACAAGTCTAATCCTTCATACGTGATTCCTCACAGTGAGGATGAATTACAACCAGATTTGGCGTATTCGGAAGAACTAGTGAAAATTTTGGCTCGAGAAGTCAAAGAACTTTAGAATAAACGAGTATCATTAGTAAAAGTTTTTGTGGCATTGACATGGTACTGAAGAGGCTACCTAGGAAACCCAAGGAATCAAGGAAACTACAGTATCCAAACTTATTCTTAGGTAACAATTTCGAGGACAAAATCTCCTAAGGGGGAGAGTTGTAACAACTCGTTTTTCAGGGATGACAGAATAATGGTTTCAGGACCACAAATTTTCGTTGTGTCGACTCGTAAATATTACTTATAGAATATTTATGGAGTTATTAGAGTCATATTAAAATTTGGTTAGGCAATTTTATCATTTAGATAGCTATTTAAAAAAGGACTAAATTGTAAAAGGTGCAAAAATTGTTAATTAATGCATTTGGATGATTTAATGGCCTAATTAATAAATGTGGGAGGACCAATAGGGAAATTAGTCACTATTTTTTATAGTGGACGGTAATGGGGTTTAATTTAAAGAAAAATTGAATGAAAATTAAGTGTAATGGCAATTTTGTGATTAAAATAAAATTAAGTAAAGAATAAACATTTTTTTCTTTAATTTTTTTCCAACCTTATTGAAATCACCATTGAAGAGATCTCCAAGCTTTGGTTCCATCTTCTTTGTGCATGTGAGCTCAATTCTCACTCATTTCTTGTAATTTTTATGTTTTTGAAATCATTACAACTAGGTCTAACTAGCCCGTACCTTCATTTTTTAATCTGTTAAAAATTTTAGAAGTTACCATTGATGAATCTTGAATGTTTTTTATGATAGATGTGTGTTTGAAGCTTTTCTTGGGATATTTTGTTGTTTTGTGAAGTGATTTTTATTAGATTTTGATTTAAGGATTAAATTGTTAAAATGTTAAAAGTACATAGGTTGTATGTGAATAAGAGGTTTGTTGTGGACTATTTTAGGGCCTAAAATATTCAGCTGCAATCTGATCTTAAGGAAAATAGTTAATTTGATGATTTTTGGGTTAAGGGACTAAATTGTAAAAGTTGTAAAATTTAGGGGTAATTATGTAATTTTAAAAAAATAAAAGGGTATAAAATGTAAAGTAAGTTGGAATATGAAATGTAAGCTAATAATTGAGAATTTTATATTTTAGATGAAGACCCTGTTGATTTACGTGGAAAAGAGAAAATTGTGAAGTAGTCCTTGAACTTCTACAACTATTACAACTTAGTGCAGGTAAGTTCGTACGGTTTATAATTTAATATTTATATGAATGATTGATGATATAATATGATATAATAGATATAATTGTTTTATTGTTGATGTAAAGTTGTTTGAGAAATATTATTGAAATTCAGTACTTGGATCGGATGAACGTGAGATAGAGTACAATTGAATAAAGGCGTGTTATGTGACATTGGAGTGGAGATAGATGTGATGTGATAAATATATTTTTCCCGAGTAGGTCGAGGTTTAGTATTTGTTGCAAACTCTCGTGTTATACTCCCTATTTTGGTGTGTTATCGGGTGGTTCAGCTCTTATGAGCATTTGCCGTGTTTCGTTTAAACTAGCTCTTAGGAGCAATTGGCCTATTGTCGGGTGGTTAAGCTCTTATGAGCATTTGACGTGTTTAGGTTGGACTAGCTATTTGAAGCAATTGGCATGTTATCAAGTGGATGAGCTCTTATGTACGTTTGGTGTGTTTTCGGATGGATTATTGTGCTCGTATTTGTAAGTCGTTCATCAGATCGTAAATTATTGTATTACTATAACGCCCCAGTTTTGGGGTTTAGAAGTTTCAAGATTTGTAGGTAAGGTCAGTGGCTAGATCGAGCATTTGAGTTTGTTTTTGAATTCAGTATCAAGAATGGGCCTGCTGGTCTAGTGGTTGATTGTGTGTTAGTTTAGCCTGGGGTCCCGAGTTCGAGTCCTCAGGTGTGCTTTGAGGGAATTATTTTGATTTAGCATTGTGCTAGTTTTAAAAGGTTAGATTTTATTTTTATTTTTATTTGTTTTGCTTATTTTTATTTTTGAAGATTTTATTTTGTGATATAAAAAAAGGGAAAGAAAATGAGTTTTCTTTTCACGTTCTTTTTGGGGTTTCCTAATGTTTGTAAGCACGTGCCTCTTTCCTCCTCTCTCCCTCTTTTCTCACTAAATTATTTATCGTTCGTCATTATGGATTCGTCGTTTTGATTTGGTTTCGGGTTCTTGCGGGAGATATAATTGCGCAACGAGTGAAGGCTTTGTGGTTCACTGATTGTTAGGGCGTTTTTATTACAGATTAAGGTGTGGGTTTCAAACCTCTTTTCTTCTATTTTTGATTTGTTAATTCAACTTTGTTGTATTTGATAATTTTGAGGGTGTACTAAATTAGGTAATTGTTACTGAATTGCTGTGAAATTTGGCATTTTGTGTGTGTTCTGAACTGCTTATTTTCGACATGAAATTGTTGTTGAATCTGGAGGATTTTTGTAAGATTCTATTTTTTAAAGAGTGGTTAACGACTGGGGTTTGTTCTGAGGTTACAAAATTGAGATTTAGGCAAGTTCTGGTGTGGTTTTGTGACCACACGGGCGTGTGACCCACATGGGCAGTTCACACAGTCGTGTGCAATTGAGATTTAGGGTTTCGGGCAAAATTTTGGTGCCACACGGCTGTGTGGCTAATTTGGGGATTTTTTTCGATTTCCACACGGCAGTGTCCCCTGGGCACACAAGCATGTGTGTTTGGGGAATTAGAGATTTAGTGATTTGGTTCCACACGGCTATGTGGCTAATTTGGGGATTTAAGGATCCCACATGGGCACGTGTTTTGGACACACAGCCGTGTCTGGTGGGCACATGGGCGTGTGAGACCCTCACACGGCCGTGTCTGCCCTACACTTCATTTTTGCACAAATAGACAGAAAGTTACAAGGCCATGTCCCTAGCCCACACGGGCATGTGCCTCATCCACACGGTCGTGTGCCTCTTCCCACACAGGCTGTTGACCCCCCACATGGTCTAAGAATTTCAACACGGCCAAAGCACACGGCTGTGTGGTCCTAAGTCACCAATTTTAGTTATGTGTATGTTTTTTATCTAAAACTATGTTTGTGTGTTCCAAACCTTGGCTAGGCTATAGTAAGGGTAGTTAAGACTCAAATCTGGGCTTCGGCTTATGTGTTATTTGTGACTGTTATGTGAGATGTCTAATTCTGAACCGGGTTAGCCAAGTGTGTGTGCATATCTATTTCTATCTGACTTTTTGTCGATGTGTTCATTGTTTTTGTGAGGTTGTAAGCATACATGCACTTGCATAAAGAATTTTTGGGGTTGGTTGTGAAGAGAAGGAAGACTGATTCCGATCTAACCTGGCAGTTTAAACTATAACATTTTTGTACAGCGGTTTACCATAATGCACTGTATTGTATATACGTCAGCTTTGCTGCGTATTATTATCTGAGTGGCTTAATCCACATACATGGTGTGTAGGGTTGGATGGGCCTTTCGAGGTCCTATGTGGTGTGTTTGGTTGGATGAGCTTAAACAACTCTTTTGGTGTGTGATCAGGGGACAAAGAGGTGTTTTGGCCAGATGGGTGGACTTTTTATTACTTGATAGTATTCATGCGCATCTGTTTAAGTGACTGGGTGTAAGATTATTGACTGTATTCTATCTGACTGAATAACATTTGTGGCTAAATGTCTGTGAATGACATGGTGTGCTTGAATTGTTACATTCTATTGGGACGTTGGTTTCGTGTTTACTTTCTGTTTCTGTGTACTTCTATAAGTATGTTTCACTATCGAACTGATTTTTGTAATTATGTTATTAGTCGAGTTTTGAACTTACATTGAGCTCATGAAGCTCACCCCCTTAGTGTTTCCCCTTGCAGGTACACTCGGTTTCGGTGGCTGGACTCAATATGTGAAGATCTCGGACAGTCACTGTTAAAAACAAGTTAACAGTTCTTCTTTTCAATTCCCATTTTGGTATATTGTTACGAACTGAAAGGTTTTATAAAATCTGTGGTACAAGATTTGTTTTTCGGTTTTTCTCGTAAATCTTACTTTTTTCATAAATTAAACTTAACTGTAATTTTTCTGATTGAAATCTAAAAGACTAAATGTTTTTGGTTCGAAAAGATATAAATGTGTTTGTAATAGAATTTGAGATAATTTGTTTTTGTAAAATTTTCTTACGATCACTTCGGTGATCAATGTAACCTCCGGGATTCGGTCTAAACTTCTAGGTTTGGTTTTAGGGTGTTACAATTACACTTATAATGACTTTGAATGGTTTGACGTATAAATGATATCTATAATTGAGTCTATTGTGGATATATATATTCTCGGAGAGTATTATTTGAATCTTGATCTAAATTGTGAAATTTTATCAGTTAACATTGTGGATGGCAGGAAACACATGTAATTGAGTTATTATTGAATGTTTGGTAAGATTTATTGTTTTTGTACATCGAACTTACTAAGCTTCAATGAGTTTACTTGTGTTATTTTTTTGTTATTGTAGATACTTTTAAAGGTTGGACGGTTGGATCAACACTCTAGTCACACTATCCATCCATTTTATTTTATTTTGCATTCTGTGGCATGTAATAGGCTTGTTTTCATTGCTATTGTTTTGATATGTAAAACTCTAAAGTATGATCTTAAATGCAAGTAGTTAATTCACTATGACATATGTGAATTAAGGAAGATGTTTTTAGTGCAAGTTTATGGTATGTGTTATATTGGAATGTTGTGATTTGAGATGCCTATGATAGACATATTGGTTGGATGTTATGTTGTGTGAATTGACATGCTATGGTTGATAATTCATATTGTTGTATAATTGTGTATACTGTGGTACCAATTAGGGTACATTGGTTAGGCACTTAGGATGGTTGATTTAGCATGTTTTAAGTTTGTTTAATGTCATTTTGAATAGGTCTAATAGCTAGTAAATGGATTACTTAGGGTCCAAGAAAGCTTGATATGGTAAAATTGTCATTTCAGGTTCATTTAGCTACACACAGCCTGGGACACGCCCGTGTCACTTGGTCATGTGCCACACAAGGTTTGAGGCATGGCCGTATGTTTTAACTCAGTGTGTTACACAGCCTAGCACATGGCCTGCGACACGGCTGTGTGACCCATCTTAGTAAGTTACAAGGGCTGAGACATGGCCATATGTCCCTATTTCGAAAGTTACAAAGCCTGAGGGCATTTCACACGGCCGTGTGTCCCCTGTTTTGAAAATTTTTCAACTTATTCTTAAAACTTCTGATTTGTTTCAATTTAGTCTTAAATTGCTTATAAGTTATTTTTAGGGTCTCGAAAGCTTGATTTAGAGACAAAATGCATATGATTGGTTGGTTTTTATTAAGGTTAATCATTTTAATGTTATGATGTGAAATGATTTATGATTGATCAGTAATACTCTGTAACCCTAATCCAGTGACGAAGACAAGTTAGGGGTGTTGCAATCACTAACTCATAAGGTCGAAAAAGATATTTTTTACTTTACTATCAAACATTTGCGGAATGAGAAAGCTATGACTTACTTCCTGTTCAAAAGTTGGGACATTACTATTTACTTCATTAGGGTCAGTATAATAAGATTCTACTGACATTCATTAAACTTATAAGGAAAAACAGGGGTTAGATCGAAGCAAATAATATCACACTATCACAAGTTTATGTGGCATGTACTTTCTAAACTCTAGACACGCTACATTCAATTCGAGAACCGACTAAACTGTATCTCTGATACCACTAAATGTAACACTCCTAACCAGTCTCTATCGTCGGATTAGGGTTACGAAGTATTTCCATGTATATCATAACAAATACCAACATTTAACCATTCAAATATCAAATTAAATAACATATTACAAATTTCAAATTTCATTCATAGCATAAATATAATTATTGACCTTAAATTGGGCTTACAAGGCCTTAAAGATAATTCAAGAACAATCAGGGACTAGTTTGAAACAAAATAGAAAGTTTTAAAAAAATCTAAAAATTTTGAAAATAGGGGTCACACAACCATATGGCTGAGGGACATGGTCGTGTGGCCAAACCATGTAACTCACTGTGCTCATGTATTGAGGGTCACATATTCATGTCGCCAGGCCATGTAACTCACTGATGTCCTGTGGAAAATCCTGCATACAAAATCAAGGTGACATACAACCATGTGATGTGCCCGTATGTGACGCATGACTGTATGGCAACCCGTGTGTCAAACCGTATGGACATAAAAAACCTTCAAAATCAAGCTATTTCAAACCCTATTCTTGCACACCAATACACACCTTTTCAACCTATTTCCACATGCATATAAACACTTGTAAAGACACCTAAAACATGTCAAATTCAATCATCTTAAACCTAACCAATAGGCCTTCATTTGGTACCACAACTCATATACCAAAATACTCAAAACCAGTCTTATACTTTCATGTCACAAGCCTATACCAATTGGTTTGCACTTAAGCTCAAAAACCATACATTAACTCATGTCAAAACATACCATTATTCTTCTCATTCAACCACATTCATTTGTACCATAATTCAAACACTTTGTAAAGTTTATATCAAGTGATCAATGAGAACAACATGTCCATAAACACACGAAGGTCTAAAACATGATTACATACAAGCTATTACAAAACATGAACATTATTTCATCAATCTAACCAAAACCACATATAATATATAATCAAAGCATATAAAAAATTCACCTATTACATGACAAGTTCCACACCATATTTGAATTTTCATACCAAACCATGAACTAGCACATTATTAACTAAGCATATATTCATCACACTAATAGAGAACATACCACTTGTAATAAGTACTTAAAACATATGCAAGATACACATATTACATGCCACATATCCTAACATTAAACATTTTCAAAATCTACCAAAAATAAACTAGATAGTGTGATATTCGCGTTGATCCAATCGCTCGATTTCGCAAAATGTTATCTACAAGGAAACAAGAAATGACACGAGTAAGATTTAATAAGCTCAGTAAGTTCACAAGTTAAAACGATAAAACTTACTGAATAAACATAACAAATCATTTAATAACAATGTTAATAGACATTAGTTCTGCCAACAACAATCAATCAATGGTGAGTTATACAAATATACAAGTTGCATAATCCGTTCAATCATACGAATTCAATAAATATCAAGTCACGATATACTATTAGAAATCAAACAAATATTTATACAATTCAATATGCAAGTCATTTAACCATTTTAAATATGCCTGATGAATGATAAAACAAATACAGATACGCGGTTATTCACCGAAACACACCAAAACGCTCCAACGAGCCAAACCAACCGAGAACACGCCTTGGCACCAAGCGCCAAGGCTGTAGGCTAACATCCCTCCAAAACACACCTCGGCACCAAGTGCCAAGCCAGAAGGCTTTACATCTGCCCTCGATAACATGCCAAAAACACTGTAAATATAACATGATAGTCTGTAACAAATGTTGGACTCCGGTATATTCAGTGGACAAAAATAAATCAGGAATCATCATCTCATCTCAAGTCAAACTTGTATAACGCGTGATATAATCTATTGGCATGCCAATCCTATCCTATCATATGTTCATCTGGGCTCAAAAAAGGTAATCGTATAACATTTTACAATTTAGTTCATTTTCTCACCTTGTACAATTTATTATAATTCAATTACATGTATATATTTATTAACATACCACAACTCAGAAATCAATATAATAATATAAATCATATCTAATTAAACCGTATGAACTTACCAGGGATAAATTGCAAAGATAGCAAAATTTAGGGGCTAATTAGTAATTTTCTCTTTTCTACGATTTTCTATTGGTTTTCCATCTATGCAATAATTTTTATTTCAACTATCAGTCCCAAATGCATTATAAAAGTCCACTTAATACGTATGATTTCTTAATTGACATTTTTTTACAATTTCTCTAAAGTTTTGCACTTTGTTTAATTTAGTTCCTAATCCTGAAACTTTAAAATTTATCACAATTAAATCAAATTCAAGATAGTCGACTTCTCTCTCATACATAAACAGTCCATAATTATTGAAATTTCTTAAGAATTTCATGCTAAATTTTCTATTTTATCAAATTAGTCCTTAAACATTAAAATCAACTAAAATCACTTTACAAAATAGTCCTAATCAATAACTTCAAATTCATCATTTAACATCAAGAATAACAAAGATTCATCAATGAAAAAATCCAAAATCTTTAACAATTTCAAAAATAGAAATACAGGTTAGCTGGACCTAGTTGCAATGATCTCAAAAATATAAAAATTATTAAAAATGAGCTTAGAAAACATTACCATGCAAGAAAAATGGTTTGGCCGAAAGTGAGAAGCTCTCAACCATGGCTGTTCGGTGTTCAAGACTAAAAGAAGAAGAAAATGCCATCATTCTTTATGTTTTCTCTCTTTTAAATTTACTTATTTTATTTTTTTTATTATTTTAACTTATAAATTAACATATATAATCAATAAAGATATACCTTAACCATCCACTACTATTGAAAACATGGTATAATTACTTCATGTGTAACACCCCTAACCCGTATCCGTCGCCGGTTTAGGATTACGAGGCATTACCAGACAATTTTCAAAATTTGGCAAACATATTTAAATCAAATAAGCATGGTAATATAATTATCTTTCTATTTGGTCAAAATCGAATGCACCATAAATGTAAAATAAATTATTACACATATAATTCATTTAAACGACTAAAATTCGGTCATGCTTTAACATAATAATACTTACATTTAATAAGTATAGAATTTGATACTTTCAATTTATTACAAGCATAAACAAACTTATTACATTTTTAAAACTATAAACATAATTTATGCCATTTAGTAATAAAAACATTATATTATTCACTTGATGTCTTGCTAACCCCCATCACACATAGCAAAAAAAAATATAATAATAATATACAAGTGCATTCGGTAATAGCAATTTTATTTAATGGTCTAGCATATAGCTTTAGTCCTTCATCTCATAATCTATTCGAATAATACAAAAAAAAAATATAAGTGAACATTGGGTATACACAACCACCAATTCAAGGACCAACATATATATATATATCCCTATTCATATTACAATTATATACGCATATTATCATATCAATTTAATCATTTAAGGAAATTTAATAATCAATACTATCACCGAATCACATGCTAATTGATTTACCCAATTCATAAATATATATATCCTTTTAACTAATCACATATACATATTCGGTCAAACATACTAACTATATTCATATTTATCTTATTAATCCGAACTTAAGTAATTTAACATCTCGGCCGAATATACAATATACATATCATAATGAAAAATCCTAAACTATACACAATATTACTTCAAACTATATGTCTATACCAAACACTTCACAGATATATGACATGCGAAATATTTAACTAATATCTTACATGCTATAATTCGACAAGCATCCATCACTTACCTCATTTCTAATATATATGCAACCAAACACCACCACATACATATGTGTGTTTATATCATATGATTTCTCACCAAAAAAAATTTAATCATGCCGAATTTAAAACCCCCATTAACCACATGAAAAAGCCATGAAATTCAGAATACAAAACGATACAAAACTAAGAAAATTAGCCATGTTCGCACGTCTATATATATACATAGGCAAAATTTATCATCTTAACAAAACCACAGTCTTTTCTATACATGCCTTTAACCGAAAACCCAAAATAAAGAGTACCAAAATATAGATTGATAGTGTAGGCGACTTTCTTGACGATCTGTCTCGAGCCCGTAGCGTATCCAAAATCTATAAAACAAAGGAAACATTTCAAACAAATAAGCTTACTAGCTTAGTAAGTCCTAAGTTCATAATAGCATAACATTTAAATTATTAAACTTGCGACATTGTACACAACATTTAATTTTAAAATCAATTTGCACAAGGCCAAATCTTATTAGTACGTTAACTGAAGAAGTTTTTACTTCAATTCCATAAACCTGTATTTCTCCGCAATACAATTTAATATATATTACAATAATCACGTATTCCAAATTGTGTAATTATAGCATTCATATCAACCACACTACCATATTAAAATTTCTTATATTCTAAGCATTTATACATGCAAACCGAATCTCCATAATAGTACATCAAATTCAACTTCAGTCATATGATACTCATACACATCATTCATAATCCCATTTACCCATAACATAGTCCTCACAATATCAACTTGACTCAAAGCAATATTAGGCATAACATACCTTGCATGCTTACCTGAGCCGTTAGCTAGATAAGTCGATTAAAGTTTGCCTTGAGGAATATTCGATTTTCCTTAATAAAGCACATCACCGGAAACAAGCCTGCTAGGCGTTAAAGCCCGATAAATAACACCGGCACGACGAGGCTCTTGGGCTCGAGCGAAATAAATCACCGGCACTAGGCACGCTAGGCTCAAAGCCCGATATCATTCATCGTGGTCAATCATTTGACACACCTTTTGCATAGTATTACATATTCACTTCAACTAAACTTATTTACCTTAAGTATTTAAAATCTTTACGTCTTCGTACAATTTTCACGAATCGCATTGAGGTACTTATTCATAGTACGCTACTGCATTTACATGATTTATCTAATACACATGTATACATTCGGCTATGTCTTATTTATATACCAAAATTTATCATACATTGTCATATAATAAATTCATAAAAATTCATTTAATATAGTTTAATTTAGGGACTTACCTCGGTTGTCGATGGATTCGAAATTTCAAATATTCTCATCACCTTAGCCTTTCCTCGATCTAGTTCTTTCTCTTTTTGATCACGATCTATGAAATGTCAAATGAGTTTTGTTCATATTCATTCTATCTAATTTCTCCATTCCAAAAAAAAAAAATGCACATAGTTTAATTATAAGACTAAGAGCCGAATTTCCTTTTCATTTATTCATCTCATTTAAAACAATATTCACACAAAAATTTTAGTATTCGACCTATTCAATTTAATCCATTTCTTACCATAATACAAATTGCAACAATTTGAGATTTCTTCTCAATGGCCGAATGGCCACTAGGTCCCTACAATTCTCTATGATTCTCCTTTCTATCATTTTAACCCTTCCACTATTTAATTTAAGCAATTTACTCTTCATACTTAATCACCCAATGACTACATGTAAGTATAACCATTCATCCATGTTTAATTTCACTATATATGTATAACCGAACATCAAAACAAGAGAAAAAGGATTCATGATTGGTGGTCTCACATTCTACTTAGAATATAAGGGCATCCCCATGCTTAAATTTAAAACCATTTTCTTACAAGTTCAAGCTTCTTCTTCTCATATTATCCAAGTTTATTAACAAACCAAATCATAATTCATCACCCATGGCCGAACTTCATCATGCCTAATATCATCAACTTCTACTTGTTTTCAAAAAAATAATCAAAGAAATCAACCCATTCAAAGATAGATTATTAAGTCAAAGTTCACTCTTACCTTGCCTAGCACATGCAATGGCCGAATGGAGAGAATGAAGTTTTCTTCTTCATTTTGAAGATAAAAATCGGTGAGGAAGATGATTGAGGGAAGAGAAATTAAATTCCTTTTTCTTTTGTTTATTAAACTAGTACATATATTAGCATGCTTGTAATATAAAAATGCTTTAAATATAATATCTTTAAGACAATAGATTATTTATTGCATCCTTACCGTCCACCATATTAAATATGGGGAATTTGACATGCAAATCCCCATGTTTAATAGACAAGTCACTTAGCCCTTTTTATTTCATGCTCACTACATTGGTCCTCTTAGCAAATTAATCCCTTTAGCCATTTAAACACTCAAACGGTTAAAATCTTCTATGAAACTTTCACATACATAAATTCACCTATAATAGACACAAGATATAATATAAAAAAATATTTATCAAGCTCGGATTCGTGGTCCCGAAACCACCGTTCCGATTAGGGTCAAAATTGGTCTGTCACAACTCTCCCCCCTTAAGAATTTTCGCCCTCGAAAATCTTACCGTTAAATAAGATCGGATATTGTTGCCTTATTGAATCCTCAGGTTCCCACGTGGCCTCTTAAACTTCGTGTCTATTCCATAATACTTTCACTAATGGAATCCACTTATTTCTCAACTCTTTCATTTCCCGAGCCAAGATACGAATCGGTTCCTCATCATATGTCAAATTGGATCGAATTTCAATCTCTAACAGTGTGATCACATGGGACGGATCCGATCTGTATTTGCGAAGCATCGAAACGTGAAATACATTGTGTATCTTTTCTAAGTCGAGGGGCAATTTCAATCTATAAGCAACAGGCCCTATACGCTCGATGATTTCATACGGTCTGATAAATCTCGGACTCAACTTGCCTTTCCGACCAAATCGGAGTATTTTCTTCCACGGAGAAACTTTTAAGAACACTCGATCTCCGACCTGAAATTCAATGTCCTTTCGCTTCAAATCGGCATAAAACTTTTGACGATCCGAAGCAGCTTTCAAATTGTTTCTAATAGCAACCACCTTCTGTTCTGTTTCTTTAATCTAATCAACCCCGTGTATCTTATTTTCACTGAGCTCAGTCCAATATAATGGTGTGCGACATTTCTGCCCGTATAAGGCTTCATAAGGCGCCATTTTTATACTAGATTGGAAGCTATTATTGTAAGAAAATTCAACTAAAGGTAGGTATCGTTCCCACGTACCTTCAAATTCGAGAACACAACACCTCAACATGTCCTCAAGTATCAAAATAGTTCGCTCAGATTGACCGTCTGTCTGTGGGTGAAAGGCCGTACTAAAATGAAGTTTAGTACCTAGAGCATCTTGCAATTTCTTCCAAAACCGCGATGTGAATCTTGGGTCTCATGTCAAAATAATAGCACTTTCGGCACACCATGCAACCTCACAATTTGCGACACATACAATTCAAAGAAGTTTATCGAGTGAATAGTGCATGCGCTGCGGTACAAAATGGGCGGATTTAGTCAGTCTGTCAACGATAACCCACACGGCATTTTTCTTACTCAGTGTCATAGGAAGACCGGATACAAAGTCCATTGAAATTCTATCCCATTTCCATTCAGGTACCATGATTGGTTAAAGTAGTCCGGATGGTACTTGATGCTCAGCTTTTACTTGCTGACAGATTAAACACTTGGAAACAAACTCAGATATATCACGTTTCATGCCAGGCCACCAATAGAACTGTTTCAAATCGTTATACATTTTCGTGCTACCCAGATGTATCGATAGTTGACCACTATGGGCCTCACTCAGAATCATCTGTATCAAATCTGAGTTCTTTGGAATACATAATCGGCTTTTAAATTTCAAACAGTCATTCGCATCAATCTAAAAATCTGATTCGGTACCTTTTTCACACTGAATTCGACTAGCAATCAAATCTTTGTCGACTTTCTGTGCATCACATATTTGCTGTATAAACATCGGTCTTGCTTGCAACTCGGCTATGATCGAACCATTATCAGACATAGTTAACCGTGCGTTCATTGCACGAAAAGCAAACAATGACTTTCGACTTAACGCATCTGCAACAACGTTAGCTTTTCCCGGATGGTAGTCAATCACCAGTTCATAGTCTTTCAACAATTCCAACCATCTGCGTTGTCTCTAAGATTTTTCTGAGTCATTAAATACTTTAGACTTTTATGATCCGAATAAATGTGACATTTTTCGCCGAATAAGTAGTGACGCCAAATTTTCAATGCGAAAACAATGGCGGCTAATTCCAGATCGTGAGTCGGATAATTTTTCTCATGCGGCTTCAACTGTCTCGAAGCGTATGCTATAACCTTGCCTTCCTGCATTAAAACGCAACCCAACCCATTCAAGGAAGCATCACTAAAAACAATAAATTCTTTACCCGATTCAGGCTGAGCTAACACTGGGGCTTCGGTCAAAAGGGCTTTCAACTGCTCCAAACTTTTCTGACACTTTTCTGACCATTCAAATTTGATGTTTTTCTGTAGTAGTTTCGTCAAAGGTGTAGCTATTACAGAAAAACCTTTTACGAATCGTCTGTAATATCCCGCCAGACCTAAAAAACTTCGGATCTCGGAAACATTCTTTGGTGGTTTCTAATCCAGTATAGCTACTATTTTGTTGGAATCCACCCGAATGCTTGATGCTGAAACAACATGACCCAAGAAGCTGACCTCATTCATCCAGAACTCACACTTACTAAACTTTGCATACAGTTGTTGATCTATCAAAGTTTGTAGTACTAATCTCAAATGCTCATCATGTTCGGTCTCATTTTTGGAGTAGATCAATATATCATCAATAAACACTACTACAAACCGATCCAAAAACTGTCGAAAAACTCGATTCATTAAATCCATAAAAACGGCAGGTGCATTAGTGAGCCCAAAAGGCATAACCAGAAACTCAAAATGTTCGTACCTCGTCCAAAAATGCGATCTTTGGCATCTCAGATCTCTCGACTACATAATCCGATAATAGCCCGATCTTAAATCTATCTTCAAAACACCAAGCCCCCTTCAACTGGTCAAACAAATCATCAATCCGAGGTAACGGATACTTGTTCTTTATAGTTACCTTATTTAGTTGCCGATAGTCAATACACATTCTCATAGTCCCATCTTTCTTTTTCACAAAAAAAATCGGTGCACCCCAAGGAGAGAAACTCGGTCGGGCGAAGCCCCTATCTATCAACTCTTGCAACTGCGCTTTCAATTCTTTTAATTCAATAGGTGCCATTCGGTACGGAGCTACGGAAATCGGAGTCATACCCGGTACTAACTCAATGCCGAACTCAATCTCTCGTACTGGTGGTAAACCCGGTAGTTCTTCAGGAAACACATTTGGATATTCACCTACAATCGATACAGATTCAACTTGTTTTTCGAGCAACTTATTATCCAGTACATAAGCCAAATAAGCTTCACACCCTTTTCTCACATACTTCTGGGCTAACATCGAAGATATTACTGTACGCAACCCATTTACGTCGCCGGATTTAATTCTGACAGTCTTACCGCTTCGACATCTCAATTCAATAAGCTTTCTTTTACAATCTCTCTATTTGCCTCATGTGAAGTTAGCTACCCATACCCAAGATTATATCAAATTCACAAAGGGCAACAACATTAAATCGACTAGAAACAATAATCCCTAATCATCAACGGCAACCCCTACACACTTTATTAACAAGCACACATCTTCCCAAAGGATTGGACACCAATCACAAACTCGGTGGAGATCGAACTAGCAGAGTCTTGCGAATTTTAAAGCTTCACACACATAAGAATGAGTCGAACCAGGGGTCAATTAGAGCAATCACGATAATATCATAAAGGGTGAAAGTACCGTAATGACATCGGGGAGGAAGCATCCTCTGCGGCTCAAATGCAAAGATAAGCTCTAGTTGGAGCTCTAGCCTCAGATCGAACTGTAGTGTTCTTCGTTCCTTTCTGACTACCACCTACATTGCCTGAATGTCTGGGTGGCCTGCCTCGCACTGACGTATTGCTCGACTTAATGTTTTTTGAATCGTATTCGCTTTCGGCTAACATCGGACATTCCTAATAAAATGATCGGCGATCCACATTTAAAGCAAGATCGATCGTGAAATCTACAACTCCCGGAATGCCATTTCCCACAGTGCTTGCACTCAACTCGATTCTGTGGAACATTACCAACAGTGGCCATCGAGGTAGCTCGGGAGCCCACCGGAGGTCGATCCCGTCTAGGTAGATCCGTGGTAGTTTTAGGTCGGCTGTGGCCATCTCTGAACTTCTTGGAGGTGGAATGGAAGATCTTACCCGAAGATCTTTTACGAATGTCTCTATCTTCAGTCTCGGCCTTTCTTTTCTCTTTTCCTAGCTCTTCAGCCTTGCAAGCTCTTTCAACTAGAGTCACAAACTCTTGAATTTCAAGAATGCCAACAAACATCTTTATATCTTCATTCAGGCCATCTTCAAATCTTTTGCACATAATAACTTTAGTAGAAATGCACTCTCTAGCATATCTGCTGAGCCTGACAAATTTTCTTTCATATTCCGTCACGGTCATTCGCCCTTGTTTCAGCTCAAGGAACTCCTTTCGTTTTAGATCAACGAACCTTTGACTGATATATTTCTTGCGGAATTCATTCTGGAAGAAATCCCATGTCACTTTTTCTTTCGGAACTACTGATACTAGTGTATTCCACGGTGATATCACGATGTCCCACATGAAGGATATGGCACACTTCAGGCATTCATCCGGAGTACAAGATAGCTCGTCAAGTACCCGAATGGTGTTATCAAGCCACATTTCGGCTCTCTCCGCGTCATCATCATCATTGGCTTTAAATTCTTCGGCCCCAAATTTTTAGATTTTATCAACTCGGGGCCTACTAGATCTCACCGGATCTATCATCGGGGGTGCTGAAGGAATCGGAGTTGAATTATTCAGGGGTGGAGGTTGATGTACAGCCGGGTTAGTCTGAATAAATTGGGTAAACCACTCGTTCATCATCTGATAGAAAGCTTGTTTAGTCTCTCCCTCATGACTACTCGAAACAGGTCGAGAGTCTACCGGCGCTGATCCGTGTGCACGGTCAGGCGCTACACTCTCTACATCATCAGCTACGGCTCTTTCAGGATCAGTGTCCATTTACTATATAAAACAAAGTTCAGGCTGTCAGAAGTCACCACACTATCAATATATAATAAAGGTATGTATAGCTAGACTCACACGCGCTACGGTAGTCCTAGAATCGACTAAACCGTAAGCTCTGATACCAATCAAATGTAACACCCCTAACCCGTATCCGTCGTCGGATTAGGATTACGAGGCATTACCAGACAATTTTCAAAATTTGGCAAACATATTTAAATCAAATAAACATGGTAATATAATTATCTTTCTATTTGGTCATAATTGAATGCACCATAAATGTAAAATAAATTATTACACATATAATTCATTTAAACGACTAAAATTCGGTCATGCTTTAACATAATAATACTTACATTTAATAAGTATAGATTTGATACTTTCAATTTATTACAAGCATAAACAAACTTATTACATTTTTAAAACTATAAACATAATTTATGCCATTTAGTAATAAAAACATTATATTATTCACTTGATGTCTTGCTAAACCCCATCACACATAGCAAAAACAAATATAATAATAATATACAAGTGCATTCGGCAATAGCAATTTTATTTCATGGTCTAGCATATAGCTTTAGTCCTTCATCTCATAATCTATTCGAATAATACAAAAAAAAAAAATATAAGTGAACATTGGGTATACACAACCACCAATTCAAGGACCAACATATATATATATCCCTGTTCATGTTACAATTATATACGCATATTATCATATCAATTTAATCATTTAAGGAAATTTAATAATCAATACTATCACTGAATCACATGCTAATTGATTTACCCAATTCATAAATATATATATCCTTTTAACTAATCACATATACATATTCGGTCAAACATACTAACTATATTCATATTTATCTTATTAATCCGAACTTAAGTAATTTAACATCTCGGCCGAATATACAATATGCATATCATAATGAAAAATCCTAAACCATACACAATATTACTTCAAACTATATGTCTATACCAAACACTTCACGATATATATGACATGCGAAATATTTAACTAATATCTTACATGCTATAATTCGACAAGCATCCATCACTTACCTCATTTCTAATATATATGCAACCAAACACCACCACATACATATGTATGTTTATATCATATGATTTCTCACCAAATAAAATTTAATCATGCCGAATTTAAAACCCCCATTAACCACATGAAAAAGCCATGAAATTCAAAATACAAAACGATACAAAACCAAGAAAATTAGCCATGTTCGCACGGCTATATATATACATAGGCAAAATTTATCATCTTAACAAAACCACAGTCTTTTCTATACATGCCTTTAACCGAAAACCCAAAATAAAGAGTACCAAAATATAGATTGTGATTGTAGGCGACTTTCTTGACGATCCGTCTCGAGCAAATGTAGCGTATCCAAAATCTATAAAACAAAGGAAACATTTCACACAAATAAGCTTACTAGCTTAGTAAGTCCTAAGTTCATAATAGCATAACATTTAAATTATTAAACTTGCGACATTGTACACAACATTTAATTTTAAAATCAATTTGCAGAAGGCCAAATCTTATTAGTACGTTAACTGAAGAAGTTTTTACTTCAATTCCATAAACCTGTATTTCTTCGCAATACAATTTAATATATATTACAATAATCACGTATTCCAAATTGTGTAATTATAGCATTCATATCTACCACACTACCATATTAAAATTTCTTATATTCTAAGCATTTATACATGCAAACCGAATCTCCATAATAGTACATCAAATTCAACTTCACCATATGATACTCATACACATCATTCATAATCCCATTTACACATAACATAGTCCTCACAATATCAACTTGACTCAAGTAATATTAGGCATAACATACCTTGCATGCTTACCTGAGCCGTTAGCTAGATAAGTCGATTAAAGTTTGCCTTGAAGAATATTCAATTTTCCTTAATAAAGCACATCACCGGCAACAAGCCCGCGCTGGCGTTAAAGCCCGATAAATAACACCCAAGACGAGGCTGCTTTGGGCTCGAGCTCGAAATAAATCACCAAGACTAGGCACGCGAGCTCAAAGCCCGATATCATTCACTGTGGTCAATCATTTCACACACCTTTTGCATAGTATTACATATTCACTTCAACTAAACTTATTTACCTTAAGTATTTAAAATCTTTACGTCTTCGTACAATTTTCACGAATCGCATTGAGGCACTTATTCATAGTACGCTATCAGACGACATGATTTATCTAATACACATGTATACATTCGGCTATGGCTTATTTATATACCAAAATTTATCACACATTGTCATATAATAAATTCATAAAAATCCATTTAATATAGTTTAATTTAGGGACTTACCTCGGTTGTCGATGGATTTGAAATTTTCAGCTATTCTGTCACCTTAGCCTTTCCTCGATCTAGTTCTTTCTCTTTTTGATCACGATCTATGAAATGTCAAATGAGTTTTGTTCATATTCATTCTATCTAATTTCTCCATTCCAAAAAAAAAAATGCACATAGTTTAATTATAAGACTAAGAGCCAAATTTCCTTTTTCATTTATTCATCTCATTTAAAACAATATTCACACAAAAATTTTAGTATTCGACCTATTCAATTTAATCCATTTCTTACCATAATACAAATTGCAACAATTTGAGATTTCTTCTCAATGGCCGAATGGCCACTAGGTCCCTACGATTCTCTATGATTCTCCTTTCTATCATTTTAACCCTTCCACTATTTAATTTAAGCAATTTACTCTTCATACTTAATCACCCAATGACTACATGTAAGTATAACCATTCATCCATGTTTAATTTCACTATATATGTATAACCGAACATCAAAACAAGAGAAAAAGGATTCATGAATGGTGGTCTCACATTCGGCCGAATATAAGGGCATCCCCATGCTTAATTTTAAAACCATTTTCTTACAAGTTCCAGCTTCTTCTTCTCATATTATCCAAGTTTATTAACAAACTAAATCATAATTCATCACCCATGGCCGAACTTCATCATGCCTAATATCATCAACTTCTACTTGTTTTCAAAAAAATGATCAAAGAAATCAACCCATTCAAAGATAGATTATTAAGTCAAAGTTCACTCTTACCTTGCCTAGCACATGCAATGGCCGAATGGAGAGAATGAAGTTTTCTTCTTCATTTTGAAGATAAAAATCGGTGAGGAAGATGATTGAGGGAAGAGAAATTAAATTCCTTTTTCTTTTTTTTATTAAACTAGTACATATATTAGCATGCTTGTAATATAAAAATGCTTTAAATATAATATTTTTAAGACAATAGATTATTTATTGCATGCTTACCGTCCACCATATTAAATATGGGGAATTTGACATGCAAATCCCTATGTTTAATAGACAAGTCACTTAGCCCTTTTTATTTCATGCTCACTACATTGGTCCTCTTAGCAAATTAATCCCTTTAGCCATTTAAACACTCAAACGGTTAAAATCTTCTACGAAACTTTCACATACATAAATTCACCTATAATAGACACAAGATATAATATAAAAAAATATTTATCGGGCTCGGATTCGTGGTCCCGAAACCACCGTTCCGATTAGGGTCAAAATTGGTCTGTCACATCATGAGTCCTCATACATCTACTAATTAAACTATTTGTACAATAAAATTCAATAGTGATTAGGATTGACTAACTAATTCTAATGCATTCAAACATATTTTAATGTATGAAATACATAATGATTTTTGTAACAACACGTTTTCTAGTGTTGTCGAAAATAGTGGTTTCGAGACCACAAATCTGACGAATAAATCCATATTAATAATTATTTTATTCATACGAGTCGATTATAGTTTCATATTGAATTTTTATTAGATAAATTTTAACTAATTGAATAAATGGTTAAGTATATGTGGTTGCCCTGAAAGTCAAGTGGTTTAGAAAAATGAGGTACCGAGACCTTGTTTCTAAAATTTGGCTCATAAAATTAAATATTTGCGGAGTTATTATTTTAGTATGTGAAAGTTTGGTCCAAAAATTTTAGCGTTTAAATAGTTAATTAACTAATGAACACGATAATTGGAAGGTGCATCCTTAATTTATATCCTAATCAGAGTAAATTAGAGGTTCGTAATAGATTAAGGCTCTGTTTGTTTAACTAAAAATGACTTCCGAAAAATGATTTCTGGAAAATTATTTAGTTTTCTAGAAAAGCTAATGTTTTCTGGTGTTTGGATGAATCTGTGTAAAATATTTTTTGTTGTTTGGTAGATTTCTTAAAAATATTTTATAAAAGTTGTTTTCAATGAAACAGACATACATTTGAGATTTTCTTATTTTTTTCATTCTTTAATTGGATTTTTTATCTATAATTTTATATTAAAAAGTTGTTTTTGTATATATTAAAGTTGTTTTTGTATATATTAAAAATATTATGTTAAATTCAGGTTCATTACAATGTCATTTTTTTAATTACATGACTACCAAGTGAGTATTTTTTATTTAAAAATGTGACATCAACAAAATTGACAAAAAAAAAAATTAACGATGTCAATTATTGAACTTGATTTTCAAACTTGAAAAAGGAAAGGACTAAATTCTTGAAAATAAAAGTACAAAGATTATATTGCAAATTTGTGAAGTGTACATAAACTTATAACATATTAACCTTTATACTACAAAATATTTATTATTAATATATTTATAATTGTAATAAATACTTATTATTAAAATATTAATATTGAATATTTTCAATAATATGTGAATAATATTATTTAAAATTATTATTTTTAAATTTTTTATTAAAATATATTTATTATATTAATAATTTATTATATGACTAAATATAAAAAATTAAATATGTATGTTTAATAATATTGAAAAATATAATATTTTTAAATATTTTTCAAAATAAAATTTATTATCAATATAATAATATAAAGCTTAATTTAAGTTAATTATTATATAAAAATAAAATTATCTATAGAGGAGCTCTTTTCCGGAAAATAACTTACGCTTTTCAAAAGAGTAAGTCATTTTACAAGAAAAATGGCTTATTTTATGTTGACCTATAAGTCATTTTCCGTTGATCAAGTTGTTTTTTGTGAAACAAGCACAGAAAAATGCAAAAAACATTTTCCGTAAAACCTTTTACATGTAAACAAACAAACCCTAAGAGAACTTATTACCTTGCATAACTTTAGGTTTATGTGATTAAATTGTTTCAAACCTAATCTGTCCCTATTACTTCACATAAGTTCTAAGGAATCCTTAGTTAAATTATGACATTGGTTTATGTATATTTTTCTAAGTATAAGATTCTGTTGAACTTATATGAGATTCCCAGTTAATGAACAATGGAGTTGCTATGGAATATTTTCCGAATATTGTTAAACATGATGAAAATGAATTGAGTCAAGTGTTGTAATTGTTCTAGTTTGTTCATATTATTGTTGTTGAACTTGTGAATTTGCTACTAAACCATCACCCTGCATTTTATTACATCTCATTTGCATTTAGGTCAGTTTGCGTCTAGTTAATTAATTTAATTTTAACATCTATTACTTCAAAATTTATTGTGTTTTCTTTACCAACTTGTAAATCCATAATTTTGCAATTATTTAATTAACAGATACAGTCCCTGTGGAGACGATAACGTTTTTGCTTACTTATTACTTGATAACGACTGTGTACACTTGCACAAACCTACGTGTTACAATAGCCACAAAGACTTCCTTTAACAGAGATAGCCACAAAGGCTTCCTTTTAACAAAGATCACCATAGAGGCTTCTTTATAACAGAGATTACCACAAAGACACTTCTTTAGGTTATGCTACCAAGGCGTCTTCTTACAGGTTACCACAAATGTATTCCTTATCAGAGATTTTCCACAAAGGCATTCCTTTAACGGAAACAACCATAAATGCTCACTTATACAAAAAATGGTGTTTTTGACCATAAGGATTCGCCTAAATTCACCGTCGTGAGGTTTGCCCCTCATCGCTAGTACTCACCCAATTGTCTTTTAAATATTTTCCATATGATGTCGTAGCCCAGCCATGGTCTTACGCTATATGTCTTCAGAGTGCCATGGACTTTTTCTTTCAGAGATTCGTGTCTTTAGTCCCTACAGACCCCTTTAAACGACTCTAGAGACAAACACAGACATTTCATGCAAACTCAAACTTGACAGACTTATTCCTTTCAAACTTCTTCATAACAGATGCATTCATACTTACAAATGCAATACACTTCATATCAGACTCATTCAAACCATGACTAACTCATGACAGACATGTTCATGCTTTCAGACATTGTAACATCCCGAAATAAGGCCTAAACGAAATAGTGGTTTTGGGACCACAAATTTGATGTTGAGAAATTTATTTTATTTATATTTTTATGGTCTAAAATTTCACAGAATAATTTCATGAAAATCTCATTCGAAAATTTTAACATTTGGGCACTCAATTTAGTCAAAAGGACTAATTTGTAAAAAGTGCAAAAGTTGAGTTCTGAATGTTAGAGGTTTCCAACTGTTATGAAATTTTAAATTGGAGGCCCTTAAATGACAATTAGACCATCGGTTAAGTTGGTGGACAAAAATGGACATGGATGGGTATGTTTCAAAAGATTTTTTTAAGGGGCATTTTGGTAATTTAGTGAATTAAAAACAAAATTTAAATGCCAAATATGTCCATCTTCTTCATTAGGATGAAATTACAAGGGTTCTCCATAGCTAGGGTTTGTTTCAAGCTTCCAAGCTCCATAATCAAGAAAGACGAGGAATTGACCTTGATCGGGGAAAAGAAAAGGTTGTGGACTAAATTGCAAATTTGTCATATTTTGCACCGAGGTAAGTTTGTATGTAAATAATGCATCGGTTTTACTTACGTTTTCATATTTTGATAAATGGTATGAATTGTGGCTAAATATTTGATGTAATTGACAAAATATCGACAAGTGAGAAATTTCCCGGTTGAACCTTAGGAATAAAAATGGATACGAGTGACATGTTCACTCGAAACCTATGTGAAATCTAAGTGAAATAAGTTATCTGGGTGCTGGTCCGTATGTTCTACCGGTGGCTGAGTTATCCGGCATGTGTTACGGATACTCAATAGCTTGTGTGAGCAAAGATCGAGTAGTTACGTCGATCGATACCTTGTGTGAAGCGGACCCGAGATTGTGATTATGTGAAACGAGTGCTAGTCTTATAAGTTCTACCAGTGGTATGGGTAATCCTGCATGTGTTGCGATATACTGGCGGCTTGTGTGAGCAAAGACGAGTAGTTACGTATGACGCGACGGCTTGTGTGAGCGGACTCGCGAATGTGAATAGCTCGAGAACGAGCCTATGTATGATAAGTGATTTGAAGTAGCTTTGGCTACAAGTGTGGCACTATGTGCAATATTCCGATGTATCTGTTAATATTCCGACGTGTTCAACGGGAAATTGACTAAGTGAAAATACATGTGACTATGTAACGACTAAGTGTAATTGAATATGACAAAGTGATGGATAAGTGTAGGTATAAGTGTGAAAATTTATGAAAAATATGCTCGATATTTGAGCGAACTTTCGGTAAGAGGAAATGGAGTAAGTGAAGTTATGAAAGAGTAAATCTAAAAATAAAACAGTTTTGGACAGCAGCAGTAGAGTAACGTTGAAAAATCACCAAAAATGGTAGAAATGAAATTAGTAGTTGAGTGAGGAAATTAAATCTTATTGAGTCTATTTTCATATTAAAGAAACAAAGAAAGCAAAGAATCCTGTGTTTTGAGATATTTAGATTTTTGTGAGACCGGTTCAGAGTGATTTCGAGATCCCCTATTCTAACTTGGAAAAATCATTGAAATTGTAAAAAAATTAATTTTGGGACATAATTTATATTTTTATATTCTTTAATGAGTCTATTTTTATAAGAAACAAACTAGAACATCATTTGAATTATGTACAAAAAGATAATTAAATTTTAGCGAAGAATGGTCGGAATTGTCGAATAGCAGAATAGGGGAGACTTTGAAGAATAAACTGTACTAATTGGCTAAACCAAAAATTCTGAAAAGTTTATAGTAACAAGATATTTGAGTCTAGTTTCAGGGAAAATTTACGGATCTTAATTTGGAGTTTCATAGTTCAAGATATAAATAATTTAGTGACTGTGACTCGAGTAGACAGCTTGAGATGAACTTGAATAAAAAGTGGAACTATGTTCAATTATGATTGTATTATCTCGAGAACACATTATGAAGATTTATAAAAATCTGTTAATAAATCACTTATTATTTACATACTTACTTACTAAGCTTTGTAGCTTACTTCCCTTCCTTTCCCATATCTTATAGGGTTGTATGCTAGCTCGAGTTGGAGATCGCCGGAGATGTAATCACACTATCAAGCTATCATCGTGGGGTAAAAGTGAATACAAACCTCTTAAGTTTATGGCATGTATAGGGACTTAGTCATTTGTATATGTCATAATTGGTTTGGCCTAAAATGTTGGCCTTTAATATTTAGTAGTTTATTTTGTATAAGGCCATTGATGTTGGCTAGTGTTATTCAAGTTGTATGTTTGTGATGATGCATAATTTGGATGAAATTTTATGACTCAGTTTAATACGTTTACAAGTGTATGTGTTTCGGTAATGCCTTGTACCCTATTCTGGCATCGAATACGGGTAAGGGGTGTCACAGACATATATGCATAACCATTCCTTTCCTTCTTAGAGTCATAACGTCATGCTTTATTAGTTTCAATTTCATGCTTTAGTCATTTAGCACAGAAATATCTAGACTACAAACATACATGTAAGAGTCAGTCTTATAGACTCACTTGACAGCCTTAATAGCAGCTTGGGCTCCAATTCTAAGTTTTTTTTAGGGATCGCAGCGATCACTGCCTTGGTATGAAGAAATCAACGATGAAGCTCAAGATTTCTACTCTAGTATAAAGAATACTTTATTTGTTCTTCTAACCTTAAGGTAGTGGGATCTTGAAAGGAAAGAAGGAGGGTTGTTCTAGTATAAAGAATACTTTCTTTATTCTTCTAACCTTAAGATAGTAGGATTTTAAAGGGAAAGGAGGGTTATTCTGGTTCTACTGAAAATACTTATCGGAGAAAGAAGAAAAACTCCCTTTCAATTCTGGTCACCCAAATTTATACAACCCTTGCCTATATGATAACTTGGCATGTGTTACAATCCTAATCAAGCTGCCATATGAGTGGTTCACAACTGTAAGGAAACGTGTATAAAAGTCCAAAATCTTTTCATATTTTCGATTTTACCGATCGTTCATTTCTAAAAGTCTCATTAGTGTATAACCTACATGTTAACTAAACTCACTGGGTACACCTTAACCTTAGCGACATCCCTTACCAATCACGATCCCTTTGACATCTTTTACCAATTTCTCTTTTTACATGTACACATACTTTATGAAGGGCATTCCTTACTTTAAATTTTCATTATTGCCTATGCACTCTACTAGCGCATCGAAACATCAATTGGGCAAGTAAGATTACGCCAACCAAATTTCCTTTGACCTACACGCCCAGACTCAGGACTTCGTCAAGTCTGGGTGTTACAAATATCACTATGTGTTGTAATGAGAAATTCATATCTCTCATGTACATGGTGTTCTCTTAAAGATCTTCGCGGTAGTTGTGTTTCTAGAACAGTTGATTGTTCCGCAACAACTTGTGGAACCTATTGTTGTTCAATCTTTGGTTCAATGATCTACTGTTGTTCTCGAATTTCTCTGAGCTTAACTTTTTTACCACTTCCTTTTCTAGAGACAAATTCTCTCTCAAGGAAGACTTCTGTTCGAGCAACAAACACTTTGTTCTTAATAGGATTGAAGAAATAATATACTTTAGTTTCTTTAGGATATCCCATAAAGATTGTAACAGTCCGGCTTATACCCTAGTCAGAACAGTGGTTTTGAGACCACAAATCTGAGCCCATATAATATTTTAATATTATTTTCTATGACTATGATGTGTGAATATGCATGTGCTAAAGTTTCATAAGTTAATTCGTCCATCTGTGTGTTTAATTTGAGCAAAGGACTGAATTGCATTGATTTACAAATTAGCATGCTACATGAAAAGGTACTTAATTGTCATGTCTTTATAAGTATGGGGATTTTATGTGGCAATTAAGCCATTAGTTTGTAAGTGGACGGTTAAGGTCAAAAAAGACCTTGATTTATATGTTATATATGTTTTTATTATAAGGACAATTTGGTAATAAGGTTAATAATATAATTGATAATAAAATAAAGCATGAAAATGGAACATTTATTCATGCATTCTCCACCGGAAATACAAAGGAAAGAAATGTTTTGAAGCTTTCTAACATTTGGCATTCATTAAGCAAAATTAAGGTAAGTTTTAGCTTTGGATTTTGATGATTTTTATGTTTTTGAGATTGTTGATTAGTCTACTATCAAGCCCATGTCTCAATTTGATGAATTAATTTTGTTCATGAAATGTGCCATTGGTGATATGTTGAGCTTTGTGATGATTTATGGTGTTAAATGAAAGATTTGAGCTAGATGAACATACTTTGTTCTTGAATTTTTGATGAATTTAGCTAATTAGGGCTAAATTGAGAAAATATTATTTTTGAGGACTAAATTGCAAATTTGATGGAAAATATGGGCTTGTATGTGATGTATGAACATTCAGCTAAGCATGAGTATGTAATGATTTTGTGAATTTGATGTTTTGAGAAAAAATGGACTAAATTGATAAATTATGCAAAAATGAAGGTTAATTTGCAAATAGCCCTAAATGTGTGTCTTTGGATTTAATTGAATAAGTTAGTGAATAAAAGAATTATTTCTGAATATGTATAGATCAAGAACTCAGGAAAACGGACTTAGATCGCGGGAAAACGAAAGTAGCTGAGTAGCTATTTTCTTTTCTGTTAAATTGAATCCGAGGTAAGTCATTATGCAAATAAACGTATTCGTATTGAATTATGTGTTCTTATGACTATTGTTATCGATAAATACTTATTATATAATCTGTTCATGAATTCCGAGATAAGGATTACTTAGTGACAATGTCCAAGAAGTCTCGTACGAACCTAGGAATAGATAGGATTAGCTATGTCATGACATAGGTATCTGTTCTGTTTTTATCATGTAAGACTACGTCTAGGACGTTGGCATTGATTTGAGATTACGTGTAAGACCATGTCTGGGACGTTGGCATCTATATGATTTTTAAGTGTAAGACCACGTCTGGGACGTTGGTATCGATTTGATCTTTACGTGTAAGACCATGTCTGGGACATCGGCATCGTATTGATTCGTGTAAGACCCTGTCTGGGACAGTGACATCAATATCTGAGTGCATATAAGACCTCGTCTGGGACGTTGGCATTGTACGACTATTTCGAGCTTTCTGAGTATCCTACTAGATTCCTTACGGTTCAAGGGGCAAGTCTGTGATATGAAGTGGCCATGTAAATAGTGAATCCGTTTTAGGTACGTTGATTCATACACTAAGTGTGTATATAAGGTAAGTTCCTATGTGATCTTACTATGATGATTATGTATATTTGGATAACAATATGAGATGTGATAGTAAGTATGAAAGAGCTTTGTGTATATAAGACTTTTGAATTGATGAATGTGGCTAATATGGCCAAGTACATGGACCAAAGTATATATGTGATAATTTGCTAAGTGATCTAGATGTGTCAATGTATCTATGAGTGTATATGCCTTTTATGCTAAGTTTGTTTGTATTATGACTTATAAGCTTTTGGAAAGCTTACTCTGTGTGTGCGTTTTCTCTGTTTTATAGGTCGTCAAAGCTACTGAAGGCTCGGGACCGTCAAAGATCATCATCACACTATTCAACTTGTTTATGGTACATTTTGGATATATATTTTGCTAGATATGGCATGTATAGGCTAGTCTTTTGTATTTGTAAATGAAGTGAAGTTAGCCATGTGATTTGGCTAGTTATATGTTGGTATTATGTTTAAATGAATGTGATATATGAAGTATACCTTGGTATGGTTGAAGTACATGAATTGGTCAAGTTTTTGGGTAAGCATTTGGTCTTGGAAGTTGGCATGGTTGAAATGGTTATTTTGGTTTTCTAGTATGCATGAAATGTGTTTGTAAATATTGCTTGTAGGTAAGACCCAAGTGGGTGGCATTTTGGCCTTGAAAATGGCTTATAATGTCACACGGTTGTGGCACACAGGCGTGCCTAGTGACCGTGGGGCTAAGTCAGTAGCTAGTATAAGAGTACACGGCCTTGGCACACGGACGTGCCTAATAGCCGTGTGATTTTTGACAGGATCGACCACGGCCAGAGTACACGGGTATGCTTAGTGGCCGTGGAAGAAAAGTCAGTTTCGACCACGGAGAGGACACACGGGTGTGTCTAGCAGCCGTGGGAGGCATACGGCCTGCCCACACAGGAGTGTAACCTCTGAAACTTAGAAAATTTTTAAATTTTCGAGAATGTCTGTATGTGTTCGGTTTAGTCCCGACCTGGTTTATAAGCATGTTTTAGGTCTCGTTGACCGTATTAAGGGACATTATGTTTGAACTTCTGAAAATGTTTCCGATCTGTCCGGTATCGCCTTTAACCCTAGTCCGACGACGGATACGGGTTAGGGGTGTTACAAAGATGCACTTTTAAGATTTGGGTTCGAACTTTGTAGACGGCTAACGTTTAACAAAAGCTTCACAACCCTAAATCTTCATAAAAGACATATTAAAACGCTTCCCAGTCCACATCTCATATGATGTCTTTTAAACCGATTTAGATGGAACATGATTTAGTGTGAAGGCAACTGTCTCAAGTGTATGTCCCCAAAAGGAAGTTAAAAATCAACATGACTCATTATCGATCAAATCATGTCTAATATTTGTTTGATTTCTTCTCTTAGAAACTTTATTCCATTATGGAGTACCATGAGGTGTAAGTTGTGAGACAATCTTACATTCCTTTTAAAGCTCAACAAACTTTAAGCTTAAGTATTCTCCTCCTTAATCTGATCGAAGTGCCTTAATATTTTTGCCTAATTGGTTTTGTATTTCACTTTTAAATTCCTTGAACTTTTCAAGGGCTTCAGATTTATTGCGTCTAAGATAAATATACTCATATTTACTAAAGTCATCAGTGAAACTAATGAAGTATTGAAAACCTCCCATGGCTTGTGTATTCATTAGTCCACATACATCATTATGTATTAAGCCCAACAAATCATTAGCTCGCTCACTTTTACTATTAAAAGGAGCTTTAGTCATTTTGCCCAACAAGCAAGACTCACTTATACCAAATTCTTGGAAAACAAAAGAATTCAAGAATCTATCTTTATGAAGTTTTGATATGCGCTTCTCACTTATATGACCAAAATGATAATGCTAAAGATAAGTTTGATTAGAGTAATTTATTCTTTATTTTTTAGTATTTAGGTTATAAATGGACATATTTTGCTCCATCTGCATCTCACGGATCCACATTTCCTTTAGCTAGATTCTACTCGTTTATAGTATTTTTGTACAGAGGTGTCCAGAGGTACAAATATAACAAGCAAAATCACGTATCTACACCCCAAAAAAAAAAAAAACAAAAAACAAAAGTAACTTCATTCTAAAGCCAAACTCGTGGGAAATCTTAAATATTGCCCTCCTCTCTCTCTCTCTCTCTCTCTCTCTCTCTCTCTCTGAAGCAGTAAAATCAAAAGCATGGGTCAAGGGACACCAGGCGGTTTGAACCGGCAAGGTCTTCCCGGGGACCGTAAAGGCGACGGATCGAACAAGAAGGAAAAGAAGTTCGAGCCAGCCGCACCCCCTGCGAGGGTGGGTCGGAAGCAACGAAAACAAAAGGGTCCTGAAGCGGCTGCTCGACTTCCCACAGTAACCCCACTCAGCAAGTGCAAGCTACGGCTGTTAAAGCTGGAGCGGATCAAGGATTATTTACTAATGGAAGAAGAGTTCGTTGCCAATCAGGAAAGGCTTAAGCCCCAGGAAGAGAAAGCCGAGGAAGACCGATCTAAGGTCGATGATTTGAGAGGCTCCCCGATGAGTGTGGGCAATTTAGAGGAACTCATCGATGAGAATCACGCCATTGTTTCCTCTTCGGTTGGCCCTGAATACTATGTGGGCATTTTATCATTTGTTGATAAAGACCAACTTGAGCCTGGTTGTGCTATCTTGATGCACAATAAGGTAATTCAAATACAACTATGACCTGAATTTCTGAAAATGGAATTTAGAATCCATGGTGGGTAAAATTTTCCAACATTCATGACATGTCATTTAAATTGTTTTCTTGTTGGTTGAAAACTGATCTCTGTGTGTCCAATTTTTTAATATACAATTTCTGAGAAATGCTTTGGCAATTGTTAGACTAAGATTAGATTTAGTGGTTTTTTCTTTTTTGACTATTATTGATTTATTGAATAGGAAAGAATTCATTTTCAAATTGTACTGGTAGAAAGTTGGGTTTTAATCATGACGATTCTTATATGGGATCAAATTTAGGTTTAAAAAATGATTAGAATCTTAGGAAAGAAGCTCAATCCGGTGGTGTATTTGGCTTATCAACTTGGCTTGTTTGCATTCTTAGTTGGATGATATTATAGACTTTGAGAATACATTTCAGTCCTGTGGTTGCAAGTTCTAGTTTACATCACCTTGTTTTTTAATGAGTTCATTCTTTTCTTGCTTTTGAGGCTTTTGCATCTATTATTTCATTAAATATTTTAGCATTTTCAAAGATATTATGGTTTGCCTCTAGCTGGTTCCCTGTTCTTGGAAAGAAAGTTTTATGCTCTCCTATTTTATGTGGCCTCTCAGGTTCTTTCTGTAGTTGGACTCCTGCAAGATGAAGTGGATCCAATGGTATCGGTAATGAAGGTTGAAAAGGCTCCACTGGAGTCTTATGCTGATATAGGAGGATTGGATGCTCAGATACAGGAGATTAAAGAGGCAGTTGAGCTGCCTCTTACGCATCCTGAATTATATGAGGATATTGGTATTAAGCCTCCAAAAGGAGTTATTTTGTATGGAGAGCCTGGGACTGGCAAGACCTTGCTGGCAAAGGTTTATATTCTTATCTTCACCTTCCGGTCTATCTTCTTTATACGGGTATCAGATGTAATTGTTGATGATTTTAATTTTTGAGCTTTCCTTATCCCCTGTAAAAGAAAAAGAAAAAGGGCATGTGAAAACTTCCAAAAATCAACATATGGAGCCATACATTTTGTTGTATGAGGACAACTGAACTTCGTAAAATGTCGATTATGTTCAATTTTTCTGGCAAGCATACACAGCGTCCTTGTAAATAATCCATATTGGGAGCTTCCTTCTTACTTCGCGAGAATTAACAACTGTTTCTTGGACTCCATCCTTCAGTGTGTCCTATTATTATTATTTTTCTGGTTTCATGGTTAAGTCATTATTTACGCATCAGTTAAATGAAAGATCTTTGTGTGGCTAGATTCTTGAGTCTCTGGCTAAATTTATGGGTTTTTATTTCTCTTGCTACTTCTATGTGCATGATGGGATATACTTTATTGCAGTTTTCATCATTTTAAGATAACATTAATGTTAGAATTTCTTCCGTGGCTTGGTAGTAGGTAATGCTTTTTGAATTGAGTTACTATGAAAAAATGAAATTACATATGCAAAAAATCTCTCTTAGTATTTATACAATAGTTTATATATTCTGCTTGTTCATCCCCTTTATTTATTTGGTAATGGCCACTTTTATGACATGCTTAGCTTTTACTGGTTGGTTCTGCTATCTCATATAGTTCTGAGTATGTCATGTCATTTATGCAGGCAGTGGCAAACTCTACATCAGCAACTTTCTTACGTGTTGTTGGCAGTGAATTAATTCAGAAGTACTTGGGAGATGGTCCCAAGTTAGTAAGGGAACTCTTTAGAGTTGCTGATGATCTCTCACCTTCAATTGTCTTTATTGATGAAATAGATGCAGTTGGCACCAAGAGGTATTTTCATGAAATTTACGCCTTGATTTAAGTTCACTTTGAATGTTTCTCATTAATATGCCCCTCAGGTATGATGCCCATTCTGGTGGTGAACGTGAAATTCAGAGGACCATGTTGGAGTTGCTGAACCAACTAGATGGATTTGATTCAAGAGGAGATGTCAAAGTGATTCTTGCAACAAATCGAATTGAAAGTCTTGATCCAGCTTTACTTCGCCCTGGTCGAATTGATAGGAAGATTGAATTTCCTCTCCCTGACATCAAAACCAGGAGGCGCATTTTCCAGGTAAATAATTGCATATCATTGCAACCGTACGTTTGAATACATCTCTCTCATTATGTGGGTGAAGTCTGTAGAGCTTGATATATTTAAAACTGTGGATTGCAGATACATACCTCAAGGATGACATTGGCTGATGATGTCAACTTGGAAGAATTTGTTATGACCAAAGATGAGTTCTCTGGAGCTGATATAAAGGCAATATGTACTGAAGCTGGTCTACTTGCTTTAAGGGAGCGCCGCATGAAGGTCAGACATTTTACCTCTTAATAAAGGAACTCTCTACTTCTCATCTTTTCATAGAAGGTGAAGGTGTTTAAATTGCTAACTTTCAGTTTTATAGCTAGCAGAATTGGAGATGATGTAGAAACAGATAAATATGCACCAGATTCTCTCTTTCAGCTTTTTGTAGGATGCCTTAGAACTTGCTAATTTCTCATTGTTATTGTGAGAAAGGGAATAGGAAAAGAAGGGTTAAGTGGCGTGTCATGGCATGTTATCTGGAATTACATAGCAGAATGATGTACCTGCCCGTAGTAGAAAACGGAACATTTTAGCATATTATTCACAGTTCAACAATAAAAGTAAATGAATAATTTGCAAACTGTAGCACCTTGCAGACGGTATTTTAACTCCTATGTTTCTGCACTCTGTGATCCCCATTTGATGGTATTTCATCAATAACTAGGTTATTAAATGTACTTGTATAATGCTATGCCCTTCGTAGCTGCATTGGACTGTTAATGAGATTGTAATTCTTCTTAAGTTAAAGTCTTGAGCTGTCCTTTATTATTTAAAAGTAGGCTTGTCACTCGTACCTAAGATTCATGATGCTCCTAGAGGTTGTACTTAAATTTGCTAATGGCTTATAGTGCTGATTATGTAAATCCCCATGTTTCAGGTGACACATGCAGATTTTAAAAAGGCCAAGGAGAAGGTGATGTTCAAGAAGAAAGAAGGGGTTCCGGAGGGTCTTTATATGTAGAAAAACTTGATATATTTATATATATTCCAGTGATATTCATGTTCTTATGTATTTCTGAATCCAGTTTGCTCTAAGCATATTTTTTTTGTCTTACGAACAATGTGGTGTGGTATGGTATGGTATATACGTTTCTTGTATTTCCTAGCAAGCGCCTACACTTTTGGAGCAATATTATGAAGCAGTTTGGGAAAAGTTTAATTGACGTTCCTGTGCATTTTATTCAGGCCCATAATTAGATTGCACACGTGATTTTTTCAGATGATACCAACAACCTAAAAACTACGAATAGCATATTGACTGGGAACACTATTAGTAAATGACTGGAGCAATAAAAATAGTATAAATGTCATATGGACATGCTGCAGTGTTGAAGCAACTATTCAACACTCGCGTTCTAGGAATTGCAAAATTCTAATTTTCTATCGTAGAAGTTCCAAATTGCTGACTGGAATCCGCCAACTGATCTTCGGATTCGCAATAAACTAGCTTTGCTTTCTCCATTTTTCTATGCTTCTCTCTGGATGAAAGCTTAATGCTAAAATGTTTATATGAAACTTCTTAAAAATAGTTACACACGTAAGATGTAACTCGAGTTAACTTAGCTCACATCTAATAGGTCAATCTAATGATTTGGTATCTTTTGACCAAAATTGTTGGATTCTTTAAAGACAAATCTTTGAGGATTTTTAGCATCACACTCTAATGAAATCAAAACAAAGACAACATCAAATCATGTAAAGATATTTTGAAGACTATTAATTTGATTGAGTTTTCTAATTTGAAGAGATTTAATTTGTAAAAAATATTACACTGACAAGACCTCTGCTAATTCATTTTATATTGAAGATTTTGTCGAGTTAAATATCAAGAGTTAAATATTCATACTGTTTGTACTTTTTCAAGCCATTACATGATAATTTAATAGAAGGCTTGTTATAGTTTTATGTATGAGATTAAGAGAGAGCTTATCTTGTTCGTGTAAGTGTTGTTGTTCAGTTTGCAATTAAGCTTTTAAAGGGAAAGTCTTAATGGGAGAGTGATCTAGATTTTATATATGAGTGAGGTTGCAACTTAGTGAGTTATTTGAACTTAAATAATGTCTTGTACTAGGAGATTTATAGTGAATTACTCTCTAAACAAGACTCGCAAACATAGGACATTTCCGAATTGCGTAACCAAATTTTTGTATCCATCTCTTATTTTTATACTATTAGTTAGTAAGTCCAGTTGCAAATTGAACATGAATTTGGAAGGCAAAATTAACGAATTCTCAATTGGTACTAGAGTTAGACACTTGACGCATTGGTACTAGAGTTAGACACTTGACGCACTAAGTGCACACTCTATTGTTGATTTACTATAAAGATGGAAGGTAAATCAATCTCAAAACCCTCAATGTTGGATAACATGAATTATGCCTACTAGAAGGTAAGGATGAAGGCATCTATCAAGTTAATGGATGAGAAAGTCCAACATTTGATTTTGATTGGTTGAGAACCTCCAACAATATATGTTGGTGGTATGTAGATATCAAAACCAAAAATTATATAGACAGACTGGCAAGTGCGACTTCTAAAATTTGAATGCAATTTTCGATAGAGTTTATTCTTAAGAGTTTAGGCGTATTTCAAAGTGCATTACTTCTAAAATAGCTTGTTTTATCCTTGAGACTACATATGACTAGTCATGGGTACGGGTGAACTGCCGTTCGATCAATGCGCCTAATTCAACAATTCAAAACATAACATTTTAAAAGCTAGAGATATTGCGTAATTAATATGATTCTCCTGTTCACTTCCAGTCTCCATCCATGCTTGATGGCTGGGAATGCCATTGAAGTTAGTTGTGAAATTTTGTTATCTGCCCTCAGCTCCACTTGACGGTGAACCCCAATGTGGCATAGAGATGCGATGCTAAGCAAAAATTTAGATTCCAATGTGGACCCAGTTTTCAAGCTTGTATTGCCATTTGCCACATAACTGTTGCACCAAGGATAAAATACCATGAACAGCAAAGTTTGCCAATAGGAGTGAGGCAATCTCAACCTTATCCACATTCCAACCACAAGCTTTTATCCAATTCATCATCTCCTCTTGCCACATGAGCACTCCTTATCAGATCTCTTCCATCATAAACAAATCTATTATACTACAAGACTACTTTGAGAAAGCTAATTGAGCTCCATTTCCCTAGTAAACAGAGTTCTTTTTTCACAGCAATGGCAGCCATGAACTCCAGTGTTTTGGCATGCAACTATGCTATCTCAGGCACTGGATCATCTGAGCTTAATGCCAAGCTTGCTTCAGCGCCATCAGTTGCTTCCCCAGTTATGTGCGGTGGTCACAAGTTGCCTGTGATCAGAGCCCAGCAGGCTAAATTTTCTGATTCCAAAGGATCAGGTGCCAGTGAAGGAAGAAGAGCTGCTATGCTCTACTTGGCAGCTGGCCTTTTCACCACAGCTGTTGCTTCTTCTGCAAATGCTGGGGTCATTGACGAGTACCTTGAAAAGAGCAAAGCTAACAAGGTGTGTTTCGCTATGAAATCTGAAAAAATATCAACCATCATGCTGCAGAGAAATTTTTGCATTTGCAGAACAACGTAATAGATTAACCTGCTTTTGCTGCAGGAATTGAATGACAAGAAGAGGTTGGCAACAAGTGGAGCAAACTTTTCCAGAGCATACACTGTTCAATTTGGCACTTGCAAGTTCCCTGAGAACTTCACTGGCTGCCAGGATCTTGCAAAGCAAAAGGTTCAAAACCTAACATCTGCCTTTTTTTGTCTTAGTTTCAAAGGTTCTGTGGATGATGATTTCTGTGGATTATTTTTCGGTTTGTTGAATGCAGAAAGTACCATTCATCTCTGATGATTTGGCCTTGGAATGTGAAGGGAAGGACAAATACAAGTGTGGTTCCAACGTTTTCTGGAAATGGTGATGCGATCCAAATGTATTTTTTCACTTAAACTATCCACCTCAACATGTATCTAATTTTCCCATTTTAGGAGACTTTCCTATCCATTTGTTTTGTTAGCTTTCCCTATGGTTCTGTTATATTTCTCTATAAAAGGTTGATGGGATTGCTAAGCTCCACGGCAATGTTAAAAAGTTAAATTACATATTATATACTCCATTGGAGTGTTTGACTATCATTGAACCTCAGAAACCATTCAACCGATATAAACAGCAGCACTGCTGACTCAGCAAAATACACAGAACGTTCTTACTATATTATGTTAAACAGAGTAATTACGTAAAAATTAGTTAAAGTTTTGATGAATCTATGTTTTTCAGTTTAAAATGCAAGATGATATGCTTATTTCATATATTTTGCTTTGATGCCTCTGGTAATGGCATGACCTCAACTTAGAGATGATCTTACCATTGCTCCCTCAGCTGGATATACAAGCAGTGTTAATTATCTGATCTGGCTGCATCTTCAAAGGATCAGCCCAAACAATATGTAGGACAAGGAATGAGATGAGTGACAACAGCAATAATATTAATAATAATATTCCTTTATAAAAATAAAATGAATTCTGTGTTCTTTTTACATGTGATATTTGGTCGTCATTGGTTGAATGAACCCAGAGCATGCCATCAATACACCAGACTATCCTGTCCACTGCCCAAGCAAGTCTAACTGCTCCACGAATCATATATTTTGAAAAAATTGCAGGAGGCTAACTCAGCCAGTAGCCCTTCTAGTCTGCAGGCTTTTCAAAACCCAACTTCATATCTCCCTCACATGGAGAATAGAGGAAGAATCGCATGACCAACTGAAGTTCGGACTTATTAAGTTAGTGAAATGATTCACCTGAAACTTCCATATATTTCAAACTTGAGCCTATATGCAACATGTTGAGGAGCCATTGTTCTGCAACTGGGGACATGGCAATGGAAACACAGCATTGGTACAACCTGAAACAAACTCACAATGCCATGCTGCAGTTGGGGCAAGTCCAAGTAGTGTAACATTCTTGAAACATAGCCCTTCAAATGATCCACCCTTGATACCAGCGAGTATGGGGGCTTTTGTTGAATTCAAACTCATAATGTTACTAATGAAAATCCCCTTTATTTTAGGAATAGCTTTAGGATCCCATCCATAGTCAGGGTGATCATTGGCGCCTCTACTGAACATAATGGGTATTTTGACTCGTTCCATTGTTATGTTTTTTATGGTGATATTTGCAATGTATCCTCCTCTACCCTTGTCAGTTTTTATACGAACCCCAGCTGCTGAATTCCAAATATTCATATCTTCAATAATTACATTAGAAATCCCTCCAGACATCTCACTACCAATGCCAACACCAGAACAAGTTGGTGTAGTGCCTGAGATTCTCCTTACTATTATGTTTGAGCTTGGTCGTGCCACTCTGATGCCATACTGGTCCCATCCACTTTTCACTGCTACAAGATCATCTCCACTCTCAATATAGCAGTCTTCAATACATACATTGGTACTTGAGTCTGCAGAAATTTAAATGAGAATTTCAGAAAATGTCTCACTATGAAGCTTAGGTTGTTATATTCTAGAAGCAATATAGAATAAAATCCATAAGATGGAGAATGGCACCAACATACCGGGGTCTATTCCGTCTGTATTTGGGGCATTAAGGGGAGCCAATATTGTCATGCCCTTAATAACGACATTGCTGAAGGAAAAAAAGTAGAAAACTAATGTTAATCTTCCAGAGAAATGTTAAATTTTTAAGATAAAGAAAACAGCAATGTGACACAAAACAAAACCTCAAGTTAATTTTAGTATCTTCCATAGGTAATGTTCAGGTGAAAAAAATATAAGAGGATTCATTAGTTGAGCTATCAAGATCTTAGTCCTTTATAAAAGTACCAAGACATGCATCTTATCTTCAAAAGGTGCAAAAGTTCACAGTTCTTTTGACCTTAATAAATAGTCATGCTCCGAAAAAAAAAAAAACACACCAGCAAAACAAAATAAATGGATAAGCAAATGAAAGAAAACAAGCTACTGCATGCTAGAGAGGTCAAACCTGCAGTAAATAGGATGAATGGTCCAAAATGGTGAATTCCGGAAGGTTAAGTTAGAGATAAGAATGTTATGAGAGTTCATTAGCTCTACGAGGTGGCCCCTTGTGTGTGTTAGCCTTCTGTTCTGCCATAAATCCCACCACATCCCACCTTGACCATCAATTGTCCCGTTCTGTCCTACAACATTAAAACTCTTCATCACACATACTTGATCAATTTTTAGAGAAGGTAGAAATGCTTCACAGACAAGTTAGTAATGGATGATAATGGCAGCTAGCTGTTCTGTGGAACTAAAGACATCTAGCTGTTTCACTGCTTTTAAATAAACCCAACTATTAGTTAAAATCAGGTAGAAATAGCATATCAAAGTGTCAATTTAGATGCTTTTTAAAATTCTACCCAGCAAGCATGGGAAGGCATTCATTTTGTTATAATCCATGAGCCCCAGTCAACGTTAATTAAATCTAATTTGAGAAAAGAAAAATGTAACACATGGCTGGCTGCCATTATAACTTTGGATTTATGCATACATGTGTGCGTGCGTATGTGTGCAAGTTAAAGCAACTCTTCTTTCCAATTTCATTATTAATCATCAAAGTACCATAACTATGTCTCCAAATATGTTATTTAAAAAATTGATAAAATTACCTGTAATGACTACATTGGTAAGACCATCTCCATGAATAAGACTTATGTGTCTTCCTCCCAGTCTCTCTCTCCCTCTACCATAAGAAGGCAATGGTTCTACAACAGGCCATTCCTTTGGATCCTATTACTCATAAACAAAATATTAAAAGACCAGCAGACTTCAGCAACTAATTTAAATAAATAAAGAAATGCATTAACAGTTTCCAGGTGACAAAAATAATTAGATAGCAATTGTTTGCCTATTTTAGTAAACAACTTGAAAGATTCTGGTTGTTACGTTGTTGCACTAGAATGTTACGATACGATGTGAAACAGTCTACTTCTAACAGAAATACTTGAATACCAAAGATGTTTACGCAATTCAATAATAACTTACATTTGCAAAGATTTGCCCGGAGATAAATCCACTAAATGAGTCACAGTACAAGCGCTAATTTAAGCTCAACCAATCTAAGGATTTTTGGCAGCCTTAATCTCATACACTCAATGAATTCCGTCAGAAAACCAAGTCTTCTAAGTGAGAACAAATTAATGTTCCAAAACAAATTTGTTTTGCCCTCAAAGAACAATTTTGTGTTCCTTCAATACACCAAACATAAGGGATGAACGCTCTTTTTATAGTTTCCTGGTACAGCTAATGTGATAATGCCATTCTACGTGAGTGAAAGGATGAAGTCAGCTGACAATAATTCCCAAAATTCACAGTACTAATACCTTTTATCACCACGGTCAATCTCCTCAATTTTACAAAGAATATCGATCCCCTATTTACACCAGATTCCCTATATCTAGTTTCAATTTTTACAAACAAATCACCTAAATTTGTTGCTACTAAAAGATAAAACTCAAAAGATTTAAATTTGAACTGAAATGAGAACAAAATATGCTTTTTTTGGGGGGGGGGGGGGTCCTTTAGTTAAAGTTGCACATCGACACCACCCAACTTTGTTTCTCTTCTAAAGAAAAAAGGCTATGAGAAACAATAAATTCAAAGCATGACATACACAAAATGAGAAAACCTAGCTATGTTTCTAAATTCTATTTGAACTTTGCACCACTTTCTATTCATAAAGTTACTCTTTCTTTCACCTATCACAAGATTCTTTTAATCCCTATTTTTCACCTGAAAAGGGAAAGAATTCTTTGAGAAAAGCTAAGTACTTACTGAGAGTAACCACCAAGGTTCGAGGGTTGTGTGGTAAGAAGCTCAATGTTCCTTAAGCAAAATCTTGAATTTGGGTAAGATAAATGAAGAAACATCTTGAATTTGGGTAAAAAAAATGAAGAAACAATTCATGCAGGATAAACGAAGTAACCCACTCTATTTTCTCTTCTACAACATAAACTAAATAAAATTATATTTGACACACATTAATAGTCCAACTTAATTCTTCAAATTCAAATGCAAAACCAAAAAAATTAAACAACTTGAAACGGACAAACAAACAGAGATGATAAAGCATGAAGCAATGCATTTAAAACTTAAGTTTTCAAATTGATTTAAAAAAAAAAAAAAAATTTAAGCTTTCAACTAGGAGGTATCATGTTCAAATCAACAATCTACAATCATCCAACTTAATTCTGGAGAATCCAAAATGAACCCATCAAATCAATTCAAATCAAATATATATGTTATAGTGAAAACGGAGCATTGCTGACCTGAGAACCTAAAATAACTGCACCGTCTTCAAGAAACAAAGTGAAATTACTGGTGAGATTAAAGCTTCCTGTTAACCATTTTCCTTTGGGCACATTAAGCTGACCTCCGCCTTTGTTACTAAAACGTTGCATGTGAACTATCGCCTTCCAAAATGCAGCCGTATTTGAAGTTTTCCCATCGCCAACTCCCCCGAATTCCTTTATCGACATAACATGTTTTCTCCCAGGAAACTCTCCCAACAACCCGGCGCAACTTCCGGGGTCGGGGACGGGGACGGGGTCGGAGCCGGATGTGACGCTGGTTTTACGTGATCCAGTAACGCCAAAGAATTGGAAAGGAAGGATATCTTTTGTGGAGATTTGAAAAGTGAGAACAGCTATGAATGTAAAGAGAAGAATAAGGAAAACCCAGTACGGTTTTTTCAAGTGAACCATTATCGCACCATAATTTGGTCTCTCAGGTTCCATTTTTTGTTGAATAAGAAAGAAAAAAATTGAATTTTTATTGCTCTAATTGACAAAATTAAAGATATTGATTGAAAAACACAGATGATATAGATAGTCTTTAAGTAAAGAAATCTTTACCTTTCATGCATCACCAAAATTTATAAAAAAAATTTAAATATTAAAAAAATGTTAATGGAATTAGATTTTGATAGGATTTACATGCATGAAGAAAAAATAGTTATAAAAAGAAAGAATAAAACAGTGGGCTGGTTTCCTGCATACGTGAGAATAAGAAGAATGGCGAAGGATGACAAAGCTAAATGCCGGCCTCGGCGTATATAGCCATTAGCCGCGTTTTAGCAAATGCTCCTTAAAATATAAATATATATTGGAATCAGGTTTCGTGGGGAAAGGAGTTTCAATCACGAATTAACATGAAGAAGGAATGTATGCGATATATGTAGGCAATATGATAGATAGCAGCCACATACACTTTTGTCTTGAGTGTTATTCTTAGAGTCTCGTGTCCGTTAAAGAAGGTATGTGACCCAACCGATACCGCTCCTCACGGGAATTCGTCCAAAGGTAGCTTTCCTTTTTTGAATTGTATAAACAATTAAAATTAAATTAAATTGGGTGTGTGTTTTCGGTGCATATATAAGGTTTTGTGTGAGCTTTCATCATTAAATCATGATCGTACACGTCGCCTCCACCAAGGTATGATTAATCCAGGTAAATTACACGGTTGATGATTGAATCATTAAGCTGTTTATTTTATTTTATTTAGATACAATTTTTTTATTACAATGAATTTTTTATCACATCCATTAAATCATTAATGGAATGTTTCTAGACATAATATCAATTTATTTTTGGATAAAAATTGCAATTTTATTACTTAAAAGCAGCTAAAAAAACAACAAAACTACCAAAATCAAATGCTATACAAATTCAACCTAATCACTATAGTTCAAAATACCCAATTAGAACAAAGACTAAATATTTACAGTATCACTTACCCATCAATCTAATCTTAATTGTTTCTTTAATCTTTAATGGCAGTGTATCTGCCATGAGCTCTCCCAAAAAACATTCCATTCTTTTCACACCAAATAGCATGGATATAATGGATGTAGGCATTCCATGCCAGCTTCAAAAGGCAAACAATAACGACTTCCCTTAGAGACGAGTAAAAAAAATGCCATCTCTCTTTTTTAAATAGAAATATTTTCTAAAATATTAAATATTTAATAATATTGGCGTAATAATTTATGTGGCATTTATGTATACTTCATGCTAGTATAATAATACTTGTTTTGTATGGTAGGCTAACAAATAATTTAAAAATTATAAAAAGTAAAAAATAGAGAGTACATGTAAATTGTCATGTGGGTTACTTTTGGTCAATATTTTCATTTAAAAAGCAACAATTCGACTCTTTTAAAAAGTTGAGGGTCAAACTTGACATTTTTAAAAGGTCGAGGGTTAAATTTAATTTAAAAAAAATCAAATTAATAAAAGATGTAAAATTGAAAGCTAAATTTGATATTATATCTTTTTATCAACATTATTTTTTATATCACGTATTGCACGTAAATGTTCACATTTATATTTTTTATTATTTAATAAAATATTTTGATTTCATATAACTAATAAAAGAATTTCAAATCATAAATCTAAGTAATTGTACAATATTAAAAAAAAGTATTTTATACAATATTTAAAGTATGGACATACTACATACCTATACTTTTTATTCTTCAATCTCTACTTTTTCTTTTATCTCTACAAAATCAGTGTAAATAAATGAACGAGATCATCAATATATTAAATAATAATGTTATTTTTAGTTATACAATAAATTATTCATGTTGGTCTTTCTTATAATAACACCTCTTTGTATACTACATTTTTCATGTATACCTATTTTTTGTGTTTTTCCCTGATAATAGAATTAATCTAATTTTAATCAAGAAATAATTTAAAATAACATGATAAGATATTGCTTATTGATCAAATTGTATAGTTTAAATTATAATTAAAGTGTAATTAAATACAAATTACTTCAACACTTATTATGAGTTTAAATAAAAGTAAAAAGAAAAAAAAACTCTAGAAATTTTATGTAAAAAGTATTAAAAACTAAAAAATAAAAAGTATTTTGATAATTGAGATTAAAGTTCAATTGAATATGTATGTGTACACTTATAATAGATACAATTAATTATGATTTTAATGTATTAAATTTGTTGAATTAACTATTAATTTTTAAATATAATGTGCTATAATCAATCTACATTAAGAGGGGATGAATTAGTTTTTGAAAATTTTAAAATAAAGAACTTAAGAAAAATTGACACAAGTGATTTAGAGTGGTTTGACATCAAACGTTTATCTTTACTATTTAACTTACCACAACTAATAATGCATTCAATTGATATATTATTATTTATTTTAATTAATTTTGGACATGAGTGTAACGCCCCATAATTTTAAGAATTTAATTGTGAGATTCTGCAGTAATTAATTTATGTATCTATGTTTTTGTGTTATGCGATTAAGTTTAAGGTCTGAAGTTCGAGTCGCATCATTAAAAATTTTGTTATTTTTGGAATCAACCTATAAGCACGCATTACCCTCTTAAGTTCGATTTAGTGTGAAAGTTTGACAAGAATGAGCTTGTTAGTTCACTGGTTACACATTTGTTTGTATTCTGTCTAGTTCTGAGTTCGAATCCCATTGTATGGGTTAGGAATATATTTTTGTCAAGTCTCAGGAATCTGTTGGGAAGTTAGGAATTAATTAACGATAGTTTTATTTCTTTTTATTTCTTCTTTTCTTTTTTCCTTTCTTTCTTTCTTTATTCTTTTTCTTTGTCGTTTCGATCGTTTTCTTCTTTTTCGATTGATTATTATGTTAATCGGAAGTGGTGGGAGAATAGAGATTAATAGAAATTCTATTGTTAGTCACTGGTCTGGAGGTCGTTGGTAAGTAACTGTCAATGTGAGCATCTTTGTGATTTTTATTTTTCCTTCGCCTTGTAAATTGTTTAGGACAGAACTATTGTGAATTCGAGAATCTTTGCTTAACGATTGTGTTTTACCTATTAGGCGAAGCTATTAACACCAAGGAATAGCAACAAGGCAGTCTCTGTGATTGTTGCTGAAGTTTCGGTAAGTTTGGAATGTTTGAAGGTTTTGTGTCGAAACTTTCGACGTAGGAATTAAGCGAGCAATCAGGAAGTTCTATTGGTTAATTGGCTAAATTGTGTTACTGAATGCTTGTTTTAGGCTTCAAAGATCTCTAGAATCGTTGTCTCTTCGAAATCTTTTCAGCTGCATATCGAAAAACTTAGTTTTTGATAGTTTCGTCGTCTGAAATGGTGGCTGTCGACGCCACACGGCCAAGTACATGGGCATGTGACTAAGCCGTGTGAGCCACACGAGTGTGTGGCAGGCCGTGTAACTCACTGTTTGTCAATTTAGGGCCACATGGTCAGGGCACACGGGCATGTGTCTAGGCCATGTGTGGCCATACTAGTGCAGGGTTCACACGGCCAAGCATACGGGCGTGTGCCCAGGCCGTGTAACTCACTATTTGGGGTATAAAAACCACACATCCAAGTACACGGGCGTGTGCCTAGGCTATGTAACTCACTATTTGGGGTATAAAAAACACACGGCCAGGGACACGAGTGGAACGGTGGAAATGTGCAAGTGTACAAAATCGCAACAAGTAATAAAGTGACAAGTAAATGTCGAGTTATTGTACCCACAAGGACTGTAAAAGAATTATTTATGAAAGTAAGTTTAAACACGTTGGTGAAGGAAAAAATATTTGGATTTGGGAAATGATTAAAAACTAGAAAACAAAACAAAACAAAACAAAATAAAGTTCTAATGCACGATTTCAAAAGCTGATTTTAATCAAGATGATATAATTTTGTTGGATTAATAACATTTCTTAACTTAGAATTATTAAACTCATGCTTATACTTGTTACGAATAAATTCACGGCAACTAGGTAAATTGCTAACTTATGAACATATTTATAAATCAAAAATCCATTCATCTCTTGTACATATTCCTATGTCAATTCGACCGATTAAACAGATTTATAAAGGTAACCATGTTATTGCAAATACATACTTATTAAATTAAACAATCTCTTGCATATTCCTATGTCGATTCGAACGATTAATTCAACCTAATAAGCATATAAAAGACTATGTGAGGTAACAAAGTATCCTTACCTTGAAACAGTTTAGTCACAAAAAATCTTGCAAGTTATGCAAGGCATATGTATCACTAAATACAATGCTAATCTAATCTCAGCTACCTTAGAAGAATTAAACATGCACTGATTAAGTACTGTGTCCATTAATTACAATCTCAATGCGTTTAAATAATTAATTCTTTAGTTATCTAAACAATTATAATGCTAGAATAGCTTAGGCATGATTTTACTTAATCAAGCATTATACCGAGGCCTATAACAGCATAAACACAATTTTAATAATTTAAGAGGACGAAATGCAATCAACCCAACACAAATTAAATTCAAGCTAAGCTGATTAAATTAACCATTCCAACAACATAAATATTCATAGATATGTTCATCATAAAAACAACAAAAATTAAAAAGATAGGGAACAAGAATCAAATCCGATGGTTTTCCGTGGCTTGACTAGGTTGCTCCGTTCTTCCTTCTTTGTTGTCCTTGCCGATCAAGGCTGCTACGAACACTCAATTGCTGCTCCAAATTGGCTGAAGAAGACCCCTTTCCCAAGAGGAGAAATCAGCACAAGAGCAAGGAAATAGGAAAATGCGAGAAGAAATGAGAGATGAGAGAAAAGTTGTGAGAGAAGAGATGTGAATGAGAGATGAGGGATGCTTTGAATGATCAGCCAAAGGGGGTTTTTATAGCTGAATGTGGCAGCTGAAATTTGCTAAAAATAGCAGCCAAAGAGCCACACCTTGGCCGGTCACCTATGTGGAAAAGTTGATGGCTTCAGCTTTGCTAAATATGGCTAGGGGCAAATCTACAAAGGCACTAATTGTGGAGAGGGTTGAATACAACTTCGACAAGTCTTCAAGGGCCTCTTTGCAAGCTCAATTAATCAGCTAATAAGCTGATTTGGGTCAGCATATGGACGGTTCTGGGCAGCCCAATTGGTGGCTGGTTCGGTTCACTAAATTCGGTTCAACCAGTGCGATTTACCTAGACCATTTTTCCATAATTAATAAATAATAATTTATTTAGCCCAAATTAAATTGGGAATAAATTAAAATTAATTATATTATGATTAAATATTCATAATCGGACCGTCTTGGGTTGGAAATAAATTTGCCTCGATACTTCAAATTGCTTCTCGGGTTTATTCTTCGAGTAGTGACTGCCGAGCCAATTTTCGCTCTTTGTGCGAATCTGTTGAAAATAGTCAAAATTTATCAAAATTAATTATAAAATTAATTAAAATTCATCATGTTCATATTTTTAACACAATTTAATTATTTTATAATATTTAATTATTTTTTGAAAAGAATTTAATCAAAATAGCATGATTTTAAGTTAAAAAGGGCATGTAAAAACACGTAAATTTTAGTGTTTCCACACCCCCAAACTTAATTCATTGCTCGTCCCGAGTAATGCACAAATTTGAAAAGAATTTTCTCGGAAACACTATTGAAAAACTCCTTCAGATCAACATTCTTCCCAAAATCATGAAATCAATATACTTATGCTCAAAAACAAGAAATTTGATAATTATGCTACTCAAGTATATATGTCGTTCAAATTAATCTCAATAATTACTACAATAGCAAAATTAGACTAAATGTTTCTTAATAAAGACATGTTAATCCCTACCACTTTGATTTTAATCCCTTATTCAAAATTAAACTGCAATCATTAAGCTTAACTGATGTCTTCATATGTTGGACAGAGCAATTTATCTCCACTAATGTAGGTAACATTGGAACTTTGAATCAATAGGTATTTAAAAAAGTTGTAACGTGGCTGCGCTTAGGGGTAGGTAAAAGATAGATACTTTTAGGTTAAAACAACCCTAGACTCAGCTTGTATCGGACCTTTCGAAATAATTACCTTCAATATATCAACTTTTCTTTCCATTTCACATGCTCTTTAGTGCAATTTACTTCGAGTACATATGCTTCTTCTTCTTTTTCAAGTATTTTACTACATGTATTACAATTTTTAAAGCATTTCATGCTTCTTTGTAACTCCCCCAAACTTATTTTCAAAGAATACTCTGAATAGTATTGAGTCTAGTGTTTGGGACATTTTAAGATAATTAAGAGATGTGATGGCTAACTTTGTAAGGGTTCAAATAAAATTAGGCCATAAAGTCTCAAAATTGGGTTTCAAAGGATAAAAAATTCATCATGGTTGGCTTGAAAGGCTCAAACGGTCCAAACAACAGTTGCCTAAATAATTTTCAACGTTTCATGCTTCCTAGGATTTTGCCTCAAGAAACTACTAAGTCAATTTTAAAGACTTAAACTTTCATGCATGCATAACTTTCCTAAAGAACTAAAATTTTATGGTATGATTTACATGCTTTATTAGAAATACATTTTATGTCATTTTTAAGCTAACATAACAATTTATTGAAATAATCAAACTTTATTCATACTTAAATTTAGCATACTTAACAAAATTCAAATTTATTGAACAAAAATATATCATATTCATAATTAAAAGAAAAATTTTATTCTGAGTGGAAATAATTTCAATTTTCGGTCCCCCATTCTTAAAGTGAACAATGTCCTCATTGTTTAAAGTGAATAGATACTATACACCAGGTAGGTTTTTAGAAAATAGGAGGTGAGTCAAATTGACTGCTTAAGTACCAAGCTCTCTCTAAAATCCAATCCTAGACATGTATATACCTATTGCCACACTTTAGCCTTTGTGACTTGTTTAGATTTTATTCATGATTCCTATCTCTTGTTTTATTGTGCAAAAATAAAAAGTCCTAATTAACCTAATCCTAAAATAACTTAAGGCTAAAAATAAAACAAAGTTGAAGTCCTCCCTTTTTTATTTGTTCGCCGATCCTTCTGAATTCGACTCATCTTTTGCTCCATCACTATTGCCCTTGCATGAATCGCCTTGCTCCCTCTTCGATAATGAACTCTATGGTTCAAATATGAAATCTGGAAACTCAGGCACAACAATAAATGGGTCATTATAAATTTTCCTAAGGGCACTCCTCATCGAGTCATCCCTTATTTTTGAGTATCTCTAGTAGGCTTGTTGTTGCCATTGCATGTGTTGCATTAAGTCTATCAGCTTTGATAGCTCATCACGAAGATCTAGGCTAGGCGGTGGAGCTCCAAACATTGAGGTTTCGATATCAGGTTCAGCTTCTGGTTCCATTGGTTCTGCCTCATTAGGGACTTCAATTGATTGCTCTAGCGGAATCTCTTTGGGGTCATCTTCTGCTTCTTTGGGATCCTCACTCTCTTCAACTCGTTGTTGTAGAACAGAATCTCCAGCTACTCGTTAGAGGTCCCAATCGGTGATTGTGCCCTGACTATACCCTGTCTTCTTTACGTTCGTAAGAATTTTTTCTTTTAAGCACAGAATTGTTATCATAAAGGGGAAATAGGCTGGGCTAGAACGTCTAATGGCACAATTTTGCATTTCTCTTAGGATGATTTTGCCCACATCAATGGTCTTTCCAGTTAGAATCGAGTATAATAGGACCATTCATTCTAATGAGATTGTAGCCCCATACGAAGTAGGTATAAGGCTGAAACGGATGAAATAGAACCATACCTTACAAAGTGGTGTCAAATAATCTCTTCGACACGTGTGGATTCCTTGCTTTGACACAATCCACTTGGAACCTAAAACTGTAAGTTCCTCGAGAATTTCTTGCAAATTTTTAGGCTTAATGTTGCTCAACAAAGAAGAATATTCATCGTTTTTGAAATCAGGTAATTCAAAGAACTTATTAATAGCATTTGAATTTATTGATACCTTGATTCCACGAACTGGAACTTCGGTCAATTCGCTTGAGGTTAAGTTCGCATAAAATTCACGAACTAGTTCCTCATCCACACTTGGTCTCTTTTCACAAAACAATTCCCAATTGAGGGCTTCAGCAACTTGACGAATACGTGCCATAAAGTCTCTGCAGTTGCTTTCCTTCAATGTGAAGCCTTTCTCTAGATGCATCTGTTGATTTTTGAATATACTTTCGTATCTTACTTTGGCTTCTTCATAATGGAACTTATTTTGCGTTTCATCGATTTGAGCGGAAGCACGAGTTCTCTTGTGAGGCATGTTGACCACCTTTCTTGTAAAAATTAAGAACTCCGAAAATAAAATATACTTATGAAACAAAAGATGGAAAATTAGAAAAGGTTGGAGGGTTTCGCTAAAGGGCTTGTGCGGTATTGGTGTGCTACACGGATGTTGCTAGGTGTGCATGCGGATGGCATGAGAGCAGGTAGCAATGCTCCGTGGGGCGTGTGGGGGCAAGCAGCAGCAGGCAAGACCTTTCGGGAAGCAGGCCTAGGCTGCTAAGAGATGCGCAGGTGTGGCGCACAGGAGCAGGACACGGGCTGGGCAATTGGGCTGGAGCAGCAAGTGTAGCGGCACGGGGAGGCCACTGGCGTGCCTGTGTGCGAGAGCTGCTGGGTGCTTGGGCGTGTGGCTAGGCGCTTTATCTAGGAGGTTTCGACACTTAAGGTTTTGGGGTTTTGAGTGATGAATGAATGGGGAAGAGTATGGGTGGAATTTATAGTGAGAGTAGTAGGAATTAGAGTAGAACTCTTAGAGTAATTTAAGAATTAAAATATCCTAAGTCTAGTCCTACTCAAAGTTAACAACAATTAATAATATGCATATGAAATTATCAATTGCTATTAAATTATTAAGATAAACATGAAATATAATTAAATAAAATTAATCCTAATTCTAAGCTAGGTTGATAAAAATTAATATATAAATTATAAGAGATATAATTATATATTAAAGTTTATCATATTTGTATAAATATATATATTAAGTAAAAATATTTGTTTAGATGCCTTTTGGAAATATTTACAAAAAAGAGGCACCTAGTTTTTATTATTTATAAAAATAGCAACGGAATTTTTAAAATAATTCGATTAAGTCTCTAGATGTAACACCCCAAACCCGACCTTGAAGTTAGGCCCGAATCCGGCGTGTCACATTGAAGTGTTTTTACAAAAACCTTATTTTCATTGAAAACCCTTCTAGAGAAAAGTTAAGTAAAATCCAGTTTGCTTTCAAAATGTGGTGTATCCAAAAAAAACCATTTCCTTGTTACTATGTAAAAAGAATTTCCTTTGACAGCTGAAGCTTGTTCTTAAAACACAATTATTTTCAAAAACTTGAAATATACTTAAAGGAAATAAATCCAAGTTCTGTTTCAAAATTTCAATGCATAGTAGAAGTAATGGAATAATAACTAGAGGGAAAACCTTATTATAATCTGAAATAAAATAGCTTAGAATAAATAACTTAAAATCCCAAAATTTAGATATTAAGAAAAACAAGTCTAATCGTCTTGCTAGTTGGCCACCTCTGAGTCCCTCCATTCGTCGAACCGCCTACTGAGGATCACTTAAGAAAAATAAAAGAGGAAGTGAGTTTTCGAAAACTCAGTGTGTACGACCCTCATCAAACAAATATCATACATATCATATTATTAACATAATAACTTCATACATGCAATGCAATGCAACACATTGCAACCCTCCCCAAAATAATCCATCCGGTACACTTCGTCTCCGTCCAACTGAAACACTTTTGTAGGGATTTCTAAATCGACCCACCCATTCAATACATTTCAAGGGTAGCCCGATTGCGGTACTACCAAACGTTGCAGCAAATCTGCTTATCATGTAATAGGCTTAAAAAGCCATCGGTGGATCCACAGTTGTCAAGCAACCATGTGATCCTCATATACTTCTTCCGTTCTATAATACCCACCCGTATACATCTTAAACAGAATATCATATGAATGCAACAAATGCACATGTAACATCCATAAATCTTACAATCAACACATAGGGGTATTTTAGTCATTTCACCAATCAATGGTATTTCGGTAATTCTACCCTATAGGGGTATTTCAGTAATCCTTAACAGTATGGGTCTTAATTACGAACCTTGGCCTGTCAACAAGTCCTCGCGGCTAAAGCGAATAGACACTACGCACCAGGTAGGATTCCAGAGAATAGGAGTTGGGTCACTAGGACCGCTTAAGTACCAAGCTCTCCCTAGATCCAAACCTAGACATGCATATGTCCATTGCCACACTCTACCCTAGTGACTTGTCCACAGAAATGTTTGATTATTAAATTAAGTTTCATGTTGTTCAAGAATTCATCAGAACTAAGCCTAGAGTCCATTAAAACCCTAGCATGCATTTCTAAAATCCCATATGGCCCACTAAGCCCAATCATGTCCATATAGCCCATTAAGCCCAATCATGTATATGTAGCCCATTAGGCCCTATCATAATCAAATCATACAACCACCCATATCAATCCATCATTCAATTTCACATATCAACTCTTACCGATTTGGGCCCACGAGCTCGGCAGGCCCATTTAGCCCCTTCTAGCCCGGTTGGCCAAATAGTGGCCCGAAACCATGAGATCGCTCTCTTGGTCCCGGTAGTCGTATCGGTGTTCCCACACGAATGATCGCACGCTCGTGCGGTTGCCGGCACCAACCTTTCAGCTTTTCGGCTTTCTGGCATTTCAGTTTTTCAAATTTCGGCTTTTGCCGATTTGTCATGTGTAATGTGTATGTACACACCTGGTAAATGAGACGTGTTACACTATCCTCAGCCTTGAACCTACAACCAATACCAACCTCCAATCAATCACACACTTAACCACAATATTTACCAAAAATCGAAGCCTTACCATAACCTTACCATGTGCCACCACTTCTAGTAGCCCTTCCTTAGCTACTACTCACGAATATCCCCTAGATCTGTATCAATCTTAATTGTTAAAGACAAAATAATAGGTGACTTGTATCCACTTAAGTCACCTTTTCCCTTACTATAGACTATTCGGCCAACTTATCCCAAAATCAAGAACACATACCCAAAAACTGAAATGTATGGATAGCTTTTCGATAGAGACTTGTAGATCCAAGCTTGATTCTAATTTTTTCCAAGATCCGATCCACCAAAAATCAAAGGAATGATGAAAGTACAACAGAGATTTGGTCACTAGAGTATTCGGCACAAGGTTTAGGGCGATGAATAAATCGACTCCAAGAGCAAAGGTTTTCGGCTTTTGAAGTCACGCATATTTGGTCCCCAACAATTGAGATGAAGGTGGGACGGCACAAGCAATGGAGAAAGAAGACAGTGATATTTGATTTAAGGCTTTAGGAGAGAAGAAAAGAAAACACATAAGGAAGAGGCGAAGTTTAGAACAGAAAAAAAAGTGAAGGAGAATTTGGCAGAGCACTATAGTTGCCGAAATAGCACAAAGGGAATTCCAATTGCCGAAATAGCACAAAGGGAATTTGGCACTCCCTATTTATACATAAAACCGAAACTCTGCCCACCCCTCCAAAGTCCCAATCGGCTCCAACTCTTCCCCATCTCATCTCCTCATTTTTCTCCCTAATAACTCCCCAATGCTTTTCCTAAATTTTCTCTTCTGATCACTTTCCTTAGAGTCCATCATCACACCACTTCCAACCTTCTAGAAGGCCAAAATTAAACTCCTAAAAAAATTCTAAGCTGGGGTTCGAACCTAAGATCTCCTTGCTAGCCCATAACGCCACCTTCCTATACCTTAAGTGGCGTCACTTAGCCACTGCACCACAAGGCTCGATGCCATTTTTCCCTATTTTTATTTAAAAGCCCATCTACTCACCACCTTGGTTCCTTTAATAATTAATTAAAAATTCCTTCTCCTCAAAGTTCAAACCTAAAACTTCTCCAACACCCCTAGACACTCCAAGTTTATTAACCCTTAAAGCCAACATGTCATTTGTCATTTTCTTGCCCAAAAAAAAATTTATGAGACCCAAAGCCCAAAGCCTAAAGCCCAATTCATCTAGGCCCAAAATTTGGGGCGTTACACTAGACTTAATAAAAATTTGAAATTGAGTTGTAATTTAAGACTTGGGTCAAAATTGGCCTTTTTTATTTGAAAAACCAAAAATTTATTTTGTCATTTAGGGAATAATTTCTCAGAAAATTATGTAAAAATCAATTCTCAAGAAAGATTGGAGGGGTCACAAGCGGTCCCACTTAAGTTCCAATCTCCTAGACATAATTTATTTAAACATAATAAACCTGAAAATATACCCTAAATAATTTATTAAAAACAAAAAAAATTTAACTATCTGTTAAACTGAACAAGATTTGATCCCGTTCAGGTTTTTCTCTATAGTACTGTTTCAAACGCTGAGCATTGACTTGAAAATTACCTCCCTTACCTTGGAGTTCAACAACTCCATATGGATAGACACGATGAATCGTAAATAAACCGGACCAACGTGATTTTAACTTACCTGGGAAGAACTTCAATTTGGAATTAAATAACAAGACTTGCTGACCTGCTTCAAATTCTCTAACTCGAATGTGCTTGTCATGCCATTTCTTGAGTCTTTCTTTGAGTAATTTGGCATTTTCGTATGAGAACATTCGGAATTCCTCTAGCTCATTGAGTTGGAGCATCTATTTTTCTCTAGCAAGCTTAAGATCCAAGTTGAGTCGTCGAAGGGCCCAGTAAGCTTTATACTCTAACTCTAGAGGTAGATGACAGGCTTTCCCAAAGACCAGCTTGTAGGGTGACATTCTTAAAGGTGTCTTGTATGCTGTGCTGTAAGCCCATAAAGCATCATCTAGTCTCTTGGACCAATCTCGTCGGTTTGGGCAAACTACCTTTTCAAGTATGCCTTTGATCTCCTTATTTGCCAACTCAGCTTGCCCATTTGTTTGCGGATGGTAAGCTATAGCAACCTTATGTTTCACTCCATGTTTATCTAACAACCATTTTAACCATTTGTTCACAAAATGGGTCCCTTCGTCGTTGATAATAGCTCTTGGGGTTCCAAACCTTGTGAACACGTGTTTCTGCAAGAACTTTATCACAACCTTTGCATCGTTCATCGGATAAGCTTCAGCGTCGACCCATTTGGACACATAATCTATTGCTACCAATATGTACTTGTGACCAAAAGACGGATGGAAAGGACCAAGAAAGTCAATACCCCAAACATCAAACAATTCTACCTCAATGATATTTGTTCGAGGCATCTCATTTCTTTTGGTGACATTTCCAACCCTCTGACATCGATCAGAACTCTTTACGTAAGCATATGCATCCTTGAATAGTGTGGGCCAAAAGAACCCGTCTTGCAATACTTTGGCCGCTGTACGTGTACCTCCGAAGTGTCCCCCACTTGGAGCTGAGTGATAGTGGTATAAAATCTTCGGTATTTCATCTTCTGCCACACATCTCCTGATCATCTGATCTACACACTTTTTAAACAAGTATGGCTCTTCCTAGAAATAGTACTTCGCATCGTGAAGAAACTTTTTCCTTTGTTGATATGTTTTATCAATCGGCATCAAACCACAAGCTAAATAGTTAGCAATATCAGCAAACCAAGGAATACTATGGACATGATTTACCTTCAGTATACGTTCATTTGGAAATGTCTCCTGGATCAGTACAAGTGGAGAATTTCTCTCTTATGGATCCAATCTAGACAAGTGATCTGCTACTTGGTTCTCTACTCCCTTTCAATCTTGAATTTCTAGATTGGACTCTTGAAGTAGTAGTACCCACCGGATCAATCTCGGCTTAGCGTCTTTCTTGGCCATTAAATATTTAATTGCCGAGTCGTCCGTATAGACAATCACTTTGGTACCTACAAGATAAGACTGAAACTTGTCGAAAGCAAACACAATAGCAAGTAATTCTTTTTTCGTTACCGTCTAATTCAGTTGAGCTTTGGTTAGAGTTCGACTTGCATAGTAGATGGGATGAAAAACTTTGTTCCTTCACTGGCCCAAGACAGCTCTTATTTCAAAGTCACTTGCATCACACATCAATACAAATGGCAAAAGTCCAGTCTGGTGTGACGATTATGGGTGCCATGACTAATCAACTCTTCAAATCGTTGAAGGCTTTTAAGCATTCCTCATCAAAATTGAACATCGAGTCCTTCTCCAATAATTTGCATAAGGGTTTAGCCACTTTGGAGAAGTCCTTGATAAATCTTCGATAAAAATCGGCGTGGCCCAAAAAGCTCCTAACACCTTTTACAGATGTTAGAGGTGGGAGTTTCTCAATAACGCCTACCTTTGCTTTGTCTACCTCGATCCCATGTCTTGTTATTCGATGGCTTAAAATAATTCCTTCTCGTACCATAAAATGACACTTTTCCCAGTTGAGCATTAGATTCGTTTCTTCGTATCACCTTAGTACCTTAGCTAGATTGGCTAAGCAATCATCGTAAATATCTCTGAAGACTGAAAAATCATCCATAAAAACTTCTAAATACTTTTCAACCATGTCAGTAAAAATAGACATCATACATCTTTGGAATGTAGTAGGTGCATTACATAAACCAAATGGCATGCGTCTAAATGCAAACGCATGCAAATGCGAGGCGGTGAATGTCGCTTTGTGTTGATCTTCCGTGCTATCAGAATCGATTATACCTTGAGTATCCATCGAAAAAATAATAGTAATCTCGTCCTACAAGTCTATCCAGCATCTGGTCCAAGAATGGCAAAGGAAAGTGATCTTTCCTAGTCGCCTTGTTCAGCTTTCGGTAATCGATGCAGATTCTCCATCCCATAACCGTTCTAGTCGCTATCAACTCATTGTTCTCGTTCTCTACAACCGAGATACCTCCTTTTTTTGGCACGCACTGGACCAGACTTACCCATGAACTGTCTGAGATGGGATAGATAATACCCGCATTTAACCACTTGATGATCTCCTTTTTTACTACATCCTTCATGATGGGGTTCAGTCTCCGTTGTCCATCGATCATCCCTTTTTTTCCATCTTCTAGGATAATCTTGTGCATGCATACAGACGGACTAATACCGCGAATATCGGCTATGGTCCATCCGATGGCCTTATTGAATTGTTTCAAAACTAAGAAAAGTTTCTCTTCTTACTTAGTGGTCAATTCTGCTAAAACAATCACAGGCAAAGTAGAAACGCTACCTAAATAAATGTATTTTAAATGAGAAGGTAATACCTTGAGTTTTAATTTAGGTGTCTCTTCGATCGATGCTTTTGGCTGGGTGTAATCCCTCTTTTCTTACTCCAAAGATTCAAAACGGGATTGCGGATTAAATCCCTTTTGATTAGCTCCTAGCAGAGCTAAGTATTCATCCTCCTCTTCATCATTTGGAGGGTCTGATGTCAGAACTTGTTCCAACGGATCCTCAACAAAGTTTAGTTCCCTCTCCACTATTAAATCCTCTAAATCGGATACTGCAGAACAATAATCAATTGTGTTAGGAAATCGCATTGACTTAAAAACATTAAATGTTACCTTATCATCCTGAACATGCATAGTCAGCTCGCCCTTCTGTACATCAATAAGGGTCCTTCCAGTTGCTAGGAACGGCCTTCCTAGGATGATTGGTACTTCTTTGTCTACTTCAAAATCTAGAATTACAAAGTCAGTAGGAAAGATAAAATTATCTACACGTACCAATACGTCCTCGATTTTTCCTTCTGGATGTGCTAAGGATTGATCTGTTAGTTGAAGCGTAACTGTAGTTGGTCTAACTTCTCCTATCCACAACTTCCTAAATATTGACATAGGCATCAAGTTGATACTGTCACCTAAGTCACATAATGCCTTACCACAATATGTTGCTCATTTGTTGCACGGTATGGTAAAACATCCAGGATCCTTCAATTTTGGGGGTAGTTTGTCTTGAAGATATGCATTGCATTCCTTCGTCAGAGCTACTGTCTCAAATTCTCCAAGTCTTTGTTTCTTAGACAAGATATCTTTCATGGACTTGACGTAGTTTGGCATTTGCTCAAGTGCTTCAACCAATGGCATGTTGATATGAAGTTGCTTGAGTACGTCAAGGAACTTCTTGAATTGAATCTCCTGCTTCTTCTTCTGAAGTCTTTGAGGGTAGGGTGGTGGTGGTTTTATTACTGGAACTAATTTTGGTTGATTCGTCTTTGGCGGCAATTCTGCACCTAACGAAGTTATTAGTTGATTAGAACTAGCTGGTCCTGAGGTCACTATGTTGGGTTTTGCAGATTCTGGTTCTAGTGAAACTGGGATTTTAACACTTGGTTGAACTTCTTCTGAATCTTGAGCGTCAGCTGGCTCCTTTTCAACTTCGACAGTGTTGGGCTCTACTATTTTTCTGCTCCTCAATGTCAATGCTTTACAATGTTCCTTCCTCGGATTTCTCGAATTCTCCGTGTCACTAAGTAGAGCTCCTTGTGGTCAGTTCTTGAGTTCAATAGCAACCTGGCCCACTTGATTCTCCAAATTCCTTAGAGTGGCGTTGTTTTTCGCCATGTATGCCTCCAATAGATTCTTTAAGCTATTAAATGGTTCTGCTTGGGTTGGTTTCTGAACTTGCTGGGGGAAGCTAGGCGGCTGAGTTGGTCTGGGTTGGGTGTAAGTGTTACTGGTTCCAACCCCTTGGTTACTCTAGGACAAATTCGGGTGGTTTCTCCATGATGGGTTATAAAAATTGGATTGCAGTCCTTGCCTCCCTCGGTTTTGGTTCTAGTTACCCATGTAATAAAAAGATTCGGGGTTCGATATTCAAACAAATGTCCTTCCCCACAGTACACACATGCTATATTTCCAATTTGGTTAGGTGGTTGGGCTGCAAAACTGTTAGACCAATTAGTGGTAAGATTCTTAAGCATTGAGGAAATTGAAGACACCTGATATGCGAGTGAAGTGAGAGCGTCCACTTCATGTATTCCAGCGACTCGTCTTCCTGGCGTTGCTCGATTGGTTGGCCATTGATAATTGTTGCTAGAAATCCTCTCAATAATTTCGTAAGCCTCATTATAAGACTTCGAAAGGAGAGCACCATTAGCGGAGGCATCCACTACCATCCTCGTGTGAGTGTTGAGACCATTATAGAATGTCTCAAGTTGAATGAAATGTGGGATTCCATGATGAGGACACTTTCGTAATAGCTCTTTAAATCTTTTCCATGCATCATACAAGGACTTATCATCCATTTGTTGGAAGGTAGTGATCTCATTCCTGAACTTGGCATTCTTGCTCGGCAGGTAATACTTCATGAGGAATCTCTCGGCTACCTCCTGCCATGTAGAAATGGAGTTCAGTGGCAATGAGTTCAACTAGGCGCGAGCTTTGTCCCTTAGCGAATATGGGAATAGCTTCAGATGTAATGCATCTTCGGGTACTCCGATTAACTTGAAAGAATCGCTCACCTCCATGAATAGTCTCAAGTGCAGATGAGGGTCTTCGGTAGGTATTCCACTGAATTGGCCCACTGTCTTAAGCATCTGGAACATGACTGGCTTCAGGTCAAATTGTTGTGCCTCGATTTCGGGTCTCTTAATACCTGGATTAAATATTGGCACAGCATACTGTCGCAAAGCTCTATCCGTATCATCAACAATAAGGATAAGATTCTGAGCAAGGTTTGCTCCATTTCCTTGATTCATATTCTCAAAGTTCATCTCTTCGGTCCTTCTCTGGTTCACTTGTCTTCTTCGCTGTAAAAAGGTTCGTTCTATCTCAAGGTCTACAGGGAGTAAGTTAATAATCTGGTCAATGCTCATAAACACCTGAAATAATCACAGAAAAATTAAGTAAGTAAAAATTTCAATAGGAAAATAAATAAACCAAAATGTAAAACAGATTCACAAATAATGGCTTTTGAAAAACAGTCCCCTGCAACGGCACCAAAAACTTGGAGCGGTGGAAATGTGCAAGTGTACACAATCGCAACAAGTAATAAAGTGACAAGTAAATGTCGAGTTATCGTACCCACAGGGACTGTAAAAGAATTATTTATGAAAGTAAGTTTAAACACATTGGTGAAGGAAAAAAATATTTGGATTTGGGAAATGATTAAAAACTAGAAAACAAAACAAAACAAAATAAAATAAACTAAAGTTCTTATGCACGATTTCAAAAGCTGATTTTAATCAAGATGATATAATTGTGTTGGATTAATTACGTTTCTTAACTTAGTATTATTAACTCATGCTTATATTTGTTACGAATAAATTCACAGAAACTCGGTAAATTGCTAACTTATGAACATATTTACAAATAAAAAATCCATTCATCTCTTGTACATATTCCTATGTCAATTCGACCGATTAAACAGATTTATAAAGCTAAACATGTTATTGCACATACATCTTATTAATTAAAGAATCTCTCGCATATTCCTATGTCGATTCAAATGATTAATTCAACCTAATAAGCATATAAAAGACTATGTGAGGTAACAAAGTATCCTTACCTTGAAACAGTTTAATCACAAAAAATCTTGCAAGTTATGCTAGGCATATGTATCGCCAAATACAATGCTAATCTAATCTTCAGCTACCTTAGAAGAATTAAACATGCACTGATTAAGTACTGTGTCCATTAATTACAATTTCAATGCATTTAAATAATTAATTCTTTAGTTATCTAAACAATTATAATGCCAGAATAACTTAGGCATAATTTTACTTAATCAAGCATTTTACCGAGGCCTATAACAGCATAAACATGATTTTAATAATTTAAGAGGATGAAATGCAATCAACCCAACAAAAATTAACCATTCCAACAACATAAATATTCATAAATATGTTCATCATAAAAATAACAAAAATTAAAGAGATAGGGAACAAGAATCAAATCTGGTGGTTTTCTGTGGCTTGACTAGGTTGCTCCGTTCTTCCTTCTTTGTTGTCCTTGCCAATCAAGGCTACTATGAAAACTCAATTGCTGCTCCAAAATGGCTAAAAAAGACCCCTTTCCCAAGAGGAGAAATCGGCACAAGAGCAAGGAAATAGGAAAATGAGAGAAGAAATGAGAGAGGAGAGAAAAGTTGTGAGAGAAGAGATGTGAGCACTTAGGCAGAGACAAGGGCATGTGTCTCAGACGTGTGTGCTACACGGCCTAGCACATGGCCATGTGGAACAGCCGTGTGGCACAAGTCAGAGAGCACCCTAATTTGAACACGGTCTGAAGCACGGTCGTGTGAGCCTTGCTTCTAGCAAAAATTTCTAAGTTTTGCAAAAGTTTATTGAGCTTTTGGTTTAGTCCCGAACCGCTTCCAATGCATTTTTTGAGCCTCGTAGGCTCGTATAAGGGACTTTATGATTGAATATGAATGTTTTTAATTTGGACGCAAATTTATGACTCGGGATTGTGTGATTACTTGTGATGTGAGTCCGGTAATGCCTTATACCCTATTCTGGCGTTGAATACGGGTAAGGAGTGTTGCAGTTAATGGTATCAGAGCTATGGTTTAGTCAGTTCTTGGACTAACATAGCGTATGTGGGTCTAGCTATACATGCCATATTACTACCTGGGATAGTGTGATATCTCCGACTCTGATGAAATTGTTTTGTTGAAGGAGAGATGCTTTCCAATCGAGCTGTAACACTCCTTACCCCTGTCCGATGCCGGGACCGGATACGAGGCATTACCATGCTTAATATTACTTGAACATGCAATAACGGGCTATAAAATTTCTTTTCAACTTAAAAAATTTTCTTTCTTCATCATAACATACATCTCATGGGCCTACGAGGTCTTAAACATACATTCGGAAGGCTTCGGGTTTCAATCAGAAACTTCTACACTCTATGAAACTTTTTACCTAGACAAGGGTCACACGCCCGTGTGGGCAGGCCGTGTGATCTCACACGCCCATGTCCCTAGCCCGTGTAGTATTTATTTTTCATTTCGAACCTACAGGGGTTTTCACACGGCTGGCCACACGCCCGTGTCAATGGCACGTGTCCTTCACACGGGCTAGACACACCGTGTTCTCACCCGTGTAAAAAACTAGGGGTATTCTGTTTATGACATCAGCAACCCCTTAAGGAGTACACGGCCTAAGCACACGCCCTTGTGCTGGCCCATGTGACTAATCCAATTCTCAAAGCTAGATGCAGAGGACACACGGCTTATCAACACATCCATGGGGTTGACTGTGTGCCACACACGCCCGTGTGTCTAACCGTGTGGACACTTAGAGGCTATTTTCCAAGCCAATTGCCACCTTGAAAAAAAATCTCAATCATATCAACTCAAGCAATACATAATATGGCCTTAATGCACTATAAAAGACCCTTAAAATATCACTTGTAGAATTCATAAAAACTCATCATCATTACCAAATGTAAAACTTAACAACATTTACAAAAGAATAGAAGTATGCTCTAACTCAAAATGACATAATTCCTATACATGCCATACTTAAAGTTAAACAACTTTACTATACTCAAAATAATGATTGACAGTGTGATCCGAACTCCTACGTCTATGATCCCCAAACTAGCTTGGTGAAACTATAAGGAACAAAGAAAAGAAAGAGGTAAGCATATAGCTTAGTAAGTTTGCATGAAATTCATATAGCAATTATATATGCTCAATATAACTCATCCAACATGAAGCAAAAACAACATAAGTCTTAAGTGCTTTGGCTTACTTACTCATAGTTATCCTTACTCATCAAATATCACATAATAATTTCATACTCGCATTATAATCATGGTACCTGTATCACTTGATCACATAGATTACTACATTTTGCTAATGGAAAAGTTAACTCAAACTTTATCTTTCTTAACAATGAATAGTGCTCTTTGTCAACTTTGAATAACTTAACTTATTACTATCTTTACTTGCTTAACTTCCTTATTGTCTCTTTTATACTTAGCTCTTTTGCCCGATGAATTACTCGGAATAAATGAGGTTACTTAATCTTATCAAACATGTATCTCGATGCCAATGCCATGTCCCAGACATGGTCTTACATGGGATCGCCTCATGATGCCAATGCCATATCCCAGATATGGTCTTACATGGGATCTCTTAATTCAGTGTTGATGCCATGTCCCAAACATGGTCTTACACAAGACCTTCCTTATGTGTTTCCTTGGGAAACAATATGCCTTGACATGGTCTTACGTGGTATCCTTGCCTTGTGAAACTTATCAATGCCATGTCTTGACATGGACTTACATGCCTTCTTTGCCTTATGAATTCACCAATGCCATGCTTTGGCTTGGACTTACATGGGACCTTTGCCTCATAATGACTTTTCAATGCCATGACTTGTCATGGACTTATATGTTATCTTGCCTTAATGCCGATGCCATGTCTTGACATGGTCTTACACGGACTTTCCTTGTCTCATGTTGTGATATTAGTATCCTCATTATTCCGAGTCTTCAACCAGGACTTCCTCATACAAGTTCTCAATCATTTTCTCACCAAGATATCATTAACTTAACTTCATGAAAATAGTAAAATTATACATCATAATAAATTATTTAATAAAAATACATGTGAAGCCTTAAATTCATACAAACTTTCCTCGATATTCAAATTGTATATAGCTATGCAATTTAGTCCTCGACTTTGTTCTTGCCTCGGTTTCAATCTGGGCTTTGTGTTTCTTGATCTACAATAACAATTTAACTTGTTTAATACTCACATTGACTAAATTGACTCATAACTCATACTTTGGCAAAATTTCTATTTTGCCCCTAAACTTTCTCAAAATTACACTTTTGCCCCTAGGCTCATAAAATGATTTTTATTCAACTTCCTTACATTCCAAGCCTAGCCAAATCATATTCTCAACTATAGCAACATTTAATTCTCACTAATTCACTCATGCATGACCATTTTCATAACTTTTACAATTTGATCCTTACAAGCATTTTCATGAAATTCTCTTAGAAAAAGATGTTCGTACTACATCAAACTTTCATAATCTTCCTTTAAACATCAAAATACATTCATGTCATACATGGGTAAATTTTTGAACATAAAACCTAGCTCAAAATATAGCTAGAAATAGCTAATTCAAGTTACGAGGATTTCAAAAATACGAAAAATATTAGAAACGGGACTAGGATGCACTTACTTTAAGCTTGAAAATGAGAAAAACCCTAGCTATGGCGCCTTTCCAAATTTCGGCACCTAGGGAAGAAGATGGACATGATTTTTGACTTCTTTTTCCCTTTTTAATCATTTATTAACTAAATGACCAAAATGCCCTTAAGGCCCCTTCCTTAAGATTTTTCATTCCCATGTCCATTTTTGTCTATCTTAACATTTAATGGTCTAATTGCTAATTAAGGACTTCTAATAATTTTTATGATTCTATTTCATACTCAAATCTTCTAGAAACTCATATTTTCTCATCTTTGTAATTTAATCCTAATGGACAATTTATTCACTAATTAATAAAATTTCTTTATGAAATTTTCACACAAAAATGCAACCACCTCATATGCCTCATAAAAGTCATTAAACACATAATTTCTACTTCGGATTTGTGGTCTCGCACCATTATTCTGACTAGGCCCTAAATCGAGCTGCTAAACGAGCTATTTTTGAAAACACTGGAAGTGGTACTAAGATATTTGAAAATGTGTTTGTGATGCGTCGAAACTTGGAAAGGTATGAATAAGAGTTCATGACATGTTTGTGATGATGTACGAAATGAAATAACCATAAGTTGAGAAATATGGATAAAATGTTATTGTTCCAGTTGAACGTTGTATTCCGATGGATTATGGTGATTTTATGAAACAGATAAAATGTTTTAGATGTTGCAAAAAGGATTTAGCCCGGAACAGCAATCCTGAATTAAGCTCTCACAAGCATATGTTATGAAATGGATTTAGCCCGAACGGGTAATCTAGAGTAAGCCTTTAGAGTATATGTTATCGAAAGGATTTAGCCTGAATTAGCAATCCTATTATGTCATATGTGGCTCGAAAGTGTGCTCCATGAATATGTGTCAAAAGGGCACTTTTGAATATGAATTGACAGATTTTTGACATCCATACCTTGTGTATACTACTCGAGCAGCCATCGAAATTACAATAGTTCAATGGGAATTGTTCTTGAAATATGAAAAGGTGAAATGAAATGAAAGTTTATATTGTGATAAGCTTATCTATGTTTATTTGGCATTCATATAATGTTATGTGCCTAATTTGTTTGATTAAATGAATGTGATAAGTAAAGTTACTCAAACTTATGGAATGTATGTTTAAGTACACTTGTTTGAATAAAGGTAGCCGGAAAGTTCGTGTGACATAAATATGTATGTTAATTAGATTGAAGTGAGTTATATAATTGTGAAAATATTATGTTTATGATGAATGCTAAGCTATATGTGTGTATTTATGAAAGTTGAGTTAGAGGCTTTACGACCTCACCCCCTTACCAATGTGGTATTTCATAACGAGATCTCACGAGATTTAAGTTAAATGAGCTCACAAGTAAGAGACTAAGGAGTTCAATAGCAAAATAACTAATAATGTGGTCAGAGTTGAGAATAGTTTGGCAAGTGAATACAGTTCTGGAAAAGATGTCAGGTTATTCTAAAGATCATTCAGATTTGGCGAGGCCACAGTTAAAGAATAAGTTAATCTCAACTAATCGACTCATTCAAGTATGAGGTCTAAAGTATGTATTTGTTGGAATTTCTTCTGGATTGATTTTCGTTAGTGAATGGAATAATATGGGATTAGTGATGACAGAATTAGTCAAAGAAATGATATTTGAATCTTAAAGATGTATGAGTGTAACAGTTGTAATTGAATAGGTTATAATTGTAACAGTCCGGTTTAGACCCTAGTCAGAATAGTGGTTTCGTGGCCACAAATACGAGTCAAAAAAATATTTTAATATTTTTCCATGCTTATATATGTGAATTGACATGTGTAAAATTTTCGTGATTAAATTTTATCGTTTGTGTGCCGATTTGTGAAAAAGCATTAAATCGCAGAAAATGTACAAGTGGCCTTCTATTTGGTTAAGTGCTGAATTGATGTGTCTCTTTAAATGTGAGATCATTATGTTGTAAATGGACCATTGAATTCATGAAATGACATGGTTGGACATTAGTTAGTGGATTGATAATGATAATAATAAGTTTAAAAATGGAAATTGATTAATAAGGTTATATTAAATAAAACAACGTATGAAAATAGGCCATTATGTTCATCTTTGGCCGAAAATAACAAGAAAAGAAAAGAGAAAGACTAAGATTAGGGTTTGGCACTTCCAAATCTTGACTAAGGTATGGATTTTGTTCAGTTTTTGATAATTTTTATGTTTTTTAGATCATTGCTTCATATATTACCAACCCCATGTCTCAATTTCTAGATTTGATGAAGATTGTGAGTTATGCCATTTATGATTTTGTAAGCTTTGTGATGATAGTTGATGAAATATGAAAGATATGTGATAGATTAATATGTTTTGTCTTTGAATTTTTGATGAATTTGAGTATTATGGGCTAAATTGTGAAAATGAGAAATTGAAGGGTTAAAATGTGAAATAAATGAAAGATACGAGCTGCTAGGGACTATAATGATATTCGGCCATGCTTGGGTGAAATGAAATTTTATGTGTTTGGTGACTTTATGAGATAGGGATTTAAATGTCAAAATGTCAAAATGTGAAAATGTTAAAATGTGAGGGCTAATTTGTAAAATGCCCTAAATAAATGTATATGGATTGAGTTGAATGATATGATGAATAGAGAAGTTAAATTTGGATGTGTATAGATCAAGAACCAAAGAAAACGGAATTAGATTGGGGGAAATGGAAAGTAGTTGAATAGCCGTTCGTTTCTGTTCTTTCTCGTACAAGGTAAGTCTATATACAAATAAATGTGTTTGATTTGATTTATTCATGCTTATATGAAAATTTGGTTTATGATGAATGACTGTGGAAGATGTATATATGAAATCCGAGGAAGTTTCGACACTGTGACAATGTCCGAAAGGCCCCCTACGAACCAAGGGAATAGTTAGGATACATATGTCATGACATAGGATTCCAATATGTGTTATCGTGTAAGACCACATCTGGGACGTTGGCATCGATCTGAGATTTACATGTAAGACCATGTCTGCTACATTGGCATCGTATATGATTTCGTGTAAGACCCTGTCTGGGGCAGAGGCATCGATATTTAATTACATGTAAGACCACATCTGGGACGTTGGTATTGTACAAGCTTTTTGAGCTATTCAAGTATCCTTAATGATTCTGAACAATTCAATGGGCATTTCGAGAAATGAATGAGTATACAAATGTGCATCCAAATTTCAGTACGTATGTATGTGTATGAAATTTAGCAATAAAAGGTATGTATATATATAATCATTAGAAATGTGAGCTACATTACAAGATATGTGATTATGAGCAAGTAAACATGATCATTTGAGATATAAGAAAAATATGACTTGTGATTGTGTTATGCCATGAACCATATGTATGGAATGGTTTATAATTGTTATATGTGATAAGATTATTTGTATATGGCTTTTTTGAAAGCTTACTTTGTGTGTGTTTGCATTGTTTTATAGATTATCGAAGCTATTGAGAGCTCGGGGATTGTTGAGGATCATCCCCACACCATCAAACTGTAACATCCTGGAAAGGGCCTATGCATTTTTGGTTTAATTGTACGAAGTAACATGTTTTAGGTATTAAGAATAAATTTTGAACCTTTTTGGAAACCCGGAAATGTATGGAAATGATTTGGAAATGAACATTTTTGGAAACTTGAAAATGCATGGAAATGATTTAGAAATGAACATTTTTGGAAACCTGGAAATGTATGGAAATGTTAGGGTTAAAAGAGGAAAGTGAACATTTTTGGAAACTAAAGAAATGTAAGGAAATGATTTAGAAATGATACAAAAGAGGAAAGTGAACATTTCTGGAAACTTGGAAATGTAAGAAAATGTCAAGTTTACAGAGCCGAACGAAAATTTTAGGAAACTTAGAAATGACTTAGAAATGTCAAGTTTTAAAGTTTAAAAGAGGAAATTAAGGCAATGTGGCCTTAAAAGAAAAAGTTGGTGAAATTTGACACACAAACAGGCTTGGAAAAGTGGCCTGAAGATGCCACTTAGGGCCTCTGAAAATGGCGCTACATGCAAGGTGTTGGGCCCGAGTTCGAGTCACTTGGGAAGCAAATAAAGGAAGTTTTATTTTTGCTTCCAGAAGCCTGAGGTGGACGGGACAAGCCTTCTAGAAAGGAGGAGTTTTATTTTCATAAATATTCGATTAATAAGGTGATAAATAAGGGATTTAATTTGGATTATTTTTGAAGAGATAATAAAGGATTATTCTCTAATTATTTTAAATTAAGGAGATAAACTTATCAATAAAGAAGAGTGGTGGCCAAGTAAGGGATTTTGAGTAGTAGTTTCGGCTATAAAAGGAAGAAAATAGGGCTACTCATCAATTTTTCTTCCTCCTCTTCTCTCTGCCGAATTTTTGAGTGCTCTCTTCTCTTTTTCTTTTGTTAAGCCGAATCTATAGTCCACCATTGTCAAAATTCTCAAGTTTTCTTTTCTTCCTATTTCTTCTTACCAATCCATTCAAAAGCCGAATCTTGGAAGGGCTTCAAGCATAGGTCTTTGTTGATTTCTTCAAAGGTAAGAACAAGTTTGATTTCCATTCTTTTCTTTTAGATTAGCTGAGAGATAATCTAACCCCATACATATTATGGTTGCCGAATATGGAAGGATCTTTCGGGATTATCAGAGTAGTTAACTACAAAAAGAGATCAGTCGGGATTTTCAAAGATCTAAGGTGAGGCAATCGATCTAAGGCTATTTCTCATGATTAAATGATTGGAAATTAGATCTAATATTTATAAGTCTATAGGGATTTCGACAGAGGTATAAAAGGATTCCGGATTTGAGAATTTCAAGGTAAGTCCCTATATACATTCTACCAAAGGCCATGTTTTATGTTTTAATGTTAGATTAAATCTAACATATGGTTAAAGGAATTTCGACAATTCCTAGGAAACAAGGATCAATTTCGGGATTTGTTGGTGTCCAAATCGCAAAGAAGGTAAGTTTTAAGAATACTAATCCTACTAGGATTTGGATTTGTGGCGAATGGCTTTTTATTAAAGTAGTAAGTGATTAATCAAATGTAGGGATTAAGGATCTAAGCATTAGATCAAGCTTTTCGGGATCTCAAGGAATTTGCTAAGCGAATCGTGTGTGTACCCCACACTACTTAAATAATCGTTTTATGGCATGTTTAATTAAAATATGTGACATTAAGAATAATAAAAGTGGCTAAGGTATCATGTTATGGTACTAAGTACTCAGTGCACGTTTCCTACTCCTACTAGGATTATGAAATATGTTAGTTATAACATGAGAATAAGAATAAGAATGTGAACTCGCATATTTATGCATATTATTATATATGGGGCATATGGGTTTTATTTTGAAAGGGAAGTGAATGTGGTGACCTAAGACCACGAACACGGTGACCTAAGACCGTGATATCTCGAAAAGTGGTGACCTAAGACCACGAATCTGAAAGTGGTGACCTAAGACCACGATGAATCTGAACGTGGTGACCTAAGACCGCGAATGCGGTGACCTAAGACCGCAATTTGGTGTGTAGCAGAAGGAGGGTCAACTTAGTAGTCCCCACGATGTGACTGGCAGGTATGGTGGTGTGTAGCGGATGGACAATTAGGTTTGGGTTTGGGAATGCATCATAACTTGTATTCATTATTTTGAATGTGTAACTCTTGTATGCCCGATTCTATTATGACTTAGTGTCGTGTACACATTGAGTCTGCTTTGACTCACCCCGTTGTGGGACTATTTTCAGTGACGATCGGTAATGGACCTGCTCTCGTGAAGCTTAGGGATGGCCATGCACACAACAAGGAATTTAATTAATGTGGATTTTTATTTTTATCAAGTACTTAAACTTAAAGTTTGGGGAATTATTTGATGTAATAAGGCCATAAGGCCATAGTTGGTTTTCTTTAATTCTTTTACTCTTATTTATTATGTTTACAAATTATTATTTATGGATTCAAGTAAATTTATTTTGAAATAAACCCTAAATGTTTATCACCTTAAATAAATGGATTTCAATGTAAGATAAATTGGTTTTCAATAAAAGCCCAACCCAAACAATATTTTTTTAAAAATCGCACAAATTTTCTCTAAGTAAGAAAAGAACTTTGAAACCGGTTTACTTGAGGGACATACCAGATCCGGTCCAGGCTCGTGGGCCGGGTGTGGGGTGTTTCACAAACTATATTTTGGTACCTTTTGAAAATGTACATATTGAAGTATGGTATGTATAGGCTAGGAATGTTAAGATATGTTTTTGGGCATGTATTTATAGCCATGTGATATGGCTTGATAATGAATGTGATAATGGGTGAATTTAGTTCATTCTATGTGATGCAAAAGTTAGTATGTTTTTTATGAGAGGTTGGTATACTGAAATTGGCATGTTTTGGATGGATTTGTATATAGTAGTGAATGATGTTGATATGGGTCAAATTGTGTATATATTTGATATGTTTTGGCTGTTTTTGGGACATAAAATGACGCTTGTTTGATGCTTGTAGGTATGACCCAAAATAGGTGGCAAGTTGGCCTTGCAAATGGCATATAATTTGCCAGACGGTTGAGTACACGTGTGTGTGCCCTGGCCGTGTCCTTCACTGTCCCAATTCGAAGCTAGTCTGAATTGCATACGAGCTAGACACACGGACGTGTGATAGGCTATGTGATTCAAGTCAGTGTTTCACACAGGCTAGACACACAAGCGTGAGACGGGCCGTGTGATTCAAGTCTGTTTTGCACACTGGCTGAGACATGGTCCAAGGCACGGCCTAGCCACATGGGCGTGTGCCCTGTTTGGAAAGAAAAATTTTCTAAGTTCTGCAAAGTTTCTGTAAAAGATTAGTTTGGTCAAGAACCCTTTCTAAAGGGACTATATGTGTATCAATCTTTATGAAATGATGTTGTATGATTGATATTGTGAAATGAGAGTAAAATGTTAGTATATGTTCGGTAATGCCTCTTAACACTGGTCTGGCGACGGATATGGGTTAGGGGTGTTACAATTTGTTGGTATCAGAGCTTCGATTTAGTCGATTCTAGGACTAACGTATCATGTAAGAGTCTAGCTATACATGCCATTTATACGAACTATAATAGTGTGATGAATCCTGACAGATAAAATGTGTTTTTCGTATTGTAAATGAATCCCAAACGAGTCGTAGATGACGATGTTGAAAGTAATGCTCCTGCTCCAACTCAAGGGACAGGGCCGTTTGATTCTAGACTGGTTACAAGTGGTCAGGAAGGAGAGGCTAAGCAAGCCTTCTTCTAAATGATGAATGAGTGGTTCACTCAGTATATTAGAGCAAATTCGGTTGTTCCTCAACCTCCACCCCTACCTAATCCTCTCACACTCCTATTGTACCTCCAGTTATAAATCTAAATTGATTGAACAAGCCTCTGGTCGATAAAATCCGTAAATATGGGGCCAAAGAGTTCAGGGCCACTAATTATGATTATGCTGAAAGAGCTGAGTTTTGGCTCAAGAATACAATTCGAGTATTTGATGAGATGTCGTGTACCCCTCATGAATGTGTGAAATGTGCCGTTTCTTTGTTGAGATATGCAGTTACCAATGGTGGAAAACTTTGACTTCTGTTGTTTCGAAAGAACGAATTTCATAGGATTTCTTTCATTCCGAATTCTGGAAGAAATATATTAGTTAGAGATTCATTGATCAAAAGTGAAAAGATTTTCTTGAATTGAAATAGGGTCGTATGTCTATTACAGAATACAAGCGAGAATTTGTGAGACTGAGTCAGTATGCACGAGAATGTGTCTCGACTGAGGCAAAATGTATAAAAGGTTCGAAGACGGCTTGAATGAAGATATCTGTTTATTAGTTGGAATTCTGGAAATAAAAGAATTCATTGTGCTTGTTGACCGAGCGTGTAAAGCTGAAGAACTCGGGGAAAAGAAAAAAACCTAATTCGGAAGCTAGAAAGGTGCAAAAATGAACAAAGAGTAAGTCATATTAGTCGCTATCAAAGAAATTCTGAGATGATTATAACCGTTCAAAGACTAACGTCGGACATTTGAGTAGAGATCATGCAAAGTCACATTTGAGTTTTCGAGCTCCAGCTACTTTGATTGCAAGTGTTGGAAATGTCAGATCTAAGCTACCTGAGTGTAGACATTGTGGTAAAAGACATCCGGGCAATGTCGATTAAATGATCGAGCTTGTTTCAAATGTGGATCTTTAGATCATTTTACCAGAGACTATCGTGAGTCTGTTGAGCAAGAGATTGTACAGAATTAGAAGTCGAATAACGTTTCAGCTAGGGGTAGGCCTCCCAGAAACACGACAAATATGAGTGGTAGCCAGAGAGCTATAAAAGGTACAGTTGCGAGATCTGAGGCGAGAGCTCCTGCCAGAGCTTACGCCATTCGAGCTCGTAAGGAAGCTTCGTCCCCAGATGTTGTCAGAGGTACATTTACTCTTTATGATACTTCTGTGATTGCATTGATAGACCTAGGATCAACTCATTCGTATGTATGCATGAATTTAGTATCCAGTAAGAGTTTGCCTGTAAAGTCTACTGAATTTGTAATTAGAGTATCAAACCCGTTAGGCAAAAGTGTCCTGGTTGACAAAGTGTGCAAGAATTGTCCGTTGATGTTTCGAGATATCTGTTTTCTGGCTAATCTGATGTTATTACCTTTTGATGAATTTGATATAATCCTGGGTATAGATTGGCTAACTTTTCATGATGCTGTTGTGAATTTCAAACGGAAGACTATTGATTTGAGATGTAAGAATGATGAAATAATACGGATTGAGTCCAGTGATTTGAATGGGCTACCGGCAGTGATATCTTCGATGAAAGCTCTAAATCATGTGAAAAAGGGTTGTGAATCTTATCTTGTGTATGTGATTGATGCGAAAGTGACAGAGAAGAAAGTTGAATTGTGCCTGTGGTTTGTGAGTTCCCTGATGTGTTTCCTGAAGAATTACTAGGATAACCTCCGATATGAGAAGTTGAGTTTGGGATTGAGTTAGTGCCGGGAATGACCCCTATCTCAATAGCTCCATATAGAATGGCTCCAATAGAATTGAAAGGATTGAAGTCTCAGTTGCAAGAATTGACAGACAAAGGTTTCGCACGACCGTGCTTTTCACCTTAAGGTGCTCCCGTTCTGTTTGTGAAAAAGAAATATGGCATGATGAGAATGTGCATTGATTACCATAAGTTAAACAAAGTGACTATTAAGAATAAATATCCTCTGGCCAGAATTGAAGATTTGTTCGATCAGTTGAAAGGAGCTTCTGTGTTTTCAAAGATAGATCTGAGATCCGGATACTATCAGTTACGAGTAAAAGATTCAGACATTTTGAAAACTGCTTTCAGAACAAGATATGGGCGTTATGAATTTTTACTAATGCCTTTCGGACTAATAAATGCTCCTGCTGTCCTTGTGAACTTGATGAACAGAATTTTCAGACCGTATTTAGATTGATTTGTTGTTGTATTCATTGATGACATATTGATATATTCGCATAATGAAACTGAGCATGCCGAACATTTGAGAATTGTGCTACAAACTCTATGTGATAAGCAATTGTATGCAAAGTTTAGCAAATATGAGTTATGATTGCTCGAAGTTGGCTTTTTGGGGCATATTGTGTCAGCATTCGGTATAAGAGTTGATTTGAGTACAGCTATTTTAGAGTGAAAGCCTCCAAAAAATGTGTTTGACGTCTGCAGTTTTTTGCGACTTGCTGGTTATTACCGACAATTTGTAAAAGGCTTTTCAATGATTGCAACTTCGTTTACAAAATTTCTTCAGAAAGATGTGAAATTCGAATGGTCTGAAAAGTCTCAGAAAAGCTTTAATCAGTTGAAAGTTCTATTGACTGAAGCTTCAATTTTAGTATAACCAGAATCCAGTAAAGAATTTGTAATATATAGTGATGCTTCGTTAAACGGTTTGGGTTGTGTCTTGATGCAGGAAGGCAAAGTTATAGCTTATGCCTCGAGACAATTGAAAGCGCATGAAAAGAATTATCTGACGCACGACCTTAAGTTAGCGGCGATTGTGTTTACTCTAAAAATTTGGCGCCACTATCTTTTCGATGAGAAATGTCATGTGTTTTCAGATCATAAAAGTTTGAAATTTTTGATGACTCAGAAAGATTTAAATTTGAGTTAGTGAAGATGGCTAGAATTGTTAAAAGAGTACAAGCTTGTGATAGATTATCATCCGGGTAAAGCAAATGTTGTTGCAGATGCTCTGAGTCAGAAATCACTATTTGTGCTACGTGTGATAAATGCTTATTTAGTTCTATCTGATGATGGTTTGGTTTTAGCCGAATTGAAAGCAAGACCGTTGTTCTTACAACAGATTTGTGATGCTCAGAAAGTTGATAATGAAATGTTAGGGAAACGAGCTTAGTGTGATTTGAATTCTGATTCTTAATTTTGAGTTGATGTTGATGATTATTTGAGATTCCAAGATCAAATTTGTGTTCCGAGAAATCCAAAGTTGATTCAGTTGATTTTGAAAGAAGCACATAGCAGTCGCTTATCTGTTCATCCAGGAAGTACAAAGATGTATAATGATTTGAAACAACTTTACTGGTGGCCTGGAATGAAAAGAGATATCTCTGATTTTGTTTTGAAATGTTTGATCTGTCAGCAAGTTAAAGCTGAAAATTAGGTGTCATCCAGTTTATTACAACCAATTATGATTCCCGGGTGGAAATGAGATAAAGTAACAATGGATTTTGTTTCCGGTTTACCTTTAACTTCAAGGAAGAAAGATGTAATCTAGGTTATAGTTGATAGATTGGCAAAATCAGCTCATTTTATTCCCGTGAGAACAGATTATTCACTTGATAAGTTAGCTGAGTTATACATTTCTGATATTGTGAGATTACACAGGGTGCCATTATCTATTGTGTTTGACAGAGATCCGAGGTTTACTTCGCGGTTTTGGAAGAAACTGCAAGAGGCTTTAGGTACAAAATTACACTTCAGTACTACTTTTCACCCGTAGATGGATGGTCAATCCGAGCAGATTATTCAGATACTCAAGGATATGTTGAGATATTGAATTCTTGAGCTTGAAGGTACGTGGGATCAATATTTCTCATTGATCGAATTCGTGTATAATAACAGTTTTCAATCGAGCATTAAAATGGCACCGTATGAAGCCTTATATGGTCGTAAATGCTGAACACCGCTATAATGGTTAGAGCTCAGTGAGAATAAGATTCACGGGGTTGACTTGATAAAAGAGGCTAAGCAGAAAGTGAAAGTGATCCATGATAGTTTGAAAGCAGCGTCTGATCGACAGAAATCATACACAGATTTGAAATGAAAAGATATTGAGTTTGAGATCAGGGATAAAGTGTTTTTGAAAGTGTCTCCGTTGAAGAAAATACTCCAATTTGGTAGAAAAGGCAAATTGACTCCAAGATTCACTGGGCCGTATGAGATTATCGAGCGTGTTGGGCCGGTTGCTTATAAACTGTTACTACCATCTGAGTTAGAAAAGATCCATAATGTGTTTCATGTATCGATGCTTCGACAATACATATCCGATCCCTCACATGTAATTTCTCCGTCTGAAATAGAGATTCAGTCTGATATAACTTATAAAGAAGAACCGATTCGTATCTTAACTCGCGAGGATAAAGATTACGAAATAAGAAAATTTCGTTAGTAAAAGTAATGTGGCATCGACATGGTGTTGAAGAGGCTACGTGGGAGCCTGAAGATGCTATGAGACAACAATATCCAAATTTGTTCAACGGTAAGATTTTCAGGGACAAAATTCCTAAGAGGGAGAGTTGTAATAGCCCGTTTTAGACGCTAGTCAGAATAGTGGTTTCGAGACCACAAATCTGAGTCAGAAAAAATATATAATTTTTAATATTATTTTTCGTGCTTATAGTATGTGAATTGACATGTGTGAAATTTCCATGATTAAATTTTATCGTTTGTGTGCCAATTTGTGAAAAAGGATTAAATCGCAGAAAATGTAAAAGTGACCTTCTATTTGATTAAGTGCCAAATTGATGTGTCTCTTTAAATGTGAGGTCCTTATGTTGTAAATGGACCATTGAATTCATGAAATGACATGGTTGGACATTAGTTAGTGGATTGTTAATGATAATAATAAGGTTAAAAATGGAAATTGAGTAATAAGATTATATTAAATAAAACAAAAGTATGGAAATAGGCCATTATGTTCATCTTTGGCCGAAAATAACAAGAAAAGAAAAGAAAAAGACTAAGCTTAGTGTTCGGCACTTCCAAGTCTTGATTAAGGTATGGATTTTGTATGGTTTTTGATTATTTCTATATTTTTGAGGTCGTTGCTTCGCATATTACCAAGCCCATGTCTCAGTTTCTAAATTTGATGAAGATTTTGAGTTATGCCATTGATGATTCTTTAAGCTTTGTGATGATAGTTGATGAAATATGAAAGATATGTGATAGATTAATATGTTTTGTCTTTGATTTTTTGATGAATTTGAGTAAGATGGGCTAAATTGTGAAAATGAGAAATTGAAGGGTTAAAATGTGAAATAAATGAAAGATACGAGCTACTAGGGACTATAATGATATTTGGCCATGCTTGGGTGAAATGAAATTTTATGTGTTTGGTGATTTTATGAAATAGGGATTTAAATGTGAAAATGTGAAAATGTGAGGGCTAATTTGTAAAATGCCCTAAATATGTATATATGGATTGAATTGAATGATATGATGAATAGAGGAGTTAAATTCGAATGTATATAGATCAAGAACCAAAGAAAACAGAATTAGATTGGGGGAAATCGAAAGTTGTTGAATAGCCGTTCGTTTTCGTTCTTTCCCATACAAGGTAAGTCTATATGCAAATAAATGTGTTTGATTTGATTTATTCATGCTTATATGAAAATTTGAATTGTGATGAATGACTGTGCAAGATGTATATGTTAAATCTGAGGAAGTTTTGACAATGTGACAATGTCCGAAAAGCCCCCTACGAACCATAGGAATAGTTAGGATACATATGTCATGACATAGGATTGCAATATGTGTTATCGTGTAAGACCACGTCTGGGATGTTGGCATCAATTTGATATTTACGTGTAAGACCATGTCTGGGACATACGATGTTTAATTACATGTAATTACATCAATTTGGGACAGAAACATCGATATTTAATTACATGTAAGACCATATCTGGGACAGAAACATCGATATTTAATTACATGTAAGACCATATCTGGGACATTGGCATTGTACAAGCTTTTCAAGTTATCCGAGTATCCTTCATGATTCCGAATGGTTCAATGGGCATTCCGAGAAATGAATGAGTATACAAATGTGCATCCGAATTCCAGTACGTAGTATATGAAATTTGACAATGAAAGGTATGTATGTATATGATCATTAGATATGTGAGCTACATTACAAAATATGTGATTCTGAGCAAGTAAACAAGATCAATTGAGATATAAGAAAAATATGACTTGTGATTGTGTTATGCCATGAACCATATGTATGGAATGGTTTATAATTGTTATATGTAATAAGATTATTTGTATATGGCTTAGTAAGCTTTTGAAAGCTTACTTTTTTTTGTGTTTGCATTGTTTTATAGATTATCAGAGCTACTTGGAGCTTGGAGACCATAGAGGACCATCACCACACTAACGAGCTATATTTTGGTACCTTTTGAAAATGTACATATTGAAGTATGGCATATATAAGCTAGGAATGTTAAGATATGTTTGTGGACATGTATTTATAGCCATGTGATATGGCTTGATAATGAATGTGATAATGGGTGAATTTAGTTCATGCTATGTGATGCAAAAGTTAGTATGTTTTTTATGAGAGGTTGGTATATTGAAATTGGCATGTTTTGGATGGATTTGTATATAGTAGTGAATGATGTTGATATGGGTCAAATTATGTATATATTTGATATGTTTTGGTTGTTTTTGGGACATAAAATGATGCTTGTTTGATGCTCGTAGGTATGACTCAAAGTGGGTGGCAATTTGGCCTTGGAAATGGCCTATAATTGCCCACACGGTTGAGTAAACAGGCGTGTGTCCCGACCATGTCCTTCACTGTCCCAATTCAAAGCTAGTCAGAATTGCACACGAGCTAGACACACAGACGTGTGACAGGCCGTGTGATTCAAGTCAGTGTTGCACAAAGGCCAGACACACGGGCGTGAGACGGGCCGTGTGATTCAAGTCAGTTTTGCACAGGGGTTGAGACATGGTCCAAGGCACGGCCGTGTGAGGCACATGGCATAGCCACATGGGCGTGTTCCCTGTTTTGAAAGAAAAATTTTCTAAGTTCCGCAAAGTTTCTATAAAAGATTGGTTTGGTCCCGAACCCTCTCTGAAGCATGATTAAGGTCTCGTAGACTTTCTAAAGGGACTATATGTGTATAAATCTTTATGAAATGATGTTGTATGATTGATATTGTGAAATGAGAGTAAAATGTTCCCATATGACCGGTAATGCTCTTAACCCTTGTCCGGTGACGAATATGGGTTAGGGGTGTTACAATGATGATCTCTCTTGGGTATTTTATGTATTCATTTATTCTTAGAGTTATATGTGATTGTTCTTTTTCTGATGAAAATTCTTATCGTATGAGAAAGCTAGCTGCTTATAATGATAGATGAAAGTACTGTTGCTCTGGTTGGTTGATGAGCAACATTTCTTATCTCTCTTTTTGAGATTCTATTCTATTATGTTTGGAATATAAGTTGTTGGTGAAAAATTTATGTGAGGCTATTCTTCCGTTTCTACTGGATGATGTTATGTTTTATATATATTTGGAAAATATATCATCTCTATTAAAATTGATTTCCAGAGTGTATAAGTATTTTTTTTCTTCTACTTTTCTCTGAGGAATCATCAAGATCTTTATTATTTTTCTTATGAGTTATGTTCTCGGACTTCCAGTGTGATATCGCATCTTGGATTTCTTTATCTCGGTTTTCTTATCGTCCTTATTTTGTAAATTATCAATCATGGCTCATCTTTAAAGTGTGTTCTTTGGCTTGTGATAACTATATCTATTACGGTTCTAACACCCCATAACTGAGTCCAAAGCTGGGATCGAATACAAGACATTACCATACTTGAAGCATACTTAAAGGTGTACTTACGGCTACCAAATTTCGTTTCAATTTAAAAATTTTTCTTTCTTAGTTGTAACGTGTATTTCATGGGCCTACGTGGCCTTATACTCATATCCGAAAACTTTTAAGAACTTAGAAAACTTTTCATCAAAACAAGGGTCATACGCCTGTGTGAAATGGGACACGCTCGTGGGGTCAGGTCGTGTGATCACACACGACCATATCTCTACCCCATGTACACTAGCTTGGATATTTTGTTTCTGTCACACGGCTTAGGAACACGCCCGTGTTCTCTACCCGTGGTGAACACTGACCATCTTACATGGCCTAAGCACGCCCGTGTGACTAGCCCGTGGTCTATTCTGACTTAAAACACTAACAAATAGGGGACACACGACCTATTAACACACCCATGAGGGTTGACCGTGTGTCACACACGGCCTAGATACACGCTTGTGTGTCTACCCATGTGGACACTTAAAGGCTATTTCCCAAGCCAATTGCCACTCTGAAATCAATATCAATCATATACCCAATTCAATCAACTCAAATACTTCATCAAAACATGAATAATAATGCATAATTCATCAACCTTGATATATATATAAACTTAGTAAATATTGGCTAATCTCTTTAGCCATATACAAAAGAATAATGAACTTAATATATAACACTTTGGCTCCTCTAAAGAAATCACTCAAAATGAGACGTTTCCTACACATGCCATACTTAATATAAACAAGTTGGCTGTACCAAAATAGTGATTGATAATGTGTTCCGAGCTCCGACATCAATGGTCTACAAATTAGCTTGGCAGGACTACAAGGAAAGGAGGAAATAAAGAGTTAAGCATTTAGCTTAGTAAGTTTGCATGCAATGCATATAGAAACATGACTACTTAACGTAACACATCCATTATAAAACAATGGCATCAAAATTTTCAAGTGCTAGGGCTTACTTTGTAACACCCCCAGACCCGGCCCAGATCTCAGTCACATCAAAGGGATAATTCAAAATGATTTTGCTAAGTTAAAATTTTAAGGCCTAAAAGCCCAAAATCCTTGAAACTTGGAATATTTCAAAATAACTTCGCTTATTTAAAACTTAAGTTTAAAGCTTAGAACCCAAAATCTGAGCAACTTGTTAAGTAATGATAAAAGCCCATGTTTTAAGTATTTCGAAAACCATGTTTAAACTTTAGAAATTTATTCTAGTTTAACAATTAAACAGTTGAAACATAGTGAAACTTAAATGTAAAGTCAAATTAGAGATACAAGGCCTTATTAAAAATGAAATAATTAACAATAAGTTATTCAAAAACAAATAAACAAAAACTTCTAAGTAACTTGTATTGTGGCCATCTCCGAGTCCTCTCCCAAGTCGAGCTGTCTACTGAGGGTCACTTGAAACATTTAATAAAAGGGTATGAGTTTCGAAACTTAGTGTGTATGACCCTGGGTAATCCAATCAACATACAATTATTACATTAGGCCTAAGCCCTATCAAAACGGTGGTCTTGGGCCTTAGCCCACAATGACCTCATATCACATCAGTATCACATGAATGCAATGCACCCATCCGAAATCCAACCCTGCACTCTATTTCCCTTCCAACCCTACACTCCTGTGGGGATATAAATATCAACCCACCCATCCCTACATTCCAAAGGTAGTACCAACAGCGGCACTACTCAACGTTGCAGCAAGGCTACTAAGCATATAATGGGCTTAAAGCCACCAGTGGATCCACAGTCGTCAAGCGACTATGCGATCCTCACATATCTTCCCCCGTATCATCAAACCCACCCAAGTGCAACATATATCTCATGAATGCAACATACACATTTTCACACATTAAGGACCTAGGGGTATTTTTGGCACAAAATAAAGGAAAAGCTTAAACCCCAATAGATTTTCGGCACACCCCCTCCTAGCGCAAAACCTAAATCCTCCCCCCTTCACACACCCCACCTTCGGCCAACAACTCAACTAGCCACCAAATCCCTTGTTCAGCTCCTCCTTTCACTCTTGTTCATTCATTCAAATGAGTTTGAATAATTCAAACTTCACCTTTCACTCATGGCCACACTTTCAAATTATTTGACTCCTTCAACACCCATCCATGCAGTGCCTTTGCTAAATCCACCACCCAAGCTCCTTAGGCGCAAAAATGAAACTTCACATTGCTGACAATGTCGAACCCCTTCTCCCTGCAGCTTCTCCCTTGTGAGGCCACTTCAAGCACTCTAAGTAGCGCCTCTTTGCAACCTTACCACCTCTTTACTTGTGTTAACAAAACACAAATGAATACCTCTAAGGCCTGCCTCAGCTAGCTCTCCCCTAAAGTGCCTAAAAGTAAAATTTTCACCAAGGCTCAGGCTTAGCTTCGAGCCTTCCCGGGACCCCTAAACACATCAAAATAAGAAACAGAACATGCCAACACATAGCAACATACAATAATGCCAAGCCCCTAATTCCAGGATGTTACATATTTGATGGATCAGAAGGATCAGAATTTGAGACAGAGGTGGTGGCTTGAGTTATTGAAAGACTATGAATTAGTCATTGATTACCACCCGGGAAAGGCGAATGTGGTTGCGAATGCCCTGAGTAGGAAATCCTTGTATGCTCTAAGAATTATGAACATGAGTTTAGCAATAGCTGATAATGGTGCTATTTTGGCAAAGTTGAGAGCTAAGCCACTATTTGTTCAACAAGTATGTGAGGCTCAAAGAAATGACAGTGAGATGCATGCTAAGAGAGCTAAGTGCGGATTAGAAAGTGATTCTATGTAACACCCCGGTTTTAGGGGTATGCACCTAGTGCATGTCTCAGGTGTTAGCAGGCTTTTTGTGTGCTTAGTCAAGTTTTTAGGGGGTTTGGAGAACCCTGGATGGTAGGAAAAGCTTTAGGGAATTTTTGATTTTTAGGGTGTAAAAAGGGAGCTTGGCTTTTGGGGGTCTTAAAAGAATATTTAGGGGGTTTTTGTCTCATAAGATGGGCTAGCAAAGTGGCAGGTGGGGCGCCACGAGAGGCCAGTGTGTATATGCGTCTTTTGCGGGAGGGAAGGTCTTGGGTTCAAGGCGTGGAATGCTCCCATTTTGCATTCCTTTTGGGACGGCATGGAGGGAGGAGTTGGTGGCAATTCGAACTCTGTTGATGAACTAGTCAAATGGTGGAATGGTGGGTGGAGAGCAAATTGTGGAAGGGGACTAATTCAAATGCTTTTGAATTAGTGGCTTGGAGTGTTTTGAGGAGAGGTGGCGAATTTTAGGAGTTTTGGGGGAGTGTGGGCGGCTTGGTATGGGATTTTGGGTGTGCCGAATGTCATTTTGACATTTTGGGTATTTTCGGTCAAGAGTTAACAAGCTAAAGCTCTCTCTTTTTTTTGTCTTTTGGTAGCCGAAACTTTAAGAGAATGTTCTCTCATTTTTCTTCGTTCTTTTTGAAACCAAAATACCAAACTCCCATAGTTGGCCGAAATTCTAAAGAGCTTTATTTCATTTTCTTTTCGGAACCAAAAGTTCTAGTAGCCTATTACCGAATCTTGCTTTGTTTTCTTGGTAGCCGAATGTTCTTCTCTTCATTTCTTCTCTTTTGTTCATTTGTGTAAGCCGTAACCTAATACACTCTTTTCTCATATTTTCATGTTACAACCTTTGTGCCGAATTCACATTTCTTTCTTAGCCGAAACCATATTATCTTGTCTCCTCAAACTCTCATTTTTTCTTCCTCAAAACCTTCTAGCTGAAACTCTACCTATTCACATTTTCTTTCACTCTTTTCTCACTCAAAACCGAACCCAAGGGTGATAAACACTTAAAGCCGAATGCCTTTCTTTCTTGTGGAGCTTTGAGCGAATCTATTCCTTCTCTCCTAGTGGTTTGGTTGGCCGAATATTGTTGTGTTGGGGTTGGTGTTCTCAATCGATTGGAGTTGGGTAAGGACTTGGCCGAATGGCCATTTTTCCTCTCTTTCGTTCTATGTATTGTGGTTTAGATTAAGGCCGATTTTTGTTATTTGTTGAAGGATATTAATCTCTTGAGGATAATCGATTTATCTTAGGACATCCAGATTCAAGCGATCGATCAAGTCGATATCTCATTGGTGATCAATTGGTGGGTATTGGGGTTGGCCGATTGTTTAAGGAGAACCATTGTTGGTTCCGGTTTTGGTAGGAAACCAAACCTATAGCAAGGAGCAAGAGGATCAAGGGTCTTAGATCAATTCTTTGGTTAAGGCTTGCAGGTGTGTTCTAACACACACTTTCTGTTAATAAATATGTTACTATTTGGTGTGTACATTTACACTGCTATGCTATGTGATTTTATATGAATTGTGTGTTATGTGGATCCATAGTAAGGTGGATGAGATATCATTGAGGTATGAGGCAAAGGCTCAGGTGAGTCCCTGTTGTGATGCTTTTGGTAAGCATTATGTATCTGGCTTGTGATATATTGATTGGTTGATGATTAAAACTATGTGCGTTACTAAACATTCATGATGTTATATTCTGACACATGTGCATGATTGATGTGGATTGTATGCAGTGGAGGGGCGGTGATATTTTGTCTTTGTGAGCACCGGTGTTTTAGTAACACAACTTTGTGACTTTGGGTCACCAGAGGTTTGGCACCTCCAGAGGTTTGGCACCTCAGCGTCTCGTCCCCGTGGTTTCGCACCACAGTGGGTTGGCCCCACAAGGTGATATTGAGGGATTGACGCCAGTGATTTGGTATCACACGATGGGTTGGCCCCATCACTCGATTATTGTGACTACGGTCACCAGTGGTTTGGTACCACATTTGTGTCTTTTGGACACCGAGGTTTGCACCACCTCATTGCGACTCGTCCCTGTGGTTAACACCACCGTGGGTTGGCCCCACTTATGAGATACGGGATTGTCGCTAGTGATTTGGTATCACACGATGGGTTGGCCCCATCATTGGATTTGTGACTTCGGTCACCAGTGATTTGGTATCACAAACGTGTCTTTGGGACACCAGTGGTTTGGCACCACATTGACGGATATCGTGTCTTTGGGACACCAAAGGTTTTGGTAACACATTGTGACTATATGTCACCAGGTGGTTTGGCACCACCGGTGGTTTGGTACCACACGGGGTAGAAAAGGTGTATGGATGGTTAAGGTTGGGTGCATATTAATTTGGATGCATGATGAGCACGATTATGTTTGTATATGATATTCTGCTAATTCGGGAAAAGGGGTGGCGCGATTTGAGTCGTGGTGACTCACCTTTTTCCTCTAACCATTTCAAGTATTGCATAAAAAGTCGGGGCCGGACCGGAGAGGACAAGGTGGCCCATGCCAAGATGATGATTTAATATTTGATGCTTGGTTTTGATATAAGTACTTTATTTTAATTATTGGGTTGTAATAATGGCCATTTTATTATTTTGGTATTACTTTAACCATGGTTTATTTAATTTGGATTTCTATGTGAAAATGGTTTTAATTCCAGACCCTATTTATAAAAGTATGGTTACTAAAGTATTTTGGACAATTTGTAACTTCTAAAGTTTTCATATTGCTTTAAATGAACATGGTTTTCAAAAATTGAATTCTTTCATGCTTTATGCTAAGTTAATGAAGTTTTTCAACCGTCTTTCATAATAACATAACCAGATTCGGTTTGTAGTGAATGGGCCGGGTTTGGGGATGTTACTGATTTAGTATCGAGCCGGTTCAAAACTCGGCTTTGTGGGTTTTGGGCCCAAACAGATTTTGAGAATGGGTTTTGAAATGTGGGCTTTTATAAAAGGTTTTCGAGTTATTCCAAGGCATGGCACTGTGTCTCAGGCAAAGTCCACCGTAAGTACTTGGACTTTTTCTTTCTGAAGTGAATTGTTTACATGAATTGATTTGGGCTTAGGTTGGGCTCGTAGATTAGAAAGTTAGGACTATTGGACCCTAGGACTAGACTACTCAAACATGTGCATAAAACTTAAATCTCTTAAACAAACCTCGTGAAGTAAGTCGCCAGTTAAGGTTGTGGTAACCCCCAGACGCATGTCAGGAGTGGAACCTAAGAGCACAGTATTTAAGCGATCAGTGTGACTCACCTCCTCTTCGCAGGTATCCTACATGGTGCGTAGCTACGGTTCACCTTAACCAAGAGGACTTGTTCATAGGCTAAACCGATTATTAAAACCCGAAAGGGAATTAGCCTTGTTGTTTTCTAAAACTTTCTGTATTAAAATTTTTCCAAAATTTACCCTTTTGGTTTGTGAAATCTTAAATTTGATTCTGAAGGACGTTTTTGATTTACAAAATTACCAAAAATGCCCTAGTGGCAAAATTACAAAAATACCCCTATTTTATAAAATTACCATACTACCCTCAGCTTTTGATAAAATGATCTTTACTCTGTAAAATACCAAAATTTCGAGTTTTTAAATATTAAGATTCCTTGGTTTGCGAAAATTTACGGAAAAAAAACCCCCGGTTGATAAAATTACCAAAGTGCCCCTGGTTTCTAAATTTTCAGATTTCTCTCGATCTTTTACTGAAATATTTCTATCTTAGCTTTGTGAAATACTGTGATATTTTGATTTGGAGAAATTACGAAAATGCCCCTGATTTCCAAAATCACAAAAAATAACCCCGATTTCTGAAATTCTTGCAACACACTTTGTTTGAAAAACAAATTTTTCCAAGATGACCCTTGAGATTTTGTAAACTTTGAGGATTGGAAATCTATTTTCAAAATTTGACCCTGAGTTGTTACCGAAATACTCCTTTAGGAAAAAAAATGACGAAATTACCCCTGGGTAGGAAAGGAAACTTGATTGCTCGAAAGAATTACTCTTGAAAACTTCTTTGCATAAAATTGTTCGTGGATAAATAGTGGGACCCAATTTCTAATGCATAAAATTCTAATCAGATTAAAGCGAGGCGATAGAGATGAGTTCTAGGGGGCGTGGTCGTATTTCTCGAGGACGTGGTAGAGGTAGGATGGCAGTCTCGGAACCGGTTGGGTCAGAAAGTGTTGTGCCATCACCAGCGGTGGAGGCGGAGTAGCAGGATCAGACAGGAGGAGACGACGCAGTATCGCGGGCTATGCTGCGGGTGCTTGAGCAAGTGGCAGGAGCCAATGTGATCAGTGGTATCGCTATCTTCGTGGAAGAAGCTCCGATGGCTGAGGAAGTCAAAAGGGTTGAGGAGCAGAATGGAGCTAGAGGAAGGAATCGTAATAAGAGGAGCTTGGGATCGTCGGAATCGTTTGAGAGGTCTCAGAAAAGACCGAGGGTCGAGGCATCTGCTCGTGGTTCTAAGTCAACCGCTGGAAATCCAGATCGTCCGTGTGCTCGGTGCGGGAGGTATCACGTTGGCGAGTGTTGGAATCGTATTCGAGAATGTTTTAGATGCCAGTCCAAGTCTCATCTGGTTAAGCATTGTCCCCTGGATCCGAAAAGGACTCGGACAGTGGGTCAAGGTTCTGTGCAGCCTGGCAGAGGTGGTCAGCAAGCGATGAGAGGTCGTGGTCCGAACCATGAAGGAGCTGGTTCAGGCACAGCTCGTGAAACTTTGGTTCGTCGAAAGGAGGATAGTGATGTGCCGGATGTGTCGGCGGGTAAGTTCCTCTTGGTTGGAGTATTCCTTGTTGTTTTGTTCGTTTTGGTGGCTGCTTGTTTGTTGTTGCTAGTAAGTATTTAAGAACTTGTGGTATAGACTTAGAAAGTACGTTTAGAAAGATGTTAGCTCTTGGGGATCAGAGTGCGCAGCGATAGCGTAGCGTGGGGAGTTAGGTTATAGATTGTTAGTCTAGCCAAGTAATTTCGAGGACGAAATTATTTTAAGGAGGGTAGCATTGTAACACCCCGGTTTTAGGGGTATGCACCTAGTGCATGTCTCAGGTGTTAGCAGGCTTTTTGTGTGCTTAGTCAAGTTTTTAGGGGGTTTGGAGAACCCTGGATGGTAGGAAAAGCTTTAGGGAATTTTTGATTTTTAGGGTGTAAAAAGGGAGCTTGGCTTTTGGGGGTCTTAAAAGAATATTTAGGGGGTTTTTGTCTCATAAGATGGGCTAGCAAAGTGGCAGGTGGGACGCCACTGAGGCCTGGTGTGTATGGCGTCTTTTGCAGGAGGGGAAGGTCTTGGGTTCAAGCTGTGGAATGCTCCCATTTTGCATTCTTTTTGGGACGGCATGGAGGGAGGAGTTGGTGGCAATTCGAACTCTGTTGATGACCTAGTCAAATGGTGGAATGGTGGGTGGAGAGCAAATTGTGGAAGGGGACTAATTCAAATGCTTTTGAATTAGTGGCTTGGAGTGTTTTGAGGAGAGGTGGCCGAATTTTAGGAGTTTTGGGGGGGAGTGTGGACGGCTTGGTATGGGATTTTGGGTGTGCCGAATGTCATTTTGACATTTTGGGTATTTTCGGTCAAGAGTTAACAAGCTAAAGCTCTCTCTTTTTTTGTCTTTTGGTAGCCGAAACTTTAAGAGAATGTTCTCTCATTTTTCTTCGTTCTTTTTGAAACCAAAATACCAAACTCCCATAGTTGGCCGAAATTCTAAAGAGCTTTATTTCATTTTCTTTTCGGAACCAAAAGTTCTAGTAGCCTATTACCGAATCTTGCTTTGTTTTCTTGGTAGCTGAATGTTCTTCTCTTAATTTCTTCTCTTTTGTTCATTTGTGTAAGCCGTAACCTAATACACTCTTTTCTCATATTTTCATGTTACAACCTTTGTGCCGAATTCACATTTCTTTCTTAGCCGAAACCATATTATCTTGTCTCCTCAAACTCTTATTTTTTCTTCCTCAAAACCTTCTAGTTGAAACTCTACCTATTCACATTTTCTTTCACTCTTTTCTCACTCAAAACCGAACCCAAGGGTGATAAACACTTAAAGCCGAATGCCTTTCTTTCTTGTGGAGCTTTGAGCGAATCTATTCCTTCTCTCCTAGTGGTTTGGTTGGCCGAATATTGTTGTGTTGGGGTTGGTGTTCTCAATCGATTGGAGTTGGGTAAGGACTTGGCCGAATGGCCATTTTTCCTCTCTTTCGTTCTATGTATTGTGGTTTAGATTAAGGCCGATTTTTGTTATTTGTTGAAGGATATTAATCTCTTGAGGATAATCGATTTATCTTAGGACATCCAGGATTCGAAGCAGTCGATCGAAGTCGATATCTGTTGGTGATCAATTGGTGGGTATTGGGGTTGGCCGATTGTTTAAGGAGAACCATTGTTGGTTCCGGTTTTGGTAGGAAACCAAACCTATAGCAAGGAGCAAGAGGATCAAGGGTCTTAGATCAATTCTTTGGTTAAGGCTTGCAGGTGTGTTCTAACACACACTTTCTGTTAATAAATATGTTACTATTTGGTGTGTACATTTACACTGCTATGCTATGTGATTTTATATGAATTGTGTGTTATGTGGATCCATAGTAAGGTGGATGAGATATCATTGAGGTATGAGGCAAAGGGTCAGGTGAGTCCCTGTTGTGATGCTTTTGGTAAGCATTATGTATCTGGCTTGTGATATATTGATTTGTTGATGATTAAAACTATGTGCGTTACTAAACATTCATGATGTTATATTCTGACACATGTGCATGATTGATGTGGATTGTACGAGTGGAGGGGGCAGTGATATTTTGTGCTGACGAGCACCAGTGTTTTGGTAACACAACTTTGTGACTTTGGGTCACCAGAGGTTTGGCACCTCCAGAGGTTTGGCACCTCGGCCTCGCCCCCGTGGTTTCGCACCACAGTGGGTTGGCCCCACAAGGTGATATTGAGGGATTGACGCCAGTGATTTGGTATCACACGATGGGTTGGCCCCATCACTCGATTATTGTGACTACGGTCACCAGTGGTTTGGTACCACATTTGTGTCTTTGGGACACCAGAGGTTTGGCACCTCATTGCGACTCGTCCCTGTGGTTAACACCACCGTGGGTTGGCCCCACTTATGAGATACGGGATTGTCGCTAGTGATTTGGTATCACACGATGGGTTGGCCCCATCATCAGATTTGTGACTTCGGTCACCAGTGATTTGGTATCACAAACGTGTCTTTGGGACACCAGTGGTTTGGCACCACATTGACGGATATCGTGTCTTTGGGACACCAGTGTTTTGGTAACACATTGTGACTATATGTCACCAGTGGTTTGGCACCACCAGTGGTTTGGTACCACACGGGGTAGAAAAGGTGTATGGATGGTTAGGGTTGGGTGCATATTAATTTGGATGCATGATGAGCACGATTATGTTTGTATATGATATTCTGCTAATTCGGGAAAAAGGGTGGCGCACTGAGTCGTGGTGACTCACCTTTTTCCTCTAACCATTTCAGGTATTGCATAAAGCTGGACCGGGACCGGAGAGGACAAGGTGGCCCATGCCGAAGATGATGATTTAATATTTGATGCTTGGTTTTGATATAAGTACTTTATTTTAATTATTGGGTTGTAATAAAGGCCATTTTATTATTTTGGTATTACTTTAACCATGGTTTATTTAATTTGGATTTCTATGTGAAAATGGTTTTAATTCCAGTACCCTATTTATAAAAGTATGGTTACTAAAGTATTTTCAGACAATTTGTAACTTCTAAAGTTTTCATATTGCTTTAAATGAACATGGTTTTCAAAAATTGAATTCTTTCATGCTTTATGCTAAGTTAATGAAGTTTTTCAACCGTCTTTCCGCAATAACATAACCAGATTCGGTCGTAGTGAATGGGCCGGGTTTGGGGATGTTACATTCTAATTTTTGAGTGGGCTCGAATGGTTGTTTGTTGTACCGTGACAGAATTTGTGTACCTAGAGATGAAGAGTTAATCCGAAAGGTTTTGCATGAAGCCCACAGTGGATGGTTGTCAGTACATCCGGGTAGTACGAAAATGTACAATAATTTAAGGAAGTTGTATTAGTGGCTGGGTATGAAAAGAGATATTTCAGAATTTGTGGCAAAGTGTTTGATTTTTCAACAAGTGAAAGCTGAGCACCAAGTGCCTTCGGGATTGCTTCAACCTGTGATGGTTCTCGAATGGAAGTGGGATCGAGTAACCATTGATTTTGTAATGGGGTTGCCGATGACTCCGAAAAAGAAAGATACTGTGTGGGTTGTCGTGGATAGACTCTCGAAGTCAGCTCACTTTATTCTAGTACGTGTTGATTATTCACGGGATAAGTTAGTTGAGTTGTATGTTGCAGAAATAGTGAGATTGCATGGTGTGCCTATATCTATTATATCGGATAGATATCCAAGGTTTACTTCGAGATTTTGGAAGAAGTTGCAAGAGACCATATGTATGAGGTTGAATTTCAGTATTGCGTTCCATCCGCAAACTGATGGTCAGTCTGAAAGAGTAATTCAAATTCTCGAAGATATGCTTCGATGCTGTGTGTTTGAATTCGTAGGTAGCTGGGAGAGATATCTACCCTTAGTCGAATTTGCTTACAATAACAATTATCAGTCGAGTATACGGATGGCTCCGTATGAGGCCTTGTATGGTCATAAGTGTCGGACTCCATTGTATTGGACCGAGCTTAGTGAAAAGCGGATCCATAGAGTTGATCTGGTAAAAGAGACCGAAGAGAAAGTAAGAGTAATCCGTAATAGTCTAAAAGCTGTTTCAGACCGACAGAAGTCGTACGCGGATTTGAAATGAAAAGAGATTGAGTTTGAGGTGGGTGACAAAGTTTTTTTGAAAGTGTCCCTATGGAAGAAGATTATGAGATTTGGACGAAAAGGGAAGTTGAGTCCAAGATTTATAGGCCCGTATGAGGTTACAGATAGAGTTGGGCCAGTAGCTTACCAGTTGGCTTTGCCCGTAGAGTTGGAAAAGATTCATAATATGTTCCATGTATCGATGTTGCGATGGCATAGCTCCGATGCTTCACATGTGATTCCTTCAATAGAAATTGAAATAAGACCAGATATGTCTTATGAAGAGGAGCCGGTTAAGATCTTGGCTCGGGAGGTGAAACAGTTGAGAAATAATAGCATAGCACTAGTGAAAGTGTTATGGCAGAAACACGGTGTGGAAGAGGCTACGTGGGAAATGGAAGAATCTATGAGAGAGCAAGATCCAAACCTCTTTACTGGTAAGATTTTCGAGGACGAAAGTCTCTAAAAGAGGGAGAGTTGTAACATCCCGGTTTAAGGCCTACTCAGAATGGTGGTGTGAGACCACAAATCCGAGGTCTATGTATGAGTTTTTAAGATTTATGCTATGTTTTCATGTTAGTGTGAAAGTTTCATGAATCAATTTTGTGAAATTGCGGTTGAATTGTCCAAAAGGAATAAATCGCAAAAGTTGCAAAATGTGAGATTCTAGAAGCTATTTGTGTGAAATAGCTTTAGAATATTAATTAGAGGTCCTTAAATAGCAATTTTCCCAATTTTTAATTTTTGGACAAAATTGGGCATGGATGAGTTAAAATAGGAAGTTTATCAAAAAGGGCATTTCGGTCATTTGGCAATTAAATGATTAAAGTGGGAGAAAAGATGACAAAATTCATTCATCTTCTTCTCCAAGGCTGCCGAAATTTTCAAGAGCCATTGTTAAGGTTCTTCAAAATTTTCAAGCTTGCTAGTAAGTGCATCCAAGCCCTGTTTTTGATATTCTTTATATTTTTGAAGTCCTAGTTGCATGAGTAAGCTATTTTTAGCTATTTGTTGAGTTAAGATGGATATTCAAAAATAGACTCATGTATGACATGCATGTATTGTGGTGTTTTATGGAAGAATATGAAAGCTTGATGTAATAGAAACATCTTTTGCTAAGTGATTCTCCATGAAAATGCATGTAGGGACTAGTTTGTAAAAGTCTTGAATTTAGTCATACATGTGTGATTTAGTGAGAATTGATGAATGCTTTAGTTGAGTAAGTGACTCGACTAAGCATGTAAGGCTAGAAAGTTGAATAAAAATCACTTTACGAGCCTTGGGGAAAAAGTGCAATTATGAGAAAGATTAGGGGCAAAAGGGTAATTTTGCCAAAGTATGAGATAAGTGTCAATTTAGTCAATGTGTGTATTGAATAAGTTGATTTATTCATTATAGATCAAGAAAGATGAAGCCCGGATCTAAACCGAGGCAAGAGCAAGGTGGTGGACTAAATTGCATATTCTATACTTTTGAGTATCGAGGTAAGTCTATGCTTAAACAATACATTCATACTTACAATTTCTTAATGCTAGCTAGTGTGTAGCATGATTGCTAATGATTGAGAACCTATGTGGGATGAATGTGGTAGAATTTGCGAATGGATGTATGGTTAAGTAGATATGTGAGTGTGTAGTGAGAATGTTAAATGGTGGGCTAAGTGCGATACCATCTTAATGCATATTGACAATAAGCTGGCTATGTGCGATGTTATCGTTAGGTATATTGTCTAGTGGGCTATGTGCGAAACCACTATGAATACCTTTGTGGTAGGCTAAGTGCGATACTACCTTATTAATTGATTGTGGTTGGTTAAGTGTGAAACCACCAAGAAATTAGCTGTGTGGTTATATTATTAAGTTAATTAGTTGCGTGGATGAATTATCAAGAAATGATGTCGTGTTCTATATTGTGTAAATGTGATATTGAATGCAGGGTGCATTTCAATGGTTATGAGTATGTGACTCATGATGTGTTGGAAATGTGGTAAGGGATAGAAAAAGTAAGCATTGTTGTACATTATATGTTAGTATAATACTAATTGTTGTTTAGCTTATACTATGATGCTTAATTGTTTATGTATAAACTTACTAAGCTCAAAGCTTACTCCCTTTCTTTTCCCTTGTCTTATAGAGTAAAAGTGTTGAATCGAGATACGAGGATCAATTAGAAGATCGTCCACATTATCAGCACACTCTGGTACATGAGACTCATTGTTTTGTTTGTGGCATGTATAGAGGCTAGACAAGTTAGTGAATTTTGTTGTAAATGGCTGAGATGTGTTGGCTTTTAGATGGATAGTCTATTTTTTATAATGCCATAGTAGTTGGCTACCTTATTTTATGAAAAGGTTGTAGTTATCTATGTGAGATTGCACTTCAATTTGAGTTGATTATGGATGTGTTGAATGAATGTATATTGTGTATGCTAGAGGGGTGAAAGGAACTTGGCACATAGCTTTGTTTTGTCCATGTGGATAGACACACGGGAATGTGTCTAGACCATGTGTGACACACAGTCAGCCCACGGGCGTGTGACTTGGCCGTGCGTCCCCTGCATGTTAACATTTTATGTTAGAATAGACCACGGACTAGCCACACGGGCGTGTGCATAGGCTGTGTGAGTTTACTCAGTGCTGGCCACGGGCTAGCCACTCGGGCGTGTGACTAGGCTTTGAGGCCGTGTGTATGTAATCAGTATTCACCACGATTGAGGAGCATGGGCGTGTGGGTCTATGCACGGGCGTGTCTCTTATTGCACGGGCGTGTTAGCCCTATACAAAAAAGAATTGTTTTTTTTAGATTGGAAAAAGTTCCGATATAGTCTCGAGAGCCCTCATGTGTGTGAGTGAGGCCTCGTAAGTCGAGATTGAGGTTGTTGAGGTGACTTAAGAGAGTAGTCACGATGAGCCTAAGCGGCGATCAAGTGGTTTTATTATGGTAATGCCTCGGGCTCGATTCTGGCGTAGAACTCGGGTAAGGGGTGTTATATCCCAAGCGTGTGTAAAGGGTCTCGTTAACCCATGATAGGGATGTTACGATGGTGAATGAAAAGTTTTAAATTGGAAAGGATTTTTATAGCCTAAAGTGGAATGATCAAGTAAGTCAAGTCCGGTAATGCCTCGTGCCCGGTTCTGGCATAGAATCTGGGAAAGGGGTGTTACACTAGAATTTCAGGGTTTGGTATTCCTAGCTAATCTGAAGGGATTAACCTTTAATGAGTTTGATTTAATTCTAAGAATGGATTGGCTCGTTGAGTATCGAGGCAGTTTAGACTTTGCAACCAAGAGGGTCACTCTGAGATCGACTGAGAATGACGAGGTGGTTATGATTGGTGAACGCCAAGATTATCTCTCTAATGTAATCTCAACTCTTGTAGTAGATAAGTTGGTCTGAAAAGGGTGCGAGGCATACCTTGTTTACGTATCTGATTCTACTTTAGAAAAGCTTTCAGTGAGAGATATTCGCACCGTAAGGGAATTCCAGGATATCTTTCCCGAGGAATTGTTCGGAGCACCTCTGGATAGGTGGAGTTTGGAATTGACCTGCTACCAAGTACTGCTCCAGTGTCTATTGCGTCCTGTCGCATGACACCAAAAGAATTGACCGAATTAAAGGCACAACTTCAGGAACTTCTTGACAGAGGATTTATTCAACTGAGTGTGTCTCTGTGGGGGAACCGATATTGTTTGTTAAGAAAAAGGACGGGTCGATGAGAATGTGTATTGATTATAGACAGTTGAACAAGTTAACAATCAAGAACAAGTACCCATTACCAAGGATAGATGACTTGTTCGACCAGTTTCAAGGAGCTCCGTCTTTGCCATAATTGATTTACGCTCTGGTTACCATCAGCTCAAATTCAAAGAGACTGATGTGTATAAAACTGCCTTCAGGACCCGTTATGTACACTATGAGTTTTTAGTGATGCCTTTCGGTTTAACGAATGCCCCGACGACATTTATGGATTTAATGAATCGGGTGTTGCAATCGTACTTGGATCAGTTTGTAGTGGTTTTCATTGATGATATCTTAATTTAGTCTAAAATCGAGGCGGAGCATGATGATCATCTTTGTATTATACTTCAAGTACTCCGAGAAAAATAATTATCTGCCAAGTTCAGTAAGTGTGAGTTTTAGTTGCAGGAAGTCGCCTTTCTCTGTCATGTGGTGACGGTGAAGGGGATTCGAATTGATCCCAAGAAAATTGATGCTATTGTTGAGTGGAAGCAACTGAAAAAAGTGTCTGAGCTTTGTAGCTTCTTTGGTTTAGCCGGTTACTACTGGAGGTTCGTCAAAGGGTTTTCTCTGATTGTGTCACCTCTGATGAAGCTGTTGCGTAAGAATTCCCTGTTCGTGTGGTCTGAGGCACAACAATCCAGTTTCGATAAGCCTAAGTCTGTTCTAACACAAGCTCCAATTTTAGTCCAATCGGAATCAGGCCGGGAGTTTGTGGTTTACAGTGATGCTTCAAATGTTGGTCTAGGATGTGTACTTATGTAAGACGGTAAGGTGGTCGCTTATGCATCACGGTAGCTTAAGCCACACTAAGGTAAGTACCCTACGCATGATATTGAACTAGCTGCGGTCATGTTTGCTCTGAAGATTTGGAGACATTATCTGTATAGGTAAAGGTGTATTATTTACACTGATCATAAGAGTCTCAAATATTTATTAACCCAAAAAGAGTTAAACCGTCGGCAGTGTCCGTGGGTGGAGTTACTTAAAGATTATGATTGCACGATAAAGTACCATCCGGGTAAGGCTAATGTGGTAGCTGATGCCCTTAGCCGTAGAGCAATGACTGATCTGAGAGCAATGTTTGCTTGTCTATGTTTGGTTGATGATGGAGGACTGTTGGAGGAATTACAGGTTAAACCGAGCTGGGTGGAACAAATTCGAGCTAAATGATTGGCCGATGAGTCCCTAGTGCAACAGTTACAACGTGTTAGTCCAAATGAGAACTCCGATTTTATCTTGAATAACAATGGCGTGTTGTGCTTTAAAGGTTAGATTTGTGTACCCAATGATAAGGAGTTAAGGCATTCAATTCTACAGGAGGAGCAGAACAGTCCCTATGCTATGCACCCTGGTGGGAATAAAATGTACCGGGATCTTCGAGAACTCTACTGGTGTCCCAGACTGAAGCAAGAGGTAGTCGCTTTTGTGTCCCACTATTTGACGTGTCAAAAGGTCAAGGCAGAACACCAGTTGCCATCTGATTTGCTTCAACCAATTAAAATTCCTAAGTGAAAGTAGGAACGGATAACGATGGATTTTGTTTCAGGGCTGCTTCTAACCCCCATTAAGAAAGATTCGATCTGGGTCATTGTTGATCGATTGACCAAATTGGCCCACTTCATTCCTATCCGAACAAATTACTCCTTACAAAAGCTAGCTAAACTATATATTGCCAAAATTGTGAGACTGCACGGGATTCGGTCTCAATCATCTCTGACAGAGACACATGATTTACGTCTCGATTTTGGAAGAAACTCAATGAGGCCTTAGGCACCCGACTTAGTTTCAACACTGCGTATCACCCTCAGACTGATGGATAGTCAGAACAGGTTATTGAGATCCTAGAAGATATGCTTTGGGGTTGTGTGATAGACTTCAAGGGTAGTTGGGAGGAGTATCTACCATTGGCAAAATTTGCGTATAATAACAACTTTCAGTCTAGTATTCAGATGGCACCCTATGAGGTCTTATATGGTCGTAAGTGTCGTACTCCGTTATTTTGGACTGAATTAAGTAAACATCGGATACTGGATCCTAAACTAGTTTCTGAAACTGAGGACACTGTGAAAGTAATTAGGGATCGACTGAAAGCAGCGTCTGATCGGAAAAAGTCTTATGCTGATTTAAAAAGGAAAGATATTGAGTTTTCTATTGGTGATCGAGTTTTCTTGAGGGTGTCGCCGTGGAAAAAGGTCCTCCGATTTGGACGCAAGGGCAAACTAAGCCCAAATTTATTAGGCCTTACCGTATCTTAAAGCATGTCGTACCCGTTGCATACCAATTAGAATTACCACCGGAATCGGACCGGATTCATGATGTATTTCATGTCTCAATGCTGAGACGATATCGGTCGGATCTGTCACAGATTTTTATTGTCGAAAAGATCGAGTTACAACCGGATTTAACCTTTGAAAAAGAACCTATCTAGATCTTGGAGCGCAATGTTAAAATGTAGAGAAAGAAAACTATTCCGCTAGTGAAAGTTCTATGGTGAAATCATGGTACCAAAGAAGCCATATGTGAACTGGAGGAATCAATTCGACCATTGTATCCATATCTATTTGACTCAAGTTGTAATGCCCCGAATTTGGGCCTAGTAGAATTGGGCCTAATGAGCCTTAGGCATGGGAGAGTTTAAAATTTTTGAGAACGAGAGAACGACACTAATGCAAGTTGGACCTATTAGGTGAGTGATTTTGGAAGGTTAGGGGGCTTCTATGAAGTCCTGGGATCAAACTTGGGCTTTAGGAAAATTTTGGTTTCAGGTGAGTAAAGCCCTGGGAGTTAGTAAGTAGGCTTTAAGAATAAAATGTGGAGAAAAATGATACAAAAGGAGTTGTGGTCTAGTGGTAAATGATGCAACATAGGAGATAAGGGAATGACGCCACACAAGGAAGCAAAGGGTCCAAGGTTCAAGTCTTGGCGCTTGCATTTCATTTTGATTTCTTTTTTTAAAGGAACTTAGACTTTGGCCAAAGACTTATATTTAGTTGCGCATGTTTTAAGACAACAAGGAGCTAGTTGGTAAAGTGGCTAGCAGCATTGATTATGTTACAAGGGAGCTAGAGTTCGATTCCCATTGCAAGCAAAAAGGGGATATTTATTTTGCTAAGATGGGGCGGCAAGTGTTTGAGATGGAATTAAACTCTGCTGAAGGTAGGATCCCACATCGGAAAGCTAGCGTGAGGGAAGGTGAGAAGCTGGCTTTAAACAGAGTAATCTATGAGGAGAGTAAGGATACCCTGGTGGGCGTATTCCTATCAGGTGTATATTTCGCACTACTCTAGCTGTAGAGCGGCAAATGCCGAAATACCGGTCACACGACAATGGTAGCCATACGAGCGTGCGAGCGCACGTGTGGGGGCTTCGACGCGATAGTTGAGGCCATCATGAGTGTTCTTGTGGATTAGGCTGTTTAGGCCTTGTTGGGCTGAAATGGGCCATGTGGGGCCCGTGGGCCCATATGAATAAATTGTATAATTGTGTAGTAGATATTGGACTGGTCTATGTGAATCTCATATCTGTGGCTGGATTTAGGCTAAATGGGCCACGCGAGTGTGTGGGCCCATTTGGGCCAAGAATGGGCCCTAGCCCCATTCGCATTGTTATCTCTGTTTAGAATACCCTTGGTTTACAAAATTACTGAAATACCTTCGACTTGTAAAATTATCGAAATACCCCTAATTTGTAAAATTACCAAAATACCCTTGATTTGTGAAATTGCATAAATACCCCTGATTTGTAAAATTATCGAAATACCCCTGTTTTGTGAAACTACAGAAATACCCCTTATTTGTGAAATTACCGAAATACCCTCAGATTGCAAAATTATCGGAATACCCCTGATTTGTTAAATTACCGAAATACCCTTTGTTTGGAAAATTACCGAAATACCCTCAGTTTGTGAAATTACCAAAGTACCCCTAATTTGTAAAATTACCAAAATACCCTCGATTTGTGAAATTATCGAAATACTCTCAATTTGTGAAATTATCGAAATACCCCCAGTTTGCAAAATTATCGAAATACCCTCGATTTGTGAAATTATCGAAATACCCTCGATTTGTGAAATTACTGAAATACCCACGATTTGCGAAATTATCAAAATACTCTCGATTTGTGAAATTACTGAAATACCCTCGATTTGCAAAATTATCAAAATACCCTCGATTTGTGAAATTACCAAATACCCTCGATTTACAAAATTATCGAAATACCCCCAATTTGTGAAATTATCGAAATACCCTTATAAGATAGAATTACTGAAATACCCCTATAGGGTAGAATTATCGAAATACCCCTGTAGGGTAGAATTATCGAAATACACTTGGAGGGTAGGATTACCGAAATACCCTTATAGGGTAAATGACTATTTTGCCTTTATGGGTAAATGACTAATTTGACTGTGATCGTATGACTGTGTTTTAACTGACTTGACTGTGGGCGTGTGGCTGATATGCTGTTAATATGTGTTGCAATGACTGTTACTGAGCATGGCCATTTTGCATACACGTGTAATGATTGAACATGACATACACGGCATATTACATGGGGTTGGGACATTGATACGGAGGAAGTTCTGATAGGGTCGCAAGGGTCGCATGACAACTGTGGATCCAGTATTTATTTGTTAAGGTCGCACGGTCGCACGACGATTGTGGACCAACGGACGCTTAAAGCGCGTAAATCGAATATGGCTCGTGCCAACCTAAATATGGCTCGTGCCATCTTGATTATGGCTTTGTGCCAATCGTATTAAACTCGTGGCTATGTGCCTAACATATATATCGATGACTCGTGTCGATCATATTTACCCAAGTTTGTGTGCCGATTATATTACCGTCGATCGGTGATGGCTATATGCCAAACATAATACGATTCTCGATGGCTTTGTGCCAATTGTAATCTCGCTCATCAAGATTTAGAGCCAGTATATATGCTTAGCAACCTTGCTTGCTGCAGCGTTTGAGTAGTCTGCATTGTTGGTGCTACCTTTGGAGTGCAGAGGATGGGTGGGTTGATATTCATATCCCCACAGGAGTGTAGGGTTGGAAGGGAAATGGAGTGCAGGGTTGGATTTGGGATGGGATGCATCCTCATACTATTGCATATCTGTTATGAGATCTGTTATTGGTTTGGGCTAGGTGGAAACACGAAAATTTACGTGTTTTTACATGCCCTTTTTAACTTAAAATCATGCTATTTCGGTTAAATTATTGTCAAAAAATAATTAAAAATTATAAAATAATTAAATCGTGCTAAAAATATGAACATGATGAATTTTAATTAATTTTATAGTTAATTTTTATTAATTTTGACTATTTTTGACAGATTCGCACAAAGGGCAAAAATTGGCTTGGCAGACACTGCTTGAAGAACAAAACCGAGAAGCAATTCGAAGTAACAAAGTGAAAAAATTTCCAGCCCAAGATGGTCCAATTATGAATATTAAATCATAATATAATTAATTTTAATTTATTCTTAATTTAATTTGGGCTAAATAAATTATTATTAATTAATTATGGAAAAAAGGTCCAGTTAAACCGCACTGGTTTAATCGAATTCAGTGAACCGAACCAGCCACCAATTTTGTAGACCAAACCGTCCATATGCTGGCCCAAATAAGCTTATTAGCTGAATAATTAAGCTTGCAAAGAAGCCCTTGAAGACTTGTCAAAGTTGCATTCAACCCCCTCCACAATTAGTGGCTTTGTAGATTTGCCCCATGCCATATTTAGCAAAGTTGAAGCCATCAACTTTGCCACATAGGTGGCCAGCCAAGGCATGGCTCTTTGGATGCTATTTTTAACAAACTTTAGCTACCACCCTTGGCTGATCATTCAAATCATCCCTCAAGCCTTCAACATTCTCATTCTCTCATCACTTCTCTTCTCTCCATTCTCTCTTTATCTCCAAAAATAAAACCAAACCTTCTTGTGCCGATTTCTCCTCTTGGAAAAGAGGTGTTTTCTCAGCCATTTGGAGTAGCAATTGGAGTGTTCATAAGCCACCTTGATAGCCGAGGACAACGGAGAACAAAGAATGGAGCAATCAGTCAAGCCACGGAGAAACACCAAATTTGCTTCTTGTTCTCTATCTCTTTAATTTCGTTGTTGTTTTGACAAACATGTTTATGAGTATTTATGCTATTGAAATGGTTATTTTAATCAATTTAGCTTGAATTTAATCCGTGTTGGGTTGATTATATTTTGCCTGCTTGAATTATTAAAATTGTGTTTATGCTGTTATAGGCCTCGGCAAAATGCTTGATTAAGTAAAATCATGCTTAAGTTATTCTGGCATTATAATTGTTTAGATAACTAAAGAATTAATTATTTAAATGCATTGAAATTGTAATTAATGGACACAATACCTAATCTGTGCATGTTTAATTCTTCTAAGGTAGCTGAAGATTAAATTAGCATTGTATTTGGTGATACATATGCCTTGCATAACTTGCAAGATTGTTGTGATTAAATTGTTTCAAGGTAAGGATACTTTGTTACTTCACATGATCTTTTATATGCTTATTAGGTTGAATTAATCGTTTGAATTGACATAGGAATATGCGAGAGATTGTTTAATTTAATAAGTATGTATGTGCATTAACATGTTTACTTTTATAAATCTGTTTTATCGGTTGAATTGACATAGAAATATATACAAGAGATGAATGGATTTTTTTGATTTGTTAATATGTTCATCAGTTAGCAAATTACCGAGTTGTCGTGATTTATTCGTAACAAGTATGAGCATAAGTTTAATAATTCTAAGGTAAGAAATGTAATTAATCCAACTAAATTATATCACTTGATTAAAATCAGCTTTTGAAATCGTGAATTAGAACTTTGTTTTATTTTATTGTACTTTTTTTTAGTTTTAAATTTTTATTAAATCCAAATATTTCCCCTTCACCAAAGTGCTAAAAATCATTTTCATAAATAAATCTTTTACAGTCCCTATGGGTACGATAACTCGACATTTACTGGTTACTTTATTACTTGTTGCGATTGTGAACACTTGCACATTTCCACCGTTCCACTAGGCCTAATTGATTCTGTTATGGGTTGTGACCCAAATGATATTGTAGTGGGCTTGGCCCACGTATGCTCTGATCTGTACTGTACTATTACTGTTAAAGGGCTTTGGCCCAGACTACTGCGGGTTCTGTTTCTGTATACTGACTGTTAGTCTAGAAAGGGGATTACATACTGAGTTTTCATAAACTCACCCCGTTTTTAACTGTGCAGGTAATCCCCAACCTTAGACGGTTCGGAGCTGCGAGGGACTCGGAGAAGACCACACACTGCTTGTGTTTTCCGTTTTGATTATCTACTTTGAAAATTTTTGATTTTGGTTGTAATAAGGCTTTTTAAAGTTTTTGCACTTTAAAATTTAGATTGGTTTTATTTTAATTTATATCTGTTAGAAGTAAATCACATTTTTCCGAAATGTTAACTGTTTTAAAACAACACTACGTTTTCGTAACATTTTTTAAATGGTTTTACGACTTAATCTTTTCGTAAATCAATTACTTTCAAAATTAGCTTCCATAACTAAAAAAAATGTTTTGGGAATAAAACTAACATAATTGGGATTTTACTTAAGGTTTTAAACAAGAAGGGTTTTCAATGAAAACATGGTTTTCGAAGCTAGATTCAGGCCTAACTTCTAGGTCAGGTTTGGAGTGTTACATTTAATGGTATCAGAGCCTGAGTTGTAAAACTCGGCTGTGGATTGGGTTTTCAAAATTGAATTTCTGAAAGTATGGTTTCAAAGAGGCTTGAAAGGATTTAAAGTTCTGAAATGTTGTATTGACCGTTTTCTGAAAGTGTCGTACATAGAGTCTTCGGCGCTGAATCCGTAAGTTTTCTAAGTACTTTTGTCTATTTAGAAATTGAAATGCAGTGAGTTAGAAATACAGGGGTTTCTTTAGATTATGGACTGTATTTTTTTTTGGTATTTATTCTATGTGTGTTTGGTTTGGATATTGAAATTGGTTCATATGAGATATCTGTTTGCTTTAATGGTTAGGTGTTTTGAGTATGTGTATAGAGTTCCAGATTCTAGTTAAAATGTGATAGGGATATTAGAATCAGAGTACATAGTGGTAGCATAGTGGGGTAGTTGTTACATGACTACCCTGTTAGCTGGAAATTTCGGGGACGAAATTTCTTAAGGGAGGTAGATTTGTAACGCCTTGAATTTGGGCCTAGTAGAATTGGGCCCATTGGGCTATGGGCGTGGGAGCGTTTAAAACTTTTGAGAACGAGAGAACGGCACTAATGCAAGTTGGACCCATTAGGAGGTGATTTTGGAAGGTTAGGGGGCTTCAATAAAGTCCCGGGAAATTTTGGTTTTAGGTGAGTAAAGCCCTAGGAGTTAGTAAGTAGGCTTTAAGAATAAAATGTGGAAAAAAATGACACAAAAGAAGTTGTAGGGTAGTGGCAAATGATGCCACATAGGAGACAAGGGAATGACGCCACACAAGGAAGCAATGGGTCCAAGGTTCAAGTCTTGGCGCTTGCATTTCATTTTGATTTCTTTTTTTAAAGGAACTTAGACTTTGGCCATAGACTTATATTTCGTTGCGCATGTTTTAAGACAACAAGGAGCTAGTTGGTAAAGTGGCTAGCAGTGTGGATTATGTTACAAGGGAGTCGGAATTTGAATCCCATTGCAAGCAAAAAGAGGATATTTATTTTGCTAAGATGGGGCGGCAAGTGTTTGAGATGGAATTAAACTTTACTGAAGGTAGGATCCCACATCGGAAAGCTAGTGTGAGGGAAGGTGAGAAGCTGGCTTTAAACAGAGTAATCTATGAGGAGAGTAAGGATACCTTGGTGGGCGTTTGGGCATAGGAGTGCTCGGAGCGCGGATTAGCAACTCCAGATTCCTATTAGGTGTGTATTTCGCACTACTGTAGCTGTAGAGTGGCAAATACCAAAATGCCGGTCACACGACAATGGTAGCCACACGAGCGTGCGAGCGTGCGTGTAGGGGCTTCGACGCGATAGTTGAGGCCATCATGAGTGTTCTTGTGGGTTAGATTGTTTGGGCCTCGATGGGCCGAAATGGGCCATGTGGGGCTAATGGGCCTGTGGGGCTAATGGGCCTGTAGGCCCATATGAATAAATTGTATGATTGTGTAGTAGATACTTGACTGGTCTATGTGAATCTCATATCTGTGGCTAGATTTAGGCTAAATGGGCCACACGAGTGTGCGGGCCCATTTGGGCCAAGAATGGGCTCTAGGCCCATTCGCATCGTTATCTCTGTTTAGAATACCCTTGGTTTACAAAATTACTGAAATACCTTCGACTTGTAAAATTACCGAGATACCTCTAATTTGTAAAATTACCAAAATACCCCTAATTTATGAAATTACAAAATACCCCTGATTTGTAAAATTACCGAAATACCCTCAGATTACAAAATTACTGAAATACCCATATGTTTTGAAATTACAGAAATACCCCTGATTTGTGAAATTATCGAATACCCTCGAATTTTAAAATTATTGAAATACCACTGATTTGTTAAATTACCGAAATACCCTCAGTTTAGAAAATTACCGAAATACCCTCAGTTTGGAAAATTATCGAAATGCCCTCAGTTTGTGAAATTACCAAAGTAACCCTAATTTTCAAAATTACCAAAATACCCTCGATTTGTGAAATTATCGAAATACTCTCAATTTGTAAAATTATCGAAATACCCCCAGTTTGCAAAATTACCGAAATACCCTTGATTTGTGAAATTATCGAAATACCCACGATTTGCGAAATTATCAAAATATTCTTGATTTGTGAAATTATCGAAATACCCTCGATTTGCAAAATTATCGAAATACCCTCGATTTGTGAAATTACCAAAATACCCTTGATTTACGAAATTATCGAAATACCCCCAATTTGTGAAATTATCGAAATACCCCTATAAGATAGAATTACTGAAATACTCATATAGGGTAGAATTACCGAAATACCCTTGTAGGGTAGAATTACCGAAATACCTCTGAAGTGTAAGATTACCAAAATACCTTTATTGGGAAAATGACTATTTTGCCCTTAAGGGTAAATGACTGGTTTGACTGTGATCGTATGACTGTGTTTTAACTGACTTAACTGTGGCCGTGTAGCTGATTTGTTGTTAATATGTGTTGAAATGACTGTTACTGAGCATGGCCATTTTGCATACACGTGTAATGATTGAGCATGACATACACGGCATATTCATGGGGTTGGGACATTGATACGGAGGAAGTTCTGATAGGGTCGCACGGGTCGCATGACGACTGTGGATCCAGTATTTATTTGTTAAGGTCGCACGGGTCGCACGACGACTGTGGACCAACGGACGGCTTAAAGCCGCGTAATCTGAATATGGCTCTCTGCCAACCTAAATATGGCTCTGTGCCATCTTGATTATGGCTTTGTGCCAATTGTATTAACCCGTGGCTATGTGCCTAACATATATATCGATGACTCTGAGTCGATCATATTTACCCAAGGCTGTGTGCTGATTATATTACCATCGCTAATGGCTATGTGCCAAGCATAATACAGTTACTGATGGCTTTGTGCCAATTGTAATACCGCTACTGAAGGCTTAGAGCCGTATATATATGCTTAGCAGCCTTGCAGCAGCGTTCGAGTAATGCCGCTATTGGTGCTACCTTTGAAGTGTAGGGATGGGTAGGTTGATATTCATATCCCCACAGGAGTGTTGGGTTGGAAGGGAAATGGAATGTAGGGTTGGATTTGGGATGGGATGCATCCTCATACTATTGCATATCTATTATGAGATCTCTTATTGGTTTGGGCTATGTCTAATTGATTCTGTTATGGGTTGTGACCCAAATGATATTGTAGTGGGCTTGGCCCACGTATGCTTTGATCTGTACTGTACTGTTACTGTTAAAAGGTTTGGCCCAGACTACTTCGGGTTCTGTTTCTATATACTGATTGTTAGTCTAAAAAGGGGATTACACACTGAGTTTTCATAAACTCACCCCGTTTTTAACTGTGCAAGTAATCCCCAGCCTTAGACGGTTCGGAGCCTAGAGGGACTCGGAGAAGACCACAAACTACTTATGTTTTCCGTTTTGATTATCTACTTTGAAATATTTTGATTTCGGTTGTAATAACGCCTTTTAGTGTTTTCAAACTTTAATTTTAGATTGGTTTTATTTTAATTTATATCTGTTAGAAGCAAAACGCAGTTTTTCAAAATTTTAACTGTTTTAAAACAACACTACGATTTCGCAACATTTTTTAAATGGTTTTATGACTTAATCTTTTCATAAATCAATTACTTTCAAAATTAGCTTCCGTAACTGAAAAAAAATGTTTAGGGAATAAAACTAACGTAAATGGGATTTTACTTAAGCTTTTAAACAAGAAGGGTTTTCAATGAAAACATGGTTTTCGAAAAACACTTCAATATGACACGACATATTCAGGCCTAACTTCTAGGTCGGGTTTGGGGTGTTACATTTAATGGTATCAGAGCTCGTGTTGCAAAACTCGACTGTGGATTGGGTTTTCAAAATTGAATTTCTAAAAGTATGGTTTTAAAGAGGCTTGAAAGGATTTAAAGTTCTGAAATGCTGTATTGACTGTTTTCAGAAAGTGTGGTACACCGAGTCTCCAGCGCCGAATCCATAAGTTTTCTGAGTACTTTGGTCTGTGTAGAAAATGAAATGCAGTGAGTTAAAAATACAAGGATTTCTTTAGATTTTGGACTATATTTTTTTTTGGTATTTATTCTGTGTGTGTTTGGTTTGGATATTGAAATTGGTTGCGTATGAGATATCTGTCTGCTTTAATGGTTAGGTGTTTTGAGTATGTGTATAGAGTTCCAGATTCTAGTTAAAATGTGATAGGGATATTAGAATCAGAGTACGCAGTGGTAGCGTAGTGGGGTAGTTGTTACACGACTACCCTGTTAGATGGAAATTTCGGGGACGAAATTTCTTTAAGGGAGGAAGATTTGTAACGCCTCGAGTTTGGGCCCAATAGAATTGGGCCCATTGGGCCTTGGGCGTGAGAGCGTTTAAATTTTTTGAGACCGAGAGAACGGTACTATTGTAAGTTGGACCTATTAGGTGAGTGATTTTGGAAGGTTAGGGGGCTTCTATGAAGTCTGGAGATCAAACTTGGGCTTTAGGAAAATTTTGGTTTTAGGTGAGTAAAGCCCTGGGAGTTAGTAAGTAGGCTTTAAGAATAAAAAGTGGAGAAAAATGACACAAAAGAAGTTGTGGTCTAGTGGCCAATGACGCCACATAGGAGACAAGGGAATGACGCCACACAAGGAAGCAAGGGGTCCAAGGTTCAAGTCTTGGTGCTTTCATTTTGATTTCTTTTTTTAAAGGAACTTAGACTTTGGCCATAGACTTATATTTCGTTGCGCATGTTTTAAGACAACCAGGAGCTAGTTGGTAAAATGGCTAGCAGTGTGGATTATGTTACAAGGGAGCCGGAATTTGAATCCCATTGCAAGCAAAAAGGGGATATTTATTTTGCTAAGATGGGGCGGCAAGTGTTTGAGATGGAATTAAACTTTACTGAAGGTAGGATCCCATATCGGAAAGCTAGTGTGAGGGAAGGTGAGAAGATGGCTTTAAGCAGAGCAATCTATGAGGAGAGTAAGGATACCTTGGTGGGCGTTTGGGGATAGGAGTGCTCGGAGCGCGGATTAGCAACTCCAGATTCCTATCAGGTGTGTATTTCGCAATACTCTAGTTGTAGGGCGACAAATGCCGAAATGCCGGTCACATGGCAATGGTAGCCACACGAGCGTGCTAGTGCACGTGTGGGGGCTTCGACGCGATAGTTGAGGCCATCATGAGTGTTCTTGTGGGTTACGCTGTTTGGGCCTCGATGGGCCGAAATGGGCCATGTGGGGCCAATGGGCCCATGGGTCCATATGAATAAATTGTATGATTGTGTAATAGATATTGGACTGGTTTAGGTCAATCTCATATCTGTGGCTAGATTTGGGCTAAATGGGCCACACGAGCGTGGGCCCATTTGGGCCAAGAATGGGCCTTAGGCCCATTCATATCGTTATCTCTGTTTAGAATACCCTTGGTTTACAAAATTACTTAAATATCTTCGACTTGCAAAATTACCGAAATACCCCTAATTTGCAAAATTATCAAAATACCCTTAATTTGTAAAATTACCAAAATACCCCTGATTTGTAAAATTACCAAAATACCCATGATCTGTGAAATTACTGAAATTCCCTCGGATTACAAAATTATCAAAATACCCCTAATTTTGAAATTACAAAAATACCCCTGATTTGTGAAATTATCGAAATACCCTCGGATTGCAAAAATATCGAAGTACCATTGCTTTGTGAAATTATCGAAATACCCTCAGTTTGGAAAATTACCGAAATACCCTCAGTTTGGAAAATTATCAAAGTACCCTCAGTTTGCGAAATTACCAAAGTACTCCTAATTTTCAAAATTACCAAAATACCCTTGATTTGGGAAATTATCGAAATACTCTCAATTTGTGAAATTATCGAAATATCCTGGTTTGCAAAATTACCGAAATACCCTCGATTTGTGAAATTATTGAAATACCCTCGATTTGTGAAATTATTGAAATACCCTTAATTTGTGAAATTATCGAAATACTCTCGATTTGTGAAATTACTGAAATACCCTCGATTTGCAAAATTATCAAATACCATCGATTTGTGAAATTACCAAAATACCTTCGATTTACGAAATTATTGAAATACCCCCAATTTGTGAAATTATCGAAATACCCCTATAAGATAGAATTACTGAAATACCCCTATAGGGTAGAATTATCGAAATACCCCTGTAGGGTAGAATTACCGAAATACCCTTGAAGGGTAGGATTACCGAAATACCCTTATAGGGTAAATGACTGTTTTGCCTTTATGGGTAAATGACTGATTTGACTGTGATCGTATGACTGTGTTGTAACTGACTTGACTATGGGCGTGTGGCTGATATGCTGTTAATATGTGTTGAAATGACTGTTACTTAGCATGGCCATTTTGCATACACGTGTAATGATTGAGCATGACATACACGGCATATTGCATGGGGTTGGCACATTGATACGGAGGAAGTTCTGATAGGGTCGCATGGGTCGCATGACAACTGTGGATCCAGTATTTATTTGTTGAGGTCGTACGGGTCGCACGACGATTGTGGACCAACGGACGGCTTAAAGCCGCGTAATCTGAATATGGCTCTATGCCAACCTAAATATGGCTCTGTGACATCTTGATTATGGCTTTGTCCCAATCGTATTTACCCGTGGCTATGTGCCTAACATATATATCGATGACTCTGTGTCGATCATATTTACCCAAGGCTGTGTGCTGATTATATTACCGTCGCTGATGGCTATGTGCCAAACATAATACAGTTACTGATGGCTTTGTGCCAATTGTAATACCGCTACTGAAGGCTTAGAGCCGTATATATATGCTTAGCAGCCTTGCTGCAGCGTTCGATTAGTGCCGCTGTTGGTGCTACCTTTGGAGTGTAGGGATGGGTGGGTTGATATTTGTATCCCCATAGGAGTGTAGGGTTGGAAGGGAAATGGAATGCAGGGTTGGATTTGGGATGGGATGTATCCTCATACTATTGCATATCTGTTACGATATCTGTTATTGGTTTGGGCTAGGCCTAATTGATTCTGTTATGGGTTGTGATCCAAATGATATTGTAGTGGGCTTGGCCTACGTATGCTCGATCAGATCTTTGTCTTATTCTTTAGTAAGGGCTTTAGCCCGCACTACTTCAGTTACATTTTACAGATATCGATCATTACTCTAGAAAAGGGATTACACACTGAGTTTTCATAAACTCACCCCGTTTTTAACTGTGCAGGTAATCCCTAGCGTTAGACGGTTCGGAGCCTCGAGGGACTCGGAGAAGACAACACATTGCTTATGTTTTCCGTTTTGATTATCTACATTGAAATATTTTGATTTAGGTTGTAATAAGGCCTTTTAAAGTTTTCGCACTTTAAATTTTATATTGGTTTTATTTTAATTTATATCTATTAGAAGTAAATCGCAGTTTTCCAAAATGTTAACTGTTTTAAAACAACACTACGTTTTCGCAACATTTTTTAAATGGTTTTACGACTTAATCTTTTCTTAAATCAATTACTTTCAAAATTAGCTTAAAGTAGAATCGGAAAAAAATGTTTAGGAATAAAACTAACGTGCTCGATTTTATCAAGCTTTTAAACAAGAAGGGTTTTCAATGAAAACATGGTTTTCAAAAAACACTTCAATGTGACAAACCAGATTTGGGCCTAACTTCTAGGCCGGGTTTGGAGTGTTACATTTAATGGTATTAGAGCTCGTGTTGCAAAACTCGGCTGTGGATTGGGTTTTCAAAATTGAATTTCTGAAAGTATGGTTTCAAAGAGGCTTGAAAGGATTTAAAGTTCTAAAATGCTGTATTGACAGTTTTCTGAAAGTGTGCTACACCGAGTCTCCACCGTCGAATTCGTAAGTTTTTTTGAGTACTTTTGTTTGTGTAGAAGTGGAAATACAGTGAGTTAGAAATATGGGGATTTCTTTAGATTTTGGACTGTATTTTTTTTTCTGGTATTTATTCTATGTGTGTTTGGTTTGGATATTGAAATTGGTTGCGTATGAGATCTCTGTCTACTTTAATAGTTAGTTGTTTTGAGTATGTGTATAGAGTTCCAGATTCTAGTTAAAATGTGATAGGGATATTAGAATCAGAGTACGTATTGGTAGCATAGTGGGGTAGTTGTTACACGACTAATTTATTAGCTGGAAATTTCGGGGATGAAATTTCTTTAAGGACGTAGATTTGTAACGCCCCGAGTTTGGGCCTAGTAGAATTGGGCCCATTGGGCCTTGGGCGTGGGAGCATTTAAAATTTTTGAGAATGAGAGAACGGCACTAATGCAACTTGGACCTATTAGGTGAGTGATTTTGGAAGGTTAGGGGGCTTCTATGAAGTCCCGGGATCAAACTTGTGCTTTAGGAAAATTTTGGTTTTAGGTAAGTAAAGCCCTGAGAGTTAGTAAGTAGGATTTAAGAATAAAATGTGGAGAAAAATGACATAAAAGGAGTTGTGGTCTAGTGGAAAATGACGCCACAAAGGAGACAAGGGAATGATGCCACACAAGGAAGCCAGGGGTCCAAGGTTCAAGTCTTGGCGCTTGCATTTCATTTTGATTTCTTTTTTTAAAGGAACTTACACTTTGGCCATAGAATTATATTTAGTTGCGCATGTTTTAAGACAACAAGGAGATAGTTGGTAAAGTGGCTAGCGGCGTGGATTATGTTACAAGCGAGCCGGAGTTCAAATCCCATTGCAAGAAAAAAGGGGATAATTATTTTGCTAAGATGGGGCGGCAGGTGTTTGAGATGGAATTAAACTCTGCTGAAGGTAGGATCCCGCATCGAAAAGCTAGCGTGAGGGAAGGTGAGAAGTTGGCTTTAAACAGAGCAGTCTATGAGGAGAGTAAGGATACCTTGGTGGGCGTTTGGGCATAGGAGTGCTCGGAGCGAGGATTAGCAACTCCAGATTCCTATCAGGTGTGTATTTCGCACTACTCTAGCTGTAGAGCGTCAAATGCTGAAATGCCGGTCACAAGGCAATGGTAGCCACACGAGCGTGCAAGCGCACGTGTGGGGGCTTTGACGCGATAATTGAGGCTATCATGAGTGTTCTTGTGGGTTAGGCTGTTTGGGCCTCGATGGGCCGAAATGGGCCATATGGGGCCAATAGGCCCGTGGGCCCATATGAATAAATTGTATGATTGTGTAGTAGATATTGGACTGGTCTATGTGAATTTCATATCTGTGGCTAGATTTGGGCTAAATGGGCCAAACGAGTGTGTGGGCCCATTTGGGCCAAGAATGGGCCCTAGACCCATTCGTATCGTTATCTCTGTTTAGAATACCCTTGGTTTACAAAATTACTGAAATACCTTCGACTTGTAAAATTACCGAAATACCCTTAATTTGCAAAATTACCAAAATACGCCTGATTTGTGAAATTACCAAAATACCCTTGATTTGTAAAATTATCGAAATACCCCTGATTTGTGAAATTATTGAAATACCCTCGGATTGCAAAATTACTGACATACCCCTATTTTTTAAAATTACAGAAATACCCTGATTTGTGAAATTACCGAAATACCATCAGATTGTAAAATTACCAAAATACCCCTGATTTGTAAAATTACCAAAATACCTTCAGTTTGGAAAATTACCAAAATACCCTCAGTTTGGAAAATTACAAAAGTAGCCTCAGTTTGCAAAATTACCAAAGTACCCCTAATTTACGAAATTACCAAAATACCCTCGATTTGCGAAATTATCAAAATACCATCAATTTGTGAAATTATCGAAATACCCCTAGTTTTGCAAAATTATCGAAATACCCTCGATTTGTGAAATTATCGAAATACCCTTAATTTGCGAAATTATCGAAATACCCTCGATTTGTGAAATTACCAAAATACCCTCGATTTGCAAAATTATCGAAATACCCCTACAAGGTAAAATTGCTGAAATACCCCTATAGGGTAGAATTACCGAAATACCCCTGTAGGGTAGAATTATCGAAATACCCTTGAAGGGTAGGATTACCGAAATACCCTTATAGGGTAAATGATTGTTTTGCCCTTATGGGTAAATGACTGATTTGACTGTGATCGTATGACTGTGTTTTAACTAACTTGACTGTGGGCGTGAGGCTGATATGCTGTTAATATGTGTTGAAATGACTGTTACTGAGCATGGCCATTTTGCATACACGTGTAATGATTGAGCATGACATACACGGCATATTGCATGGGGTTGGGACATTGATACGGAGGAAGTTCTGATAGGGTCGCACGGGTCGCATGACGATCGTGGATCCAAAGATTTATTTGTTAAGGTCGCACGGTCGCATACGACGCATCGTGGACCAACGGACGGCTTAAAGCCGCGTAATCTGAATATGGCTCTTTGCCAACCTAAATATGGCTCTGTGCCATCTTGATTATGGCTTTGTGCCAATCTTATTTACTCGTGGCTATGTGCCTAACATATATATCGATGACTCTGTGTCTATCATATTTACCTAAGGTTGTGTGTCGATTATATTACCATCGCTAATGGCTATGTGCCAAACATAATACAGTTAATGATGGTTTTCTGCCAATTGTAATACCTCTCTTTGAAGGCTTAGAGTCGATATATATATATGCTTAGCGACCTTCTGCCGCAACGCTTTGAGTAGTGCATTGTTGGTGCTACCTTTGGAGTGTAGGGATGGGTGGGTTAATATTCATATCCCACGCGAGTGTAGGGTTGGAAGGAAATGGAGTGCGAGGGTTGGATTTGGGATGGGATGCATCCTCATACTATTGCATATCCATTACGAGATCTCATTATTGGTTTGGGCTAGGCCCAATTGATTCTCATTATGGGTTGTGACCCAAATGATATTGTAGTGGGCTTGGCCCACATATGCTCCGATCACATCTTTGTCTTCATTCACATGTTAAAGGGCTTTGGCCCGCATAACTTCGGGTCTCATTTTCAGATATCGATCGTTAGTCTAGAAAGGGGATTACAAACCGAGTTTTCATAAACTCACCTGCTTTTTGAATGTGCAGTAATCCCGACCTTAGACAGATTCGAGTCATGAGGACTCAAGAAGACCACAAACCGCTTATGTTTTCCGTTTTGATTATCTACTTTGAAATATTTTGATTTTGGTTGTAATAAGGCTTTTTAAAGTTTTCGCACTTTAAATTTTACATTGGTTTTATTTTAATTTATATCTGTTAGAAGTAAATCGCAGTTTTTTGAAATGTTAACTGTTTTAAAACAACACTACGTTTTCGCAACATTTTTTAAATGGTTTTACGACTTAATCTTTTCGTAAATCAATTACTTTCAAAATTAGCTTCTATAACTAAAAAAAATTTTGGGAATAAAACTAACATATCTGGATTTTACTTAAGCTTTTAAACAAGAAGTGTTTTCAATGAAAACATGGTTTTCAAAAGACACTTCAATGTGACACGCCAGATTCAGGCATAACTTCTAGGCCGGGTTTGGGGTGTTACACAAGTAAAATTTCGAGGCCGAAATTTCTTTTAGGGGGAGACAGTTGTAAGGTCCCAAAATTTTAAGAATTTAATTGTGAGATTCTGCAGTAATTAATTTCTTTATCTGTCTTTTTGTGTTCTGCGATTGAGTTTAAGGTCTGAAGTTCGAGTCGTATCATTAAAAGTTTTTTTTTGTTTTTGGAAACAACCCATAAGCACGCGTTACCCATATAAGTTCAATTCAGTGTGAAAGTTTGACAAGAATGAGCCTGCTGATTCACTGATTACACATTTGTCTGTAATCTGTCTAGTTCTGTAGCACCCCAAACCCGGCCCAAACATTACGACCGAATTTGGTTTGTTACAGAGGAAAACATTTTGAAAACCCTTGTTAACCGTTTCCATTTAAGGTAAAAGATATTGTGTTGTTCTAAAACCATTGTATTGTATGAAGAAAACCACACTTAGTTTTATTTAAGAATTTATTAAGTCAGGTTGTTATAGATTTCCAATGTACCCGATGGCACAATAAAACCTTTTGCGTTTGATTTTGAGAAACCATGTGTACCCATTTAAATATCATTAAAAGTTTAAACAAATTATCCAAAACATGTAAAATAATCAAAATATAATCTTAGGAGGCCTTATTACAACTAGAACAAAATAAAACCAACGGTAGAATAAAAGTAGTTCGAAATTCATTTAGTCCACATTTTCCACTGCATGGCCACCTCGAGTCCATCCGGCTCCTCATCCGCGATCTACGAGTCACCTGAAAAATGTTAAAGAAGAAGGTGAGCCACCAAGACTCAATGTATAACCCTTCCCCCAGTTTAGTGTAACATCATACACAAGTCATAACTAAATTAACATGCACTAAGGTTATCATGCACCCAACCTAGCCATCCAAACGCCTATCTCTACCCCATGTGGTACTAAACCACTGGTGACTTAAAGTCACGATATCCATCAATATTGTGGTGCCAAACCACTGGTAGGGCCAACCCACGTGTGATACCAAATCACTGGCGTCAATCCCATAATATAAATCGTGGGGCCAACCCACTGTGGTGCTAAGCCACTGGGACGAGACGCTATGAGGTGCCAAACCTCTGGGGTGCCAAACCTCTGGTGACCGAAGTCACGAAATGTGGTACCAAACCACCGGTGTCCGTCGACACGAATATCACTTCCCCCTCCACTCATATATCCCACATCAATCCATGATATTTAACAAAAATCATGCCAACATGCTTATTTAGCAACATACACTGGATTTATCATTAACCAAATATTTAAGTCACACATACCAAATATGTCATGCTTCCCAAAAGCATCATAAAGGACTCATAACGACAAGGACTTACCTGAATCCTTGCTTATACCAGTATGGTATTAAATCCGAATCTACACAATCCGATTAAGCATACACATAACACTTAGCACATTAAATAGTTATAAAGTGTGTATGTACACACCTGATGCCAACGATAGCTCTAAATCCCGAAGAAACCAATCGGCCACACAAGATTCCCTTGCCCTATATTCGGCCATTACCCAAAGTTAGTACCAAGGCCATTCGGCCAAACCAAAATAATCTCAAGGGGTTATCAGTACGAAGGCCATTCGGCCAAACCAAAATAATCTCAAGGGGTTATCATTTGAAACCCGAGACCTTACCAACACGCCTTTGAATACTAGCCACCACACACCAAGTGTTTCTGCTTCCCTATAATCAGCAAACACATGTTAATAGCCTTCGGCTTTTTAATCACTAAATTAATAAAATAGGTCCTTACCACCACTTACCAAGACCTGATTGACAGAGAATGGAGGCTTAGATCGAATACCTCAAAATCTCGGGCACCTAAACAGAATTGGTTTTAAAACAAGTGATTAGCACACTTGCTAACAAGTGCCGAAATCAGCTCTTACCATCATCAAAGTCGACAAAGAAAGGGGAGGGGAAAGAATAGGTATTCAGCCTAGAGCATTTACCTTCTTCAATCGATTGACAAAGAAAATCCGAAGAGATCTATCCCACTTTACTATTCGGCCAACGGGAGTTTAACAGGAAGAAAAGAAATTTCGGCAGAGAGGTAGGGTGTAGGTTCGGCTATGGTTGATGACAATCAAGGCTTGGCTTTGAGTGAAAAGAGGAAGAAAAAGAGAGGGAAAGAGGGTAGGTGATTCGGCCAAGGATCAAAAAGAAGAAAAGAGGTAGATGGCAATGGTGTTTCGGCTTTGAGAGAGAATGAAAAAGAAAGAACAAAAGAGATGAAATTTGTGAAGTAATTCACTAGGAAAATTCAGCCTTCCCCCCTACATAGCTCCCTTGCCGTCCACTCCTCTCCAAGGAGTTCAAATTTCGGCAAACTCCTTGAATTACTCTTGGCCAATTGTTTGAAAATATTCAAAATAATTTGAATAAATCAAATGCCTATATTTTCTCCTTAGAATTAATCAAATAAAATCCAATTAAAAACATTATTATCCTTATTATCCTGAAATCAAAATTAAGCCTTTTTCTCTCTCCCTTTGCCGTCCAAAATAAAGAGCAAAAAGGGGAATTCCGTGACTCGAACATAGGCTCCCCTTGCTCCCTTGATGGCGTCAACTCTATCACCTAAGTGGCCTCCCTTTTGCCACTTTTCCAAGTCCTTTTTAATGTCAAATGTTCCCTCTTTTAACCTTGTAACCCCTACTTACTAAGGCTCCCTATCTTTAAAGCTTACAATTAAAATTTTCTTCTATTCTGAGCCTGCTCAAGACCCCTAATTAGGTCTTATTACACCACAAATAATATCATCGCAATTCAAACACAAGAAAAATAATTCAATCACAAATAACCCCTATTTTAGGATGTTACAGTTCTACCCCCTTAAAATAATTTCGGCCTCGAAATTACCTGATCAGAAGAGGTGGGGGTATTGCTGCCGCATCACATCCTCGGGTTCCCACGTAGCTTCCTCTGCACCATGGTTTCGCCATAGCACTTTCACCAAAGGTACTGACTTCCTACGCAGAACCTTGACATCTCGATCTAAGATCTGAACTGGTTCTTCCTCGAAAGATAAGTCCGAGTTTACCTCAATCTCAGCCACTGGAACAACGTGTGATGGATCTGACCGATACCGTCTAAGCATTGACACATGAAAGACGTCATGAATCTGACTTAACTCTGTTGGCAGCTCGAGCTGATAAGCTACCGGTCCCACTCGCTTCACTCAGATATGGGATGAACCTTGGGCTTAGCTTCCTTTTCGCCCAAATCTTAATACCTTTTCCAAGGCGACACCTTCGAAAAGACTTTATCTCCTACATATATTCCATTTCCTTGCGCTTAAGATCAGCGTAAGACTTCTGCCTATCTGCCGCTTCCTTGAGACGAGCCCGAATCACCTTAACTTTATCTTCAGTTTCTGTTACCAACTCTGGACCCAAAATTTGTCGTTCTCCCAACTCCGTCCAACACGTAGGAGTTCGGCACTTTCGTCCATATAGTGCTTCATATGGAGCCATCTGAATACTCACTTGATAACTATTGTTATATGCGAATTCCGCCAACGGTAGATACTCCTCCCAACTACCACTGAAATCCAAAACGCATCCTCTTAGCATATCTTCTAAAATCTGTATGACCCTTTCCGACTGCCCGTCAGATTATGGATGGAAAGCTGTACTGAAATCCAATCGTGTACCCAAAGCCTGATGCAACGCTTTCCAGAACCTTGACGTAAATCTAGGATCCCTATCTGAGATGATCGATACTGGCACACCATGTAACCTTACTATCTCCGCCACATACAGTTTTGCTAGCCTCTGAAGAGAATAATCCACTCTCACCGGTATGAAGTGAGCTGATTTAGTCAAATGGTCTACAATCACCCACACTGCGTCCTTCTTGCTGGACGTGAGGGGTAGCCCACTGACAAAGTCCATGGTGATCCTTTCCTACTTCCACTGAGGAATCTTCACTGGTTGAACTAACCCTGATGGCAACTGATGTTCAGCCTTCACCTGCTGACACGTCAAACACCTACCCACAAATTCAGTTACCTCACGTTTCAACCCTGGCCACCAAAACTGCTTCCGCCAATCTCCGTACATCTTGCTTCCTCCAGGATGCATAGCGTATGGGCTGCTATATGCATCTTGAAGAATTCTATACCTCAATTCCACATCCTTTGGCATACAAGCTCGCCCTTGAAAACATAATACACCATCACTAGACAAACTATACCCTTCCAAACCATCATCTTGAACTTGCAACCTCCGTGCATTCAAACTGTCATCTACTAATTGCTTTTCCTTAATCTCCTCGATCCAAGTTGGCTTAACTTGTAGCTCTGCCAAAAGACATCCATCGTCATATAGACTGAAGTGAGCAAACATCGCTCTTAAGTCCGTCACGACCTTCCGGCTCAACACATCAGCCACCACGTTAGCCTTACCCGGATGGTACTCAATTAAACAGTCATAGTCCTTTAACAGCTCAACCCATCGACGTTGCCTTAAATTCAGATCCTTCTGAGTCAAAAGATACCTCAAACTTTTGTGATCCGTATAGACTATCGACTTCTCCCCGTACAAGTAATGCCTCTATATCTTTAAAGCGAAGACTACTGCCGCTAACTCTAAGTCGTGAGTTGGATAGTTAACCTCATGTGGTCTTAGATGACGGGATGCATATGCCACTACCTTCCCTTCTTGCATCAACACACATCCCAAACCAGTATGGGACGCATCACAGTAAACCGTAAACAACCTCCCTGCCTCAGGCTGTACCAGAACTGGAGCTTCCGTCAGAATCTTCCTTAACTTGTCAAAACTATCCTGTTGCTTCTCCGACCATACAAATAGAACTCCCTTCCTTAGTAATTTAGTCAACAGTGCTGCGATTAAAGAGAATCCTTCCACAAATCTCCGATAGTACCCTGCTAGACCTAGAAAACTTTGAATTTCTGCCACCGACCAGGCGGTTTCCAATCCAATACTGCTTCAACCTTGTGAAGGTCCACTCTAATCCCTTCTGCCGACACTACGTAACCTAAGAAAGCCACCTCCCTAAGCCAAAATTCGCACTTACTGAATTTGGCATATAACTGCTTCTCCCTCAATACTTGTAGCACTATACGCAGATGCACATCATGCTCCTCCTCCGTCTTTGAGTAAACCAATATGTCGTCTATAAACACCATGACAAATTGATCCAAGTATTGTTGAAACACCCTATTCATTAAGTCCATGAATGCTGCCGGTGCGTTGGTCAACCCAAACGGCATTACCAAAAACTCGTAATGCCCATACCTTGTACGAAATGCCGTCTTGTGAACATCAACCTCCTTCACCTTAAGTTGATGATAACCCGACCTAAGATCTATCTTTGAGAACACCGATGCACCTTTTAGTTGGTCAAACAAGTCATCAATCCGAGGCAACTGATACTTGTTTTTGATCATTAACTTATTTAACTGGCGGTAGTCTATACACATCCGCATTGAACCGTCCTTTTTCTTGACAAACAACACAGGTGCTCCACACGGAGATATACTTGGTCGAATAAACCCTCTATCCAAGAGCTCCTGATTTGAGCATTCAGCTCCACCAATTCCTTTGGTGCTATTCAGTACGGTGCTATAGACACAGGTGCCGTTCTGGGTAACAAGTCTATACCGAATCCAACTTCTCGATCTGGAGGCAGACCCGGAAGTTCCTCTGGAAACACATCAGCGAATTCCCCTACTGTTCGGACCTTCTCAACTGCTGACTCCTTAGCCTCCAAGGCACATATATAGACCACATATGCTTCACAGCCCTTCCTGACCATCTTCTCTACCTTCAACACCGACACCACATTGGATAGGTAATTTCTTCTATTACCTATCATGACCACTTCATCACCTTCAGCCATCTTAAGAACCATGCGCTTAGCAGCGCATTCCAACCTTGCCTGATACTTAACCAACCAGTCCATTCCAAGGATCAAATCGAACTCCCCAAACGGCAGTTCCATCAGATCAGCCATAAACACTACCCCTTGGAGTTCTAAGGGTACGTCTCTATATAGCTTGTTTACAACTACAGAGTGACCTAAAGGGCTAATTCATCGTCATCTCCTAGAAGCGCCTCTCAAAGTCTAGGTTCATAGTCTCTACCACACTACTAGCAACGTATGGATCGTCAAACCCACATCAATTAATACAACATATGGAATACCAAAAATTAGGAACGCATCTGCGGTATGACGTTGGCGTCGTCACCCTCCTCGCGACGCCTCATTGCGCATAGACTAAACCAGGTTGCCTTGCTTCTGTGTTGCCTGCACCTCTGTCCGGAGTACCGCGACCTCGATTAGAACCATTACCTCCCCTACCATTACCACGACCCCTTTGTGGTGGTCCTACATTTCTAACCTGAGCACGGTTCTGACCCTCTGGCTGAGTCTTAGCTAACTTCCGAGGACAGTCCCTTACACAGTGATCCAAAGATCCACATTCAAAACATCCCCTTTCACCGGTCCAACATCCTCCCTAATGTGACTTTCCACAGCGCTTACACTGAGCCGGTCTCTGATTGGTAGCCATGGGCCTCCCTGTCTAATTCGGCCCACTCTGCCTAGCCCTCTTTTGTGCATTACTACCTGATCCAGATGACCCAAAGCCTCTTTTCTGCTTGTTCCTATCATAATTCTGTCTCACAGACTCCTTGACCCCTTCGGCTACCTTAGCCTTTTCCACCAGAACAGCAAACTCACATTTCTACTGTGGAGCAATCAGCAACCTTAAATCACCCCTAAGTCCGTCTTCAAAGCGGACACAACGATCATGCTCAGTTGACACAATTCCCCGAGCATAGCGGCTCAGCCTTAAGAACTCTGCCTCATACTCAGATACCGACTTATTTCCTTGTACCAATCCCAGAAAGGCTTTCCTCTGAGCATCAGTGTAGCTGGTGCCCACATACTTCTTCTGATAAGCAGCTTTGAAGTACTCCCAAGTAAGATTATCTGCCATAGCACTATCCCGAACCGTGAGCCACCACTGATATGACTCATCCTTTAGAAGCGACACCGCTCCTTTCAGCTTCTCCTCGTTCGTCAGGTCGAGATCATCCATGATTCTCTCAGTCGATTCTAACCAATATTCAGCCGCACTGGGTGCCACTCCCGATACACCCCGGAATACCTCAGCTCCATTGGATCGAAGTCACTCGGGAACAGATTTCTGAGCTCCCATACCTCCACTAGCCCCAGCCACCATCTCAAGGACTTGCAACACAGCTTGCGATACCGCCTCACCTCCCATCTGATCCTGCTCCTCAGCTCCAAAAGTTGGAGGTGGTGGTGGCGGTGGTACCTTATTTTCTGATCCCTGACCCGACCTAACGGGTTCTGACACGGTCATCCTGCCCCTACCGCGTCCACGACGGCCACGTCCTCTAGAGCTCATTCTAACTATCGCGCTTTTATCTGATTAAGAAATTTTTTATGGAAGGGAAATGGAGTGCAGGGTTGGATTTAGGATGGGAGCATTGCATTCATGTGATACTAATATGATATGAGGTCATTGTGAGCTAAGGCCTAAGACCACCGATTTTGTTAGGGCTTAGGCCCAATGTAATAATTGCATGTTGATTGGATTACCAAGGGTCATACACACTGAGTTTCGAGACTGACACCCTTTTTAGTAAATGTTTCAGGTGATCCTCAGTAGACGGCTCGACGTGGAAGAGGACTCAGAGGTGGCCACACTTCAAGCAATTCTTAATTTGTTTTGAAAGACTTAGTTTTAAATTACTTTGTTCCGTTGGGTTGTAATAAGGCCTTGTACTCCGATTTGACTTTAGATTTTGAGTTTTGTTGTTTTTGTTTCAACTGTTTACTTAATTGTTGAACCTGGATAAATGTAATATCCTAAAAATCTTAGAGCATCATGTTGTTACTTGTGTTAGCTTGGATATGATTGTTATTGTATGTTTAGTATATTTGTGTGAAGGCTTGGAAATATTAGCTAAGCTAGAATAATTTTTAGTATGGAAAAATTTAGTGAAGTGGATTAAGTGAGCTTGACACTTAAGTTAATTTAAGTGTTAAATTAAAGCACATGAGGAGTTAGTGGCATAGTGGATAAGGAGCTTGAAAGGTGGCATGAGGGAAATGGTTCGAGTAGCATGGAAGGCATTTTGAGGATTGTATTTTTGTACATCCTAGCATTAATAGACGGTCAAGCTTTATATATGGAAGGTTGGACTTTCAAATTTTTGGTAAGTTAAATATTGGTTTAGGAAAGTTTGTACTTTGGGAAAGGAATCTTAAGGTTATGGAAGGATGGGGGGGACATAAGGCTTGGCTTAAGGAAGATGTTTTGGAAACTATTCCAAGGCCATTAGTGCATGAATGTGGACGGCATGTGTGGCTAGGAGGGTGGTCGAATATTGATAGGAGGTTTGGGAGAGGATAGTTGGTCAACTTTTGCATTTGTGCATCTTTTGGCTTTTGTTTTTCTTTCTCTCCAAAAACTCCCCTCCTTGGCCGAATGTGTATTGTGCTTTTGGTGCAAATTTGCTTTTGGTTTTTAGCCTCATTTTGTTTGAACCAAATACCATTTTATTTCTTTCATTTGTCCTTTTGAAACCGAAACTACATTTGAACTTTGTGCATTTTTGTGCACTTTTCTTCTTTGGAAAAATAGGTGTTGGCCGAATCTCTTAATCCCATTTTCTCTCTTTTCTTTCTTTTGAATATTGTTCAAAATCTCAACATTTCCTTTTTGTTTCATTTAGCCGAACCTCTTTCTTCCCCAAACTTACTTTTTCTTTCTTCCATTGTTGCTAAAACCGAATCCTCTCTCTTTCATTTTTATTCTCTTTTCTACCACATATTTTTCTTCTTTCATAACCATATTGTCGAAACTTCCCACTCCCTTTTTGATTTGTCTTGGCCGGATATCATCAAGGGTAGGCATTCATTTTGGGGTTTCTTCAATCGATTTTAGAAAAGGGCTTTTTGGGACTTTGGAAGCAATCTATCTAAGTCCATTCCATTAGCAATCGAAGTTGGACAAGGTGATATAGTGCGATAGATCAGATCTCCGGAAGTTAGTATTTGCGTTGGTGAAAGGTATATACCTTACACACTTTATAACTCGGTTATGTATATGTATTTATAATATTAATTTACTAATCATATTATCAAAGTGGGAAAACGATGAGATCTTGATATGATACCATGATGGTATGAATGAGGATTCGAGTAAGTCCGTTTCTATATGTTGTTAATACATGTGGATTGAAATCATGATCTACGATTTATGATATATTTGTTATGTGATTCATAATAAAGTATGTTGACATGATTTGTTCAAATATTGCATTGTGATGGGTGATATGAGAGGAGGGGGAAGATTGATATTTGTGTCTTCGGACACCAGAGGTTTGGTGATTTGGTATCACATTTGTGTCTTTGGGACACCAGAGGTTTGGCACCTCATAGCGAATCGTCCCTGTGGTTTAATACCACCGTGGGTTGCCCCACTTTTGAGATATAGGATTGTCGCCAGTGATTTGGTATCACAATGTGGGTTGGCCCCACAACTTGATTATTCGTGACTTTGGTCACCAGTGATTTGGTATCACATTTGTGTCTTTGGGACACCAGAGGTTTGGCACCTCATAGTGACTCGTCCCAGTGGTTTCACACCACCGTGGGTTGGCCCCACATTTGATGTATTGGGATCGTCGCCAGTGATTTGGTATCACAAGTGGGTTGGCCCCACAACTTGATTATTTGTGACTTTGGGTCACCAGTGATTTGGTATCACAATATTGAATATCGTGACTTTGGTCACTAGTGGTTTGGCACCACCATGGTTTGGTACCACACGGGGTAGAAAAGGAGTTATGGATGGTTAGGTTGGGTGCATTATACATATATGTTGATTTGTTATAATTTGTGTAAGTATGTGGCATTTACCCGGGAGAGGGATTATGCACTGAGTCTTGGTGACTCACCTTCTTCCTTACCTTTTCAGGTGATTCGTAAATTCGCGGATGAGGAGCCGGATGAACTCGAGGAGGCCATGCAATAAAAGTTGGTTTTATATGAACTTCTATTTGGGTACCTTATTTTATTTTAAGTTGGTTTCTATCTTTTAATGGATTTGTAATAAGGCCTCTTAATTATGGTTTTTGGGATTTTTTTTATATGCTTTAGACTTGTTTTAAATGTGGCTTATGAATTACATGATTGTTATAATAATTTGAGTACAAAGATTTCTAAACTACAAAACGCGATGGTTTTTAAATCGTTACCATCGGGTAACATAGATCGTTTGATAATTTTTAACAACTTAAATAATTTCAATAACTCATACTATTTTCCAAAACTCAAGTTTCCAAATTTCTATAAGATACTGTTTTCAACCTAATCACTTTAGTTTCTTTTCAATTTATAAAAAGTTTACAAATCTAAGCTGCAACTAAGTTTGAAAGATTTATTTTCGGGATTTCAAAGTAAATTATCAGTTTTTAAATTATTATATACTCGATTTCTACGAACTTAGAAGAACAAAGAGTTTTTCACAAAAATTTAATTGTTCACTCGATTTTCTTCACAACGTTTTCCTTCGTGGCATGCCAGATTCGGTCATGGCATATTGATCGGGTTTGGGGTGTTACAAATTGGTATCAGAGCTAAGTTCAAAAGCTCAGCTGTGGGCCCGAGGCACAAAATGATTTGAAGTATGGTTTTAAAATGTTTTTGTTGAAAATTTAATGGTTGGAAAGGCATGGCCCCGAGTCTCCGGCATCAATCCACCCTGGTAAGTACATCAAACTGTTGATTTTGATGATATGATGATGATGATATGACTGTATAGTAGTAGGAACTACTCTAGAGACTCAAAACTATAGGTTGGATGTACTCCGGAAACAAGCTCTCATTAAAATTTTTCATAAAACTGTGCTTTAAAGAAAGTGGAATAATGACTAATGCATAAAACTTTTAAATTAGATAAGATGAGACGTTAGACATGAGTACTCATGGTCGAGGTCGATATTACTAAATGGACACGGTGCGTGGTAGGATGGTCGTGTGCAAACCGGTGAGGTCCGGTCAAGGATCCGAAAAAGAGGTACCACCACCACCAGCGGTTGGTGTTGAGCATCATGATTAAACGGGGGATGATACGATTATCTCGAGCGGTCTGCGAGTCCTTGAGAGGGTAGCTGGATTAGGTGGAGGCGCGGGAGCTCGAAAATCGGTACCGGCGACTCGATCTAATGGAGCGGAGGTATTTCGAGGTGTTTGGCGTAGCTCCCAAAGGCGGGTGAATATTGGCTAGAGAAGCGACGGAGCGAATCATGGATGACTTGGATTTGAGTCTTTCAAGACAAGTGAAAGGGATTGTGTCGCTTCTTCGGGATGAGTCATATCGATGAGTGGCTCACGGTACGAAATGGTGCTACAGCGGAGGATCTTACTTGGGATTATTTCAAGGCAGCGTATCAGCGGAAATATGTTGGGTCTAATTACATTGATGTACAGCGTAAGGCATTTCTGAGTTTGGTCCAAGGTAGTAAGTCCGTATCAGAATATGAGGCGAAATTTTTAAGACTGAGCCGGTATGCTGGAGGTATCATGGTTTCGGAGCACGAGCGATGTGTCCGGTTTGAGGACGGTTTGAGGGACGAGCTGAGATTGCTGATTGCTCCACATCAGGAGCGAGAATTTGCTGCGTTAGTTGAAAAGGCTAAGATAGCCGAAGGAATAAAGGAATCTGGAAGGCAGTGTTACGACCGGAATAAGCATAAGAGAGGTTATGGATCATCCGGGTCAGCCTGTAATTCTCAAAAAAGGGCTAGGCAGAGTGGGCCGAATCAGTCCGGGAGGCTTGTTACTGCTAATCATGGACTAGCACGGTGTAATTGATTGGGAAATATCATTGGGGTGAATGTTGGACCGGAGGGAAAGGATGTTTCGAGTGTGGCTCGCTGGATCATCGTGTGAGAGACTGTCCACGTAAGCTAGCCCTAATCGGTCGAGAGTCAAAGGTCGTGCTCGATTCGAGATGGAAGGACCACCACCGCAGAGAGGTCGTGGTAATGGTAGAGGAAGTAATGGTTCTGGTCGAGGTCGAGGAGCATCTGGCAGAGGTGTTGGCAACACTGAGGCAAGACAGCCTGGTTTGGTGTACGCAGCAAGACGACGAGAGGAGGGAGACACACCGGACGTCATAATCGGTACGTTCTTAATCTTTGGTGTGCCATATACTGCTTTGATAGATGTGGGTTCGACGCATTCGTATGTTGCTAGTAGCATAATAAAGACCATAAACTTAGATTCTGAGACTACTTCTAGGAAGATGACCGTACTTAGTCCTCTAGGTCACTCTGTAGAAGTAAATAAGCTGTATAGAGATGTACCCTTAGAACTCCAAGGGGTAGTTTTCATAGCTGATCTGATGGAACTACCATTTGGGGAGTTTGATCTGATTCTTGGGATGGACTGGTTGGTCAAGTACCAAGCAAGTTTGGATTGCGCTGCTAAGCGCATGGTTTTGAAGGCAGCTGATGGCGAAGAAGTTGTTATGATAGGTAATAGAAGAGATTATCTATCCAACGTGGTATCTGCGTTGAAAGCTGTGAAGTTGGTCAGGAAGGGCTGTGAGGCATTTGTGGTCCATGTGTGTGCGTTGGAGGCTAAGGAGTCTGCTGTAGGGAATGTTCGAACAGTAAAGGAATATGCGGACGTATTTCCAGAAGAACTTCCGGGACTGCCTCCGGATCGTGAAGTTGAATTTGGTATAGATCTGTTACCCAGAACTGCGCCAATGTCTATTGCTCCGTATAGGATGGCACCGAAGGAATTAGGGGAATTAAAGGCTCAGATTCAAGAGTCGTTGGATCGAGGTTTCATTCGACCAAGTGTTTCGCCATGGGGAGCGCCAGTACTTTTTGTCAAGAAGAAGGATGGTACAATACGGATGTGTATAGACTACACTGATTGAATAAGTGACGATCAAAAACAAGTATCCCTTACCGAGGATAGATGACTTGTTTGATCAGCTTAAGGGGGCAGCGATTTTCTCCAAGATTGATTTAAGGTCTGGATATCATCAGCTAAAGGTGAAAGAGGCTGATATCCACAAGACTGCATTTCGTACTCGGTATGGGCACTACGAATTTCTGGTGATGCCGTTTGGGTTGACTAACGCGCCGGCGGCATTCATGGACATGATGAATCGGGTATTCCAGCAGTTTTTGGATCAGTTTGTTGTGGTATTTATAGACGATATTTTGGTATACTCAAAGTCAGAGGAGGAGCATGATGCACATTTGCGAGTAGTGTTGCGGTTCTGAGGAAAAGCAAATTTGTATGCCAAATTTAGTAAGTCGCGAGTTCGGCTTAGGAGGTGACTTTCTTGGGTCACGTAGTATCACCGAGGATTAGAGTGGATCCTCGGAAGATTGAGGCGATGTTGGATTGGAAGTCGCCTAAGTCGATGGCTGAAATTTGGAGTTTTCTAGGTCCAGCGGGTATATACCGAGATTTGTGGAAGGATTTTCCTTGATCGCCGCACCTATGACCAAGTTATTGAGGAAAGGAGTTCCATTTGTATGGGCCGAGAAGCGGCAAGAAAGTTTCGACAAGTTGAAGAAGATTCTCAATGAAGCTCGATTACGATTCAACTTTGAGGCGACAAGGAATTCACGGTTTCTTGTGATGCATCACATCTTGGTTTGGGATGTGTCTTTGATGCAAGAAGGGGAAGGTAGTGGCTTATGCATCTATACTGATTGAGACCACATGAAGTTAATTATCGGCGCATGACTTGGAATTAGCTGCAGTGGTTTTCGCTTTGAAGATTTGGAGACACTATTTGTATGGAAAGAAGTCAACGATCATGGGATCACAAGAGTCTTAAGTATCTTTTGACTCAGAAGGATTTGAACTTGAGGCAGCGTAGATGGATTGAGTTGTTAAAGGACTACGACTGTTCGATTGAGTATTATCCGGGCAAGGCTAACGTGGTGGCAGACGCATTGAGCCGTAAGGTTGTATCAGAATTAAGATTGATGTTTGCTCGTCTTAGCTTATATGATGATTGGAGTCTTTTGGCTGAATTGCAAGTCAAGCCGACTTGGTTATAGTAAATCAAGGAAAAGCAGTTAGAGGATGATGGTTTGAATGATCGGAGGTTGCGGGTTCAGAACGGAGGTTTAGAGGATTATAGTTTGTCCATTGATGGAGTTTTGTGTTTTAAAGGGAGAGCTTGTATGTCGAAGGATGTTGAGTTGAGGCAAAGGATTCTTCGGGATGCACATAGCAGCCCATACGCTATGCATTCTGGAGGTAGTAAGATGTATCGGGATTTAAGAGAGCAGTTTTGGTGGCCAGGTCTGAAGCGGGAGGTAACTGAGTTTGTAGGTAAATGTCTGACGTGTCAGCAAGTCAAGGCTGAACATCGATTCTGCGTCTGCGGGTTTTCAACGGTGAAGATTCCACGATGGAAGTGGGAAAGGATCACTATGGACTTTGTCGATGGATTACCTCTTACGCCTAGTAAGAAGGATTCAGTTTGGGTGATTGTGGATCGTCTGACTAAGTCAGCTCGTTTCATTCTGGTAAGAGTGGATTACTCGCTTCAGAGGTTAGCTAAGTTGTATGTAGTGGAGATAGTAAGATTGCACGGTGTGCCAATGTCGATCATCTCGGACAGAGATCCTAGATTTACGTTGAGGTTTTGGAGAGCGTTACATCAGGCTTTGGAGTGCTGGTTTCAATTTGATACGCATTTCATCCACAGTCTGACGGACAGTCGGAAAGGGTTATTCAGATTTTAGAGGATATGTTGAGAGGATGTGTTTTGGACTTTAGAGGCAGCTGGGAAGAGTTTTTGCCGTTAGCTGAGTTCGCACACAACAATAGTTATCAGGCAAGCATTAAGATGTCACCATATGAGGCATTGTATGGTAGGAGGTGTCGCACACCTATATGCTGGACTGAGTTGGGGGAGCGTCAGATGTTAGGACCAGAGTTGGTTGCGGAGACTGAGGATAAGGTTAAGATGATTCAGGCTCGTGTGAAGGAAGCTTCGGATAGGCAAAAGTCGTACGCCAATCTCAAGCGGAGGGATATAGAGTTTGCCGTGGGTGACAAAGTTTTTCTAAAGGTCTCGCCATGGAAGAAAGCGTTAAGATTTGGGAGAAAAGGCAAGTTAAGTCCAAAGTTTATTGGGCCGTATAAGGTGTTGAGACGAGTGGGACCAGTAGCTTATCAGCTCGAGTTGCCATCAGAGCTGAGTCAGATTCACGATGTGTTTCATGTCTCCATGCTTAGACACTATCATTCTGATCCATCGCATGTTGGGCGATGAGGAAATAGAGGTGAGTCCAGTTTGATTTGGAAGAGGAACCTGTGCAGATTCTAGATCGAGACGTGAAAGTTTTGCACAAGAAGTCAGTTCCTTTAGTGAAGGTTTTATGGCGGAATCATGGCATGGAAGAAGCTACGTGGGAACCGGAGGATATGATGAGGCAGCAGTATTCTCAACTCTTTTGATTAGGTAATTTCGAGGATGAAATTTTCTTAAGGGGGGTAGAATTGTAATATCCTAAAAATATTAGAGCATCATGTTGTTACTTGTGTTAGCTTGGATATGATTGTTATTGTATGCTTAGTATATTTGTGTGAAGGCTTGGAAATATCAGCTAAGCTAGAATAATTGTTAGTATGGAAAAATTTAGTGAAGTGGATTAAGTGAGCTTGACACTTAAGTTAATTTAAGTGTTAAATTAAAGCACATGAGGAGTTAGTGGCATAGTGGATAAGGAGCTTGAAAGGTGGCATGAGGGAAATGGTTCGAGTAGCATGGAAGGCTTTTTGAGGATTGTATTTTTGTACATCCTAGCATTAATGGACGGTCAAGCTTTATATATGGAAGGTTGGACTTTCAAATTTTTGATAAGTTGAATATTGGTTTAGGAAAGTTTGTACTTCGGGAAAGGAATCTTAAGGTTATGGAAGGATGGGGGGACATAAGGCTTGGCTTAAGGAAGATGTTTTGGAAACTATTCCAAGGCCATTAGTGCATGAATGTGGACGGCATGTGTGGCTAGAGGGGTGGCCGAATATTGATAGGAGGTTTGGGGGAGGATAGTTGGTCAACTTTTGCATTTGTCCATCTTTTGGCTTTTGTTTTTCTTTCTCTCCAAAAACTCCCCTCCTTGGCCGAATGTGTATTGTGCTTTTGGTGCAAATTTGCTTTTGGTTTTTAGCCTCATTTTGTTTGAACCAAATACCATTTTCTTTCTTTCATTTGTCCTATTGAAACTGAAACTACATTTGAACTTTGTGCATTTTTGTGCACTTTTCTTCTTTGGAAAAATAGGTGTTGGCCGAATCTCTTAATCCCATTTTCTCTCTTTTCTTTCTTTTGAATATTGTTCAAAATCACAACATTTCCTTTTTGTTTCATTTAGCCGAACCTCTTTCTTCCCCAAACTTACTTTTTCTTTCTTCCAATGTTTCTAAAACCGAATCCTCTCTCTTTCATTTTTATTCTCTTTTCTACTCACATATTTTTCTTCTTTCATAACCATATTGCCGAAACTTCCCACTCCCTTTTTGATTTGTCTTGGCCAAATATCATCAAGGGTAGGCATTCATTTTGGGTTTTCTTCAATCGGTTTCAGAAAAGGGCTTTTTGGGACTTCGGAAGCAATCGATCTAAGTCCATTCCATTAGCAATCAAAGTTAGACAAGGTGATATAGTGCGATAGATCAGATCTCCAGAAGTTAGTATTTGCGTTGGTGAAAGGTGTGTACCTTACACACTTTATAACTTGGTTATGTATATCTATTTATAATATTAATTTACTAATCATATTATCAAAGTGGGAAAACGATGAGATCTTGATATGATACCATGATGGTATGAATGAGGATTCAGGTAAGTCCGTTTCTATATGTTGTTAATACATGTGGATTGAAATCATGATCTACGATTTATGATATATTTGTTATGTGATTCATAATAAAGTATGTTGACATGATTTGTTCAAATATTGCATTGTGATGGGTGATATGAGAGGAGGGGGAAGATTGATATTTGTGTCTTCGGACACTAGAGGTTTGGTACCTCCAGTGATTTGGTATCACATTTGTGTCTTTGGGACACTAGAGGTTTGGCACCTCATAGCGACTCGTCCCTGTGGTTTAATACCACCGTGGGTTGGCCCCACTTTTGAGATATGGGATTGTCGCCAGTGATTTGGTATCACAACGTGGGTTGGCCCCACAACTTGATTATTCGTGACTTTGGTCACCAGTGATTTGGTATCACATTTGTGTCTTTGGGACACCAGAGGTTTGGCACATCATAGCGACTCGTCCCAGTGGTTTCACACCACCGTGGGTTGGCCCCACATTTGATGTATTGGGATCGTCGCCAGTGATTTGGTATCACAAGTGGGTTGGCCCCACAACTTGATTATTTGTGACTTTGGGTCACCAGTGATTTGGTATCACAATATTGAATATCGTGACTTTGGTCACCAGTGGTTTGGCACCACCAGTGGTTTGGCACCACACAGGGTAGAAAAGGAGTTATGGATGGTTAGGTTGGGTGCATTATACATATATGTTGCTTTGTTATAATTTGTGTAAGTATGTGGCATTTACCCGGGAGAGGGATTATGTCTCGAGTCTTGGTGACTCACCTTCTCCTTACCTTTTCAGTGATTCGTAAATTCGCGGATGAGGAGCCTGGATGAACTCGAGGAGGCCATGCAATAAAAGTTGGTTTTATATGAACTTCTATTTGGGTACCTTATTTTATTTTAAGTTGGTTTCTATCTTTTAATGGATTTGTAATAAGGCCTCTTAATTATGGTTTTTGGGATTTTTTTTATATGCTTTAGACTTGTTTTAAATGTGGCTTATTAATTACATGATTGTTATAATAATTTGAGCACAAAGATTTCTAAACTACAAAACGCGATGGTTTTTAAAACATTACCATCGGGTAACATAGATCGTTTGATAATTTTTAACAACTTAAATAATTTCAATAACTCATAATATTTTCCAAAACTCAAGTTTCCAAATTTCTATAAGATACTGTTTTCAACCTAATCACTTTAGTTTCTTTTCAATTTATAAAATGTTTACAAATCTAAGCTGCAACTAAGTTTTAAAGATTTATTTTCAGGATTTCATAGTAAATTATCAGTTTTAAATTATTATATACTCGATTTCTACGAACTTAGAAGAACAAAGAGTTTTTCACAAAAATTTAATTGTTCACTCGATTTTCTTCACAACGTTTTCCTTCGTGGCATGCCAGATTCGATCATGGCGTATTGACCGGGTTTGGGGTGTTACAAAAAATTTCTTAAATTTAAACATGGGCTCTTATCATTATTTAGCAAGATTCAAGGATTTTGGGCTTTTAGGCCTTAAAATTTTAACTTAACTTAGCAAAATCGTTTTGAATTATCCCTTTGATGTGACATTCCCGGATTTGGCCATAACGTCTGGGCTGGGTCTGGGAGTGTTACAACTTAAATTCATTTATACCCAAAATGATAGCTTGATAGTGAGATAGGATCTCTAACGAAATCTAACCCGAGCTAGCTTAATAACCTTAAACGACATGGGAATGGAAGGGGGTAAGCTATATAGCTTAGTAAGTTCATATGCAAATAATACAAAACATTATTCATACACTTGACATACAAATACATTAACAAATATTAACATAAATGTCATTAAAATTTCATAAACATCACTTACTCAATCCCAATCTTACCAACAGCTCATCATATAAGTAACATAACATATTTCCATATGAATATCATTAAACTTCATGAGTATAATTTACTCAATCGCATTCTTGCCTATAGCTCATCATATGAATAACATAACATACGTCAATATAAATGTCATTAAACTTCATAAATGTCATATGAACATAAATGTCATTTAATATAAACGTAACACATGTCAACATAATTGTCATATACCAATAGCTCATTGTATGAATAACATCACACATACCAACATAATTGTCATTTAAGCTTCTTAAGCACTACTTGCTCATCACAATCTTACCAATTGTTCATCATATACTGAGTTCATTTTCTTTGAGTTTTTCGTACATACCTGTACCAACTTGTAACGCAATCACATACTTTCTCGTCTTTGACATACCCATTGAATCATTTGGAATACTAAAGGATACTTAGGGATCTCGTACACACAGTACCATACCAACGCCATATCCCAGATATGGTCTTACATGTAATCTCGTATAGATGCCAATAGCCCAGCTATGGTCTTACACGAAATCTCACATCGATGCCATATCCTAGATATGGTCTTACACGAAGTCTCATTTCGATGCCATATCCCAGATATGGTCTTACAGGTATTCTTAGTGACCCTAATGTCATGACATTTGTATCCTAACTATTCCTAAGGTTCAACTGGAATTTACTCGCTTGTCGAAATTTCGTCAATTTCATCCATAGAGTCAATCATACAATTCATGTAATAGCAAAACATTATCAATACAGTTATAACGTTGCATTATTTACATACAAACTTACCTCGACATAAAAAATTGGCGAAAAGGACTAAATTGTCAAATACTCGATTTTCCCCCGTTCTAGGTCCAAACCTCGTTTTTCTTGATCTATAATATCACGTTTAACTTATTCAATCATTATACAATTCAAATTAGCAAAAAAAATCACATTATGGTAAAAATGTAAGTTTGACATTTTTACAATTTAGTCCTTAGCCTCGTAAAATGAGTTTCATTCAATTTCGTCAAAGCCCAAGCTTAGCTGAACCTATTTCATGCTCATAACAACCCATATTTTTCATTTATTCAAACTTTTACTACTCATTTTACAACTTTTACAAACAAGTCCTTTTTGACCTTTTTACCAAAAATCACTTAGCAAAAGTCATTTATTCAACATCAAATTTGCATAATCTACCATTAAACATCAAAATACACAAATGTCCGACATGGGTCAAACCCTAGACCTTGATCTTTTCTCAAATTAGTGGTAGAAATAGGTAGATCTTGTTACGAGGATTTTAAAAACGTAAAAATCATTAAAAACAAGGCTAGAACGGAGTTACAATTGAGCTTGGAAGCTTGGAAAACACTAGCTATGTCTTCTCCATGCAAGTTTCGGCCATGGGGTAGAAGATGGACGAAAATTGGCTTTTAATTTGGCTTTTTAATTCATTTATTAACCAAATGTCCAAAATGCCTCTAACTTAAAACATAACAATCCTCTTACTTCATGTCTATTTTTGTCCACTAACTTAACCAATGGTCTAATTTCCATCTAAGGACCTTCAATTTTAAATTTCATAGCAATTAGACACCTCTAGCATGTAGAACTTCACTTTTGTACTTTTTATAATTTAGTCCTTTTGACTAAATTGAGTGCCCAATCGTCAAAATTTTTGAACGAAAGTTTCACGAAACAATTCCATAAAATTATAGACCATAAAAATATAATAAGAACAAATTTTATTGTGTCAGATTTGTGGTCCTGAAACCACTGTTCTGATTAGACCCAAAATCGGACTGTTATAAATGGTGGAACACGTTGATGTCAGTTGTGCTGAGAGAGCATATAAGTTGGAAATTCTTTCAAACTGAGTTTCAAAAGAAATATATAAGTGAGAGATTTCTTGATCAGAAACGCAAGGAATTTCTTGAGCTTAAACAGGGTCGTAAGTCAGTGTCAGAATATGAAAGAGAGTTTTTCTGGTAGAGTATATATGCTCAGGAATGCATTCCAGTCGAGATTTCTATGTCTAAACAGTTCAAGGAAGGGTTAAATGAAGATATAGAACTTCTAGCCGGGATTCTTGAGCTAAAAGAATTTGTTGTTTTAGTTGATCAAGCACATAAAGTCGAGAAGCTTAGCAAAGAAAAGAGATCAACTGGGAAGTCATATCAATCATCGTTGAAGAGATGAAAGGAACATCACAACCATTCCACAGCTTCATTGTGGTATTCTAGTAGAAATAGAAGTAATCAGTGTTTGAATCCAAAGCCTCAGGCTACGTTTGTAGCGAGTGTGGGTAGTATCAGGGATAACAGTCCTGAATGCAAACACTGTAAAAGACAACACTTCGGTGAATGTAGATTGACGAATGGGTCATATTTCAGGTGTGGTTCTTTTGAACTTTATCTTAGAGATTTCCCAGAGAGGTTAGAGAAAGAAAAAAGTTTAGATTATACAATCGAGCAACACTACTGTGAGAGGTAGACCACCTCGTATTCCTGGAAATGTGAGTAATAGTCGCGTTGGAACAAAAGACTTTGCAGTGAGATATGAGGCACAAGCACCAGCTAGAGCTTATGTTATCCGTGCACAGAAGGAAGCTTCTGCACCAGATGTTATTACTGGAACTTTCTCAATATTTGATACTGATGTTACTGCTTTGATTGATCCGGGATCAACCCATTCGTATGTATGCACGAATTTAGTATCAAGTAAGAATTTACCTGTTGAGTCCACTGAATTTGTGGTTAAAGTGTCGAACCCTCTAGGTCAGTATGTGCTAGTTGATAAGGTTTGCAAGAATTGTCCTTTGATGATTTGGGGTAATAATTTTCCATCTAATTTGATGCTATTTCCATTTGATGAGTTTAACGTGATTTTGGGCGTGGATTGGCTAACTCTGCATGATGCTATTGTGAACTATAGACGAAAGCATATTGTATTAAAATGTCAGAACGGTGAGAAGCTTCAGATTGAATCAGATAGTTTGAGTGGGTTGCCTATTGTTATTTCGGCTATATCAGCACAGAGATATGTGAGAAAAGCTTGTGATGCATACCTTGTAACACCCCTATCCCGTATTCGTCGCCGGATTAGGGCTAAGAGCATTACCTGACTGATCAGAACTTCTTCAGACAATTCATAAAATAAATCATAAATAATAAACATAGTGTCCCTTCTATAGGCCAACTAGACCTAAAAGCAAGCTTTAAACAGAGTCGGGACTAAACTGGAATACATACAGAAATTCTCAGAAAATTTAAAACTTTTAAAGGTATCAGGGGTTACACGCCCGTGTAGGCAGGCCGTGTGCCTCCCACGACAGCTAGACACGCCCATATGTCTCCCTCGTGGTTGAATCTGTCTTAACACCACGGCCACCAATCATGCCCGTGTACCTTGGCCGTGGCTGAATCTGACTTGGCTCCACGGCCACCAAGCACATCCGTGTGCTGAGGCCGTGGTCGAATCTGTCTTGACCACACGGCTACCAGGCACGTCCGTGTGCTAAGGCCGTGTACTCTTAATCAGCTACTGACTTAGTCCCACGGTCAATAGGCACGCCAGTGTGCCACAACTGTGTGGCAAAATAGGCCATTTGCAAGGCCAATATGCCACCCATACTAGGGTCAAACCTACATGCAAAAGACCAATTCAACTCATGCTTATGACAACCAAGAACATATCAAAATAGTCATCCAATCTCTACATTCCAATACAATCCCAGTCATGCTATATTTACAAGACCAATTCTCATGTAAACACAAGCATAATTCATCCATACATTCACCATAAACTTAACCATTTCAAATACTATCAAACCATATCAAAACATGCACCATTTATCAAATTCATTTAAAGCATATAGCCAACACATATCCCGTATCCATCGCCGGATTATGGTTAAGAGCATTACTTGATAGGTCAGAACTTCTTCAGACAATTCATAAAATAAATCATCAATAATAAACATAGTGTCCCTTCTATAGGCCAACTAGACCTAAAAACAAGCTTTAAATAGAGCCGGGGCTAAACCGGAACACATAAAGGAATTCTCGAAAAATTTAAAACTTTTAAAGGTATCAGGGGTTACACGCCAGTGTTGGCAGGCCGTGTGCCTCCCACGACGACTAGACACGCCCATGTGTCTCCCCCGTGGTTGAATCTATCTTAACTCCAATGCCACCAAGCACGCCTGTGCACCTTGGCCGTGGCCGAATCTGACTTGGCTCCACGTCCACCAAGCACGTCCTTGTGCTAAGGCCGTGGTCGAATCTATCTGGACCACAAGGCTACCAGGCACGTCCGTGTGCCAAGGTCGTGTACTCTTAATCAGCTACTGACTTAGTCCCACGGTCAATAGGGATGCCAGTGTGCCACAACCGTGTGGCAAAATAGGCCATTTGCAAGGCCAATATGCCACCCACACTAGGGTCAAACCTACAAGCAAAAGACCAATTCAACTCGTGCTTATGACAACCAAGAACATATCAAAATAATCATCCAATCTCTACATTCCTATACAATCCCAATGATGCTTTATTTACAAGACTAGTTCTCATGTAAACACAAGCATAGTTCATCCATAAATTCACCATAAACTTAACCATTTCAAATACTATCAAACCATATCAAAACATGCACCATTTATCAAATTCATTTAAAGCCTATAGCCAACACATAACTAGCCAAATCTCATGGCTAAGTTCACTTCATAATCATAAACTCATAACCAGCCTATACGTGCCATACTTAGTTATACACATTTCCAAAATGTACCAAAACAAGATGAGTAGTGTGATGATGATCCTCGATAGTTCCCGAGCCTTCAGTAACTTTGACGATCTATGAAACAGAACAAACACACACACAGAGTAAGCTTTTAAAAGCTTAGTAAGTCAAAATACAAATAAACTTAACATGAATTGCACATAACCAAAATGATGTAATGACCATAACAGTTCTCATAACAATTTCATCTAATCCTTTCTTTAGCTCATTTGCTTGACCAAAACATACCACATTCTCAACTCAAAATACCTTATATGCACATAGTTCATTTAAGCCTAATTTCACATATCATCTCATCATTTCATTGCTTATATTCAAATTAATAAGTTCATATAGATACTTACCTTTCATACACATCTGGTGTACTTATCAAGCATACTTGAATCGGATAAACATTCACGTAATCATTCATAGCTCAAAATTTGCCCATTGAACCATTCGGAATCTATTAGGATATACAGAATACTCAGAACATTCGTACAATGCCAACGTCCTAGACGTGGTCATACATGTAATCAGCTGTCGATGACACTGTCCCCGACAGGGTCTTACACGAACTAATACGATGTGGTCTTACACGTAAGATCATATCAATACCAACGTCCTAGAGGTGGTCTTACACGTAATCTCGAATCAATGCCAACATCCCAGACGTGATCTTACATGATAAAACAGAGTAGATACCTATGTCATGACATAGCTAATCCTATCTATCCCTAGGTTCGTACGGGACTTCTCGGACATCGACGCTAAGCCAACCTTATCTCAGAATTCATATACTGATCATCTCAAAAGCATCCATAGTTAGTAATAATCATATGAACATATACAGTTCGATACAAATACGTTTATTTGCATAATGACTTACCTCGGATTCGATTTAACAGAACGGAAATGGCTACTCGGTTACTTTCGCTTTCCCGCAATCTAAGTAGAATTTCTTTGGCTCTCGATCTATACATATTCAGAATTAACCCTTTTATTCACTAACTCATTCAATTCAATCCAAGGACACACATTTAGGGCTATTTGCAAATTAACCCTCACATTTGCACAATTTATCAATTTAGTCCATTTTTCTCAAAACATCAAATTCACAAAATTATCACATACTCATACTTAGCCGAATGTTCATACATCTCATACAAGCCCATATTTTCCATTAAATTTACAAACTAGTCCCTCAAATTACTATTTTCTCAATTTAGCCCTATTTAGCTAAATTCATCAAAATTTCAAGAACAAGACATGTTCATTTAACTCATATCTTTCATTTAACATCATAAAACATCATAAAGCTTACCATTTCATCAATGGCACAATTCACAAATATCATCAATACACAAAATTGAGACATGGGCTTGATAGTAGACTAAGCAACAATCTTAAAAACATAATAAATCATCAAAATCCAAATCAAATTATACCTTAATTCAAGCTTACAATGGCCGAATAACCTAGCTTTTTTCTCTTTTCTTTTCTTTGATATTTTCGGCACTCATAAAAGATGATAACATTCATCTTTTCATTAGTTATTTTATTACAAACATAATAATGTGCATTTTACCAAATTATCCATTTAATGAACATTTAAAACAATTATACAATAAGGGCATATTTGGCCATCTACCATCCACTATCTTATAAGTGGTCTAATTGCCTATTAAGGCCTCCTCTTTTAAAAGTCATAACATAAAAGTGTTTTAACAAATAACATGCTAGTTTTGCATTTGATGCAATTCAATCCTTTTATCAAATTAAACACACAGACGGATAAATTATCTTACGAAAATTTAACACATGCTTAATCACTTATCAGAGGCACAGAAAATAATATTAAAATATTATACGGACTCGGATTTGTGGTCACGAAACCACTGTTCCAACTAGGGTACAAACTGAACTGTTACAATTCTCACCATTTAGGGATTTTCGTCCCGAAAAATCTTACCTTTAAACAGAGTCAGTATTGTTGTATCATTGAATCTTCGGCCTCCCACGTACTCTTCTATTCTGTGTTGATGCCATAATACTTTCACTAACGGTATTTTCTTGTTTCTCAACTCTTTCACTTCACGAGCTAAGATACGAATCGGTTCCTCTTCATATGTCATATCAGATCGGATTTCAATCTCAGATGGAGCAATCACATGTGAAGGATCGGATCGGTATCTACGAAGCATGGATACATGAAATACATTATGAATCTTTTCTAATTCAGAGGGCAACCTTAATCTATATGCAACTGGCCCAACACGTTCGATAATTTCATACGACCCAATGAACCTTGGATTCAACTTGCCTTTATGACCAAATCGGAGTACTTTTTTCCACGGAGATACTTTCAGAAACACTTTATCACCGATCTCAAATTGAATGTCTTTTCTTTTCAAATTTGTATAGGATTTCTGACGATCATATGCTGCTTTCAAGTTACCTCAGATCACTTTTACTTTCTGTTTTGAATCTTTTATCAAATTGATCCCGTGTAGCTTATTTTCACTAAGCTCAGTCTAATAGAGAGGTGTACGACATTTACGACTGTACAAAGCTTTATATGGTGCCATTTGATGCTTGACTGAAAACTATTATTATACGCAAATTCAATCAATGGCAGATACTGTTCCCACGTACCATTAAACTCCAGAATGCAGCATCTCAACATATCCTCAAGAATCTGAATAATTCATTCGGACTGACCATCTGTTTGCGGATGAAAAGCTGTACTAAAATGCAGTTTAGTGCCTAATGCTTCTTGTAATTTCTTCCAAAAACGTAATGTGAATCTGGGATCTCTATCAGATACAATGGATATTGGCACCTCGTGCAATTTCACAATCTCAGAAATATAAAGCTCGGCTAATCTGTCAAGCGAATAATCAGATCTTACTGGAACAAAATGGGTAGATTTTGTTAATCGATCAACTACGACCCAAATCGCATATTTCTTTCTCGGAGTTAGGGGAAAACCAGAAACAAAACCCATCGTTACTCTATTCCATTTCCACTCAGGAATTAGAATCAGTTGTAGCAACCCAGACAGAACTTGATGTTCGGCTTTACCTTGCTGACAGATTAAAAATTTTGACACATAATCAGAAATATCTTTTTTCATACCAGACCACCAATAGTATCGTTTCAAATCTTGATACATCTTTGTGCTTCCTGGATGAATAGATAGACAATTGTTTTGTGCTTCACTCAAAATCAGCTGAAATAACTCCGGATTTCTTGGAACGCAGATACGACCTCGGAATCTCAAACAATCATCAACAACTCAAAATTCGGATCCAGAATTCGAACCACACTGAGCTCGTTTCGCTAATAACTCATTATCAGATTTCTGAGCATCACAAATCTGCTGTATAAACAATAATTTCGCTTTTAGTTCCATTATCACAAAACTATCATCAGACAAATCTAACTGAGCATACAAAGCACGTAGTGCAAACAATGATTTTCTACTCAAAGTTTGCAACACAATTTTAAGATGTTCAGCATGCTCATTTTCATCACGTGAATAAATCAATATGTCAGCTATAAACACCATTACAAATTGATCTAGGTACTGTCTAAAAATTCTGTTCATCAGATCCATAAAAACAGCAGGGGCATTGGTTAATCCAAATGGCATAACTAAAAACTCATAATGCCCATACCTCATTCTGAAGGCAGTTTTCGGAATGTCTGTATCTTTTACTCTCAACTGGTAGTATCCCCATCTCAGATCTATCTTTGAAAATACAGTAGCTCCTTTTAACTGACCAAATAAATCATCAATCTTGGGCAATGGATATTTATTCTTTATGGTCACCTTATTCAACTGACGATAATCGATGCACATTCTCATCGTGCCATCTTTCTTTTTCACAAACAGAACAGGAGCACCCCAAGGGGAAAAACTCGGTCAAGCAAACCCTCTATTGGTCAATTATTGCAACTGTGACTATTACTTTTTCAACTCTGTTGGTGCCAATCTATACGGAGCTATCAAAATAGATGTAGTACCAGGCAACAACTTAATACTAAATTTAACTTCACATATCGGAGGCAAACCCGACAATTCTTCGGGAAATACATCAGAAAACTCACAGACAATAGGCACTGATTCAACTTTCTTTTCAGACACTTTCGAATCAATCACATAAGCAAAATATGCCTCATATCCCTTTTTCACATAGCTTTGAGTTTTCAACATAGATATCACAGCAGGCAATCCATTCAAATCATTAGATTCAACTCGTACAATTTCATCATTCAGACATCTCAAATCAATAGTCTTCCTTTTACAATTTACAACAGCGTCATGTAATGTCAACCAGTCTATACCCAGAATGATATCAAACTCATTAAATAGAAAAAGCATTAGATCAGTAGAAAAACAGATATCTCGAAACATTAACGGACAATTCTTGCATACTTTGTCAACCAGGACACTTTTACCTAAGGGATTGGATACTTTTATAGCAAACTCGGTAGACTTTATTGGCAAAGTCTTTCTGAATATTAAATTCATGCATATGTACGAATGCGTAGAACCAGGGTCTATCAATGCAATCACAGAAGAATCATAAAGTATAAAAGTACCTATTATAACATCTGGAGATGAAACTTCTTCACGAGCTCGGATAGCATATGCTCTAGCAGGCGCTCTAGCTTTAGATCTCGCAACAGTATCTCTCGTAGTTCTCCGACTACCACAGAATTTCTTACATTCTTCGAAGGTCTACTTCTCACAAGTGCATTATCAAATCTTAGATTCTGAACAATCTCTGGCTCGACAGACTCAGGGCAATCACAGATAAAATGATCAAGTGATCCATATCTAAAGCAAGCTCTGTCATTTAATCTACAACTTCCCGGATGCCTTTTTCCACAATGCTTACATTCAAGTTTCTCGGATCGAACATTACCAATACTCTCTACTGAAGTTGCTGGAGTTTTGGAACTCATTTGCGTTCTAGCTCTATTTCTATTCAATTGTCCCACATTATCTCTTGAATGACTTTGATCATCTCTGAATTTCTTCGAAGCAGACTGAAATAATCTACTCTGAAATCTCTTTCTCACATCTCTAGCTTCAAATTCAGCTTTTCTTTTATCTTTCCCGAGTGCCTCAGCTTTGCACGGCCGATCAACAAGTACAACGAACTCTTTTATTTCTAAGATCCCGACTAAAAAGTGAATATCTTCATTAATACCATCTTCGAATCTTTTGCACATTATTGCTTTGGTAGATATGCATTCCCGAGCATAATGACTCAATCTTACAAATTCTCGTTCATACTCCGTAACAGTCATTCGACCCTGTTTTAGTTCTAGAAATTCTTTTCGTTTCTGATCGATGAACCTCTCACTAATATATTTCTTTCGGAACTCATTTTGAAAGAAGTCCCATGTCACCCGTTCTTTCGGAACAACAGAAATCAGAGTCTTCCACCACTGATAAGCTACATCTCGAAGCAATGAAATAACACATTTAATACTTTCTTCCAGAGTCAAGGACATCTCATCAAACACCCGGATCGTGTTTTCTAACCAGAACTCTGCCTTTTCGGCATCATCATCATTAGTAGCCCTGAACTCTTTAGCCCCATGCTTACGGATTTTATCAACCGGAGTCTTGCTCAATAAATTCAGATTCATAGTCGCAGGCATAGAAGATGTTTGAGGGTGATTAGGTGGGGGCGGAGGTTGTGAAACAACCGGATTATTTCTAACAAATTGAGTGAACCACTCACTCATCATTTGGAAGAAAGCTTGTTTAGCTTCTCCCCCTTGACCGTTCGTAGCCGGTCTTGAATCAGAGGGTGCTGTCCCTTGCGCGGCAGTAGGCATTTTACTTTCTACATCGACAGCTATGGCTCTTTTGGGATCCATTACTATATGGAAATCACATTTTATACATCAGGATTCATCACACTATCACAGTTCAAATATATGGCATGCATAGCTAGACTCTGATACACACGTTAGACTGAGAATCGACTAAACCATAGCTCAATTACCAACCAAATGTAACAACCCTATCCCATATCCGTCGCTGGATTAGGGTTAAGAGCATTATCTGAAAGATCAGAACTTCTTCAGACAATTCATAAAATAAATCATCAATAATAAACATAGTGTCCCTTCTATAGGCCAACTAGACCTAAAAACAAGCTTTAAACAGAGTCGGGACTAAACCGAAACACATACAGAAATTCTCGAAAAATTTTAAAACTTTTAAGGGTATCAGGGGTTACACGCACGTGTCGGCAGGCCGTGTGCCTCCCATGGCAGCTAGACACACCCATGTGTCTCCCCTGTGATTGAATTTGTCTTAACTCTACGGCCACCAAACATGCCCGTGTACCTTGGCCATGGCCGAATCTGACTTGGCTCCACAACCACCAAGCACGTCCGTATGCTAAGGTCGTGGTCGAATCTATCTTGACCACACAGCCACCAAGCACGTCCGTGTGCCAAGGCCGTGTACTCTTAATCAGCTACTAACTTAGTCCCACGGTCAATAAGCACACCAGTGTACCACAACCGTGTGGCAAAATAGGCCATTTGCAAGGCCAATATGCTACCCACACTAGGGCCAAACCTACAAGCAAAAGACCAATTCAACTCATGCTTATGACAACCAAGAACATATCAAAATAGTCATCCAATCTCTACATTCCTATACAATCCCAATGATGCTTTATTTACAAGACTAGTTCTCATGTAAACACAAGCATAGTTCATCCATACATTCACCATAAACTTAACCATTTCAAATACTATCAAACCATATCAAAACATGCACCATTTATCAAATTCATTTAAAGCATATAGCCAACACATAACTAGCCAAATCTCATGGCTAAGTTCACTTCATAATCATAAACACATAACTAGCCTATACATGCCATACTTAGTTATACACATTTCCAAAATGTACCAAAACAAGCTGAGTAGTGTGATGACGATCCTCGATAGTTCTCAAGCCTTCCGTAGCTTTGACTATCTATAAAATAGAACAAGCACACACATAGAGTAAGCTTTTAAAAGCTTAGTAAGTCAAAACACAAATAAACTTAACATGAATTGCACATAACCAAAATGATGTAATGACCATAACGGTTCTCATAATAATTTTATCTAATACTTTCTTTAGCTCATTTGCTTGACCCAAACTTACCACATTCTCAACTCAAAATACCTTATATGCACATAGTTCATTTAAGCCTAATTTCACATATCATCTCATCATTTCATTGCTCATATTAAAATTAATAAGTTCATATAGATACTTACCTTTCATACACATCTGGTGTATTTATCAAGCATACTTGAATCGGATAAAGATTAACGTAATCATTCATAGCTCGAAATTTGCCCGTTGAACCATTCGAAATCTATTAGGATATACAGAATACTCAGAACATTCGTACAATGCCAACATCCCAGACGTGGTCTTATATGTAATCAGCTGTCGATGCCACTGTCCCCGACAGGGTCTTACACGAACTAATATGATGCCGATGTCCCAGACATGGTCTTACACGTAAGATCATATCAATGCCAATATCTTAGACGTGGTCTTACACGTAATCTTGAATCAATGCCAACGTCCCAGACGTGGTCTTACATGATAAAATAGAGCAGATACCTATGTCATGACATAGCTAATCCTATCTATTCCTAGGTTTTTACGGGACTTCTCGGACATCGACACTAAGTCATCCTTATCTCGGAATTCATATACAGATCATCTCATAAGCATCCATAGTTAGCAATAATCATATGAACATATACAGTTCGATACAAATACGTTTATTTGCATAATAACTTACCTCAGATTCGATTTAACTGAATGAAAATGTCTACTCGGTTACTTTCGCTTTCCCGCGATCTAAGTAGAATTTCTTCGGCTCTCGATCTATACATATTCAGAATTAACCCTTTTATTCACTAACTCATTCAATTCAATCTATGGACACACATTTAGGGCTATTTGCAAATTAACCTTCATATTTGCACAATTTATCAATTTAGTCCATTTTTATCAAAACATCAACTTCACAAAATTATCACATACTCATACTTAGCCGAATGTTCATACATCTCATACAAGCCCATATTTTCCATCAAATTTACAAACTAGTCCCTTAAATTACTATTTTCTCAATTTAGCCCTATTTAGCTAAATTCATCAAAATTTCAAGAACAAGACATGTTCATTTAACTCATATCTTTCATTTAACATCATAAAACATCATAAAGCTTACCATTTCATAAATGGCACAACTCACAAATATCATCAATACACAAAATTGAGACATGGGCTTGATAGTAGACTAAGCAATAATCTCAAAAACATAAAAAATCATCAAAATCCAAATCAAATTATACCTTAATTCAAGCTTACAATGGCCAAATAACCTAGCTTCTTTCTCCTTTCTTTTCTTTGATATTTTCGGCACTCATAAAACATGATAACATTCATCTTTTCATTAGTTATTTTATTACAAACATAATAATGTGTATTTTACCAAATTAGTCATTTAATGAACATTTAAAATAATTATACAATAAGGGCATATTCGGCCATCTACCATCCACTATCTTATAAGTGGTCTAATTGCCTATTAAAGCCTCCTCTTTTAAAAGTCATAACATAAAAGTGTTTTAACAAATAACATGCTAGTTTTGTATTTGATGCAATTCAATCCTTTTATCAAATTAAACACACAGACGGATAAATTATCTTACGAAAATTTAACACATGCTTAATCACTTATCAGAGGCACAGAAAATAATATTAAAATATTATACGGACTCAGATTTATGGTCCCGAAACCACTGTTCTGACTAGGGTACAAACCGGACTGTTACATACCTTGCACATGTATTTGATTCTAGCATTTCCGAGTTGAACATAGAATCGGTGCTAGTGTTTTGTGAGTATCCTAATGTGTTTCTTGAGGAGTTACCTAGATTACCACTGGTTAGAGAGGTTGAGTTTGTCATTGAGTTAGTATTGGGAATATCACCGATATCGATAGCTCCATACAGAATGGCTCCTATTGAGTTGAAAGAATTGACAGATAGGGTTTTACTCGACCCATCTTTTCATCTTGGGGTGTACCTATTTTATTCATAAAAAAAAGGACAGAACAAAGAGATTATGTACTGACTACCGCCAGCTCAGCAAAGTTACAATCAAGAATAAGTATCCATTGTCACGAATTGGAGATCTGTTTGATCAATTGAAAGGTGCAATAGTATTTTCGAAGATTAATTTTTGCTCTGGCTATTATCATCTGCGAGTTAAAGATTTTGATGTGCCAGAAACTGCGTTCAGGACTAAGTACAGATATTATGCATTTCTTGTGTCGTTGAAACAGGGTTACGGAGCATTATCGAGACTTCAGAACATTTTTCAGATAATTGACGCTAATTACTATTCATTAACCGAGATCATTCATAATGTTCCTTAAATGGACCCTCGAGGCCAAATATGAACAGTAGAAACAAGTCGGGACTTAATAGGAACCTCTAAGATTTTTTCACGAAATTAGAAAAATTTTCTAAGTTGCAGGGTTCACACGCCCGTGTGGTCTAGGGACACGCCTGTGCGGTCAAGCCGTGTGACTACACACACCCGTCTCCCTAACCTGTGTAACTCTCTAACTTATAAGACATGATGAAATTGAAGTCACACGGCCAAGTCACACGCCCGTGTGCTAGGCCGTGTGGTGAATTTTATTTTCAAAATTTAGGTGCAGTTTTCACACGACCATGTAACACGCCCGTGTCCAAGGCCGTGTCAATCACACGGTTGAGACACACGCTCGTCTACCAAATTCTAAGCATTTTGTTTCTCATTTTTAAGATGCAGGGGACACACAGCCAAATCACATGCCCATGGGACATGATTTACCACAACCCTATACCAAATCATGCAAACATATATCAACCAGTCCAAACATTATAATCATGCAGGTTAAATCGTATAATATGTTATAGAATCATATGTACTCTTAGCTTAAATATACTCTGATCATAAACACATAAGCTTGATATAATTCCATCAAACCAACCCATAATAAACTTAAGTGATTACCATAAAATAACTTCATACATAACCAAACTTAAACCATCACTAGCCATTCCAATGGCTAGATTAAAAGACATCACTTACAAGCCATCATTTGGCCAAATGAGCCTATACATGCCATTATACCAAAATGATATTTCTATTTATACCAAAATGAGATAGTGGATAGTGTGATTGATGCTTTGACCGACCTCCAACCTTTGCAAGCTTACGAACACTATAAAACATGGAAAATTTAAACGGAGTAAGCATTTTTATGCTTAGTAAGATCGTATAATGGAAAAATAAACTTACCGGTTATATTTATTCATACAAGCATACATAGACATACCATCCAAAATTTTCGGGTAATTTTACCTAAACATATACACTTAATCAAGCAAGTTAGTCACATAACATCATATTAATAACAAGTACACATAGATGAGCTCATCGCATTATAAACTTTTATTTAGTTTTACCTTTCTGTATTTCAAGAATCTTACCCGTTGAACTATTGAAATTTCGATGGACATTCGGGTAGTATACACAAAGTATACATATCAACTATCCGTTGATAAATCGAAATAGTAACATATTTTAATCCCACATTTAGCATACTTTTGGATGATTTACACCTGATTTATATAAAAAGGTGCTCTTAATCCTTTCTTTTCATGTTTTATACTCAAGAAAGCACCCGAGGATGAAAAGAACATAAACGGGCCCAAAACAGAGTAAATGGGCTTTAGCACGAAATCGACACGGCCTGGCCCAAATCACACACGACCGTGCCTCGCCGATCACCTAGAGCATGGCCTCAACCCCGACTTACACGACCGTGCCTCAAGTTAGAAATCCGAACACGATTTGAAGTCTATCCACACGGGCGTGTGCCATGGCCGTGCCCCTGTTGCTGGAACGAGCAATTTTAGTCAGAAAAGGATACTTAGGGAGAAAGAATCGCATTCCAAAGAGCTTATATATCCCCTAAGGGCCACCATTGAGAGGGCATCGAGCTAGGGCAATGAGCCAAGCCGGAAAGGTCAGAATTGAGGGAATCGCTCGAAGTTAGCTAGTTGATCCATCCTAAGAAGCCGGAATTATACTCAAGACGACGGAATTCTCCTTCAATTCCTTCAGGGAGTTTTAGGAATTTCTTATGTTTTTTTCTATCTTTCCTCTTGAGATGTTTTCTTATTTAGTTATGAACTAAACCCTTCAAATACTTGAAGGGGATGAAACTTAGATGAATCTTGTTATTTGATTTTTGAATTATATGATAAATAATTAGTTTTTTCTTAATTATGCATGCTTAATCCAAATCTGATGTGCTTAGGTGGAGGAGGAATAGACCCTGCTTAAGAGTAGATCTAGCGTAATTAAGCGGAGTTGATCGAACATCTAGAGATAGGGTTACGAGATTTTGCCGGATTAGGGTGAAACCTAATATGGGAATCCATAGATCGATTTACTGCTATTCTAGGGGGTTATTATAAGAGAACGAGAGCTCCACTAATTAACCTAGGGTTCGACGTTATTCGCCTCGAGAGAGGGTTTAATATACGTTAGGGAGTCCTACAGATCAAGCTAAGTAAATAAATCATATGATTCAGGGTTAGATAACAAGTGAAGTCTAGGTGGATTCTTCCTGAGGGTATTGTCGTGATCAATTGAGTTTTTGTTCAAGTTATTTCCCAATTCGTTCTTTTTGTCATTATCCTTAGCTTAGTCGTCGTTAATTTAGATTATAACAACTTCACTTTATTTTTAAGGCTAAATAATAACAAGAAAGTTATTATTAATACTTTTGGTTCCTTTGGGTTTGATATCCAGTCTTGCCTAAACTACACTAATGTTCGATAGGTACACTTGCCTTTAATTGTTGTCAGAGTTAGTTTCCAGGTTCAATCATTCTTTTATAAATTTTAAAGCTCTGATCACAACGATCAAGTTTTTGGCGCCATTGCTGGGGAACTAGAATATTAAGAAAACTCTATTTTTATTACTTTAGCAATTATTTTTATTTTCAGCAATTTATTTTTGCTTTTAGGTTAATTTTTAGTTTTGCTAACTTTACTTTCTTTCTTTTCTTTCCAGGTACCTCTAGTTTATGACTAGGAGGAACCCGAGAGGACCTTTAGTATACGACAGTGATATTGAAGCAACCGCTCGAAGGAATCGTCGAGAAATTAGGCGAGCCCTAAATTACACAGAGGAAAATCAAGAAGTCAGATCCAATCCTACTGACGGGATGGATGAGATTAATCCACCACCACACAATGTGGGGGAACGCAATGCTCCACGTACAATATTTGATTATGCTAAACCGCATTTAACAAGAGCGAAATCTAGTATTGTTAGGCCCGCTATAGCTGCTAATAATTTTGAATTAAAGCCTAACACAATACAAATGATTCAATAGTTTGTTCAATTTGATGGTTTGCAGGACGAAGATCCAAACACTCATATAGCTAACTTCTTAGAGTTCTGTGATGCCTTCAAAATAAATGGCATTTCTGATGATGTTAAACTCGTTACCACGAGGGTCAATCACTACATGGGAGCAAATGACCGAAAAGTTTTTATTAAAATATTTCCCACCGGCCAAAACGACCAAATTAAGGAATGATATCTCTTCTTTTGTACAGATGGATTTAGAGACGTTATACAACGCATGGGAGAGATACAAGGATCTCTTGAGAAGGTGTCCACACCATGGTTTACCCTTGTGGCTATAATTCCAAACATTCTATAACGGTGTAAAACCCTCAACGAGGCAAGTAATCGACTCAGCCACCGGTGGAACTCTGAACAACAAAACTCCTGAAGTAGCATATGAGTTCATTGAAGAGGTGTAACTGAGTAATTATCAGTGGCAAGTTACAAGGATGAAACTGACAAAATCAGCTGGAGCTTTTAACATAGATACAATGACCATGCTATCAACACAGATGGAGATAATGAATAAAAAGCTTGATAATTTGTGTCATTCGTAGGCACATCCAGTCATGTAGTGCGACGAAAGTAGAATCATGGAGAATCCTGAGTACCCACTCCACCAACCAGGAGCAGAGAATGAGCAGATGAACTCAATAGGTAACAATTTCAGATCCAATAATAATCCTTATAGTAATACTTACAATCTAGGTTGGAGGAACCACCCAAATATTTCATGGGGAGGTCAAGGAAATCAAAGCCAACAACCTCCTCAAAACTTCCAAAATCAACCCTATCCACAAGAAAAGAAACTAACAATCGAGGAGATACTGGCAAGGTTCCTGGCAAACACAGAAAAAGTCTCCAAGAAACTGAGAGAACAATTAAAAGCAACGAGAGCCGAACCGGGGAAATTACTAAGTCAGGTAAAGAAGTCACCAACGCAGTCGAACAACTTGGAAAGCTAATGTCAGAACGACCGCAAGGATCTCTATCAAACAACACTAAGATTAATCCAAAGGAGCAAATTCAAGCCATATTAGCTCAGGAAAATACAGAGATAGATGAATCCATCTCACAACAAGAAAACAAGGTAGACAAAGGTAAAGTAGAGGTAATACAAGAAAAGCTGAAACCGATAATCAAGGAGTATCAACCTCGCATACCTTACCCCGAAGCGTTAAAAATAAACGATTCAGAAGAATAGTTCAGTAAGTTTCTTAAACTTTTAAAGAAATTACATATTAACTTACCCCTTCTTGAAGCTCTCTTTCAGATGCCAGAATCGAGGAAATTTTTAAGACAGCTCTTGATAAACAAACGCAAATTAGACGTATAGCAACACGTGGAACTCAACGCAAAGTGCTCAGCAATTCTACAAAATAGACTATCACAGAAATTAAAAGATCTAGGGAGTTTTACAATTCCATGTTTAATTGGCAGTCTAACTATTGATAATGCATTAGCTGATTTAGGGGCAAATATAAATGTCATGCCTTATACATTGTTTAAAAGACTAGGTCTAGGGAAACCCAAACAAACTAGGATGAGTATTCAATTAGCCAATAGAACTGTTAGAATTCCTAGGGGTATTACCCAAGATGTTCTTGTCAAAATTGATAAATTCATTTTCCCAGTAGACTTTGTTGTCTTAGACATGGACGAGGACAATTCGATCCCTTTAATTTTAGGAAGACCTTTTCTAGCAACTGCTAAGACTAAAATTGATGTTGCCACATGAGAACTCATACTTTGTGTAGGTAATGAGGCAGTCACTCTTCAAGCTCTCGATTCAGCTAGGACGTTGAATGACCAAAGTAAGAAAGAAAAATCCATTGATAACCATTTGATTTACCCTACTTTTTAGGAAGCACTAGAAAAGGGCACGATTGAACCTAATCTTGAATACAGTGCCAACAAAGAAATAGATCATGAGGAACAAAAGGTTCAACCCGATGAATTAGACGAGTGGAAAACACATTTCAAGGAAAAATTAGGGATACAAGAAACAGAGCCAAAACCACTCTACGAGATAGGCAAGTCCAAAAGCGAAGATTAGGTATTATTAGACCTACGACTATCTCCTCCAGACCCTTAAACAAAGAAATCCTTTTTAAGGTAATTAATGTTCTTCCACACAAGACAGTCGAGGTAAGCAATCCTAATTTTGATGCTTTTAATATAAATGCTACTCGACCTGAACAATACAATGAAAATAAAACTGATAATATGAGGGAAGATATTCAAACCTTTAAACCTCCTTGAAAATTTTCAAACACAAGGAAAATCTAGCTTAAGACTATAAACGAGCACTTCTCGGGAGGCAACCCGAGCACTAACCTTACTGAATTTTGCATCTATTTTCATTTTACATTATTTTCCCTTTTCTTTTCTCTTTTAATCAAACAAGAAGTACATACTTCTAGGCCGCACGGCCTCCCGCATGGCCGTGCCCGTGGCCGTGTGGACCACCAAAATCTCCGTACTGACATAGCAAAGGCCGTGTAAACCAGTTCAACTGCTTCCCAACGTCACGAATCCAACCAGTTTCCCCCATGGGCACCGACAGAGGGGCACAACCGTACCCCTTGGCCGTGTAAAGCTACTAACTTACATAGCACGACTAAAACACGCCCATGGCTCCCAACCATGCCTACATATTGACTTCTGAAGCACGGGCGTGGATAGCTGAAGCACGGGCATGGGGTAACAACACACTCCAAAACATGGCCGTGCGAGGCGGCTGTGTGAATCGACACACCCTAGGGCCACGGGCGTGGGAACATGCCAGATTTGAAATTCTATTTAAACCCCACAGCACTTCCCTTTCACCCCATCTACTTTCATCTTGCTTCTCTTTTCCTCCTTCTTCCTCTCAGTCTTTTCACTCCATTTACTAGAACTCTAGATCCTTGAGCCATCACACAACATGTTGAATAAGCGTAAAAGGCAAACTCCTTAAAGGAGGATGATTTACATGAGTTCATGCCGGTAGCTTCATCCAACCAACAGGCCAAGGGTCTTTGAGACCATTTCGTTTCTATTTTTCATTTCTCTTTCCTTTCATTCTCCTTTTCTTTAACAATCTTATGCTTAATTTAGTTTAACTTAATTTAGTTTCTTAGTGTCAGGTTCGCCAGGCTGCTTGGGAATCACGTCGACCACCACGATAACCATGCCACTTCCGCCACCGCCAGCACCTCCCCAGCCTTAGAGGTCACACCCACCTTGCGAACCATCCAACAATAAGGACTCTTCGGTCCATTTATCTTTTATTTTCATTTCGTTTACATTTTTGTTTCCTCTTTCTTTATCTTTCTTATATTTAATTATATATTTAGTTTATTTTAAGTAGGTCTTAATAATTCCTGACTACTTCTCAGAGCGCTACCCAATTTCTTCATCTAGCGCAGGTTCATCATCCAGACCGACCATCACCACCACCAAAGACACTCCTCCGGGAAAACATCCAAAATTCAGGGAGTAATTCATTTCCCTTCTCTTTTGATTTATCCCTTAAATGTCATATCTATCTTTGTACATTGAGGGCAATGTACATCTTAAGTGTGGGGGTGAATAACTATTTTAAGAAAATGCCTAACTTTCTGCATTATTCTCAAACCCTGAGGATAAAAATGCCTTTCTTTTTGCATGATTCTCAAATCCCTAAATTTAATCTTGTTCTTAAGTAATTTTCTCATATTACTAATTAGGATGAAATTTCTAATGATTTATGATTTTTATTGACATGTTTTTGAATAAGTCATAGTTAATTGTGCATTGATAATTAAATTTGAAGAATACTAGGGAATCAAGCATGATAAGTCTAATTTTCAAAAATTTAAAATTTTAGGTTGTTAACTTGAATTTGAATGTTATCGTGAAGTTTGAAATTTACAAGGTTGATATCAAAAACACCCATAACTTTTGTGAGATTTTGAGCCTTATAAAGCATATATTCTTTTTCTTGCTCACTTTATTGATTATGAGAACGTCAACTATGAATTGTTATTCTAGAACTTGCCTTGTTTATACATGTTGAGACCATACTTTTGATTTGAAAATGCAGAGATGATAAAGGCACCTAGGATTTAACCCACTCACACCACTAAAAGACCCACATTCATAATTAACCCTTAGTGAACCTTGTTGATCCTAACAACCCTTTTTATTGACTCACCCACTAATATTAACCCAAAACCCCTTGTATTTGTTATCACCATTCCTTTTTGACTACCCTTATATCGAGATTTGATTTGATTAGTTACATAATTATATTATCCTCTATTACTTAGTTTGTTCTTAAAAAAAATGAAGTATATTCATTATTAGTTCTATGTTAGGTGAGCTAATGCATGTAAATTTGAAGTCTTGAAGAAAAAGCTTGTATTTCAGTATTAGTATTACAAATATTCATTTGATGCAATTACTTATCATTAGTTCGTATTTCTAGTTAGGTAATTTGTCAGGTCAATCTTGATTCTAACCTTCTAATTCAGCCTTTATCCAGCCTTTATCCATACCCTTAACTTAAACCCCGTTACAACCCTGTTAAAGACCTTTTGATATGTTTATCATCTCATTGTACAGTGGTGGAGATTTGATTTCCAGGCAAGCCTATGGGATTAACTTTTCATAGTCGACTTATTGAGTGCTTAATTTTGAACCTTAAACACTTTTTGAGTGATTTGAGTGAATCTTTTGTGAGGATGTCAAACTTTGTAGATTTTGAATTAAAGGTAACTATTTAGATGAAGGGAAACACCTATGTTTTTGCGCTACAAATGTATGACTTATTTTGTTTGAATCTTTAGGACTCTTTGAGTTGAATTATCCATGTATGAATTATCTTTGAATTATGATAAAGCATGATTGATGAATTTTATAAATCAAGAAAGTTTGTTTTAATTATGAGTTGAGAATTTTGCTTGAGGACAAGCAAAAGCTTAAGTGTGCTCTTAAGGGTATTTGATAAACCGAAATAGTAACATATTTTAATCCCACATTTAGCATACTTTTGGATGATTTATACCTTGATTTATGTAAAAAGGTGCTCTTAATCCTTTCTTTACATGTTTTATACTCAGGAAAGCACCCAAGGATGAAAAGAATATAAAACGAGCCCAAAACGGAGTAAATGGGCCCTAGCATGAAATCGACACGGCCTGGCCCAAATCACACACGGCCGTGCCTTGCCAATCACCTAGAGCAGGCCTCAACCCTGACTTACATGGCCGTTCCTCAAGTTAGAAATTCGAACACAGTTTGAAGTCGATCGACACGGGCGTATGCCATGGCCGTGCCCCTGTCGCTGGAACTAGTAATTTCAGTAGGAAAAGGATACTTAGGAAGAAAGAATCGCATTAAAGAGCTTATATATATCCCCTAAGTGCCACCATTGAGAGGGCGTCAAGCTAGGCCAAGGAGCCAAACCGCAAGGGTCAAAATTGAGGGAATCGCTTGAAGTTAGCCAGTTGATCCATCCCAAGAAGCCGAAATTATACTCAAGATGGCGGAATTCTCCTTCAATTCCTTCAGGGGGTTTTAGGAACTTCTTATGCTTTGTTCTATCTTTTCTATTGAGATGTTTTCTTATTTAGTTATGAACTAAACCCCTCAGATACCTAAAGGGGATGAAACCTAGATGAATCTTGTTATTTGATTTTTGAAGTATATGATAAATACTTAGTTTGTTCTTAATTATGCATGCTTAATCCAAATCTGATGTGCTTAGGTGGAGGAGAAATAGACCCTGCTTAAGAGTAGATCTAGCGTAATTAAGCGGAGTTGATCAAACGCCTAGAGATAGGATTACGAGATTTTGTCGGATTAGGGTGAAACCTAATATGGGAATCCATAGATCGATTTACTGCTATTCTAGGGTGTTATTATAAGAGAACGATAGTTCCACTAATTAACCTAGGGTTAGACATTATTCGCCTCGAGAGAGGGTTTAATATACGTTAGGGAGTCCTACGGATCAAGATAAGTAAATAAATCATATGATTCAGGGTTAGATAACAAGTGAAGTCTAGGTGGATTCTTCCTGAGGGTATCGTCGTGATCAATTGAGTTTTTCTTCAAGTTATTTCCCAATTCGTTCTTTTTGTCTTTATCCTTAGCTTAGTCGTCATAAATTTAGATTAAAACAACTTCACTTTATTTTTAAGGCTAAATAATAAAAAGAAAATTAATATTAATACTTTTGGTTCCTTTGGGTTCGATATCCGGTCTTGCCTAAACTATACAACTGCTCGATAGGTACACTTGCCTTTAATCGTTGCCAGAGTTAGTTTCCAGGTTCGATCATTCTTTTATAAATTTTAAAGCTCTGATCACAGTGATCATCCGTCAATTCATGTTCAAAAGTATCCATTTGGCACATGATCATAAAGCACACTCTCAAGCCACATATTTTATAACAGGATTACCAGTCCATGCTAAATCCTTTCTGTAGCATATGCTCTACAAAGCTTGATTTGGATTACCCGTCCGGAATAAATCCAATCTATAACATATGCTTGAGAGGGCTTATTTCAAGATTACCCGTCCGAGGCTAAATCCTATCCGCAACATATGCAGTATTATACTTTTTTCGAGAAATCACCTTATTCCATCAAATTTTAACATCCAACCGGGACACGGCATTTTATCATCAATTTTTCGATTTGTGATTATTTCATAAGGTATATCTTCACATACATATCAACATAATCATAAAATTCAATGCAAACACATTAACGTACATATTTAGGTTATACGAACTTACCTTGACAATTGTTCATATTTGAATTTCAACTAACCCGAAACCTTTTGTTTCCCTCGATCTAGTTCGGTAGTTGGTCTTTCCGAGTCTATATAAACAAATTTAACTATCAATTTATCACATTTCATATACATTTGCATTCAATTATATCCTAGGCAAAATTACCATTTTACCCCTATACTTTTAATCAATTCCAATTTCGTTCCTAAGCTCAAAAAATGAAATTCATGAAATTTAACCCTCTTTCCAAGCCTAGCTAAAATTTATATATTACATTTACAGAACATTCATTCTACAAATTTTAAAGTTTTCTGGGATTAGCCGGTTACTATAAAAGATTCATCGAGGGATTCTGATGATTGCTACACTGATGATGAGACTACTACAAAAAGATGTGAAATTTGAATGGTTTGAGAAATGTCAGTAAAGTTTCAATCAGTTGAAAGCATTGTTGACCGAGGCACCGGTATTAGTTCAACCTAAATCGGGTAAAGAATTTGTGATTTTCAATGATGCATCTTTAAATGGTTTAGGCTGTGTTTTGATGTAGGAAGGCAAAGTGATAGCTTATACTTCTAGACAATTAAAGCTACATGAAAAGAATTATTCGACACATGATTTAGAACTGGCAGCTATTGTGTTTGAGTTGAAGATTTGACAACACCATTTGTACGGTGAAAAATGTCACGTCTTTATAAATCATAAAAGTTTAAAGTATTTAATGTCACAGAAAGATTTGAATCTGAGGCAGCGCAGGTGGCTCGAGCTATTAAAAGACTATGATTTGATTATTGATTATCATCTGGGTAAAGCGAATGTAATTACTGATTCTTTGAGTAGAAAGTCTTTATTTGCTTTTCGAGCAATGAATACGAGACTGATATTATCTGATGATGGTTTAGTTTTAGCCAAATTGAAAGCTAGACCGATGTTTTTACAACAGATCTGCGAGGATCAGAAATGTGATGACATGTTGCTAGCTAAATGAAAACTGAGCGAGTTAACTTTTGAATCATAATTTCAGATTGGATCTGATGGTTGTTTACTTTTTTAGTGGCAAAATTTGTGTACAGAAGATTTCAAAGCTCATTCGGAAGATTTTGCATGAAGCTCATAGCGGTAGCTTGTTTGTTCACCCTAGAAGCAATAAGGTGTACAGTGATTTGAAAGAAATGTACTGGTGGTTGGGTATGAAACGGGGGATTTCTTACTATGTATTGAGATGTTTAGTATGTCAACAAGTTAAAGCTGAACATCAAGTACCTTTTGGTTTGTTATAGCTAATGATGATATCGAAATGGAAATAGGAGTGAGTTACGATGGATTCGTATCGGGTTTACCCCTGTCTCTGAAAAAGAAAAATACAATTTGGGTGGTTATGGATCTCTTAACAAAGTCTGCACATTTTCTTCTAGTACGTATAGATTATTCTCTTGAGAGATTAGCTGAGCTACATGTTGCGAAGATTGTTAGATTGCACGGGGTGCCAGCTTCTATTATTTTGAATAGAGATCCGCTATTTACATCATGATTCTAGAGTAAGTTAGAAGAGGCTTTAGGTACGCGTTTGCATCTTAGCACTACATTTCATCCATAGACTGATGGTCAGTCTGAGTGAGTAATTCAGATACTCGAGGATATGCTTCTTTGTTGTGTGTTAGAATTTTAAGGCAATTGGGAGAAATATTTACTGTTGGTTGAGTTCGCATACAATAATAGTTATTAGTCGAGCATAAAGATGGCACTGTATCAAGTTTTGTATGGTCGTAAATGTCGAACTCCATTGTATTGGAATGAGCTCAGTGAGAAAGAGATTCACGGGGTTGATTTGATTTGAGAGACTGAAGAAAAAGTGAAAGTGATCCGTGATAGTTTGAAAGTAGCTTTGGATCGACAGAAATCATATGCTTATTTAAAACGTAAAGACATTGAATTTCAAGTCGGGGATAAAGTGTTCTTGAAAGCATTGCCTTGGAAGAAAGTCCTTCATTTTGGTCGTAAAGGAAAGCTAAGTCTACAATTTATCGGGCCGTATGCGATTATTGAAAAAATCAAGCCAGTAGCTTATCGCTTAGCTTTTCTATAGGAATTAGAAAAGATTCATAATGTGTTTCATGTTTCAGTGTTACAACGGTACCGATCTGACCCTTCACATGTTATCTCACCAGCGAATGTCAAGATTCAGCCTGATATGTCATACAATGAATAATCGATCAGAATTTTAGTTCGAGAGGTTAAAGAATTGAGAAATAAGAACATAATTTCAGTAAAGGTTCTTTGGCAATGTCACGGTATGGAGGAGGCTACTTGAGAACCAGAAGAAGCTATGAGAAAGCAATATTTGAACCTCTTTTCTAGTAAGATTTTCGGGGATAAAAATTCCTTTAGGGGTAGAGTTGTAACAACTCATTTTCAGTGAAATCGAAACAATAGTTTTGGGACCACAAATTCGACGTAAAAATATTTGTTTTATTATTATTTTACTGTCTACAGTATGTTAGTATTATTATAACAACCCATTTTTAGTAAAATTAGTATAGTGTTTTCAGGACCACAAATTTGACTTGGAAATATTTATTTTATTATTATTTTAATGTCTACAGCATGTTATTATTTTTGTATAAAAACTTCAAAAATATCATTAGCCTGCTTAATTTGATAAAAATGACTAAATTGCATAAGGTACAAAATTTGAGTTCTATTAGTAAAAGGTGTCAAATTGCTATGAAATTGGAATATGAGTGGCCTTAAATGGTAATTAGACCATTAATATAATTAGTGGACAAAGATGGACATCATTTAAGTGATTTTTAAAGGTTAAATTAAAGATTATTTAATTAATTTAATAAATAAAGTTGTAAAATGATTGTAACACCCCTAAACCCGACCTAGAAGTTAGGCCCGAATCCGGCGTGTCACATTGAAGTGTTTTTACGAAAACCTTGTTTTCATTAAAAACCCTTCTAGAGAAAAGTTAAGTAAAATCCAGTTTGCTTTCAAAACGAGGTGTAGCCAAAAACCATTTCCTTGTTCTCTGTAAAAATTTCCTTTGATAGCGGAAGCTCGTTCTTAAAACACAATTATTTTCAAAAAAACATGAAATATGCTTAAAAGAAATAAATCCAGGTTTCGTTTCAAAATTACAATGCATAGTGGAAGTAATGGAATAATAACTAGAGGGAAACCTTATTACAATCCGAAATAAAATAACTTAAAATCTTGAATTTAGATATTAAGAAAACAAGTCTAATCGTCTTGCTAGTTGGCCACCTCTGAGTCCCTCCATCCGTCGAACCGCCTATTAAAGATCACCTGAGAAAAATGAAAGAGGGAATGAGTTTTTGAAAACTCAGTGTGTACGACCCTCGTCAAACAAATAGCATACATATCATAATAATAACATAATAATATCATATGTGCAATGCAATGTAAACCCTCCCCAAATAATCCATACGGTACACTTTGTCTCTTTCCAACCGAAACACTTCTGTCCATCCGATACACTTCAAGTGTAGCCCGGTTGCTATGCTACCTAACGTTGTGGCAAAACTGCTAATCATATAATAGGCTTAAAAAGCCATCGGTGGATCCACGGTCGTCCAGCAACCATGCGATCCTCATATACTTCCTCTGTTCCATAATTCCCACCCCATATGCAACCTAAACAAAATATCATATGAATGCATCAAATGTACATGTAACATCCATAAATCTTACATTCCACACATAGGGTTATTTTAGTCATTTCACAAATAAAGGGTATTTCAATAATTCTACTCTATAGGGGTATTTCAATAATTCTTAATAGTATGGGTCTTAATTACGAACCTTGGCCCGTCAACAAGTCCTCATGGCTAAAGTGAAACAGACACTATGCACCAGGTAGAATTCTAGAGAAGAGGAGGTGGGTCACTAGGACCGCTTAAGTACCAAGCTCTCCCTAGATCCAATCCTAGACATGCACATGTCCATTGCCACACTCTACCCTAGCGACTTGTCCACAGACATGTTTTATTATTAAATTAAGTTTTATGCTGTTTAAGAATTCATCAGAACTAAGCCTAGAGTCCATTAAAACCCTAGCATGCATTTCTAAAATCCCATAAGGCCCACTAAGCCCAATCATGCCCATATAGCCCATTAAGCCCATTCATGTATATGTATCCCATTAGGCCCAATCATAATCAAACCATACAACCATCTATATCAATCTATCATTCAATTTCACATATCAATTCTTGTCGATTTCGGCCCACGAGCTCGGCAGGCCCATTTAGCCCCTTCTGGCCCGGTTAGCCAAACAGTGGCCCGAGACCATGAGATCGCTCTCTTGGTCCCAGTAGTCATATCGGTGTTTCCATACGAATGTTCGTACGCTCGTGCGGTTGCTGGTGCCAACCTTTCGGCTTTCCGGCTTTTCGGCATTCCCTTTTTTTTGGGGATTTTGACTTTTGCCGATTTGTCATGTGTGAAGTGTATGTACACACCTGGTAAATGAGACGTGTTACACTATCCTCAGCCTTGAACCTACAACCAATACTGACCTCCAATCAGTCACACACTTAACCATAATATTTACCAAAAACCGAAGCCTTACCATAACCTTACCGTGTGCCACTAGTCCTAATAGCCCTTCTTGAGCTACTACTCACGAATATCCCCTAGATCTACGTCAATTTAAATTGTTAAAGACAAAATAATAGGTGACTTGTGTCCACTTAAGTCACCCTTTCCCTTACTATAGACTATTCGGCCAACTTATCCCAAAATCAAGAACACTTACCCAAAAGCCGAAACGTATGGATAGCTTCTCGGCAGAGACTTGTAGATCCAAGCTTGATTTCAATTTTCCAAGATTCGATCCACCAAAAATCAAAGGAATGATGACAGCACGATAGAGATTCGGTCATTAGAGTATTCGGCACAAGGTTTGGGGCGATGAAGAAATCGGCTCCTAGAGCAAAGGTTTTCAGCTTTTGAAGTCACAAATATTCGGTCCTTAACAATTAAGATGAAGGTGGAACAGCACAAGCAATGGAGAAAAAATAGAATGATTATTCGATTTAAGGCTTTAGGAGAGAAGAGAAGAAAACACATAAGGAAGAGGCGAGGTTTAGAACAGAAAAAGTGAAGGAGAATTCGACAGAGCACTATAGTTGCCGAAATAGCACAAGGGGAATTCCAATTGCTGAAATAACACAGAGGGAATTTGGCACCCCCGATTTTTACACAAAATTGACCCCCCAAAGTCCCAATCAGCTTCAACTCTTCCCCATCTCATCTCCTCATTTTTCTCCCTGATAAATCCCCAATCATTTTCCTAAATTTTCTCTTTTGATCACTCTCCTTAGAGTCAATCATCACACCACTTCCAACCTTCTAGAAGGCCAAAATTAAACTCCTAAAAAAAATACTAAGCTAGGATTCGAACCTAGGATCTCCTTGCTAGCCCATAACGCCAGCTTCCTATACCCTAAGTGGCGTCGCTTAGCCACTCCACCACAAGGCTCTTTGATGCCATTTTTCCCTATTTTTGTTTAAAAGCCCAACTACTCACCACCCTGGTTCCTTTAATAATTAATTAAAAATTCTTTCTCCTCAAAGTTCGAACCCAGAACTTCTCCAACGCCCCTAGACACTCCAAGTTTATTAAACCCTTAAAGCCAACATGTCATTTTTTAATTTCTTGCTTAAAAAATTTATGAGACCCAAAGCCTAAAGCCCAATTCATCTAGGCCCAAAATTCGGGGCATTACAAAGATAAAAACAAAGGCTATCACCTTTGTTTTCTTCCTTAGCCGATTTTTAACCTAAGAAAAACACTATTTTTATGCATTCAAACATTCAACCATCTCTTTCCTTTGCATGTAAGTATATTTCCATCTCTTTTTTAATGATTTCTATGTTTTTGGAGTTGTTGTAGTATAATCTAGCTAGCATGGGGACTAATTTACAAAACTATTAAAAGTCTCAGGTTTTACCATGAATGTATGGGAAATTTGATGAAATTGTCATTTTGGAATTAAATTGAAAATTGTGAAATATTCATGGTGAAATTTGTGAAATAATGAAATGTGTGGGCTGTTACGAGTTTGTATGAAATTCGGCTACGCTTGCGTAGGGGTGAAATTGCATGAATTTCATTTTATGAGCTTAAGGACTAAATTGTAAAGAAATCAAAATATTAGGGGCAAAAGGGTAATTTAGTAAAAATTTGAATTTGGATTGAATTGAATATAATGGTTATTAAATTGATTGAATTTATTCATTTAGATCAAGATAGACCTCATATGGCTTTAGATCGAGGCGAAGAGAAAGCTTTGGATTAACTAACTCCATTTCTATGGTTTATCGTCGAGGCAAGTTCGTATGTTTAAATAGTGTTTTAAATTATGTTATAAATGCTATTATTTTATAATGTCAAATTGTGTCTCGATGGAAAAAATAGAAAAACGTATCGACGGTTATCGACCAATGAAAAGGAATGGCTTCGGCTATCAAAATATGGAAAAAGATATCTTCGGGTATTGAATTATGAAAAGGGATAGTGACGACCATCAAACAATGAAAAGGGATGGTGACGACCATTGAATTATGAAAAGGGATGGCTTTGACCATTAAATTATGAAAAGGGATGGCTTCGGCTATCAAAATATGGAAAGGGATAGCTTCGGCTATCAAACTAAGAAAAGGGGTGGTAACAACCATCATGATTTTACTTCGTGTGTGCTTTGGTAAGAGTTTTCGATGCAATGTACCTTATTACTATGGAAGGTAAGAAATATTTGTTTTCATGACAATGAAAAGTATGAATCAAATGATTTAAGCTTATGAATCACTTATTTCTCATGTTGGTTTGGTACCTATGTATTTTTAGATTGTGTATTGTGTTGATAAGTATAGATTATATGTTACGAACTTACTGAGCGTAACATGCTTACTCTGTGTTCATTCTATGTTTTGTAGTTAATTGGAAGCTCGTTTGGGTTGGAAAGTTGTTGGAGATCTATTGCACTGTCCATCGGCATTACCGGTAGATTTTGATAATTTTGAGTCATGGTTATAATGGCATGTATAGGTGTCTATGCTTGATGAAATAGCCATTTTGTTTGGCTTGTAAATGTGGTATTTTGGATAATGAATTTAGTTGTCATGTTGGCTTGTATTTATATATATAGTCTTATGATGGTTGATAATTTGGCATTTTGGTACTTTAGTGGTATGTGTTGGAATGATCAGTTGAATATATGCTATCAATGGCCATTTTGGTATGTTTGAATGTGGCAAATGTAATATGAAGTGATATGGAATTTAGGTTGCAAATGTTAAGTTGATAATGACTAGATTATATTTTTGTTTGGATATGCTTAATGATATGCAAATTGAGGTGCCTTAAGGCATATTGGTTGTATGATTTGGTATCATGTGGTTTTAGCTTGATTATGCATATTTTAGGTACACTTTTGAAGCTTGAATTGGGTGTATTTGAGTTGCACAAGTGTGCACATTTTGGGTGAAAGAATTGGCTTGAATCCATATGGTCGGGAGACACAGTCGTGTGTCCCCTGTAGCTTACTAAGGATTTCAAGTCAGGCTGTTAGATGGCCTAGCACACAGGGCATGTGAGGCCATTTCGAAGGGTACATGGCCTGGCACATGGGCATGTGGTTTGGCGGTGTGACCCACGACAGAAAGTTACACGAGCATAGGCATGAGCTGAGACATGGTCGTGTATCCCTACTTGGAATGTCCACACGGCCTGGCCACACGACCGTGTGACCCCTGTACTTTGAAAATTTTAAACTTTTTTCGAAAAATTCCATAAGTTTTTTATTTAGTCCTGATTTGTTTCTATCGTGTTTTTAAGGCCTCGGGGCCCCGAATAAGGGACAATATGTATGTCCTTGTTTGGTTTTGCTATGATTAATAATGTGATGTTAAACATGTAAAATATTTGATTGTTTGATTTTTAAAACTCTGGTAATACGCGACGTATACAGTTTAGGGGTGTTACAATTATCGTATAAAAAATTCGTTAACAACTTTTACAGTTGGCATGCTCAATTCGATAAAAAGGACTAAATCGTAAAAGATGCAAAAGTAGAGTTCTAGTAGCTAAAGGTATGTGATAGTACTAGAAAGAACATATGTTTTCTCCCTACTTATTGGTTAGTTTGTCCCCATTTAGTTATCTTTAGCACATATTTCAGTATTTTTAGTTTAGTAAATTGCATTTTATAACTTAGTGGATCTTAGCGTATTTATCCTTAATTTTGTTATGTTTTGGTATTGATGTCGCTGCATGAGTATTTCCAGATTGTGCCTAGAATTGTTGCTGCACCAAACAGCTGTCTGGATAAGAACAAAAATGTGTGAGCTGTCTAGTATGGTACAACTAACTTGTATGTACAGAGACAGCATATTTTGATGAGAGAACACCTGTGCTATTTGGATAAATATTAATATTCACGTGAAAAGGAAAAAAAGAAGGAAAGAAAGGAGGAGGTTTTTGGAGGACATTATCTTCTTCAACCTATCTTTTGAAGATTTTCAGCTATGGCGGCTTAAGCCTCCTACAAGTGAACTGACGTGAGAGGGATGTAGATTAGCTCTTGACGAGGAGCCCTGAGTGCGACACAAGAGGGAGTTGAGAGATCAAGTCGAGTTTTTGTAGGAGTAATACTCTCCATTTGCATCTTTTATATTTCTTTTCTAAATACTGGTGACTACTTTCTATTTCATGTTTGTACGAAAGTATAAATGATTTTTGGGTTAAATTTTATTTTATTCAATTTTGCTTCTACAATTAATCTTTGGGTTTGAATGTTTTTAGCATGGAAGTGTTATTGTAGTCACTAACACTGGAAAGTTTAGTTATAGTTCAAGTTAACAAGCATGACAACGAAAGTTGCTTGAGGATTAGATGAATTTAATCCAGTTGTTCTTAATAGTGTTCCATTGCCATCATTAGAATGTGTGGTTAATGTGCATGTTTAAGTCTTAGATTAAATATAGAAATTAAACTTGGTAGGATATTCATTGCAATTTAATGCATCGACAATCACCTATCCTTTTATACCTTGTGAGCACTTAGTATTCTATTGAATATTCACGTTTGGGGATCCTCGTTTATCATTATCATATTTTATCTTATTGTTTTCAAGTTATTGCTTTGACAACTTCTCTCACAATTTATCTCATTTCTATATATTTATTGCACTGACATTGATAGACAAAAGACAACCATCCTTGTGGGTTCGATATCTGATAGACTCATCTCTGTCGACTATACTTGCATCAACAGTGTACGCTTGCACATTATTGTTGTGACGTTAAATAGCCAATCAAGTTTTGGCGCTGTTGCCGGGGATGGCGTTTGTTTGACGATTTTTTTTGTTTTTTTATTTCATAATATTTATTTGTTACTAACTTGTTTTCATTTTGTTTCTATTTTCACATTTTATTTTAAGTGTTGTATGACCCGATGAAATTCGGAGTTTATTGTCGATTTTGATCCATAAATTGAAAGAATCGTTCGGTGGAGACTTTGAGAACAAAGGAATATGGCTTTGCTAAGAAACTATGAAGTCATACCCCTGATGCAGCACCAAAATGCTAATGACCCACCGCTGCCGTAAGACGCTCAAATACAAAATAGGACTATACGAGATTTTGTAGTATCTGTCCTGGTTGGCTTACAACCGAGAGTTGTTAGGCCAACAATCCAAGCTGGAAATTTTGAATTCAAGCCATTAATGTTTCAAATGCTGAATTCTAATGGGCAATATGCTGGACTGCCACATGAAGATGCACGAGAACATCTTAAATCATTTTTATTGATTTGTGCTTCCTTTAGTCCACAAGGCATTCCTGATGACGCTTTGAAGATGCAATTATTTCCTATTCCTTGTAGGGAAGAGCTCGTACTTGGTTCCCTGGGCTACTTACCGGATCAATTACTTATTGGAATGTACTAGCAACACGTTTGTTTTGCAATTTAACCTGTCGACAATGAATGCTCGTCTCCGAAATGATATTACAACTTATCATCAGGTGAATGATGAAAATTTTCACACCACATAGGAACGTTATAAATATTTGCTTCGACGTTGTCCCATGCACGACATTCAACAGGAAACAAAAATTGAGATTTTTAATAATAGGTTGAATTCACACACGAGGAATCTTGTTGACACATCAACCAATGTTCCTTTGCTAGATTGTACTTATAATGATGCTATTGGAATTATTGAGAGAATTGCTTAGAATGATTATCAATATCCTATCTCTAGAGCTACACAACCAAAAGCTACTCCGGGAGTTATTGAATTAGATGCAATATCTGCACTAACTACTCAAATTTCTTCACTTGCAAATATGATAAAAAAGTATGCAAGGAACTAGTGACGTTGCACCTTTACAAGTCACTCAACTAGTTTATGTTCCTACCTTCTATTGTGAGATTTGCAGTGACAATCACAGCTATGAAGATTGCCCACAACATGCAAAGAATGCCTTTTATGTTAATAACATCTGCAACAATTCCTATGGCACCTCTTATAATAATTCTGCACGTAATCAACAATCTTGGGGAGCTTAGAATGCTGGACAAAATGCTGTGACATTTCGATATGGGAATGTAACACCCCTAACCCGTATTTGTCGCCGGAGTAGGGTTACAGAGCATTACCAGATTTTTAAAAATCAATCGAACATAAATATCAACATATCAAATAATATCAATAAACATTTTAAAACAAATTTGAAACGTGCATATTGTCCTTTAAACAAGTCCTCAAGGCCCTAAATACGCGTTAGAAACAAATTAGGACTAAATCGAAAACTCAAAGAACTTTTCAAAAAACAATGAAATTTTCAACACTGCAGGGATCACACGACCAAGAGACATGCCCATGTCTCAGGCTGTGTGGGCGTTCAAAGTAAGGACATACGACCGTGTCTCATCTCGTGTCCATGCCCGTGTAATTCACTGACTTGGGTCACACGGCCAAGCCACACGCTCGTGTGACGGGCCGTGTGCTAGGCCATGTAACATCTGGACTTGCAACTCCTTTAAAGCTACAGGGGACACATAACCATGCCACTTGGCCGTGTGTCATACACGATTTAGACATACGTCCGTGTCTTTGCCCGTATGGATGAAAATAGGCCATTTTTCAAGCCATTTTTCTCACCCATCTAAGCATTGAATCTACATCCAAATTTGCACATATATACAAGCTTTTAAATTGCATTAAAACCAAGCATAATAAGCAATCCTAATATTTTATATAAACATCCCACCAATATGCCCAAAGGCACCTCTATTATAATATCAAACCATGTACAACCATATATTTAAATTTACCATAGTATTCACTACTTTCAAAACTAAGCTTACCTCATCAAATGCCACTTAAATTACCTAACAACCAATCACCAAAAAGGTACCATTTGTATCATTCCACTTGTAAAATCTTGGATTTAAGGCTCTGTATTTAATATGTTTCTATGTGTATGCTATGCTTCGTGTGCTAATTTGGTGTGTTTGGGGGTCTAAGAGAGGCTCGGGGTTAGGCTTGAGCTTTGATGAAAATTTTGTTTTAAGTGTTTTAGGGGGGAGCTAGCTGAGGTAGGACTTAGGAATTAATATCGGTATTTGATGAAACAAATAAGGAGGTGGTAAAGTGGCTTGGAGACGCCACTTAGAGTGATTAGAAGTGGCGTCACAAGGGGGAAGCAGCAGGGAGTGGGTTCGAGTCTCATAAGTCTTATAAGTCTCACTTAGGGGCTTCAATTTTTGCATTTAGGGAGCTAAAGTGGTGAATTCGGCAAGGACACTTCTTGGATGGGTGTGGAATTGGTCAAAGTGTTTGAATGGGTGGCTATGAGAAGGTGATGGAGTTTGAATTGGTCAAGTTAATTCAAATGAATGAAGGGGAGTGAAAGTAGGAGGAAAATATGGGATTTGATGTTGGTGGAGTGGTGGCCGAATGTTGGAAGCTTGAAGTGGGGGTGAGGATTCAGTTTAGTGCTAGCTTGGGGTGTACCAAATTTATCTTTGTTTGGGGTTAGTTTTGTTGGCATTTTTGGTTTAGGGAGTGTGTGGGTGTCGTTGTGAATGTGAGCACTTTTGAGGTCCATTTCCTGATAGCCTACTCCTAGTAAGTGCTGAAAGTCCATAACCTTCTTCATTTTTGGCAAATACTTTATCTTTTATCACGTATTTCTCTTTTCTTCCATCTTCCCGAAAACCGAATCATTCTTGTGGTTGTTAGCCGAATCTCTCCTCACTATTTCGAGTTCTTGCTTGAACAATTTTCTCTTCTTTTGGTTTTTTGCACTCTATTTTCTCCTTAGCAGAACCTTTCCCTAACGATAACCCCACTCTATTCCTTTATTTTCCCTTCTACTTTCTTTAATTCTTTTGGCCGAAACCCTCTTTTCCTCTACTTTCTCTTCTAGCCGAAATCTGCCTCTCATCTCTTTCTCTTTGTCTTTTCTCTCCTTGTTTCTCTTTGCTCTATATTCGGCTATTAGCAAACACAATGGAAAGAAGGCTCATTACTGAAGAACAAGAGTATACCGACCTTTCCATTGTGTTTGCTAATAGCCGAATATAGAGCCTCTCCAGTCGGCATACTCTTGTTCTTCAGTAAGAAGCCTTCTTTCCCTTGTGTTTTCTATTCATTCGATTTCTCTTTTCTCTCTTTAGTGTGCTAATCAAAGGTTCTGATTCTTATCTATGGGCGTTGCTGGATGGTAGAGGGGCGTATTGCCATCATCTCTTCTCTGGGTGGCCTATTTTCGAGAGGATGTTGGTAAGTGTTGTTGGCCGAATAAGCCATAAGAAGGTCTCTATTTGCTTGTTTAGCCGAAAGGCCACTTCTTTGGATTCATTTGTGAGAACCGATTCTCATATGGTGTTGATGTAGGGACTCAGCCAGTTTCTTAATACAAGTTGTTGGCTTTTGGGATTCTGTCGATCTAGGTAAAGGAATCTTTATGTGTTGAGTGTATATCGTTATTTTCGCTGCTTCAATACCTTAATCTGGTCTGTTGACCAAGATCTCTTTCATGGACTCAAATACCAGCCAAGCAAAGGAAGGGGTTGGACTTGTAGTTCCAGCCCCTAAGTTCAAAAAACGAGCGGTGTCTGCGGTTCGAGATTGGCCACCGGGTTGTGGATCGGCTTCAGAACAGAGTGGTAGGCAGATAGCCATTATTCCGTTTAACGAAAGTGTCGATGTAGAAAGTATAGTGTTGCGTGTTACCAGGTGTGTACTACTCACACGCCTTCATTTCTGTTGTTATTATGTTATTAACAAAAAGGGGCGAAAAGCCGAAATAATTGATATGATAGATTAAATACCCTTATGGGTAAAGGTTGGAGGTGCCGGGTAAGTACCTCGATATTGATATTGTTGATAATATGCATGTGAATATATATTGATGTTGTGCATGTATGAAATATAATCTGTATATGCTGGTATATTGCATGGCATCCATATATATAGTGCATAATGAAAAAAGCATGGGCTCATGATTGATTGATGGAGGAGGGAGAATCAGTGACTACGATCATGAGTGACTTTTGTCACGAGTGGTTTAAGTACCACGGTGGTTGAAACCACGATTAAATATTTGAGTTACTATTGTCATGAGTGGTCAAGGACCACGGTGGTTAATGCCACGATTGCTTACATTAGTGACTTGTCTCGGTGGTCTATGACCACAGTGGGTTGGCCCCACGTTTGCTTAATTGCTAGAGATCGTCATAGTGGTCTATGACCACGGTAGGTTGGCCCCACGATTATATTACAGTGACTTTGTCATGAGTGACTACGGTCAGGAGTGGTCTAGGACCACGGTGGTTACGAACCACAGTGGCACAATGCCATGGGAGTTTTGGATGGAGAGCTGATCTGGGATGGGTTGTATTGCATGCACATAACTTGAGCTGCATTGAGTGGGCTAAGGCCCAAATTGTGTTACATGGGGAAATGTACACATTGAGTCTCGATGACTCACCCCTCTGCTAATTTTGGAGGTGATTAGTAGATAGTGGGTTTTGGGCCGAGACGGACTCGAGGTGGCCATGCATTGCGGTTTCTTTAGTGAACTCAAACTTTAACTTTAAATTATTTTATTTTGGGATTTTGGATTTGTAATAAGGCCGCTTAAACTTTAATTTGGGATTTGTTTATACGTTGATTTTTATTCGTACTATGAATCATTGAAAAACGAGGTTTTTCTGAAAAACATAACAAGAAGTTTTTCCAAATTTACGACAAACGGACATTTAGCAGTTAACAAATAAAACTTGGAATTTTTCTTAACATTTCAGATGTTATTTTCAAAAGAAATCAAGTACCTTTAAAATTCATTTTAAATTCTCACCTTCCAAAATTCCCTTAAGTTCGGTTTTAACAAAATAAGCCTGTTTCTAGCATTAAATTGATTTAGTTAATTAAACAGAATATTTTAGGTTGTAAGGACAAGGTTGGTATTAACTAAATAGATTTGATGAACAAATAATCTCTTAAACGGATTTCTCTAAACGGATTTCACAAATTTGCGAGTGTTTCCAAATCCTTCAATTCTACTCCTTCTGTAGCAAATTAAATTTGTACGTAACATTTTGACCGGGTTTGGGGTGTTATAATTATGGTATCAGAGCCTAGGTTTGAAACACTCGGCCGTGGGTATGTGGGTTTAAAATGTTTTAGAAGATGGTTAGGAAGTGATTTAGAAATATATGTGTTGTTATAAGCATGGCACTCGAGTCTCCGCCACCAGATCTGTATGGTAAGTCTTCTGACTTTTTGATTTTTGTGCATACAGTGAATATGATATGTTGTGACTGTTTATGTTAAGGAATACACCTTTAGATACTGAAACATTAGGTGTGCACGAAATAGCGAGAACTACTTAAAATACTATTTCCATAAAACTGCTCTGTAATAAATGGTGGAAGAAAACACTAACTCATAAAACTCTTAATCAGATTCAATCGCGTTAGTTATAATGAGTACTAGAGGACGCGGACACGGTGTGCGAGGCCATGGAAGAGGCTTAGATATTGAAGCTAAACCTTCAGAATCTGGGCATGGGCCGGAAGGTGAAGTACCAGCATTGCCAGTTGCAGGGGCAAAATTTCAAGACCAAATCGATGGAGACGATGCTGTGTCTCAGGCTATGTTACATGTTCTGAAAAGAGTGGCTGGAGCGACCACGGGGTTAGTGGCTCGAAAATCTGTGCCTGAGCGACTCAGGGCTAATGGGGCGGAAATGTTTAGGGGCATTTCTGGCATGGCTCCTAATGTAGCCGAGTACTGGTTAGAAGCAGTGGAAAGAATTATGGATGATCTGGACTGCACTGCAGAGGAAAAACTGAAAGGAGTGGTGTCTCTTCTTCAAGACGAGGCTTATCAATGGTGGCTCACAGTTAGAGATGGTGCGGCTGTGGACCGCATTACCTGGGACTTCTTTAAGTTTACGTTCCAGAGGAAATATATTGGGTCAAGTTATTTGGACGCTCAACGCAAGGTACTTTTAAATTTGGTATAGGGGAGTAAATCGGTGGGCGAGTATGAGGCGGAACTCTTGCGTCTAAGCCGGTATGCTCGTGGTGTTGTGTCTACGGATCATGAGCGTTGTGTTCGATTTGAGAATGGCCTGAAGGATGAGTTGCAAGTACTGACAGCTCCATAACGAGAAAGGGAATTTGCTATTCTGGTTGAGAAGGCTAAGATAGCTGAGGAGGCAAAACGTTCCTAAAGACAGAATCAGGATAGGGACAAGGGTAGAAAGAAAAGAAGTTTTGGACCATCAAGATCTACTGGGAATTTTTAGAAGAGGCCTAGGTTGGATGGGCCGGGTCGAGCCGTGAGGCCCGCTGTTACTGGTAGGCCTCCGCAATGTGCTACGTGTGGGAAGTTTCATTTTGGGGAATGTTGGGCAAGAAGTAATGGATGCTTCAGATGTGGGGCAGTGGATCATCGGGTGAAGGACTGTCCGCAAGAGCCAAATAAATTGCGACTCGCAAGTCAAAATTATGTTCAGCCTGGTAGAGGTGGTCAGCAGCCACAGAGAGGCCGTGGTCCGGCCAGGGGAGGTTATGGTTTTGGTCGTGGATGCGGAGCACCGGGCAAAGGTGCTGGGAATACAAATGCAAGGCAACCTGGGTTAGTTTATGCTGCTAGATGCTGAGAGGAGGGCGATGCACCAGATGTCATAACCGGTACATTCTTCATTTATGGACTGCCTTTTACTGCACTGATCAACGCATTCTTATATTTCTAATACTGTATCTGGAACTCTGAACAAAGACTGTGAGACTGCTTCTAAGGAGATGACTGTACTTAGCCCTTTAGGACAATCTGTAGTTGTGAATAAACTCTTTAGGGATATACCTCTAGAAGTACAAGGGATTGTTTTCCCGACTGATCTGATGGAACTGCCGTTCGGGGAGTTCGATTTAATCTTGGGTATGGACTGGCTAGTGAAGTATCGAGCAAACTTGGATTGTGCTGTCAAGCGCATGGTGTTAAGGACTCCTGAGAATGATGAGGTGGTGGTGATAGGTGAAAGGAGGAACTACTTGTCTAATGTAGTGTCTGCTTTAAAGGCGGAGCGAATGGTGAGAAAAGGATGCGAGGCTTTCTTAATGTATGTTTGTGCTCTGGAGGCCAATGAGTTGACTGTAGGAGATGTCAAAATGGTGAAGGAATTTCCCGATGTTTTTCTAGAAGAACTTCCAAGGATACCTCCGGATCGAGAGGTGGAATTTGGAATTGATCTTCTTCTCGGAACAGCGCCAGTGTCTATTGCTCCATATAGAATGGCGCCGAAGGAGTTGATGGAACTGAAAGCCCAAATTTAGGAGCTATTGGACCGGGGTTTTATTCGACCCAGTGTGTCACCTTGGGGAGCGCCTGTGTTATTTGTTAAAAAGAAGGATGGATCAATGCGGATGTGCATTGACTATAGGCAGTTGAACAAGTTGACGATTAAGAACAAGTACCCGCTGCCTAGAATTGGTGACCTGTTTGATCAGTTGCGAGACGTTTTGGTTTTTTCAAAGATAGACTTGAGGTCAGGTTATCACCAACTTAAGGTCAAAGGAAGCAGATATTCATAAGACAGCTTTCCGAACTCGGTATGGTCACTACAAGTTCTTGGTTATGCCATTTGGGTTGACCAACACACCAGCAACGTTTATGGATATGATGAACCGGGTATTCTAATCCTATTTGGACCAGTTTGTCGTGGTCTTTATAGACAATATCTTGGTTTATTCAAGATTGGAAAAGGAGCATGATTCGCATCTTCGACTGGTTCTACAAATTCTGAGGGAGAAATAGCTATACGCCAAATTCAGTAAGTGTGAATTCTGGCTGAAGGAAGTTACCTTCCTGGGTCATGTGGTGTCCGCTGAGGGGATTAGGGTTGACCATCAAAAAATTGAAGCTGTGTTGGATTGGAAACCACCTAAGTCTGTGGCAGAGGTTTAGAGTTTTCTTGGTCTAGCTGGGTATTACAGGAGGTTTGTTGAGGGGTTTTCATTAATTGCTGCACCATTAACCAAGTTGCTACGGAAAGGGATACTGTTTGTCTGGTTAGATAAATAGCAGGAAAGTTTCGAGAAGCTGAAAAGGATTTTAACTGAAGCTTCTGTATTAATTCAGCCTGAGGCTGGGAACGAGTTTGTTGTCTATTACGATGCATCGCACACAGGATTGGGATGTGTGTCGATGCAGGAAGGGAAGGTGGTGGCATATGTGTCTTAGCAGTTGAGACCGTATGAAGTGAATTATCCCATGCATGATCTGGAATTGGCGGTGGTAGTGTTTGCTTTAAAGATCTGGAGACATTATTTATATGGGGAGAAGTCTATTATTTACACGGACCATAAGAGCTTGAAGTATCTCCTTACCCAAAAGGAGTTGAATTTAAGGCAGCGACGCTGGGTGGAGTTATTGAAGGACTATGATTGCTCAATTAAATACCACCCGGGTAAAGCTAATGTAGTGGCAGACGCATTGAGTCGTAAAGTGATATTGGACTTGAGGGCAATGTTCGCCCATCTCAGCTTGTATGATGATGGAAGTGTGTTAGCGGAATTGCAAGTGAAGCCTTCTTGGGTCAGTCAGATTAAAGAGAAGCAATTGTCCGATGAATCGCTAAGCTCGAAACTTCAATTAGTGGCAAGTGGTAAAACAGAAGATTTTAGTGTGAACAGTGATGGGATATTGTGTTTTCGAGGGAAAGCTTGTATGCCGAAGGATGCTAAATTGAGGTGGAAGATTTTGCAGGAAACGCATAGTAGCCCATACGCTATGCATCCTGGTGGAAGCAAGATGTATAGGGATCTGTGGGAACAGTTTTGGTGGTTGGGTCTGAAGCAAGAAGTGACTGAGTATGTGGGTAAATGCTTGACATGCCAGCAGGTGAAGGCGGAACACCAAGTGCCCTCAGGGTTGCTACAACCAGCGAAGATACCACTTTGGATGTGGGAAAGGATAACGAGGGATTTTGTGAGCGGGCTACCCCTTACGCCTATGAAGAAAGATTTAGTGTGGGTAATTTTGGATCGGTTGACAAAATCCGCTCACTTCATTTCGGTTCGGGTTGATTACTCATTACAGAGGTTAGCCAAAATTTATGTGGCGGAGGTTGTGAGGTTGCATGGGGTACCTGTGTCTATCATATCAGACAGAGACCCCAAGTTTATGTCGAGGTTCTGGAAGGCGTTGCATCAGGCATTGGGTACAAGATTGGATTTCAGCACAGCGTTTCATCCCCAAACTGATGGTTAGTCCGAGAAGGTAATTCAAATCTTGGAAGATATGTTAAAGGGCTGTGTCATTGACTTCAGGGGTAGTTGGGAGGAGTTTCTACCGTTGGCAGAATTTGCATACAACAACAGCTACTAGTCTAGTATTCAGATGGTGCCCTATGAAGCGTTGTATGGACGGAAGTGTCGTACTCCGACTTGTTGGACGGAGTTAGGTGAGCGTCATATGTTGGGACCAGAATTGGTTACAGAGATAGAGGAGAAAGTGAAGTTGATCCAAACTCGATTGAAAGAGGCTTTCGACAGGCAGAAATCTTATGCGGATCTTAAGCGTAAAGACATAGAATTTGTAGTAGGTGATCGGGTTTTCTTAAATGTTTCACCATGGAAGAAAGTTCTAAGGTTTGGACGGAAGGGTAAGCTGAGTCCTAGATTCATCGGGCCTTATCGTGTAGTAAAGCGTATAGGACTGGTAGCTTATCAGCTCAAGCTACCTTCAGAATTGAGGTAAATTCATGATGTGTTCCATGTTTCAATGTTAAGGCGCTATCGTTCAGATCCATCTCACATAGTGTCAGTGGAAGAAATTGCAGTAAGGCCTGACTTATCTTTTGAGGAGGAACCAGTTCAAATCCTAGATCGAGATAGTAAGGTATTATGGAGAAAGACGGTTCCGTTGGTTAAGGTATTATGGAGGAATCACGATTCAGAGGAAGCCACTTGGGAGCCAGAGGATGTGATTGGACAACAATACCCTCATCTCTTTCCACAGGTAAATTTTGAGCCGAAATTTCTATTAGGAGGTAGAACTGTAACATCTTGGATTTGGGGCTCTGCATTTAATATGTTTCTGTGTGTATGCTATGCTCCGTGTGCTAATTTGGTGTGTTTGGGGGTCCAGGAGAGGCTCGAGGTTAGGCCTGAGCTTTGATGAAAATTTTGTTTTAAGCGCTTTAGGGGGGAGCTAGCTGAGGTAGAACTTAGGAATTAATATCGGTATTTGATGACACAAATAAGGAGGTGGTAAAGTGGCTTGGAGACGCCACTTAGAGTGATTAGAAGTGGCGTCACAAGGGGGAAGCAGCAGGGAGTAGGTTCGAGTCTCATAAGTCTTATAAGTCTCACTTAGGGGCTTTAATTTTTGCATTTAGGGAGCTAAGGTGGTGGATTCGACAAGGACATTTCTTGGATGGGTGTGGAATTGGTCAAAGTGTTTGAATGGGTGGCTATGAGAAGGTGATGGAGTTTGAATTGGTCAAGTTAATTCAAATGAATGAAGGGGAGTGAAAATAGGAGGAAAATATGGGATTTGATGTTGGTGGAGTGGTGGCCGAATGTGGGAAGCTTGAAGTGGGGGGTGAGGATTCGGTTTAGTGCTAGCTTAGGGTGTGCTGAATTTAGCTTTGTTTGGGGTTAGTTTTGTTGACATTTTCTGTTTAGGGAGTGTGTGGGTGTCGTTGTGAATGTGAGCACTTTTGAGGTCCATTTCCTGGTAGCCTACTCCTAGTAAGTGCCGAAAGTCCATAACCTTCTTCATTTTTGGCAAATACTTTATCTCTTATCATGTATTTCTCTTCTCTTCCATCCTCCCGAAAACTGAATCATTCTTGTGGTTGTTAGCCGAATCCCTCCTCACCATTTCGGGTTCTTGCTTGAACAATTTTCTCTTCTTTTGGTTTTCTTCACTCTATTTTCTCCTTAGCCAAACCGTCTCTTGACAATAACCCCACTCTATTCCTTTTTTTTCCCCTTCAACTTTCTTTAATTCTTTTGGCCGAAATCCTCCTTTCCTCTACTTTCTCTTCTAGCCGAAATCTACCTCTCATCTCTTTCTCTTTGTCTCTTCTCTCCTTGTTTCTCTGGCAAATCTCCCTAGACCATTGGCTACCTACTTTTTCTTCATAGTCGAACCTGCACCTTTCCGTTATGTTTGCTAATAGCCGAATATAGAGCCTCTCCAGTCGGCATAATCTTGTTCTTCGGTAAGAAGCCTTCTTTCCCTTGTGTTTTCTATCCGTTCGATTTCTCTTTTCTCTCTTTGGTGTGGCTAATCGAAGGTTCTGATTCATATCTGTGGGCATTGGTGGATGGTAGAGGGGCGTATTGCCATAATCTCTTCTCTGGGTGGCCTGTTTTCGAGAGGACGTTGGTAAGTGTTGTTGGCCGAATAAGCCATAAGAAGGTCTCTATTTGCTTGTTTGGCCGAAAGGCCACTTCTTTGGATTCATTTGTGAGAACCGATTCTCATATGGTGTTGATGTAGGGACTCAGCCGATTTTTTAATACAAGTTGTTGGCTTTCGGGATTCTGTCGATCTAGGTAAGGGAAGCTTTATGTATTGAGTGTATATCGTTATTTTCGCTGCTTCAATACCTTAATCTGGTTTGTTGACCAAGATCTTTTTCATGGACTCAAATACCAGCCAAGCAAAGGAAGGGGTTGGACCTGTAGTCCCAGCCCTTAAGTTCCAAAAACGAGCGGTGTCTGCGGTTCGAGATTGGCCACCGGGTTGTGGACCGGCTTCAGAACAGAGTGGTAGGCAGATAGCCGTTGTTCCGGTTAACGAAAGTGTTGACATAGAAAGTATAGTGTTGCGTGTTACCAGGTGTGTACTACTTACACGCCTTCATTTTTGTTGTTATTATATTATTAACAAAAAGAGGCGAAAAGCAGAAATAATTGATATGATAGATTAAATACCCTTACGGGTAAAGGTTGGAAGCGCCGGGTAAGTACGTCGATATTGATATTGTTGATAATATGCATGTGAATATATATTGATGTTGTGCATGTATGAAATATAATCTGTATATGTTGATATATTACGTGGCAACCATATATATAGTGCACAATGAAAAGAGCATGGTTCCGGGATTGATTGATGGAAGAGGGAGAATTAGTGACTACGGTCACGAGTGACTTTTGTCACGAGTGGTCTAAGTACCACGGTGTTTGAAACCACAATTAAATATTTGAGTGACTATTGTCACGAGCGGTTAAGGACCACGGTGGTTAATGCCACGATTGCTTACATTAGTGACTTGTCTCGGTGGTCTATGACCACAGTGGGTTGGCCCCATGTTTGCTTAATTGCTAGAGATCGTCACGGTGGTCTATGACCATGGTGGGTTGGCCCCACAATTATATTACAGTGACTTTGTCACGAATGACTACGGTCACGAGTGGTCTAGGACCACGGTGGTTACGAACCACAGTGGCACAAAGTCACGGGAGTTTTGGATGGAGAGCTGATCTGGGATGGGTTGCATTGCATGCACATAACATGAGCTGCATTGAGTGGGCTAAGGCCCAAATTGTGATACATGGGGAAATGTACACACTGAGTCTCGATGACTCACCCCTCTGCTAATTTTGCAGGTGATCAGTAGATGGCGGGTTTTGGGCCGAGACGGACTCGAGGTGGCCATGCGTTGCGGTTTCTTTAGTGAACTCGAACTTTAACTTTAAATTATTGTATTTTGGGATTTTGGATTTGTAATAAGGTCGCTTAAACTTTAATTTGGGATTTGTTTATACGTTGATTTTTATTCGTACTATGAATCATTGAAAAACGAGGTTTTTTTGAAAAACATAACAAGAAGTTTTTCCAAATTTACGACAAACGGACATTTAGCAGTTAACAAATAAAACTTGGAATTTTTCTTAACATTTCAGATGTTATTTTTCAAAAGAAATCAAGTACCTTTAAAATTCACCTTCTGAAATTCCTCTAAGTTCGGTTTTGACAAAATAAGCCTGTTTCTAGCATTAAATTGATTTAGTTAATTAAACAGAATATTTTTGGTTGTAAGGGCAAGGTTGGTATTAACTAAACAGATTTGATGAACAAATAAGCTCTTAAACGGATTTCTCTAAACGGATTTCACAAATTCGCGAGTTTTTCCAAATCTTTCAATTCTACTCCTTCTATAGCAATCTAAATTTGGTCGTAACATTTTGACTGGGTTTTGGGTGTTACACCACTACTAGCACTAATAGACTCTTATGCCATTGAAAACAAAGATACCAAATCACCACATTTCAAACATATCACATAACCTTTATAACATACATTTTTAAACTACTCTTTCATCTTTATTTATTTATACACCTATTCAACATAAATACTAACATAACAACTTAAATTCATCATCATTAAACCATTCACAAGTGATTACATCCACATCATTTTATCAAGTCAAACGATACATATATAACCTAGAAACAAAGGGTCCAAACACATAACTTAGTAGTTCATTTTTACACCAAAATTAACTAGACACTTATATATATATACTTATAGCCACATATACATGCCACAATCCCAAAAGAGCTCAAAAGCTACTAACGAAGATGGATAGTGTGAGCTGAAGTTTCGATCCGTCCCAAGTTAGCAGAAGAAATCTACAAAATGACACATAAACATGTATAAAGTTATAAAGCTTAGTAAGTACATATCAATTAATTTAACTTAACATTAAATGTGTGAACTTTTATTTTATTTGGCTAATGTTACTGAAACGTAACCATGGCACAAAAGTGCTATCAGGAGTAGGGGTACCGAAGTATAATAGGGGCACGTAAGTGCGATCAGGGGTACCGAAGTACAACAGGGGCACGTAAATGCGATCAGGGGTATCGAAGTACAACAGGGGCACGTAAATGTGATCGTGGGTATCGGCACAACAACAGGCACGTGACGTCCGATCGTGGGTACCGGTACAACAGGCACGCGTAAGCGCGTTCAAAGGTACCGGCACAACAGGTGCGTAAGTGCGATCAGGGGTATCAAAGTACAACAGGGGCATGTAAGTGCGATCAGGGGAACAAAAGTACAATAGGGGCACGTATGTGCGATTAGGGTATAATTTACGTAACAATTAATTACTTAACTATAAAATAGTAATACACATGGAAATTCAACTATGTAATTTTAATACTATGAACTTACATTGACACTAACGCGAAGGTGTACGATAGGTTTAAATCCACGACTTTCGCCTTCCCTTGATTTAAATCCGATTGAGGTTTATCTTGATCTAATTAAATAAATTCCAGTAATTTAGTTACTACTATATTCAATTCAATCGAAATTCACATTTATGTAAAATTACACTTTTGGCTCAAATATTTTGATTTCTTTACAATTTAGTCCATAAGCTCATAAAATGAAATTCATGCAATTTCATCCCTACCCAAGCCTAGCCGAATTTCATACAAACTCCTAGCAACCCACACATTTCATTATTTCACAAATTACACTATGAGTACTTCACAGTTTACAATTCAATCCCTAGTTGACAAATTCATCAAAAATCACTAAACAAAAGTTGTTTATCCAACAATAATGATTCATTTTCTACCATCAAACTTCATAAAAAACATGAACTCCTTCATGGTAAAAATTAAATCTTTTAAAAATTTTGCAAATCAATCCTTGTGCTAGCTAGATTAAGCTACAACGACTTTAAAAACATAGAAATCATTAAAAACGGGACGAAAACAAACTTACATGCACAAGGTAACTTAGTCGAACCTTCCAACCGCCAAAAATGGTGTTTTATTCGGTGGGAGAACAAAACTAGAAGATGATACCATCTTTTCCTATATTTTATTTTAAGTTATTTATTAAATTACAAGTTTAACCTTACTAATTAATAATTTAAAACACATATAAAATGCACATAAAAGTCCACTATCTCTAAGAATGGTATATTTACCATTTAAGTCATCTTACGTTTCAATTCTATAGCTATTTAATACTTTTAGTTATTAGAACTCTACTTTTGTACCTTTTACATTTTAGTCCTTTTTAACAAATTAAACATGCAAACAGTAAAATTTCTTAACGAAATTTTTATACAACATTACAAACATGTTGTAGACAATAAAATAATAATAAAATAAATGTTTCTACATTGGATTTTTGGTCGTAAAACCACTGTTCTGATATTACTAAAATCAGGCTGTTACAACTCTCCCTTTAAAGAAATTTTCATCCTTGAAAGTCTTACTAGAAAATAGGTTCAAATATTGTTTTCTCATAGCTTCTTCAGGTTTCTAGGTGGCTTCTTCTATCCCGTGACATTGCCAAAGAACCTTTACTAAAGCTATGTACTTATTTCTCAATTCTTTTACCTCTCGAGCAAAAATTCTAATCGGTTCTTCACTGTACGATAGATCAGGTTGAATCTCAACATCCGCTAGTGAAATAACATGTGATGGGTCCGAATGGTACCTTCGTAACATAGATACATGAAAGACATTATATATCTGTTCAAACCCTGACGAAAAAGTTAAACGGTAAGCTATAGGTCTGATTCTTTCAATAATCTCATACGGCCTGGTAAATCGCGGACTCAGCTTCCCTTTGCAACCGAACCGAAGAACTTTCTTCCAAGGAGAAACTTTCAAAAACACTCTATTGCAGATTTGAAATTCAATGTCTTTACATTTAAGATATGCATATGACTTCTATCGATCCGAAGCTACTCTCAAACTATCCCAAATCACTTTCACCTTTTCTTCAGTCTCACGAACTAAATCAACTACATTCGCTTTTCCCAGATGATAATCAATGATCAAATCATAATCTTTCAATAGTTCGAGCCACCTGTGCTATCTCAGGTTCAAATCTTTTTGTGATATCAGGTACTTCAAACTCTTATGATCGGTAAATATATGACGTTTCTCGCTGTACAAATGATGTTGCCAAATTTTCAATGCAAACATGATAGCTGCCAACTCTAAGTCATGTGTCGGATAATTATTTTCATGCGGCTTTAACTGTCTGGAAGTGTAAGTTATTACTTTCCCTTCCTGCATCACTATAAAATCACAAATTCTTTACCTAACTCAGGCTGAACTAGAATGGGTGCCTCGATCAATCGTGCTTTCAACTGATTGAAACTTTGCTGACACTTCTTAGACCATTCATATTTCACATTTTTCTGTAACAGTCGTGTCATCGATGTAGCTATCAACAAGAATCCTGTGACGAATCTTCGGTAATATCTAGCTAGTCCCAGAAAACTTCTAATCTCAGATATATTTCTTGGAGGCTTCCAATCTACAATAGTTGAAATTTTGCTCGGATCTACTCTGATGCCATCGGTCGACACAACATGTCCTAGAAAACAAACTTCTCATAGCCAGAATTCATATTTGCTAAACTTAGCAAATAATTATTTTTCACATAAAGTTTGCAAAACAATTTGCAGACGTTCAGCATGATTGGATTCATTCCATGAATAAACCAAAATACCATCGATGAAAACCACAACAAATCGATCTAGGTACGGTCTAAATATTATGTTCATAGGATCCATAAACACTACAGGCACACTGGTTAAACCAAACAGATCACTAAAAATTCATAATGTCCATACCTAGTTCTAAATGTAGTTTTTTCCACATCCGAATCTTTAACTCACAACTGGTAGTAGCTAAAACAAAGATCAATCTTTGAAAATACTGTTGCACCTTTCAACTGATCAAATAGATTATCAATACGCGACAATGGATATTTGTTCTTTATTGTCACTTTGTTGAGTTGTTGGTAATTGATACATAACAGCATAGATCCATCTTTCTTCCTAACGAATAAAATAGGAGCACCCTAAGGAGAAAAGCTAGGCCGAGCAAAACCTCTAGCAGTCAACTCTTTCAATTCTGTTGGTGTTATTCTCTATGGTGCTATAGATATCATGGATGTTCCTGGCATCAACTCAATTCCAAACTCAACCTTCCGAGTCATAGGTAGCCCAGGTAACTCTTCTAGAAACACATTCGAGAATTCACATACCACTGGAACTGATGCTAGTTTTTTTTCGAGATTCTAGAGTCAACTACATAAGTGAGATATGCTTCACAACCTTTGTAACACCCCATAGCCGTGTTCAATACTAGAATAGGATACAAGTATTACTAGAACAATATACGTATAATTATAGCAAATCAAAACATAAAATGATTATCTAAATTTAACTTCATCAATTGATCGCTCATTTTTAAAAAAAATTAAATTCACATATATCATAAACTTATAATGTAACTAACATTATATTATACCGATAATAAAATACGAGTGAAATATCTAACGTTAAAATTCAACTTTTAAAGTAATATTACTAAAATTTATAACAGAATATCAAACCTTCTATACATTCCATATGTCCAAAATGTGTTTACAAAATACCAAAATGTAATATCTGGGATGTAAGGGTTATGCATTTCCACTTGAATGTACTTGGTAGCATGTTTGTGTGTGATGTGTATGTATTTTGGGGGCTTCGGGAATCTTGGGGTGTAGGTAGGAGTGATAGAAAAATATTTGATTTGAAGCATGGAAAGGGGAGCTAAGCAAGCTAGGCCTTAAGAAAATTTGTATGTGGGTTAAGACACAAGTAACCAGCTTGCAAATTGGCAAGGGAGGCGCCACTTAGGGCCTTGAGAAGTGATGCCACAAGCAGTGAAAGGGGGCTTGGGTTCGAGCAGCAAGGGGCGCATTTTTGGAGCTGCTTTTTGCGTCAGGCAAGAAGGGAGTTGGACGGCACTGGGACACTAAGTGGATGAGCATTTGATTTAGTCAAATGCATTTGAAATTTGGCTAGGAGAGAAAGATAAGTGTTGACTCATTCAAATATTTTTGAATGAGGGGAGAAGAGGAAAATTAGGAGAAAAAGGTGGGATTTGAGAAGAGGATGAGAGTTGGCCGACCAAGGGATTTCTTTGATGACCATTTCGGTCATGTAGGTAGAGGGGAGTAGCCGAAATTTCTTAAAGGGGTTTAGGTACTTTTTTCGGTTTTCTTTTCTTTTTCTAGTAGTGTGCCGAAATTCTTGAAGTCACCAAAAGTGCCAATCGATCACTTTCTATTGCCCAAATTCAGCCCCATTCTCTCTTAAGATTTCACTCTTCTTCTCCATTACTAAAACCACTCAAACCGACCCTTTTCCTCACTTGTTACACCTTGGCCGAAACTTCAAAGGACCATTAGGGTCACATACCTCTCATCTTTCATCTCTCAGGTTGTTTTCTTTTAAGCCAAATCAAGTTTTCCTCCCTAGTCCTCTTCTTTGATTTTCCTTGTGATAGCTGAAACCTCTCTACCATTTTTTCACCATAGCCGCAACACCTTAAAACCTCACACTTCTCTTCTCTTTTGTTAAAGCCAAATCTCCCTTTTGACACCAAAGCCGAATCGCATCAAACTTCAATCTCCTCTCTTCTCTTTTCACAATTCATCAAAAGTCGAAGGTATTTTTAGACTAAAGCTGATTAATCTTAAGCACTAAAATCTGAAAACCAAACATCTTTCTCCTCTTGTCGACATCTAGAGCTAGTGGAACATTCGCGTTTTGGTCACTCTTTTCGGTAAGGATCTCTTCTATGTTGGTTTCCTGTTTTATTTCCTTCTTGGACTGTCGAAAATCAAAGGCTCTAATCCCCTATATCTCTTTGGCTGAAACCTTGAAGAGGGATTTCGAGATTCATTTGTAGCTGACAGTTGGAAGGGAAACTTTCGGGATTTGGATACTCGAGGTAAGGATATTGACATTCGGCCAAAGGCCATACTCTTTAGTGTTAGCCGATTTCTCATCAACTGTTGTGTAGGTACTCAATCAATTCCCGAAGTGAAAGCCAGAAGCTTTAGTATTCTGTCGATCTAGGTAAGCCTTGTTCGTTTAAGATCTATGTTTTTAGATTCCTTCACTCAATCGTTTTCTCTGATTAAGTTAATCTCATGGAGTCGGGATCTAGCCAGTCTAAGGAGAAGATTGGAAGCGCAAATCCTACCCCTAAGTTCAAGAAACGCTCAGTTTCTGCGATATGTGACTGACCACCAGGGTGCAGGCCAGCATCGAAAAGGGATAAGCAGTTCACTGTTATCCGTGCTAGCGAAAGTGTCAGTGAGATCGAGAGCGTAGTTCTCGTGGTTATCAGGTGTGTAACCCTACATTAATTCTCGATTGATTAATAGTGTTAATCTGTGTTTTATGATTGTGAAAATACGAATGATTATGGCTATGGGTACCATTCTGTGGTACAGTGAATTAAGGTACGTTAACCCCTTAACACTCGGTTAATGATGTTATAAGCATGGATATGAAATATGTATGAAATTCGTTATGACTTTGGGGTAAGATACACTGCATAATATTTGAATAATATGTATGTTGCATGGGCGTATGGGTGATACTGATGAAGGGGAAGTGTTCTGGTGGTTTTTACCACATTATCCCGTGACTTATGTCACATATTATGTATCCGGTGACTTATGTCACATATTATGAATTTGGTGAATCTGTCACATTATCTGGTGGCTATGCTATGATTATAAGGGCGATGTGCAGTTGACTGCAGCGACTGCCTTCGATGGTGTGTAGCGGATGGAGGATCGATTTAGTAATCCCCACGGTGTGATTGGTAGGTACGGGTGGTGTGTAGAGGATGGATATTTAGGTGGGTTTGGGATTGCATTTCATTTTATGTATAAATGTGATTAATTATGTGATGATCTGATATGCTATGTTATGGGTTTTGCCAAGATATTTGATTAAGGCTATGATTTTGTGGGTTTTGTGTAGCCGTTATACATTGACTTTGTTGACTCACCCTTCGTGGGATAACTTTTTCAGGTGATACTTAGCATTTTTGCATCGGGTCAGCGGGGACTTTGTGGTGGCCATGCTCAACATAGCATTTCGGGTTTTCTTTTAGTTAAACTTATTATGTTTTCTTTTAGTATTTCGGGATTTATTTTTGGTTATGTTTTACTGTAATAAGGCCGCTATTAGCTGTTTTATATATGTGTTTTAAATTTTTATTCTGTTACGATCAACATCAAACAAACGATTAAATATTTTTCGTAAAACAACTTCAATTGTTTGACACCTAAACACCTACGGTTTTTAGCACAATGATAAGCTCTAAAATTCGGCATTTCACTTAACTTATAATTTTTGATAACATTTTAATACAAACTTACATACCGATATGGTTTTCAACAGGATCATAAATCAAATCTATTTTTTCTTCGAAATCAACATTTTTTCTCCCAGACGATAAAACGAGTTTTATTCAAGGAGCATGCCAGATCCGGTCGGGGCTTGTGGGCCGGGTTTGGGGTGTTTCACAAAAGGCTATGATTTTGTGGGTTTTGTGTAGCCGTTATACATTGACTTTGTTGACTCACCCTTCGTGGGATAACTTTTTCAGGTGATACTTAGCATTTTTGCATCGGGTCAGCGGGGACTTTGTGGTGGCCATGCTCAACATAGCATTTCGGGTTTTCTTTTAGTTAAACTTATTATGTTTTCTTTTAGTATTTCGGGATTTATTTTTGGTTATGTTTTACTGTAATAAGGCCGCTATTAGCTGTTTTATATATGTGTTTTAAATTTTTATTCTGTTACGATCAACATCAAACAAACGATTAAATATTTTTCGTAAAACAACTTCAATTGTTTGACACCTAAACACCTACGGTTTTTAGCACAATGATAAGCTCTAAAATTCGACATTTCACTTAACTTATAATTTTTGATAACATTTTAATACAAACTTACATACCGACATGGTTTTCAACAGGATCATAAATCAAATCTATTTTTCTTCGAAATCAACATTTTTTCTCTTAGACGATAAAATGAGTTTTATTCAAGGAGCATGCCAGATCCGGTTGGGGCTTGTGGGCCGGGTTTGGGGTGTTTCAACTTGGTATCAGAGCCAGTTTTAAACACTCATCCTTGGGTTTTGAAGCCAATAACGTTTTCAAAATTTAAGCCAAAATGGGTTTTTGAAAATTATTGGGTTAAAATGGTTTTATGGAAGCATGGCACCCGAGTTCTTGGCACAGGTCCGCCAGGTAAGTTCTTTTGTTGTTAGATTGATTTGAGTATGCTGAAGCATGATACTTAAGTTGATAGATTTAGGGACACTATACTTTAGAGACATGGACCCTAGGTATATATGTACTTCTACGGAAAAACCACTGATTAAGTCTTTTTTGCATAAAACTCTCTTTAAACAAAAAAGTGAAAAGACTCTAATGCATAAAAAATTTCGTAAAACAAATAAGATGCGACGTAGACATGAGTTCTAAGGGACGTGGTCGCAATACTCGTAGATGCGGCAGAGGCAGAATGACTGTGTCGGAACCAGTTGGGTCTGGTCAGGGTTCCGAAAATGAGGCACCGCCACCACCCAGTAGGGGCGAAATTTCGTGGAGCGAGATGAGAGGATGACGTGGTATCGCAGGCTATGCTCCGAGTCTTAGAGCGAGTGGCAGGGGCTAGTATGGGAAATGGGGCCCGCAAGTCAGTATCTGAGAGATTTAGGTCAAATGGAGCTGAGGTTTTTAGAGGAGTATCTGAGGTAGCTTCGAATGTAGCAGAGTATTGGTTAGAGGCAGTCGAGAGGATCATGGATGATCTAGACTGCACTGCTGAGGAGAAGCTGAAAGGTGCTATTTCGCTGCTTCGGGATGAGGCCTACCAGTGGTGCCTCACTGTCAGAAAGGGACCCCTGCAGATCGAGTGGATTGGGGGTATTTTGAGACTAAGTTTGAGGGGAAATACATTGGAGCTAGCTACATAGACTCGCAAAGAAAGGCATTTTTGAATCTAGTGCAAGGAAGTATGTCGGTAGCGGAGTATGAAGCGGAGTTTCTGCAGTTAAGCCGGTACGCCAGGGGAATTGTGGCCACTGATTACGAGAGATGTGTCAGATTTAAGGATGGACTGAGAGATGAGCTGCGAGTGTTGATTGCTCTGCAGCGGGAAAGAGACTTTGTAGTCTTAGTGGATAAGGCTCGGATAGTTTGAAGAAGTTAGTTGCTTTGATGAAAAGACGAAACCGGATAGAGGTCAGAATAGGAATAAGAGGAACTATGGGTCTTCAGGATCATCCGGGAATTTTCAAAAGAGACCTAGAGTGGATGGGCCGCGAGGTCAGTAGGTTGTTGTGGGAGGATAGTACCGTACTTGTAACCAATGTGGAAAGATGCACCCGGGAGACCGTTGGAAGAAGACAAGGGGATGCTTTAAGTGTGGGTCCAAGGATCATATGATTAGGATACAGATAGGAACCGCCTAGCAGGTCAGGGTTTTAATCAGGCTGGCAGAGGAGGACAGCAGCCGTCGAGGGGTCGTGGTCTGAATGGCAGAGGTAATGGTTCTGGTAGAGGTCGTGGAACACCAGGCAGAGGTAGTAGTAACACGGAGGCAAGACAGCCAGGTCTGGTATATGCGGTTCGTCGGAGGGAAGATGGTGACGCACCTGATATCATAACGGGTACGTTCCTTATTTCTGGGTTACCCTTTATTGCTTTGATAGATATAGAGTCAACTCACTCATACATTTCTAGTGAAGTATTTGGAACTCTGCATGTGAACTCTGAGACTGTACCTAGGAAGATGACTGTACTTAGTCATTTAGGGCAATCAGTAGTAGTAGACAAACTCTTTAAGAAAGTGCCTTTAGAAGTTCAGGGGACGCAGTTTCCGGCTGACTTAATGGAGTTGCCATTCAGGGAATTTGATCTAATCTTAGGCATGGACTGGCAAGTGAAGTACCGTGCGAATGTGGATTGTGCTGCTAAGCGGATGTCATTGAGAACTTCCAATGACAATGAAGTTGTGGTCATGGGCGAGAGACGGAATTACTTATCAAATGTAGTATCTACTCTTAAGGCAGAAAAGATGGTAAGAAAGGGATGTGTAGCTTTTCTGATGATTGTTAGTGCCTTAGAGGCTAAGGAAGCAGCTGTGGAAGGGGTCAGGACGATAAACGAATTTGTGGATGTCTTTCCGGAAGAACTTCCAGGGTTGCCTCTGGATCCTGAGGTGGAGTTTGGGATTGATTTGTTGCCTGGTACAGCGCCAGTACCTATCGCTCCATACAGAATGGCACCAAAGGAGTTGGTTGAGCTTAAGGCTCAGATTCTAGAGTTGCTTGATCGTGGTTTTATCCGACCTAGTGTGTCTTCATGGGGAGCACCAATTCTATTTGTGAAGAAGAAGGACGGGACTATGTGTATGTGCATAGATTACCGACAGTTGAATAAGCTGACCATCAAGAACAAGTACCCTTTTTCGATGATCGACGACTTGTTCGACCAGCTTAAGGGAGCTGCGGTATTTTCAAAGATAGATCTAAGGTCAGGGTATCATCAGCTTAAGGTGAAGGAAGCAGATATCCATAAGATAGCTTTTCGGACAAGATATGGGCATTATGAGTTCTTAGTAATGCCGTTCGGATTGACGAACGCCCCAGCTGCGTTTATGGATATGATGAATCGGGTTTTCCAACCCTACTTGGACCAGTTCGTCGTTGTGTTTATAGAAGACATCCTAGTGTGTTCCAAGTCTGAGAAAGAACATGATGAGCATCTCCGGGTAGTATTGCAAGTGTTGAGGGAAAAGAAGCTGTATGCCAAGTTCAGCAAGTGTGAATTTTGGCTGAGGGAAGTTGCGTTCTTAGGGTATGTGGTCTCTGCAGAAGGGATAAGGGTGGACTCTCGGAAAATAGAGGCGGTGTTAGATTGGAAGCCACCTAAGTCTGTGGCTGAGGTTCACAGTTTCTTGGGGTTAGCAGGCTACAACAGAAGATTTGTCGAAGGGTTCTCATCAATAGCGGCACCTCTGACAAAATTGTTGAGGAAGGAGGTACCTTTCGTATGGATAGATAAGCAGCAGGAGGGCTTTGAGAGGCTTAAGAGGGTTTTGACTGAAGCTCTGGTTTTGATTCAGCCTGAGGCAGGGAAAGATTTTGTGGTATATTGTGATGCTTCTCACACAGGATTGGGATGTGTTTTGATGCAAGACGGGAAGGTGGTTGCTTATGCGTCTCCACAACTAAGGCCACATGAGGTTAATTATCCGACGCATGACTTAGAGTTGGCAGCGGTAGTCTTCGCTCTTAAGGTGTAGAGGCATTATTTATATGGAGAGAAGTTGATAATCTACACGGATTACAAGAGTTTGAAGTATCTGCTGACTCAAAAAGAGCTGAATTTGAGACAGCGAAGGTGGGTGGAGTTGTTGAAAGACTACGATTGTTCCATAGAGTATCACCTGGGTAAGGCCAATGTAGTGGCAGATGCCCTAAGTCAGAAAGAAGTGTCGGATCTGAGGGCGATGTTTGCACATCTTAGTCTTTATGACGATGGAAGCTTGTTAGCAGAGTTGCAAGTAAAGCCGACATGGTTAGACCAAGTGAAAGAGAGTCAGTTGGCAGATGATGATCTAGGTGCTAAACTACGGCAAGTGCAGAATGGGGAATTGGAAAACTATGGTGTGAACAATGATGGAGTGCTGTGTTTTTGGGGCAAGGTCTGTATGCCGAAGAATGAGGAATTAAGGCGAAGAATTCTTCAGGAATCGCATGGTAGCCCTTATGCTATGCATCCTGGAGGAAGTAAATTATACAGAGATCTACGAGATCAGTTTTGGTGGCCTGGTCTTAAGCGGGAAGTTACAGAATTTGTCGGGAAGTGCTTAACGTGTCAGCAGGTCAAAGCTGAACACCAAGTACCGTTAAGGTTGCTTCAGCCGATAAAGATTCCGTAGTGGAAGTGGAAGAGAATTACTATGGACTTCGTTAGTGGGCTTCCCCTTACGCCTACTAAGAAGGACTCAGTATGGGTGATAGTGGATCGGCTGACAAAGTTTGCGCATTTCATACCGGTGCGTGTTGACTATTCTCTGCAGAGGTTAGCGAAATTGTAAGTGGCAGAAATTGTGAAGCTGCATGGAGTGCCGGTGTCAATTATTTCAGATAGGTATCCGAGGTTTACGTCTCAGTTTTGGAAAGCATTACACCAGGCTTTGGGCACCAGATTGGACTTCAGTACAGCATTTCATCTGCAGTCGGACGGCCAGTCTGAACGAGTAATTCAAGCGTTAGAGGATATGTTAAGGGGTTGCGTGATAGACTTCAGAGGAAGCTGGGAGGAGTTCTTGCCTTTGGCTGAGTTTGCGTACAACAACAGCTACCAAGCAAGTATTCGGATGGCACCATATGAAACGCTGTATGGACGGAAGTGTCGCACTCTTACGTGTTGGACAGAATTAGGGGAACATCATGTTTTGGGTCCGGAGATTGTGGCAGAATCCGAAGAGAAGGTTAAGGTAATTCGGGCACGGTTGAAGGAGGCATCTGACAGGCAAAGTCGTACGCATATCTTAAGCGGAAGGAAATAGAGTTTGCTGTGGGAGATCAGGTGTTTCTAAAAGTTTCGCCATGGAAGAAGGTGTTGAGATTTGGTCGCAAGGGAAAGTTAAGTCCCAGGTTTATAGGACCTTATCGGGTTTTGAAGAGAGTTGGACCAGTGGCATACCAGTTAGAGTTGCCTTCAGAATTGAAGCAGATAAACGATGCGTTTCATGTGTCGATGCTACATCGTTTTCGGTCGGATCCATCTTATGTAATACCAGTTGAGGAGGTGGAGCTAAGACCAGATTTGTCCTACGAGGAAGAGCCGATTCAGATTCTGGAACGGGATGTGAAGGTGTTACGGAGGAAATCAGTTCCTCTAGTCAACGTGTTATGGCGCAACCATGGATTAGAAGAAGCTTCGTGGGAGCCAGAGGAGGTAATGCGGCAGCAATACCCTCATCTATTTTAGCCAGGTAATTTCGAGGTCGAAATTATTTTAAGGGGGTATAACTATAATATCCGGGATGTAGGGGTTAGGCATTTCCACTTAAATGTCCTTGGTAGCATGTTTGTGTATGATGTGTATGTGTTTTGGGGGCTTCGGGAATCGTGGGGTGTAGGTAGGAATGATAGAAAAATATTTGATTTGAAGCATGGAAAGGGGAGCTAAGCAAGCTAGGCCTTAAGAAAATTTGTGTGTGGGTTAAGACACAAGTAACCAGCTGGCAAAGTGGCAAGGGAGGCGCAACTTAGGGCCTTGAGAAGTGATGCCACAAGCAGTGAAAGGGGACTTGGGTTTGAGCAGCAGGGGGAGCATTTTGGAGCTGCTTTTTGCGTCAGGCAAGAGGGGAGTTGGACGGCACTGGGACACTAAGTGGATGAGCATTTGATTTAGTCAAATGCCTTTGAAATTCAGCTAAGAGAGAAAGATAAGTGTTGACTCATTCAAATATTTTTGAATGAGGGGAGAAGAGGAAAATTAGGAGAAAAAGGTGGGATTTGAGAAGAGGATGAGAGTTGGCCGGCCAAGGGATTTCTTTGATGACCATTTCGGTCATGTAGGTAGAGGGGAGTAGCCGAAATTTCTTAAGGGGGTTTAGGTGTTTTTTTCGGTTCTCTTTTCTTTCTCTAGTAGTGTGCCGAAATTCTTGAAGTCACCAAAAGTGCCAATCGGTCACTTTTTATTGCCGAAATTCAGCCCCATTCTCTCTTAAGATTTCACTCTTCTTTTCCATTACCAAAACCACTCAAAGCCGACCCTTTTCCTCACCTGTTACACCTTGGTCGAAACTTCAAAGGACCATTAGGGTCACATACCTCTCATCTTTCATCTCTCAGGTTGTTTTCTTTTAAGCCAAATCAAGTTTTCCTCCCTCGTCCTCTTCTTTGATTTTCCTTGTGATAGCTGAAACCTCTCTACCATTTTTTCACCATAGCCGCAACACCTTAAAACCTCACACTTCTCTTCTCTTTTGTTAAGGCCCAATCTCCCTTTTGACACCAAAGCCGAATCGCATCAAACTTCAATCTCCTCTATTCTCTTTTCACGATTCATCAAAAGCCGGAGGTATTTTTAGACAAAAGCCGATTGATCTTAAGCACTAAAAGCCGACAACCAAACATCATTCTCCTCTTGTCGACATCTAGAGCTAGTGGACCATTCGCATTTTGGTCACTCTTTTCGGTAAGAATCTCTTCTATGTTGGTTTCCTGTTTTATTTCTTTCTTGGACTGTCGAAAATCAAAGGCTCTAATCCCCTATATCTCTTTGGCCGAAACCTTGAAGAGGGATTTCGGGATTCATTAGTAGTCGACGGTTAGAAGGGAAACTTTCGGGATTTGGATACTCGAGGTAAGGATATTGACATTCGGCCAATGGCCACACTCTTTAGTGTTAGTTGATTTCTCATCAAGTGTTGTGTAGGTACTCAATCGATTCCCGAAGTGAAAGCCGGAAGCTTTAGTATTCTGTCGATCTAGGTAAGCCTTGTTCGTTTAAGATCTATGCTTTTAGATTCCTTCACTCAATCGTTTTCTCTGATTAAGTTATTCTCATGGAGTCGGGATCTAGCCAGTCTAAGGAGAGGATTGGAAGTGCAAATTCTACCCCTAAGTTCAAGAAACGCTCAGTTTTTGCGGTACGTGACTAGCCACCAGGGTGTGGGCCAGCATCGGAAAGGGATAAGCAGTTCACTGTTATCCCTGCTAGCGAAAGTGTCAGTAAGATCGAGAGCGTAGTTCTCGTGGTTATCAGGTGTGTAACCCTACATTAATTCCCGATTGATTAATAGTGTTAATCTGTGTTTTATGATTGTGAAAATATGAATAATTATGGCTATGGGTACCATTCTGTGGTACAGTGCATTCAGGTACGTTAACCCCTCAACACTCGGTTAATGATGTTATAAGCATGGATATGAAATATGTATGAAATTCGTTATGACTTTGGGGTAAGATACACTGCATAATATTTGAATAATATGTATGTTGCATGGGCATATGGGTGATATTGATGAAGGGGAAGTGTTCCGGTGGTTTTTACCATATTATCCGGTGACTTATGTCACATATTATGTATCCGGTGACTTATGTCACATATTATGAATCTTGTGACTCTGTCACATTTTCTGGTGGCTATGCCACGATTATAAGGGCGATGTGCAGTTGACTGTAGCGACTGCCTTCGATGGTGTGTAGCGGATGGAGGGTCGATTTCGTAATCCCCACGGTGTGATTGGTAGGTACGGGTGGTGTGTAGAGAATAGATATTTAGGTGGGTTCGGGATTGCATTTCATTTTATGTATAAATGTGATTAATTATGTGATGATCTGATATGCTATGTTATGGGTTTTGCCAAGATATTTGATTAAGGCTATGATCTTGTGGGTTTTGTGTAGCCGTTATACATTGAGTCTGTTGACTCACCCTTCGTGGGATAACTTTTTCAGGTGATACTTAGCATTTTTGGATCGGGTCAGCGGGGACTTTGTGGTGGCCATGCTCAACTCAACATTTCAGGTTTTCTTTTAGTTAAACTTATTACGTTTTCTTTTAGTATTTCGGGATTTATTTTTGGTTATGTTTTATTGTAATAAGGCCGCTATTAGCTGTTTTATATATGTGTTTTAAATTTTTATTCTGTTACGATCAACATCAAACAAACGATTAAATATTTTTTGTAAAACAACTTCAATTGTTTGACACCTAAACACCTACGGTTTTTAGCACAATGATAAGCTCTAAAATTCGGCATTTCACTTAACTTATAATTTTTGATAACATTTTAATACAAACTTACATACCGATATGGTTTTCAACAGGATCATAAATCAAATCTATTTTTTCTTCGAAATCAACATTTTTTCTCCCAGACGATAAAACGAGTTTTATTCAAGGAGCATGCCAGATCCGGTCGGGGCTTGTGGGCCGGGTTTGGGGTGTTTCACAAAAGGAAAGGATGGATAGCGTTGGTGAGCTTCTGACAACTTTTTCCCGAATCACGAGCAAACTTGATTTCACTATAAAATAAAACAAGAAAGGAAGAGGAAGCAAAGTAAGCTAAAAGCTTAGTAAGTAAGATGTAAATAATAAAGATAACAAACTAATAATGACATTTCTGATTTATTTTAGTTCAGTATAAGCTGTCCATTCGAGTCCTAGTCACTAAATCTGGAGATACAGAACTCCAAATTAAGATCCGTAAATTTTCTCAGTCATTACAATTTTACCCCTAAAATTTTGCATATTTACACTTTTGCCCCAAAGCTCGAAAATTAAACTTTTTCCCAAATTCTCATGTTTTAGGACATGCTGATCATTTATTTGCCAACGGCAACATCAAATTCCTACTCTAACATGTACTTATGAACAATAGGTATTTTTACCGATTAAGCCATTTTACTCATTTTCACTTAAAAACGAGTAGCACAAGTTGTTTAGCATATTTTAAAACCTCATATTCTATCATAAAACATAAAAATAAATACATTTTACTTATGGGTATTTTTCCAAATATGAACCCTAGGTTAAATTATTGCTAGCATAAGCTAAATCGAGTTACCGGGACTCCAAAAACGTAAAGAACATTAAAAACGAGGCTTGGAATCACTTATTATGGAGCTTGGAAGCTTGAAACAAACCCTAGCTATGAAGAACCCTTGAAATTTCGTCCTAATGAAGAAGATGGACATATTTTTCCATCTTTTTCCTTTTTTTAATCTTTTAATTACCAGATGACTAAAATACCCTTCATTAAAAACTTTGGTTATTTCTACCTATGTATGTCCATTTTTGTCCATGAAAGCCTAATGGTATAATTAACATTTAAGGACCTCTACTTCAATTATGCTCTTCAATTAAATCCTTTAACATCTAGAACTCATATTTATCAACTTTTGTAATTAAGTCCTAATAGGCAAATAAGACATGCAATTCATGAAATTTTCTATCGATATTCTAACACTTGCATCTAATCACTCGATAAATTATAAAATTTAATTAGAATAAATTTTTCTACTTCAAAATTCTGGTTTCGAAACCACTATTCTGTTTAGGCTCGAATTTGGGCTGTCACAAGTCTTCCCTCTTTTAGAGGTTTTCGTCCCCGAAAATCTTACCATTGAAAAGGTTTAGGTATTATTTTCTCATAGCTTCTTCTGGTTCCCATGTTGCCTCTTCTACTCCATATTTTTTCCACAATACTTTTACTAACTTTAACTTTTTATTTCCGTGTTCCTTGATATCCTGTGCCAAAATCTTAACTGGTTCTTCACTGTAACTCATATTTGGCTGAATTTCCACTTCTGTAGGAGAAAGAACATGTAAAGGATCTGCTCGATATCTTCGTAGCATAGATACATGAAAAACATTATGAATTCTGTCGAGTTCTGGTGGTAATGACAATCGATAAGAAATTGGTCCAAATCTTTCTATGATTTCATATGGTCCGATGAATCTTGGACTCAATTTACCCTTTCGATCGAACCGGAGAACTTTCTTCCAAGGAGATACTTTCAGGAATACCTTATCACCAACCTGAAATTCAATCTCTTTTCGTTTAAGATCGACATATGATTTTTGACGGTCAGAAGTTGCTTTCAACTTTCCCGAATCACCTTCACTTTTTCTTCTGTTTCCTGGATCAAATCAACCCCATATATCTTCTTTTCACTACGCTCTGTCCAATATAATGGGGTTCTACATTTTCTACCACACAGAGCTTCATACGGAGCCATTTTAATACTGGATTGATAAATGTTATTGTAAGCTAATTCAATCAAAGGTAGATACCTCTCCCAGTTACTTTCAAACTCTAGTATAAAACATCGAAGTATATCTTCCAATACCTAAATTACACACTCAGATTGGCCATCAGTCTGAGGATGAAATGCGGTGCTGAAAAACAACTAGGTACCCAGGGCTTCTTGCAATTTGTCCCAGAAAGGAGACGTAAATCGGGGATCTCTATCTGATATAATGGAAATAGGCACTCCATGTAGCCTGACAATCTCAGATATATACAACTCAGCCAGTCTATCTAAAGAACAATCCATACGTATCGGAATAAAGTGCACTGACTTTGTTAATCAGTCAACAATCAACCAAATGGTATCTTTCTTCCTTGGAGACAACGGTAACCTAGATACAAAATCTATAGTAATTCTTTCCCATTTCCATTCCGGTATAGTGATTGGCTGAAGTAACCCCGAAGGTACCTAATGTTCAGCTTTAACCTGCTGACATATCAAACACTTTGATACAAATTCAGAAATATCATGTTTCATACCTGACCACTAGTACATCTTTTTCAAATCATTATACATTTTATTACTCCCCAGATGCACAGACAGAGTACCGTTGTGGGCCTCGTGTAGAATCTTTTATATAAGCTCTGAATTCTGAGGTACACATATCCTGCTCCTGAATAAAAAACAACCATCGGTCCCTACTTGAAATTCAGAATCAGTACCCGACTTACATTGTGCCCGATTACTTTGTAACTTTTCATCATTTTTCTGAGTCTCACAAATCTGTTGTATAAACATTGGTCTAGCTCTCATTTCAGCTATAACTGAACCATTATCAAACAAGGATAACTGGGTATTCATAGCTCGTAAAGTAAATAAAGATTTCCAGCTCAAAGCATCAACTACAACATTAGCCTTACCCGGATGGTAATCAATAATCAAATCATAATCTTTTATTAGTTCAAGCAACCTGCGCTGTCTTAAATTCAAATCTTTCTGTGTCATCAAATATTTTAGGCTTTTATGATCGGTATAAATATGACATTTTTCACCATACAAGTAATACCACCATATCTTCAACGCAAATACAATAGCAGCTAATTTGAGATCATGTACTGGGTAATTTCTTTCATGTGGCTTAAGTTGTCTTGAAGTATAGGCTATTACTTTACCTTCTTTCATCAAGACACAACCTAAACCATTTAATGATGCATCGCTATAAATAACAAATTCTTTACCCGGTTCAGGCTGTACCAGTACAGGTGCTTTTGTCAACAATTCTTTTAATAGATCGAAACTCTGTTGGCATTCTTCCTTCCACTCGAACTTAACATCTTTCTGTAGTAAACGGGTCATCGGAGAAGATATCATAGAGAACCCTTGAACAAATCTTCGATAATAACCAGCTAAACCCAAGAAACTTCTAACTTTAGATATATTCTTCGATGGACTCCAATTTGTAATAGATGAGATTTTACTCGGATCTACCCTGATGCCTTCAGCGGATACAATATGTCCAAGAAACCACACCTCTCGGAGCCGGAATTCACATTTTCTGAATTTAGAATAAAGTTTTTTTTTCACGCAGAATTTGTAACACTATTCTCAAATGTTCTGCATGCTCCTTTTCATCCCGAGAATAAATCAAAATATCGTCAATGAATACCACCACAAATCTGTCTAAGTATGGTTTAAATATCTGGTGCATCAAATCCATAAATACTGCAGGTGCATTAGTTAGCCCAAACGGCATAACCAGAAACTCATAATGTCCATACCTTATTTTGAAGGTTGTCTTTGGCACATTTAATTCCTTTACCTATAACTGATAGTAACCTGATCGGAGATCAATCTTAGAGAATACTGTGGCACCTTTCAGTTGATCAAATAAATCATCAATTCAGGGCAACGGGTACTTATTCTTAATAGTCACCTTATTAAGCTACTGATAATCGATACACAATCTCAAGGACCTATCTTTCTTTTTCACGAATAGAACCGGAGCACCCCAAGGTGAATGACTTGGTCGAACAAAACCTCTATCTACAAGTTCCTGTAATTGTATCTTTAACTCCTTTAATTCTGTAGGAGCCATTCGCTACGGAGCTATGGAAATCGGAGTAGTTCCTGGAATTACATCTATAGAAATTCCACTTCCCTTTTTGGTGGTATTCCTGGTAATTCCTCCGAAAACAGATAAGAAAATTCACATGCTTTCGGCACTGCATGAATCTTTGACTCTGATACTTTAGTGTCGATTATATAAACCAAGTAATCATTATACCCCTTTTTAACATATCTCTACCCACTGAGATTACATCAGATAACCCTTCTGTCCGATCAGATTTAACCCGGAGCAACTCACCGTTCTGACATTTTAACAAAATATATTTTTGTCTACAGTTTACTACTCCATCATGCTGAGTTAGCCAATCCATACCCAAAATAACATCAAACTCATCAAATGGCAACAACATCAGATTAGCCGAAAAACAGTAGTCTTGAATCGTCAAAGGACAATTCCTGCAAACCTTATCTTCGAGCACATGTCTGCCTAAAGGATTTGATACTTTAACTACAAATTTAGTTAATTTCACAGGCAATTTCTTACTATGTACTAAATTTTCATAAATATAAGAATGAGTGGACCTGGGGTCAATTAATACAATAACATCAGTATCATAAAGTGAGAAAGTACTAGTGATCACATTAGGGGATGATGCCTCCTCATGAGCTCGTATAGCATACGTTCTGGCAAGTGTTCTTGTTTCTGACCTTGCACCTGAGTCTTTTATCATGCCTTTGCCACTAGTACCACCTCCAACATTCCGCAAGGATCTACCTCTGCTAGCAACATTACTCTTCATGACACTCTGAACCTTCTCCTCTTCTATTTTCTTGGGACAATCTTTGATAAAGTGTTCTTTGGAGCCACATCTGAAACAAGCTCGAATCTTTCCCCAACATTCTCCGAGATGTCGTTTACCACAATGTTGACACTCAAGTCTATCTGATATTACATTTCTCACACTTGACATCGAAGTAGTTGGAGCTCTAGAACCCGGATTCAATTTTTTCTTGTCTCGATAAGAATACCCTGTTGAAATTGTCTTTCGAGGATTTTCTTCTTTGAGTCTTTTTAATTGGGACTGAAATGACTTGTTCATCGATCCTTTCCTTTGATCTCGGGCCTTGATATCAGCTTTTTTCTTTTCTTTATTCAATTCCTCAGCTTTACAAGCTCTGTCAACCAGTACCACCATTTCTTTTAATTTTAGAATTCCCACTAATACCTTGATGTCTTCATTAAGTCCGTCTTCAAACCTTCTGTACATCATTGCTTCAATAGAAATACACTCTTGTGCATAGTTACTGAGCATTAAAAACTCGCGTTTATATTCTACCATCGTCATCTTTTCTTGTTTCAATTCAAGAAATTCCTTCTGTTTCTGATCGATAAATCGCTGACTAATATATTTCTTCCCAAATTCTTCCAAGAAGAAATCCCAGGTTACTTTTTCCTTTGAAACTACAGATATCGGAGTCTTCCACCACTAATAGGCTAAATATTTCAGTAATGACACTGCACATTTTAAACACTCCTCAGGTGTGCAAGATAATTCATCAAATATACGCAAAATATTTTCAAGCCAGAACTCTACTTTTTCTGGATCATCATCAATGTTTGCTCTAAATTCTTCAGCCCCTTATTTACGAAGCTTATTTACCAAAATTTTTGTCAATCATACAATATCAATATTTTGCGGAGCTGCGGGGATAGATTGTGGTATAGATGGGGGAGGAGGAGGTTGAACATTAGGATTTGCTCTAATAAAATTAGTATGCCAGTCATTCATCATTTGAAGGAAAGCATTCCTAGCTTAGTCTTCTTGTCTCGATGTCTCATGTCTACTTCCTACAGGCACGGCCCCTTGCGCGGGAGCTGACGCATTACTTGTAGCATCATCTGTAACATCCTGAATTTTTGGGCCTATGCATTTAGTGTGGGGATATGTTTCATTTGTTAATTTAAGTGTTAGGGGTCCAAATTAGGCTTAGGCTTAGACAGAGGCCTTGGTTAAAATATCTGTTTGGACACTATAGGATTCAAAAGGTAGTATCTGTGTTTAAAATACCAAAGTGGGCTTGTGACCCAATATTAGGAAGCTAGAGGGTAGCGTCACTAGCAGTTGAAAGAGGCCCAAGTTTGGCCGTAAGGAGCCCATGTCTTTGGGCCATGTTCGGCACTTAAAAGGTGAACAAGGGGGACGGCAATGGGGCTAGAAAATAGGAGGATTAAATGATGTAAATGATAAGGATAATGAGCTGATAAAAGAAGGAAGAGGTGGTGCTATCTAGGTTTCTTCTAAAGGTATGAATAGATTTAGATAAATGAGAAAAGATAGGAGCTATCCGCAAGGCTAGGTGTTGGCCGAAATTCCATCACCTAGAGGAGGAGGAATCGGTTTTATTTGCCAAAGGGGGTGCCAAATTTTCCCTTTTTATTTGCTTAATTCTTAGTTATCAGAAAGGGCACTTTCGATTTTTGATAGGTAAGTGCCGAAACTTCTATAAAGAGGGGGGATAGCTCATCAATTCCGGCATTTGGAACCCTATTCTTTTCTTCTTTCCCTATGCCGAAATTCTCAGTCTCCCTCTGCAAGTTCTTTTTTTTTTTTTTTGATTTCTTCAAAAGCCGAAACCTCCCAATCTTCTCAACATCTTTTTTTCAAAAGTCGAAACCTTGAACTCTCTTCTCATCTCCATAGCTGAATACCCCTATTTCCTTTTGCCGATTTCTTCAACCAAAAAGCCGAAACTACTTAGATTTCTTCTTCTCTTCTGATCTTCTTAAAAAGCCAAAATCTCTAAGGGGTAGTCAAATTCTTTATGTAAAGGTGAGTGCCGATTTTTCTATCTCTTTACTTTCTCTTTCGGGTTTTGGAAGACAAAGCTGAAAAGCTAAAGGTTTAATGGTTTTATGTATTCTCTTGTTGGGCGACATTCAGGAATTGAAGTAGATCTCTTAGGTCTAAAAGCCAGAAACACTAGCCCTTGAATATCATATCACTTTTCGGGATTTCAAGGTAAGGATCTCAATTCTCCTTAAGATGATCAACCGTTTCCTTTTCGTTAGTTGTGCCTTAACCTAATGTTTCGTTACCAGCCTCTGAACAACACCTTAGGCAGATAGCGGTTGTGTCGGCTACAGATAGCGTCGACGTAGAAAGTCTTATTCTAACGATAATCAGGTGTGTAGATCTCTAACACAATATTAAACCTGTATGCATGTCAATCTATATACGTTATGGGCTAAAAAGCCGGAAAGAGGCTGTGTAGACATTCGAATAAAGCCCTAAAAGGGTTAGGCAAGGATGCCAAGTACGTAATCATAGAAATCTCTATGTGTATCGAAATATATATGAAAGCCTGTGTGATATTTTCCTTATGTGTGTATGCATGGGGTCCGATTATGATAATGAAGGGGAAGTGCATGATAGGTCACTTGGTGATCGATGGTTAAACCACAACTTCAAATGATAGGTCACATAGTGATCGGTGGCTATGCCACGTTTAATGATTCCTGATTAATAGGAATAGGCAGTACGGCTGTCGTTATGGTGTGTAGTGGATGGAGGGTTGATTGTAGAAATCCCCAAGGTGGTACGGGTTGGTGTGTAGAGGATGGAATTCTAGGATGGGTTGAGCTATTCATCATTCATTATTTTCATGTAATTATGATTGTTGCCTTTATGTATGGGCCAGGGCTCATAATGTGTTTATGGGCCTTAGGTCAGTGTGTCTGGGATTTATACACTGAGTCTTGGTGACTCACCTTTTTATTTTTCCTACTCTCTCAGATGAGCAGTAGATCGTGGACATGGGAGCCGAGACTGACTCGAGGGGCTGTAAGGACTTTTATTTAAAGAAACACATCTCTGTTTAAAATACAATGTTCTCTTTGATTTTGTTTTTTTATTATTATTAATTTGGAATACCTATGTAATGAGGCCCCATAGTTTATATCCAACTAAGTAGTTTTTAATATTCGCAACTTATGAAATTATGTCAAGGGTTTAATTATTCAAAATAATAATAATACAAGGTTTTCTTTTCAAATGTCACTTATTTATTCTATTATTGCCTAATTAATTTACGATTTCCAAATCTGATAAGGAACTATGTTTCCAACATCAAACCCGTAACATGCCAAATCTGGTCAAAACGTATGGGCCGAGTTCAGGGTGTTACATCATCAGCCACTATTCGATCAGGATCCTTTACTAAAAAAAACAAAACACAGTTTAGTAATGTCGGAAGTCACCACACTATCACAATATATTTATGGCATGTATAGATGGACTTTCCCACTCACTATACTGGTTCGAGAACCGACTAAACCACAGCTATAATACAACTAAAATGTAACACCCTGTACCCGTGTTCAATACTAGAACAGGATACAAGTATTACTAGAACAATGTACATATAATTACAGCAAATTAGAACATAAAATGATTATCTAAATTTAACTCCATCAATTGATCGCTCATATTTAAAAAAAATTAAATTCACATATATCATAAACTTATAATGTTACTAACATTAGATTATACGGATAATAAAATACGAGTGAAATATCTAACGTTAAAATTCAACTTTTAAAGTAATATTACTAAATTTATAACAAAATACTCAAGCCTTCTATACATGCCATATGTCCAAAATGTGTTTACAAAATACCAAAAGGAAAGGATGGATGGCGTTGGTGAGCTTCTGACAACTTTTTCCCGAATCAAAAGCAAACTTGATTTCACTATAAATTAAAACAAGAAAGGAAGAGGAAGCAAAGTAAGCTAAAAGCTTAGTAATTAATATGTAAATAATAAATATAACAAACTAATAATGACATTTATCATTTATTTTAGTTCAGTACAAGCTATCTATTCGAGTCCCAGTCACTAAATTATTTTTATCTGGAGATACAAAACTCCAAATTAAGATCTGTAAATTTTTCCAGAAACTAGACTCATATGTCTTCTTACCATAAAAATTTCAAAATTTTGGGTTGGGCCAATTAATACAGTTTATTCATTGAAATCTCCCATGTTTCGTGGTTTAGCAGCTCTGACTACTCTTCACTAAAATTTAATTATATTTAGATACCAAATTCAAATGAGGTTCTCATTTCTTTCTTCTAAAAATAAACTCAATAAGTAATCCAACCATATAAATTATGTTCCTTAAATATTTTGTACAAGTTTTAATGAGTTTTACAATTCAGAGTAGGGGATCACGAAATCAATCTGAACCAGTCTTACAAAAATATAAATATCTCAAAATATAGAATTCTTTTGTTTGCTCTGTTTCTTTTATATGAAAATATATTCAATAAGTTTTGCCATTTTTTTGGTTATTTTTCAAAGTCACTCTCCTGCTACTGTTTTAGACTGTTTATCCCAAATTTCATTCCTTCACTAAAATTTCTTATTTTCAACTTTCAAGATAATACTCATCCATATTCATCTTATCAAAATTCAATCACATATCTAACTCATAATTAAAAAATTATATATTCATATTCCAGTATTATCCCACATTTCCTTTCACGTTAAATTTCAGTTAGCAAACTAGTTTCTTCCGGTGAACACTTCGGAAAGTAACAATATCTGATGGTTTTGGCACATAGCTCCACCTTCTGTAATTAATGCCCAACTTAGTGGTATATAAACATAGCACCACACTATATGGCTAACATGTAATTGTGGCATACGGACTTAGCGCCACTTTTCAAATTAACATGTATAATCGTGGCATATCCACTTAGCACCACGTTACATGTTTAACCGTGGTATATCCACTTAGCACCATGCTAATAAATCAATATATGTACCGTGGCATATCCACTTAGCACCACATTGCATGTATCAATATGTGTAATTGTGGCATATCCACTTAGCACCACGTTTCACGTTTAACCGTGGTATATCCACTTAGCACCACGTTTTTCCATTCCGAAGGTTCAACCGAGATTTCCTCATTTAATCTGAATTCATCAACCACAAATCACCGTTTGTATCCATTAATTGAACAATACTAAAACTTATTTCACATGTCACAAAATAAAATAGTATAACATAATAAAACAATACATTATTTATATATAAACTTACCTCGGTGCAAATAAAGAAATTTTGCAATTTAGTCTACAATCTTTTCCTTTCCCCGATCAAGGTCGATTCCACGTATTTCTTGATCTAAAATAACATATTTAGCTGATTTAATACTCACATTTATCAAAATAGTCCTTAAGTCTAACTTTGGAAAAATTATAATTCTGCCCCTAAACTTTTGCATATTTACATTTTTGCCCCAGAGTTCGGAAATTAAACTTTTTCCCAAATTCACATGTTCTAGGACATGCTAATCATTTATTTGCCAACGGAAACATCAATTTCCTACTCTAACATGTAGTTATGAACAATAGGTATTTTTACCGATTAAGCCATTTTACTCGTTTTCACTTAAAACCGAGTAGCACAAGTTGTTTACCATAATTTAAAACCTCATATTCTATCATAAAACATCAAAATAAATACATTTTACCTATGGGTATTTTTCCAAATACGAACCCTAGGTTAAATTATTGCTAGCATAAGCTAAATTGAGTTACCGGGACTCCAAAAACGTAAAGAACATTAAAAACGGGGCTTAGAATCACTTATTATGGAGCTTGGAAGCTTGAAACAAAGCCTAGCTTTGGAGAACCCTTGAAATTTCGTCCTAATGAAGAAGATGGACATATTTTGCCATCTTTTTCCTTTTTTTTTAATCTTTTAATTACCAGATGACTAAAATACCCTTCATTAAAAACTTTGGTTATTTCTACCTATGTATGTCCATTTTTGTCCATGAAAGATGGTATAATTACCATATAAGGACCTCTACTTCAATTATGCTCTTCAATTAAATTGTTTAACATCTAGAACTCATATTTATCAACTTTTGCAATTAAGTCCTAATAGGCAAATTAGACATGCAATTCATGAAATTTTCAATCAATATTCTAACACATGCATCTAATCACTCGATAAATTATAAAAATTAATTAGAATAAATTTTTCTACTTCAAAATTGTGGTTTCGAAACCGCTATTTCGTTTAGGCCCTAATTCGGACTGTCACAACCTTTTTTTAACGTACTCTTGTGTCATCATAACAGAGATCGTATAGATGTAATGTCTAGTCTATCTGATTCAATTTGAACTTGTTTACCATCTGGACATTTAAGCATAATATATTTTCTTCTACAATTCACAATAGCATCATGCTGAGTTAACTAGTCCATTCCCAGAATCATATCAAAATCATCAAAAGGTAATAGCATCAAACTAACAGGAAAGTCGCAGCCCCTAATTTTCAATGGGCAAGACCTACATAATTGATTAAGTAGAACATACCGATCCAAAGGGTTTGTAACTTTAACAGTATATTCAGTGACTTCAACAGGTATTTTCTTTTTGTCTACTAATGTAACAACCTGATTTTTGGGGCTAGTCGGAACAGTGGTTTTGGAACCACTAATCTGAGGCTGGAGAAATTAGTTTTAATGTTATTTTATGCATTTTAGCATGATTATATGAGTGTAAGAAAATTTTGGTGCATTAATTTTAGCGATTGCATGCTAAATTGCAAAAAAGGACTAAATCGCATAAAATGCGAAAGTATTGTTATACAAGCAAAAGGTGTTAATAGCTGTAGAACATTAATTGGAGGTCCCTAATGTGGAATTAGACCTTTCTAAGGTTAATAGCTGGTCATAGGGTACAAAGAAATAATTTTTCAATGAATTAGGTGAGGTTTTGGTGGTAATTTGTCTAGAAATAAAATAAAATAAAGAGAAGAAAAGTTATCATCTTTTCTCATCCTTCTCTCCACCGAAATTTCCCAAGAAAAACAGCCATGGAAGCTTGGAAATTTTCAGCAACTCCTCACCTCTACAAGTAAGTCATTTTGGTGATTTTTCTTGATGATTTTTGTACTTTTAGGACCCTTGTGTCATGATCTAGCTAATAAGAGAACTATTTTGCAAAATGGTTAAGAGTCTAGGTGTAACACCCCTAACCCGTAACCATCACCGGTATAGAGTTAAAGGCATTACCGGAAATATCGAAAACTTTTACAGACATCTCATATCATAGCTAGGTCAATCACATCAAAGTGTCCCTTAAGTAGGTCCACGAGACCTCAAACATGCTTTAGAATAAGGCCGAGACTAAACCGAACACATACAAAAATTCTTAAAAATTTAAAACTTTTTCAAAGTTATAGAGGTCACACGCCCGTGTGGGCAAGCCGTGTGCCTCCCACAGCCTTCAAACACGCCCGTGTGTCTAAGCCGTGTCAAAATAGGGCATACATACTGACTTGTCCAGACGGCTGTGGACATGCCCGTGTGCCTCACCAGTGGTCACTACTGACTTCACCACACGGCCAGTTACACGCCCGTGTGTCTAGCTCGTGGTCGATCCAGACTTGTCTTGAATTTCAACCACGAGGGACACGGTAGAGCCACACGCCTGTGTGCTCAACCGTGTGGGCAAATATAGGCCATTTTCAAGGCCAAACTGCCATCCATACATGGGTCATACCTACAAGCACACACAAGCATTATTCCATACATAATTGGCAACCAAAAGCATGACAAAAGATCAACATTTCATTCGATTTAATCTCACTTCTAATCATGCCAACTTGTAAACCAATATGCACAACTAAAACACATGTATATCCATTCATGATTCATCCACAATTTCACTTAATCACTTTGGCATCAATCCATCACTAAGCTTACCATTCATAAGACCATTTCATTGCCATCAAACCATACCAAAACATGGATCATATACCATAATCACTCATGCATATTACTAACATTTATCTAGCCACATCACATGGCTATTTGCATATCTCAAACATATTTCCCAAAACAAACTAGCCTGTACATGCCATATTTAGCTATATACACATTTTCAAAGTACCAAAATATAATTGAGTAGTGTGATGACGATCCTCGACGGTCCCCGAGCCTTCAGTGGCTTTGACGATTTATAAAACAGAACAAAAACACACAAAGTAAGCTTTCAAAAGCTTAGTAAGCCATATATAAATAAACTTAGCATAAAATGCACATAACCATATTGATACAATGACATTAATGGTTCTCTTTGCAAATTCATCATATATTCTTCGGCTCATTTGCTTAGCCATATCTTGCCACATTCTTCAACTCAAATATCACATATACACATAACTCATTCAAGCATATATTCACTTATTATCTCATCATTTCAATACACATATTCACCTTAGTAAGTTCATACAGACACTTACCTTTTATACACACATAGTGTGCTTTTTAAACATACCCGAAACGGATATACAACTCACAAAGTCATTCATTTCTCGGACTTGCCCGTTGAACCATTTGGAATCTAATAGGATACTCAGAGTGCTCGGAATAGTCGTACAGTGCCAACATCCCAGACGTGGTCTTACATGTAATCAGATATCGATGCCACTGTCCCGGACAGGGTCTTTCACAAATCAATACGATGCCAATGTCCCAGACATAGTCTTACACGTAAATCCTGTATCGAAGCCAACGTCCCAGACGTGGTCTTACACGAAATCTCGAGTCAATGCCATCGTCCCAGATGTCGTCTTCCATAATATCACATAACGGACACCTATGTCATGACATATACTATCCTATCTACCCCTAGGTTCAAACGGGACTTCTCGGACTTTAACAACTTGTCGACTTAGTTGTAATCTCGAATTTCACATAGATTTCATCTCAACGGATATTCATAGCAATTCAAATTCCATTTATACACAAATAGTTCAATGCAAATACATTTATTTGTATATCGACTTACCTCAGATTCGGATATTCGATCGGATTCGGATATTCGATAACTTTCACCTTTTTGCGATCTAAGTCCGTTTTCTTCAATTCTTGATCTAAACATATTCAAATTTAATCCATTTATTCACCGAATCATTCAATTCAATTCGAAAACACATATTTAGGGTAATTTACAATTTAACTCTCATATTTTCACATTTGGACAATTTAGTCCCTATTTCACAAAATCACAAAATATACAAAATTACCATATACCCATGCTTAGCTGAATATTCATGTATCTCATACAAGTCCATACATTTTATTTATTTCACAATTTAGTCCCTCAAATATTCATTTCTCAATTACCTCAAAAATACTCAAATTCATCAAAAACTCAAAGACAAACTTTGTTAATTAGACACATAAAGTTCATTATTCATCTTTAAAAATCACAAAACTCACATGTTCATCAGTGGCTCATTTCAAAAAACAACATCAATTTACAAAATTGAAGCATTGGTTTTGAAGAACACGAAGCAACGATTACAAAAACGTAGAAATTATAAAAAACTGAGCAAAACTCATACCTTAATCAAGGAAGACAAGGGCCGAAACCTAGCTTTGCTTTCTCTTTTCTTCTTCTTTTATATTTTCGGTGATAGATGGATGAATAAAATCCACTATCATGCTTATTTTGTTTTATTATACAAACTTTAATAAACTTATTAATCAATTACAATTTTAACCTTTTAATAACCATCAAAATTTCCACTATCAATTGTCCATTACCGTCCATACCTAATCCAAATGGTAAAATTACAACATAAATCCTCATATAAAAGAAGACACATCAATTAGACCACTCAATCAAATAGAATGCCACTTTTACCTTTTATGCGATTTAGTCCTTTTGTCAAATTAAGCACACAGACGAACAAATTTTCATACGAGACTTTCACACACAATTAATCACATATCAGAGGCACAGAAAAAAATATTAAAATATTATTCTAACTCGGATTTGTGGTCCCAAAACTACTATTTCGACTAGGGTCTAAACTGGACTGTTACACTAGGGTTTTTCCATGTGAGTGTTCATGTTAATTTCTAAAATTTTATGGAAGAAAATGAATCTTAGTTGTTAAATAAACAACTTTTGTTAAAGGTGTTTCCATGAAAACACCTAAAAGGATCATTTTGCAAAGGTTATAAAATAGGTGTAAAATGTGAGTAATAATGAGTATTAAAATGTGAGTAATAATGAGTATTAGTAGTGGCTATAAGAGTAATTAATGTTCAGCTAGGCTTGTTAAGGGAGGAAATTTGATTAGAATTGATTTCTGAGCCTAGGGGCAAAATCATAATTTTGCCAAAGTCTAAGGGCAAAAGGGTAATTTTTGCCATGGTATGATTTTTGAGTCACAATGAATAATTTGACTAATGAATAAGGTAAATATGATGTTATAGATAAAAAAACGAGATTCGGACCTAGAACGGAGGAAAAGAGAGAAATTTACAATTGGGTCCCTTTTTTTACCTTTTTGGTATCGAGGTAAGTTCGTGTGTAAATAATGCAACCTTATGTGATGTATTTGATATTTTGATATTATGAAATATATTATTTACGAGTTTGATGAGATGTCAAGGAATGAAAATCTTTAATTGAACTTTAAGAATGGATAGAATGCAAATTCCATGATACTAAGGCTGTTAAGATTCCGTGTAAGACCCTATCTAGGACATGGCCTCAAGATGAGATTTCGTATAAGACCATGTCAGGGACATGGCATCGAATATGATATTGCATGTAAGACCATATCAGGAATATGGCGTTGATGGGATACCATATGTATGGGACTTACGAGTATCTTTTAGCATTTCGAGTGATTCAACAGGTACGTTGAAAACGAGAAAGTGTATGACTATGTCACGAGTGGTATAGGTATGTACCTAGAACTCATGTTAAGTGAATTCGGTATATGATGAATTCATGGTAAGTTTCCCTGTAAACAATACATCCTTAATACTTATGATGTTACCTCTTGATGCATTGTATGGATGTAAATACTTATTGGTGAGATTGATTGAAAATGGAAGATAATGAGTAATTCTCGTATGAACTTTGGAATAGAAATGTAAGTACGGGCAAATATCTGTAATTATCATTTGGTATGGGCTGTGTGCGATACCATGTTTATATTATTATTTGGTGGTCTATGTGCGATACCACCCTATTATTGATTAATGGTGGGCTGTGTGCGAAACCACCGGGTACTTTGTATCATTTCGAAGGGTTCATCGAGAAACTTGTTTAAGTAAATATTTCATGTGGCTTTGTGGTGATAAGTGCAGGGCATAAGTACAAGAAAATGTGAGCAATGTGTATGATATGTTGTTGGGATGTGGTAAGAGTTGAGATGAGTAAGCATGATTACGAAAACATAGTAAAATGTGAGCATTGACAAATGAAAAGTGGTTAAACCAAGTGTGGAAATTATGATCCCTCATAAATGATGAATGTGTGATTAAGAGGAGGGAAATAACTTTCTAAAGAATGTGATAAGTTATAATGAAGAGACTATGATGTTAAGGCTAATGCCAAGAAACGTAAATGGTATCTATAAGACAAAAGAGTAAGCATTTTGAATGATCACGTGGTAATCATGAATTTAAATGCAAGTCACATTATAATACCCTTGTGGTTGAGTAAAATAAATGAATGTTTATAGTTGTTTATTATTTGCATATGTACTTACTAAGCGTTATTGCTTACTCCTCTTCCTTTCCTATCTCTTTAGGTTAATTTAGCTAGTTCGGGTTGGAGATCATCGGAAATGTATTCACACTATCAAGCAGTCATTTTGGGTATAAGTTTTCAAGTTTTCTTGAGATATGGCATGTATAGGGATCTTATCTTTTGATTAATTAAGTCATTGTTATGTGGCCAAATGTGTTGGCCTAAAATGGTTTATGGTTCAATTTGAATATAGCCATGAAGGATGGCTTGTGTTGATTATATATTTATGCATGTGATAGTACTTTCTCATGAATGTGATTTTAGTATGGTTTTCATAAGCTAAATGTGATGATAAAGTATCACAAATGAGGATATGAGAATGATATGTGATGTTGTACGAACGTGTGAAAGTGAGGGTGGCATTTGGCTTGGTAGATAGCCTTTCAAATGTCCACACGGGTAGACACACGAGCGTGTGTCTAAGCTGTGTGTAACACACGATCAGCCTCATGGGCGTGATGATTGGCCGTGTGTCCCCTTGCATGCTAGGTTTACAAGTTAGTATGCTCAGTAGTAAACACACGGGCAGAGATACGACTGTGTGTCTCAACCGTGTGGGTGGCACGACCATGGACATGGGCGTGTACCCAGGCTGTGTGAAGTTTGCACCTGAATTTAGGAATCTAATTCGACACACAGTCTAAGAAAATGGGCATGTGCCTTGGCCGTGTGACCTTAGTGAGATGATGATGTCATAAATAGAATGTTAGGGTTTCTGCACATGGGCTAAGATGCGGGCGTGTCGTGGCCGTGTGAAGAACACGAGACAGGGACACGGGCGTGTGTCCGGCCGTGTGAAAACCCCTTTAGGTTTGAAATGGGAAATAAATCGACACGGGTGTGGAACACGGGCATGTGAAATTCCACACGGGCGTGTCATTTCTTCCACACGAGCATGTGGCCCTATTTTTAGTAAAAAATTCCTGTGCGTAAAAGTTTTTGGTTTGGTTCCGAATCATTCCAAATGTATGTTTAGGGTATTGTAGACCCGTAATAAGGATGTTATGTATATGAATGAAAAAGGTTTAAGTTTGGAACGAAATTTTATAGCCCGATGTTGTAAGTTTAAGTCAGTTAAGTTCAGTAATGCCTCGTATCTAGTTCCAGTGTAGAACACGGGTAAGGGGTGTTACAACTAATGTAGTGCATATGTACGAATGAGTTGATCTAAGATCAATCAATGCATATACATTAATATCAAAGAGAGAAAAAGTACACGCAATAACATCTGGAGTTGTAGCTTTCTCTCGAGCTCGGATTGCATATGGTCTAGTCGACGTTCTTGCTTCTGACCGTTCATTCATCTCGCTATTATTTCTTCTACCGGGAGTAGTATTTCTAGCATTTCCAGATCTTCTACCCCTATGAGAGGTTACTTCAAGCTTACTTGGTTGATTCTCAAAATCGCTTTGCTTCTTAAGACAATTACGAAGAAAGTGGTCGATAGCTCCACAACGGAAATAAGATCCCAATGTTGACCAGCACTCACCAAAATGTCTTTTATTACAGTCATCACACATTGGGACGATTCTCTCTACATTTCTTACATTTCCAACACTTGCCACTGGAGCATTGACTATTTGGAAATAGCTTTGTCTCAGTTTCTCTCGGTTAACAAATTCTAAAGGAGTAGCTGACCGACTTGTGTCATTTCTAAATTTCTTTGAAGGAGACGACTGGGCAGACTTGATTAACCCTCTCTTAATATAGTCTCTGAGTCTTGAATCTAATTGTCGTTTACTTTACAAATTTCTTCAACCTTCTGTGCTTGCTCGTAAAGTTCTACAAATTCCTGTAACTTTAGTGTTGCTATAGCCAACCAGATCTCATTGTTCCTCCCATCTTCAAATTTGATACACATTTCCTCCTCGTCCGATACAATGTTACAAGCATACTTTCTTAATTGCACAAATTCTCCCTCATATTCAGCAACAATCCGATTTCCTTGCTTTAATTCGAGAAATTCTTTCTTTTTTCGATCAATAAACAATTGGCTAACATACTTTTTCTTGAATTCACTCTAGAAGAAGTCCCAATTAATTCAATCATCTAATACCATCGTACCCAAAGTATCCCACCACAAATTGCTTTGTCTTTCAGCAAAGACACCGCGCATCTCAAGCAATCTTCAGGTGTGCACAATAATTTTAAAAAAACTCTTTGTATTTAATAGCCAGTACTCAACTTTTGATGGATCATCATCTACCATACCTCTGAACTCTTTCGCTCCACATTTCTGAACCTTATCTAAAGATACTCGAGTAACCAACACCAATACAGGGGTGGTAGTATTCAGGGTTGCCGGAGGGGGCACAATAGGGAGTGGAAGTAGCGAAGTAGAAATATTTTCTTATTTAAACTCGTTAAACCATTGGTTCATACCGATTGAGGATTAGGAGTACTGTTACTTGCCTCTGGATTCAAAGCTTGAACATTACTTTCTGCTTGATTAACTATAGCTCGATTTGACTCTATTGACATTTTGAATATATAATAAACAACTTGTTAGAACGGATCAAACGCATCACACTATCACAGGATATATGTGGCATGTATATTCTAATTCCTATTCTGCTACGTTAGTCATAGAATTGACTAAATCGTAGCTCTGATACCAATAAATGTAACACCCCTAACCCTTATCTGTCACCAGAGTAAGGTTACAGAGCATTACCAGAGTTTTCAAATCAATCAAACATAAATATCAATATATCAAATAATATCAATAAACATTTTAAAACCAGTTCAATACATGCATATTGTCCCTTAAAAAAGTCCTCGAGGTCCTAAATATGCGTTAAAAACAAATCAGGACTAAATAAAATACTCAGAGAATTGTTCAGAAAACAATGAAATTTTCAACACTGCAGGGGTCACACAGCCGTGTGACTCACAAGGCCAAGAGACACGCCTGTGTCTCAGACCGTGTGTGCATTCGAAGTAAGGACACACAATCGTGTCTCAACCCATATCTGTGTCTGTGCCCGTGCAACTCACTGACTTGGGTCACATGGTCAAGCCACATACCCGTATACCCTTCGAAGTAACCTCATACGCCCGTGTCCCAGGCCGTGTGCTAGGCCGTGTAACAGCCTAAGTAGCAACCCTTTTAAAGCTATAGAGGACACACAGCCGTGCCACCTGGCCGTGTGTCACACGGTTGAGACACATGCCCGTGTAGACGAAAATAGGCCATTTTTCACCCATCTAAGCATTGAACCTACATCCAAATTTGCACATATATACAAGCATTCAAATTGCCTTAAAACTAGACATAATAGGCAATTTAAATATGTTATATACACATCCAACCAATATGCCCAAAGGCATCTTAATTATAATATCAAACGATGTACAACCATATATTTAAATTTACCATAGTATTCACTACTTTCAAAACTAAGCTTACCTCATCAACTGCCTGTAACATCCCAAAAATTAGGGGTTGTGATTTTTGTACATTTGTATGTTGGACTTGCTCTGTTGGTTGCTTGAGGGTATTTAGGGGCTCCAGGAAGGCTTAGGGTCGAGTTGGAGCCCTGGTAAAATTTTAGTTTTTGGGCACTTTAGGGGGAAGGGCTGTTGGAAGTAGGACTTATATTTATTAGAGTGTATTGTTCAACACAAGGGAGCTTGTGGTGGAGTGGTGGTGGCATCATTTGTTGTACAAGGAGAGAGGGCTTCGAATCCCACAGTTGGCAAATTAAGGTTTCTATTTTTGTGTCAAGTTGGTCGAAGAGGTAGAGTTCAGATAGAACTCTTCAAGGGGAGAGTGGAGACTCAGTCAAACGGTTTGAATGACAGGTGGTGAGCATTGTGGGGAGGAAATTAAGGAGAGAATCAAGGGATTGAGAAGAGAGGTGGAGTTGGCCGAACTTGGGAGTGTTTGGAGGGAGAATTTTCTGTTGAGGAGGGGACTAGGTAGCATATTTGGTCATTGAGTGAGGGGGAGTGCTGTTTTTCTAATTATTCTTTTGAGAGAGATTTTTACCTTTTTGCATTTTGGCTAAAGCACTTCGGGTATTTTGTTGCAATTTTATTTGCCGAAACCTCAACCTTTCTATTGACTTCTTCTCATTTCTTTTTTCAAACACTTTTGTTTTCATTTGTAGTCGCCCAAACACCTATAGCCGAATTCCTTTCTGACCTCTTTTCTTCCAGTAGCCGAATCTCTTCAACACCCATTATTCATCTTGTGTTCTTTCTATTTTCATATTCCTTATTTTTGTTTTGGCGTAATCTTTCTTTCTTGGACCGAATACCATACTCTTACGGTCGTTATTCTTCTTCCCTCTCTACTTAGCCTAAGCCGAACTCTTCTTTGGGTGTAGATAGAATTCTTTAGAAAATAACGGGCATAGGCTGTTAGCGTTGGTCTTGGGTAAATGTGAAGTTATTTCGTTTACCTTTTAAATTGATATTAATGGTATTCGTGTGATCCTATTTTGTGGAGTTGGCGTCGATTTCTCCCCTTCATATAGGAGAGCCAAATGTTGCTTGGATGCTAACTTCTTTGGTGCACCAATGGTTTCTTTTAGGTACTTGTGGTGGTAGCCAGGAAGCAAGGCCGGATTTTAGAACTCTGTAGGGAATATCACGTTGTGGTAAGTGATTATAGTGGGGTATTGAAATTAGATTTATGAATCTTTTGTGAAGTTGAGGCTAACTCTTGTTCGTTATTATTCTAGGGGCAGCGAAGAGTGGTTTCCTCGGCAATCCAAATCAGGTGTGTAATCTCACACCAAACTTGATAATTGCATATGCTGCTTTGAGAAACGGCTGAAAGCCGAAAAGCCAAAAAATCGGCAAACTTGACTGCTCCGGCGGGCGAGCGCTCATAGTAGAGAATCGAGATGCAAATTTTGGCAATGAGTCATTGAGAGTGTCACAAGCACTCTTGCAAAACTGAGGCTGTAACGAGCCAAATCGAGCCGAAACGGGCCAAATGGGCCCAATGGGCTATTCAGCCCACATCGGTGAAATTGATGGAAAACTGTCAAAGGATAAGTGCGGTTGCAAAATCTAAAAATCTGGGACCAAAACTACGTGTAATGGGCCACATGAGCGTGTGGGCCCGTTTGGGCCTGAAATGAATTTTTGGCCTAATAGTACCTTAGAGACCCAAAAAGGGGTCCCTAGTCGCTCAAGGCGACTTTAGGCCTCTAGAAAGGCAACTGTAAAAATTACCGAAATACCCCTAGAGGGTAAATTACCAAAATACCCCTGGATGGTAAATTACCAAAATACCCCTAGAGGGTAAATAACCGTTATACCCTTGATTATGGTTGGTTATCATGTATATGCTTTATTTACACTTTTGTACACATGATGCGTTGCATTGATGATATGTTGCATGGGTTGGGTTTGATGATTGGAGGAAGTGTACACAATGAGTTCTCGTAACTCACCCCTCTGCTTTAACCGTGCAGGTGATCCCCAGTGTTAGAGGATTTGGAGCTGCGGAGGACTCTGTGGTGGCCATACATCAGAGTACTTCTCACAAACTTTAGTAAATTTCAGTTTTGCTTCATTTTAAGATTATTTTAATTTGCTTTTAATATTTTGTAATAAGGCCATTGGACTTTATTTATTTTTCCTTAAACCTTCATTTCAGTTATATGCAAACTATAAATAATTAAACTTTGGGGTTTTCTTAAAATGTCAATAATTGTTTTCAAAATATCACGTATCTGTAATTTATTGAATCTGACCTCTGCTATAAACAAAGTTTTCGCAAGTAATAATAATAACATTTTTACAAGAAACCCATAAAAGCAAATCTGAATTTCACAAACAACAAAGCTCGGAGTTTCAAAAAGAATACGAAGTTTTTAACAAATGCACAGTTTTAAAAAACCTTTTATGTGACATGTCATATCCGGTCATAACGTCTAGGCCAGGTTTGGGGTGTTACATTTTATGGTATCAGAGCCCAGTTGCAAAACTCGATTGTGGAATGGGTTCGAAAATGTTTTTTCAAAATTTATTTGAAATATGATTTAGAAAATATATATCATTATTGGAAGTATGGCACACCGAGTCTCCGGCACCAAATCTGTAAGTCCTCTTACTTTATCTGATGATATGATGAAATGACTGTAGAGAGAAAACTACTAGAGTTAGTGGTAGTATATTGAAACTGTTAGCCATGGGAATTAAGATTATAGAGACTGAAACAATGGGAAATTTGATCCACGAAAACAACTCTTATACCTGTTTTCCATAAGACACTTGTTAATAAACATTGGAATTATAGACTGATTCACAAAATTCTTAATCAGAATAACTCGATTCAGCAGTATGAGTACAAGAGGACGTGGACGAGGTACACGCGGTCGTGGTAGAGGCCAAGGTGTTGGGGCTGGATCCTCAGAATTGCGGCATGTGCCAGAAGGCGAAGTGCAAGTATCTCCAGTGGCGGAAACAGGGTCTCATGACTGAACTGGAGGGGACGATGCTTTGTCCCAAGCAAGGTTGCGAGTTTTGGAATAGGTTGCTGGAGTGAGTACTGGGTCGGTAGCTCGAGGATCCATTTCTGAGCGACTCCGGTCAAACGGGGCCAAAATTTTTAGGGGCATCTCTGGTGTAGCCCCGAAAGTAGCGGAGTACTGGTTAGAGACTGTGGAGCGAATTATGGATTACCTGAACTGCACAGTGGAACAAAAATTGAAAGGAGTAGTGTGTCTACTGCGAGATGAGGCATACCAGTGGTGGCTCACTGTGAGGGAAGGTACACAAGCAGATCGTATCACCTGGGACTTCTTTAAAATAACTTTCCAGGGAAAATATGTCGGGGTTAGTTATGTGGATGCCCAGATGAAGGAATTTCTGAATTTGGTACAGGGAAACAAATCCGTAGCTGAGTATGAGGTGGAGTTTCTGCGCTTGAGTCTTTACGCTAGGGGTATTGTCGCGACCGACTATGAGCATTGTGTGCAGTTTGAGGATGGTCTGCGAGATGAGCTGCGGGTACTGATAGCTCTGCAGAGAAAAAGAGATTCTGCCACTTTGATTGAGAAAGCAAAGATTGCCAAAAAGGTGAAACATTCTGAGAGACAAAATCGAGATAAGGAAAGGGGCAAGAATAAGAGAGGTTTTGGGTTTTCAAGTCCTTCTAGGGGATTTCAAAAGAGGCCTGGGATGGGCCAACTCGAGTTGAGGTGCCAGTTGCTGTGGGTTAGTTGCAAACTTGTGTACAGTGTGGAAAAATACATCCGGGGGAGTGCTGGAGAAGTTCTGGTGGGTGCTTCAGATGTGGGTCTAGGGATCATCGGATAAAAGACTGTCCTAGGGAGCCTGTTCGGAAGCAAGTAGTAGGTCAAAGGTTTATACAGCCAGGAAGAGGTGGTCAGCAACCACCGAGAGGTCGTGGTCTGTCCAGAAGGGGAAATAGGTTAGGACATGGTCGTGGAGCACCGAGCAGAGGTGTTGCTAATGCAGGTAATACAGACGCGAGGCAGCCAGGATTGGTATACGCTACTCGATGTCGAGAGAATGGCGACGCACTTGATGTCATAACCTGTACGTTTCTTATATTTGATGTGCCATTTACAGCTTTAATTAATATTAGATCTACATACTCGTATGTTGCCTGTACTGTGCCTGAGACTCTGGTTATACAATTTGAATTTGTTGATAGGGGAATGTCAGTAATTAGTCCTTTAGGACAATTTGTTGTGGTGAGTAAGTTGTTTACGAATGTGCCTCTGGAAGTGCAAGGGATTGTATTTCTGGCAGATTTAATGGAACTGTTATTCGGTGAGTTTAATCTTATACTGAGCATGGACTGGTTAGTGAAACACCGTGTGAACTTGGATTGTGCTGTTAAGCATATGGTATTAAAGACTCCAGGGGATGAGGAAGTGATTGTGATAGGTGAGAGAAGGAATTATCTGTCTAATGTAATCTCCGTACTAAGGGCTGAGAAGTTGGTGCGTAAAGGTTGTGAAGCGTTCATAGCTTATGTCAACTCGACTGATGCTGATAATTTGTCGGTTGAGAATGTCAGGACCATAAAGGAATTTTTAGATGTATTTCCTGAAGAGCTTCCAGGGTTGCCCCGAAATCGCGAGGTCGAATTTGGCATTGAGCTATTACCGAGAACGGCTCCGGTGTCCATCACCCTTTATAGGATGGTACCGAAGGAGCTGGTAGAATTAAAAGCTCAGATTCAGGAGTTGTTGGATTGAGGATTTATCATACCTAGTGTATCTCCATGGGGAGCGCCGGTATTGTTCGTGAAGAAGAAGGATGGGTCAATGCGTATGTGTATTGACTATCGTCAGTTGAACAAGCTAACGATTAAGAAAAAATATCCGCTTCCAAGGATAGATGACCTGTTCAATCAGTTGCGGGGAGCTTCAGTCTTCTCAAAAAAAGATTTAAGATCAGGATACCATCAGCTAAGGGTTAAGGAGGCAAATATATACAAGACTACATTCCGAACTCGTTATGGGAATTACGAGTTTTTGGTTATGCCGTTCAGATTAACAAATGCACCCACTGCTTTCATGGATATGATGAACTGGATCTTCCAACCCTATTTAGACCGGTTCATGGTGGTATTTATAGATGACATTTTGGTGTATTCAAGAACTGAGGAGGAGCATGATTCTCATCTGCGGGTTGTGCTGCAGATATTGAGGGAAAAGTAACTTTACGCCAAATTCTGTAAGTGCGAGTTTTGTCTGAAGGAAGTGACAATCTTGGGGCATGTTGTGTCTGCCGAGGGGATTAGGGTTGATCCTCGGAAGGTTGAAGCTATATTGGATTGGAAGCCATCAAAGTCAGTATTAGGGATCCGAAGCTTTCTGGGTTTGGCTGGATACTACAGGCTGCTCGTTGATGGGTTTTCTTTGATTGTTGCACCCCTAACTAAGTTACTGCGTAAGGGCGTACAATTTGTTTGGACGGATAAGCAGCAAGAGAGTGTTGAAAGACTGAAGAAGATTCTAGCGGAAGCACCAGTATTGATACAGCCTGAGGCTGGGAAGGAATTTGTCTTCTATTGTGATGCATCGTATACAAGTTTGGGTTGTGTGCTGATGCAAGAAGGGAAGGTGGTGGCGTATGCATCTTATCAACTTAGGCCACATGAGGTGAACTACCCTACTCATGACTTGGAACTAGCTGCTGTGGTGTTCGTACTAAAAATATAGAGACATTACCTGTATGGAGAAAAGTTGATTATCTACACTAACCATAAGAGTCTGAAATATCTCCTTACCCAAAAGGAGTTGAATCTCAGGCAACGGAGGTGGATAGAGTTGCTAAAGGACTACGACTGCTCAATTGAGTATCATCTGGGTAAAGCCAATATAGTAGCGGATGCACTAAGTTGGAAGGTGGTATCTGATTTGAGAGCAATGTTTGCTCATCTCAGCCTTTATGAGGATGGTAGTTTACTAGCAGAACTTTAGGTGAAACCTACGTGGGTTAGTCAGATTAAAGAGAAGCAATCATTGAATGAGTCATTAGGTTCTCGTTTTCAGCAAGTGAACAGTGGAGAGATGGTGGATTTTGGGCTGAACAGTGAAGGGGTGTTATGTTTCCGTGGAACGGTTTGTATGTCGAAGGACTCTAAATTAAGATAGATGATTCTACGGGAGGCGCATAATAGTCCATACGCTATGCATCCTGATGGAAACAAGATGTACCGAGACCTATGTGAATGTACTGGTGGCCAGGACTGAAACGTGAAGTTACCGACTTCGTAAGCAAGTTTTTGACATGTCAGCAAGTAAAGGCTGAGCATCAACTACCTTCGGGATTGCTGCAACCTGTAAAGATTCCACTCGAGAAATGAGAGAGGATACCAATGGATTTTGTTAGTGGGCTACACCTGACGCCTACTAAGAAAGACTTTGTGTGGGTGATTGTTGACCGGTTGACTAAGTCCACACACTTTATACAAATTCGCACTGACTACTCACTACAGAAGTTGGCCAAGTTGTACGTGGTTGAAATTGTGAGGCTACATGGAGTACCGGTGTCTATCATCTCAGACAGGGACTCTAGATTCACATTGCAGTTTTGGAAGGTGTTACATGAAGCTTTGGGTACAAGACTAGATTTCAGCACAACGTTTCATCCACAGACTGATGGTCAGTCGGAGAGGGTAATCTAGATTCTGGAAGACAGGTTAAGGAGCTGTGTGATTGACTTTAGGGGTAGTTGGGAAGATTATTTGTCGTTAGCGGAATTTTCGTATAACAACAGCAACCAATCTAGCATTCAGATGGCACCCTATGAGGTGTTATATGGTCGTCGGTGTCGTATGTAACAGTTTAGCTTATACCCTAGTCGGAATAGTAGTTTCGAGACCACGAATCTGAGTCTGAATAATATTATAAATATTATTTTCTGTGTTAATTATATGTGAATTAGTATGTGTGGAAGTTTCGTATAAAAATTTTATTGTTTGTGTGCTTAATTTGACAAAAAGGACTTAATCGCGTAAGTTGTAAAAGTTACAAATTAAAGTGTAAACTGCTATTTTGATAGTGCGTTTTTATTATGGGTCCTTAAAGGGCAATTATCCCATTTTAAGGATAGTGGACAGTACATGGTCTTAAATGACCTTGGAAACTATGTTGTATTTATTTATTATAAAAGGTTAATATGGTAAGTTAAAAATAAACTTATTATATGTTAAAAATAAAACAAAAACATTAGCTATCATCATTTTTAAGTGCCGAATATAGCGAAGGAAGAAGCTTTTATGTTCTTCAACATTTCGGCAACCATTTTGATTTAATCCAAGGTTAGTTTTGTTCGGTTTTTGATAATTTTTACGTTTTTGAGATCATTGCAATGAAATGTACAAGACCCATGCTTTAATTTTTGAGTTTGATAAATATTTTGAGTTGAGCCAATGTTGATAGTTGGTTGTTTATGTTGTTTAAGGATGAATTCTGAAATATATGTGTTAGATTAATATGTTTTGTCTTTGGATTTTTGATGAATTTGAGTATTTAGGGCTAATTTGTAAAAATAAATTCTTGAGGGGTTAAAATGGAAAATAAATAAAAAAAATGGACTTGTATAGTCCCTATGAATATTCGGCCCTTAGATTGTGTAATGATATTTTGTGTATTTTGTGTTTTGTGCAAATAGGACTAAACTGTAAAAATGTGAAACATTAGGGGTAAAATGGTAATTTTCCTATTTATGTGTTTTGGGACTAAATTGAGATGAAATGTGCTTGAATGAGCTAAATTTTAATGTGTTTAGATCAAGAACAAAGAAAAACGGATTTGGGTCGGGGAAAGGCAAAGGTTATCGAATAGCCGGTCTCCGTTGTCCGTCAAAAGTCGAGGTAAGTCTTTAAGCAAGTTAATATTGTAAGTATCGATTATAATCTAGTATACATGCTGAATTATGAATTTGCAGATTGAAATATGACAAAGCCGAATGTGTGAAAATAATTTAGAAATGATATGTAATTGAATTAAATTGAGTTCACTATGTGTAAGGATGTGAATTATATGTGATATTTATGATATTGTTAATGTGTAATGTGAATGAGTTGGTTAGGTAATATGAATATTCGGGCTTATTGCCTAGCAGGCCTTGTGCCGGTGAAGTATATCAGGCTTATTGCCTAGCAGGCTAACTGCCGTGTTTAAATTTTAGACCTCGAGTCTAGCATGCTTAGTGCCGATGTGTGATTCAGGCTGACGCCTAGCAGAATTTTATACCGGTGATTTACAATTCTGAGTTTAGACTACAAAATGATTAAGTCATGGAACAAATCAAGTAAGCCTAAGCTTATGCAAATGAATTTTGTTAATTCGATCGCAAGGTATGTATTTTCATACTTATATGTTTTATGTGCGGTTATTGAGCAAATAAAATGATGAAATAAATGTGTTGTACATTACGTTGATGGAATATGTGGGTAAATTATGTTATGTGGATGTTCTTTACTTGATAGCATGAAAGTTGTTTAAAGGTGTTCATGTATGTATGTATATATGTATTCGGTTATATGGGATAATTTGTATTTTCATCGAGTCATGAGGAATATATGTATATGTGTGTTACCGAACATGTGGAATTGAATTTAGATACTTCTGTTATAGTGGCATCAATATCTGATTACGTGTAAGACCCTGTCTGGGACATTGGCATTGACATCTGACTACATGTAAGACCACGTCTGGGACGTAGGCATTGTACGACTATTCTGAGCTTTCTGAGTATTCTATTAGATTTCAAATAGTTCAACAGATAAATCTGAAAAACAAACGATTATGTTAATTGTATTTGTTTCAGTTGTGTTTAAAAGATATACTATGTGTGAATGAAAGGTAAGTGTCTACATGGTCTTACTACGATAAGTATGTGCATTGAAATGATGAGATAATATGTGAAAATATGTATGAATGGGCCATATGTAAATGTGATACAAGAATGGACAAGCTATGATCTAATAAGTACATAATGATAGGCAAGTTTGTATGATGAATGGTTAAACAAAATTGCCAAAAATAATTATGGCTATGTAATTGAGCTATTAGTGATTTCATATTGATTATATGTCTTGAATGCTTAAATATTAATTTTGTTTGTATATTGACTTACTAAGCTTTTGGAAAGCTTACTCTATGTGTGTTTAATCTGTTTTATAGGTCGACAAAGCTACTGAAGGCTCGAGACCGTCAAGGATCATCATCACACTACTAATGTTGTTTTGGTACACTTTGAAAATGTATATAGCTAGATACGGCATGTATAGGCTAGTCTTGGTATAACTGGTAAAGTGAACTTAGCCATGTGATTTGGCTAGATATGTTTTGATATATGCTTAATGAAGTATGATATGTGAAGTTGTTTTGGTATGATTAGTAGATATATGAAATGGTTTTGAAATGGTAAGAATATAGATGATTGATGCTTGAGCATAATTGGGATTTGATCATGCTAATTGGTATGTTTGAAATTGGATTGAATGAATATTGAATGGATTATAGGGTGATTATCTTAGTTGACAAATATGTATGAATTGGTTGATTATTTTGGTATGTTTTGATGATTATATGTGCATGAGATATCTTGTTAAATATGGCTTATAGGTTTGACCCTTATGGGTGTCATTTTGGCCTTGTAAATGGCCTATAATGTCACACGGTTGTGGCACATGGGCGTGCCTAACGATCGTGGGTGAATTGTAGGATGCAATTTATCATCACGCGGCCTCGTCACGGGAGTTTCATCTGGCCGTGGTGTGCAAGTCAGTAGCTAACATAAAAGTACACGGCCAAATACATGGGCGTGCTTGGTGGCCGTGGTGGGGAAGTCAGTATGTGACCTAAAAGTACACAGCCATGGAACATGGGCGTGCCTAATGACCGTGTTGGTATAGTTAGTATAAACATGGATGGATACACGGGGGTGTCTAGAAGCCGTGGAGGGCATACGGTCTCCTCCCATGGGCATGTCTCCACTGTATTTTAGAAAAGTTTCAAGTTTTCATGTAACTTCTTATGTGTTTCAGTTTAGTCCTGACTCGACTTATAAGTATGATTAAGGTCTCGAGGACCCGATTAAGGGGACATTATGACTGAGAATGATGATTGAATGTATGATTTTGTCTGTGAATGTTTCTGATCTGTTTGGTAATGCTCCTAACCTTAATCTGGCGACGGACTTGGGATAGGGGTGTTACATCGTACCCCTACTTGTTGGACAGAATTGGGTGAGCGACGGTTGTTGGGTCCAGAATTAATTTCGAAAACTGAGGAGGAGGTGAACTTGATTCGTGGTCAGTTAAAACAAGCTTCTGATAGACAGAAGTCTTATGCAGATCTTAAGCGTAAAGAAATTGAGTACTCAGTGGGAGATTATGCTTTCTTGAAGGTCTCACCGTGGAAAGAGATCTTGAGATTTGGACGGAAGGGCAAGTTAAGCCCTAGGTTCATCGGGCCTTATCGGGTGTTGAAACGTGTTGGACCGGTCGCATATCAGCTTGAGCTGCCCCTTGAGTTAAACCGGATACATAATGTGTTTCACGTTTCTATGCTAAGGCGCTACCACTCAGATCCTTCTCATATAGTGCCGATAGAAGAAATTGAAGTGAAACCTGACCTGACATTTGAAGAGGAACCAGTACAGATTTTGGAACGTGACGTTAAAGTGTAGAGGAGAAAATCTGTCCTATTAGTGAAAGTGTTGTGGTGTAACAACGGTTCTGAAGAAGCCACGTGGAAGCCTGAGGAGGCAATGCGACAGCAATACCCTCATCCCTTTTGATCAGGTAAATTTCGAGGCCGAAATTTCTTTAAGGGGGGTAGAGTTGTAACATCCCAAAAATTAGGGGTTGTGATTTTTGTACATTTGTATGTTGGGCTTGCTCTGTGGGTTGCTTGAGGGTATTTAGGGGCACTAGGAAGGCCTGGGATCGAGTCGGAGCCCTGGTAAAATTTTGGTTTTTGGGCACTTTAGGGGGGAGGACTGTTGGAAGTAGGACTTATATTTATTAGAGTGTATTGTTCAACACAAGGGAGCTTGTGGTGGAGTGGTGGTGGCGTCATTTGTGGTGCAAGGAGAGAGGAGTTCAAATCCCACAGTTGGCAAATCAAGGCTTTTATTTTTGTGTCAAGTTGGTGAAAGAGGTAGAGTTCATATAGAACTTTGCAAGGGGAGAGTGGAAAATCAACAGTATAAATGAGTAGTGGAGAGCATTGTGGAGAGGGAATTAAGGAGAGAATCAAGGGATTGAGGAGAAAGGTGGAGTTGGCCGAACATGGGAGTGTTTGGGGGGAGAATTTCAGTTGAGGAGGGGACTAGGTAGCATATTCAGTCATTGAGTAAGGGGGAGTGTCATTTTTCTAATTGTTCTTTTGAGAGAGATTTTTACTTTTTGGCATTTTGGCTAAAGCATTTCCGGTCTTTTATTGCAATTTTCTTTGCCGAAACCTCAACCTTTTTATTCAATTCTTCTCATTTCTTTTTTCAAACACTTTTCTTTTCATTTGTATTCGCCCAAACACCTATAGCTGAATTCCTTTCTAACCTCTTTTCTTTTAGTAGCCGAATCTCTTCAACATACATTCTTCATCTTGTGTTCTTTAACTGGTAAGTTTCTATTTTCATATTCCTTATTTTTCTTTTGGCGTCATCGTTCTTTTTTGGACCGAATGCCATACTCTCACGATCTTTATTCTTCTTCCCTCTCTGCTTAGCCTAAGCCGAACTCTTCCTTTGGTGTAGACGAAATTCTTTAGCAAACAACGGGCATAGGCTGTTAGCGTTGGTCTTGGGTAAAGATGAAGTTATTTTGTTTACTTTTTAAATTGATATTAATGGTATTCGTATGATCCTATTTTATGGAGTTGGCATCGGTTTCTCCCTTTCTTATAAGAGAGCCGAATGTTGCTTGGATGCTAACTTCGTTGGTGCACCAATGGTTTCTTTTAGGTACTTGTGATGGTAGCTAGGAAGCAAGTCCGGATTTTAGAACTCTGTAGGGAATATCACGTTGTGGTAAGTGATTATAGTGAGTATTGAAATTGGAATTATGAATCTTTTGTGAAGTTGAGGCTAACTCTTGATCGTTATTATTCTAGGGGCAGCGAAGAGTGGTTTTCTCGGCAATCCAAATCAGGTGTGTAATCTCACACCAAACTTGATAATTGCATGTGCTACTCTGAGAAACGGCTAAAAGGCGAAAAGCCAAAAAATCGGCAAATGTGATTGCTCCAGCATGCGAGCGCTCGTAGTGGTAAAGCGAGATGCAAATGTTGGCTGTAAGTCGTTGAGAGTGTCACCAGCACTCTCGCGAAACGGAGGCTGTAATTGAGCCGAAACGGGGCATATGGGCCCAATGGGCTATTCGGCCTACATGGGCGAAATTGATGGAAAACTGTCAAAGGATAAGTGCGGTTGCTGTAACACCCCAAACCCGGCCTAGAAGTTATGACCGGATCTGGCATGTCACATAAAAGGGATTGTTTAAAAACTGCGCATTTGTCAAAAATTTCAAGTTCAATTTTTTTTGCTTGTTATCCTTTTGTTAACATTTTGGGAAACGGTTATTAAGGGTTTAGGAAAATCCTGTATTAAACATTTAATAATAATAGACAGTAATCATATTAAAAGCTAAACCAAATAAAATACCAAAAATACAGTTAAAGCGGCCTTATTACGTAATAAAATTCCCGAATTAAAAATAAGTTCAAAATAAAGTAACATAGTTTACGAAAGAAATAGAAACGCATGGCCACCTCGATTCTACTCCAGCTCCAAACTCGCGATCCAGTGATAACCTGTAAAATTTAGCAGAGGGGGTGAGTCAAGAAGACTCAGTGTGCAATTAGTCATCACTCTCCATAGTTGGGCCTCGGGCCCTTATAAATCATTTTGGGTGAAGCCCATACAGAAACAGACTGGGCCTTGGCCCATTCAGCAGAGAATAGCAGATAATTAGAAATTAATGCATTATGATGCAAATCCCAACCCAACCTAGTTATCCATCCGCTCCACACCACCCGTACCAACCAATCACACCAATGAGGATTTCTACAATCAACCCTCACCGCTACACACCATCGATGGCGCCATGCCTGCAGCTTAGTCGCTCATCGCCGTCGTTGTGACAGTGAGTCACCAGGCTGAAATGGCATAGCCACCAGAACAGAGTGTGGTAGAGCCACCAGATCATCAGAGTTGTGACAGAGTCACCAGGCTGAAATGGCTTAGCCACCAGAACAGAGTGTGGCAGAACCACCAGGTCATCAGAGTTGTGACATAGTTACCAGGCTGAAATGGCAAAAGCCACCAGATACACTTCCCCTTTCATTCATATCCCAAAGCCCATGCAACATGTCATGACATAATAGTTCGTGTATGCAATATGACATGTATGCAAATCATATATCAAATATAATATATGAAACGAATTACCATCATAATCAGAATCACAAATACAACATAATCAAGCTAATCAACCTCTAAGGGTATAACAGTAATTTTACCTACCAAGGGTATTTTCGTAATTTACCTATTAGGGGTATTTCAGTAATTTTGCACCTACAAAGGGCTTTTCGAAGGCCTAATGTCGCTTTTAGTGACTCAACTACCATTTTCGGTCGTACCGGACTATTGGGCTTAAAACTCGATTTCAGCCCATTCGGGCCCACACGCTCGTGTGGCCCACCTAACACAAATCTAGCCACGTATATGAGATTCACCGAGTCTAGTTCACTATATACTACACCATCATACATTTTATTCAATTGGGCCAACAGGCCCATTGGGCCCACTTCGACCCATCGTGGCCCAAGCAGCCTCAACCCACAAGAAAACTACTGATGGCCTCAACTATGGCGTTGAAGCCCCACACGTGCGCTCGCACGCTCGTGTGGCTACTATTGACGTGACCAGCACTTCGGCATTTGCCGTTCTACAACTAGAGTAGAGAGAATTACACACCTTATAGGAATCTGGTGCTATTCCGAGCTCCGACCATTCCTGTGCCCAAATGCCCTCCAAGGTGTATTTACCCTCCTCATAGAATGCTCTATATATAACTAGCTTCTCACCTTCCTTCTTTGTATCTTTTCAATGTGGGAGCCCTTCGTTCGCAGAGTTTAAATCCAACTCAAACTCTTGCCGTACAGTCTGCAAAATAAATACTCCTTTGCTTGTCATGCGATTCGAACCTTGGCTCCCTTGCAACATAATCCACGCCGCTAGCCACCAAGCCACAAGCTCTTCTTGTGTCTTAAACCATACGCAACTAAATATAAATCTATAGTCAAATTCTTAGGTCCATGTAAAAAGAAAACCAAAATGCAAGAACCAAGACTCGAACCTTGGACCTCCTTCATTCCTTATGGTGTTACTCCCTTGCTCCCTAAGTGGCGTCACTTTGCCACTACACCACACACTCCACTTGTGTCCTTTTCCTCATATTTTATTCTTAAAACCTATCTACTAACTCCCGGGGTTTTTTTCGCCTAAAGCCAAAATTTCCCCAAAGCCAAAGTTTGAATACAGGACTTCATAGAAGCCCTCTAACATTCCAAAATCAATCACCTAATAGGTCCAACTTGCATTTAAGCCGATCTCTTGTTCCTAAAAATTTAAACGCTCCCGATCTCTTGTTCCTAAAAATTTAAGCGCTCCTACGCTCGGGGCCCAATAGGCCCAATTCTCTTAGGCCCAATCTTGGGATGTTACAAATCTACCCTCCTTAAAGAAATTTCGTCCTCAAAATTTCCATCTAACTAACAGTCACACATTCTAACCTACCACACTACGCTCTTGCTGCGCACTCTGATCTTAATAACACTAGTATACTCTTAACTAGAATTTAGAACTCCTGCACATACTCAAAACACCTAGCCATTAGAACAGAAAAATATTTCATACTCAACCAACTCTACATCCGAACAGCACATCCAAACCAAACACACAAAATAGATACCAGAAATACAGCATATAACAAAGCAAAGTATCAGGAAACTTGCAGTGCGGATTGGTGCCGGAGACTCGGGTGCCATACTTCCAGAAAACAGATATATATTTTTCTAAACCATTCTCCAAACCAACTTTGGAAAACATTTTTGAACCTCATACCCACAGCCGAGTTTTTAAACCTAGGCTCTGATACCATAATTGTAACACCCAAAACCCGGCCTAGAAGTTATTACCGAATCTGGCATGTCACATAAAAGGGATTGTCTAAAAACTGCGCGTTTGTCAAAAATTTTGAGTTTAATTTTTTTTGCGCTTGTTATCCTTTTGTTAACATTTTGGGAAACGGTTATTAAGGGTTTAGGAAAATCCCGTATTAAACATTTAATAATAATAGGCAGTTAAAGCGGCATTATTACATAATAAAAATCCCGAATTAAAAATAAGTTCAAAATAAAGTAACGTAGTTCAAAATAAGTTAAAGCGGCATTATTACCTCGAATCCGCTCCAGCTCCAAACCCGCGATCTAGTGATAACCTGCAAAATTTAGCAAAGAGGGTGAGTCAAAAAGACTCAGTATGCAATTACTCATCACTCTCCATAGTTGGGCCTCAGGCCCATATAAATAACTTTGGGCAAAGCCTATACAGAAACAGACTGGGCCTTGACCTATTCCGCAGAGAATAACAGATAATTAGAAATATGCATTATGATGCAAATCCCAACCCAACCTAGTTATCCATCCGCTACATACCACCCGTACCAACCAATCACACCAATGGAGATTTCTATAATCAACCCTCACCGCTACACACCATCGATGGCAGTCATGCTGCAGTTAACTACTCATCGTCAGAAATTGTGACAGAGTCATCAGGCTGAAATGGCATAGCCACCAGAACAGAGTGTGGTAGAGCCATCAGATCATCAGAGTTGTGACAGAGTCACCAGGCTGAAATGGCTTAGCCACCAGAACAGAGTGTGGCAGAGCCACCAGGTCATCAGAGTTGTGACAGAGTCACCAGGCTAAAATGGCAAAAGCCACCAGATACACTTCCCCTTTCATTTATATCCCAAAGCCCATGCAACATGTCAGGACATAATAGTTCGTGTATGCAGTATGACATGTATGCAAATCATAATTCAAATATAACGTATGAAACGAATTACCATCATAATTAGAATCACAAATATAACATAATCAAGCTAATCAACCTCTAAGGGTATAAGAGTAATTTTACCTACCAAGGGTATTTTCATAATTTACCTATCGAGGGTATTTCAGTAATTTTGCACCTGCAATGGCCTTTCTGAAGGCCTAATGTTGCTTTGAGCGACTCAACTACCATTTCTGGTCGTACCGGACTATTGGGCCTAAAACCCAATTTCGGCTCATTCAGGCCCACACGCTCGTGTGGCCCACCTAACACAAATCTAGCCACGTATATGAGATTCACCGAGTCTAATTCACTGTATACTACACCATCATATATTTTATTCAATTGGGCCTATGGGCCCATTGGGCCCACTTCGACCCATTGTGGCCCAAGCAGCCTCAACCCATAAGAAAACTACTGATGGCCTTAACTATCGTGTCGAAGCCCCACACATGCGCTCGCACCCTCGTGTGGCTACTATTGCCATGACCGGCACTTCGGCATTTGCCGCTCTACAACTAAAGTAGGGAGAATTACACACCTGATAGGAATCTGGTGCTATTCCGCGCTCCGACCACTCCTGTGCCCAAACGCCCTCCAAGGTGTATTCACTCTCCTCATAATATGCTCTATATATAGCTAGCTTCTCACCTTCCTTCTTTGTATCTTTCCGATGTGGGGTCCCTTCATTAGCAGAGTTTAAATCTAACTCAAACTCTTGCCGTCCAGTCCGCAAAATAAATACTCCTTTGCTTGTCATGCGATTCGAACCCTGGCTCCTTTGCAACATAATCCACGTCGCTAGCCACCAAGCCACAAGCTCCTTTTGTGTCTTAAACCATAGGTAACTAAATATCAATCTATAGTCAAATTCTAAGGTCCATGTAAAAAGAAAACCAAAATGCAAGAGCCAAGACTTGAACCTTGGACTTCCTTCCTTCCTTGTGGCGTCACTCCCTTGCTCCCTAAGTGGCGTCACTTTGCCACTACACCACACACTCCACTTGTGTCCTTTTCCTCCATATTTTATTCTTAAAGCCTACATACTAATTCCCAAGGTTTTTTTCGCCTAAAACCAAAATTTCCCCAAAGCCAAAGATTGGTCACGGTACTTCATAGAAGCCCTCTAACATTCCAAAATCACTTGCCTAATAGGTCCAACTTGCATTTAAGCCGATCTCTTGTTCCTAAAAAATTAAACGCTCTTACGCTCGGGGCCCAATAGGACCAATTCTCCTAGGCCTAATTTTGCGATGTTACAGTTGCGAAATATGAAAATTTGGGACTGAAACTACGTGTAATGGGCCACACGAGCGTGTAGGCCCGTTTGAGCCTGAAATGAATTTTTGGCCCAATAGTACCTTAGAGACCCAAAGAGGGGTCCGGAGTCGCTTGAGGCGACTTTAGGCCTCTAGAAAGGCCACTGTAAAAATTATCGAAATACCCCTGAAGGTAAATTACCAAAATACCCTTGGATGGTAAAATACTAAAATACCCCTGGAGGGTAAATGACCGTTATACCCTTGATTATGGTTGGTTATCATGTATATGCTTTATTTACACTTTTGTACGGATGATACATTACATTTATGATATGTTGCATAGGTTGGGTTTGATGATTGGAGGAAGTGTATTCTGGTGGCTCTGCCACATTCTGTGTAGTGGCCATGCCACGTATATTCTGCTATTCTAGTGGCTCCGCCACAAATTCTTTAATTAGCAGCTTGTCAACCATATTGGTGTGTAGGGCTGGGTGGGTTGACTTGATCCCCACAGGTGTGTCGGGTTGGTATGGGGGTGTGTTTGGTTGGATTGGGTTGGGCTGCATTCTCTGTTTGCATTAGCATGTTTATAGGGCTAAGGCTCAGAGTATAACTGAATAGGGCCTCGGCCCAGTCTGCTTCTGTATAGGCTCGTGCCCAGTTAATGACCGATTAGGGGATTACACACTGAGTTCTCGTAACTCACCCTTTTGCTTTAACAGTGTAGGTAATCCCCAGCGTTAGAGGATTTAGAGTTGCGGAGGACTCTGTGGAGGCCATACATCGGAGTACTTCTCACAAACTTTAGTAAATTTCAGTTTTGCTTCATTTTAAGATTATTTTAATTTGGGTTTAATATTTTGTAGTAAGGCCATTGGACTTTATTTATTTTTCCTTTAAACCTTCATTTCACTTATGTTCAAACTATAAATAATTAAACTCTGGGGTTTGCTTAAAACTATAAATAACTATTTTCAAAATATCACGTATCCGCAATTTATTGAATCTGATCTCTGCTAAACAAAGTTTTCGCAAGTAATAATAATAACATTTTTACAAGAAACCCATAAAAACAAATCTGACTTTCACAAACAACAAAGCTCGGAGTTTCAAAAAGAATACGAAGTTTTTAACAAACGCACAGTTTTAAAACAACCTTTCATGTGACATGTCAGATCTGGTCATAACGTCTAGGCCGGGTTTGGGGTTTTACACTGCCACTTAAATTATCTAGCAACCAAACACCAAAAAGGTACCATTTGTATCATTCCACTACTAGCACTAATAGACTCTTGTGCCATTGAAAACAAAGATACCAAATCACCACATTTCCAACATATCACATAACCTTTATAACATACATTTTTAAACTTGTGTTTCATCTTTATTTATTTATATACCTATTCAACATAAATACTAGCTTAACAACTTTAATTCATCATCATTAAATCATTCACAAGTGATTGCATCCACATCATTTTATCAAGTCAAAAGATACATATATAACCTAGAAACAAAGGGTCCAAACACATAACATAGTAGTTCATTTTTACACCAAAATTAACTAGACATTGATACATAAATACTTATAGCCACATATACATGCCATAATCCAAAAAGTGTTCAAAAGCTACTAATGAAAATGGATAGTGTGAACCGAAGTTTCGTTCTGTCCCAAGTTAGCAGAAGAAATCTCCAAAACAACATACAAACATGTATAAGGTTATAAAGCTTAGTAAGTACATAGAAATTAATTTAACTTAACATTAAATTTGTGAACGTTTATCTTATTTGATTAATGTTACCAAAACGTAACCACAGCACAAAAGTGCTATTAGGAGTTCCGAAGTACAATAGGGGCACGTAAGTGCGATCAGGGGTACTGAAGTACAACAGGGGCACGTAACTGCGATCAAGGGTACCGAAGTACAATAGGGGCACGTAAGTGCGATTAGGGGTACCAAAGTACAATAGGGGCACGTAAGTGCGTTCAGGGATACCGAAGTACAACTGGGGCACGTAAATACGATCAGGGGTACTGAAGTACAATAGGGACACGTGTAACACCCCAAACCCGGCCCATTTAATCCGAACGAATTTGGAATGCCACTGCGGAACATTTCGAAAGACATTCTTTCTTAATAGTAAAACCAACGAAAATTTTGTCGAGTTTGGTAAAACATTTCCGTGACTTGTAATATTCTAAGTAAAAATCGAAGTTTGTTAAAAATATCGGATTCAAGTTTTACTTGATAAAATAAACCATTTGCAATCATCTTTAAACCATCCATCCACAATAGGGCATAATATTAATAATATTTAGTAAAAGAGTCAAAAATACTTTAGTGGGCCTTATTACAATACACACTTAATCAAAATACGGATAATGTAAATATTTAATTCATTAAACCGTAGATTCCTTTACACGAAATCCACTTTTGCATGGCCACCTTTGTATCCTCTCCGACCCGGTCCAAGCTTTACGCGCCACCTGAAAGGTTTAATAAAAACAGAGTGAGTCACCAAGACTCAGTGCATAGTTAAAAACACATGTCCTCACATATGGGCTTGGCCCATATCCACACAAATTCATATATATATATAACATACAATTATAAATATTCTATTATGAATACACAATATTATGAATATCATCACAAATATACAATTTCAAGTCCAATCCCCAAAGTGATCCACACATCTTTCTTTTGCACATTATTTTTTTTAAGGTCGTGGCTAAGCCACCGATCACCTAGTGATCCACATATCAATCGGTTCACTGATTATCAATCGCGAATGTAGCACGAGGCTAACATTAGACCACTCACATAGTGTACATCACAATTCACATGCATACGTATATGTATCATGGCCACATATTTCTCAAAACGATTATACATCACACATCATCACATTTTTATACATTTTTCAATAATCAATTATTATCGCCAATCACTGACAAGTTAATATCGTAATCACTAACTTGGTTATTCGATCACTTACCTTAGTATCCATACTGTTAGCTTTTATTTCGCTAACATGCATAACATTTACGCTTACATCAAATAACACATACGACACATATAACAATTAACAACATGAGTATAGTGCGATAACTACGCACTTTGATTATAGCGAGATTCGATCTATCAATCTAATATCAACTAAAGTCCCAAAGCTTCCGTTACTTTATATTGTTTAGCCCTAGCTTATTTTGATCCCGAATCACCACTGCTTCTTGTTGCTTAGCTCTCAAAGTCATCGAAAAAGTCCTATTAAAACATTGTTAGAATCGGCTAACATTCATATCTAACAATAATGGCCCTCGGCCGAATATTGCACTTACCATTTCTTGAATAGAACACTCCTTTTAAGGCCCTAACACTTGCCACATAAAAGAGCACTTTACCATGGCCTTGAACACTTTCTACCACCCTTTTAAATCAAGGTCAATTATTCGTTTAACACCAGAACTCAAAACATAGTCTTAAGGCCGAAAATCACATTTCTTCACCTTAATCTCTGTCAAACTCGAAGGACTCCTTTAATGCTTCCAACGTTTGAAGAGATCATAAACACATAGTTGATAGTACCTTCTATTCAGATTCAAATAAGGTGTTTGACAATGTACTAATAGAGAGGAAAGAGGGTGATAATGAGCTTATGTTTCAAAAGATAACGAAACATGCGGCTACTCAATCATTGAAGAAACAATAATTGCTAGCCGAAATACCCTCCAATTTCTTCAAGACCGAAGCCCAACTTGCTCTTTCTCTCCCTCTCTCTCGGTCAAGAAAAAAAAAAGAAACAAAGACATAGCAATGGCCACTTCCCTTGCTACTTGAAAAACCGGTCATGCAAGACCCTAAAACAAGTTCGACGGCTATGCACAAGAATGGAGGAAAGGAAAGACTTAAGGAAGCATTCGGCCATTCACAAATGCAAAGAAAATCAAAACAAAAGAGTTAAGAATTTTGGCCAAGTTTTCATCAATCAAGGCCGGCCACAACTCTCTCATTTTGCTAAATTTTCTCACCTCCTATTTCCAAAAAAAATTTCCGCCATGTCTCATCCCTTTTTTCCCATATATTAAAAATTATTAAAAACACAATAAAGAAATTGGCCATCCTTTCCAACACAAGGCCTACTAGGAGTACTCTAAGCATGCTCTCCCTTTTGTAATTTCAATACCATTTTCCATTATTTAATCTTATTTTTCCCTCATTAAAAACAACTAAAATATAACTATACCTCATCATTTCCTATTCACCATAAAATAATAACCCATTAACATAAGAATAATAAAATTCTTTGTTTAATAGCATGCTCAACACCATTTATTATTAAAAATAAAACTTAACAAAATATCCATACTTCATGCATAAAAAAATATAATAATAATACATATAAAGAGGAGCAAACCCCAGTAGTCGCATGCGCATATGCTTGTCACAGCATTTAATGCCCATGCAGCCCATTCACGTTATCAAAAAGGAAAACCATGCTTGCTGCCCCCAGGTCTCGAACCCGAGACCTAGAGAAGGCATTTCCAAGCTTCAGCCACTCTGCCAGACGCTTATTTCATACTATATCCCATCGAAATTTCTTTTAAACCTTACTTCCATGGCTCCTTATACTTTTAGCGCCAAAAGTAAAAATAAAGCGCCTCATGCGCGATCCCGAGGATTCGAACACGAGTCCCCCGGGCTTTACTTCTCACGCAAAGTCCTTGGCCACTCAGCCACTTCGAATTTCATGCAATAATCTCATCGAATTTTCTTTTAAACCCTTTTTCCGTTAGATTCCCTTTATTCAAAAAAATAAAAACCACCCCGCGCTTCAGTGCGTTTCGAACGCAAGTTCTCGCGAAGGTCTCTTGCTTGCTGCTAGCGTCCTTGCCACTTGGCCAATTTGAATTTCATTACATATATTGCATCGCATTTTCTTTTTAGCTATAATTCACTGGCTTCCTCACTTTAATGCTAGGAACCAAAAATAAAAGTATTGGCGCCCCAACGGGACTCAACGCCCGACCTCGAGAGGCCCCCATGCCGCAAGCGTGCCTTACCCACTCGGCTAGTGTTCATTTCATGCCAACAATTACACCGAAATTCTTTTAAGGCTCCTTTCAAAGCAAAGCGGCCTTTTTCAAAAAAAAAAAAAATTTTTTCCGCACGCGAAGCTCGAACCTCTGACTTGCTTAGCGCCCAAGTTAAACTTTAAGTGGTACACGACCACTTTACTAGGGCATCTTATGTGCCACAAACTTGCAAAATTTATAATTAAGGCCTTCCTTGTCCAAATTCCCCTTTTAGCCCCAAAAATTTTCAAAATTTCCAAAAGGCTCCCATTTTATCCTCGGGCTTTAGGAACTAATAATAACACATTAAAATCACTCTTGAGCCCACTAACACTCGAGTTATTTTCCAAACTCGCAACCCCTATTTCTGGATATTACAATTCTACCCTCATTAAAAATAATTTAGCCCTCAAAATTACTTATAAACGATCATCCGTACATTTCAATTCACCACATATCAATCACATATATTCAATTATACACATATGTAAACACATTTCAACCTCTTTCTCATTTAGCATTTTCACATATGGCCACTTTTCCATAAGCATATTCAAGCTTAAATTCCATTTTAGATTTCTCATACACATTCTTGGTAAGATCAATTGCACATATTAACATTCTTGTCTGAGCTTGAACTATACCACATCTTACTTAGTTCAAATGGGAATATACCAACTCTCTCATTCCTTGCAAGTACGAAAGACTTGCACTTATCCGAGCATTTAGCTTATGGTAACAAACATGTTCCATCTTGTAAGTGATTCATGAATTCTCTTTTGTAACACATCACCAGGCATTAAGCTCGCTAGGCATCAAAGCTCGAAATATACACCGCACAAAGCTCGCTAGGCATCAAAGCTCTAAATATACACTCAAGCACAAAGCTCTGCTAGGCATCAAAGCTCAAATATACACTCCAAACACAAAGCCTCAAGTAGGCATCAAAGCTCAAATATAATATTATCGATGATCTGAATCACATTACAAGCGGATCAAAATTATAAACCATATAATTCACATCACTTGTATTTATCACCTCAATAATACTTCATGATAGAAAATCTATCCACAATCGGCTTTCACTACATTTATAACTGAATTCCAACATGTACACAAGGTTATAACTAACCTTAACAATATTCAATTGCTTATAGACTTATACTTTAAAACATTTTCAATTTTGGTTTCATCACTTGCCGACATAATATTTTCCACACCGAGCACACCGACAGCCCAATTTCCCATAGTGGCTTAGTCACATGAGCAAAACTTTCAAGCCTCGGTCTTTTTTCCCAGACCTCGAGATAATTTAGACAATTCAAAATTTCTTCTATCACGGTTCATATCCTTATCTCGATTTTATCCCATGGAGTTCTTAATCTCTTCATCTATCTTAACCTTTTTAACTAACACAAAAAATTTTCATTCTGTTAAGAAACTATCAACGGTCTCGGGCCGTCTCTTAATCCGCCCTTAAACCGACACATTGTTCATGTTTCGTAGCCACTACTCCTTGAGCATATTGGCTTACTTTAGGAATTAGCCTCGTATTTCGCTACGGACTTGTTGCATTGAACTAGTCCCAAAAGCACACGCCTCTGAGCATCAGTGTAATAGGTACTAACATACTTATTCTAGATGTCATCTTGACACACTCCCGAGTGGGGTCCTCCGCTGTTACACTATCTCGAACCGTGAGCCACCATTAATATGCCTCGTCGCGAAGTAGCGTCACTATTTCTTTCACTTTTTCCTCAGGGCTCAAAACGAGCTCATCCATAACTCACTTGGTTATTTCCAACAATTATTCAATCGCATTGGGTGCCACGCCTGATATATCACAAAATAATTTCGCTATATTGGCTCGAAGTTGCTCGGGAACAAATTTTCGAGCTCTCATATTTCTTCCCTCTCCTTCCACCATCTCTAAAACTTACAACGCAATACAAAGATTATCTCTTGTTTGATCTTGCTACTCATTATCAAGGGCTAGTGGTGGAGGTGATACCTTATTATCAACCCTTGACCCGATCTAACGAGTCCCGGTACGGCCATTTTGCCTCGATCATGTCCTCTAGGACTTATCTCTTATCGCACAATCTGACTTAAAAGTTTTATGCATTAGAAATTTGTTCCACTGATTATCCCCGAAAAATTTTATGGAATAAAGTCTTTAGAAGTGGTTCTTTCGATCACACATAGGTTCAGTTCAAGTTCGCTACTTCTTATTCAGAGAGTCACATACACGTTCACAAGCAGGGACACATTCATTCACTATACCTCTATGGTCATTTTGGTCCTCAAATCTTATGCATTATTTTTGAGTAGACTAGTCTTAGGGTTCGATAGCCCAAATTTTCTAATCTACAAGTCCAACTATGCCCATACAGTTTACATATTCAATATACCTCAATAATCAAAGGTACTTACCAGGTGGACTTCGGGTCGGAGGTACAGGTGCCATGCCAGAACAAGCTCAAAATAGAAGTTCACATTTTGAAAAGCCCACTTTCGAAAACTATTTTCGGGCCCAAAATATCAAAGCCGAGTTTTGAACCTGGCTCTGATACCAAAATGTAACACCCCAAACCCGGCCCATTTAATCCGACCGAATTTGGAATGCCACTGCAAAACATTTCGAAAGACATTCTTTCTTAATAGTAAAACCAACGAAAATTTTGTCGAGTTTGGTAAAACATTTCCGTGACTTGTAATATTCTAAGTAAAAATCGAAGTTTGTTAAAAATATCGGATTCAAGTTTTACTTGATAAAATAAACCATTTGCAATCATCTTTAAACCATCCATCCACAATAGGGCATAATATTAATAATATTTAGTAAAAGAGTCAAATACTTTAGTGGGCCTTATTACAATACACACTTAATCAAAATACGGATAATGTAAATATTTAATTCATTAAACCGTAGATTCCTTTACATGAAATCCACTTTTGCATGGCCACCTTTGTATCCTCTCCGACCCGGTCCAAGCTTTACGCGCCACCGAAAGGTTTAATAAAACAGAGTGAGTCACCAAAACTCGAAGCATAGTTAAAAACACATGTCCTCACATATAGGCTTGGCCCATATCCACACAAATCCATATATATATATAACATACAATTATAAATATTCTATTATGAATACACAATATTATGAATATCATCACAAATATACAATTTCGAAGTCCAATCCCCAAAGTGATCCACACATCTTTCTTTTGCACATTATTTTTTTTAAGGTCGTGGCTAAGCCACCGATCACCTAGTGATCCACATATCAATCGGTTCACCGATTATCAATCGCAATGTAGCACGAGGCTAACATTAGACCACTCACATAGTGTACATCACAATTCACATGCATACGTATATGTATCATGGCCACATATTTCTCAAAACGATTATACATCACACATCATCACATTTTTATACATTTTTCAATAATCAATTATTATCGCCAATCACTGACAAGTTAATATCGTAATCACTAACTTGGTTATTCGATCACTTACCTTAGTATCCATACTGTTAGCTTTTATTTCGCTAACATGCATAACATTTACGCTTACATCAAATAACACATACGACACATATAACAATTAACAACATGAGTATAGTGCGATAACTACGCACCTGATTATAGCGAGATTCTGATCTATCAATCTAATATCAACTAAAGTCCCGAAAGCTTCCGTTACTTTATATTGTTTAGCCCCTAGCTTATTTTGATCCCGAATCACCACTGTTCTTGTTGCTTAGCTCTCTCAAGTCATCGAAAGTCCTATTAAAACATTGTTAGAATCGGCTAACATTCATATCTAACAATAATGGCCTCGGCCGAATATTGCACTTACCATTTCTTGAATAGAAGACTCCTTTTAAGGCCCTAACACTTGCCACATAAAAAGAGCACTTTACCATGGCCTTGAACACTTTCTACCACCCCTTTTAAATCAAGGTCAATTATTCGCTTAACACCGAACTCAAAACATAGTCTTAAGGCCGAAAATCACATTTCTTCACCTTAATCTCTGTCAAACTCAAGGACTCCTTTAATGCTTCCAACGTTTGAAGAGATCATAAACACATAGTTGATAGTACCTTCTATTCATTCAAATAAAGGTGTTTGACAATATACTAATAGAGAGGAAAGAGGGTGATAATGAGCTTATGTTTCAAAAGATAACGAAACATGCGGCTACTCAATCATTGAAGAAACAATAATTGCTAGCCGAAATACCCTCCAATTTCTTCAAGACCGAAGCCCAACTTGCTCTTTCTCTCCTCTCTCTCGGTCCAAGAAAAAAAAAAAAACAAAGACATAGCAATGGCCACTTCCTTGCTACTTGAAAAACCGGTCATGCAAGACCCTAAAACAAGTTCGACGGCTATGCACAAGAATGGAGGAAAGGAAAGACTTAAGGAAGCATTCGGCCATTCACAAATGCAAAGAAAATCAAAACAAAAGAGTTAAGAATTTTGGCCAAGTTTTCATCAATCAAGGCCGGCCACAACTCTCTCATTTTGCTAAATTTTCTCACCTCCTATTTCCAAAAAAATTTCCCCATGTCTCATCCCTTTTTTCCCATATATTAAAAATTATTAAAAACACAATAAAGAAATTGGCCATCCTTTCCAACACAAGGCCGGCCTAGGAGTACTCTAAGCATGCTCTCCCTTTTGTAATTTCAATACCATTTTCCATTATTTAATCTTATTTTTCCCTCATTAAAAACAACTAAAATATAACCATACCTCATCATTTCCTATTCACCATAAAATAATAACCCATTAACATAAGAATAATAAAATTCTTTGTTTAATAGCATGCTCAACACCATTTATTATTAAAAATAAAACTTAACAAAATTTCCATACTTCATGCATAAAAAAAAATATAATAATAATACATATAAAGAGGAGCAAACCCCCCCAAGGCTGCATGCGTGCATGCTTGCTGCAGGCATTTAATGCCCATGCAGCCCATTCACGTTATCAAAAAGGAAAACCATGCCTGCTGCCCCCAGGTCTCGAACCCGAGACCTGGAGAAGGCATCTCCAAGCTTCAGCCACTCTGCCAGACGCTTATTTCATACTATATCCCATCGAAATTTCTTTTAAACCTTACTTCCATGGCTCCTTATACTTTTAGCGCCAAAAGTAAAAATAAAGCGCCTCATGCGCGATCCCGAGGATTCGAACACGAGTCCCCCGGGCCTTACTTCTCACGTAAAGTCCTTGGCCACTCGGCCACTTCGAATTTCATGCAATAATCTCATCAGATTTTCTTTTAAACCCTTTTTCCGTTAGATTCCCTTTATTCAAAAAAATAAAAACCACCCCGCGCTTCAGTGCGTTTCGAACTCAAGTTCTCGCGAAGGTCTCTTGCTTGCTGCTAGCGTCCTTGCCACTCGGCCAATTTTAATTTCATGACATATATTGCATCGCATTTTCTTTTTAGCTATAATTCACTGGCTTCCTCACTTTAATGCTAGGAACCAAAAATAAAAGTATTGGCGCCCCCAACGGGACTCGAACGCTCGACCTCGAGAGGCCCCCATGCTGCAAGCGTCTTACCCACTCGGCTAGTGTTCATTTCATGCCAACAATTACACCGAAAATTCTTTTAAGGCTCCTTTCAAAGCAGCGCCCTTTTTCAAAAAAAAATGCTTTTGCCGCACGCAAAGCTCGAACCTCTGACTTGCTTAGCGCCCAAGCTAAACTTTAAGTGGCACACGACCACTTTACTAGGGCATCTTATGTGCCACAAACTTGCAAAATTTATAATTAAGGCCTTCCTTGTCCAAATTCCCCTTTTAGCCCCAAAAATTTTCAAAATTTCCAAAATGCTCCCATTTTATCCTCGGGCTTTAGGAACTCTAATAACACATTAAAATCACTCTTGAGCCCACTAACACTCGAGTTATTTTCCAAACTCACAACCCCTATTTCGGGATATTACAATTCTACCCCTGTTAAAAATAATTTCGTCCTCGAAATTACTTATAAACGATCATCCGTACATTTCAATTCACCATATATCAATCACATATATTCAATTATACACATATGTAAACACATTTCAACCTCTTTCTCATTTAGCATTTTCACATATGGCCACTTTTCCATAAGCATATTCAAGCTTAAATTCCATTTTAGATTTCTCATACACATTACTGGTAAGATCAATTGCACATATTAACATTCTTGTCAGAGCTTGAACTATACCACATCTTACTTAGTTCAAATGGGAATATACCAACTCTCCTCATTCCTTGCAAGTACGAAAGACTTGCACTTATCCGAGCATTTAGCGTATGGTAACAAACATGTTCCATCTTGTAAGTGATTCATGAATTCTCTTTTGTAACACATCACTACCGGCACAAAGCCTGCTAGGCATCAAAGCTCAAAAATATACTGCCAAGACAAAGCTCGCTAGGCATCAAAGCTCAAAATATACACCGCACACAAAGCTTTGCTAGGCATCAAAGCTCAAATATACACTCAAGCACAAAGCTCACTGGCATCAAAGCTCAAAATATAATATTATCGATGATCTCAATCACATTACAAGCGGATCAAAATTATAAACCATATAATTCACATCACTTGTATTTATCACCTCAATAATACTTCATGATAGAAAATCTATCCACAGTCGGCTTTCACTACATTTATAACCAGAATTCCAACATGTACACAAGGTTATAACTAACCTTAACAATATTCAATTGCTTATAGACTTATACTTTAAAACATTTTCAATTTTGGTTTCATCACTTGCCGACATAATATTTTCCACACCGAGCACACTGACAGTTCCAATTTCCCATAGCTGGCTTAGTCACATGAGCAAAACTTTCAAGCCTCTCGGTCTTTTCCAAGACCCTCGATAATTTAGACAATTCAAAATTTCTTCTATCACGGTTCATATCCTTATCTCGATTTTATCCCATGGAGTTCTTAATCTCTTCATCTATCTTAACCTTTTTAACTAACACAGCATGTAACACCCCGGTTTTAGAGGTTATGCACCTAGTGCATATCTCGGGTGTTGGTAGGCTATTTGTGTGCTTAGGCATGTTTTTAGGGGGTTTGGAGAACTCTGGAAGGTAGGGAAGGCTTTAAGAAATTTTTGATTTTTAGTGGGTAAGGAAGGGAGCTTGGTTTTTGGGGGTCTTAAAAGAATAATTAGGTGGTTTTTATCACATAAGATGGGCTAGCAAAGTGGCAGGTGAGACGCCACTAAGGCCTTGAGGATGTGGCGTCATTTGCAGGAGGGAGAGATCTTGTGTTCGAGTCGCGGGGTGGCCACCTTTTGGCTCTCTTTTTGACGCCAAGGAGAGAGGAGTTTGTAGGCAGTTCAAACTCTGCCTTGGACCTAGTCTATGGGTGAGATGGACGGCAAAGAGTGATTGGTGGAGTTTGACTAGTTCAAACATGTTTGAATTAGGGGCTTGGAGGGTTTCTAGGTGGTGGACGTTTGGTGGAGTCTTCAAGTGACTTTATGGCCGGTTTTTGAAGTGTTAAGGGGGGGTGAATGCCGAATTTCTCTTTGGCATTTTGATGTTCGGTCAGCCTTGCTTTTGGGTGCCTTAAGCCAAAATTTCTTTTGATGTTTTCTTGAAACCAAAAATCCTCAAGTAGCTTGTACTTCGAGCCGACCTTGTGTTTGTTTCTTCTATTTCTCTTGTTGCCAAATCTAGCTACATATCCCTCCTCATTCTTTTTCTATTTCTCTTCTTCTCTTAAAACCTTTGGTGCCGAATGTCATCTCCCTTTTTCTTAAAAAATTGTTAAAGCCGAATATGGTGATCTTTATTTCTCTCATTTCCATTCTTTACAACTGTGATGCCGAATCCTCATTACCGTCTTAGCCGAATGCCTCATGTCATTCTTACCATTTCTTTAAGCCGAAACCATTGTACTTTATGCTCCTAAAATTCATCTTCTTTTCTTAATACCATCTTACCGAAATTGTACTCTGTTAGCACATATTTCTTTTACTTCACTTTTAAAATCCTAGCCGAATCCCTCCCTGGTATTGCCGAAATTCCTTTCTAGCATTTGTTCTTATTTTGGCCGAATATTACCCCTCATCTAGTAGTTCTCTTGGCCGAATATTGGAGTGGGGTGGACCTCTGTTGTGTAGTGCTCAATCGGGTTTAGAATAAGGGCAATCGAGGTTTCGAAGCAGTCGATCGAAGTCGATATCTGTTGGTGATCTATTGGTGGGTATTGGTAAGTAGTGGTTGGTTTACCCTTTTAAGTTTCATTAAGTCAAGTTGCAAAGGACTAACTGTTTGCTTGTTTAGGGGTTGGCCGATTGTCTAAGGAAAACCCTTGTTGGTTCCGGTTTTGGTAGGAAACCAAACCTATAGCAAGGTAAAGAGTTTAACATTAACCCCTTGGTTTATTTGTTTGTCTTGGCCAAATGGTTTGAGTGATAATCTTCTGTCTGATCGATTTTTAGGAGCAAGGTTGTCGAGGTTATCAAGGGATTTAGTTGGTTCTTTGGTTAAAGCTTGTAGGTGTGTTCAAACACACACTGTCTGTTAAATAAATATGTTACTATTTGGTGTGTACATTTACACTGCTATGCTATGTGATTTTATATGAATTGTGTGTTATGTGGATCCATAGTAAGGTGGATGAGATATCATTGAGGTATGAGGCAAAGGGTCGTAAGTAAGTCCTGTTGTTGTGATGCTTTTGGTAAGCATAATGTATCCGATTTGTGATATATTGATTGGTTGATGATTAAACCTATATGCGTTACTAAACATTCATGATGATATATTTTGATACATGTGCATGATTGATGTGGGTTGTGCAGTGGAGGGCGGTGATATTTTGTCTTTGACGAGCACCGTGTTTTGTAACACAACTTTGTGACTTTGGGTCACCGTGAGGTTTGGCACCTCCGAGGTTTGGCACCTCAACAGATCGTCCCCGTGGTCTCGTACCACAGTGGGTTGGCCCCACAAGGCAGTTTTGAGGGATTGACGCCAGTGATTTGGTATCACACGATGGGTTGGCCCCATCACTCGATTATTGTGACTACGGTCACCAGTGGTTTGGTACCACATTTGTGTCTTTGGGACACCAGAGGTTTGGCACCTCATTGCGACTCGTCCCTGTGGTTTGACACCACCGTGGGTTGGCCCCACTTGAGATATGGGATTGTCTGCTAGTGATTTGGTATCACACGATGGGTTGGCCCCATCATCGGATTTGTGACTTCGATCACCAGTGTTTTGGTAACACAACTTGTGTCTTTGGGACACCAGTGGTTTGGCACCACATTGATGATAATGTGTCTTTGGGACACCAGTGTTTTGGTAACACATTGTGACTATATGTCACCAGTGGTTTGGCACCACCAGTGGTTTGGTACCACACGGGGTAGAAAAGGTGTATGGATGGTTAGGATTGGGTGCATATTGATTGGATACATGATGAGCATGATTATGTTTGTATATGATGTTTTGTTAATCTGGGAAAGAGGGTGGCACACTGAGTCTTAGTGACTCACCTTTTTCCTTTAACCATTTTAGGTATTGCATAAAGCTGGACCGGGATCGGAGAGGACAAGGTGACCCATGCCGAAGATGATGATTTAATGTTTGATGCTTTGTTTTGATATAAGTACATTATTTGAATTATTGGGTTGTAATAAAGGCCTTTTGACTCTTATTTATTTTTGTTATTATTTTATTAGTATTTATTATGGTTTGAAGAAGTTGAAACACTATGTGAAGATGATTATGTTTTTTTTTTCTCCATCCTACTTATTCAATTTGGCTTGTTTACTAAATTTTTCTAAGTTAAATAGATTTTCCACCGTCTTTTCCGCACTAACATAACCAGATTCGGTCGTAGTGAATGTGCCGGGTTTGGGGGATGTTACACAGCAAATTTTCATTCCTGTTAAGAAACTATCAACGGTCTCGGGCCGTCTCTTAATCCATCCTTAAACCGGACACATTGTTCATGTTTCGTAGCCACTACTCCTTGAGCATATTGGCTTACTTTAGGAATTAGCCTCGTATTTCGCTATGGACTTGTTCCATTGAACTAGTCCCAAAAGCACACGCCTCTGAGCATCAGTGTAATAGGTACTAACATACTTATTCTGGGATGTCATCTTGACACACTCCCGAGTGGGGTCCTCCGCTGTTACACTATCTCGAACCGTGAGCCACCATTAATATGCCTCGTCGCGAAGTAGCGTCACTATTTCTTTCACTTTTTCCTCAGAGCTCAAAACGAGCTCATCCATAACTCACTTGGTTATTTCCAACTATTATTCAATCGCATTGGGTGCCACGCCTGATATATCACAGAACAATTTCGCTATATTGGCTCGAAGTTGCTCGGGAACAAATTTTCGAGCTCTCATATTTCTTCCCTCTCCTTCCACCATCTCTAAAACTTACAACGCAATACAGCATTATCTCTTGTTTGATCTTGCTACTCATTATCAAGGGCTAGTGGTGGAGGTGATACCTTATTATCAACCCTTGACCCGATCTAACGAGTCCCGGTACGGCCATTTTGCCTCGATCATGTCCTCTAGGACTTATCTCTTATCGCACAATCTGACTTAAAAGTTTTATGCATTAGAAATTTGTTCCACTGATTATCCCCGAAAAATTTTATGGAATAAAGTCTTTAGAAGTGGTTCTTTCGATCACACATAGGTTCAGTTCAAGTTAAGCTACTTCTTATTCAGAGAGTCACATACACGTTCACAAGCAGGGACACATTCATTCACTATACCTCTATGGTCATTTTGGTCCTCAAATCTTATGCATTATTTTTGAGTAGACTAGTCTTAGGGTTCGATAGCCCAAATTTTCTAATCTACAAGTCCAACTATGCCCATACATTTTACATATTCAATATACCTCAATAATCAAAGGTACTTACCAGGTGGACTTCGGGTCGGAGGTACAGGTGCCATGCCAGAACAAGCTCAAAATAGAAGTTCACATTTTGAAAAGCCCACTTTCGGAAACTATTTTCGGGCCCAAAACCTCAAAGCCGAGTTTTGAACCTAGCTCTGATACCAAAATGTAACACCCCAAACCCGGCCCATTTAATCCGACCGAATTTGGAATGCCACTGCGGAACATTTCGAAAGACATTCTTTCTTAATAGTAAAACCAACGAAAATTTTGTCGAGTTTGGTAAAACATTTCCGTGACTTGTAATATTCTAAGTAAAAATCGAAGTTTGTTAAAAATATTGGATTCAAGTTTTACTTGATAAAATAAACCATTTGCAATCATCTTTAAACCATCCATCCACAATAGGGCATAATATTAATAATATTTAGTAAAAGAGCTAAAATACTTTAGTGGGCCTTATTACAATACACACTTAATCAAAATACGGATAATGTAAATATTTAATTCATTAAACCAGAGATTCCTTTACATGAAATCCACTTTTGCATGGCCACCTTTGTATCCTCTCCGACCCGGTCCAAGCTTTACGCGCACACAAAAGGTTTAATAAAAACAGAGTGAGTCACCAAGACTCAGTGCATAGTTAAAAACACATGTCCTCACATATGGGCTTGGCCCATATCCACACAGTCCATATATATATATAACATACAATTATAAATATTCTATTATGAATACACAATATTATGAATATCATCACAAATATACAATTTCGAAGTCCAATCCCCAAAGTGATCCACACATCTTTCTTTTGCACATTATTTTTTTAAGGTCGTGGCTAAGCCACCGATCACCTAGTGATCCACATATCAATCGATTCACTGATTATCAATCGCGAATGTAGCACGAGGCTAACTTTAGACCACTCACATAGTGTACATCACAATTCACATGCATACGTATATGTATCATGGCCACATATTTCTCAAAACGATTATACATCACACATCATCACATTTTTATACATTTTTCAATAATCAATTATTATCGCCAATCACTGACAAGTTAATATCGTAATCACTAACTTGGTTATTCGATCACTTACCTTAGTATCCATACTTTGTTAGCTTTTATTTCGGCTAACATGCATAACATTTACGTTTACATCAAATAACACATACGACACATATAACAATTAACAACATGAGTATAGTGCGATAACTACGCACCTGATTATAGCGAGATTCTGATCTATCAATCTAATATCAACTAAAGTCCCGAAAGCTTCCGTTACTTTATATTGTTTAGCCCCTAGCTTATTTTGATCCCGAATCACCACTCGTTCTTGTTGCTTAGCTCTCGAAGTCATCGAAAGTCCTATTAAAACATTGTTAGAATCGGCTAACATTCATATCTAACAATAATGGCCCTCGGCGAATATTGCACTTACCATTTCTTGAATAGAAGACTCCTTTTAAGGCCCTAACACTTGCCACATAAAAAGAGCACTTTACCATGGCCTTGAACACTTTCGGCCACCCCTTTTAAATCAAGGTCAATTATTCGTTTAGTACCAGAACTCAAAACATAATCTTAAGGCCGAAAATCACATTTCTTCACCTTAATCTCTGTCAAACTCGAAGGACTCCTTTAATGCTTCCAGCGTTTGAAGAGATCATAAACACATAGTTGATAGTACCTTCTATTGATTCAGCTAAGGTGTTTCTAGCAATGTACTAATAGAGAGGAAAGAGGGTGATAATGAGCTTATGTTTCAAAAGATAACGAAAACATGCGGCTACTCAATCATTGAAGAAACAATAATTGCTAGCCAAATACCCTCCAATTTCTTCAAGACCAGAAGCCCAACTTGCTCTTTCTCTCCCTCTCTCGGTCAAGAAAAAAAAAAAACAAAGACATAGCAATGGCCACTTCCCTTGCTACTTGAAAAACCGGTCATGCAAGACCCTAAAACAAGTTCGACGGCTATGCACAAGAATGGAGGAAAGGAAAGACTTAAGGAAGCATTCGGCCATTCACAAATGCAAAGAAAATCAAAACAAAAGAGTTAAGAATTTTGGCCAAGTTTTCATCAATCAAGGCCGCCACAACTCTCTCATTTTGCTAAATTTTCTCACCTCCTATTTCCAAAAAAATTTCCCCATGTCTCATCCCTTTTTTCCCATATATTAAAAATTATTAAAAACACAATAAAGAAATTGGCCATCCTTTCCAACACAAGGCCGGCCTAGGAGTACTCTAAGCATGCTCTCCCTTTTGTAATTTCAATACCATTTTCCATTATTTAATCTTATTTTTCCCTCATTAAAAACAACTAAAATATAACCATACCTCATCATTTCCTATTCACCATAAAATAATAACCCATTAACATAAGAATAATAAAATTCTTTGTTTAATAGCATGCTCAACACCATTTATTATTAAAAATAAAACTTAACAAAATTTCCATACTTCATGCATAAAAAAATATAATAATAATACATATAAAGAGGAGCAAACCCCAGTGTCGCATGCGTGCATGCTTGTCGCAGCATTTAATGCCCATGCAGCCCATTCACGTTATCAAAAGGAAAACCATGCTCGCCGCCCCAAGTCTCGAACCCGAGACACGGAAAGGCATCTCCAAGCTTCACCACTCGCGGGCGCTTATTTCATACTATATCCCATCGAAATTTCTTTTAAACCTTACTTCCATGGCTCCTTATACTTTTAGCGCCAAAAGTAAAAATAAAGCGCCTCATGCACGATCCCGAGGATTCGAACACGAGTCCCCCGGGCCTTACTTCTCACGGAAAGTCCATGGCCACTCGGCCACTACGAATTTCATGCAATAATCTCATCGGATTTTCTTTTAAACCCTTTTTCCGTTAGATTCCCTTTATTCAAAAAAATAAAAACCACCTCGCGCTTCAGTGCGTTTCGAACGCAAGTTCTCGCGAAGGTCTCTTGCTTGCTGCTAGCGTCCTTGCCACTCGGCCAATTTTAATTTCATGACATATATTGCATCGCATTTTCTTTTTAGCTATAATTCACTGGCTTCCTCACTTTAATGCTAGGAACCAAAAATAAAAGTATTGGCGCCCCCAACGGGACTCGAACGCCCGACCTCGAGAGGCCCCCATGCTGCAAGCGTCTTACCCACTCGGCTAGTGTTCATTTCATGCCAACAAGTACACCGAAAATTCTTTTAAAGCTCCTTTCAAAGCAGCGCCCTTTTTCAAAAAAAAAATGCTTTTGCCGCACGCGAAGCTCGAACCTCTGACTTGCTTAGCGCCCAAGCTAAACTTTAAGTGGCACACGACCACTTTACTAGGGCATCTTATGTGCCACAAACTTGCAAAATTTATAATTAAGGCCGTCCTTGTCCAAATTCCCCTTTTAGCCCCAAAAATTTTCAAAATTTCCAAAATGCTCCCATTTTATCCTCGGGCTTTAGGAAATCTAATAACACATTAAAATCACTCTTGAGCCCACTAACACTCGAGTTATTTTCCAAACTCGCAACCCCTATTTCGGGATATTACAACACGTAAGTGCGATCAAGGTATAATTTATGTAACAGTTAAATACTTAACTATAAAATAATAATATATATGGAAATTCAACTATATAATTTTAATACTATGAACTTACATCGACACCAATGCGAAGGAGTACGATCGGTTAATCGACGACTTTCGCCTTCCCTCGATTTAAATCTGGTTGATGTTTATCTTGATCTAATTAAACAAAATCAACCAATTTAGTAACTATTCTATTCAATTCAATTCAAATTCACATTTTTGCAAATTACTCTGTTGCCTCAAATATTTTGATTTCTTTACAATTTAGTCCTTAAGCTCGTAAAATGAAATTCATGCAATTTCATCCCTACCCAAGCCTAGTCGAATTTCATACAAGCTCCTAGCAACGCACATATTTCATTGTTTCACAAATTACACCATGAGTGTTTCACATTTTACAATTCAATCCCTAATTGACAAAGTGATCAAAAATCACTTAACAAACATTGTTTATACAACAATAAGGATTCATTTTCTACCATCAAACTCCATTAAAAACATAAATTCCTTCTTGGAAAAACTTAAATCTTTTAAAGTTTTGCAAACCAGCCCTTGGGCTAGCTACATTAAGCTACAACGGCTTCAAAAACATATAAATCTTTAAAAACAGGACGAAAAGAAACTTACATGCATAAGGTAACTTAGCCAAACCTTCTAAGCACCAAAAATGGTGTTTTTCCTTCAACAATTTAGTGGCAGAATAAAAATAGAAGATGATACCATCTTTTCCTATATTTTATTTTAAGTTATTTATTAAATTACAAGTTTAACCTTACTAATTAATCATTTAAAACATATATAAAATGCCTATAAAAGTCCACTATCTTTAATAATGGTCTATTTACCATTTAAGTTATCTTACTTATTAATCCTATAGCTATTTAACACTTTTAGCTATTAGAACTCTACTTTTTCACCTTTTACGATTTAGTCCTTTTTATCAAATTAAGCATGCAAACAGTAAAATTTCTTAACAAATTTTTTATACAACACTACTAACTTGCTGTAGACAATAAAATAATAATAAAATATTTTTTTCCATATCAAATTTGTGGTCCTAAAATCACTATTTCGATGTTACTGAAAACGGGCTATTCAGGGAATATATCCACTCAAGGCAATTATAAAGCAAGATAAGGGAATTACAATCAACAATAGTAGAACTACAATAAGCACACTCAGATACATCCACAATACATCCACACTGAAATTAGATGCAGCTACAACACTTTTCAATGTCGAATCAGCATGTTCAAGAACATCGATGACAACAGTACATGGCAGCTTCTCCTTCTGACTCGTTAGCAACTTTTGAGGCTTTAATATGGGAGCATATGATTCACACAGAAGCTATTGTGCAAGGGAAATCATCATCTATTCCGGCATTGGAGGCACAATTAGGATAACTTGCTTCGAATCTGAATAATCGACCACCGAGCACACTACCTAGTCACACAGAAAATCCCAGTTTGAGGGGAAAAGAACACTACAAGACTATCACTCTTAGGAGTGGTAAACAAACTGGTGAGCCGACTATAGACACTACTGTAGCACTTTAAGATACTGGTGAAGTGATCCCTGGTGAGAAGGTTGATCTGAAGAGCTTATTGATGTACTAGACAAAGAAGTTCCACAAATTGTCACTCATATGCCTAATGTTCGACCCTCGAAACTGTCGACGAAATCAAAGGTGTTGGCGCTATCAAATGTATATCCACCTTTACCTTTTCTACAAAGATTCAGGAAGAATGAGCAAGATAAGCAGTACCAACAGCTCCTGAACACACTGAAGCAACTTTAGGTCAATATTCCTTTAGTAGACGCTTTTGAGCAAATTCTAAATTATGGGAAATTTATGAAGGAGCTCTTTTACAAGAAGAAGAAGCTCAATGCTATGAAAACTATTGCACTCACAGAAGGCTGTAGTGTTGTTTTGAAAAACAAGTTGCCCCCCTCCAAAATGAAAGATCTTGGGAGCTTTATTATCCTATGTTCAATTGGAAACCATTATTTGGGCAAGGCTTTATGCGACTTCGGAGCTAACATCAACCTAGTGCCACTATCTATTTTCAGAAAGTTGGGAATTGGTCACATGAAACCTACTACAGTGACATTGCAACTAGTTGATCGCTCATTGGCTCAACCTAAAGGGCAAATCAGAGATATCTTATTTTATGTGGATAAATTCATTTTTTCGGCTGATTTTATCATACCTGACTGCAAGGTAGACAAGGAGGTAACCATAATCTTGGGATGACCATTTGTAGCCACCTGACAAACTCTTATTGATGTTTACAAAGGTGAACTGACCATGCGACTTAATGATGAGCACATTACCTTCAGTGTTTTGGAATCTATTCAATGCAAGGATAAAAAAAATGCCATGCTGTCGATGTGCTAAATGATCTAATTGAGGAAGAATTCAATGACCAAATCACAATAATTTTTAAGGAGTTTGCAGTGACATCTAATAATGAATTCTTAAATAATTGTGACGGCATGGTTGAAGCTAATAATTTTGAGCTCAGGTTTGGATGGCAGATTGAATCCTCAGACTAAGCCAACAGAACAACTCTAATTTTCAAGCCATCTATCGACGAAGCTCCTACTCTAGAATTAAACCACTATCTTCTTATCTTAAATATGTCTTTCTTGGTGATAACAATACTATCCCAGTTATTGTCTTTGCAACACTGGATGCAACTCAAGAAGAGAAATTGATCCATATTCTTAAGCAACATAAACGAGCTATTGCTTAGAGTATTTCCGATATTTGAGGCATTAGTCCATCTTTTTTTCATGCGTAAGATCAGGTTGGAAGATGAAGGAAAGCAATCAGTTGAGCAAAAAAGAAAATTAAATGAGAAGATGAAGGAAGTTGTTAAGAAAGAAATTATAAATTGGCTTGATGCTGGAATTATTTACCCTATTTCTGATAGCAATTGGGTAAGTGTAGTGCCATGCATTCCTAAAAAGAGTGGCATCACTGTGGTTCGCAACGACAAATATGAATTAATCTTACACATATTTCTACAGGACGGCGAGTCTGTTGGATTATTTCAAACTTCATGCTGCCACAAGGAAGGACCACTTCCTATTTCCTTTCATTGACCAAATGTTGGACAAGCTTGTTGGAAGAGCCTATTACTACTTATTAGATGGCTATTCTAGGTACAATCAAATTGCTATTGCACCAGAGGATCAAGAGAAAACAACTTTCACCGGTCCCTATGGTACTTGAAACACCCCAAACCCGGCCCACGAACCTTGATCGGATCTAGTATGTTCCCTGAGTAAAACCGTTCAAATTGAAAACGGTGTTTGTTCTTGAAGACTAGGTTTTATTAAAATAATGTTTTTATTTGTACTTGAAATCAATAAGTTAGAAGTATTGCCTGAGTTTTTAGAGTTTATCATTAAATTGAAAATCGTTTGTGATTAGGTGTCAAGACATTTAAAATTTATTTTTAAGAAAAGTTATTTAATCTTGATTTAATAATAAACGTATCATAATAAACCGAATAAAATGCATGCTTAAAACAGTTAATAGTAATGGCCTTATTACATCAAAGCAAAACCCGAAATAAATCCAAAATACTTAAATATAAAATTCAAAATAAAATAAATGCTGAGCTGAGCATGGCCACCACTAAGCTCCTGCCGACTCGGTCCATTTACGGAGTGTCACCTGAAAAGATATCCCACAACGGGGTGAGTCAACAGACTCAATGTGTAACAACTAACACAAAGTCCCAACGATTTAGGCATAGCAAATCATATATATAACAATATAGTCAATGATGCAAACCCGAACCCAAACCTAAATAACCATCCTCTACACATCACCCGTACCAACCAATCACACCGCGGGGATTACTAAATCGACCCTCCATCCACTACACATCATCGAAGGCAGTCACTGCAGACAACATGCACATCGCCCTTATAAATTGTGGCATAGCCACTAGATAATGTGACAGAGTCACTAGATAATAATATGTGACATAAGTCACCACATTCAGATTATGTGACATGAGTCACCAGATATTGTGGTAAAAACCACCAGGCTACTTCCCCTTTTCATATTCACCCATATGCCCCATGCGTCATACAAACATGCATAAATCATGCCATATTCCTTATTTCATATTCGTTACAAATTCACATATGTGTCATAACAGATATTCGTAACATTATTAACATAGTAGTAGTAGGTTAACGTACCTGAATACTCTGTACCATTAAATGGTACCTTTTAGCCATATTTTCCATATTTCCATTAACACGTATATTAAACTAATACCATAAATCAATTAAGAATCAGTGTGGGGCTACACACCTAGTACTAACGCTCTCACTGAATTCCAAAAATCTATCGAAATTGATTGTATTCCCTCCTATAGACCATAGTTTAAAAATCGGTCAACTTTTAACAAATAAAAAGACCTTTGGCCGAATATCAAAACTCCATCCCGAAATCGCTATCTGTTAATGGAGATGTCGAAATGCCTACATGATCTATGTTAGATCTGATTCTAACACTCAATGAACATCATAAATCCCGAATATTACACTTTACTTACCTTAGATATCTAAATCCCGAATGATCTTCTCTTGTAGTCGACTTAGCAGAATTCCCGAAATCCTCCATCAAAGATTCGGCCAAAGAGCATTAATGGGATTAAAGCCTTGATTTTCGACAGTTAGAGAAAGAAAAGAACAAGAGTTCATCCAAGAGAGATCTTTACCAATAGAATGATCAAAACGCAATTGGCTCACAAACTTGAAGTGCCGACAAGAGGAAGGAAGTGTTTGAATTTTGGCTTTTGATCTAGTGAAGGAATCGGCCCCAAAAGAAAAGATGCAATCGACTATGGCCACCAAAATGGGAGTTTCAGCTTTTGGAGAATTGCGAAAAGAAGAAGAGAATGAAGTGCAGAGAGATTCGGCAATAGGGTGTTTTGGGTTGAAGAGGTTGCGGCAAGAATGAAAGAAAGAAGAAAAACTTTCGGCAGAGGCACAATTGAAAAGAAGAAAAACAAATGGCTTCACTCTCCTCCCTTTGGCCGAAAATACCACACCTAGATCCCCCTATTCGGCCAACTCCTCATCCATCTATCCAATCCCTTGTTATTCTTCTATTTTCTCTCTTCCTACTCATTCAAAATAATTTGATTAAATCAACAATTGATTTGAGATCTGGCTACAATCAGTTGAGAGTTAAAGAGTCAGATGTGCCGAAAACTGCTTTCAGGACAAGGTTGGACATTATGAATTTCTTGTTATGCCTTTCGAATTAACTAATGCTCCTACCATTTTTTATGGGCTTGATGAATCAAATTTTCGACCGTACTTAGATGAGTTTGTGGTTTTATTCATCGATGACATCTTGATTTGTAACATCCTTAAATCGGGGTCTTTGCATCTTGCATGTGTTTGCATGTGATAGTATGGTTATTGTGTTTTTTTGGTATATTTTGGGGCTTAGACATGACCTCGGGTTAGTCCTGGGTCATGGCAAAAATTTTTGTTTTAATGCTTAAAAGGAAGGAGTTAGGTGAGATAGGGGTTAAGAGAATTCATTTGAGGTTTTAGACACAAGAAGTGCCTTGGAAAAGTGGCCAGGAGGCGCCACTTAAGGCTTGGAGGAGGTGACGCCACACGGAGCAAGGAGGACGTTTGTTCGAGTTGCAAAATCCCTCCCTGCTCATTAATTTTTGACGTCAAAGAAAGGGAGGTGGAGTGCTCAGGTGGGACTCTGTTGGGGGGATAGGGATTAAGCTGACAAATTCAAAATGTGTGGAGCAGAGAGATTTTAGCTGGTGGACTCATTGAAATTTGTTTGAATGAGTGGATGGGAGTAATTCAAGGAGGGATGGAGGGGGCGGCAAGTGTTTGAATGAATTAGGTTGTGTTAGCCGAATTTTTGGACTATGGAGTGGGAGTATTCGGGTTTGAAGTTTGAGAAGGGGGTTGTGTCGTTTGGAAAAGGGGGGTTTAGCTATAGATGCCGTGGGGTGTGAGCCTTACTTTCATTTTCGGCAAGTTGAGTTTCACTTTCACTCCCGTTTTGGTAGCTAAACCTCCCCACTTGGATTCATTCTTTTCTCCCATTGACTATGGAAAGAATCGAAACCTCAATTTGTACCCTCTCAATCTCTCTTTTCTCTATTCCGCATTATTGGTGCTTAGCCGAACCACCTTTGCTTTTCTTTGTAAAAGCCGAAACCCAAGTAGCCCTTTTTGTTCTTGTTTTGCTCGGTTCACTTGTTGCTAGTCTCCTCCTTGTCGAATCACCTTATGCCCTTATTTATCTTTTTCTATTTTGTTCAAAGGTGAAACCAACAACCCTCCCTCATTCGACATCCTTTCTTCTCTCTTCCAAATCCTCTTGTGCTGAAAGTTTTCCTTTCTGTTTTCCGAACCCTTGGTGTTGTTCTCTTCTTGGCCAAATACTCTTAGTGTGGTTTCTTTCTCTTTTTGCGATTTCTCTTCATTATCTTAAGTGCCGAAATCAAGTTTGCTTTTGGGGTTGTGGCTGAATCTCTGGGTAGGTAATATCCTTTTCTTCTCTTGACCGATTTGGGTAATGACCGAAACTCATTTTCCTTCCGTCTTATTTTCCATGTTAGATCTAAGTATTAAACACTCTGTTCTTGTTCTTAGAAGGGGGCCGAAATTCCTAATACCTATAGGGGTGCCGATCCTTGGTGTTTACAAGCCGAATCCCTCATTAAGGTAAGGTGTTCGCAGACTCTTTTGGATTTATGATTATGGCCGAATGGCCTTTGGACTCTAAGTGGAATAATGAAATCGATTGTAGGGGGAAGTACAGCCTAACGTAGTGGATCTCTGGGATTGGTAATTGATTTAGGTAAGGCCTGAACGTTTAGATCTATTTTTGATTCGTTCAAAAGCCGAAGGCTAATTGTTTATGTGCAGCAGTGTGTGGCCGATTGCAAGAGGGTTCATTGGGTGGCTTCGGGATTTGGTAGGAAACCAAATCGGCATTAAGGTAAAGTAGTACCTTCTTGCAGCTCATTTTCGAGATTTCTAGTTAAGCCGAGTAGGGCTTTTGATTAGTAACTAAGCATGGGCTGATTGTAGGAGCAGTGAGGGCATACGTTTCGGGATCTCGTAGTATCGCGTAGCTTTAGGATTTCTCATTAGATCTACGTATAGTCAGGTGTGTAAACGCTTACACACTTTATTAGTTTAATAATGCTTATTATGTTACTGTATAACTCTCGATATTAGTGACTTTGCCTTGTGGGCATGAGCTTGGATTCTGGGTAAGTCCCTTGCTATGTGATTTTTGTTATACATCATCATGGTTTGTTAAATGCTATGCTATGCCTTAAATGCATGATACAGGAGATTATGACACGTATGATATGAGCATGATGATGATGGGATTGTTGAGAGGAGGGGGATGGCTTATTTGGACTATCACCAGTGGTTTTGACCACAAGATGGGTTGGCCCCATCAGTTGATTTGTGACTACGGTCACCAGTGGTTTTGACCACACTATTATTATTTGTGACTAAGTCCCAGTGGTTTTGACCACCAGTGGTTTTGACAACACTATTGATATTTGTGACTACGGTCAGCAATGGTTTTGACCACATATGGATATTGTGACTCGTCCCAGTGGTTTTGTACCACAGTGGGTTGGCCCCACATGATATATTATGGGATTGTCATCAGTGGTTTTGACCACAAGATGGGTTGGCCCCATCACTTGATTTGTGACTACGGTCACCAGTGGTTTTGACCACACCGATATATTTGCGACTTCGGTCATCAGTGGTTTTGAACACCAGTGGTTTTGACCACACGGGGTAGTTAAAGGAGATTGGTTGGCTAGGTTATGGGTTGCATAATCTGCATGTTTTACTAATGATCTGTGTATGTGCTTGAATGCTCGAGTTGGGGATTTATACACTGAGTCTTGGTGACTCACCCCTTCCCTTATATTTTACAGATGAGGCATAGATCGCGGATATGGAGCTGGAGAGGACTCGAGGTGGCCATGCATCCTAGTTTGGTTTAACTTTAAACTACATTTTTGGTTTTATTTATTTCTTTTAAATTTGGTTTTGGGTTTGTAATAAGGCCGCTAAGTTTTATTTTTTTGGTTTTTATAATTTGCTTTTACTTTGGATATATTATACTTGTTGGAAGTAATGACTTGATAAATTAACCGGTAAAAAGCAATGGTTTTCAAAGTTATGTCTCTTCAGGTTTTCCAAACATTACCATCGGGTAACAAGGTTCATAAATAATGAGAAGGGTAACTTGAATGTTTTTATGATTACAAATTTTCAAACAACTTCAAAGGCAAATGGTTTTAAACTTGAGTATACTCGTCACACTCTGTTTTCCATAAGTACTAGATGCTTTCTAAGATTTAAGGATAACAAAGAGATTTTTTTTTCAAGAATGAGTTTGCTAGGTTTAAAGCAACACTAAAAATAAAACTTCACTTCATATTATTTTTTTTAAACTAAAAATTAACCGGTAATTCGTTTATGCAAACGGTTTCACTCCGTAACATACCAGATTCGGTTGTGGTGTGTTGATCGGGTTTGGGGTGTTACAATTGTGGTATCAGAGCCAGTTTTAACAGCTCGGCTGTGGGTCAGGGCCCAAAAATATTTTAAAAGGGTTTATAAAAGGCTTTTATGGAAAAAGTACAGTGGTGAAAGCATGGCATCGAGTCTTCGGCACCAATCCGCCCAGGTAAGTACCCCAAACTATTTCTTGTGATGATATAATTATGTGGGTATGATGATGGCATGACTGAGTAGTAGTAGGGACTACTTTAGAGACATGAACCATAGAATGATGTGAACTCGCGAAACAAACTCTTATTAAACCCCCTCATAAAACTGTGCTTTAATAGACAGTGGAATAAAAGTCTAACGCATAAAATTGTTAATCAGCTCGAATATATCGGTAGATATGAGTGCACGTGGACGTGGTCGTAACACTCGTGGACGAGGTAGGGTAGGATGACGGTCTCGGAACCAGTAGGGTCCAGACATGGGTTGGAGAATAAGGTACCACCGCCGCCAGCTATGGGCGCGAAATATCTGGATCAGACGGGAGGTAATGATGTAGTGTCGCAGGCTGTGCTGTGAGTATTGGAAAGGGTTGTGAGTGCAGGAGTTGGAACTGGAGCTCGAAAATCTATGACCGAGCGACTCAAGGCTAATGGTACAGAGGTATTCAGAGGTGTGTCTGGGGTGGCACCTAGTACAGCGGAATATTGGTTGGAGGCGACGGGACGTATTATAGATGACCTAGATTTTTCAGCTGGGGAAAAGCTGAAGGGCATAGTATCTCTGCTGCGAGATGAGTCATATCAGTGGTGGCTCACGGTGAGGGACGGAGCGATGTTAGATGACCTCACTTGGGAGTTCTTTAGGGCAGCTTATCAGAGGAAATACATAGGGGCTAGTTATGTTGATGCGCAGCGCAGGGCATTCTTGAACTTGGTTCAGGGTAATAAGACTGTAGCGGAATATGAGGCTGAATTCCTTCGGTTGAGTCGGTATGCACGGGGTATTGTGGGTACGGAGCATGAGCGCTGTGTCAGATTTGAGGATGGGCTGAGAGACGAGCTGCGGATGATAATTGCCCCGCAACAGGAACGAGAGTTTGCCGTTCTAGTGGAGAAAGATAAGGCTGCTGAAGGGGTAAGACAGTCTGTAAGGCAGAATCAGGATAAGGGTTGGAATAAAAGGAGTTCTGGATCATCTGGGTTTTCTGGGAATCAGCAGAAAAGGGTTAAATTTAGTGGACTGAATCAAGCTGCTAGGCCTACTGCTACTAATACTCAGTGGCCGCCGCGGTGTGCTCGGTGTGAAAAGTCTCATACAGGAGAGTGTTGGATTGGTAACAGGGGATGCTTTGAGTGTGGCTCGATGGGGCATCGAGTTAGGGATTATCCACAGAGATTAGCTAGGCTGCAGTCTGAGGATCAGCATCGTCCACAGTTTAGGAAGGATAATCAGCAGCCACAGAGGGGCCATGGTTCAGGCAGGGGAGGTAATGGCTCTGGTAGAGGCCGTGGAGCACCGGGCAAAGGTGCAGGTGGTACAGAGGTGAGACAGCCTGGGTTGGTCTACGCAGTGAGGCGTCCAGAGGAGAGCGACCCACCGGACGTCATAACCAGTACGTTCTTAATTTTTGGAGTACCTTATAATGCTTTAATTGATGTTGGTTCGACGCACTCGTATGTTGCTAGTAGCTTAGTGGAATCTATGAACTTAGACTCTGAGATTACTTCTAGGAAGATGACTGTGATAAGCTGTCTAGGTCACTCTGTAGAAGTAAGTAAACTATATAAAGATGTACCCCTAGAACTTCAGGGGGTCGTACTTTTGGCTGATTTGATGGAACTACCGTTTGGGGAGTTCGATCTGATTCTCAGGATGGATTGGCTGGTAAAGTATCACGCTAGCTTGGATTGTGCAGCTAAGCGCATGGTGTTGAAGACCATGGAAGGGGACAAGGTGGTTATGATAGGTAATAGGAGGGATTACCTATCCAATGTGTTTTCTGCACTGAAGGCTGAGAAAATGGTTAGGAAGGGTTGTGAAGCATTTTTGATGCATGTTTGTGCTTTGGAAGCTAAGGATGCAGCTGTAAAGAATGTCCGAACTGTAGGGGAATTTGCTAATGTATTTCCAGAGGAGCTCCCGGGTATACCGCCTGACTGCGAGGTTGAGTTCGGTATAGACTTGTTACCCGGAACTGCGCCAGTATCTATTGCTCCATATAGGATGGCACCAAAGGAATTGGTGGAGTTGAAGGCCTAGATTTAGGTATTGTTGGATAGAGGTTTCATCCGGCCGAGTGTATCACCTTGGGGAGCTCCAATGCTTTTTGTTAAGAAGAAGGATGGTACGATGCGGATGTGTATAGACTACGACCAGCTGAACAAGTTAACAATTAAGAACAAGTATCCATTGCCTAGGATTGACGACTTGTTTGATCAACTCAAGGGTGCATCGATTTTCTCTAAGATCAACCTTAGGTCGAGGTATCATCAACTCAAAGTGAAGGAGGCTGATATTCATAAGACGACATTTCGTACTCGGTATGGGCACTATGAGTTTCTGGTAATGCCTTTTGGTTTGACCAACGCACCGACAGCATTCATGGACATGATGAATCGGGTGTTTCAGCCGTATCTGGATCAATTTGTCGTAGTATTTATAGACGACATTCTAGTGTACTTGAAATCTGAGGAGGAACATGACGCGCATCTTCGAGTGGTTCTACAGGTTCTAAGGGAAAAGCAGTTGTACGCCAAGTTTAGTAAGTGCGAGTTCTGGCTTAAGGAGGTAACTTTCTTGGGTTATGTTGTATCAGCTAAGGGAATTAGGGTGGATCCTCAAAAGATTGAGGCGGTGTTGGATTGGAAACCACCCAAGTTGGTTGCAGAGATTCGGAGTTTTTTGGGTTTGGCAGGATACTATAGAAGGTTTGTAGAGGGTTTCTTTTTAATCGCAGCGCCGTTGACTAAGTTGTTGAGAAAAGGGGTTCCGTTTGTATGGACTGAGAAACAACAAGAGAGTTTTGACAAGTTGAAGAAGATTCTGACTGAAGCTCTAGTCTTGATTCAGCCTGAGGCAGGAAAAGAATTCACGGATTATTGTGATGCATCACATACAGTCTTAGGGTGTGTGCTGATGCAAGATGGAAAAGTGGTTGCTTATGCATCTTGGTAGTTTAGGCCTCATGAAGGTAACTATCCAACACATGACTTGGAGTTAGCTGTAGTGGTTTTCACCTTGAAGATTTGGAGGCATTATTTATATAGAGAAAAGTCAATAGTTTACACGGATCATAAGAGTCTAAAGTATCTCTTGACTCAGAAGGATTTAAATTTGAGGCAGCGAAGGTGGATCGAATTGTTGAAAGATTACGACTATTCGATTGAGTACCATCCGGGTAAGGCTAACGTAGTAGCTGATGCATTGAGCCGTAAGGTGGTAGCGAACTTGCGAGCGATGTTTGCTCACCTTAGTCTTTATGATGATGGGAGCCTCTTGGCAGAGTTGCAGGTCAAGCCATCTTGGATTAATCAGGTTAAGGAGAGGCAACTGACAGATGAGGTGTTGAGTGCTCGAAGGCTGCAAGTGCAGAATGGTGAATCTGAAGGTTACAGTTTGGGTAGTGATGGAGTACTGTATTTTCAGAGGAAAGTATGGATGCCTAAGGATGTCGAATTGAGACAACAGATTCTTCAGGAAGCTCATAACAGCCCATATGCTATGCATCCTGGAGGCAGTAAGATGTATCGTGATTTGAGGGAACAATTCTGGTGGTCAGGTCTTAAGCGGGAAGTAACTAAGTTTGTAAGCAAGTGTTTGACATGCCAGTAAGTTAAGGCTAAGCATCAGTTGCCATCAGGGCTATTGTAGCCAGTAAAGATTCCACAGTGGAAGTGGGAAAGGATTACGATGGATTTTGTCAGTGGGCTTCCCCTTACGCCTAGTAAGAAGGACTCAGTATGGGTAATAATGGATCATCTGACTAAGTCAGCTCATTTCATACTGGTGAGGGTTGATTATTCACTTCCGAAGTTAGCCAAGTTGTATGTGGCAGAGATAGTGAGGTTGCATGGAGTGCCAGTGCCAATCTTTTCGGATAGGGATCCCAGGTTCACATGAAGGTTCTGGAAAGCTTTGCATCAGGCTCTGGGTGCGAGGTTGGATTTCAGCACGGCTTTTCACCCTCAGTCTGATGGGCAGTCTGAGAGGGTAATTCAGATTCTGGAGGACATGTTAAGGGGCTATGTTCTGGATTTCAATGGTAGTTGGGAGGAGTATCTTCCATTGGCAGAGTTCGCTTATAACAATAGTTATCAAGCGAGTATTCAGATGGCACCATATGAGGCGCTATATGGATGGAAATGTCGTACTCCTACGTGTTGGACAGAACTGGGTGAACGACGGTTGTTGGGTCCAGAGTTAGTGGCAGAAATAGAGGATAAGGTTAAGGTGATTCGGGCTCGTCTTAAGGAAGCGTCAGACAGGCAGAAGTCTTACGCTGATCTTAAGCGTAGGGATATTGAGTACACAGTGGGTGATAAGGTTTTTCTGAAGGTATCGCCCTAGAAGAAGGTGTTGAGATTTGGTCGGAAGGGCAAGCTAAGCCCTAGGTTCATCGGGCCATATACAATGATGAAGCGAGTGGGACCGGTAGCTTATCAGCTCGAGTTACCGGCAGAGTTAAGTCAGATTCATGATGTCTTTCATGTTTCAATGCTCAGGCGCTATCGATCAGATCCGTCACATGTTGTACCAGTTGAGGAGATAGAGGTAAGTCCTGATTTGTCTTTCGCGGAGGAACCAGTACGGATCTTGGATCGGGACATCAAGGTTCTGCGTAAGAAGTCAGTGCCCTTGGTGAAGGTATTATGGCGGAATCATGGAACGGAAGAGGCCACGTGGGAACCAGAGGAGGCGATGCGGCAGCAATACCCTCAACTCTTCTGACTAGGTAATTTCGAGGCCGAAATTATTTTTGAGGGGGTAAAACTGTAACATCCTTAAATCGGGGTCTCTGCATCTTGCATGTGTTTGCATATGATAGTATGGTTATTATGTTTGTTTGGTATGTTTTGAGGTTTACGCATGACCTCGGGTTAGTCTTGGGTCATGGACAAAATTTTTGTTTTAATGGTTAAGAGGAAGGTGTTAGGTGAGATAGGGTTAAGAGAATTCATTTGAGGTTTTAGACATAAGAAGTGCCTTGGTAAAGTGGCTAGGAGGCGCCACTTAAGGCTTGGAAGAGGTGACGCCACAAGGAGCAAGGAGGACCTTGGTTCGACCAAGGAAAGGGAGGTGGAGTGCTCAGGTGGGACTCTGTTGGGGGGATAGGGATTAAGCTGACAAATTCAAAATGTGCGGAGCAGAGAGATTTTATCTGGTGGACTCATTCAAAATTGTTTGAATGAGTAGATGGGAGTAATTCAAGGAGGGATGGAGGGGGCGGCAAGTGTTTGAATAAATTAGGTTCTGTTAGCCGAATTTTTGGATTATGGAGTGGGAGCATTCGGGTTTGAAGTTTGAGAAGGGGGTTATGCCGTTTGGAAAATAGGGGTTTAGCTATAGGTGCCGTGGGGTGTGAGCCTTACTTTCATTTTTGGCAAGTTGAGTTTCACTTTCACTCCCTTTTTGGTAGCCAAACCTCCCCACTTGGATTCATTCTTTTCTCCCATTGACTATAGCAAGAATCGAAACCTTAATTTGCACCCTCTCAATCTCTCTTTTCTCTATTCGGCATTATTGGTGCTTGGCCGAACCACCTTTGCTTTTATTTGTAAAAGCCGAAACCCAAGTAGCCCTTTTTGTTCTTGTTTTGTTCGGTTCACTTGTTGCTAGTCTCCTCCTTGTCGAATCACCTTGTGCCCTTCTTCATCTTTTTCTATTTTGTTCAAAGGTGAAACCAACAACCCTCCCTCATTCGACATCCTTTCTTCTCTCATCCAAATCCTCTTGTGCCGAAAGTTTTCCTTTCTCTTTTCCGAACCCTTGGTGTTGTTCTCTTCTTGGCTGAATACTCTTAGTGTGCTTTCTTTCTCTTTTTGCGATTTCTCTTCATCATTTTAAGTGCCGAAATCAAGTTTGCTTTTGGGGTTGTGGCCGAATCTCTGGGTAGGTAATATCCTCTTCTTCTCTGGACTGATTTGGGTAATGACCGAAACTCATTTTCCTTCCGTCTTATTTTCCATGTTAGATATAAGTATTAAAAACTCTGTTCTTGTTCTTAGAAGGGAGCCGAAATTCCTAATACCTATAGGGGTGCCGATCCTTGGTGTTTACAAGCTAAATCCGTCATTCAGGTAAGGTGTTGACAGACTCTTTTAGATTTATGATTATGGCCGAATGGCCTTTGGACTCAAAGTGGAATGATGAAATCGATTGTAGGGGGAAGTTCAGCCTAACGCAGTGGATCTCCAGGGTTGGTGATTGCTTTAGGTAAGGCCTTAACGTTTAGATCTATTTCTGATTCGTTCAAAAGCCGAAGGCTAATTGTTTATGTGCAGCAGTGTGTGGCCGATTGCAAGAGGGTTCATTGGGTGGCTTCGGGATTTGGTAGGAAACCAAATCTGCATTAAGGTAAAGTACTACCTTCTTGCAGCACATTTTCGGGATTTCTCGTTAAGCCAAGTAGGGCTTTTGATTAGTAACTAAGCATGGGCCGATTGTAGGAACAGTGAGGGCATACGTTTCGGGATCTCGTAGTATCGCACAGCTTTGGGATTTCTCATTAGATCTACTTATAGTCAGGTGTGTAAACGCTTACACACTTTATTAGTTTAATAATGCTTATTATGTTACTGTATAACTCTCGATATTAGTGACTTTGCCTTGTGGGCATGAACTTGGATTCCGGGTAAGTCCCCTGCTATGTGATTTTTGTTATACATCATCGTGGTTTGTTAAATGCTATGCTATGCCTTAAATGCATGATACATGAGATTATGACACGTATGATATGAGCATGATGATGATGGGATTGTTGAGAGGTGGGGGATGACTTATTTGGACTATCACCAGTGGTTTTGACCATCAGTGGTTTTGACCATACTATTGATATTTGTGACTACGGTCACCAGTGGTTTTGACCACATATGGATATTGTGACTCGTCCCAGTGGTTTGGTACCACAGTGGGTTGGCCCCACATGATATATTACGGGATTGTCATCAGTGGTTTTGACCAAACGATGGGTTGGCCCCATCACTTGATTTGTGACTACGGTCACCAGTGGTTTTGACCACACCGATATATTTGTGACTTCGGTCACCAGTGGTTTTGACCACCAGTGGTTTTGACCACACGGGGTAGTTAGAGGAGATTGGTTGGCTAGGTTATAGGTTGCATAATCTGCATGTTTTACTGATGATCTGTGTATGTGCTTGAATGCTCGGGTTGGGGATTTATACACTGAGTCTTGGTGACTCACCCCTTCCTTTATATTTTGCAGATGAGGCATAGATCGCGGATATCGAGCCGGAGAGGACTCGAGGTGGCCATGCATCCTAGTTTGGTTTAACTTTAAACTACATTTTCGATTTTATTTATTTTAGAAGTAATGACTTGATAAATTAACCGGTAACAAGCAATGGTTTTCAAAGTTATGTCTCTTTGGGTTTTCCAAACGTTACCACCGGGTAACAAGGTTCATAAATAATGAGAAGGGTAACTTGAATGTTTTTATGATTACAAAATTTTCAAAAACTTCAAAGGTAAATGGTTTTAAACTTGAGTATACTCGTCACACTCTGTTTTCCATAAGTACCAGATGCTTTCTCAGATTTAAGGATAACAAATAGATTTTTTTTCAAGAATGAGTTTGCTAGGTTTAAAGCAACACTAAAAATAAAACTTCACTTCATATTATGTTTTCTAAACTAAAAATTAACCGGTAATTCGTTTATGCAAACGGTTTCACTCCGTAACATACCAGATTCGGTCGTGGTGTGTTGACCGGGTTTGGGGTGTTACATGATTTATTCTCGAGACGAGTCCGAGCATGCTGAGCATTTGAAAACTGTATTACAGACATTGAGGGATAATAAATTATTTGATAAATTTAGTAAAAGTGACTTTTGGCTCCGAGAAGTCAGATTTTTGGGACATATCATTTCAGATGATGGTATTCGGGTTGATCCAAGTAAGATTTTGGCAATTGTTGAGTGGAAATCGCCAAGGAATGCATCTGAAGTTAGAAGCTTTTTGGGCTTAGCCGGTTATTACCAATGTTTTGTCAAATGATTTTCCATGATTGCTACTCCTATGACCAAGTTGTTGCAAAAGGATGTTAAATTTGAATGGTCCAAAAAATGTTAGCAAAGTTTTGAGAAATTGAAAGCATTACAGATTGAGGCACCAATTTTAGTACAACCGGAATCAGGAAAAGAGTTTGTAATTTATAGCGACGCTTTGTTGAATGGTTTGGGTTGTGTGTTGATGGTAGCTTATGCCTCAAGACAGTTGAAACCGCACGAGAAGAATTATCCGACGCATGATTTGGAATTGGCCGCCATTGTTTTTGCTTTGAAAATTTGGCGTCATCATTTGTATGGTGAGAAATGCCATATCCTTACGGATCATAAGAGTTTAAAATATTTCATGACTTAGAAAGATCTAAACTTGCGACAACGAAGATGGCTCAAATTACTGAAAGATTATGAACTAGTGATTGACTATCATCTGGGAAAGGCGAATGTAGTCACAGATGCTTTAAGCAGAAAATTCTTGTTTGCTTTGAGAGCTATGAGTACGAGATTGACTTTTTCTAATGATGGTTCGATTCTAGCTAAGTTAAGAGCTAGACTGGTATTTCATCAGCAAATTTACGAAGCTCATAAGTGTGATACAGAACTTCAAGCTAAGAGAGTTCAGTGTGAGTCGAATAGTGAATCAGATTTTGAAATTGGGGCTGATGATTGCTTGATGTTCCGAGGAAGGATTTGTGTATCGAGAGATAATGAGCTATCCAAAAAACTCTTCATATGGCACATAGTGGTTGTCTATCTATTCATCTGGGAAATACGAAGATGTATAATGATTTGAAGAAACCGTATTAGTAGTCAGGTATGAAATGAGATATCTCTGAATCTGTATCGAAATGTTTGATTTGCCAACAAGAGAAAACCGAAGACCAAGTACATTCGGGTTTACTTTAGCCAGTAATGGTACCCGAGTGGTAATGGAATAGAATTATGATGGACTTCATAACGGGTTTGCCTTTAACTCCGACAAAGAAAGATGTCGTCTGGGTTGTTGTCGATAGATTGACTAAATTGGCTCATTTTATTCCAGTATCGATTACTCATTTGGTAAGCTAGCCGAATTGTACATTGTTGAAATTGTGAGATTGCACGGAGTGCCTATTTCAATTATTTTGGATAGAGATCTAAGGTTTACTTCACGATTCTAGAAGAAGTTGCAAGAAGCTTTGGGTACAAAGTTGAAATTTAGTACCGTATTTCATCTACAAACTGATGGCCAATCTGATAGAACGATTCAGGTTCTCGAAGATATGCTTCGTTGTTGTGTTTTAGAATTCAAAGGTAGTTGGGAGAAATATCTACCTTTAGTTGAATTTGCTTATAACAACAGTTTTTAGTCGAGTATAAAGATAGTACCATATGAGGCATTGTATGGCCGCAAGTGTCGAACTCCATTATATTGGACAGAGCTCAGTGAGAAAAGATTCATGGGGTTGACTTGGTTAGAGAAACTGAAGAAAAGGTGAAAGTAATTCGCGGCTGTTTGAAAGTTGCTTCAGATCGACAAAAGTTGTATGCAGATTTGAAAAGAAAAGAGATCGAATTTTAGGTTGGTGATAAAGTATTTCTGAAAGTGTCTCTATAGAAGAAGATTTTGAGATTTGGCCATAAAGGCAAGTTGAGTCTGCGTTTCATTGGGTCGTTTGAGGTTATTAAAAAATAGGGCTAGTGACATATCGATTGGCTTTGCCGACAGAGTTGGAAAGGATACACAATGTAGCCCATGTGTCGATGTTGCAAAGTTATCGATCAGACCCTTCACATGGGATTTCTCCGACAGAGGTTGAGATTCGACCGGATATGACGTATGGTGAAGAGCCGATCAAGATCTTAGCTCGGAAAGTTAAATAATTGAGAAACAAAAGTATAGCCCTAGTGAAAGTTTTATGGAAATGACATGGGGTCGAAGAGGCTACGTGGGAACTTAAGGAAGCTATGCAAAAATAGTACCCAAACCTATTTTTTGGTAAGATTTTTTGGGGACAAAAATCCGTAAGGGAAGGAAAGTTGTAACAGCCTAATTTTAGGTCTAGTCAGAATAGTGGTTTCGAAACCACAGATACGATGCAGTAAAATTTATTTTTATTATATTTTTATGATCTACAGTTTTATGGGATGATTTCGTGAAAATCTCGTTCGGAAATTTTGACGTTTGGGCACTCAATTTAGGAAATGGGACTAAATTAAAAAAGTGCAAAATTTGAGTTCTATATGTTAGAGGTGTCTAATTGCTATGAGATTTTAAATTTAAGGTCCTTAGATGGTAATTGGACCATTGGTTAAGTTAGTGGATAAAAATGGACATGAACTAAGAGAATTTTTTTTATTTTAGGTTAAGGACATTTTCGTTTAGCTAATTAAATGAATTAATAAGTAAAATAAAGGCCAAATGTAGTTCATCTTCATCATGCTAGTGCCGAAATTTCAAGGGTGTCCATATCTAGGGTTTGGCCATCTTTCAAGCTCGATTGTAAGTTAGTTCTTGCTCCGTTTTTACTGCTCTTTACATTTTTGAAATCGTTGTAACCCGATCTATCTACTTCTACCACTAATTTAAGAAATAATCAAGGTCTAGGGTTTGATCTATGTTAGATATTTGTGTATTTTGATGTTTAATGGTAGATTATGCAAATTTGATGTTACTAGGTGATTTTTGATAAAAATGTCGAAAAGGACCTATTTGTAAAAGTTATAAAATATGTAGTAAAAGTATGATTTAATGGGAATTGTGGGCTGTTATGGGTATGAAAATGGTTCAGCTGGGCTTGTGTATTAAAGAAACTGAACACGTTTCATTTTACGAGCCTGTGGACTAGATTGTAAAATGTCAAAAGTTTAGGGGCAAAAATTTAAATTTTCCATAATGTGATTTTTGGACTGAATTGAATACTGTGAGTATTAAATGAGTTAAATTTGTTATTATAGATCAAGAAAAATGGGGTTCGAATCTAGACCGGGGGAAAAACAAAGTGTTTGACGATTAGGTTAAATTCTACTATTTTTGTACCGAGGTAAGTTCGTATGTAAATAATGTATTGTTATATTTATGTTTAAAATGCTTTAAAGTTGTATGAATTGTGATTGATTCTATGGAAGTATTCGTCAAAGTTTCGACAAGCAAGAACTCCCGGTTGAACCTTAGGAATAGAATAGGATACAAGTAACATGTCATTAGGAACCCATGTGTATATGCGATTATGTGATCTAGGTGCTGGCATCGTACGTCCTACCAGTGGCTGGGTAGTCTGGCATGTGTTGCGGATACTTGACAACTTTGTGAGCAGCACTAGGTAGCTACGTCCAGACTGACAGCTTGTGTGAGCAAGCCCGTGAATAGCTCGAGAACGACCTATTTGTGTTATGAGATATGAAGCAACTTTGGCTACATATATGGCACTTATGTGCAAGACTTCCGAGTATCTGTTAATATTTCGAGTGTTCAATGAAAATGTCAAAGTTGTGAAAGGATATGATTATGTTGTGAGTTGGTACATGTATGTATGTAAAACTCATAATTAATGAGCTTGATGTGTGATGAAACCTTGGTAAGGTTATGATTGAGTAAGTTATGACTATAAGATTTTAATAACATTCATGCAAATTTTCATCATGATAATTTGTATGTTCAATGCACGGTTATGATGCTTATTATTTGCATATGAACTTACTAAGATATATATATCTTACTCCCCTTTTCTTTCCATGTCTTATAGTGTCACCAAGCTAGCTCAGGGTTCGGAGATCGTCGGAGATCCACTCACACTATCAACAATTATTTTGGTACCAATGAATTTAACATTTTGAGTTATGCCATGTATAAAGGACTTGGCCATTTTATTATGTGTCATAATTGATTTGGCCAAATGTGTTGGCTTCTATTGGTTGAAAGTTCATTTTGCAAAAGGCCATTGAAATTGGCTAATGTTGGTATAAGCAATTTATACGATGATGCCTTTCATGGATGTGGAAATTTATATGATATGAGTTGATTAGTGTGTAATGTTTGTGTATGATAGATGGTAGCATGTGAATGATGTGTTGATGTCTTGGTTGCGGCTAATTTGGTTGTATGTATATGCTTGAATTGGTGCTATGTTATATGGTGTAGGTGTGTGTATTAAAGGGTGCCAAAATTGCTTTGTAAATAGCCTTCTTTTTGTCCACACGGGTAGACACACGAGCGTGTGTCTAGGCTGTGTGTGACACACGGCTTGCCCCACGGGTATGTGTTCCGGTCGTGTGTCTCCTGCATCTAAATCTTTGAGAAACAGAATGTCTAGAATATAGTACACGGGCAGTGACACGGGCGTGTATCTGGGCCGTGTGTGCTACACGACCTTGGACACAGGCATGTGTCTTGACCGTATGAGGTTTGCACCTATTTTATGAAAATTATAAAAATTAAATCAACCACACGGGCTTGTGGCACGACCGTGTGGCACAAGTGTAAGAGCTCCTTAATTTGAACACGACCTGTAGCACGGGCGTGTGACCCTGTAATATGAAAAATTTTCTAAGTTTTGTAAAATTTTCTAAAGTTCTTGGTTTAGTCCCTAACCACTTTCAATGCATGTTTTGGGCCTCGTAGGCTCGTTTTAGGGACGATACTAATGTGTGTGAAAAGTTTTAATTTTGATGGAAATTTATGACTTGGAAATGTATTTTTGCTTGTGTTTATGTCCAGTAATGCGTCGTAGCTTTTTCCGGCGTCGAATACGGGTAAGGGGGTGTTGCAGTCTATGTATTTCCTCATGGTGTGGTCACAATCATAGATTTACATGATGGACACTAGTTCAAAGTGAATGGCCAACGATTGAAACATTATTTTTGGAATATTGATCAAAAGCAGACAGAGATCATTAAATTGGTCAAAAATTTTTAATTTTTATGGAATTTATTATTATCTAATTTTATTTTATTTTTTTATTCAAGTTTGTTTTACTTTTTATTATTATTATTATTGCAGAATAATTAGGTACCATTGTCGACACACTTGGGTTTTATTGTCAACATAGTTTATACTATTGTACTGTAACGTATGGCTCACCACAAATGAAGGGCAAATCAGAATTTTTAGATCCCACCATTTGATCAAAAGTGACCTAGCTGTCTGATTTTTTTGAATGGGCCCAATTCCCATTGGACACATTTATTCCCACTAACGTTATATCTCTTCACATAAAAAAATCACGCCTTTCTATCTTCTTCTTTCACTCACTATAAACCCTCTTCATTGTGCCGACTGTAACACATACAAAGAAACCATTTTTATTCACTTTCTCTTCCCCAAGCTCGTACCTTCACAACTTTAAACCATCTTCACTCCATAAAACAAACAAAATATGGCAAGAACGAGAGGATCAGTCAAGAAAGCCACCAAGCTTGTTGAAGAACACTCATCCTCTGCAAATGCAGTTTGTGAATCGAAATCCTCCATGCCAGCAGAGAAAAAAGAGCCGGTGATCTTTTTAATGAAAGCGGTCAAGGACCAGTTTTAAGACAACATTTTGAAGTGAAACTTTCCCCCAGAACAAGGCATTCTCCATTCGCAATAGCAAGACTTGGGCAACCAAGTCCACAAAACCATCTCTAAGCTAAAGTGGGAGATTTTTTGTACTCATCCTGGAAGCTATTCTCCTTCATTGGTACGTGATTTTTACGCCAACCTTTATGACCATGAGTTAGAGTTTATCTTTGTTCGAGAAGGCTTAATCCCATGAGATACTAAAAAAATCAATGAGCTGTACAACACTAAAGTGTATGTAGATGAACACTCCGAGTTTATTGAGGATATCACAAACAACAAAAGGGACCTGTTATGAGGGATTTATGTGTCGATTGAGCATTGTGGATGGGTTCACATCAAAAGAATTATTCGATGCATCGCTGCTTCCTAACACTGCAAAGTAAAATTTGGTTTCATTTTGTCAATTGCAGGTTATTGCCCTCTACTCACAGCACCACAATCAACCTTGATAGAATGTACCTGATACATTCAATTGTCAAGGGTAAAAAGAATAATGTCAGCACAATACTCCACCAAAAAATTGTTGACTGCACCACAAGGCAAACTATAAATTTGGTTTTCCCATCGTTGGTAATGCTACTGTGCCAGTATAAAGGGATCATACCCCGTGATGATGAAGAGGTCTTGGAGAATAAGGGCTTGATAAATGAAGCCTCTATTGAAAGAATGACTCGTGGCAATGATACACTGACAATGAAGAAGGCATAGACCAGCAAGACAAGGAAATGAAAAACCAAGGCAGAAAGCAAGGGAAAAAACTTGACAGTAGAGACATCATTGTTGCGCAAAATGCGGGATATCAAGCAGTTGGCCAATTCTATTAGTAATAAGTAGATCAGGCTTGTCACTACAATAGAGGATATGAATAGATCACAAAATTTGTTCTATGCTTATACCAAGGCCTGTAACAACTCTATTGTAGCCGCATTAAGTCAGTTAAGCCCGACCCCACTCCCAGAATTTCCAGTGTTCCCACCGATCATCCAAGAGTATGAACCCTCCTTTGATGAAGATGACTTAGAGGACTAAGATAGATTGGTGGAATCCCTTCCTTTTGTGCATGTCTCTGATGATGAGAAAGAAGAGGACTTAAGGGGCATTGAAGAGTGCGATAATGGATTGATAGCCTGGTCGAGGGTGACTTCATTGCTGGTCAATAGGTGTCTGGTCCTGATGAGGAAGTTGATGTGAGAGAGGAGGAAGTCCGTGTTGTAATTGTGAATGAGAAGTTCGAGGAAGAAAATACTAATAAAGAACCTGCTGAGAGCATTATCAATGCATCTGAGTTTGTGGGTACAACTATTGATAATCTGGAGTGAGATGGAGCTAGTCCGGTGGAAGCTGTCGATGTAACCAGGGAGGAGCACCACAACTCATTGGTGATTGTGGTCCATATCAGACCACTCAAGGTGACCCCTCCTACCTACACAAGAAGCAGCCGATGATGCTAGGGTAGCGCTGAAAACTGAGGAGAGATTCGAGGACTATGGGAAGCCCAACAAAAAGAAGAAAAAGGGCTCCAAAGACAAAAAGTACAAGAAGGAGGAGAAAAATAGGAGGAAGAAGAAACATTGTACAACCACATTGATGGCCGAGGAAATTTGAATTAGTTTATTTTAAGTTTTAGCTGTAGTATTCATCCATTGCATGTAGCTGCAATTTTCATTTTGTCAGTGCAGATTGCCATTGCATTTTTATTTTCATTGTATGCAAACTTTAAGCTTGGGGGAATGAATATGGGGCTTGGAAAGACACCTACACTTCAAAATTATTTTTTTTGAGTTTAATGAAGTATGCAAGGTTTATTTGTGGTTAATGCAAATGTGTTTGAAAATTTTTTGTTACATTCGATGCTTAATTCTTGAATCATGTGAATTATCAATAAATGAGTAGGATAAATTTGACTGAATGTTGTATCTTCAATTCTTTGATGAATGATTTAGGTTGCATTAGTAATGGATGACTAGTAGCATTCCTTGAATCTTAAATGAATCTGCCTTTTACAACTACTTATATATATATAGGGAGAGAGTTATGAATAAGAGACACTCCAAAGTGGGTGTATTGTGAAATGTTAAAGAGGGAACACTCGTAGCCAGAAAATTGAATCTGGCCAAAGGTTGTCACTGCATGAGTGTGTGTCAGTGCAATTACATACTCCCTGGGGGTTTGTTGCACTCTATCGTTACTTCTCAGGAACAAGGGTATAGTAATGCAATGATATTCCTTATTAAAAAAAACAAAAAGGAAAAAGGAAAAAGAAAAAAAGACATATTATACAATAAATGTTGTTGGTAGATAGAATTTAGGATTTAAAGCATGATGCTAGTTTTGATGAAGTTGCAATCTTATTCATTCATACTTTTGTATTATCGAAGTAATATTCTGGCATCTAAATGTGACTCATTCATTTGGATTTTAGGTGATTCAAGTTTCTAGAATGATCGTTTGCCTTAGTGAATTCTTATGTAGCCTAGTTTCTGTTTTACTTTAGGACAAGTAAAAACTCAAGTTTGGGGGTGTGATAGTACTAGAAAGAACATATGTTTTCTCTCTACGTATTAGTTAATTTGTCCCCATTTAGTTATCTTTAGCACATATTTTAGCATTTTCAGTTCAGTAAGTTGCATTTTATAACTCAGTGGATCTTAGCCTATTTATCCTTAATTTTGTCATGTTTTGGCATTGATGTCGCTGCATGAGTATTTCCAGATTGTGCCTAGAATTGTCGCCGCACCTGAAAACTCTCCGGATAAGAACAAAAATGTGTGAGCTGTCTAGTCTGGTACAACTAACTTGTACGTACAGAGGCAGCATGATTCTAATGAAAGGACACTTGTGCTATTTGGATAAATATTAAGATTCACGTGAAAAGGCAAAAAAGAAAGAAAGGAGGAGGCTTTTTGGGGAACATTATCTTCTTTAACCTATTTTTTGAAGTTTTTTGGCTATGGAGGCTTAAGCCTCCTACAGGTGAACCGACGTGAAAGGGATGCAGATTAGCTCTTGAAGAGGAGCCCCCAGTGCGATACAAGAGGGAGTTGAGAGATCAAGTCGAGATTTTGTACGAATAGTACTCTACACCTATTTCTTTTATGTTTCTTTTTTAAAGCGTGGTGATTATTTTCTATTTCATGTTTGTGCGGAAGTATACATGATTTCTGGGTTAAATATTATTTTATTCAATCTTGCTTCTACTGTTTAATCTTTGTGTTTGAATGTTTTTAGCATGGAAGTGTTATTGCAGTCACTGACACTGGAAAGTGTAGCGACAATTCAAGCTAACAAGCATGACAACAGAAGTTGCTTGAGAATTAGAGGAATTTAATCCAGTTGTTCTTAATAGTGTTCCATTGCCATCATTGAAAGGTGTGGTTAATGTGCATGTTTAAGTCTTAGATTAAGTATAGAAGTTAAGCTTGGTAAGATATTCATTGCAATTTAATGCATCGACAATCACCTATCCTTTTATACCTTGTGAGCATTTAGTATTCTATTGAGTATTCACATATGGGGATCCCAGTTTATCATTATCATATTTTATCTTAATATTTTCAAGTAATTGCTTCCACAACTACTCTCACAATTTATCTTGTTTCTATTTATTTATTGCACTGACATTAATAGACAAAAGACAACCATCCTCGTGGGATCAATATCTGACAGACTTATATCTGTCTACTATACTTCCATCAATAGTGTATGCTTGCACATTATTGCTGTGACGTTAAACAACCGGTCAGTATCAAATGGCTATTGAACTTTAATGTAAGAGTCCTTATGTGGTAATTAGACCATTAATGAAGTTAGGGAATGTATATGGCTTGGTATTAATGAAATTTTTAATGTTTTAATAGGGCAAAAAGGTAAATGAGTAATTAAACTAAATTAAATAAAGCAAATTAGGTTCATCTTCTTCATTTCTTCATACGACCACTGAAAATACTTCATTAAACCAAGCTAGGGTATTTGGTCAACTTCCTTTGCTTGCATGGTGAGTTTTAAGCCTCGTTTCTAATGATTTCTATGTTTTTGAAGTCATTGTAGCTTAATCTAGTTAGCCCGGGGACTAATTTACAAAACTATTAAAAGGTTAGGGTTTTTGCCATGAATGAATATATGTGGTTTTTGATGTTTGATGAAAGAAAATAGATAGGTTTTGATAGATAAACAACTTCTGTTAAGTGATTTTTGATGAATTTGTCAATTAGAGATTAAATTGAAAAATAGAAAGTATTCATAGTGAAATTGTGAAAATAACGAAATGTTTGGGTTACTAAGGACCTATATGAAATTCGGCTATAATGGGCCAATGGGAAGTTGCATATATTTTCATTTTATGAGCTAAGGACTAAATTGAAATGAAATCAAAACTATAGGGGAAAAAATTTAATTTTTCTAAAATATGAATTTGGATTGAATTGAATAGAATAATTATTGAATTGAATTAAATTTATTCATTTAGATCAAGATAAACCTTGTACAATTTTAGATCGGGGAAATAATAAAGTTTCAGATTAATCGACTCCGTATCTATGTTTATATTTATATGCTTTTATTTGAAAGATATATGTGTTGTGGAATTCCCTTTATATAATTGTCGCATATCCAACGATGTTATGTCGACTACCGAGCCCCGTTTGAACCTTAAGAATTCCTAGGATACAAATGACATGTCATTAGGGTTTACATGTTTCCGGTGCTGGTCTTGAATGTTCTACTGATAGCTGAGGTACGACATGTGTTACGGATACTCCACAGCTCGTGTGAGTAGCATCATGTAGCTACGTTCTGACCCATAGCTCATGTGAGCATATATGGAAAGGAATTGACGGACTACAATTATATGTTAGCACACTTTGTGTAAGCTATCCCCAGTATACAACGGTTTTCTAAATGGTTCAATAGGCATGATATGGAAAAGGAATGGTAAGAGAACGATATGAACTAAGACATGTACATAAATGAACTTCTTTGATATGGTGATACATGGAAATTATGTAAGCTGAAGTAGGTGACAAACTCAAATGATTCCTGTTAAGATTAATGGCTATCCATGTTAATTTGCCTATGATTTATATCATGTATGCTAACATGTTTGTGTGGATCCTTAGGCTTTGGCCAAGCTTTTGGTTTGATTTTTCCATGCTAAATTTAAATTTTATGTAATGAAATGGTAAGTTAAGTTTTACATTATACGAACTTACTAAGAATTCATGCTTACTTCGTGTTATTTTCTATGTTTTATAGTGAATCAGAAGCTCGTTTAGGTTGGAAGCTTGTCGGAGACCTATCATACTATCATCAACTAAATCCATAGATTTTGATATTTCTAAGTCATGGTTATAATGGCATCTATAGGTTTTTTGTTTGATGATATATCCATTTGGGTTGGCTAGTAATTATGGTATTTTGGGTGATGGACTAGTTGTTATGTTGGCATGTATATGTGGCCTTATAATATTGATATTATGGTGTACTTAAATGATGAGAGTTTGGAATGGTAATTAAAATGCATACCATGAGTTTTTGATTGATATGCTTGAATATGGTCATTTTGGCATATTGAATGTGACTTTGATATGTGAACATAGTGGTAAGTTTTGACATAAACTTAGTTACTAGTTGGTTGAATTATGCCTAAATTATGTGATTTTATAATAGATGTTGGTTGTTGTGATTGATGTGCCTTTTGGGCATATTGGTTGTATGATGAAATACCTTATTGGTTTAACTTGTTGATGCATGGTTTGCTGCACTTTGAATGCTTGATTATATGTGGAAAAATGGCTATAGGTGTGTGCATGCCTTGGGTGAAAAAATGGTTTGGAAATGGCCTATTTTTTGTCCACACGGCCAAAGATACGGGCGTGTATTCAGCCATGTGTCCCCTATAACTTACAAAGGGTTGCTAGTCAGACAGTTACATGGCCTAGCACACGGCCTGACACACGGTGCATGGCTTGGCCTTGTGACCTAAGTCAGAGAGTTACACGGGCTGTGACATGGCCATGTGTCCTTACTTCGAATCCCCACACGGCCTAGCAACACGGCTATATGGCCCCTGCAATATGAAAATTTTTAGCTTTTTCCTAAAAATTCTATATGTTTTCGATTTAGTCCCGATTCGTTTATAATGTGTTTTTAGGGCCTCAAGGGCTCGTATAAGGGACAATATGTATGTCATTGATTAATTTTTCTATGAATGATGTTGTGATTTAAATGTTTAAATTTTTGATAGTTTTGAATTGTACACTCTGGTAATGCTCCGTAACCCTACTCCGGCGATGGATACGGGTTAGGGGTGTTACAGCACAGTTGTCCTCAGATGCGACCTTGACTACATCCATGATTCCTTCTGCAACTGCCTCTCTTATGGTATGATACTTCTGATCAATATGTTTTGTCCTCTTGTGGTTTCTCATCCCTTTGGTATTAGCTATTGCCACACTGTTGTCACAATACAATGTAATAGATTTTCTCATACCAAGAATGACTTCAAGATTCGTAAGGAACTTTCAAAGCCATATTGCTTATTCGTAAGGAACTCTAAATGTTTTGTCACCTAAAATAAAGGGTTTTCAATATAAGATAAACTTGTTTTCAACTCGAGCCCAACCCAGACAAGAATGAGAACAAGATTATGGGAACATCTTTGTCTGCCTCACAGTCAAGTATGATAAAATCATCTAGAAAAATAATTTTATCCACATAAACTAAGATATCATGGATTTGACCTTTAGGTTGAGCCAATGATCGATCAACTAGTTGCAATGTCACTGCAATGGGTTTCATGTGACCAATTCCCAACTTTCTAAAAGTAGATAGTGGCATTAGGTTAATGCTAGCTCCCAAGTCACATAAAGCCTTCCCCAAATAATGGTTTCCAATTGAACATGGGATAGTAAAGCTCCCAGGATCTTTCATTTTGGAGGGCAACCTGTTTGTCAAAACAGCACTACAGCCTTCTGTGAGTGCAATAGTTTCCATATCACTAAGCTTCTTCTTTTTGGAAAAGAGCTCCTTCATAAATTTCCCATAGTTCAAAATTTGCACAAGAGCGTCTACTAAAAGAATATTGACCTGAAGTTCCTTCAGTATGTTCAAGAACTATTGGTACTGCTTATCCTGCTCATTCTCCTTGAATCTTTGTGGAAAAGGTAAATGTGGAGATACATCTAATTGTGTCGACACCTTTGATGCGTTGAAAGTTTCGAGGGTCAGACATTTGGCATATGAGTGAAAACTTGTGGAACTTCTTTGTCTGGTACATCCACAAGCTTTTCATATTCAACCTTCCTACCAGGGATCACTTCACCAGTATCTTGAGATGCTACAGTAGAGTCTATAGTTAGCTCGCCATTTTGTTTACCACTCCTGAGAGTGATATCCTTGCAGTGTTCTTTCCCCCTCCGACTGGTATTTTCCTTGTCACTAGGTAGTGTGCCTAGTGGTCAAGTATTCAGATTCAAAGCAAGTTTTCCTAATTGTGCCTCCAACGCTCGAATAGAAGATGAATTCCCTTTCACGATGGCTTCTGTGCGAGTCATATGCTCCCGTATTAAAGCCTCAAAAGATGCTAATGGGTCAGAAGGAGAAGCTGGCATGTACTATTATCGTCGATGTTCTTGAACATGCTGATTCGATATTGGAGAGTGCTGTGGCTACATCTAATTCTGGTGTGGATGCATCTAGCTTTGTTGTGGATGCATTTGAGTGTGCTGATTGTAGTTCTACTGTTATTGATAGTAATTCCTTTGTCTTGCTTTATAATTACCTTGAGGGGATATATTCCCATATCGAAATGTCGCAAAATTTTGTCCAGCATTCTGAGTTCCCTAAGACTGTTGATTGCGTGCAGAATTATTATAAGACGTGCCATAGGAATTGTTGCAGATGTTACTAACATAAAAGGCATTCTCTGCATGTTGTGGACAATCTTCATTGCTGTGGTTGTCATTGAAAATCTCACAACAAAAGGTAGGAATAATAACTTGTTTAGCGAATTGTATAGGTGCAACGTCACTAGTCCCTTGCATATTTTTTTATCATATTTGCAATAGAAGAAACTTGAGCACCAAGTATGGATATTGCGTCCAATTCAATAACTCTTGAAGTAGCTTCTGCTTATGTAGCTCTAGAGATAGGATATTGATAATCATTCTGAGCAATTCTCTCAAGAATTCCAATAGCATCATTAAAAGTACAATCCAGCAAAGGACCATTGGCTGATGCATCGGTAAGATTCCTCGTGTGTGAATTCAGCCCATTATAGAAAATCTCAATTTGTGCTTCCTATTGAATGTTGTACATGGGATAACATCGAAGAAAAGATTTATAACGTTCCCATATGGTATGAATATTTTCATCATCCAGCTGATGATAAGTAGTAATATCATTTTGGAGACGAGCATTGTTAACGGGTTAAATCACAAAACAAAATGTGTTGCTAGTGCATTCCAAGAAGTAATTGATTCAGTAGGTAGCCCAAGGAACTAAGTATGAGCTTTTCCATGCAAGGAATAAGGAAATAATTGCATCTTCAATGCGTAATCAGGAAAGCCTTGTTGACTAAAGGAAGCACAAATCAATAAAATTGATTTAAGATGTTCTCGTGCATCTTCATGTGGCAATCCAGCATATTGCCCATTAGAATTCAGCATTTGAAACATTACTGGCTTGAGTTCAAAATTTCTAGCTTGGATTGCTGACCTAACAACTCCTGGTTGTAAGTTATCCAAGACAGGTACTACAAAATCTCGTATAGTCCTATTTTTTCCTTGAGTGTCTTGTGGCAACAATGGGTCATTAGCATTTTGGTGCTACATCGGGGGTATGACTTCATAGTTTCTAGGTAAAGCCATATTTCTTTGTTCTCGAAGTCTCCTCCGAATGGTTCTTTCAATTTCTAGATCAAAATCTGCAATAAACTCTGAATTGCTTCGTGTTCTACAACACTTAAAATGAAATGTGAAAATAGCGACAAAAAGAAAACAAGTTAGTAACAACTAAATATTATGAAATTTAAAAAAAAACATCAAACAAACACCATCCTCAGTAACAGAGCCAAAACTTGATCAGCTGTTTAATGTCACGGCAATAATGTCCAAGCGTACACTATCGATGCAAGTATAGTAGATAGATATGAGTCTGTCGGATATCGATCCCATGAGGATTGTTGTCTTTTGTTTATAAATGTCAGTCCAATAAATAGATAGAAGCGAGATAAAATGTGAGAGTAGTTGTCGAAGCAATAACTTGAAAACTATAAGATAAATATGATAATGATAAACTCAGATCCTGAACGTGAACATTCGACAGAATACTAACTACTCACAAGGTATAAAAGGAAATGTGATTGTCGATGCATTAAATTGCAATGAATATCTTACCAAGCTTAACTTCTATATTTAATCTAAGACTTAAACATGCACATTAGCCACACCTTCCGATGATGGCAATGGAACACTATTAAGAACAAGTGGATTAAATTCCTCTAATCCTCAAACAACTTCTGTTGTCATGCTTGTTAGCTTGAACTGTCACTGCACTTTTCGGTGTCAGTGACCGTAATAACACTTCCATGCTAAAAACATTCAAACCTAAAGATTAAATAGTAGAAGCAAGACTGAATAAAATAACATTTAACCCATAAATTATGTATACTTCCGTACAAACATGAAATAGAAAGTAATCACCAGCGTTTAGAAAAGAAATATAAGAGAAAAAAGTGGAGAGTACTACTCCTAGGAAATCTTGACTTGATCTCTTAACTCCTTCTTGTGTCGCACTCAGGGCTTCTCATCAAGAGCTAATCTGCATTCCTTTCATGTCAGTTCACCCGTAGGAGGCTTAAGCTGCCATAGCTGAAAAGCTTCAAAAGATAGATTGAAGAATATAATACCCCAAAAAGCCTCCTTTTTTTTTCAAGTGAATATTTGTATTCTTCCAAATAGCACAGGTGTCCTTTCATCAGAACCGTGCTCCCTCTATATGTACAAGTTGTTATACCAGACTAGATACCTCACACATTTTTGTTCTTATCTAGATAGCTGTCAGGTGCGACGATAAGTCTGGGCGCAATCTGGAAATACTTATGTAGTGACATCAGTACCAGAACATGACGAAATTAAGGAAAAATAGGTTAAGATCCACTAAGTTATAAAATGAAATTTACTGAACTGGAAATGCGAAAATATGTGCTAAAGATAACTAAATGGGAAAAATTAACCAATAAGTAGGGAGAAAACTTATGTTCTTTCTAGTACTATCAGTTATCCCATCCCTTTTCATAGCCCGATAGCCGAAGCTATGCCTTTCCATATTTTAATGGTCATCACCATCCCTTTTCATTATTTGATAGCAGAAGCTATCCCTTTTCATATTTTGATAGTTGAAGCCATCCCTTTTCATAGCTTGATGGTCGTTACCATCCCTTTTCATTGTTGATGGTTGTCACCATCCCTTTTCATAATTTGATAGTCAAAACTATCCCTTTTCATTAGTCGATGATCGTCGACATGCCGTTGGATTTTTCCGTCAAGAAACAGTTTGATTTCTTAAATAATAGCATTTAAATCATAATTTAAAACAATATTTAAGCGTACGAACTTACTTCGACGATAAACATAGAAATAGAGTCGATTAATGCCAAGCTTTTTCTTTGCCTCGATCTAGAGCCGTATGTGGTCTATCTTGATCTAAATGAATAAATTTGAACAATTTAATAACTATTCTATTCAATTAAGTCCAAATTCATATTTTAGTAAAATTACATTTTTGCCCTATAATTTTGATTTCATTACAATTTAGTCCCTAGCTCATAAAAATGAAAATTCACGCAATTCACCCTCAACCCACCATAGTCGAATTTCATGTATGTCTCTAGAAAGCCCTACATTTCATATATTTCACAATTTCACCATGAATATTTTTCTATTTTTTCAATTTAATCCCTAAATGACAATTTCATCATAAATCACTTAATAAAAGTTATTTATCTAACAACAACTAACCATTTTCTTTCATCAAACATAAAAAAAAAACATGAATTCATTCATGGAAAAACCTTAACCATTTAACAGTTTTGCAAATTAGTCCCTAGGCTAGCTAGATTAAGCTACAACGACTTCAAAAACATAAAAATCATTTAAAGCGGGACCAAAAATCACTTACATGTAAAAGGAGACTTGACCGAATGCTATGAACCTTAAAATGGTGTTTTTCTCCCTTCAATTTTAGCAAGAAGATGAAATGAAGAAGAAAATTTGACTTTGTTTTACCTAATTTGTTTTTATTTATTAAATTACATATATAACCTTTATTATAAACCTTAAAATTACTCTAGTTAATGTCCATCTTTGTCCACTCAAATTAAAAATGGTCTATTAACCATCCAAGTGCTCAAACATTTATGTTTCACAGCTATTTAGTGCTTTTAGCCTATAGAACTCTAATTTTGCACTTTTTGCAATTTGGTCCTTTTTATTGAATTGAGCATGCAAACAATAAAATTTCTTAACGAAATTTTTACACAGTGATACTAACATGTTGTAAACATTAGAATAATAATAAAATAAATATTTTTATGTTGAATCTGGGGTCCCAAAACCACTGTTTCGATTTCACTAAAAATGGGTTGTTACAAATCGAGTGTACATTTTGATTATGCATGAATTCTATGCTGTGTTAAAGGAGGTGGATGCGAATAGATCAATGGATGTACCATGGATGTGGTTGCTAGTTCAAGGGAAGGAAATTTCTATCTTAACTCTTGAGATAGCGAGGTATTACGATGTTGCAATATATCTTTGTGATTTTGTAAAAAGAACTGATCCAATGTATTTCCCAAGAGAAAATATGGATGATGTAATTCATCTCTTAATGAACGGAAAGGGTAAGTGGAAATGCCACTTAGGAATAGACTATCCCATATCGTTTTCTGAGGAGAAGTTAATGTCGACGGCTAGAATGTGGTTGAAATTTATCAGCCCTGGAATTTGGCCAATGACAGACATGTCCAATGTCAACATTCTAGAAAGCATTGTTGTATGCGATTTTAAAGAAGGAAAGACGTTGCATGGGGACTTGGATATATTGGAGCATGCTTCTAGGAATAAGAAAGAATGAAGTAGAATTACTTTTCCTGCACTTAGTGACAGCCTTATGTCGACAAGCAAAGGTGCCGATGGGACGACCATGTCCGGTCTTACAACCAATAAAGTTTCCAATATGGGAACCAAGTATGGAGTATCTTATAGGGAATAGGAAACAAAAAAGGGCAACAAAGAAAAAACCATATCTAGCCTAAAATGTGCTATCCAATTTGGAATGGATAGTCCAATGGATACAAGAAGTTGGACTGATGTATAAGGACTATGCAAGGAAAAACAGGGTGAAGCTGCCACAGTTTCCAGCAGCTAAGTACGAGGTAAAGGCCAAACCGAGCAAAACAAAGGAAGAGAAGGAATCGGAAGGTCAGGAAGATCCTGAAGGAGACCCAGAGGAAGATGTTAGGAGCATGTAGAAATACAAGTGATTGGTTATGAGCATGTTAATAGGATTTTGTTAATAAACTATAAATTTAGTTTGATAACAATTGATTATAAATTTTCTAATTTTAGACTAAATAGTTCAATCTATTACACTGTGAATATATTTAAGACGTTAAGTTTATCACATGATTAATAGATATATAAATAACATGCATGTTTAATTGAATTATAGGTTGTAGAAATAGATAGACTTGACAGATTTAATCCATGTATGGAATTAGTTAAGGATGACCTAAGACATTGCTTGGTAGACAATTTTTCGAGACAAAAAGCTATCCTATAAATATTTCCTAGTGGCTAATTTGAGCCTTAATCTATTTTTTTGATGACAATTAATGAAACCTATAACACCTCTAACCCGTAACCGTTGCCAGAATGGGTTAAGAGGCATCACCGGACTTGTAACTCAGTTTAGAACAATCATTTATCAAATATCATCTCATTTCAACAAATATCATTCATTCAAATTCAATATGTACTTAAATCGAGCATATAAAGCTTAAAGCATGCATTCGGGACTAAATCGGTAACCTATGAAATTTTGGAAACTTAGAAAAATTTCAACATTTCAAGTATCGCACGCCCATGTGAAAAGGTCATGTGCCTCACACGGTTAGTAGACACGCCCGTGTCTTAGACCATGTGAAAACAAGGCATACATACTGACTTGTTTCACACGACCGGGGACACACCCGTGTGCCAGGCCGTGTGAAAACTGGAGAGGATACTGACTTGGGTCCCATGGCCAACCACACGCCCGTGTGTCAAGCTGTGCCAAAATTGTAGGGTACACTGACTTATCAACATGGCCAAGTCACACGCCCGTGTGCTAGGCCGTGTGCCATTTAAAGGGGTATACTAACTTGTACCACACGGCCAGTCACATGCTCGTGTGTGAGGCCATGTAGAGCATACTGACTTCAATTCCATTTCAACACCAGGGGACACATGACCGTGTAAGATGACCATGTGTCACACACGACTGAGACACACGCCCGTGTCCCTGCCCGTATGGATAAAAATAGGTTATTGCAAAGCCATTTTGCCACCTATTTTCACAATAAAACATAAGCATAAATGGTAACATTTCATAACCCAATAAGCAACCATTCCATAACATTTCATACCTCTATTATACCAATTCAACTTAGTACTCAAATGTCTAATTAACATCATGCATAATCCATTCATATATCAACTACATAACAAGACATCTTTTGCACATTTTCATTCCATCAATTCCTTGCCCAAAACATACCATAATTGCACACTTATACATAATCAAAACATAGTACCGAAATAAGCCAAATCATATGGCTTAACTTATACACAAAAACATGCCAAAATCATGATATCAAGTAACATAACTAACATCTTTTAAACTATAGCCTATAAATGTCATATTTACAACTATCCACAAGTTCAAAAGTACCAATTGGAATTCGGATAGCGTGATGGAAAACTCCGACTTGTCTGAAATGAGCGAGCTATCGATCTTCTATAAAACATAGAAAAAGAAACAAACATAGAAAAAGAAACAGAGTAACCTTTATAGCTTACTAAGCCCATATAATTTAGAATAAACTTACCATTTATACCTAATCAAAGTAATAATCAAGGTGTAATCAATTCAATTACCAAATGCCTAAACACAATCATTCATCACATGTTAGTCATTTAAAATACACGAAACCATCCATTAACTCAATGTAATTACTCAATACATTGTATCATATTAAACTCACATACATCATATATAACATTTTACTTTCAATCATATAAACAGTAATTCATTCAATAACTATACTCATCAATATAAACAATATTTATGCCCGTTGAACCTATTAGAACTTCAAAGGATATTCGGGTGATATACATCAGTGATCCATCAATTCATTATCATTTCTGCTCTTTCGAGTAATGATCGGTAAGCTCCTCTTGAGCTGATGGACGATAAGCTCGACGCCATTGAAACAATAAGCTCGGCGACGAGCTGAAAAAGCAAGCTCTCGACGAGTGAACGATAGAAGCTCATACGAGCTGAAACAATAAACTCCAATGAGCTGAAAGTAGTAAGCTCTTATGAGCTGATATATAGGTAATCTCATACGAGCTGTAGTGAGCCCGCAACAAATGCAGGAGCTCGACCAAAACGGTAATCCTAGTGACATGTCACTCATATCCTACAAATTTTTACGGTTCAAACGGGGCTCGCTAACCATCAATATATATATCAATGAGGCATTTGTATTCCACGTATATCAATTCCTCAATCATATATATACATTTCAAATAAATACAAACATTTAAAAGCTCGATTCTAATTATATGAACTTACCTCGTATTGCTTGGATAAAAACTATCAACTATTCGTCAATCTTCCCTTTTCCCCGATCTAAACTCGATATCGGCTTATCTTGATCTATATATTATCAAATTTAGTACATTTAGCATTCAATCTATTCAATGTAGTCCATAATTCATATTTTGACAAATTTACACATTTGCCCCTATACTTTCATATTATTACAATTTAGTCATTCTCACTTAAATTGCAAATTCATGCAATTTAGTACCAACCCATGCCTAGCCAAATTTACCACATATCACTACCAGCCCATATTTTCAATTTATTTAAAATTTTAATCACTACATTTTACATTTTCACAATTTAATCCCTATTTTGAATTTTTGTCAAAAATCACTTTACAAATCTAGTTTAACTATTAACAACTAATCAAAATCCATCATCAACCTTTAAATTACTCAAAAATTCAACAATGGCAACATGATAATCTTTAATAATTTCAAAATCTAGTTTACGGGCTAGCTAAAATATGAAGCAACAATCTCAAAAACGTAAAAATCATTAAAACGGATCAAAAATTGTACCTTAATTTCTCAAAATAGCTTGGCCAAATGGAAAAAGTAAAAATGGTGTTTTATTCACCCTAATTTCAGTTGACGATGATGAATGGAGAAAGAATTTGGTTTTGTTTTATCATAATTAACCTTAATTACCAATTTACATTAATAACCTTTAAAAAATATTATAAATTACACCATTTGCCATGCTATCATCATCCACTAACCTATAAATGGCCTATTTACCACTCAAGGACCTTTACTTTAAGGTTCTATAGCTATTAGACACTTTTAACTAATAGAACACAACTTTTACGCTTTACGTGATTTAGTCCTTTTTACCGAATTAAGCATTCAAACAGTAAAATTTCTTTATGAAACTTTCACACAATAATTTTGTCATGCTGTAAACTTTAATAAAATAATAAAATAACCTCAAATTTGTTGTCCCGAAACCACTATTCTGATTTGACTAAAAAATATGCTGTTACAACTCTCCCCCTTAGGGATTTTCATCCCTGAAAATCTTATCGGTAAATAGGTTAGGGTACTATTTTCGCATAGCTTCCTCGGGTTCCCATGTAGCTTCCTCCATCCCATGTTTATGCTAGAGATCTTTTACTAGGGCTATGCGTTTATTTCTCAACTCTTTGATTTCACGAGCCAAAATCCTGATCGGTTCTTTGTTATACGTCAAATCAGCTTCTATCTCAACATCTGCTGGAGAAATTACATGTGATGGATTAGATCTGTATTGACGTAGCTTAGAGATGTGAAAGACATTCTGAATCTTTTCAAGTTCTGATGGTAAAGCTAGTCAATATGCTACAGGACCAATTCTTTCAATAATCTCATATGGCCCGATGAATCAAGGACTTAACTTTCCTTTACAGCCGAATCGAAGAACCTTTTTCCACAGTGACACTCTTAGAAACACTCTGTCTCTAACTTGAAATTAAAGTTTCCCTACAACTCAAATCTACATAGGATTTCTGTCGATCTAAAGCTGTTTTTAAACTGTCGCGAATCGTTTTCACTTTTTCTTCAGTCTCTCTGAACAATTCAACCCCGTGAATCTTTTCTCACTCAATTCATTCCAATATAACAGATTTCGACACTTGCAACTGTATAAAGCTTTGTACAGTGCCATTTTTATACTCGTTTGGAAACTGTTGTTATACGTGAATTCAATCAACGGTATGTATTTTTCCCAACTGCCCTCAAACTCTAAAATACAACATTTCAACATGTCTTCGAGAATCTGAATAACTCTTTCAGTCTGACCATCAGTCTGAGGATGAAAAGTAGTACTGAAATTCAACTATGTTCCCAGAGCCTCTTGTAGTTTCTCCCAGAATCGCAACGTAAATCTTGGATCTCTATTAGAAATAATAGATATTGGCACTCCGTGTAACCAATCAATCTCAGAAATGTACAATTCTTCTAATCTATCAAGTGAGTAATCTGTACGTACCAGTATGAAATGAGTAGACTTCATTAGTTGATCAACGACAACCCAGATAACCTCTTTCTTTTCTGGAGATAGGGGCAGTCCCGACACGAAATCTATTGTAACTCTATCTTATTTTGTAACATCCTAGAAATGGGCCTATGCATTTTTGATTTAATTATACGAAATATCATGTCTTATGTGTTATGAATGTAAGGAAATGTAAGGAAATGACTTGGAAATGGAAGGAAATGTCTTGTCTTGGAAATGTAAGGAAATGACTTGGAAATGTAAGGAAATGTCTTGGAAATGTAAGGAAATGTCTTGTCTTGGAAATGTAAGAAAATGACTTGGAAATGGAAGGAAACGTCTTGTCTTGGAAATGTAAGGAAATGACTTGGAAATGGAAGGAAATGTCTTGTCTTGGAAATGTAAGGAAATGACTTGGAAATGGAAAGAAATGTCTTGTCTTGGAAATGTAAGGAAATGACTTGGAAATGTAAGGAAATGTCTTGTCTTGGAAATGTAAGGAAATGTCTTGGAAATGTAAGGAAATGTCTTAGAAATGTAAGGAAATGCTTTAGAAATGTCAAGTTTAAAGTTTAAAAGAGGGACATGAAGCAAGGTGGTCTTAAGAGAAAATGTCTGTGAAATATGACACACAAACGGGCTTGGAAAAGTGGCTTGAAGATGCCACTTAGGGCCTCAGGAAATGGCGCCACATACTGGGGTATTGGGCCAAGGTTCGAGCTGTAGAGGAAGCAAAATAAAAAGTTTTATTTTGTAGCAGAGAGTAGCGGCAAGGGACGGCACAAGGCTATAATTTAGGAGCCTTTATTCTTTTATTTTTAAGAGATAAATAGTGGATAAATAAGGGATAAATAATGGATTTATTTTAGATTATTTTCAAGAGATAAATGAGGAATTATTCTTTAATTAGGAAAATAAGGGAGAAGTGATGGCCAAGTAAGGGACTTTGAGTTTAATAATTTCGGCTAAGTAAGGATAGTTGCTGAATTATCTTTTATTTTAGGAGATAATTAAAGAGATAAAGCTATCAAAATAGAAGAGTGATGGCCAAGTAAGAGATTCTAAGTTAGTAAATTCGGCTATATAAGGAAAAGAGGGCCATTCATCATTCTTTCTCTCAACCCTTCTCTCTGCCGAATTTCCTAGAGCATTTGTTCTTCTTCTTTTTGTTAGCCAAAGCCGAAAATTCAAGATATCACCATTAGCCAATTTCTTTTCTTTCCAATCCATCAAAAGCCGAATCATTGAGGGCTTCAAGCATAGGTGCTGTCGATTTCTTCAAGAAAGGGTAAGAACAAGTTTTGATTTATATTCTTTTCTTTTAGATTTGTCGAAATCTAGGACTAATCCCATCAATATTCTTATTCGCTGAAATTTGGAAGGATTCTTTCGGGATTTTTGCCATAGTCGACTATAAAGGAAAAGATCTTCGGGATTTGACCATCAAGGTAAGTCATATCTGACATTCGGCCAAGGGTCATTGATTGTGATTAAAGGTTAGAAGTTGATCTAACATGTGGTTTTAGGGATTTAAATGAAGCTATAACCAAGGGATAATTTTGGGATTTAAGATCCTTAAGGTAAGTGACTATGAATATTCGGCCAAGGCCTATTTTAGTAGTTAGATCTATTTTTATGTGTTTTAAGCCAAAAACTAACCGATTCAAGGGATCTAGTGATTAGCCGATTTCAAAGGGGAAGAATACAAGTTTCCGGGATTTGATTAATTATCAAATCGGTAGCAAGGTAAGAAAGTGGATACGATAATCCTTTGGGATTTGATTAAATTAGCCGAATAGCCTTTTTCCTAAAATGCTAAATGTGGCCAAATGTAGGGATTTAGGATCTAAAGCGATAGATCAGTTTTTTCGGGATTTCAAGGAATTTGCTAAGCGAATCAGGTGTGTACCCCACACTAATTCTTAATAAGTTTTATGGCTATGTCTAATTAAAATATGTGATATTAAGAATAAGAAAGTGGCTAAGGTACCATGTTATGGTACTGAGTACTCAGGTACGTTTCCTACTCCTACTAGGAATATGAAATATGTTATTTGTAACATGAGAATAAGAATGTAAACTTTGGCATATTAATGCATATTACAAAATGGGGCATATGGGTTATTGAAAGGGGAAGTGAATGTAGTGACCTAAGACCACGAACACGGTGACCTAAGACCATCGTATCTGAATGTGGTGACCTAAGACAACAGTAATCTGAATGCGGTGACCTAAGACCGCGATATCTGAATGTGGTGACCTAAGACCACAAATGCAGTGACCTAAGACCGCGATATGGAGTGTAGCGGAAGGAGGGTCGATTTAGTAGTCCCCACGGTGTACAGGTTGGTACGGGGGAGTGTAGCAGATGGCTTATTAGGTTTGGGTTTGGGAATGCGTCTTAATTTGTATGCTATGATATGAATGTGTAATATTTGTTATGCCTGATTCTATTATGATTTAGCGTTGTGTACACATTGAGTCTGTTGACTCACCCCGTTGAGGGACCATGTTTCAGGTGATGAACAGTAATGGACCGGGACGGCAAAACTTGTGGTGGCCATGCTCAACATGAAGTTTTTATTTTTATGGACTATTAATTTTTAAGTACTCCGAATTATTTGGATTTACTTGATGTAATAAGGCCATAAGGCCATAGTGCACTATTTTATTTCTGTTTTTATTTACTATGTTATGAAATTTTTATTAAGTTAAAGATTAAGTAATTTACTTTAAATGTATTCTATATGTTTTATCACCTAAAATTTAAAAGGGTTTTCATTATAAAACGATTTTGTTTTCTACTCGAGCCCAACCCAAAACAATATTTCTTTCAAAATACACTATTTTCCCAAAGTAACAAAAGAACTTTGAACCGGTTTACTTGAGGAACATACCAAATCTGGTCAAAGCTTGTGGGCCGGGTTTGGGGTGTTTCATATTTCCACTTAGGAATCATTACAGGCTATAGTAATCCCGATGGTACTTAATGTTCAGCTTTCACTTGCTGACATATCAAACATTTCAATACAAACTTTGATATATCCCGTTTCATACTTGACCACCAATACAACTGTTTCAGATCATTATACATCTTGGTACTACCTGGATGAACAGAAAAGTAGCTATGGTGTGCTTCGTGCAAAATCTTTTGAATGAGTTCTGAATTTCTTGGTACACAAATTCTATTCTGGAACCTTAAACAATCATAAGTCCCAATCTAAAACTCTGAATCAGGGATCTTCTCACACTGAATTCATTTAACTTACAATTCACGGCCATCTTTCTAAGCTTCACAGGTTTGTCAAAGAAATGTCGATTTAGCTTTTAATTTCACTAAAATAGATCCATCATCACAAATCATCAATTTGGTGTTCGTTGCTCGTAATGCAAACAAAGATTTCTGACTCAAGGCATCAACAACAAAATTAGCTTCTCCCAGGTGATAATAAATCACAAAATCATAATCTTTCAATAACTCAAGCCATCTTCGTTATTGCAAATTTAAATCTTTCTGTGACATCAGATATTTCAAACTCTTGTGATACGTATAAATGTGGCATTTTTCACTGTATAAGTAGTGTCACCAAATCTTCAATGCGAATACAATCGTAGCCAGCTCTAAATCATGCGTTGGATAGTTCTTTTCATGTGGTTTCAATTGTCGAGAAGCATAAGCTATAACATTTCCTTCTTGCATCAGAACACATCCTAGACCGTTTAATGATGCATCACTATAAATAAAAATTTCCTTCCCTGTTTTCGGTTGAACCAAAACTGGTGCTTCAGTTAACAGTACTTTCAACTGTTCAAAACTCTGCTAACATTTTTTCTGACCATTTGAACTTCACAATCGTGTCATTGGTGTCGCAATCATTGAAAATCCTTTCAAGAATCTTCGGTAATATCCCGCTAAGCTCAAAAAACTTTCATTTCTCAGAGGTTTCCAATCAACAATAGCATAATTTTACTCGGGTAAACTCTAAACCGTTAGCTGAGACAATATGCCCCAAAAATCCAACTCTTTGAGCCAAAACTCACATTTACTAAACTTTGCAAATAACTGCTTATCAAGTAGAGTCTATAACACAATTCTCAAGTGTTTGGTATGTTTAGATTCATCTCGTGAATAGATCAGAATATCGTTAATGAATACAACAACAAATCTATCTAAATACGGTCTAAATATTTGATTCATCAAGTCCATAAAAATAGCAGGAGCATTAGTTGAACCGAAAGGCATAACAAGGAATTCAAAATGACCATACCTTGTTCTGAATGCAGTTTTCGGCACATCCAACTCTAACTCGCAGCTGGTAATAACCCAATCTCAAATCAATCTTTGAAAATACTATAACCCAACCATCAATCCACAGTAGAGGATATTTATTCTTTATAGTCACTTTATTCAGCTGTCTGTAGTCAATACACATTCTCATCGTGCCATCTTTCTTTTTCACAAATAATACCGGTGCACCCCAGGGAGAATAACTCGATTGTACAAAACCTCTGTCTGTTAATTCTTGCAATTGAGCTTTCAACCCTTTTAATTCTGTTGGAGCCATTCTGTATGGAGCTATCGATATCGGTATTGTTTCGGGTACTAATTCAATACCAAATTCAACTTCTCTGATCGGAGGCAAACCTGGTAATTCTTATAGAAGTACATCTGAAAACTCACAAACCACAGAAACAGATTCAATCTTTGACCCAGACACCTTCGTATCCAATACATATGCAAGATATGCATCATAGCCTTTTTTTCAAATATTTGTGAGCTAACATAGACGATATCACAATAGGTAATTCATTCGAATTATCAGACTTAATCTGAAGAATCTCACCATTTTGACATTTCAATTCGATAGTCTTCTGTCTACAATTCACAATCACTTCGTGCTTAATCAACTAATACATACCAAGGATCACATCAAACTCATCGAATGGTAGAAGCATCAAGTCAGGCTGAAAATAGTAACCTCGAATCATCAAAGGGCAATTCTTACAAAATTTATCAACTAAAACAGACTTGCCTAAGGGGTTCGATACTTTAACTACAAACTATGTTGACTCAACATGTAAACTCTTTTTATATACTAAATTCATACGGATATATAAATGGGTTGATCCCATGCACGGATAGCATAAGCTCTGGCAAGTGCTCGTGCCTTAGATCTCACAGTCGAATCTCTCGTAGCACCTCGATTACCAGTCATATTTCAAGTGTTTCGAGGTGGTCTCCCTCTAGTAGTCGTGTTACTTACCTTCGCTGGTTGTTCTCTTTCAGCTGTAAACTTTTTTGGAAAGTCCCGGTGATAATGATCAAGAGATCTACATTTACAGCAAGCTCCACTCACTAATCTACATTCACCGTAATGTCTCTTATTGCAATGTTTACATTCAGGTCCAGCATTTCTAACACTTCCCACACTGACAATAGATGTTGCCTGAGGTTTAGAACTGAAATGTCTCACATCTTTGTCTCTAATCAAAATTCCCGCAGAATCTGTATGACGAGGATGATTTTCTCTAAATTTCTTTGATGTTGATTGATGTGATTTGCCCGCAAACATCTTTCTAGAATCCCTAGCCTCAAAATCGGCTTTTCTTTTCTCTTTGCAAAGCTCTTCGGCTTTACAAGCTCTGTCAAACAGAACGACAAACTCTTTCAACTCGAGAATTCCAACTAAACGTCTGATTTCTTCATTCAATCCATCCTCGAATCTTTTACACATTATAGCTTCAAAAGAAACGCATTTACGAGCTTATTTGTCGAGTCGTACAAACTCTCTCTCATATTCTGAGACTGACATACGGGTGCTTCAATTCAAGGAATTCCTTTCTTTTCTGATCAATGAATCTTTGGCTGATGTATTTCTTTCTAAAGTCACCTTGAAAAAACTCCTAAGTAACTCTTTCTCACAGAACTACGGATATTAAGGTATTCCACCAGGTGTCTCTTAACAGTGATACTATACACTTTAAACATTTTTTAGGTGTCTAAGACAGTTCATCAAATACCCAAATTGTGTTCTCGAGCTAAAAATCTGCTCTCTCAAGGTCATCGTTAACAGTGGCTCTGAAGTCTTCGGCCCTATTTTTTTGTATCTTGTCAATAGGTAGTTTATTTAATCGTAAAGAATCAATACCTTGAGGATCTATGGGGATCGGTTGGGGAATAGGTGGGCGTGGAGGTTGCTAAATAGTCGAGTTCGTACGAATGTATTGTGTGAACCACTCGTTCATTATTTGAAAGAAGGCTTCTTTAGCCTCATCCCCATTACTAGTCGTCACGGGCCTAGATTCAGAAGGTGTTGCCCCTTGAGCGGGAGCTAGCGTGTTACTTTCTACGTTTAACAGTCTGATTTAGACCTTAGTCAGAATAATGGTTTCAAGACCACAAATCCGAGTTCAAAAAAATATTTTAATATTATTTTCAGTGTTTATAGTATATGATTAAGCATATGTGAAAGTTCTGTGTGAAAATTTTATTGTTTGTGTGTCAATTTATGAAAAAGGACTTAATCGCATAAGACGCAAAAGTAGTGTGCTAATTGTTAAAGTGATTAATTATGTGAAAAAGATTTGTTTCCTAAAGAATTACCGGGGTTACCTCCAATACGAGAAGTTGAGTATGGTATTGACTTAGTGCTGAGGACAACTCCTATCTCAATAGCTCCGTATAAAATGGCTACGGCAGAATTGAAAGAGTTCAAGTCTCAGTTGCAAGAGTTGATAGATAGAGGATTTGCACGACCAAGTTTCTCGCCCTGGGGTGCTCCTGTGTTGTTTGTGAAAAAGAAAGATGGTACTATGAGAATGTGTATTGACTACAGATAGTTGAATAAAGTGACGATAAAGAATAAGTATCCTCTACCGCAAATTGATGATTTGTTTGATCAGTTAAAAGGGGCTACAGTGTTTTCAAAAATAGATTTGAGATCGGGATATTATCAGTTGAGAGTCAAAGAATCAGATGTGCCGAAAACTGCTTTCAGAATGAGGTACGGGCATTATGAATTTTTAGTTATGCCTTTCGGACTAACAAATGCTCCTACAGTATTTATGGATTTGATGAATCAGATATTTAGACCATATTTGGATTGATTTGTCGTTGTGTTTATTAACGATATTTTGCACAGTTGAAAGTATTATTGACAGAGGCACCAGTGTTAGTTCAACCTGAACCGGGTAAAGAATTCATAGTTTACAGTGATGCATCGTTGAATGGTTTAAGCTGTGTGTTGATGCAAGAAGGCAAAGTTATAGCCTATACTTCGAGATAGTTGAAACTATATGAAAAGAACTACCCGACACACGATCTTGAATTAGTAGCTATTGTATTTGCATTGAAGATTTGGCATCACTATTTATTTGGTGAGAAATGTCACATTTTCACTGATCACAAGAGCTTGAAATATCTGATGACTCAGAAAGAATTGAATTTGCGACAGCGAAGATGGTTAGAATTGCTAAAAGACTATGAATTAGTAACTGATTATCATCTGGGGAAAGCTAATGTTGTTGCTGATGCTTTGAGCCGAAAGTCTTTGTTTGCTTTATGAGCAATGAGTACTCAGATAGACTTGTGTGATGATGGTTTGGTTTTGGCTGAGTTGAAAGTGAGGCCAATGTTTATACGTCAAAATTGTGATGCCCAAAAAATTGTTACTGAGATAGTGACAAAATGAGCTCAGTGTGGTATAAATTCTTATTCAGAATTTCGAGTTGATTGAGATGGTTGTTTGAGATTCCGAGGTCAGATTTGTATTCCAAGAAATTCAGAGTTGATTCAGTTGATTTTGAACAAGGCTCATAATATTCGTTTGACTGTTCATCCAGGAAGTACGAAAATGTACAATGATCTAAAACAATTTATTGGTGGCATGGTATGAAACGGGATATCTCAGAGTTTGTTTTGAAATATTTAGTTTGTCAGCAAGTTAAAGCTGAACATCAGGTGCCATCCTGTTTGATACAACCGATCATCATTCCTGAGTGGAAATGGGAGAGAATAACAATGGACTTTGTGTCGGGGTTGCCTCTATCTCTGAGAAAGAAAGGTGCAATCTGGGTGATAGTTGATAGATTAACAAAATCAGCTCATTTTATTCCAGTGAGAACAAATTATTCGCTTGATAAGTTAGCCAAATTGTATATTTTCGAGGTTGTGAGATTGCATGGGGTACCATTATCCATTGTGTCTAACAGAGATCCGAGGTTTACTTCGCAGTTTTGGAAGAAACTGCAATAGGCTCTAGGTACAGAGCTGCATTTCAGTACTACATTTCATCCACAAACGGATGGTCAATTCAAACGGATCATTCAGATTCTCGAGGATATGTTGAGATGTTGTATTCTTAAGTTTGAAAGTACATGGAAAAAGTATCTACCGTTAATTGAATTCGTGTATAATAATAGTTTTTAATCAAGTATAAAAATGGCACCATATGAGGCTCTTTACGGTCGTAAATGCAAAACTCCATTATATTGGACTGAGCTTAGTAAGAATAAGATTCACGGGGTTGATTTGATAAAAGAAAATGAACAGAAAGTGAAAGTGAACCGTGACAGTTTGAAAGTGGCATCAGATCGACAGAAGTCTTATGCAGATTTGAAACGAAAAGATATTGAATTTAAGATAGGTGATAAAGTATTTTTGAAAGTGTCTCAGTGGAAGAAAATACTTTGATTCGGCAGAAAAGGCAAATTGACTCCGAGGTTCATCGGGCCGTATGAAATTATCGAACTTATCGAGTCGGTTGCTTATAGATTGATGTTGCCACCTGAGTTAGAGAAGATTCATAATGTGTTTCACATATCGATGCTTCAAAGATATAGATCTGATCCATCGCATGTGATTTCCCCTATTAAAGTTGAGACTCAGTCTGATCTATTGTATAACGAAAAATCGATTCAAATTCTGGCACGTGAGATCAAGAGTTGAGAAATAAAAATATTTCTTTAGTGAAAGTGTTGTGGCACAAACATGGAGTTGAAGAGGCTACGTTGGAGTTTGAAGATGTTATGAGAGAGCAATATCTGAATCTATTCACTGGTTAGATTTTCGGGGACGAAAATCCCTAAAGGAGAGAGTTGTAACAGTCCAGTTTAGACCCTAGTTGGAATAGTGGTTTCAAGACCACAAATCTGAGGTCGAAAAGAAATATATTTTGATATTATTCTTAGTGTTTACAGTATATGATTAAGCATATGTGAAAGTTTTGTGTGAAAATTTTATCGTTTGTGTGTCAATTTGCGAAAAAGGACTTAATTACATAAGATGCAAAAGCTGTGTGCTAGTTGTTAGAGTGCTTAATTGTCATGGCTTATTAAATAAGAAGTCCTTATGTTGTTATTAAACCATTAATAGATTGGACGAAAAAAAATGGGCTAAGTTAGTGGAATTTTAAATGAATTAATAAAAGGGCAAAATGGTAATTAGTATAATAATTTTAATTAAAGAAAATGAAGACAAATTCATGCTTATTTCTCATCACCATTGTCAAAAATACAAAGAAAAAGAAAAGAAAAAGAACATTAGGGTTTGACACACTTTTAATCTTGGTTGAGGTATGTTTCAAGCTTTGTTTTTGATGATTTCTACGTTTTTGCGATCGTTGCTTAGCATATTATCAAACTCATGCCTTAATTTTAGAATTTGGTGATGATTTTGAGATATGCAATTGATGAATATGTGAGCTTTGTGTTGATAGTTGGTGAAATATGAAAGTTTAATGTTGGGTTAACATATTTTGTCTTTGAATTTTTGAGGAATTTGACTAATTTGGGCTAAATTGTAAAAATGAGAAATTAAGGTACTAAAATATGAAATAAATGAAATATGTGGGCTTATATGAGCTAGGGGAAAATTCGGCTAGGCATGTGTGTAATGAAATTATGAGTATTTTATGATTTTTTGAAATAGGGACTAAAATGTCAAAATGTGCAAATTTGAGCGCTAAAATGTAAAATGCTTTGGATATGTATTTTTGGGTTGAATTGAATGATTTGGTGAATGAATGAGCTAAATTTGAATATGTATAGATCAAGAAAAGAGAAATTTGGATTTAGATCGAGGCAAGAACAAAGTGCTCGATTGATCGACTTGAATCGTTGTTTCTACGTCCGAGGTAAGTTCTTGTATAATACAAATTGTTTAAACAATGTTCCTTTGTTACGGAATGAATAGAAATGTGTTTGTTGTATTAGTAATGCGAAATGTGAATTCAAAGAAATGTGGCACTAAGTGTGCGTAATTATAATGGTTATTACAATGAGTTACACTAAGTGTGCGAGATAAAGGAATGTATCAACTACATCAGTTGGCATTGTGTGTGGTACTGAAACATCTTTGGTTTAAAGTGATGGTAGTAAGTGTACAATATTATTGTAGCTTAGGCTAATTAAATGGCACTGAGTGTGAGAAATCATTGAATGTTTAAAGAGATTCAAACAAATTATGATACCTGTATTGAGAGGTAAATGTGGTTGGAAAATACGTGATAATACATGTATGTACAGAACCTATGTGGTTGATGATATTGTGTATGAGATGTATAGTTCTTGCCATGTGATATGGCTTGATAGTTGGATTACTTTAGTATGTGTTTTGAATATGAAAAAATGATGGTTATAAGATGTATATGTGATGTTGTGTGAATAATTATATTGATATGTTTTGGTGATGTATAAGTGGTATGTTTCATGCTTGAATTGGTTGATGGGAATGGTGGTTAAAATGTATGTTTTGGATGCATTTGAGGTATGAAATTAGAATGGCTTGATGCTTGTAGGTGTGACCCAAAACTTGGGTGGCAAATTGGCCTTGCAAAAGGCATATATTTGCCCACACGGTTGAGCACACGGGCGTGTGTCTCGACCATGTCTCTTAAGGTTGCATTTCAAAATAAGTCAGACTCACACACAGGCTAGACACACAGTCATGTGATAAGCCGTGTGAATTAAGTCAGTGTTGCCCACGGGTAAAGCACATAGGCGTGTCTTCGGCCGTGTGGACAAGTTAGTATGTATGCCCTGTTTTGCCACAGCTTGGACACACGAGTGTCCCGACCCCTTCTTAATGCATGTTTAAGGTCTCGTAGACCTTTTTAAAAGGACTCTATGTATATGATTTGCTATGATATGATGACGATGTATTTATGTTTGAGATGTGATTGTAAAAGTTCCATTATGTCTAGTAATGCTTCTTAACCCTAGACATGCGATGGTTACGGGTTAGGGGTGTTACACTACGTCATTCGCTATAGCTTGTTCGAGATCCATTATTATATATAAACACATTTGAAAACATTAGGAGTCATCACACTATCATGGTTTTATATATGGCATGTATAGTTAGACTCACATACGCTATGTTAGTCCTAGAATCGACTAAACCGTAGCTCTGATACCAATAAATGTAACACCCCTAACCCATAACCGTCACCAAAATAGGTTAAGAGGCATTACTGGACTTGTAACTCAGTTCAAAACAATCATTTATCAAATATCATCTTATTTCAACAAATATCATTCATTCACATTCAATAAGTACTTAAATCGAGCATACAAAGCTTAAATCATGCATTCGAGACTAAATCGGTAACCTATGAAAATTTTGGAAACTTAAAAAAAATTCAACATTTCAAGTATCAACGCCTGTGTCTTAGACCGTGTGAAAACATGGCATACATACTGACTTGTGTCACACGGCCGAGGACACGCCCATGTGCCAGGCTATGTGAAAAATGGAGAGGATACTGAATTGGGTCACATGGCCAACCACACGACGTGTGTCTAGCCTGTGTGCCCTTTGAAATTGGCAAACACGCCTGTGTGTCAAACCGTGCCAAAATTGTAGGATATACTAACTTATCACCATGGCTAAGTCACACACCTATGTACTATGCCGTCTGGAGCATACTTACTTCAATTCTATTTCAACATCAGGGGACACACGACTGTGTAACATGACCATGGGTCACACACGGCTGAGACACACGCCCGTGACCCTGCCCATGTCGACAAAAATAGGCTATTTGCAAAGCCATTTTGCAACCCTATTTTCATAAGCAAACATAATCATAAATGGTAACATTTCATAACCCAATAAGCAACCATTCCATAACATTTCATACCTATATTATATCAATTCAACTTAGTACTCAAATGTCTAATTAACATCATGCATAATCCATTGATATATCAACTACATAACAAGACATCTTTTGCACATTTTCAATCCATCAATTCCTTGCCCAAAACATACCATAATTGCACACTTATACATAATCAAAACATAGTACCAAAATAAGCCAAATCACATGGCTTATATTATACACAAAAACATGCCAAAATCATGATATCAAGTAACATAACTAACATATTTTAAACTAGCCTATACATGCCATATTTACAATTATCCACAAGTTCAAAAGTACCAATTGACATTTGGATATTGTGATGGAAAACTCTGACTTGTGAGAAATGAGTGAGCTATCGAACCTCTATAAAATATAGAAAAAGAGACAGAGTAAGCTTTATAGCTTAGTAAGCCCGTATAATTTAGAAATAAACTTACCATTTATACCTAATCAAAGCAATAATCAAGGTGTAATCAATTCAATTACCAAATGCCTAAACACAATCATTCATCATATGTTAGTCATTTAAAATACATGAAACCACCCATTAACTCAATGTAATTACTCAACACATTGTATCATATTAAACTCAAATACATCATAATCATCATATATAACATTTTACTTTCAATCGTATAAACAATAATTCATTCAATAACCGTACTCATCAATATAAACAATATTTATGCCCGTTGAACTTATTAGAACTTCAAAGGATACTCAGGTGATATACATTAGTAATCCGTCAATTTATTATCATTTCTTCTCTTTCGATCCATGATCGGTAAGCTTCTCCTGAGCTGATAGATAGTAAGCTCTATTGAGCTAAAATAGTAAGCTCTGACGAGCTGAGCAATAAGCTCATACGAGCTGAAACTATAAGCTCTAATTTTTTGCAAGCAATAAGCTCTTGGGAGCTACTATATCAGTAAGCTCATATGAGCTGTAGTGAGTCCGCAACAAATGCAGGAGCTCGACCAAAACAGTAACCCTAGTGACATGTCACTCGTATCCTACAAATTCTTACGATTCAAATGGGGCTCGGTAACCATCAATATATATCAATTAGGCATTTGTATTCCAATTATATCAATTCCTCAATCATATACATACATTTAAAATAAATAAAAATATTTAAAACCTCGATTCTAATTATACAAACTTACCTCGTATCGCTCGGATAAAAACTATCAGCTATTCGTCAATCTTCCCTTTTCCCCGATCTAAACTCACTCTCGGCTTATCTTGATATATATATATTATCAAATTCAATACCTTTAGCATTCAATCTATTCAATGTAGTCCATAATTCATATTTTGAACAATTTACAAATTTTCCCCCATACTTTTATATTATTACAATTTAGTCCTTATCACATAAAATTGCAAATTCATGCAATTTAGTACCAACCCATGCCTAACCGAATTTACCACATATCACTAGCAACCTATATTTTCAATTTATTCACATTTTTAACCAATACATTTTACATTTTCATAATTTAATCCCTATTTTGCATTTTTGTCAAAAATCACTTTACAAATCTAGTTTAACTATTAACAATGAATCAAAATCCATCATCAACCTTCAAATTACTCAAACATTCAACAATGGCAACATGATAAATCTTTAATAATTTCAAAATCTAGGGTACGGGCTAGCTAGAATACGAAGCAACGATCTCAAAAACATATAAATTATTAAAAACAATTAAAAAATCATACCTTAATTTCTCAAAATAGCTTGGTCGAATGAAGAAAGTGAAAATGGTGTTTTATTCACCCTATCTTCATTCCAAAAGAACGAGGTACGGGCATTATGAATTTTTAGTTATTCCTTTCGGACTAACTAACGCTCCTACTGTCTTTATGGACTTGAAGAACAGAATTTTCAGATCGTACTTAGATCAAATTATTCGCATGGTCATTGACGACATTTTGATTTATTCGCGTGATCAAATTGATGACATTTTGCCTGCAATAATACTTGTATTCATACTTGTATTCATTAGATCGTACTTGTATTCATTGACGACATTTTGATTTATTCGCGTGATCATGCCGAACATTTGAGAATTGTGCTGCAAACTCTGCGTGATAAGTAATTGTATGGAAAGTTTAGTAATGTGAGTTTTGGTTACACGAAGTTGGCTTTTTGGGGCATATTGTGTCAGCATCCGGTATACGAGTTGATCCGAGCAAGATTTCAACTATTTTAGAGTGGAAGCCTCTGAAAAATGTGTTTGAAGTCCACAGTTTTCTGGGACTTGCTGGTTATTACTGATAGTTCGTAAAAGGCTTTTTGATAATTGCAACTCCATTGACGAGATTGCTTCAGAAAGATGTGAAATTCAAATGGTCTGAAAAGTGTCAGAAAAGCTTTGATCAGTTGAAAGCCCTTTTGACTGAAGCTCCAGTTTTGGTATAGCCAGAATTCGATAAAGAATTTGTGATATATAGTGATGCTTTGTTGAACGGTCTAGGATGTGTTTCGATGCAGGAAGGCAAAGTTATAGCTTATGCCTTGAGACAATTGAAACCGCATGAAAAGAATTATCCGACGCACGACCTTGAGTTAGCTGCGATCGTGTTTGCTCTAAAGATTTCGCGCCACTATCTTTTCGGTAAGAAATGTCATATATTTTCAGATCATAAAAGCCTAAAATATCTGATGACTCACAAAGATTTGAATCTGTGACAAAGAAGATGGTTAGAACTGTTGAAAGACTACGAGTTTGTGATTGATTATCATCCGGGAAAAACAAATGTTGTTGCTGATGCTTTGAGTCAGAAATTGTTGTTTGCCTTACTTGCGATGAATGCTAATTTAGTTCTATCTTATGATGGTTCGGTTTTGGCCAAATTGAAAGCGAGACCGTTGTTCTTACAGCAGATTTGTGATGCCCAAAAAGTTGACAATAAAATGTTAGTGAAATGAGCTCTGTGTAATCTGAACTCTGATTCTGAATTTCAAGTTGATGATTATGACTGCCTAAGATTCTGAGATTGGATTTATGGTCTGAGAAATCCAGAGTTGATTCAATTGATTTTGAAAGAAGCTCATAGCAGTCGCTTATCGGTTCATCCGGGAAGTATAGAGATGTATAATGATTTGAAACAATTTTACTGGTGGCTTGGAATGAAAAGAGATATCTCTAATTTTGTTTCGAAATGTTTGATCTGTCAGCAAGTTAAAGTTGAACATCAGGTGTGATTCAGTTTGTTACAACCGATTATGATTCCCAAGTGGAAATAGGATAGAGTGACGATGGATTTTGTTTCAGGTTTGCCTTTAACTCCGGGGAAGAAAGATGGAATATGGGTTATAGTTGATAGATTGACAAAATTAGCTCATTTTATTTCGGTGAGAATGGATTATTCACTTGATAAGTTAGCTGAGTTATATATTTTTTATATTGTGGGATTGCACGAGGTGCCACTATCTATTGTGTCTGACAGAGATCCGAGGTTTACTTTGCAGTTTTGGAAGAAACTGCAAGAGGCTTTAGGTACTAAATTGCACTCAGTACTGCTTTTCAAACCGCAAACTGATGGTCAATCTGAGCGGATTATTCAGATACTCGAGTATATGCTGAGATGTTGCATTCTTGAGTTTGAAGGTACGTGGGAACAGTATTTGCCATTGATTGAATTCGCATATAATAACAATTTTTAGACGAGTTTGAAAATGGCACCGTACGAAGCTTTATACGATAAAAAATGCTGAACATCATTATACTAGCCTAAACTCAGTGAGAATAGAATCCATGGGATTGACTTGATCAAAGAGATTGAATAGAAAGTAAAAGTGATACGAAATAGTCTGAAAGTAGCGTCTGATCAATAAAAATCATACGTAGATTTGAAACGAAAAGATATTGAATTTGAGATCAGTGATAAAGTATTTTTGAAAGCGTCTCCGTGGAAGAAAATACTCCGATTCGGTAGAAAAGGCAAATTGAGTCGAGATTCATTGGGCCATATGAGATTATCGAGCGTGTTGGGCCAGTTGCTTATAGACTGTTGCTACCATCTAAGTTAGACAAGATTCACAATGTGTTTCATGTATCGATGTTTCAACGATATAAAGTAGATCCCTCGCATGTAATTTCTCCGTCTGGGATAGAGATTCAGTCTGATATGACTTATGATGAAGAACCGATCCATATCTTAGCTCGCGAGGTTAAAAAATTGAGAAATAAGAAAATTTCGTTAGTAAAAGTATTACGGCATCGACATGGGGTCGAAGAAGCTACGTGGGAACCCGAAGATGCTATGAGAGAGCAATATCCGAATCTGTTCAATGGTAAGATTTTCGACGAAGAAAATATCTAAGGGGGAGAGTTGTAACAGCCTAGTTTATACCCTAGTTGGAATAGTGATTTTGGGACAATAAATCTGAGTCAAAAAAATATTTTAATATTATTTCGTGTTTATAGTATATGAATTGATATGTGTGAAAATTTCATATGAAAATTTTATCGTTTTGTGTGCCGATTTGATAAAAGGATTTAATTGTAGAAAATGTAAAAGTAGCCTGCTGTAAGTTAAAAGTGTCTATTTGATATGGTTTATTAAGCCAAAGGTCCTTATGATGTTATTATGCCAGTGATAAAGTTAAAGGACATTAATGGCCTTATATTTGATGATTAAATAGTTTAATTACTAAGGGTAAAATGGTAAATCATGTATTTATGTATATTAAATAAAACAAAACCATTTTAACGTTCATCTTTCCCAAGTTTCCAACCAAAAATAAGAAAATAGGTAGGGCTTGGAAGATTTGAAACATTTGGCTACTTTAAGGCTCAATTGTAAGTTCATTTTTGTTCAGTTTTTGATGATTTCTATGTTTTTGTGATCGTTGTTAAGTATTCTAGCTAGCCCATGTCATGATTTTTGAATTTGATGAAGATTTTGAGTTATGCCATTGATGAAATTGTGAGCTTTGTGATGTTAGTTGATGAAAAATGAAAGATATGTGTTGGGTTAACATGTTTTGTATTTGGATTTTTGATGAATTTGAGTATTATGGGCTAAATTGTGAAAATGAGAAAGTGAAGGACTAAAATGTGAAATAAATGAAATATATGGGCTTAAATGAACTCCATGAAAATTCGACTAAGCATGAAAATGTGAAATTTTGTGTATTTTGTGATTTTATGAAATAGGGACTAAAATGTCAGAATGTGAAAGTGTGAGGTCTAATTTGTAAAATGGCCCAGATATGTGCAAATGGATTGAATTGAATGATTTGGTGAATATACGAGTTAAATTTGAATGTGTATAAATCAAGAACCAAAGAAAACAGAATTAGATTGGGGGAAATCGAAAGTAGTTCAATAGCCGTTCGTTTTCGTTCTTTCCCGTACAAGGTAGACTACAAATAAATGTGTTTTAATTGAACTATTATTTCTTATATGTGAATGAAATGTGATGAAAGACTATTGGAGTTGAATATGTGAAATCCGAGAAATTTTCAATAATGTGATGACGTCCGAAAAGCCCTGTAAGAACCATAAGAATACTTAGGATGTATATGTAATGACATAGGATTCTGATATGAGTTATTGTGTAAGACCACGTCTGGAACGTTGCCACCAATTTGAGATTTATGTGTAATACCCTGTCTGGGACATCGGCATCGTACATGATTTCGTGTAAGACCCTGTTTGGGACAGAGGCATCAATATTTAATTACATGTAAGACCACGTCTGGGACGTTGGCATTATATGAGCTATCCGAGTATCCTATTTGATTTTGAACGGTTTAATAGGCATATCGAGAAATGAATGAGTATACGAATGTGCATCTGAATTTCGGTACGTGTGTACGTATATGAAATTTGGCAATGAAAGGTATGTATGTATGTATATGATCAATTGATATGTGAGCTACATTACGGGATATGTGATTATAAGCAAGTGTACATGATCAATTGAATTATAAAAGAAATATGACTTGTGATTGTGTTATGCCTTGAACTGTATGTATGAAATGGTTTATAATTGTTCTATGTGATAAGTTTATTTGTATATGGCTTACTAAGCTTTTGAAAGCTTACTTTGTGTGTGTTTGCTTTGTTTTATAGATTATTGAAGCCACTGGAAGCTCGGGGATCGTGGAGGATCATCACCACACTACCAAACTATATTTTGGTACCTTTTGGAAGTGTAAATGTTAAAGTATGGCATGTATAGGCTAGGACTAGTGTGATATGTTTTGAAATGTGTAAATATAGCCATGTGATATGGTTTGATGATGAATGTGATTATGAAGTGAATTTAGTGCATGCTATGTGATGCAAAATTTGGTATGTTTGATTGGCTTATGAAAGGCCAAAAGAAATGGTCAATTTTTGTATGTTTCATGGTTGATTTGGGAAATTTATATGATGAGAAATGCTAGGAATTGAAATGGATTAATATGATGTATGAATCACATGTTTTTTATGTGAAGTTGGTACTTTGAATTTGTATGTTTGAGTTGGATTTGCATATGGAAATGAATGATGTTGTTACGGGTCAAAATGTGCATGATTTGGTATGTTTTTGGCTGCCTTTGGGACATGAATTGATGTTTCTTTGTTGCTTGTAGGTATGACCCAATTTTGGGTGGCAAATTGGCCTTGCAAATGGCCTATATTTGCCCATACAGTTGATCACACGGGTGTGTGTCTTGACCGTAGGTTGCAATTTGAAGCAAGTCAGGATGCCACACGGGCAAGAAGCACGGGCATGTGCCAGACTGTGTAACCTAAGTCAGTGTTACACATGGGCTGAGACATGGTCCAAGGCACGGCCGTGTGAGGCACACAACCTAGCCACACAGACGTGTGCCCTATTTTGAAAGAAAATTTTCTAAGTTTCGAAAAGTTTTCGTATGAGATCGGTTTAGTCCCCAACCTTCTCTAAAGCATGTTTAAGGTCTCATAGACCTTCTAAAGGGACAATATGAGTATGAACTATTATGAAATGATGTTGTATGATTGATGTTGTGAAATGAGCGTAAAATGTTCCGATATGTCCAGTAATACCTCTTAACCCTAGTCTGCTGATGGATACGGGTTAGGGGTGTTACACGAAGAGCTTAGTAAAGAGAAAACAAAAGCTGATTTGTGGCCAAATCACATCAGTCAGCATCAAAAAAATCTAAAGAATATCATCCTCGTTCTACTGCTTTTAAGGGGATCTCAATCAGAGAAAGAGATGCAAGAAATCTTAGCTCTAAACCTCAGACGAAATTTGTTTCCAGAGCGGGTAGTGTTAGAAATGTTGTACCTGAATCTAAGCATTGCAACAAGCGACATTACGGTGAATGTAGAATAGTGAGTAGAGCTTGTTTTAGGTGTGGATCTCTTGATCATTATCTCCGGGACTGCCCAGAAAAGTCTATAGGTGAAAGAGATCAACCAGCGAAAGTGAGTAATACGACCACTAGGGAGACCACCCAAAAACACTGGAAATACGAGTGGTAACCGAGGTGCTACGAGAGATTCTGCTGTGAGATCTGAGGCACGAGCACCTGCCTAAGCTTATGCTATTCGTGCACGGGAGGAGGCATCATCACCAGACGTTATTACGGGTACTTTTTCTCTTTTTGATACTGATATAGTTGCATTGATAGATCCTGGATCAACCCATTCATATATCTGCATGAATTTAGTATTTTAAAAGAGTTTACATGTCGAGTCTACAGAGTTTGTAATTAAAGTATCGAACCCCTTAGGAAAATTTGTGTTAGTTGATAAAATTTGTAAGAATTATCTTTTGATGACTCGGGGTTACTATTTTCGGGCTGACTTGATGTTTCTACCGTTCGATGAGTTTGATGTGATTCTGGGTATGGAGTGGCTGACTATGCATGATGCAGTTGTGAATTGTAGATGAAAGGCTATCGAATTTAAATGTCAAAATGGTGAAATTCTTTAGATTGAGTCGGATAATTCGAGTGAATTACCTACTGTGATATCATCTATGTTAGACTAGAAAAGTATGAAAAAGGGCTGTGATGCATATCTTGCATATGTATTGGATACTAAGATATCTAAATCAAAGATTGAATCTATACCTGTTGTTTGTGATTTTTTGGATATATTTCCAGAAGAATTACCGGGTTTGCCACCGATCAGAGAAATTGAATTTGGTATTGAATTAGTACTGGGAACAACATCGATATTGATATCTTCATACAAAATGGCTTCAACAGAATTAAAAAAGTTGAAAGCTCAGCTGCAAGAATTGATAGACAGAGGTTTTGCGCGACCAAGTTATTTGCCTTGGGGTGCACCAATATTGTTCTTGAAAAAGAAAGACCGCACGATGAGAATGTGAATTGATTATAGACAGTTAAATAAGGTGACTATAAAGAACAAATATCCTCTACCGCGGATTGATGATTTATTTGATCAGTTGAAAGGGGTTATAGTATTTTCAAAGATTAATTTGAGATCGGGATATTATCAGTTGCGAATTAGAGAGTTGGATATGCTGAAAACCACATTCAGAATGAGGCACAGACATTATGAATTCCTTGTTATGCCTTACAGATTAACTAATGCTCTAGCAGTTTTTATGGACTTGATGAACCAGATATTTAGATTGTATTTAGATAGATTTGTTGTTGTATTCATGGATGACATTTTGATCTATTCGCAAAATGAATCTGAACATACCGAGCACTTGAGAGTAGTGTTGCAAACTCTACGTGATAAGCAATTATTTGCAAAGTTCAGCAAATGTGAGTTTTGGCTCGAGAGGTTGGATTTCTAGGGCATATTGTTTCAGCTGATGGTATTAGAGTTGACCCGTGTAAGATTTCGAATATTGTTGATTAGAAACCTCCGAGAAATGTGTCTAAAGTTTGCAGTTTTCTGGGTTTAGTGGGTTATTACAGAAGATTCGTGAAAGGATTTTTGATTATTGCAACACCGATGACATTGCTGCTTCAAAAAGATGTGAAATTCAAATGGTCAAAAAAGTGTCAACAGAGTTTTGAACAGCTGAAAGTACTATTAACTGAAGCACCGATTTTATTTGAACCTAAGTCAGGGAAAGAATTTGTGATTTATAGTGACACATCATTAAATGGTTTGGGATGTGTTCTGATGCAAGAAGGAAAAGTTATTTGCTATGCTTCTCGACAATTGAAACCGCATGAAAAGAATTATCCGACGCACGGCCTTGAGTTGGCTACAATTGTGTTTGCATTGAAAATTTGGCGACACTGCTTGTACGATGAAGAATGCCACATTTATACGAATCACAAAAGCTTAAATATCTGATGTCACAGAAAGATCTGAATCTGCAACAATGAAGATGGCTCGAGAATTTGTTATTGATTATCACCCGGGAAAAGTTAATGTTTTTGCTGATGCTCTAAGCCGAAAATCTTTGTTTACATTACAAGTAATGAATACCCAGTTGATGATTTGTGATGATGGGTCTATTGTAGTTGAATTAAAAGCTAAATCGATATTTATTCAACAAACCTATGAATCTCAGAAAAAGGATCGTGAATTGCAAGTTAAACAGATTCAATTGAAAATATCTCTGGTTCAGAGTTTCTATTTGGAACCGATGATTGTTTAAGGTTTCAAAATAGAATTTGCATATCGAGAAATTCGGAACTTATTCAAAAGATTTTGCATGAAGCGCACCATAGCTGCTTATCCGTTCATCCAGGAAGTACCAAAATGTATAATGATTTGAAACAACTTTACTGGAGGCAAGGCATGAAACAAGATATATCAGAATTTGTTTCTAAATGTTTGATTTGTCAGCAAGTCAAAGCTAAACATCAAGTACCATCTGGTTTACTGCAACCTGTGATGATTCCTGAGTGGAAGTGGGATAGAGTTACAATGGATTTTGTGTCGGGATTTCCCCTAACTCTGAAAAAGAAAGATGCTATCTGGGTTGTCGTTGATTGACTAACGAAATCTACTCATTTCATATCGGTACGTACAGGTTACTCACTTGACAGATTAGCTGAATTGTACATTTTTTAGATTGTTGAATTGCACGGGGTGCCACTATCTATTATTTCTGATAGAGATCCGAGATTTACATCGCGGTTTTGGAAGAAACTACAAGAAGCTTTAGGTACAAAGTTGAATTTCAATACAGCTTTTCATCCTCAGACTAACGGTCAGACCCAAAGAGTTATTCAGATTCTCGAAGACATGTTGAGATGTCGTTGAGTGAATTCGTATATAATAACAGTTTTCAGACGAGTATAAAGATGGCACCATATGAAGCTTTATATGGTCGCAAATGTCGAACTCCGCTATACTGGACTGAACTTAGTAAGAAAATGATTTACGGGGTTGAATTGATCAGATAAATTGAAGAAAAAGTGACAACGATTCACGACAGTTTAAAAGCAGCCTCAAATTGACAGAAATCATACGCGGATTTAAAACGTAAAGAAATTGAATTTTAGATCGGGGACTGAGTGTTATTAAAGGTGTCGCAGTGGAAAAAAAAGTTCTTCGATTAGGCCGTAAAGGGAAATTAAGTCTGTAATTTATCGGACCTTACAAGATCATTGAAAGATTAGAGCCTGTACCATATCGACTAGCTTTACCGTCAGAACTTGAAAATATTCATAATGTTTTTCATGTTTCTATGTTACGTTTGTAACATCCCGGTTTAGGGTCTAGTCAGAATAGTGGTGCGAGACCACCAATCCGTGAGTTATAAATGAGTTTTTGAGGTTTATACTATGTGTGCATGCTAGTGTGAAAGTTTCACGAAGCAATTTTGTGAAATTTCGGTTGAATTGCCCAAAAAGGACTAAATTGCAAAAGTTACAAAATGTGGGATTCTAGAAGCTATTTGTGTGAAATTGCTTTAGAATTCATATTAGAGGTCCTTAAATAGCGATTTGCCTAAATTCTAATTTTTGGACAAAGTTGGGTATGGATGAGTTAAAATAGGAAATTTATCAAAAAGGGCATTTTGGTCATTTAGTTATTAAATGATTAAATAGGTGAAAAGATGATAAAAATTCACTCATCTTCTTCCTCATAGCTACCGAAATTTCAAAGAACCCATAGCTAGGGTTTGTTCAATTTTCAAGCTTGCTAGTAAGTGCTCTTAAGCCCAGTTTTTTATATTCTTCGTATTTTTGAAGTCCCGGTAGCATGAGTAAGCTATTTTTAGCTATATGATAAGCTATAATGGATGTTCAAAAATGTGGTCATGTATGACATGCATGTATTTTGATGATTTATGGAAGAATATGTAAGCTTGGTGTAGTAGAAACATCTTTTGTTAAGTGATTTTCCATGAAAATGCATGTAGGGACTAGATTGTGAAAATGTTAAGTTTGGTCATACATGTGTGTTATGGTGAGAATTGATGAATGCTATAGTTGAGTAACTGATTCGGTTTAGCATGAAAGGCTAGAAAGTGGAATAAAAATCACATTACGAGCCTTTGGGACTAAAGTGTAAATATGAGAAAGGTTTGGAGCAAAATAGTAATTTTGCTAAAGATTGAGATGTGAGTCAATTTAGTCAATGTAAGTATTGAATAAGTTGATTTATTCATCATAGATCAAGAAAGACAAAGCCCGAACCAAAACCGAGGCAAAAGCAAAGTGGTGGACTAAATTGCACATTTCAATACTTTTGAGTATCGAGGTAAGTTTATGCATAAATAATGCATTCAGATTTACAAATTGTTAATGCTAGTGGGTAGCATAATTGTGAACCCATGAGGGATAAAAGTAGTAGAATTTGAGATGGGATGTAGGATTGGGATTGATTGAGAACTTATGTGGTTCAAGTAGAATAAATGAATTAGAATTTGTGCATGTGTTGCGATAATGCTAGATGGTGGGCTAAGTGTGATGCCATTCTAATGCATATTAACGATGAGCTAGCTATGTGCGGTGCTATTATAAGATATATCATTTAAATGGGTTATGTGCAGAACCTCTATGAATACCCTTGTGGTAAGTAAGTGCGATAATATCTCGTTAATCAATTGCGGTATGCTAAGTGCGAAACGACCGAGATATTGGCTGTGTGGATAAGCTGTGTGGATAAGTGTTAGCTGTGTGAATTAACTATGTGCGAATTAGCTGTATGAATTGACTGTGGTTACCTTGTCGAGTAAAGTGGCTGTGTGAATGTATTATTGATAAATAATGATGTGTTGGAAATATGGTAAGGGATAGAAAGAGTAAGCATAGTTGTATATTATGTTAGTACAATGCTAATTGTGGTATAGCTTATACTATAATGCTTAATTGTTTATGTGTAACTTACTAAGCTCAAAGCTTACTCCTTTTCTTTTCCCTTTTCTTATAGATTAAAGTGGTGAATCGAGATACGAGGATCATCGGAAGATAGCCCACATATCAGCACACTTTGGTACATGAATTTAATGTTTTGTGTATGGCATGTATAGGGCTAGATGTGTTAGTGAATTTTGTTGTAAATGACTAAGGTGTATTGGCCCTTAGATAGATGATACATTTTGTATAACACCATAGTTGTTGGCTATTTTATGTTATGCAAAGATGTAGTTTTCTATGTGAGGTTGTATTCAATTTGAGTTGATTATGGATGTATTGGATGAGTGTATGATGTGGTTGTTATAGGGGTGAGAAGAACTTAGCAAATAGCTTTGTTCTAGTCTATGTGGGTAGACACACGGTCGTGTGTCTAGACCATGTGTGACACACGGTCAGCCCACGGGCGTGTGCTTGGGCCGTGCGTCTCCTGTATGTTGACATTTTAAGTTGGAGTTGGCCACGAGCTAGGCCGTGTGAAGGAAGTCAGTATATTCCCATGGTTGGAGAACACGGGCGTGTCTTGACCGGTGGAAAATTGGCAGAATGCTAGCATGGTTGGAAGACATGGGCGTGCGTGTCTAAGGTGGCATGGGCGTGTGAACCCTGTATAAAAGAGAAAAATTTTATAAATGGAAAAAGTTTCGAGATAGTCTCGAGAGTCCTCGTATGTATAGGTGAGGTCTCGTAAGTTGAGAACGAAGTGGTTTAGGTGACTTAAGATATAGTCATGATGAGCCTAAGTGGCGATTAAGTGGTTTCAGTTCTGTAACGCCTCGGGCTTGGTTCTGGCATAGAACCCGAGAAAGGGGTGTTACAACGTCGATATAGATCCGATCCTTCACATGTGATTTCTCTGGTAGATGTTGAGATACAGGCAGATTTGATGTATAGCGAAGAACCGATACGAATTTTAGCTCGTGAAAATCAAAGAATTGAGAACTAAGTGCATAGCTCTAGTAAAGGTTCTCTGACATAAACACAAGATCGAGGAAGCTATGTGGGAACCCAAGGAAGCTATGCGAAAATAGTACCCTAACCTATTTATTGGCATGATTTTTGGGGACGAAAATCCCTAAGGGGGGAGAGTTGTAACAACCCATTTTTAGGTCAAATTGGAATACTGATTTCGAGACCACAAATCCGAGGCCAAAATATTTATTTTTTTATTTTATTAAAGTTTACAACATGATAGTATTATTGTGTGAAAGTTTTGTAAAGAAATTTTACTGTTTGAATGGTTAATTCGAGTAAAGCGTAAAACTTGTGTTCTATTAGCTAAAAGTGTCTAATAGCTATAGAACCTTAAATTTAATGTCCTTATGTTAAAATTAGACCATTAACATGATAGTGGATGATAGTGGCTTGGTAAATTTGAAATTATTAACATTCATTAAGGCTATTTTTGAAATTTGGTTATTAAAGGTTAATTTAATAAAACAAAAGGCAAACTATAGTTGTCATCTTTATCCTAGCTGAATTTAATAGCTTGAATCATTCGGCACATTCCTAGCTCATTAAGGTATGGTTTTAGCACGGTTTTTGATGTTTTCTATGTTTTTGTAATCATTGTAGCTCAATCTAGCTAGCCCGTACCTTTAATTTTGAAATTGTTAAAGATTTTGAGAGTTTCCATTTGTTGAATCTATAAGTTCTTTGGTGTTTCATGATGAAATATGAATATATTTTGATAGTTAAACTAGTTTTGTAAAGTGATTTTTGACAAAAATGTCAAAAAGGGATTAATTTGTGAAATTGTAAAATTTTATGGATAAAAGTGTGAATAAATTGGAAATAGGGGCTGCTAGTAACATGGGGCTGCTAGTAACATGTAGTATATTCGGCTAGCATGAAATTTTACTAAATTATATGAATTTTCAATTTTATATGATAAGGACTAAATTGTAAAAATGTGAAAGTTTACGGGCAAATGTGTAAAATAGCCCTAATATGTGTTTTGGACTAATTGCATAAGTTGCTTAAATAAGCTGATTTTGATAATATATAGATCAAGATAAAAAGAGATCAGGTTTAAATCGAGGAAAAGGAAAAGAAGACGATTAGTCGATAGTTTCCATCCGAGCAGCTCGAGGTAAGTTCTTATAATTAGAATCAAACTTTTAAATACGTGTAATTAATTGAAATGTATTTTTATAATTGATTATTTGATACACTTGGAATACAAATGCTTAATTGATATAGACTGATTGTTACCGAGCCCTGTTTGAACCGTATGAATTCGTAGGATACGAGTGACATGCCACTAGGGTTACCGTTCTGGTCGAGCTCCTGCATTTGTTATGGACTCACCACAGCTCATATGAGCTTACCGATATATCAGCTCGTAAGAGCTTATTGTATTCAGCTCGTCAGAGCTTACCGTTTCAGCTCAATAGAGCTTACTGTCCATCAGCTCAGGAGGAGCCTACTGATCATAGCTCGATAGAGCGGAAATGATAATGAATTGACAGATTACTAATGTATATCACCCGAGTATCCTTTGAAGTTCTAATAGGTTCAACGGGCATAAATTCTGTTTATATGGATGAAATACTGTTTATATGAATGAGTTACTATTATCGAATGAATTATTGTTTATATTATGGATTGTAGATTATATGAATGTTAATGAATTGTTATATGTGCTTTATATGTTACATGAATTTAGTATGAAATTGGGATAAAGGTTGAATATATGTATTCATGAGACTAACACATTGATGAATACTTGTGTTTAGGCATTTGGCAAGTGAATTTGATTTACGTTGTTTAATGGTTTAATTTTGTAACAAATGGTAAGATTATCTCTATATTATACGGGCTTACTAAGCTATAAAACTTACCTTATTTGTTTTTCGTGTATAATAAAGGTTCGATAGCTCGTTCGATTCGGATAAAGTCGTAGTTACGCATCACGCTATCTAGTTGCCGATTAGTACTTTTGAAATTGTAGATATATGTAAATATGGCATGTATAAGCTAGTTATAAGATGATAGTTATGGTCACTTGAACTAGTAACTTTGGTACATGTTATGGTATAAGTTTAAGCCATGTGATTTGGCTTAATTTGGTATAATGTTTTGGTTATGTATGAGTTTATAAATATGGTATATTTTGATTAGTAATAGATGGAATGAAGTTATGCAAATGTTATCGAGATATATGGTTAGTATATGAATGGAAAATGTATGTGATTTAATAGGCATTTGAATGCTATGTTGAAATGGTATAAAATGTGTATGAAATGACATGGATTAGCTTCAAATTGAGTTGTGAACTGTTGCATAGGGTGGCAAAATGGCTATACAAATGGCCAATTTTTGTCCACAAGGGTATGTGTCCCTGCCTGTACGACACACGGTTATGTTGCACGGTCGTGTGTCCCCTGGCGTTGAACTTAAATTGAATTCAGTATGCTCCACACAGTCTTACACACAAGCATGTGACTGGCTGTGTGGCACAAGTCAGTATGCCTCCTAAATGGCACACGGCCTAGCACACGGGCGTGTGACTTGGCCGTGTTGCATAAGTCAGTATGCCCTACAATTTTTGTAATATCCAGAAAATGGGCTTATGCATTTATGCTTAATTATATGAAATAGCATGCTTGAGTATGTTGTGAATGTGTATAATGAAATTTGTGAATCTTAGAAAATAGGTGAGAGTCTCGGGAAATATTAAGTTTTAAGTTTTAATAAGAGAGCTAAGTTGATAGGGTCTTAAGAGAAAATGTATGCGAAAATAGACACAAGAATTAGCTTGTCAAAGTGGCTTAGAGGCGCCACTTAAAGCCCATACAAGTGACGCTACCAACGTGTGCCAATGGGCCAGAGTTCGAGCAACGTGGGAAGCATTGGAGACTTTTATTTTTGCGCCAAGAAGGGGAACTGCGCTAAGGAGGCTTTAAAGGAATTTTTAGGGGATTATTGCCACAAGAAATCGTGTGGTAAAGTGGCTGCAAGGCGCCACTTAAGGGCTTGGTGAAAGACGCCAGGTGCAGGGGGTAACGGCCTTGGTTCGAGTTGCGAAGGAAGCAGGAAGGAGCGTTTATTTTTGCGTCAAGAAGGCGCTGGGCTAAGAAGGTCTTAAAAGAAATTCTGGGTGAGTCATGTCACAAAAATGCCTTGGCAAAGTGGTTTGGGCAAGTGACGCCTTGCTATGGGAAGAGGGCTCGGGTTCGAGTCCGGTGGGCAAAGAAGGGGAGTATTTTTATTTTTGTATTCACGTTAGGAGAAGGAGCAATGGACGGCACATGGGACTTTCAATTGGAGGAGGATAAGCATTGTTATTTTCTTTAAAATTCGGCTAAGAGTAGGATAATGGGATTTTATTTTATTTATTTTATCTTAGGAAGATAAGGGATAATGTGAGGGTTTATTTTATTTTATTTGATAAAGTGATAAAGAGTTAAAATAGGAGTTTAATAAGTGGGGAAGTGGTGGCCGTTTGTTGGACTCTAGGGGCTTGCATATTCGGTTGTGGGGGAAGGCATAAGTGCAGAATTTTAGTTAGTAAAGGTGCTTATCTTGCCGCCGAAACTTTGAGTAAATTCTCTCTTTTTCTTTTTTGTAAAATTGAAGCCGAATTCCCCTTTGTTACCACTGCCGAAATTTCTTCTACTTTCCCCTACTCTTCTCCTCATTCTTTTAACACAAAATCTATTTCTATTCTCTTTGAAGCCATAGCCAAATATCAAGGGGCTATATTCTCTTCTCCTTGCCGCATGTCACAAAAACCAAAACCCCTCTATCATTGTTTTCTTATAGACGAATAGTGTGTGGATTCAAGAAAAAGGGATTTGCCGATTTCATTCTTGAAGGTAAGAATTCTCTTGTCATTATTTTTCAATTAAGCCGAAAGTTCATGACTAATTCCTTAATGATCTTTGGCCGAACTTTGAAGGAGGGTTTTCGGGAGTTCTGCAAAGTCGACTACAGTAGGAGGTCTTTGGAATTTTAAGAACCCAAGGTAAGCCACAAGTGAAATTCGGCCATAGGGCATTCTATTATGTTTTAGTGTTAGATTAAATCTAACATATGTGTATAGGGCTGTCGACATCTCCATAGTCAAGTGGTGTTTCGGGAATTAGGATTCACAAGGTAGGACGCAGATTTCCAGGATTTGACTAATAATCAAATCGGCAGCAAGGAATTTAGGATCTAAAGCGTTAGATCGGGTTTTTGGAAAATCAGTGAATCGATAAGAATATCAGGTGTGTACCCCACACTATCTTTAATAAGATTTATGGCAATATTTAATATGAGCATGTTGATAAGAATGTGAATAAGGCTAAGGTACCATGCTATGGTACAAAGTACTCAGGTACGTTTCCTACTCCTACTAGGATTATGGATATATGTTATATTTAACATGTGAAATGTGATAAGAATGTGAATTTAGGCATTATATGCATGATGTGTATGATATGGGGCATTCGGGTCATATGAAAAAGGGGAAGTGAATGTGGTGACTTCGGTCACATTATCTGAATGTGGTGACTTCGGTCACATTATCTGAATGTGGTGTCACATGACACAAATATTATTTGGTGGCAAAGCCACAAATTATATAAGGGCGATGAGCACGTCGACTGCAGCGACTGCCTTCGATGGTGTGTAGCGGATGGAGGGTTGACTTAGTAGTCCCCACGGTGTGCAGGTTGGTACGGGTGACGTGTAGCGGATGGCTATCTAGGTTTGGGTTCTGGTTGCATCATCTTTTCTACTTGTTATATAAATACGTATGTGATATGATAATGTATGCCTGGGTTGTTAAATTTTAGTGTTGGTTACACATTGAGTCTGTTTGACTCACCCCATTGTGGGGACATTTTTCAGGTGATGAACAGTGATGGACCGGGTCGGCAGGAGCTTAGTGGTGGCCATGCTCATCAAGAATTTAGTTTATTTGGACTTTTTATTTCTAAGTACCTTGAATTTTATTTTGGGTTTTAATTTGATGTAATAAGGCCATAGTGAACTATTTTATTGCTGTTTTATTTATTATGTTACGAAATTTTATTTATTAAGGATTAAGTAAATTTATTTTTAATAAACTCTAAGTGTTTTGCCACCTAAAACATAAGGGTTCCAATATAAGATAAACTTGTTTTCAACTCGAGCCCAACCCAAAAAAAAAAAACAATCTTTCTTTCAAAACACACTGTTTTCCAAAGTAACAAAAGAATTTTTGAACCGGTTTACATCAAGGAACATACCAGATCCGGTCAGGGCTCGTGGGCCGGGTTTGGGGTGTTTCAGTTTGGTATCAGAGCCCAGTTTTAAATTCTCGGCCTGGGGTTTAAAGCCCACAATGTTTTAAAAATTAAGGCCCAAATGAATTTTGAGAAAGTTTTTAAGCAGGTTTTCTGGCATGGCACCTAAGTCTCCGACCCGCAGTCCACCAGGTAAGTACCTCTATCCATTATGTGGTTTATAATATGATTTGTAGAAGAGTATAAATGGCACGTAGAATAGTATGATAGGTACTTGAACCCTAGGACTAGTCTACCTCAACTATTACATAAGACTTAATGCCTAATTAAACAAACCTATGGCTAGGTCACCGGGTTAGGGTGTGGCAACCTTTGTACGCATGTCTAGGATTGGATCCGGAAGAGTCTGGTACTTAAGCAGTCCTAGTGACTCACCTCCTCTTCGCTGGAATCCTACCTGGTGCGTAGCTTTGGTTCACCCTAACCAAGGGGACTCAGTCATAGGCTAAACCCAATAACTAAAACCCGAAAGGGAACTAGCCGTATTTTTATAAAAACCCTAGTTTTAAAACTCCTAAAATTACCCTTTTAATTTGTAAGAACTATTTTTACAAATTTTTCCGAAAAATTTCTGATTTATAAAAATTACCTAAATACCCCTAGTGGTAAAATTACAAAAATGCCCCTAGTTTATAAAATGCCCAGACTACCCACAGTTTTATCAAAAATTTCATTACTTTATAACAAGTCCAAAAACCCTAAATTGCAAAATATCAAAATACCTTGATTTTGGAAAATTATGAAATTGCCCCTAACCTGCAAATTACCAAAATGACCCTAATTTCCAAAATTTTTGCAACATTACCGTTTTGGAAAACAAATTCTCAAAAAAAACCCCCAAGTTTTTGCAAATTGTGAAATGCCCCTGAATTATTAAGCTTTACAAATTCACCCTGGTTTATTACCAAAATACCCCCCGAATTTCAAAATTACCAAAATACCCCGGGAATGCAAAATTACCAAAATACCCCGGGAATGCAAAATTACCAAAATACCCTTATTGACAAAATCACTAAGGAACCTTATTTTGACAAATTACGAAAATACCTCTAGGATAGGAATAAACAAGAATGTTCAAATAGTGAATGTGTGTGATAGGTACTACTGAATGAATGTTTGGATGGATGTATTTTTGTGAATTAGGATAGAAAACTTGAAACTTTGATTGATCGAAAGAATCCCTATTAAGCTCTCTTCATAAAATTCTTCGCGAATAATCAGTGAAACAAGGACTAATTCATAAAACTTTCTTAAATCAGATTAAAGCGTGACGTTAGATATGAGTTCTAGAGGACGTGACCATCGTGGACACGGTAAAGGCAGGATGACCGTGTCAGAACCCGTTAGATCGGGTCAAGGGTCTGAGAATGAGGTACCACCGCCACCATCACCCCCAACTTTTGGTGCTGAATAGTAGGATCAGACAGGGGGTGATGCTGTATTGCAGGCTGTGCTGCGAGTTCTTGAGATGGTGTCGGGAGCAAGTGGAGGTACGGGAGCTCAAAAGTCTGTACCCGAGCGACTCCGAGCCAACGGAGCTGAGGTGTTCCGTGGTGTATCTGGTGTGGCACCCAGTACGACTGAGTATTGGTTGGAAGCCACTGAATGAATTATGGATGAGCTTGACCTGACCCCTGAGGAGAAATTGAAAGGAATGGTGGCGCAGTTACGCGATGAAGCGTATCAATGGTGGCTCACGGTTCGTGATGGTGCCAGAGCTGAGGATCTGACGTGGGACTATGTTAAGACGGCATATCAGAAGAAGTATGTCGGCACACGTTATACTGATGAGCAGAGGAAGGCTTTTATGGGGCTGGTTTAAGGGAACAAGTCCGTAGTAGAGTACGAAGCTGAGTTTCTGAGGTTGAGTCGGTATTCTCGAGGAGTGGTGGCTACGGAGCACGAACGGTGTGTTCGGTTTGAGGACGGCCTAAGGGATGACCTGAGGCTGTTAATAGCCCCACATTAGGAGCGCGAATTTTCCTCGTTAGTAGAAAAGGATAAGGGAGCCGAGGGAATCAAGGACTCGGTAAAGCAGAGCTCTGATAGGAATAGACCAAATAGGGGTTATGGGTCATCAGGGTCGTCGGGAAATGTACAGAAAAGGCCCAGAGCTGATTGGCCGCGGGGTCAGCAAGTTGGTACAGGAGGGCAGTATCGTCCTTGTGATCAGTGTGGAAAGAAGCAGTTAGGAGAGTGTTGGAAAAAGACGGGAGGATGCTTTAAGTGTGGGTCCAAGGACCATATGATCAAGGATTGTCCTATGAAACCAGATGATGGAATCGACCAAATGATTCGAGAATGTTAGTCGGTGGTAGAGGTGGACAACGACCTCAGGCCGAGGTCGTGGTCTGAACAACCGAGGAAATGGTGCTGGCAGAGGACGTGGAACACCAGGCAGAGGTGTTACTGAGGCTAGACAGTCGGGTTTGGTTTATGCAGTTCGACGGAGGGAGGATGGAGACGCATCGGACGTCATAACCAATACGTTCTTTATTTATGGCAAGCCCTATTTTGCTCTGATTGATGTGGGCTCGACCCATTCTTATGTTGCATGTAGTGTAGTCGAGACACTAGGCCTAGACTCTGAACTCTCTGATAGGCAGATGACTGTAGTAAGCCCATTAGGCCAAACCGTAGTGGTGGATAAGACCTTTCGGAGTGTACCTCTAGAGATTCAGGGAGTGAACTTTCGGGCTGACTTAATGGAACTACCCTTCGGAGAATTTGACCTCATACTTGGTATGGATTGGTTAGTAGAGCACCGGGCCGTGTTAGATTGTGTGGCTAAACGAATGGAATTAAGGACCCCGGAGGATGAAGTAGTAGTAATGATTGGAGAAAGAAGAAACTACTTGTCTAATGTAGTTTCGGCGTTAAAGGCTGAAAAGATGGTTCGGAAAGGGTGCAAGGCATTTTTAGCCTTCGCAAGTGTGTTAGATGGAAAGGAAGAAGGTGTTAGTGGAGTTAGAACTGTAAGAGATTTTGGAGATGTGTTTCCAGAGGAATGATCAGGAATACCCCCAGATAGGGAGGTGGAGTTTGGAATTGACTTGCTACCGGGAACAGCTCCTGTATCAATTGCCCCTTATAGAATGGCACCAAAGGAGTTTGTTGAGCTCAAGGCTCAAATCCAAGAATTACTGGATCGTGGGTTTATTCAACCCAGTGTGTCTCCGTGGGGAGCACCGGTCCTATTTGTAAAGAAGAAGGATGGAACTATGCGTATGTGCATAGACTATCGTCAGTTGAATAAGCTGACCATCAAGAACAAGTATCCTTTACCAAGGAAAGATGACTTGTTCGATCAGCTTAAGGGGCCGCAGTATTTTCGAAGATAGATCTAAGGTCGGGATATCATCAATTGAATGTGAAGGAGGCAGATATCTATAAGACAGCCTTTAGGACAAGGTACGGCCACTATGAGTTTGTAGTAATGCCGTTTGGATTGACGAACGGTCCAACCGCGTTCATGGACATGATGAATCGGGTCTTTCAACCCTACTTGGATAGGTTCGTCGGTGTGTTTATCAACGACATCCTAGTGTGCTCCAAGTCTGAAGAGGAACATGATGAGCATCTTCAGATTGTGTTGCAAGTGTTAAGGGAGAAGAAGCTCTATGCCAAATTCAGCAAGTGTGAATTTTGGCTGAAGGAAGTTGCGTTTTTAGGACATGTGGTATCCGCAAAAGGAATAAGGGTGGATCCTCAAAAGATTGAGGCAGTGTTGGATTGGAAACCACCTAAGTCGGTGGCAGAGATTCGTAGTTTCTTAGGTTTGGCAGGCTATTACAGAAGGTTTGTGGAAGGGTTCTCGTCAATAGCCGCGCCTTTGACAAAGTTGTTGAGGAAGGAAGTACCCTTTGTATGGACGGATAAGCAACAGGAGAGCTTCGAGAAGCTCAAGAGGGTTTTAACTGAAGCTTCAGTGTTAATTCAACCGGAGGCAGGAAAGGATTTTGTGGTGTACTGTGACGCTTCGCATACGGGACTAGGGTGTGTTTTGATGCAAGACGGGAAGGTAGTCGCGTACGCGTCTCGGCAATTAAGGCCTCATGAGGTTAACTACCCGACTCATGATTGCTCTGAAAGTGTGGAGGCATTACCTTTATGGGGAAAAGTCAGTGATCTACACAAACCACAAGAGTTTCAAGTACTTATTAACTCAGAAGGAGTTGAATCTGAGACAGCAAAGGTGGGTGGAATTACTAAAGGATTACGACTGTTCTATAGAGTATCATCCGGGCAAGGCGAATGTAGTGGCGGATGCCCTGAGTCGGAAGGTTGTGTCGGATCTGAGGGCGTTGTTCGCACACTTGAGTTTGTATGATGATGGCAGCCTGTTGGCAGAATTGCAAGTTAAGCCGACGTGGTGGAATGAAGTCAGAGAGGGACAGTTGGTTGATGATGAGTTAAGTGCTAAGTTACAGCAAGTACAGAATGGAGAGTTGATAGATTATGGTATTAACGATGAGGGAGTATTGTGTTTCAAGGGTAAAGTCTGTATGCCTAAGGACAAGGACCTAAGATAGAGGATTCTTCGAGAATCGCATAGTAGCCCTTATGCTATGCATCCCGCAGGTAGTGGTCGCATGCAGAGATCTAAAGGAGCGCGATTTTGGTGGCCGTCCAAGAAGAAGGAAGTTACTGAATCGTTGGCAAGTGTTTGACGTGTCAGCAAGTTAAGGCTGAACACCAAGTTCCGTCAGGATTGCTTCAGCCAATCAAGATTCCGCAATGGAAGTGGGAGAGAATTACCATGGACTTCGTTAGTGGGCTTCCCCTTACGCCTACTAAGAAGGACTCGGTATGGGTAATAGTGGACCGTTTGACCAAGTCCGCGCACTTTATCCCGGTGAGAGTTGACTACTCTTTGTAGAGGTTGGCAAAGTTATATGTGGCAGAAATTGTGAGGTTGCATGGAGTGCCAGTTTCAATCATCTCAGACAGGGATCCAAGGTTTACGTCTCAGTTTTGGAAAGCGCTACATCAGGCGTTAGGCACTAAGTTGGATTTCACTATGGCTTTTCATCCACAATCAGACGGGCAGTCTGAACGGGTAATCCAAGTGTTAGAGGATATGTTGAGGGGCTGTGTGATGGACTTCAGAGGAAGTTGGAAGGAATATTTGCCTCTAGCGGAATTTGCGTACAATAACAACTATCAAGCTAGTATTCAGATGGCACCGTACGAAGCGCTGTATGGTCGAAGGTGTCGAACTCCTACGTGTTGGACTGAATTAGGGGAACGACGAGTTTTGGGTCCAGAGTTAGTGGCAGAATTCGAAGAGAAAGTTGAGATAATTCGAGCACGATTGAAGGAAGCATCTGATCGGCAAAAGTCGTACGCGGATCTCAAACGAAAAGAGATAGAATTTGATGTGGGAGATCAAGTATTTCTCAAAGTTTCACCTTGGAAGAAGGTGATGAGATTTGGTCGAAAAGGGAAGTTAAGTCCGAGATTTATAGGACCTTATAGGGTTTTGAAGCGGGTTAGACCAGTGGCATATCAGTTGGAGTTGCCACCGGAGTTGAAGCAGATGCACGACGTATTCCATGTGTCCATGCTATGTCGTTATCAATCAGATCCATCTCATGTTGTACCGATTGAAGAGGTGGAGCTAAGGCCAGATTTGTCCTACGAGGAAGAGCCGATTCAGATTGTGGAACGAGATGTGAAAGTGTTACGAAGGAAGTCAGTTCCTTTAGTCAAAGTATTATGGATAAATCATGGATCAGAAGAGGCTTCGTGGGAGCCAGAAGAAGCAATGCGACAGCAATACCCTCACTTATTTCAGCCAGGTAATTTCGAGGACGAAATTATTTTTTTAGGAGGGTAGAACTGTAATATCTTGAAAATGGGCTTATGCATTTATGCTTAGTTATATGAAATAGCATGCTTGAGTATGTTGTGAATGTGTATAATGAAATTTGTGAATCTTAGAAAATAGGTGACAGCCTCGGGAAATATTAAGTTTTAAGTTTTAATAAGAGAGCTAAGTTGATAGGGTCTTAAGAGAAAATGTATGTGAAAATTGACACAAGAATTAGCTTGTCAAAGTGGCTTGGAGGCGCCACTTAAAGACCATTCAAGTGACGCTACCAACGTGTGCCAATAGGCTAGAGTTCGAGTAACGTGGGAAGCATTGGAGACTTTTATTTTTGCGCCAAGAAGGGGAACTGTGCTAAGGAGGCTTTAAAGGAATTTTTAGGGGATTATTGCCACAAGAAATCGTGTGGTAAAGTGGCTACAAGGCGCCACTTAAGGTCTTGGTGAAAGACGCCAGGTGCAGGGGGGTAAGGGCCTTGGTTCGAGTTGCGAAGGAAGCAGGAAGGAGTGTTTATTTTTGCGTCAAGAAGCCGCTCATGGGCTAAGAAGGTCTTAAAAGAAATTGCAGGTGAGTCATGTTACAAAAATGCCTTGGCAAAGTGGTTTGGGCGGTGTGACACCTTAAGCTATGGGAAGAGGGCTCGGGTTCCGTGTCCGTGGGCGACAAGGGGAGTATTTTTATTTTTGTATTCTGGCATTAGGGAGAAGGAGCAGTGGACGGCACATGGGACTTTCAATTGGAGGAGGATAAGCTTTGTTATTTTGTTTCAAATTCGGCTAAGAGTAGGATAATGGGATTTTATTTTATTTATTTTATCTTAGGAAGATAAGGGATAATGTGAGGGTTTATTTTATTTTATTTGATAAAGTGATAAAGAGTTAAAAGAGGAGTTTAATAAGTGGGGAAGTGGTGGCCGTTTGTTGGACTCTAGGGGCTTACATATTCGGTTGTGGGGGAAGGCATAAGTGCAGAATTTTAGTTAGTAAAGGTGCTTATCTTGCCGCCGAAACTTTGAGTAAATTCTCTCTTTTCCTTCTTTGTAAAATTAAAGCCGAATTCCCCTTTGTTACCACTGCTGAAATTTCTTCTACTTTCCCCTACTATTCTCCTCATTCTTTCAACACCAAATCTATTTCTATTCTCATTGAAGCCATAGCCGAATATCAAGGGGCTATATTCTCTTCTCCTTGCCGCATGTCACAAAAGCCAAAACCCCTCTATCATTGTTTTCTTATAGACGAATAGTGTGTGGATTCAAGAAAAAGGGATTTGCCGATTTCATTCTTGAGGGTAAGAATTCTCCTGTCATTATTTTTCAATTAAGCCGAAAGTTCAAGATTAATTCCTTAATGATCTTTGGCTGAACTTTGAAGGAGGATTTTCGGGTGTTCTGCTAAGTCGACTACAGTAGGAGGTCTTCGGGATTTTAAAAACCCAAGGTAAGCCACAAGTGAAATTCGGCCATAGGCCATTCTATTATGTTTTAGTGTTAGATTAAATCTAACATATGTGTATAGGGCTATCGACATCTCCATAGTCAAGTGGTGTTTCGGGAATTAGGATTCACAAGGTAGGACGTAAATTTTCGGGATTTGACTAATAATCAAATCGGTAGCAAGGAATTTAGGATCTAAAAAATTAGATCGGGTTTTCAAAAAATCAGTGAATCGATAAGAATATCAGGTGTGTACCCCACACTATCTTTAATAAGATTTATGGCAATATTTAATATGAGCATGTTGATAAGAATGTGAATAAGGCTAAGGTACCATGCTATGGTACAAAGTACTCAGGTACGTTTCCTACTCCTATTAGGATTATGGATATATGTTATATTTAACATGTGAAATGTGATAAGAATGTGAATTTAGGCATTATATGCATGATGTGCATGATATGGGGCATTCGGGTCATATGAAAAAGGGGAAGTGAATGTGGTGACTTCGGTCACATTATCTGAATGTGGTGTCACATGACACAAATATTATCTGGTGGCAAAGCCACAAATTATATAAGGGCGATGAGCACGTCGACTGCAGCAACTGCCTTCGATGGTGTGTAGCGGATGGAGGGTTGACTTAGTAGTCCCCACGGTGTGCAAGTTGGTACGGGTGACGTGTAGCGGATGGCTATCTAGGTTTGGGTTCAGATTGCAGCATCTTTTCTACCTGTTATATAAATACGTATGTGATATGATAATGTATGCCTGGATTGTTAATTTTTAGTGTTGGTTACACATTGAGTCTGTTTGACTCACCCCGTTGTGGGGACATTTTTCAGGTGATGAACAGTGATGGACCGGGTCGGCAGGAGCTTAGTGGTGGCCATGCTCATCAAGAATTTAGTTTATTTGGACTTTTTATTTCTAAGTACCTTGAATTTTGTTTTGGGTTTTAATTTGATGTAATAAGGCCATAGTGAACTATTTTATTGCTGTTTTATTTATTATGTTACGAAATTTTATTTATTAAAGATTAAGTAAATTTATTTTTAATAAATTCTAAGTGTTTTGTCACCTAAAACATAAGGGTTCCAATATAAGATAAACTTGTTTTCAACTCGAGCCCAACCCAAAAAAAAAAAACAATCTTTCTTTCAAAACACACTGTTTTCCAAAGTAACAAAAGAATTTTTGAACTTGTTTACATCAAGGAACATTCCAGATCCGGTCAGGGCGAGTGGACCGGGTTTGGGGTGTTTCAATTTTGACATGGCCTAGTACACGGCCTGGCCCACGGGCGTGTATGGCCATTTCAAAGGGCACACGGGTTAGACACACAGGCATGTGGTCAGCCATGTGACCCAAGTCAGTATGTATGCACTGTTTTCACATGCTCTGCGACACGGGCGTGCCTGGAGCCGTGTGAGGCACATGGCCTATTCATACGGGCGTGTGACCCCTATATAGATGAAAATTTTCTAAGTTTTCCAAAAATTATGTTTGTTACTGGTTTAGTCCCGAAGCACTTCTAAAGCATGTATGTTATTTGAGTATGAATATATAGATGAATGAGCATTGTATGCTAAATGATGTGTAATGATCGGTAATACCTCGTAACTCTACTCCAGCGACAGATATAGTTTAGAGGTGTTACAAGGAATGCCTCCACTCATGCACTGATGGTAAACCTATAGAAATTATGCAACAACTAAGTTAGATAAAACTAATGAAACAAAAAAAAAAAAACCAAATTTCACCAATTGTTAATCCCCGGCAATGATGGCAAAAACTTCTTGGTGGCACAGCTCATATGCAAGTCGTGCAAGTGTACACATCAAACAATTAATAAAGTGATGAGTGAGATCGTCTCCACCAAGCTTAGATAAGTATAATTTGGTCGAGCTATTATAGTTAAGTTTGATTAATGCTAAAGCAAAATAATAAGAATGGAAAAATGAGAAAATGATGTTGTAAAAAATGTGAAAAACAAAACAAGTAAACAGAAAAAGAATGACACGGCAAAATCACTACAAAAAATGGTTGAGGAACAACAATGTTGATTAGGACGGCTGGGATTACTAATGAATCTACCTTTACTAACTATTAATTCCATATCAAAGTTGTGAATATTTTACTACTCGATAGGTTTCTAAAGTAGTCTTCTTTTCTCGAAAGAAAGACCTTGGGTTACCTCCCCTAGGGCACTATATGCCTATAGTCTTTGAGTTCGACTACCACTAGTATTTTCTACCTTCTTTCGCATGAGGCAAGGCTCTATGTCTAGAGGTTGCTAATACGTGATTTGTCATTCACTCATATTATCCAACTTCTATCCAATTAACCTAACCCTATCAGAATTTAGTTATCTTTATAAAACTACAGCACATTCGTCAATGTACAACCTGTATATAACATGAAATACCATTGAATAAAATAGTAGAACAAACCAAACTTAAACTTTTAAAATTAATAAAAATAAAGGATTCGTCAAAGTAATCCTGAGCCTAAGAGATTTAGCTCATGGTTGGGCAAATCAAGTTTGAGTTTAATACGATAACCAACATCATCAATAATAAATAAGCTTTAAAAGAAGCACGATAAGAAACAAAGGAGAAAATCTGAGATGACGGCTTTCGCCTATCCAATTCTCAACACAGGCGGTGCAATGTCTTATAGATACCAAAGATGATTGCAGTCGTTTTCTCATTCTTCTGCCGCCCTTTTTCTTGGCTCCTACCTGATAGTTTCTATTTCATCCAAGGCTGCTGTTCTAATTTGTTCTAGGTTGCTCTCCTCATTAGGGTTCCTTGCTTGGCTTTTATAAGTTTCACCTTCTAAGGTAGGCCCATCAGCCTACGATCCTTCCTCTATTTCCCAGGTAGATATATCTGGCACACGTATATGTGGGGCCAAGAGCGGTGCACGTTAATTGCTGACTAGGCATCTCCCCGACATTGTAACGGCATTTGTGTTTGCAAACTTTCCATAGTTTGCCATGAAAAACCTTAAACCTTTACTCTTTTTTCTACACTCCACACTTCCCAAACAAATGCCTCCCACAAGCGATTAAAAGCAACATGTAATAACAATCAAGCACAATCCAAGCTCTTTAATGTAATGATTTAAAAGTGCCAATGTAATATCTAAGCATCACTTTGACAAACATATAGGCATGAAATACATGTAATTAATATCTAACCATCACTTTGACAAACTTTGACAAACATATGGGCACGACCGTTTTATGCTTTGTTCGTTTCTCCCACGCCCATGTCCAGGTAGCCATGCCCGTGTTGCTAAAACAGTGTAAGCCACGGCCGCATCGCACGGTCGTGATGTTTAATTGAGGGCCGTGGATTGAAGATATTTTTCGTTCTGTTTCGTACTATCTCTGCCATGTCAGTACGTACATCCATAGCATCCACACGATCATAGCCACGGCCGTGTGCAAGGCCGTGTAGTATGGAAATTTTTACTTGGTTAGTTTATAGTTAGGTGCTAAAAAAGGAAAAATTAAAGAAACAATAAAAAATGTGAAGATTAATGGGGTTAGTGCTCGCGTTTCCTCCCGAGAAGTGCTTGTTTATAGTTTTAAGCTAGACTTACCTCTCATTCGCACAATCATGGTGGTTTGAGGAGTTGAAAGTCCTTTCTCATGCTATCAGTCCTATTATCAGTATATAGTTTAAGTCGAGTAGCGTTTACTTTAAAAGTGTCGAATATAGGATTACTTACCTCAACTATTTCGTATGGGAAAACCTTGAGTACCCTAAAAGAGAGTTTTTCGTTTGTATTAGGGTCAGGAGGAGATATTCGAGGGTCTGTCTTATCTAACAATACCTGATTTTTGATCTTAAATTGGTTTATCCCATGGAATGGCGTTGGTTCTCCTTTGTATATTCCTAATTTTTCCTTGAAGCGTGTCTTCCACTCGTCTAGTTCATCAATCTGAAGCCGCCGTTCCTCATGAGTCATTTCCTTGTTGGAATGAGGTATAGGGTCTGGCTCAGTTGTGTTGTTCTGTGGTGCTTCCTGCAAAGAAGGTTTAACCGAATGGTTGTTAATAGAATTTATATTCTCACCTTGACTACTCGATGTCCTAGCTGAGTCAAGAGCCTAGAGACTGGTTAATTCGTCACCTACGCAAAGTATGAGTTCACCTGCACTGACATTAATTTTAGTCCTAACAATTGCTGAAAAGGGTCTTCCTAAAATTAAGGGGATACTATTGTCCTCATCCATGTCTAAAACGACAAAGTCTATTGGGAATACGAATTTATCAATCTTCACAAGAACATCTTCAATTATACCCCTAGGAATTCTAATAGTTTTATCAGCTAAGTGAATGCTCATCCTAGTTTGTTTGGGTTTCCATAGACCTAGTTGTTTAAACATTTTATAAGGCATAACGTTTATGCTTGCCCTTAAATCAGCTAAAGCATTATCAATAGATAAACTACCGATTAAGCATGGAATTGTAAAACTCCTTGGATCTTTTAATTTTCGTGGTAGTTTGTTATGCAACATTTCTAAGCACACTGCGTTTAGCTCCACATGCGATTCTTCATCTAACTTCCGTTTGTTTGTTAAAAGATCTTTTAAAAATTTCCATGAATCTGGCATCTGCAAAAGAGCTTCAAGAAACGGTAATTTAATATGTAATTTTTTTAAAAGTTTAAGAAATTTACCGAATTATTTGTCTGTGTTGTCCTTCTTCATCGCATCGGGGTACGGTATACGAGGTTGGTACTCTTTAATTACCGATTTTGGCTTATCATGACTTACCTCATTCTTACCTTCCTCTACCACATTCTCTTGGCTTACCGTAGGCTCATCTAACCCTACACTATCCTGAGCTGTTATGGCTTGAAGTTGCTCATTTAGGTTAGTTTCAGTGTTGCTTGGCAAGCTGCCTTGTCGTCGTTCAGATATGATCTTGGCAAGTTGGCCTAATTGGTTCTCGATCCCCTGAATTGATGCTTGTTGATTCTTAAGTGTTGTCTCGATATTTTGAAGATGAGTTTCTGTTACTGCGATGAATTTTGTTAACATCTCCCCAAGGTTCGGCTTCTTTTCTTGTGGGTAGGGCTGTTGTTGGAAGTTTGGAGGGGGATGTTGTCTCTAGTTTCCTTGACCATCCCATGAAAAATTGGGATGGTTCCTCCAACCTGGATTATAAGTATGACTATAAGGGTTATTTTGAAATTTAAAATTGTTACCCATATAGTGAACTTGCTCGTTCTCAACGCTCGGGTTGTAAGGTGGATAGTCTGTGTTGTTCATCCCTCCTCTATTTGTATCGTACTGCATGACTGGATGTACCTACAAAGAATCACATACGCCATCAATCTTTTTATTTATCAGTTCCACCTGGTTTGATAGCATGGTTACTGCGTCGAGGTTGAAAACACTGACTGCTTTTGTTGGCTTGGTCCTTGTGACTTGCCACTGATAGTTGTTTAGTGACATCTCTTTAATGAATTTATAGGCAGCCTCAGGTGTTTTGTTGTTCAATGTTCCACCGACGGCTGAATCGATTAACTGCCTAGTTGAAGGGTTCACACCGTTGTAAAAATTTTGGACCTGTAGCCACAAGGGTAATTCATGGTGTGGGCATCTTCTCAATAGATCTTTATATCTCTCCCATGCATCGTAAAGTGTTTCTAAATCCATCCGCACAAAAGAAGAGATATCATTCCTTAACTTGGCCGTTTTAGCCGGCAGAAAATATTTTAATAAAAATTTGTTAGTCATTTGTTCCTATGTAATGATTGATCCTCGTGGAAGAGAATGTAACCACTGTTTGGCTTTATTTTTCAAAGAAAATGGAAATAACCGAAGACAGGTGGCATCATCAGAAACACCATTTATTTTGAAAGTAGTAGGTCTAATAATAATTGACTCAGTTCCTGTTAAATTAGGTTTAGCATAATCATACATAGTTCGAGGAGCATGATCTTCAGCCAACTCTAGAGGTAACGGATTATTCTTAGCCATCTCTTCGGTGGTATTGGTTTCAACTTCTTGTTCTTCTTCTACATAATTTAAGCTTCGCCTTATCTCTCTATGATTTCTGCGAACAGTACCTTCAATATCACTGTCGTAAATTAGGGGTCCTGTCGGGTTCCTTCTAGTCATAAACTAGAGGTACTTGCTTAAGAACAAATAAAAGAAGGAAAATTAGCAAAGTTAAAAGCAAAATAAAAAATATATAAATATAAATATAAATTGTAAAAATAAATATGGCTAAAGTAATAAAAATTGAGCGTTCTTAATATTTTAGTTCCCCGGCAACGGCGCCAAAAACTTGATCGTGTGTCAGAGTCTTAAAAATTTATAAAAAGAATGATCGAGCCTAGAAACTAACTATGACAGCTATTGAGGCAAGCGCACCTATCGAACAGTAGTATAGCTTAGTGGCAAGACCGGATTGTCGAACCCAAAAGAACCAAAAGTACTAATACTAACTTTCTTTTTATTATTTAGCCTAAAATCAAAGTGAATTATTTATTTAATCTAAAATTAACTAACAACTAATCTAAAGATGCAAAGACAAAGAGAATGAATTGAGGAAAATACTTGTGGGAAAAACCAATAGATTAAGACAATACCCGAGGAAGAATCAGCCTAGACTTCACTTGTTATTTAACTCTGAACCAGACGATTTATTCACTTGACTTGATCCGTAGGATTCCTTAATGTATATTAATACCTCTCTCGAGGCTACTAACATCTAACCCTAGGTTGATTAATTGAAATCTCTTTCTAATTAAAACCCCTAGAATTGCTTTAACTCGATCTATGGACTCCCATATTAGGTTTGACCTTAATCCGACAGATTTTTGTCATCCTATCTCTAGGGTTACGATCAACTCCACTTAATTATGCTAGATCTACTCTTAGGCAGGGCCTATTCCTCCTCTGCCTAAGCACATCAATACTTGAATCAATATCCTGAAATATCAAAGCAAGAATTAAGAACACATAATTAAGAACAAATTAAGTATTTATCATATAGTTCAGAAAACGATAACAAGATCAGTCTTAGGTTTCATCCCCCTCAGGTATTTGAGGGTTTGGTTCATAATTATAAAAGAATACGTCTTAGAAGAAAATATAAAACAAAACATAAGAAAAACCCTAAAACCCCCTAAAGGAAAATGAAGGGAAGATCTTCCGTCTTGAGTATAACTCCGGCTTCTTGAGATGAATCAACTGGCTTTCTTCGAGTAAATTCCACAATTCTGGCCTTCTGGCTTGGCTCTTCGGCCTAACTGGACGCCCCCTTGAAGGTTGGCCTTTAGGGTGTTTATATAGGCTTTTGGAATGGCTTTCTTTGCCTCTAAGTACCTTAATCCGAGTGAAATTCAAACAGGTCATGTTAGGGACACGCCCTATGGCACACGCCCGTGTAAGTCGTGGCCAGGCCGTGTTCAGGTCTGTTAAGGAGGCACGGCCGTGTGGTCTTGGGCCCAGGCCATGTACAATTTGTACTTAGGCCTATTTTCTCCGTTTTAGGCCCGTTTCTCGTTCTTTTCATCCTCTGGTGCTCTCATAAGAATAAAACATGAAATTAAAGGATTAAGAGCACCAAATTCCACAATTCAAGGCTTAAATCATCCAAAAGTATGCTAAATGTGGGATTAAAATATGTTCATATTACGGATTATCAGAATCCTTCCTCCATATGATGAATGTATGGTATTCGGAGTTTGTTCATGCAAACTCAAATGCTCTACCTCCTCCACCCCCTCCGATTCCCCAGCCTATCCCTACAGCTCCCCATGTAACATCCCGATTTAGACCCTAGTTGGAACAGTGGTTCGAGACCACAAATCTAAGGTCGTAAAATATTTTAATGATATTTTCTGTGTGAATTATATGTGATATAGTCTGTGTGAAAATTCTGTGTGATAAATTAATCGTTTATGTGTCGAATTAAGAGAAAGGATTAAATCGCATAAAGAGTAAAAGCTGTGTGCTGATTTATAAATATCAAAGTGTTGTTGTCTTTATATTGTGGAGGCCTTATATGGCAAATAAGCCATTTATGAGATAATGGTTGATTGATTGACTAAATAACCTCAGTATAAAATTTGTCTTATATGTTTAATGGATGGATAAAATGGTAAAAGGTTTAATATGATAATATTAATGAAACAAATGAAAGAAAAGATAAATGTTATCATCTTTGCAAGCGCCAAAAATACATAAGAAAAGAAGGAAGAAAAGCTTGGAAATTTTCGGCTAGAATTTGGCTTGATTAAGGTATGATTTTGAGTCAGTTTTTGATAATTTTTACGTTTTCGTAATCGTTGCTTTGTGCTTTACAAAACCCATGTTGTAATTTTATAAATTGATGATGTTTATAGAATGTACCATTGATGAAATGAGGAGTTTTGTGATGACTGTTGGTGTTAAATGAAAGATATGTGTTTAATGAACATGTGTTGTTCTTGAAATTTTGATGAATTTAGCTAATTAGGGCTAAATTATGAAAATAGCAAATTGAAGGGTTAAAATGTGAAATAAATGAAATGTGTGGATTTGTATAGGTATATGAAGAATTCGACTAAGCACATGTATATTGAAATTTGGTGTATTTGATGATTTTGTGAATTAGGGACTAAAGTGTCGAAATGTGAAATTATGAGGGCTATTATGCAAAATGCCATAAATTTGTGTATGTGGACTAAATTGAATGAAATGTGATTGAATGGATTGAATTTAATTGTGTATAGACCAAGAGAGAAGAGGTTCGGATCGAAATCGAGGCAAAGATAAAGTGCTTGATTAGTCGACCGTATCGATAGTCGACGTCCGAGGTTAGTTCGGATATAATACATGTTGTTATCATATGATTTTGTATTATGAAATGAATGTGTATATATGCATGAAATTGAGATGCTATATGCAAGTTTATGTTAAGGGAACTAAGTGTGCGGTATTAAAATCGAAACATGAATGAATAGCATTGTGTGTGCGATGTTATAAAAGCTTCGGTTTATTGAATTGGCACTGAGTGTGCATTACCGAGATAAGTCGGTTGAGAGATTTGGGCACTAAGTGTGTGATGACTAATATGTATCAACTGTGTATTAAGCACTGAGTGTGCGATTAAGCTGAATGAATATCAAATGATGATCAACAAGTATAATTCAGCATTAAATAGCTTGGAGATTGAATAACTATGTGTTTGCCGAGGTATGTATCGAACCTTTGTGGTTGATGAGTTTATAGATCATGTTATGGACGGACGAATGAGTATTTTAGTTATTGATAGTATCGTATAAGTACAAGAAGAATGATCTATGGGATGATTAGTATATGAATTGGTTTGATTTGATGATATAGTTGTATTTTATTTCGAACTTACTAAGCTTTATAAGCTTACTGTATGGTTTGTTCCTCTGCTTTGCAGTGTCAGTAAAGCTAACTCGGATCAGGGGATCGTCAACTTCTCAGTCACACTATCAGCAATCTATTTTGGGGTATGTTGGAAAGATGTATATAGTTAAGATATGGCATGTATAGGCTAGTCATTTGAATCATGTTTGAGACTTGTAGTAGCCATGAGATGTGGCTAGATATGTGCTAGTTTTAGCATGAATGACATGGTATATATATATGTAATGCATCATTTGGCATGGTTTGTGGTTTGAGAGGTTGACCTATGAATGGTAACTTGGTGTTGATAAAATGCTAATATGAATTAGTGATATTGAGAAGAGATGGTGTTTGGTATTGATGTAATATGCTTATAATGATATGAGTTTTAGTCTTTGATATTGACATGGTTGGAATTGGTATTGAATGCATGTTTTGAATGGCTATTTGGTATGTTTTTGGTTGTCATATATGCTTGATAAGTGTTGGTAAATGATGCTTATAGATTTGAACCATTTGGTTGGCATTTTGGCCTTGTAGATGGCCTATAATGTCACACGGTTGTGGCACAGGGCGTGCCTTAGACCGTGGGTAAATTGACAGGATGCAACCTAAAATTACACGGCCTTGACACGGGCGTGTCATCTGGCCGTGGTGTGCAAGTCAGTAGCTAACATAAAAATACACGGCCTCGACACGGGTGTGCTTGGTGGCCGTGGAGGGGAAGTCAGTATATGACTTAAAAGTACACGGCCATGGAACACGAGCGTGCCTAATGACCGTGTTGGTATAGTTAGTATATAGACACAGAAGGACACACAGGGGTGTCTAGAAGTCGTGGAGGGAACACGGTCTCCTCCCACGGGCGTGTCTCCCCTGTATTTTCAAAAAGTTTCAAATTTTATGAATTTTGTATGTGTTTCAGCTTAGTCCCGACTTGGTTTATAAGTATGCTTAGGGTCTTGATGACTCATTTAAGGGACACTATGTTTGTAAATAAATGCGAACAGTAATGATTGACTTTGTGTTGAAATTTCTGGATGTTAAAGGTTCCGTTTAATTCGTAATGCCTCTTAACCCTATTCCAGCGACGGTCTCGGGTTAGGGGTGTTACATTTTATTGGTATCAGAGCTAGGTTTAGTCGATTCTCGGACTAACGTAGTGTGTATGAGTCTAGCTATACATGCCATATTTGAAATTGCGATAGTGTGACTAAATCTGACATTTGAAAATGTGTTTACATATAGTTATGGATCCCGATCGAGCAGTTGTTGACGATGTAGAAAGCAATGCGCCTACTCCCGCTCAAAAGGGAGCGCCGGCCACTTCAAGGCCAAATGATAGTGGTGAGGGAGGAAAGGCTAAGCAAGCTTTCTTCCGATTGATGAGCGAGTGGTTTACGGAGTTCGTTCGAACGAATCCGATCGCTCCACAACCTCCACCCCCGCAAGTACCTGTTGTGCCTCAAGTTGTAGATCCGATCAGATTGAATAAGCCTCCTGTAGACAAGCTTCGAAAATATGGGGCCGAAGAGTTTAGGACCACATCAGATGACGATGCTGAACGAGCCGAGTTTTGGCTTGAAAATACAATCAGAGTATTTGATGAGATGTCGTTGAACCCTGATGAGTGCATTAAGTGTGCAATTTCCTTATTGAGAGACACAGCTTACAACTGGTGGAAAATATTGATATCTATGGTTTCGAGAGAGAGAATCACCTGGGATTTCTTTCAAGCTGAGTTCAGAAAGAAGTATATCAGTCAACGCTTCATTGATCAGAAACGTAAAGAGTTTCTAGAATTGAAACAGGGCTGGTTGTTTGTTACTGAGTACGAGTGAAAATTCGTAAGATTGAGTCAATATGCGAGAGACTGTGTCTCGACCGAAGCTACTATGTGCAAATGTTTCATAGAGGGATTGAATGAGGACATCAAGTTATTGGTTGGAATACTCGATATTAATGAATTCGTTGTGTTAGTTGAAAGAGCGTGCAAAGCTGAAGAGCTCAGTAAGGAAAAGAAGAAAGCTGACTCAGAAGCTCGTGATGAACGAAAGAGATCAATGAATAAATCTTTTCAACCTTCTACTAAGAGATATAGAGATGCGAATAACTGTTCCAATGCTTCGTTTGGACATCCAAGTAGAGATTGTTTGAGACAGAGTACTGGTCCACGAATTCAAGCTCCGAATGAACCAAGTGTTGGCAGTGTTAAGAGTAACAAACCTAAGTGCAGACAATGTGGAAGACGACATGTGGGAGAGTGTTGGGGCAAGTATAATAATAGAGTTTGTTACAAGTGTGGATCTCGAGATCATTTCATTCGAGATTGTCTGAAGATGGTTGAAGAAGAAAATGTTCAGAATGAAAAATCGAGTAATGTGACAGCTAGGGGTAGACCACCCAGAAGCACCAAAAATGTGAGTAACAGTCAGAGATGGACAAATGACACAACTATGAGATCAGAAGCGAGACCACCTGCTCGAGCTTATGCTATACATGCACGAGAGGAAGCATCATCTCCAGACGTCGTCACTGGTACTTTCACTTTATTTGATATTGATGTTATTGCATTGATAGATCTGGGGTCAACTTATTCCTATGTGTGTATGAATGTAGTATTGAATAAGACTCTACCTTTTGAGTCTACTGAATTTGTGATCAGAGTATCGAATCCTTTAGGCAAATGTGTCTTGGTGGATAAGGTGTGCAAGGATTGCCCATTGATGTTTCGTGATATATGTTTTCCGGTTAATTTAATGTTACTTCCGTCTGACGAATTTGACATAATTCTTGGTATGGATTGGCTTACTCTACATAATGCCATCGTGAATTGTAAAGAAAGAGTATTGAATTGAGAAGTCAGAATGGTGAGCTAGTTCGAATTGAATCCAGTGATATGAAAGGATTACCAGCTATTGTATCTGCGATGAAAGCCATGAACTATGTGAGAAAGGGTTGTGAAGCTTATTTGGCATATGTGATAGATACAAAAGTATTGGAAAAGAAAGTAGAATCCATGCCTGTGTTTTGTGAGTTTCCAGATGTGTTTCCTGAAGAGTTGCCGGGATTACCTTCGATCCGAGAAGTGGAATTTGGTATCGAATTAGTGCCGGGGACTACTCCTATTTCTATAGCTCCGTATAGAATGGCACCAACAAAATTGAAAGAGCTAAAGCCGTAGTTGCAAGAGTTGACTGATAGAGGATTTGCACGACCGAGTTTCTCACCCTGGGGAGCTCCTGTGTTATTTGTGAAAAATAAAGACGGAACTATGAGAATGTGTATTGATTATCGATAGTTGAATAAAGTGACGATAAAGAACAAATATCCGTTGCCTCGTATCGATGATTTATTTGATCAGCTGAAGAGAGCTACAGTGTTTTCAAAGATAGATTTGAGATCGAGCTACTATCAGTTGAGAGTTAAAGAATCTGATGTGTCGAAAACTACTTTTAGAACAAGGTATGGACGTTATGAATTCTTAGTGATGCCTTTTGGATTAACAAATGCTCCTGCAGTGTTTATGGATCTGATGAATCGGATATTCAGACCGTTTTTGGATCACTTTGTAGTGGTGTTCATTGATGATATTTTGATTTATTCGTGTGATGAGACGCAGCATGCTGAACATTTGAGAATGATGCTACAAACTCTACGCGAGAAACAGTTGTATGCAAAGTTTAGCAAATGTGAATTTTGGTTGCGTGAGGTTGGTTTTCTGGGACATGTTATATCAGCTGCCGGGATACGAGTTGATCCGGGTAAAATCTCTGCTATTTTGGAATGGAAACCTCTGAAAAGTGTGTTTGAAGTCTGTAGTTTTCTGGGACTAGCAGGATATTATAGACGATTTGTGAAAGTTTTTTCGATGATTGCGACTCCATTGACAAAGTTGTTACAGAAAAATGTTAGATTTGAGTGGTCAGAAAAGTGTCAGCAGAGTTTTGAGCAGTTGAAAGTGTTGTTAACAGAAGCACCAGTGTTGATTCAACCTGAGTCAGGTAAAGAGTTCATAGTTTACAGTGATGCATCGTTGAACGGTTTGGGCTGTGTGCTGATGCAAGAAGGGAAAGTCATTACTTATGTTTCGAAACAGTTAAAGCCGCATGAAAAGAACTACCCAACGCATGATCTTAAACTGGCTGCGATTGTATTTGCATTGAAGATTTGGCGTCACTATCTATTTGGGGAAAAATGTCACATTTATACTGACCATAAGAGTTTAAAGTATTTAATGACTCAGAAAGATTTGAATTTATGACAGAGAAGATGGTTAGAGTTGTTGAAAGATTATGAACTTGTGATAGATTACCACCCAGGTAAAGCTAATGTTGTAGCTGATGCCTTAAGCTGAAAATCGTTATATGCTTTGCGAGCTTTGAGTAATCAGATAGATCTGTGTGATGATAATGCGGTGGTAGCTGAATTGAAAGTAAAACCCTTATTCTTACAACAGATTTGTGAGGCTCAGAAGAGTGATAATGAGTTGTTAGCAAAAAGAATTCAAAGATGAGTCGAATCTCAGATCGAATTTCTAGTTGATAGTGATGATTGTTTGAGATTCAGAGATCGGATTTGTGTTTCGAGAAATTCAGGGTTGATTTCGAAGATTTTGACTGAAGCTTACAATAGTCATTTGACTTTAAAACCGGGGAGTACAAAGATGTATAATGATCTGAAACAGTTCTATTGGTGGCATGGCATGAAAAGAGATATTTCTGACTTTGTGTCGAAATGCTTAGTTTGTCAGCAAGTGAAAGCTAAACATCAAGTTCCATCTGGTTTATTACAACCGATTATGATTCCTGAGTGGAAATGGGAAAGAATCACGATGGACTTTGTGTCGGGATTACCTTTATCTCCAAGAAAGAAAGATGCAATCTGGGTGATAGTGGACAGATTGACGAAATCAGCTCATTTCGTTCCGGTAAGAACCGGTTATTCTTTAGATAAATTAGCTGAATTGTATATCGATGAAATTGTGAGATTGCACAGAGTACCATTGTCTATAGTGTTTGATAGAGATCTGAGATTTACCTCGTGATTTTGGAAGAAATTGTAAGATACTTTAGGCACGAAATTGCATTTCAGTACTGCTTTTCATCCGCAAACGGATGGTCAATCCGATCGAATCATTCAGATTCTTGAAGACATGCTGAGATGTTGCATACTTAAATTTGAAAATACGTGGGAAAAGCACTTATCCTTGATTGAGTTTGCGTATAACAAAAGTTTTCAATCTAGTATTCAAATTGCACCATATGAGGCTCTTTACAGTCGGAAGTGTCGAACTCCATTTAAGATTCACGGGGTTAATTTGATAAAAGAAATGGAACAGAAAGTGAAGATAATTCGTGACAGTTTAAAAGCAGCCTCAGAACGTCAGAAATCTTATGCAGATTTGAAACGAAAACATATTGAGTTTGAGGTTAGTGATAAAGTGTTTTTGAAAGTATCTCCGTGGAAGAACATACTTCGATTTGGCAGAAAGGGCAAGCTGAGTCCGAGGTTCATTAGACCATACGGGATCATTGAACGAGTTGGGCCGGTTGCTTATAGATTGAGATTGCCATCTGAGTTAGAAAAGATTCATAACGTGTTTCATGTGTCAATGCTTCGACGGTACAGATCAGACCCGTCTCATGCGATTGCTCCTATTGAGGTTGAAATTCAGTCGGACTTGTCATATAGTGAAGAACCGATCCAAATCTTGGCACGAGAGATTAAAGAGTTGAGAAACAAAAAAATTTCCTTAGTGAAAGTATTATGGCACAAACACGGGATTGAAAAGGCTACATGGGAATCTGAAAACGTTATGAGAGAGCAATATCCACACCTATTCACTGGTAAGATTTTCGGGGACGAAAATCCTTAAGGGGGGAGAGTTGTAACATACCGGTTTAGACCCTAGTTGGAACAGTGGTTCGAGACCACAAATCCGAGGTCGTAAAAATATTTTAATGATATTTTCTGTGTGAATTATATGTGATATAGTCTGTGTGAAAATTCTGTGTGATAAATTAATCGTTTATGTGTCGAATTAAGAGGAAGGATTAAATCGCGTAAAGAGTAAAAGCTGTGTGCTGATTTATAAATATCAAAGTGTTGCTGTCTTTATATTGTGGAGGCCTTATATGGCAAATAAGCCATTTATGAGATAATGGTTGATTGAATGACTAAATAACCTTTGTATAAAATTTGTCTTATATGTTTAATGGATGGATAAAATGGTAAAAGGTTTAATATGATAATATTAATGAAACAAATGAAAGAAAAGATGGATGTTATCATCTTTGCAAGTGCCGAAAATACGTAAGAAAAGAAGGAAGAAAAGCTTGGAAAATTTCGGCTAGAATTTGGCTTGATTGAGGTATGATTTTGAGTCGGTTTTTGATAATTTTTACGTTTTCGTAATCGTTGCTTTGTGCTTTACAAAACCCATGTTGTAATTTTATAAATTAATGATGTTTATAGAATGTACCATTGATGAAATGAGGAGATTTGTGATGAGTGTTGGTGTTAAATGAAAGATATGTGTTTAATGAACATGTGTTGTTCTTGAAATTTTGATGAATTTAGATAATTAGGGCTAAATTGTGAAAATAGCAAATTGAAGGGTTAAAATGTGAAATAAATGAAATGTGTGGATTTGTATAAGTATATGAAGAATTCGGCTAAGCACATGTATATTGAAATTTGGTGTATTTGATGATTTTGTGAATTAGGGACTAAAGTGTTGAAATGTGAAATTATGAGGGCTATTATGCAAAATGTTGTGTATGTGGACTAAACTGAATGAAATGTGATTGAATGGATTGAATTTAAATGTGTATAAACCAAGAGAGAATAGTTTCGGATCGAGATCGAGGCAAAGATAAAGTGCTTGATTAGTCGACCGTATCGATAGTCGACGTCCGAGGTAAGTTCAGATATAATACATGTTGTTATCATACGATTATGTATTATGAAATGAATGCGTATATATGTATGAAATTGAGATGCTATGTGCAAGTTTATGTTAAGGGCACTAAGTTTATGATATTAAAATTGAAACAGAAATAAATAGCACTGTGTGTGCAATGTTTTAAAAGCTTTGGTTGAGAGATTTGGGCACTAAGTGTGCGATGACTAATATGTATCAATCGTGTATTAAGCACTGAGTGTGCAATTAAGCTGAATGAATATCAAATGATGATCAACAAGTATAATTGAGCATTGAATAGCTTGGAGATTGAATAACTATGTGTTCGTCGAGGTATGTATCGAACCTTTGCGGTTGATGAGTTTATAGATGATGTTATGGACAGACGAATGAGTATTTTAGTTATTGATAGTATGGTATAAGTACAATAAGAATGATCTATGGGATGATTAGTATATGAATTGGTTTGATTTGATGATATAGTTGTATCTTATTTCGAACTTACTAAGCTTGATAAGCTTACTGTATGGTTTGTTCCTCTGCTTTGCAGTGATAGTAAAGCTAACTCGGATTAGGGGATCGTCAGCTTCTCAGTCACACTATCGGCAATCTATTTTGGGGTATTCTAGAAAGATGTATATAGTTAAGATATGGTATGTATAGGCTAGTCATTTGAATCATGTTTGAGGCTTGTAGTAGCCATGAGATGTGGCTAGATATGTGCTAGTTTTAGCATGAATGACTTGGTATATATATATGCAATGCATCTTTTGGCATGGTTTGTGGTTTGAGAGGTTGACTTATGAATGGTAACTTGATGTTGATAAAATCCTAATATGAATTAGTTATATTGAGAAGAGATGATGTTGGGTATTGATGTAATATGCTTGTGATGATATGAGTTTTAGTCTTTGATATTGACATGGTTGGAATTGGTATTGAATGCATGTTTTGAATGGCTATTTGGTTTTTTTTTTTTTTTTTTGTTTCCATTTATGCTTGATAAGTGTTGGTAAATGATGCTTATAGATTTGAACCATTTGGTTGGCTTTTTGGCCTTGTAAATGGCCTATAATGTCACATGGTTGTGGCACACGGACGTGCCTTAAATCGTGGGTAAATTGATAGGATGCAGCCTAAAATCACACGGCCTCGACACGGGCGTGTCATTTGGCCGTGGTGTGTAAGTCAGTAGCTAACATAAAAATACACGGCCTCGACACGGGTGTGCTTGGTGGCCGTAGAGGGGAAGTCAGTATATGACCTAAAAGTACATGGCCATGGAACACGGGCGTGCCTAATGACCGTGTTGGTATAGTTAAGTATATAGACACGAAAGGACACATTGGGATGTCTAGAAGCCGTGGAGGGAACACGGTCTCCCTCCACGGGTGTGTCTTCCCTGTATTTTCGAAAAGTTTCAAATTTCATAAAATTTTGTATGTGTTTCATTTTAGTCCCGACTCAGTTTATAAGCATGCTTAGGGTCTTGATGACTCATTTAAGGGACACTATATTTGTAAATAAATGCGAACAGTAATGATTGACTTTGTGTTGAAATTTCTGGATGTTAAAGGTTCCGTTTGATTGGTAATGCCTCTTAACCTTCTTCCGGCGATGGTCTCGGGTTGGGGTGTTACACCCCAAGTAGTGGAAACAATTAGAAGAGAAAAACCTCCGGTAGACAGAATACGAAAGCAAGGTGCTGAGGAATTTAGAGTGAATATAGATGATGACCTAGAGAGAGCAGAGTTCTAGCAAAAAAATACCATTAGGGTATTTGATGAGTTGTCTTGCACACCTAAGGAGTGCATGAAGTGTGTTGTATCACTCCTGCGAGACTCAGCCTACCAATGGTGGAACACCCTTGTGTCGGTTGTACCAAAAGAAAGGATAACTTGGGAATTCTTTCAAGAAGAGTTTCATAACAAGTATATTAGCCAGAGGTTTATAGACCAAAAAAGGAAGGAATTTCTAGAATTGAAGTAAGGCCGAATGACAGTAACAGAGTATGAGTGTAAGTTCGTAAGGCTTAGTAAATATGCTCGAGAGTGCATATCCACCTAAGCCATCATGTGTAAGAGGTTTGAGGATAGATTAAATGAGGACATTTGATTGATTGTTGGTACTCTAGAACTGAAGGAATTTGTGGTACTAGTAGAGAGAGCTTGCAAGGCCAAGGAATTGGCCAAAGAGAAAAGGAAAACTAATATTGAGTCTCGTGACTCAAAGAAAATACAGTTGGGGAAATCATTCCGGTCCTCATCCAAGAAATCGAGAGAGTTCACTACTCGATCAAATGCTTCAGTGGGATTCTCGAATAGAAATAGGAGTAAGTAGTACTCGGCATCTAAATCTCAAACCACTTCTATTGCGAGTGTTGGTTGTGCTTGACCAAATAAACCAGAGTGTTCGCAGTGTGGTAGACAACATTTCGGTGAGTGTTGAGGAAATGATAGAGGTTGTTTCAAGTGCGGTTCACTAGACCACTTCATTCGAAACTGTCTTGAGATGGAAGAAAAAAATAGAAAGCAAGAAGTGTGAGCGAGTAATGCATCTTCGAGGGGTATACCACAAAAGAACCCTCGAAGTGGGGCTAGCAGTAGAGGTGCACTTAGAGATTTCACCATGAGGTCCGAGGGTCGAGCGCCTGCAAGGACTTATGCCATTCGCGCTCGCGAAGAGGCATCGTCACTAGATGTGATTACGGGTACTTTTTCTCTTCACGATATCTATGTTGTTGCTTTGATTGATCTAGGGCCTACCCATTCTTATATTTGTATGAAATTGGTGTCTAGCATGAATATGCTCGTTGAGTCTATAGAATTTGTGATAAAAGTATCAAACCCGTTAGGCAAGCATATGATAGTTGACAAAGTATGTAGAAATTGTCCTTTGATGATAAGAGGCCATTATTTTTCGGCTAACCTCATGCTACTACCGCTTGATGAATTTGACCTAATTCTTGGCATAGATTGGTTGACTGTTCATAATGTGTTAGTAAACTATGGTAGTAAGTTTATTGAACCGAGATGTGAAAATGGGGATATTATTCAGGTTGAGTTAGGTGAACCGGATAGCTTACCTGTACTGATTTCTTCTATGACTGCTGAGAAATACATGAGAAACGATTATGAGTCCTATCTTGTATTTGTTTCGAATACCCAAGAGTTGGAAGTAAAGATAGACTCAGTGCCTGTGGTATCAAGTATTCGGATGTGTTTCGGAAGAGTTACCTGGATTACCTCCAGCTAGGGAAGTTGAGTTTGGTATTGAGTTGGTCTCTGGTATGGCACCTATTCTGATTGCCCGTTATAGGATGGCACTGTTGGAGTTAAAAGAATTGAAGGCTCAGTTACAAGAGTTGACAGATAAAGATTTCGCAAGACCGAGTTATTATCCGTGGGGTGCTCCCGTACTTTTTGTGAAAAAGAAAGACGAGTCGATGAGATTATGTATAGACTACTGACAGCTCAACAAGGTTACAGTAAAGAACAAGTATCCTTTGCGAAGGATCGACGATTTGTTTGACCAATTGAAGGGAGACACAGTGTTTTCTAAGATAGACCTGAGGTCCAGTTATTACCAGCTGAGAGTTAATGAAAAAGATGTATCGAAAACTGCATTTCGGATAAGGTATGGCCATTATGAGTTTCTCGTCATGCCCTTTGGCTTAATGAATGCTCCCGCAGTGTTTATGGATTTAATGAATCGTATTTTCTGACCGTACTTGGCTAAGTTCGTTGTTGTTTTTATCGATGATATATTAATTTATTCTCGTTATGAGAGTAAGCACGCGAAGCATTTGAGAATTGTTTTGCAGACTTTAAGAGATAAGTAGTTGTATGCTAAATTTAGCAACAGTGAATTTTGACTCCGAGAAGTCGAATTCTTAGGACACATCATGTCAGGCGATGGAATTAGAGTTAACCCGACTAAGATATCGGTTATCGTTGATTGGAAACTGCCAAGGAATATGTTAAAGATTAGAAGATTTTTAGGCTTAGCGGGATACTACAGACGGTTTGTTAAAGCATTCTCCATGATTCTACACCGATGAAGAGGTTGCTACAAAAAGATGTTAAGTTCGAATGGACAGAGAAGTGCCAACAGAGTTTTGAGAAACTCAAAGCATTGTTGTCTGAAGCCCCAGTTTTAGTGCAACTGGAATCGAGAAAGGAATTTGTGGTGTATAGCGATGCGTTCTTAAATGGATTAGGGTGTGTACTTATGCAAGAAGGCAAGGTAATAGCTTCTGCTTCGAGACAGTTAAAGCCACACGAGAAAAACTATCTGACTTACGATTTAGAGCTAGCCGCCATAGTGTTCGCACTGAAGATTTGGAGACACCATTTGTATGACGACAAATGCCAAGTATTCATCGACCATAAAAGTCTAAAGTATTTGATGACTCAAAAGGAGTTAAACCTACGGCAGCGGAGATGGTTAGAGCTGATAAAGGATTATGAGTTGATAATTGACTATCACCCTGGAAAGGTGAATGTGGTCGTCGATGCTCTAAGTAGGAAGTCATTGTTTGCCTTGAGGGCTATGAATACTCAGTTGTCTGTGACTGACGATGGTTTGATTTTAGCCAAGTTGAGAGCGAAACCAATGTTTTTGCAAGAGATATGCGAAGCTCAAAAAGGTGATAAAGAATTGCAAGCTAAGATAAATCAGTGTGAGACGGGTACAAAATCAGATTTTCAGATTGGTTCAGATGACTGCTTAATGTTTCAAGACAGAATTTGTGTACCCAAAGATGACGAGCTTATCTAGAAGATTTTGCATGAGGCACATAGTAGTTGTATGTTTATCCATCCGGGTAGTGTAAAAATGTATAATGACTTGAAGAAGATGTATTGGTGGTCGGGAATGAAAAGAGACATCTTAGAGTTTGTCTCTAAGTGTTTAATTTGTCAGCAAGTGAAAGCTGAACACCAAGTACCTTCGGGTTTACTTCAGCCCGTGATGGTTCTCAAGTGGAAATGGGACCGTATTACCATGGATTTTGTGTTTGGATTACCTTTGAGCCAAAGAAGAAAGATGTTGTATGTGTTGTGGTTGATAGGCTAACTAATTCGGCTCATTTATACCTGTGCATACCGCTTATCCACTTGAGAAATTGGTTGATTTGTATTCTTAAATTGTGAGACCTCACGGGGTACCTTTATCGATCATTTCGAATAAAGATCTGAGGTTCACATCTCAGTTTTGGAAAAAGTTGCAAGAAGCATTGGGGGCGAAATTGATTTTTAGTACTGCTTTCCACTCGCAAATCGACGATCAGCCAGAAAGAGTTATTCAGATTTTTGAAGATATGTTGCGGTGTTGTGTGCTCGACTTTCAAGGCAATTGGGAAAAGTACTTACTGTTGATAGAGATTGTCTACAACAATAGCTATCAATCGAGTTTGAAAATGGCACCATATAAGGCTTTGTATGGACGTAAGTGCTGAACGCCTTTCTATTGGACCTAACTCAGAGAAAGTCAAATTCACGAGGTTGACTTAGTCAAAGAAGCAGAAGAGAAAGTAAAAGTGATTCGTGGTTGTTTGAAGGCCACTTCGGATAGACAGAAATCCTACGTGGACTTGAAACAAAAAGTGATTGAGTTTCAAGTTGGTGATAAGGTATTTTTGAAAGTATCCCCGTGGAAGAAAGTCCTCAAATTCGGTAGGAAAGGCAAATTAAGCCCACGTTTTATTGGACCTTATGAGGTGACTGATAGAATTGGACCGGTAGCTTACCGATTAGCCTTGCCATTCGAGTTAGAAAAGATCCACGATGTATTCCATGTGTCTATGTTGAGTCGTTACCACTCTGTCCCATCACATGTGATTTCACCAATAGAGATTGAAGTTCAACTGGATATGACCTATGGTGAAGAGCCGCTTGAGATTTTAGATTGAGAGGTCAAGCAATTGAGAAATAAAAGTGTAGCACTCGTAAAAGTACTATGGCATAGACATGGGTTGAAGAGGCCACATGAGAACCCGGGGAGACCATAAGAGACCAATACCCAAACCTTTTTGCTGGTAAGATTTTCGGGGACAAAAACCCCTAAGGGGGAGAATTGTAATGGCTCGATTTTTGGGCTAGTCGGAATAATGGTTTCAGAACCACTAATCTGAGGTCGGAGAAAATTACTTTAATATTAGTTTATGTGTTATAGCGTGATTATATTAGTCCATGAAAATTTTGGTGAATTAGTTTTAGTGATTGTATGCTTAATTTTGAAAAAAAGGACTAAATCGCATAAAGTGCGAAAGTTTTGTTCTACAAGCTAAAGGTGTCAAATAGCTATAGAACCTTAAATTAGAGGTCCTTAATGTGCAATTAGGTCCTTAAGAGAATGTTGGCCGGCCATAGGGGACAAAGAAATGAAAATTGGTCAAAGTTGGTGGAATTAGGTGACTAAATTGATGAAATAAAATAAAATAAGCGAAAGTTTTCATCTTTTTCATTCTCTCTTTCTTCTGCACCAATTTTTCACTCAAGGAAAGTGTAATGCCCCTTACCCGTATTTCATGCTAGAACCGGATACGAGGCATTACCAAACTTATCTTACTTAAAAACCTAACATCGGGTCATAAAATTTCATTCCAACTTAAAACCTTTTCATTCACATTCATAACATCCCTATTATGGGCCTATGACACCCTAAACATGCATCTGGGATGTTTCAGGACTAAACCGAAAACTTTTACGCACTTTAAAATGTTTCATTCAAAACAGGGCCATATGCCCGTGTGGAAGAAGGGACACGCCTGTGTGACATATCACACTCACGTGTTCCATATCTGTGGTCGACATTGATTTGCATCACATGGACTATCACACGCCCGTGTGTCTGGCCCGTGGTCAACACTGACTTGCGTCACACGGCTAGTCACACGCCCGTGTCCTTTGACTATGTGGCAAATTAAATTCCAAATTCATGCTCAAACTTCGTTTGGCTTGGGCACACGCCCATGGCTAGGCCACGCCTCCCACACGGCTGAGACACACGGCCGTGTCTCTGTTCGTGTTTTTACTACTGAGCATACTGACTTGTAAAACTAGCATGCAGGGGACACACAACCAATCAACACGCCCATGGGGCTGGTCATGTGTCACACACGCCCTAGACACACACCCGTGTGCCTACCCATGTGGACATTTGAAAGGCTATCTACCAAGCCAAATGCCACCCTACACAACACCCATACTTATGCCAATTCAATCCAACATATATTATGACCATAAACCACTTAAAGGGACTCAAAATCGAGACATCCAATCAAGCATACATTTCATGAATTTTATCATCATTGAATATATATACTTGACAAGTATTGGCCCATTTCCAATGACCACTTACAAAATGAATTTGATAACATTCATAGACAACACTTTGGCTAACAAATATGACATAACAAAAGAGATCATGTCCTATACATGCCATACTCAAAATGAATCTAACTAAGTTATACCAAAGACTAGTCGATAGTGTGATTTCCAAACTCTGACGTTCCAGGAATTCTCGAGCTAACTGGGCAATGCTACATGGACAAAGGAAATAAGAGGGGTAAGCATAAAGCTTAGTAAGTTTGTATGAAAATAAATAACTACATAAGCTGATAATATCATTCAATCATGGCATTGGATAAAATGCAAAGTCTTAAGTACTTTGCCATAACTTACTCTTGCTTGTTCTTATTGCATACATACCATGTCACATATCGTAAACAATTTCTCGTGAATTACTCACGGGTACCTGTATTCACTCAATCACATAGCTTTAGCAGTAATCTCATTTCTATTTCAAGCTCAACTATTTATCCCACTAAATCATTTGGGATACTCAAAGATACATGTTCATCGTCATTCACACAATTACAAAGTCAATGCCACCTTCCAGATGTGGTCTTAGATGAGGTCACCTCTGAGTGCCGATGACATATCCCAAATATGGTCTTATATGATATCTCATATCAATTATCGATGCCCTATCCCGGATATGGTCTTATATGATTTTCATATTCAATGTCGATGCCATATCCCAGATATGGTCTTATATGGGATCTCAATTCGGTGCCGAGGCCATGTCCCAAACATGGTCTTACACGGGACCTTATCCATCTCATGTCTCAATGATAGTATTCTCACATTTATTATAGTCCAAGTAGGACTTCAACATTACAACTTTCATCATTTTTCTCATTCAACACCATCACTCAATTTCATAGAAATATTATGCATCATTATAATATCGAACATTCTCAAACATACTAGTATGATGTTGAATTCATCACATACGAACTTACCTCTATTTCAAAATAAGCTAGATTATCGATCTAGTCCGATACATTGCCCTTTCCTCGATCGAGGTTAATCCTTCGTTCTTCTGGATCTATAATAACAATTTAGCTCATTTAATAATCATATTAATTAGACATTTCAATAATCATACGTTGGCAAAATTATCATTTTGCCCTTAGACTTTCACAAAATGACCATTTTACCCCTAGGCTTGGAAAACAATTCTAATCAAATTTCATTATTTAACGAGCCTAGGTGAACATTTATTACTCTTATGGCAACCCTCAATACTCATTATTTCACACATTTACCACATATTTTACAACTTTTACAAAAGGGGTCCTTTTAAGTGTTTTCATGGAAAACATCTTTCACAAAAGTTGTTTATCTAACGACTAAGACTCATTTTCTTCCATAAAAATGCAGAAAAAAACTTAAAAGCTCACATGGTAAAAGTCTAAACTTTCAACCATTTTGCAAAATAGTACCCTCATTAGCTAGCTTAAGCTTTAGGGGTTCCAAAAGTACAAATATTATCAAGAAATGATCACTAAAACACTTACTTGCAAGCAGAAGAGTTTACTAAAATTTTTGAGCTTTCAAACCTGTATTTACTACTAATTTTCGATGGAGGAATGAAGGAGCAAGGATGATATCTTTTCTTTCTTTATTTTAATATAAAATCTCAATTTAGTCCACCTAATCCACCTACTTGACCAAATTTTGACCTCTTTTATCCCCTATTGCCGGCCAACCATTATTTAAGGGGTTAATTGCCCTTTAAAGACCTCCAAATAATACTCTATAGCTATTTGGAACACTTAACTTATAAATTAGAACTTTCGCACTTTCTGCGATTTAGTCCTTTTTCGCGATTTAGCATGAAATCGCTAAAATTAAAGCACCAAAATTTTCATGTACCTTTATAATCATGTTATAACTCATAAAAAAACATTAAAATAATTTTCTTTGACCCTGGATTAATGGTCTTGAGACCACAGTTTTGACTAACCCCTAAATTAGGCTGTTAAGAATGGGCCATAGAAGCTTGAAAATTTCAGCAACCTTTAATCCTTGCAAGTAAGTCCTCTTGATGGTTATTTTTGATGATTTTTGTGTTTTTGGAACCCTTGAAGCTTAATCTAGCTAATGAGGGGACTATTTTGCACTATGGTTGAAAGTCTAAGGTTTTACCATGAGAGCATTAGTGTTGTTTGCTGAATTTTTATGGAATAAAATGAATCTTGGTTGTTAAATAAACAACTTTTGTTAAGGGGTTTCCATGAAAACACCTAAAATGGACCTTTTTGTAAATGTTGTAAAGTAGGTAGTAAATGTGTGAAATAATTGGATTTGTGAGTTGCTATAAGTTTAAAATAGATTCGGCTAGGCTTGGTTAATGAGGAAATTTGATGAAAATCGTTTTATGAGCTTAGGGGCAAAATTGTAATTATGTGAAAGTCTAAAGGCAAAACGGTAATTTTGCCAATGTAGGAATTTTGGAATGTCTTGATTTATGTAGTGATTAAATAAGTGAATTTGTCATTATAGATCAAGAAAAACGGAGTCCAGACTTAGACCGGAGGAAAACCAAGCTAGTAGACTAATTCAATCTAGTCGCCCACTTTTTGTATACCGAGGTAAGTTGTACATAAATAATACAACTCTATTGTTATTATGAATAAAATGATTAATTATTGTTATGAATATTCATGATGAAATTTGATATGGTATACTCTCGGTTGGAAGTCCAAGCCATGACATTTGGTTGATATGTGTGCTAATGTAAGACCATGTCTGGGACATGGCATATACCAAATATGTACATCTTTCAAAAGTACCGAAATTGATAGCCGATAGTGTGATTGAATCGCTGACGATCCCCGGTTCCGAGCTAGCCTTACTGACACTGTAAAACAGAGAAACAATTCACACAGTAAGCTTAAGAGCTTAGTAAGTTCGTAATATAATACATTCAACTTAATAAATCAAATACAATATACAAAGTTAATTCATCACATAGATCAACTCTCAATTATTCACACAATTTCATCCAAAGCTAATATACTTACTCAACCATTCATAATTCTATACACCATATCCTCAACCAAAAAGGTTCAATACATACCTTAGCCAACACATAGTTATTCACCATCCATGCTACTCAATGCTCGATATCACATTTCAATCAACCTTTGTTATTCATTTGATTTAATCACACACTTAGTGCCAATTTCGTAGCTGAAGCATAATTGTCATCGCACACTTAGTTCATGTACTTTAAATCGAACTTATCTTGGTATCGCACACACACTGACAAATCAATAAGCTGAAGCTTCTGTTATTTCGCTCACACGGTGCTATATCTGTCTCATTTCTAATATCGCACACTTAGTACCTCATTGCTCAATTCATATATATAACATTGCTATTTCATTAACTATACAATTATTCATTTCTCATCACATAGATATAAATTTAACAGGTCGTATTATATCCAAACTTACCTCAGAGTCGAAATACCGAAACTAGCCAATCAATCGAGTACTATGTCTTTGCATCGATCTCGACCCGAATCTCTCCTTTCTTGGTCTATATATATATTCAAATTTAACTCAGTAAATCACCAATTCATTCAATTTAGTCCAAACACACGTATTTAAGGCATTTTACAAAATAGCCCTTACATTTTCACATTTCGACACTTTAGTCCCTAATTCACAAAATCACAAAATACACAAAATTTTACTACACCATGCTTAGGCCGAATTCTCCTTAGTCTCATACAAGCCAATATATTTCATTTATTTCACATTTTAGTCCCTCAAAATATTATTTTCACAATTTAATCCGAATTACTCAATTTCACCAAAAATTCAAAGACAAAACATGTTAATCTTTCACATATCTTTCATATTTCATCATCAACTATCACAAGGCTCAAACATTCATCAATGGCATATCTCAAAATCACCATCAATATCTAAAACTAAAGCATGGGCTAACTAGAATACTAAGCAACGATCATAAAAATGTAGAAATTATCAAAAACCGAACAAATTTCATACCTCAATCCAGATCTCAAGTGTGCCGAAACCTAAAAATCTCCCTTATCTTTATTTTCTTTTCTTATTTGGTTGAGATGAAGAGAAATTAAAGATGATAATGCTTTTGTTTTATTTATTATACATTTATGCTTGTTTTACCATTTTACCTTTGATTAAAACATTATAAATTCACCTAATATATACCCATTTATGTTCATTCAAAACATTAATGGTCCATTTACAACATAAGGACCTCTCATTTAAAAAGCCATGACAATTAAGCACTTTAACAATTAGCACACAACTTTTGCATTTTATGCGATTAAGTCCTTTTTCTTAATTCGGCACACAATCAATAAAATTTTCACACAAAACCTTCACACATGCTCAATCACATATTATGAACACCAAAAATAATATTAAAATATTTTTTTGACCTCAAATTTGTGGTCCCGAAACCACTGTTCCAACTAGGGTCTAAACCGGGCTATTACAATGCTACTTTAAAACATCCATAAACTTCTTAATTTGCACCTCCTATTTCTGTTGCTTGAATCTTTTTAGATATGGAGGTGTTGGATCCTTAGCTTGAATTAGACAACTTTTCTAAGAAATTAGATCTGCATCTGAAAAAGGTGTTAGCTTATCAGAATTCACTATTTTAGATTTTACCTCTTTAGACTTTTCAGCATCTAGTTTTTCTGGTGTTGGAATCTCACCAGTCGGTTGATTTTTCGTGTCACTCGACAAGGTTCATTATAGTCTATTACGAAGCCCTATAGCTAATTGAACTATTTGGTTCTCTAGATTTTTTAGTGTTGTTGCTTGACTTTGGATTAATGCATTATTCTTCACCATGTACGCCTTCAACAAATTCTCCAAATTGTTGGACAATTCAGCTTGAGGTGGTTTCTGAACTTGTTGATTAAATCCTTGAGAATAATTTGCTCTATGATACATGTAAATGTTGTTTGGTCTAGCTCATTTTTTACTCCAAGAAAAGTTTGGATGGTTTCGCCATGAAGGACTATAGAAGTTGGACTGTGGTCGCTGTTCAGTTCTATTTTTGTATTGATTCCCTCTATAATATACCGACTCGGGATTTGATGTACAATTTTCGAAAGAATAATCTTTCCCACAACATACATAGGAAATAACATCAAACTGGCTTGGTGGCTGAGCTGCAACATTATTCAAACCATTAGTAGTAAACTGTTTCAACATTAAAGATATAGAAGATACCTGAACTAAGAGTGAAGTGAGGGCTTCTACTTCAAGCACTCCAACTACTCGTCTTCTTCAAACTGGTCGATTTGTCAGCCACTGTTAATTGTTATTGGCTATTCTCTCGATGATCTTGTATGCCTCATTATAAGACTTTGATAAGAGAGCACCATTCGCAGAAGCATCTACCACCAACCTTGTGTGTGCATTGAGACCATTATAAAATGTCTCCAACTAGATGCAATATGGAATCCCATGTTGAGGGCATTTACGTAGCAGCTCTTTGAATATTTCACATGCATCGTATAAGGATTCATCTTCCATTTTCTAAAATTTGGTGATCTCATTACGCAACTTATCATTTTTGCTAAGTGGGAACTACTTTACCAAAAAGCGATCAGCTAATTCTTTCCATGTTGAAATTGAATATGGTGGCAACGAATTAAGCCATGCTCATGCTCGATCTCGCAACAAGTACGAAAACAACTTCAATCTCAATGTATCTTCAATTACAATAGCTATCTTGAAGGAATCTCTCACCTTCATGAATAGTCGAAGGTGAAGGTGTGGATCTTTTATGGGCATTCCACTAAATTGGCCCATTGTTTGAAGCATCTGAAACATCACAAGCTTCAATTCAAACTGTGCTGCCTCGATCTCTGGCCTTCTAATTCTAGGATTAAGTTCATTAAAATGGGGCACAACGTACTACCTTATAGCTTGATTCCTATCATCAGCAATAAGGATTGTATTACGAACATTAGTGGCTCCATTCCCTTGAACATCATTTTGATTTTCAAGGTCCATTTCTGTGGCTTGTTTCTAGGCTAGTCTTTCTTGTCTTCTTTGTCGAAATGTTCACTCGATTTCAGGGTCTATAGGAGGTAGATCGATGATTCAATCTATGCTTATAAGCTTCTAAATACAAATCACAAAAATTAAAGAATAAAGAATAATTAAATAAAAATAAATAAATCAAATTGTAAAAAAATAATTTCACAAATAATGATTAAATTAACAGTCCCCAGCAACGACGCCAAAATCTTGTAACGCGTAGGTTTGTGCAAGCAAACACAGTCATTATCAAGTAATAAGTAAGTATAAGAGTTCTCGTCTCCACAAGGACTGCATTTAAATTGATACTTCTAAAAATTACTGTAATACCACAAACCCAGCCTAGAAGTTAGGCCCGAATCTGGCGTGTCACATTGAAGTGTTTTTCGAAAACCATGTTTTCATTGAAAACCCTTCTTGTTTAAAAGCTTAAGTAAAATCCCAGTTACGTTAGTTTTATTCCCAAAACATTTTATTCAGTTGCGGAAGCCAATTTTGAACGTATTTGATTTACGAAAAGATTAAGTCGTAAAACCATTTTTAAAAAAAAATGTTGCGAAAATGTAGTGTTGTTTTAAAATAGTTAACACTTCGGAAAACTACGATTTACTTCTAACATATATAAATTAAAATAAAACCAATCTAATATTTAAAGTGCGAAAACTTTAAAAGGCCTTATTACAACCCAAATCAAAATATTTCAAAGTAGATAATCAAAACGGAAAACATAAGCAATGTGTGGTCTTCTGCGAGTCCCTCGCAGCTCCAAATCGTCTAAGGCTAGGGATTACCTGCACAGTTAAAAACGTGGTGAGTTTATGAAAACTCAGTGTATAATCCCCTTTCTAGAGTAATGTAACCAAGATCGTAAAGCGTAACCCGGTAGTCCAGGCTAAAGCCCTTTAATAGTAACAGTACAATACAGATCAGAGCATACGTGGGCCAAGCCCACTACAATATCATTTGGGTCACAACCCATAACAGAATCAATTGGGCTTAGCCCAAATCAATAACAGATCTCATAACAGATATGCAATAGTATGAGAATGCATCCCATCCCAAATCCAACCCTGCACTCCATTTCCCTTCCAACTCTACACCACTGTGGGGATATAAATATCAACCCACCCATCCCTACACTCCAAGAGCAGCACCAACAGCGGCACTACTCAAACATTGCAGCAAGGCTGCTAAGCATATATATACGGCTCTAAGCCTTCAGTAGCGGTATTACAATTGGCACAAAGCCATGAGTAACTGTATTATGTTTGGCACATAGCCATCAGCGACGGTAATATAATCGGCATATAGCCTTGGGTAAATATGATCGACACAGAGTCATCGATATAAATGTTAGGCACATAGCCACGGGTAAAAACGATTGGCACAAAGCCATAATCAAGATGGCACAGAGCCATATTTAGGTTGGCACAGAGCCATAATCAAATTACGTGGCTTTAAGCCGTCTGTTGGTCCACAGTCATGGTGCGACCTGTGCGACCTTAACAAATAAATCCTGAATCCACAGTCGTCATGCGACCCGTGCGACCCTATCAGAACTTCCTCCGTATCAGTGTGTCAACCCCATGCAATATGTCGTGTATGCCACTCTCAATCATTACACGTGTATGCAAAATGGCCATGCTCAGTAACAGTCATTTCAACACATATTAACAACATATCAGTCACACGCCAATAGTCAAGTCAGTTAAAACACAGTCATACGATCACAATCAAATTAGTCGAATCATAGCACAAGTCAGTCATTTACTCACAAGGGCAAAACAGTCATTTAGCCTATAAGGGTATTTCAGTAATCCTACCCTTCAGGGGTATTTCAGTAATTCTACCCTACATGAGTATTTTGGTAATTCTACCCTACAGGCGTATTCCGGTAATTTTGTAAATCGAGGGTATTTCGGTAATTTCACAAGTTAGGGGTATTTCGGTAATTTCACAAACTGGGGGTATTTTGGTAATTTTGTAAACTGAGAGTACTTCGGTAATTTCGTAAACTGGGGGTATTTCGGTAATTTTGCAAACTAGGGTATTTCGGTAATTTCATAAACAGGGGTATTTCGGTAATCCTACCCTATAGGGGTATTTCAATAATTTCATAAATCAAGGAATTTTAAACAGAGATAACGATGCGAATGGGCTTATGGCCTATTCTCGACCCAAATGGGCCCATACGCTCGTGTGGCCCATTTAGCCAAAACCTAGCCACAGATATAAGCTGCACATAGACCAGTCCAATATCTACTACACAATCATACAATTTATTCATATGGGCCCACGGGCCCACTTGGCCCCTTTCGGCCCATCGTGGCCCAAACAGCCTAAACCCTCAAGAACACTCATGGTGGCCTCAACTATCACATCAAAGCTCCCACACGTGCGCTTGCACGCTCGTGTGGCTACCATCGTCATGTGACCGGCATTTCGGCATTTGCCGCTCTACAACTAGAGTAGTGCCAAATACACACTTGATAGGAATCTGGAGTTGATCTGTGCTCCGAACACTCCTATGCCCAAATGTCATCCCAGGTACATTTACTCTCCTCATAGAAGCCAGCTTCTCACCTTCCGTCTTGCTAGCTTTCCTATGTGGGTCCCCTCCTTCAGCAGAGTTTAATTCCATCTCAAACACTTGCCGCCCTATCTTAGCAAAATAAATATCCCCTTTTTGCTTGCAATAGGATTCAAACTTAGGCTCCCTTGTAACATAATCCACGTCGCTAGCCACTTTACCAACTAGCTCCTTGTTGTCTTAAAACATGCGCAACTAAATATAAGTCTATGGCCAAAGTCTAAGTTCCTTTGAAAAAACAAAATGAAATGAAAGCGCCAAGACTTGAACCTTGGACCCTTTGCTTCCTTGTGTGGTGTAATTCCCTTGTCACCTATGTGGCGTCATTTGCCACTAGTCCACAACTCCTTTTTATGTCATTTTTCTCCACATTTTATTCTTAAAGCTTACTTACAAACTCCCAGGGTTTTATTCACCTAAAACAAAAATTTTCCTCAAGCCCAAGTTTGATCCTGAGACTTCATAGAAGCCCCCTAACCTTCCAAAATCACTCACCTAATAGGCCCAACTTTCGTTAGTGTCGTTCTCTTATTCTCAAAAATTTTAAACGCTCCCGCACCCAAGGCCCAATGGGCTCAATTCTACTAAGCCCAAATTCGGGGTGTTACAATTACTATTCATAAATTGGTTAAGAAAAACAAAATAAATCTGAGTGATAGATGTTTAATTAAATTAATTAAATAAATGCAAGTTAATCTAAATGCAAATGAAATAAAATGTAAGGTGTTGGTTTAGTAGCGATTTTCACTAGTTAACGACAATAAAATGAATAAGCTAGAATAATTACAACATTTGCCTTAATTCATTTTTCATCATGCTTAACAATGTTTCGAAAAAATTTCATGGCAACTCGATCATTCATTAACTTGGAATCTAATATAAGTTCTTTTGAAATCTTATACTCAGAAAAGCATTTATATTTCTATGTCCATGTTCTAACTAAGGATTCCTTAGAATTTATGCGAAGTAATACGGATGGATCAGGTTTGAAATAATTTAATTACACAAACCTAAAGTTATGCAAGGTAATAGAGCTCTCCCGAGTTATTACAAACATTTAATTTAATCGAATCAGGATCTAAATTAAGCATGCACCTTCCAATTATTGTTTCCATTAATTTCCATCTGGTCAGGATTGACCAACTAATTCTAATGCATTCAAACATATTTTAATGCATGAAATACATAAATGATTTTAATTAGAAGCATGAACAATTGAGGCACAAAACATCACAAGCATGAATAAAAATGAAATTTATCAAACTAATGTAATCATTCTAGCTAAACAAAATTAAGTCATCATTGTTAATGGGAAAACATAAAAACAAATTGCAAACATATTGAATAAGCAAAATAAGATTAAGGAAAATAAACTCTTGATGATTTCTGCAATTCTCAAAAGTTTGATTGTGGTGGCTTCCTCCAATTCTTGTGATTGCAAAATGCTCCTCAAGGTGGCTGGCCTAAAGTGGTTTCCCTTAAGGGAAAATGCTAGCTAAAGGAGATGGGTAAATGGGAAGGCTTATGCGTGGAAAGGAGAAGAGAAAGATGAGAAATGTTGTGAATTGAGGGATGGTTGAATTAAAAGTGAGGGGTCGTATTTATAGTAGAGGGATGGCATGAGACTTTACTAAAATTGCTTGAACATCCCTTGGTTCTCTCCTTCGATTGGCCGGCCTTGAAGCGTGGAGAGGGAGGTGGATGGTTGCTTGATTCATGCTTCATTTCATGCATGAATCATGTAAGAGGTTGGACGGTTTCTTAGGTTATTAGTTCGGAGCTGAATTCTAGTTCTTTCACAAGTTCAAGGGCCTCCAAATTAATTATCCTAAAACTAATTTAGGCTGCTCTTGATGGCTTGCCAAATTTGGACCATTCCCCATTTGTTGGATGATTTTAACATCCCAATTGAGAGCAAACTTCAGTCTTTTCAGCAACTATCTTTCAAATTGGGGTAAATTAGATTTGTGAGTCCAATTTAATGAGCTTGTTACCTACATGGAGTAAAAATTAACTTGTGTCATGTGATATTAGTTAACTCCCATACTTGTTAATTCAATGGTCCCACTGCAACAATTTTAGCACAAAAATTAGTACGTAACATAAGATAGTTAATTTATGCAAAATTTAATACATAAATCCATACAATTGCATACTTTACTAAAATTATGCCCATTGTCTCAATATGAACAAAAATCACTCAATTAAATATCCAAATACTCAGGATTAACACAAATTCTAAGTGAAAAAGTGATATAAACAACTATAACAAATCTATATAATTTAGAGTTTACACTAGTGCCTTCATTTCTTCAATCATGGCAGCTTTTCACTTGGAATCTCCAAATGCTTCCCTCCAATCCTGTGGAATAGACATAAAGGACAAAGCCATGCAAAGGCTATATAGGAAGGAGACAAAGAATTATAGGAAATAAAGTTGGAAATAAGATATTTAGGGTATATATTATAAGATCTAACTCCTTTTCTTTGGGCAATGAGTTGATATAATTCATCTGGTAATTTAGGATTTAAGGTTAACTCACTAGAAGAAGAAGATTATTAGTGCATAGTAGGTTGCATGATGGCCATTTTTTTCTACGCACCTTTGTTTATGTCTTCAAAACCAATCTATCCAATCACCCAATTATCTCTCCCTCAACATCAGTCTCTCCTTCTTCTACAATAGATTCTTCCTGTCCTTATGGAGTTTGATCATCCATTCTTTCTTTTGGGATAAGTCCTTCTAGAGTTACTAAGTTGGGTATCTCCTCTTTTCTATCATTCTCCATCTGAATAGGTGATTTGTATATATCATAGTAGGGCTCGGTTTCTCGAAAAGTGACACCTATACTAACAAAGACTCATCGTGAAGGAAGGTGATAGACTTATATCCGTTTTGTGTTGGATAATACCCAATGAACACACATTTAACTTATCGTGGGTCTACCTTTCGAGCTATTCTATCATGAACATAACAAGTGCATCTAAACACTCTTAGAGGAATAGTATATTCATTTTTACCTTTTAAGGTTTCTAAGGGACTTTTTGAAATCAAGGACCCTTAGAGGCATTCTATTAATAAGGTAAACAACTATGAATATTGTTGGAAAAATCTGGTTTAAAAAATAATTATATGTCACAGCGAAAAATTAAAAATTTTGAAAATTGAGTCAGTCTGTGATATTTATAACAATATTTTTTTCTCAAAAAAGTACATATGCTTTGTACGAGACATGTTACACGCACGCCCGACCCAATCTCCTGATCCAGGTATGGTATGTCATAACATAAAACCATTTGGGTTTAATAAAAATACTTGAATTTTTTTACAGTTTGAGTTCTTAATGTATACCCCCAATATAATAACAAATGACAAATTAAAATAGTAATACACCAATAGAAATGTGTTTAGACAAACAAAGCTTTATAAAAGTTTGTAACATCCTAAAAAAAAAATTAGAGTATCATTTTGTTACTTGTGTTAGCTCGGATAGGATGTTTATTGTGTGCTTAGTATATTTGTGTGAAGGCTTGGAATTATTAGCTAAGCTAGAATAATTTTTAGTATTGAAAATTTAGTGAAGTGGATTAAGTGAACTTGACACTTAAGTTAATTTAAGAGTTAAATTCTAGCACATAAGGAGTTAGTGGCAAGGTGGTTATGGCGCATGGATGGTTGCTTAAGGGAAGTGGTTCAAGTAGCATGGAAGGCATATTAAGGATTTTATTTTTATGCATCCTAGCATTAAGTGTAGGTCAAGTTCTAGTTATGGAAGGTTGGACTTTCAATTTTTGGCAAGTTGAATATTGGTTTAGGAAAGTTTGTACTTTGGGAAAGGAATCTTAAGGTTTATGGAAGGATGGGGGGACATAAGGCTTGGCTTAAGGGAGTTGTTTTGGAAACTCTCCTATGGCCATTAGTGCATGAATGTGGACGGCATGTGTGGCTAGGGGGTGGCCGAATGTTGATAGGAAGTTTGGGGGGAAATAGTTGGCCAACTTTAGCATTTTGTGCATCATTTGGCATTTTTCTCTTCCTCTCCAAAAACTCCCTCTTTGGCCGAATGTACCTTAGGCATTTTTGTGCAATTTTGTTTTTGATTTTGCTCTCATTTGTGTTTGAATCAAATTCTAATTTCTTTCTCTCATTTCCCTTTTGAAACCGAAAACCACATTTTGCATTTTTGTGCACTTTTCTTTTCGGTAAACTAGGTGTTTGGCCGAACCTCTTTCTGCCATCTCTCTCTTTTCTTTCTTTTGATAGTTGCTCAAAAAAACACATTTCCTTTTCACTTCCCCTTGGCCGAATCTTCCTCTTTCCCAAATCCCATTTCTTTCATTTTTTTTTTTTGTTCAAAGTTAAAAACATCCATTATCATTCTATTTTCTTTTTCTATTTTCTTCTTTCTTCCATTTCCGAATCATCCTTCTCCTATTTCACTTTCACTTTTATTTTTCCTTTCTTTTTACTCCACCATAGCTGAATCTTCTTTCTCTCTTTTGGTGTTATATTGGCCGAATATCATCAAGGGTAGATAATCTTTGGGTTTTCTTCAATCGGTTTTGGAAGATAGGTAAGTGTTCATGGCCGTATTTCCGTTATTTCTTTCTCCTTTCTAAGTCATTTTCTTGTGGACAAAGGCCAAATCTTTGGGCATTTGTTTGCAAAGTTCTATCCATTATTAGGAATCGATCATTCTTTTAGGCTCTTTGGGATTTTGGAAGCAATCGATCTAAGCCTACTTCTCTAGCAATCGAAGTTGGTAAGTCAAGTGGTAAGGATTCATGATTCATTATTCTTTTTGAGGATGAAAAGCCTAAGGCTATTGGGATTAAGGTGTGATGTTGGCCGAATGGTCTTGATTATAGTTTTGTGGTTTGGCCGAATATAGGACAAGGTGATCTAGTGCGGTAGATCGGATCTTCAGAAGTTAATATTTGCGTTGGTGAAAGGTGTGTACCTTACACACTTTATAACTCGGTAATATGTATATATGTGTTAAATAACTATTCATGTTGTTAAAGCCGAAAACTATGAGATCTTGATATGATACCTTGATGGGTATGAGCATGGATACAGGTAAGTCCGTTTCGATATGATGTTGCTATATGTTGTTAATTATCACGATCTACGTTATATATATATTGGTTATATATTCATATCAAAGTATAATGACATGATTTGTTTATCTATTGCATTGGTATGGGTGATATGAGAGGAGGGGGAAGATTTGATATCCGTGTCCTTGTGACACCAGAGGTTTGGCACCTCCAGTGGTTTGGTACCACATATTTCGTGTCTTTGGGACACCAGAGGTTTGGCATCTCATAGCGACTCGTCCCAGTGGTTTCGCACCACCGTGGGTTGGCCCCACATTTGATGTATTGGGATCGTCGCCAGTGATTTGGTATCACATGTGGGTTGGCCCCACAACTTGATTATTCGTGACTTTGGGTCACCAGTGATTTGGCATCACACTATTGGATATCGTGACTTTGGGTCACCAGTGGTTTGGCACCACCAGTGGTTTGGTACCACACGGGGTAGAAAAGGAGTTATGGATGGCTAGGTTGGGTGCATTATATATATATTGCTTGGTTATAATTTGTGTAAGTATGTGGCATTTACCCGGGAGAGGGATTATGCACTGAATCTTGGTGACTCACCTTCTCCCTTACCTTTTCAGGTGATTCGTAAATTCGCGGATAAGGAGCCGGATGAACTCGAGGATGCCATGCAATAATACTTGGTTTTACATAAACTCCGATTTGGGTACTTTATTTTATTTTATTTTAATTTGGTTTTCGTCTTTATTTGGATTTGTAATAAGGCCTCTTTAATTATGGTTTTTTTTTTTGGATTATTTATATGCTTTGGGATTTATTCTAAATATGATTAAGTATATCACTGGATTAATTTAATAATTTAAGTCGTTATAGTTTTCCAACATTACCATCGGGTAATACCAATCTCTCGTTAATAAATGACAACTCAGGTGTTTTCAATAACTCATACTATTTTACAAAACTCAAGTTTCCAAATTTCTATTAGAAACGGTTTTCAAACTAATCGCTTTGGTTTCTTTTAACATTATAAAAAGGTTTTCTAATCTATGGATTTGTAACTAAGTTTTAAAGATCTATTTACGGAATTTCAAAGTAAATTGTTAGTTTTAAACTTAATATACACTTGATTTCTACAAACAGAGAACAACAAAGAGTTTTTCACTAAAATTTAATCGTTAACTCGTTTTTCTTCAAAATGTTTTCCTTCGTGACATGCCAGATTCGGTCGTGGCGTATTGACCGGGTTTGGGGTGTTACAAAGTTTGCATGGTTACATAAAACGTAACATGGGTTATTCCTATAAAATAGTTTCAAGTGCATCATTGGTGGTTAAAAACATTAAAAAATCATTTGGCGTATAAGTCAATGAGAAAATCTCATAGAACATGATATTGTCACATCCCGAAAATCTGGTTAAGAGAATCGGGTAAGTAAATCGGGGGTTAGTGAATCAGAAACCATAAGTAGATTATATAATTAAATAATTAGGAATTAATTAAATAAAATATTAAAATAATCAGAATTAATAAGTTTAGGTTAAGAAATTAAAATTTGGTGTCTAAGAACTACTTTGATTAAGACGGGTTTTAAAAACGAGGTTTGATTTGAAAATAAATTTGAAATTGGTTTTAATTGAAAAGTAAGGACCTATTTGAAAAAGGGAAGAAACTGGAAGTGGTTAAATAGGCAATGGCCCAATTTTTAAAAATGGGCTGCCTATTTAAGAACCCTTACGTCTCCTTCCCTTACATTTTTCATCTTCTTCAAAATTTTTTCAAACACCAAATCATATTTTTTTCCCAAAATTAGTTCATCCTTCCTAAGCTCTTTAAACACAAAATCTCTTTTCAATTCTGAAGAACGCTCATGTTTTCATCCTTAAAATCCTAAAGAGGTCTGCACACATTTTAGCTCGAATTAGATCCATAGCTCATCGATTTTGAAAAATTGTGCCGAGATTCTAACTTTTTATGATTAAACTAAGTGATTTGTTATTTCAATTCTAGATTTAAATGATTTAATCAAGATCTCAATGTATCACTTGATTTTAAGTTGATTTTTTACTTGAAAATGGTAGATCTCGTATTTCTTGGTTAAGCTTTGGTTTTAAGGTAATTTCTAACTAATTTTGATCTAATTAAAAGATATTTGATCTTAATTTAATAAATCTTTAATGAATTTAAGCAAATTTCATATTTTTCCCTTTTTAAAAGATCACATAAGCTTGATTTTTACTGGGAAAATTAAATCAGTGAAATTGGGAAATATTGATGGTTTAGATTTGTAATTAGATGATATTTAAGATGTATGAAGTTCAAAACTAAGCTTAGAAGTGAGATTTGTGTGGTTAAACACCTATTTCAACAAAACTAGTTAAGTTTTTGGTATAGATGTTAATAGGCTTTGATCTATGATTTTGGAATGATTTAATGGTTTTTCTTTTTTATGTTAGTAATGCCTTTGTAATGTGTTTGATGTGTCTGGAAAGTTTCAATTCATTTAGGAGTCTCTACAACCATGGACAAAGGCAAATAGAAGTTTATTTGAGCATGCTAGTTAAGGCGATGGCTGCTAAGGTAAGTGGTTTGATATACTACATATAAACTCCAGTGCACAGTCCTAAGGTAACATATGCGAACCCCCACTTATGGTATGCAAACCTTGACTCTTATTTGTGCAAATCCTTACAATTTTGGTTGAATCGTTGAGTATATATACTGTGCGATTTTAATGGTGAAAAAAATGCATGAACTTATAATACATATACATGGGCTTTATTTTATATATAGTATATATATTAATGGGTTTTGGTAATATACACATATATATAAGTGTGTGGGGTTGTATATATATTATATACGTGGATTTTATTATATAGTATATATGTTTATAGGTTTTGTCTTATCTAGTATATATAAATGTATATGAGACATTTAATGTATGCTAAAATTTGATGTGACAAAGGTCACCAAATAGGTATGTATATATATGTAATAAATATTCGTATATGGTTAAGTAATGCTTGCTAATAGATATAAAAATAAATATTATTATATGTATTTCTATAACATATGAATTTTATTGATAATGCACATTTATGCATGCACGAACACGTAAGTGAATTATGAGTTTTACAATATTGCGAGCTTTAATTAGTGAAAATTTATATTATCGTGAAATGCTAAGTGCGAACCAATTATTTTTGTGTATTGTGTTATATTGTGAACCATGTTAACTTGGTGAATTTTATTATTATGGTGAACTATGTTAATTTGTTGATCTGTATTAATATGGTGAATTGTATTAATTTATCAAACTGTGTATTGTGAGATTTTGAGTTGCATTGTATGTAAACTAAGCTATTGTGGTCCCTATGCTAAATAAAAAATATACGAACAATGACTTATGTGAGCTATGTCATGAATGATATGTGAACTTTGTTATGTGTGCAATATATGTTGCACGAAAGTGATATTATTTGCAAACCATTCTCTATTACTAATTGAGAATTGCGAACCATGTTATATATGCGAGCTCTGCTTAATTGCGGACCCTATTATAATGAATATTGTGAACGAGTTAAAGTGATATTTTGACATTGTGACCTTATGGAACCATTGGATATAGTTGGCATTGTGAGTACTAACCATTTTTATTGTGATGGGCATTGTGGCCCAGAGAAGCATTGGAAATATAAGGGAATGTAGAGCATAGCTAGATAGTGTGGTGTGTTTGCAGAGTGTGAGCAAATGTGCTACACTTACATGGAGATAGCGTACCAATTTATAAGTCACGTGGTGTATTTTGGAGATCCGTTTATCCAATGTGTGGTGATAGAGTCCACTTATAGGTGGTGATAAAGTCCCCTATATGTTTCATAGTCACAAAAATGCCAACTTATCATTATTTGAAATATAGGAGTTATGATGGACTATTAACTATTATTTTGCATGAACTGTTACGTGTTATGAACTATTAATTGGAATGAACTGTTATTTCATCTAAAAAGATGTTGTATGCGAATTGATAATTTACGTGATCTACTCATTTAATGCGAATTACTTATTATATGTGCACTGCTTCTTTTATGAGAACTGTTATATCGTGTGAGTTACTATTTCATGTAGACTGTAATAATATGTGAACTGTTATAGTATGTCACCCTTTAATCTAACTGATGTGTTTATTTGTAGTATGTTTGATCACTCACTGAGCTTTCATAAGCTCACTCTATCTTTTATAAAATTGTAGTGACTTAGCTTATGAAGAGGTGTGGGAGTGAGTCATCCAAGTAATCCAAATCGAGGCTATTTCTGGGTATGTTGTTGCGTTCCAAAGCCCAATGAGGAAGGCAATGTGGGACCAAGTTATGGAACTTAGTATTAGACTTATAATTTTCGGGTTGTAATTGGACACTATGGACTATTTAATTGTTTGGTTTAAAAATTTTATCATTGCATTAGATAGATGATTGAATGATGGATTCTGATTGTTTGAAAATTGGTTTGAATAACTGTTCAACTAACTTGTAAGTGCATGTTGAAGAGTCGCTAGTCATCGAGCTAAGCGTTAGATGTTTTATGTGTGATTTGGATACAAACATGTGCTTGGTATGCATGAAATGTAACACATAATTTGGTCAAGTCATGTAAACTGTTAAATGTCTGCTAACTAAGTAATTAATAATGTTATGAGGTTGTGCGAGATGCTTTAATAAAATTTCCAAAATAAGACTTATACGTTAAATTCTACAATGGTATTGTTAAACTTTGTGAAATGGAGTTTTCCCCCAGCATGTTACTATATATTACATTTTAAATCTAATTATATGTTTTTAAACTAAACGGTTTTTCAAGTCCTTACAACTCTAGCCTTTTAAAAATACCCTATTGCATGCATGTATGTTTAACTAAAGTTTTCGAGGTAATTTTCTGTTAAATATTAAATTGTGAATTAGCCTTGCTATTGATGATTGATTAAAGTAGAGCGATAGAAGCATGATATTAATTTTTTATTAACTATTCCATGATTAATTGTGTGGTGTGATTGGTCGATTGGTGCGTTTTGTAGGGGGTTAAACGAAGAGTCACTTCGGTGGCTAATGTAATGTTTGAAATTTGGTTTGGACTGTCCTGGCCGGGTTTGGGGCACCACGGATATAATAGATTAAACATATACATCAAGAGTTTATAAAAATTCTCATAAGGCTACCTAAGCTCCTCTTTAACACTCTGGTTTGTGCATTAATTATATAGGACACCAGTTCACTCACTTTCGCAACCTTTGCTTCAATGACAAGAGCTCAAGTAAGCTTTTGTTTGCCTTTCTCCATACTTGTGGAAGCTCCCAAGTGATTTGGAACTTTTCATACACATCAAACACAATGCAAATACATTAAAAACAACAACAAGCACAATCAAATCACTCTAGAATCATAGATCTAAGCTTCACATTCACAATACTAAAAACTAGCTAGTTTTGTCGAATTAGAAGTTTGAACACTTCGTTCTCGATTCTAATCCTTGAATTTTCTTTCAAACCTCTTAAATATCATTTGATTTAAGATCTAAACTGTCAATTTCATTAAATTACACGAATCTAACTTTTTCGAAAAAATTAAGCTTGTATGAACATTAAAAAGGGGAAAACGTCCAATTCATTAAAATTCATTATGGATTTATTAAATTAAGATAAAAAAATCTTTTAATTAGATCAAAATAAGTTAAAAATCACTTTAAAATAATAACTTAGCTTGGTATTACGAGATCTACCATTTTTAAGCCAAAATCGATTTAAAATCATATATCTATTGAAATCTTGATTAAATCAATTAAAACTCGAATTGAAATAACAACTTAGGTTAAAATAAAAATTCAGAATGTTACCTCAATTTGAAGAAATCAACGAGTTTAAAATAAAAACTGTATTTCAGCATCAAAGTGAGTACACACCATTTTATGAAAGGATTGAAAACATGCAAGCACATCACTTTTTGAATTCAATAATTATACCCAAGTCATCCTTGTATAACAATCAATAAAAGTAACAAACCACCAATTGCCAAATAATGAGGCATGACGAGTTTACCCCTAAACATTAAAGTGAATTGTCATAAAAGAAATGTTACTTCTATTATTTCTTAAAGGATAAGAGTTCTTATTATGTTTAGCATGCTCATAAGTTTCACAAATCAACTAATCAAACTAAGTCTTTCGAAATAAATTGGGATATAATTTTTGTAGAACCAAAAAAGATGGGTGACATAGCCGATTGTGTCACTGCATTATTTCTTTGTTAATAACCTTATTTCCTCCAAAGAAAGCTTGAGATGAAATAGAACCTTTACTTCCCTCTAACATATATAGTCTTTCATGCAGTCTACCACTACCAATCTTTCTTCTTGTTTGAAGATCCTAAAAAACAAAATGACTAGGAAAAATTCAACTTTGCAGTCTAAGGCTTTTATGACGACACTAACAACTGAGGAACACGTAAAACGGAGGACAATTTAATAGTTGGTGTACAAACAATAGAACCTGATCTAGACAAAGGAGTAAAAATTCCATATGTTCGACACTTTCTTTTGTTTGATATGAGAAGTAGTTTAAAAGGTTCTTGGTGCAAATAAGGGGCGTCTAAGGTGCTTAATTTCATTAGAAGGGTTTTTATCATTTTTTACTAACATTTTTTAAAAGGAAAAAATTCCAAAGAAAAGCAACAACCAGTAGCACCAAAAAGAAAAACGAATCCAAAAATTTCAACCTCACCAAACCAAGAAATTTAGAGGGAAAAGGACGAAATATTCCAACAAAGACGATCGGTAGCAATAGAATAAACCGATTTTGGAAGGGTAAAATACACGCATCGACGCGTGAAGAACAAAAAAGGGTTTGACGACAGCACATGAAGATCACGCACAGAGCTTCTAGTCACTGGACTTCATGGTTTTATCGACGACAGTCTTCCGATCCTCCTGGTATGGGCAATGGGAACAAAAAACAAGCCTATAGTGGAAAACCCCAAATTTTGAGATTCTAGGGTTCATGCTATTTCAAGGAAAAATAAAAAATTGGCCCCTAAATCAAGATAAAAGCTTTGATACTATGTTAATTTTAGAGAATTGATAGATGAATTTTTTAGGAAATACAATAGCTTTACTCATACTTGCAAAAGATGATTACATAAATTATTTTATACAAAGAGAAAAAACATATCTAATGAGAGAAATAATATACAATCCCTAATATCAAGTATTTCTAATCCCTAATTTACAACAACAGTAAGAATGGTCACTGGACTTTAGGGTTCTATCGACGACGGTCTTTTGATCCTCCTTGTATGGGCAATGAGAGCAAGAAAAAAGCTTAAAGTGGAAAACCCCAATTTTTGAGATTCTAGGGTTTATGTTATTTTGGAGGGAAACAAGAAATTGCTCCCCAAGTCAGGATAAAAACTCTAATTCCGTGTTGATTTCAAAGAATTGTGGGATAATTTTGTAAGGAATAGAATAATTTTACTCATACTTGAAAAAGATTGTAATACCCTTAACCCGAGTCCGTCGTCAGATTGGGTTACAAGGAGTTTCTAATCATACCATATGTCGCCACAAACAATCACTGCTCACTTAATCACATTCGAATGCAAGATAAACAAACATGAATAAACCTAAATAATAACAAACTTAATATTAATCCCTTTAACCGAATTCACAAACAAATTATCGCAACATATAACCATGAATACTACTCACTTGATCATTTTAAACACATTGGCCGAATATACATGTTTATAATGACTTTCTAAACTAGATGGAATCACAAAATATAAACATACATATATGTGGTTGCATGGTATCTTGATCAATCGTGTTCAAATAACTAAATAAACTTCTCTCAACAAAGTATGCTTCAATTTATGTATAAGAACATAACCGAATATACCATTTTCAAATATGTAACCTATGATTTCATCTTATGGCCGAATATGCAAATTACAATTTATTAATATCAACTCAACTCATGTTTCATTTAATCACTTCAACAGTAAATCTTCATAAATCTATAATCCAAGCATATTCGAATATGCTACTGACCAATTCCAAATTTCAAAACTTATTGATTCGAATCGCATATATATGACCAACTACCACATATGAAATTCCATTCATGATTTAATAATTCAAACACAATAGAACCACATTTGTCAATCACCGCAACATTTAGGTCAAGTCCTATAAATATCCAACATATGTAATATACTATAAGATATATTTCAAAAATGAACTAAATACTTGATCCTATGTATGACATGTATAACATAAAGCATCCATTCTACTAACACAAGCATAATTATACAATGAAATACAATATTATGGTGAATAAATGCCATGGCCGAATACATTAAAGACCCAAAATACCATAATTTAGCCATTTTCGCATGGCTATACACATTATCAAAATATTATTCGAATATTAAGCTAGCCTATACATGCCTTAGACTCAAAATCCAGACTTTAAAGGTACCAAAGTAAGTCGATAGTGTGGATGACTTCGTTGACGATCCCCTGAGCTCGTAACTTGATCAAAATCTATAAAATAGAATGACGAACACACAGAGTAAGCTAATTTAGCTTAGTAAGTCTTAAGCAATTATAATATACCAATTGAACATTCAAGCATTTTAAAACGATCAAGTAATGATATCAAATAAAATAGCTTAGCTCGAAAGTCCTTCAAAACCGAATACCTTACCTCACATAACATAACATTTATCACTTCCTTACCATTAGCATACAATTTACCAACTCAACATCAAATTCAAAGTGTAAAAAAAAAAAAATCATCTCTTTATAATCTATTCATAGTACACATACATGTAACTCAATAAGTTTGCATACATATTTGATCAAGTAAAGGCTATGTACATACAAATTTCACCTCCATAATTTCATAAACATATGTCCATTTATTATCACATTTTGCATTTACACATATGGCCGAATTTCAAAGACACAACCAAAATCAAATTCCAATATATATACTCATCATTTGTAAAGCTTATTGCACACATTGAAATCTTACAATATGCCTCAACTACATCACATATACTAGCATCGAATGGTAATATTTCAACTTACCTTATTCCTTCCAATTATGTAACTTATACGTACCTGAACATTTAGCTTATTTGCTGTAATTAAATTACACATTAGTAATAATCCATGAATCCTCTCATAAATAAAAGATCACTGGCATTAAGCCTGCTAGGCAACAAGGCCTGAAACATACACCGGCACTAAGCCTGCTAGACCCGAGGTCTGAAATTTAATCACCGGCATTTAGCCTGCTAGGCAATAAGCCCGATATAATTCACCGGCACAAGGCCTGCTAGGCTCAAAGCCCGATATAATTTTATTCACCGTCTCGTACACATTACATATTATCAAAATCACATATACATCACATAATTCATGTCACTTTCACATAACGAATTCAAATTGATTTAGCTACCTTTCATTGTTGAATTGATATGTCACATTCGGTTTTATCACATTTAAATCCACAATAACCCAAAATTCAGCATATAACTAAGTTACGAACAATATTTACAGTATTAACTTGCTTAAAGACTTACCTCGAATTTCGTCGGACGACGAAGACCGGCTATTCGTGAACTTTCGCTTTTTCCCGATCCAAATCCAATTTTCTTTGTTCTTGATCTAAACATATTTAAATTAAGCTCATTCACACACATTTTTATTCAATTTAATCCCAAAACATAAAAATGGGCAAATTACCATTTTGCCCCTATTATTTCACATTTTTACAATTTAGTCCTATTTGCTTAAAACACAAAATACACACAATTTGAATAAATACCTTAAGGGCCGAATACGTATAACACTCATACAAATCCATACATTTCATGTATTTCACATTTAAGTCCCTCTAAAATTTTATTTTCACAACTTAGCCCTAATTATATAAATTTATCAAAAATTCAAGAACAAAATGTGTTCATCTAGCACCTGTCTTTCATTTAACATCAATAACCATCAAAAAGCTTAAAATATCATCAATGGCATATCACACAAACACTATCAATTCACAAAATTAGTACATGGGTTTAATAGTTCTCGAAGCAACGATTACAAAAACGTAAAAATTATCAAAAACCGAGCAAAACACATACCCGATTTAAGCTTCAATAGTGCTGAATATTAAAGCTCATCCATGGCTTCTTTTTCTTCCACATTCGGCCATCCATGAAAAAGATGATCACCATCTTTACTTTTGTATTATTTTAACATATAACATTAATTAAAATGGATTACTATTTTACCCTTTTAAAAATAATATACTTAACATATATTTTAAGGTCATTTTAGACCATTGCCGCCCACTAACTTGTAAAATGGGCTAATTGCCCTTTTAGGACTCCATATTAAAAAGCCACTATCAACTAAGCACTTTCCACTATAGTTTGTGACTTTTACACTTTACGTGATTAAGTCCTTTTATTTAATTAAGCATACAAACAATCAAATTTTTATACGAAACTTTCACACATAATAATTCACATGTAATAAACACAGAAAATAACATTTAAAATTTTTTCAGACTCAGATTTGTGGTCCTGAAACCACCGTTCCGATTAGGGTCAACTTCGGACTGTTACAAAGATGGTTATATAAATTATTAATACAAAGAGAAAAAAACCTAGAAATAATATACAACGCCTAATTTACAACAATAGTAAGAATCTATTGGTTGTCAATAGTTTGGGCTGTCAACAATTGATATTCAAGGACGCCAACAATTACCATTAGCTTTAAGTTGTGAAAAATATATATGTGAAACAATGTTTGAATGCAATCATGATGTGGAGAACGGGCAGGGTGGGGGAGGAGGAGAGGGAGGGGAAGGTTTATTTATTTATTTAATATTAATATAATTATTGTTATTGAATATTGATATAAAATTTAAATTCATTATTATATTTTTTAAAAATATTTATGTACTTTTACATATTTAAAAGTTAATATATTATTATTTTTATAAACAATATTTTTATATATTTTTTAAATATATTATTTTATTTATTTGAAAATATTTATGTATTTATATATATATTTAGAATTGGAATCAAATTGAGAACATTTGTAAAATTTAAGGTTAATTTTTAAAATTATGACTAAATCGATATAATATGTAAAAGGCTAAATTTGTTATTATATTCTTTTTTAACTATCATGTCAATTTGTTGTTTGTGATTTTAACAAGAGTGGCCAAAATAATCTAACTATGTAGTATGGATGCTTAAATTGCAAACTGTTTGTTCTAATTCCGGTTCAACCTGTTTGTTCTAATTCCGGGTCTAACCGATTCAAGATCACTCTCTGAACCAATACCTCAACTGATTCTTAATCTAGCCTATCCAACTCAATTCTAACTACATTTCAAATATATAAAATTAAAATTTTCTTTTTTCCTCAAATATCAAATGTATCATTATATAAACTGTGGTTACTGGACAATTGTTATTTATAAATGCTTTCCAGCCGTGGCTACTGGGATGAATGATTGGATACAAAAGAAGTGGTTGCTTTACAGAGAACAGTACTAAAATAAAATAGAATTAAATAAAAAATGAAGAAAAAAATGGCAAAAACATGAGATTTCAAATTTATAATTAATATACAACCAACAAGAGCCGATGGTTATGATGATAAGACCAGAGTAGAGGCACCCTTTATTGCGAGTAAAATTTCTTTTGTGCCTAAAAAGTCCCCAAAGTGTAATCTAACAAAGAAAGGTGGATGTCTGAATAATGCATGGCATTGATTAAAGTAGACGGACCATGGCATTATTTTTTTATTTAAATTAGCAAATGTTTATTTACTCTTCTTAAATTAAATTTTAAATTTTTATAATTTAACTTTAAACATTGAATTGTATATATATTGAAAATTTTGATTCCTCTGTCAGTTTATCGGTAGAATGGTTAATTTGGCTATTATTAAAAAGGTGAAACAATTCTTTTAGCTTTTATTACTTAGTTAATACTTTTTTTTTTGTAATAATCTCATTATAGGTTCTGGTCATATATATTCTTTTTGACACAATACTTAAAACTACCCATAACCCCTCCCCAACCCAAAAACAAGAGGATAATGCGATTTAGCACACTCGAACCCATGTTCTCCTGCATTGGCAACAATACCTATACCAATCGAGTTAAAACTCAACCAGCAATTTCATCCCTACTCTTTATATAAACAATCACTATTCTAATTTTTTTATTTTCAATAAAAATTTTAAAATTTGTGAAAAATTAAAAACTCTTCAAAATTTTAAAAAATAAAAATAATTTAAATAATTTTAAAATATATGAAAAATAAAAAAATAAAAAAAAAGTGTTATTTACTTAGACTTGTCAACTGGTCGGGCTTATTTACTTAGACTTGTCCACTGATCGGGCTGAATATGGGCCGTGGCCTGAGTCCAAAAAAATTCTTAGCCCAAGCCCGCTCATGTTGGGTCAGGCCCAACGGGCTACTCGACCCATAAATAGGTCTATTAATTTACTCTATGAATAGTAAGGTCTCTCCAAAGTTTGAGCTATTTGTTCAGTTAATATTGAATCAAATTTGAACAAGTTTTTTTTTTTAGATTTCAATCAGATTGATTATATCCCAAAATTACTTTTATGTAAATTTAATTATAAAATATTAGAATACAATAATTTTTAAATAATGATACAAACTCAAAATTTGTCCTACTTGGGCCGAGCTTGGACGAAGTATTTTATGCCTCAGGCTGGGTCAGTCAAAATTCAATTTAAATAATAAAAATATTTTTAAAATTTAATTTAATTATAATATATAATATTAATATACAAAATATTTTTAATATTTTATTATTTATTAACAGTGAAATGGAATTTTTGGGCAAGCCAAGTTGTCAAAAATGGGATTGGGCTTGAAAAAAGTTGGATTCAAGCAACAGCCCAACTCGTCCCGACCCATGAATAAGTTTAAGTAGATAAAATTTTTTCTTGAATTTTTGGAAATTTTTATATTTTTAAATTATTTAAATTATTTTATTTTATAAAAGTTTTAAAGAGTTTTTCATTTTTCATAATTTTTATATTTTTATTGAAAAAAAATCATTCAACTTTTGTGACGGTACTCACCATTACCAACTCGTTACCCAGTTGCCCAATTGGGTCCTAACTCGTAGTCTACGTGGTTCACACCTTGAGTTTGCAGATGAGGTGTTTGCGTCCTTTTATGAGATCGCACGATGTGGGTTCGTACCACTATGTAGGTGAACTCACACATAGAAAACACATGTTAATTCTATTATAAGGTACGTGTTGGCATGCATGATGACCTACTTATGATGTCACGTCCATGAACAATAATTGTATTATATAAATAGAGAATTTAACCCTTTTAAAAGACATACACTAAAACACTCAACAACAGAGTGGCAATCCAAAATCTTCAATGAAAATTTCAACTAGAAAGGCTCCAAGGTATTTTGTATTAAACTCACTAAATTTGCGTAAAAGTGTTTTGTTCATATTTCAAGTGTTGTTGTAAGAACGTGTTCTCCAAGAGGGACCAAATTAGGGATGCGCCAAAGAAAAGTGACAAGATGGAATATTATGCATACAGAAGGGATTTTAGGAGTATGACGTATAGTTCTCTACGCCAAGGAGAGTCTGTCTTTAACAAACTTCTATGTTGTAATGTATTATATTAAATTTAAGAATCTGTTGCGGTTCTTAATTGTTTATAATTAATAGGTGAAAAGCTGAAACTTAATTATAAATCATTTGAGCCCTGATTGCATATGTTCAATTAGTCCCTCCGCTAACTTGTTGATACCAAAAATGAATTGTATGTAGAATCAAATGAACAGAAATGGATGGAAATGATAAAGTTAGAGAAATTGGCAACATTCGCAAATGAATATGTTTTTTCAAATTATAGAAATATCTTGAGAATTAATTTAAGGTTTTCAAATTATTATTTAATTAAATAATTGAAGTTCGAATATGGAATTAAATTAAATAATCATTATGTCTCTGTTGAATATAGAAATAAAATATATTTCCTTATAGATTCTTTGAAGGTAAAGTTATCTTGACTTTAACGGAATTACAATTGGGTTGAGAAAATTATTTAATTGGAAAAAATTAATTTATCTAATTAAATTAATTAATAAATAATATTTATTTTGGGAATTAGAAGCACATGTATTGGATTAGATTAAATTATAAACTGTTGGGCTAAAAGTTCAGAAAACACGTATAATTAGACCCGATACAAGAGAAGCTCAAACTCCCCTCATATTACATATGATGGGCGGCATCTCTACTGTATTTAACTAGGGAGTGTCGCCATCCCCACCCCCCCTCTTCTAGTTAATGTAATATCCTAAAAATATTAGAGCATCATGTTGTTACTTGTGTTAGCTTGGATATGATTGTTATTGTATGCTTAGTATATTTGTGTGAAGGCTTGGAAATATTAGCTAAGCTAGAATAATTTTTAGTATGGAAAAATTTAGTGAAGTGGATTAAGTGAGCTTGACACTTAAGTTAATTTAAGTGTTAAATTAAAGCACATGAGGAGTTAGTGGCATAGTGGGTAAGGAGCTTGAAAGGTGGCATGAGGGAAATGGTTCGAGTAGCATGGAAGGCATTTTGAGGATTGTATTTTTGTACATCCTAGCATTAATAGACGGTCAAGCTTTATATATGGAAGGTTGGACTTTCAAATTTTTGGTAAGTTGAATATTGGTTTAGGAAAGTTTGTACTTTGGGAAAGGAATCTTAAGGTTATGGAAGGATGGGGGGGACATAAGGCTTGGCTTAAGGAAGATGTTTTGGAAACTATTCCAAGGCCATTAGTGCATGAATGTGGACGGCATGTGTGGCTAGGGGTGGCGAATATTGATAGGAGGTTTGGGGAGGATAGTTGGTCAACTTTTGCATTTGTGCATCTTTTGGCTTTTGTTTTTCTTTCTCTCCAAAAACTCCCTCCTTGGCCGAATGTGTATTGCGCTTTTGGTGCAAATTTGCTTTTGGTTTTTAGCCTCATTTTTTTTGAACCAAATACCATTTTCTTTCTTTCATTTGTCCTTTTGAAACTGAACTACATTTGAACTTTGTGCATTTTTGTGCACTTTTCTTCTTTGGAAAAATAGGTGTTGGCCGAATCTCTTAATCCCATTTTCTCTTTTCTTTCTTTTGAATATTGTTCAAAATCACAACATTTCCTTTTTGTTTCATTTAGCCGAACCTCTTTCTTCCCCAAACTTACTTTTTCTTTCTTCCATTGTTGCTAAAACCGAATCCTCTCTCTTTCATTTTTATTCTCTTTTCTACTCACATATTTTTCTTCTTTCATAACTATATTGCCGAAACTTCCCACTCCCTTTTGATTTGTCTTGGCCGAATATCATCAAGGGTAGGCATTCATTTTGGGTTTTCTTCAATCGGTTTTAGAAAAGGGTAAGTGTTAATGGCCGTTTTTCCTTCTTTTTTTCTTTTTTTCTATGCCGCTTTCTTATGAACAAAGGTCAAACTATGGGCATTTGTTTCAAGGTTCTAATAAATATTAGGAATCAATCATTCTTTTAGGTTTTTGGGACTTCTAAGCAATCGATCTAAGTCCATTCCATTAGCAATCGGTTGGTAAGTCAAGTGGTAAGGATTCAATATTCTTTAAGTTGGTTGAGAAAGCCTAAGGCTATTGGGATTAAGATATGATGTTGGCCAAATGGTCTTGATTAAAGTGTTGTGGTTTGGCCGAATGTAGGACAATGTGATATAGTGCGATAGATCGGATCTCCTAAGTTAGTATTTATACAGCAGGTGAAAGGTGTGTACCTTACACACTTTATAACTCGGTTATGTATATGTATTTATAATATTAATTTACTAATCATATTATTAAAGTGGGAAAACAATGAGATCTTGATATGATACCATGATGGTATGAATGAGGATTCGGGTAAGTCCGTTTCTGTATGTTGTTAATACATGTGGATTTAAATCATGATCTACGATTTATGATATATTTGTTATGTGATTCATAATAAAGTATGTTGACATGATTTGTTCAAATATTGCATTGTGATGGGTGATATGAGAGGAGGGGGAAAATTGATATTTGTGTCTTCGGACACTAGAGGTTTGGTACCTCCAGTGATTTGGTATCACATTTGTGTCTTTGGAACACCAGAGGTTTGGCACCTCATAGCGACTCGTCCCTGTGGTTTAATACCACCGTGGGTTGGCCCCACTTTTGAGATATGGGATTGTCGCCAGTGATTTGGTATCGCAAGTGGGTTGGCCCCACAATTGGATTATTCGTGATTTTGGTCACCAGTGATTTGGTATCACATTTGTGTCTTTGGGACACCAGAGGTTTGGCACCTCATAGCGACTGGCCCCAAAGTGGTTTCACACCACCGTGGGTTGGCCCCACATTTGATGTATTGGGATCGCCGCCAAAGGTGATTTGGTATCACAAGTGGGTTGGCCCCACAACTTGATTATTTGTGACTTTGGGTCACCAATGATTTGGTATCACAATATTGAATATCGTGACTTTGGTCACCAGTGGTTTGGCACCACCAGTGGTTTGGTACCACACGGGGTAGAAAAGGTGTTATGGATCGTTAGGTTGGGTGCATTATACATATATGTTGCTTTGTTATAATTTGTGTAAGTATGTGGCATTTACCCGGGAGAGGGATTATACACTGAGTTTTGGTGACTCACCTTCTCCCTTACCTTTTTAGGTGATTCGTAAATTCACGGATGAGGAGCCGGATGAACTCGAGGAGGCCATGCAATAAAAGTTGGTTTTATATCAACTTCTATTTGGGTACCTTATTTTATTTTAAGTTGGTTTCTATCTTTTAATGGATTTGTAATAAGGCCTCTTAATTATGGTTTTTGGGATTTTTTTTATATGCTTTAGACTTGTTTTAAATGTGGCTTATAAATTACATGATTGTTATAATAATTTGAGCACAAAGATTTCTAAACTACAAAACGTGATGGTTTTTAAAGCGTTACCATCGGGTAACATAGATCGTTTGATAATTTTTAATAACTTAAATATTTTCAATAACTCATACTATTTTCCAAAACTCAAGTTTCCAAATTTCTATAAGATACTGTTTACAACCTAATCACTTTAGTTTCTTTTCAATTTATAAAAAGTTTACAAATCTAAGCTGCAACTAAGTTTTAAAGATTTATTTTCGGGATTTCAAAGTAAAATATCAGTTTTTAAATTATTATATACTCGATTTCTACGAACTTAGAAGAACAAAGAGTTTTTCACAAAAATTTAATTGTTCACTCGATTTTCTTCACAACGTTTTCCTTCGTGGCATGCCAGATTTGATCATGGCGTATTGATCGGGTTTGGGTTGTTACAAATTGGTATCAGAGCTAAGTTCAAAAGCTCGACTGTGGGCTCGAGGCCCAAAATGATTTGAAGTATGGTTTTAAAATGTTTTTGTTGAAAATTTAATGTTTGGAAAGGCATGGCCCCGAGTCTTCGGCATCAATCCACCCTGGTAAGTACATCAAACTGTTGATTTTGATGATATGATGATGATGATATGACTGTATAGTAGTAAGAACTACTCTAGAGACTCAAAACTATAGGTTGGATGTACTCGCAAAACAACCTCTCATTAAAATTTTTCATAAAACTGTGCTTTAAAGAAAGTGGAATAATGACTAATGCATAAAACTTTTAAATTAGATAAGACGAGACGTTAGACATGAGTACTCGTGGTCGAGGTCGTATTACTCGTGGACGCGGTCGTGGTAGGATGGCTGTGTCTGAACCAGTGAGGTTTGGTCAAGGATCCGAAAATGAGGTACCACCACCATCAGCGGTTGGAGTTGAGCATCATGATCAAACGGGGGATGATGCAGTGTCTCAGGCGGTGCTGCGAGTCCTTGAGAGGGTAGCTGGATTAGGTGGAGGCGCGGGAGCTCGTAAATCAGATTCGGCGACTCCGATCCAATGGAGCGGAGGTATTTCGAGGTGTTTCAGGTGTAGCTCCTAGTGCGGCTGAATATTGGCTAGAGGCGACGGAGCGAATCATGGATGATTTGGATTTGAGTGCTGAGGACAAGTTGAAAGGGATTGTATCGCTTCTTCGGGATGAGTCATATCAGTGGTGGCTCACGGTACAGAATGGTGCTGCAGCGGAGGATCTCACTTGGGATTATTTCAAGGCAGCGTATCAGCGGAAATACATTGGGTCTAATTACATTGATGTGCAACGTAAGGCATTTCTGAGTTTGGTCCAAGGTAGTAAGTCTGTATCAGAATATGAGGTGGAATTTTTAAGACTGAGCCGGTATGCTGAAGGTATCGTGGTTTCGGAGCACGAGCGATGTGTTCGGTTCGAGGATGGCTTGAGGACGAGCTGAGATTGCTGATTGCTCCACATCAGGAGCGAGAATTTGCTGCGTTGGTTGAAAAGGCTAAGATAGCCGAAGGAATAAAGGAATCTGGAAGGCATAGTTACGACCGGAATAAGCATAAGAGAGGTTATGGATCATCCGGGTCAGCCGGTAATTCTCAAAAAAGGGCTAGACAGAGTGGGCCGAATCAGTCCGGGAGGCCTGTTACTGCTAATCAGGGACCAGCACGATGTAATCGATGTGGGAAATATCATTGGGGTGAATGTTGGACCGGAGGGAAAGGATGTTTCGAGTGTGGCTCGCTGGATCATCGTGTGAGAGACTGTCTACGAAAGCTAGCCAGGGATCAGTCTGAGGGTCAAGGTCGTGCTCAGTTTAGAAGGGAAGGACCGCCACCGCAGAGAGGTCGTGGTAATCGTAGAGGAAGTAATGGTTCTGGTCGAGGCCGAGGAGCATCTGGCAAAGGTGCTGGCAACACTGAGGCAAGACACCGGTTTGTGTGTACGCAATGAGACGCAGCGAGAGGAGGGAGACACATCGGACGTCATAACCGATACGTTCTTAATCTTTGGTGTGCCATATACTGCTTTGATAGATGTGGGTTCGACGCATTCGTATGTTGCTAGTAGCATAGTAAAGACCATAAACTTAGATTCTGAGACTACTTCTAGGAAGATAACCGTACTTAGTCCTCAAGGTCACTCAGAGAAGTAAATAAGTCAGATAGAGATGTACCCCTAGAACTCCAAGGGGTAGTGTTCATAGCTGATCTGATGGAACTGCCATTTGGGGAGTTTGATCTGATTCTTGGGATGGACTGGTTGGTCAAGTACCAAGCAAGTTTGGATTACGCTGCTAAGCGCATGGTTTTGAAGGCAGTTGATGGCGAAGAAGTGGTTATGATAGGTAATAGAAGAGATTATCTATCCAACGTAGTATCCGCGCGAAAGTCGTGGAAGTTGGTCGTGAAAGGCCGTGAGGCATTTGTGGTCCATGTGTGTGCGTTGGAGGCTAAGGAGTCTCATTGTAGGGAATGTTTGAACAAGAAAGGAATATGCGAACGTATTTCCGTAAGAACTTCCGGATCGCCCCGGGTCGTGAAGTTGAATTTGGTATAGATCTCACCCAAATCGCGCTGTCTATTGCTCCGTATAGGATGGCACCGAAGGAATTAGGGGAATTAAAGGCTCAGATTCAAGATTTGTTGGATCGAGTCATTCGACCAAGTGTTTCGCCATGGGGAGCTCCGGTACTTTTTGTCAAGAAGAAGGATGGTACGATGCGGATGTGTATAGACTACCGCCAGATAGTTGAATAAGCTGACGATTAAAAACAAGTATCCTTTGCCGAGGATAGATGACTTGTTTGATCACCTTTGGGGGCAAATGCGGTTTTCCAAGATTGATTTAAGTTCGGATATCATCACCTAAAGGTGAAAGAGGTCGATATCCATAAGACGGCATTTCGTACTTTCGATGACGGGCATTACGAATTTCTGGTGATGCCGTTTGGGTTGACTAACGCACCAGCAGCATTCATGGATATGATGAATCGGGTATTCAAGCAATTTTTGGATCAGTTTGTTGTGGTATTTATAGACGATATTTTGGTATACTCAAAGTCAGAGGAGGAGCATGATGCGCATTTGCGAGTAGTGTTGCGATTCGAGGAAAAGCAAATTGATGCCAAATTTAGTAAGTGCGAGTTCTGGCTTAGGGAGGTGACTTTCTTGGGTCACGTAGTATCAGCTGAGGGGATTAGAGTGGATCCTCGGAAGATTGAGGCAGTGTTGGATTGGAAGCCGCCTAAGTCGCTGGTCGAGATTCAAGTTTTCTAGGTGCCAAGTGGTATTACCAAGATTTGTGGAAGGATTTTCTTTGATCGCCGCACCTATGACAAAGTTATTGAGGAAAGAAGTTCCATTTGTGTGGACTGAGAAGCAGCAAGAAAGTTTCGACAAGTTGAAGAAGATTCTGACTGAAGCTCCGGTTTTGATTCAACCTGAGGCAGGCAAGGAATTCATGATTTACTGTGATGCATCACATACTGGTTTGGGATGTGTGCTGATGCAAGAAGGGAAGGTAGTGGCTTATGCATCTCGACAGTTGAGACCACATGAAGTTAATTATCCGACGCATGACTTGGAATTAGCTGCAGTGGTTTTCGCTTTGAAGATTTGAAGACACTATTTGTATGGAGAGAAGTCGATAGTCTACACAGATCACAAGAGTCTTAAGTATCTTTTGACTCAGAAGGATTTGAACTTGAGGCAGCGTAAATGGATTGAGTTGTTAAAGGATCGTGGATCGCTCGATTGAGTATCATCCGGCAAGGCTAACGTGGTGGCAGACGCGTTGAGCCGTAAGGTTGTATCAGACTTAAGATCGATGTTTGCTCGTCTTAGCTTATATGATGATGGGAGTCTTTTGGCTGAATTGCAAGTCAAGCCGACTTAGTTAGAGCAAATCAATGAGAAGCAGTTAGAGGATGATGGTTTGAATGATCGGAGGTTGCGGGTTCGTGAACGCGGTGGTTTAGAGGATTATAGTTTGTCCAAAGTGATGGAGTTTTGTGTTTTAAAGGGAGAGCTTGTATGCCGGGCGGATGTTCATTGAGACAAAAGATTCTTCGGGATGCACATAGCAGTCCATACGCTATGCATCCTGGAGGTAGCAAGATGTATCGGGATTTAAGAGAGCAGTTTTGGTGGCCAGGTCTGAAGTGGGAGGTAACTGAGTTTGTGGGTAAATGTCTGACGTGTCAGCAAGTCAAGGCTGAACATCAGTTGCCGTCTGGGTTACTTCAGCTGGTGAAGATTCCACAGTGGAAGTTGGAAAGGATCACTATGGACTTTGTCAGTGGATTACCTCTTACGCCTAGTAAGAAGGATTCAGTTTGGGTGATTGTGGATCGTCTGACTAAGTCAGATCATTTCATTCCGGTAAGAGTGGATTACTCACTTCAGAGGTTAGCTAAGTTGTATGTAGTGGAGATAGTAAGATTGCACGGTGTGCCAGTGTCGATCATCTCGGACAGAGATCCTAGATTTACGTCGAGGTTTTGGAGAGCATTACATCAGGCTTTGGGTACGCGGTTGGATTTCAGTACCGCATTTCATCCACAGTCTGACGGGCAGTCATATTAGAGGATATGTTGAGAGGATGTGTTTTGGACTTCAGAGGCAGCTGGGAAGAGTTTTTGCCGTTAGCTGAGTTTGCATACAACAATAGTTATCAGGCAAGCATTAAGATGGCACCATATGAGGCGTTGTATGGTAGGAGGTGTCGCACACCTACATGCTGGACTGAGTTGGGGGAGCGTCAGATGTTAGGACCAGAGTTGGTTGTAGAGACTGAGGATAAGGTTAAGATGATTCAGGCTCATCTGAAGGAAGCTTCAGATAGGCAAAAGTCGTATGCCGATCTCAAGCGGAGGGATATAGTGTTTGCCATGGGTGACAAAGTTTTTCTGAAGGTCTCGCCATGGAAGAAAGTGTTAAGATTTGGGAGAAAAGGCAAGTTAAGTCCAAGGTTTATTGGGCCGTATAAGGTGTTGAGACGAGTGGGACGGTGAGCTTATCACCGAGTTGCCATCGTAGCCGAGTCGATTCACGATGTGTTTCATATCTCCCTGCTTAGAAGCTATCGTTCTGATCCATCGCATGTTGTGGCAGTAGAGGAAATAGAGGTGAGTCCAGATTTGACGGTGGAAGAGGAACCTCTGCAGATTCTAGATCGAGACGTGAAAGTTTTGCGCAAGAAGTCAGTTCCTTTAGTGAAGGTTTTATGGTGGAATCATGGCGTGGAAGAAGCAACGTGGGAACCGGAGGATATGATGAGGCAGCAGTATCCTCAACTCTTTTAATCAGGTAATTTCGAGGATGAAATTTTCTTAATGGGGTAGAATTGTAATATCCTAAAAATATTAGAGCATCATGTTGTTACTTGTGTTAGCTTGGATATGATTGTTATTGTATGCTTAGTATATTTGTGTGAAGGCTTGGAAATATTAGCTAAGCTAGAATAATTTTTAGTATGGAAAAATTTAATGAAGTGGATTAAGTGACCTTGACACTTAAGTTAATTTAAGTGTTAAATTAAAGCACATGAGGAGTTAGTGGCATAGTGGATAAGGAGCTTGAAAGGTGGCATGAGGGAAATGGTTCGAGTAGCATGGAAGGCATTTTGAGGATTGTATTTTTGTACATCCTAGCATTAATGGATGGTTAAGCTTTATATATGGAAGGTTGGACTTTCAAATTTTTGGTAAGTTGAATATTAGTTTAGGAAAGTTTGTAATTGGGAAAGGAATCTTAAGGTTATGGAAGGATGGGGGGACATATGGCTTGGCTTAAGGAAGATGTTTTGGAAACTATTCCAAGGCCATTAGTGCATGAATGTGGACGGCATGTGTGGCTAGGGGGTGGCCGAATATTGATAGGAGGTTTGGGGGAGGATAGTTGGTCAACTTTTGCATTTGTGCATCTTTTGGCTTTTGTTTTTCTTTCTCTCCAAAAACTCCCCTCCTTGGCCGAATGTGTATTGTGCTTTTGGTGCAAATTTGCTTTTGGTTTTTAGCCTCATTTTGTTTAAACTAAATACCATTTTCTTTCTTTCATTTGTCCTTTTGAAACCGAAACTACATTTGAACTTTGTGCATTTTTGTGCACTTTTCTTCTTTGGAAAAATAGGTGTTGGCCGAATCTCTTAATCCCATTTTCTCTCTTTTCTTTCTTTTGAATATTGTTCAAAATCACAACATTTCCTTTTTGTTTCATTTAGCCGAACCTCTTTCTTCCCCAAACTTACTTTTTCTTTCTTCTATTGTTGCTAAAACCGAATCCTCTCTCTTTCATTTTTATTCTCTTTTCTACTCACATATTTTTCTTCTTTCATAACCATATTGCCGAAACTTCCCACTCCCTTTTTGATTTGTCTTGGCCGAATATCATCAAGGGTAGGCATTCATTTTGGGTTTTCTTCAATCGGTTTTAGAAAAGGGTAAGTGTTAATGGCCGTTTTTCCTTCTTTTCTTTCTCTTTTCTATGCCGTTTTCTTATGAACAAAGGCCGAAGCTATGGGCATTTGTTTCGAGGTTCTAATCAATATTAGGAATCAATCATTCTTTTAGGCTTTTTGGGACTTTGGAAGCAATCGATCTAAGTCCATTCCATTAGCAATCGAAGTTGGTAAGTCAAGTGGTAAGGATTCAATATTCTTTAAGTTGGTTGAGAAAGCCTAAGGCTATTGGGATTAAGATATGATGTTGGTCGAATGGCCTTGATTAAAGTGTTGTGGTTTGGCCGAATGTAGGACAAGGTGATATAGTGCGATAGATCGGATCTCCGGAAGTTAGTATTTGCGTTGGTGAAAGGTGTGTACCTTACACACTTTATAGCTCGGTTATGTATATGTATTTATAATATTAATTTACTAATCATATTATTAAAGTGGGAAAACAATGAGATCTTGATATGATACCATGATGGTATGAATGAGGATTCAGGTAAGTCCGTTTCTATATGTTGTTAATACATGTGGATTGAAATCATGATCTACGATTTGTGATATATTTGTTATGTGATTCATAATAAAGTATGTTGACATGATTTGTTCAAATATTGCATTGTGATGGGTGATATGAGAGGAGGGGGAAGATTGATATTTGTGTCTTCGGACACCAGAGGTTTGGTACCTCCAGTGATTTGGTACCACATATTTCGTGTCTTTGGGACGCCAGAGGTTTGGCACCTCATAGCGACTCGTCCCAGTGGTTTCACACCACCGTGGGTTGGCCCCACATTTGATGTATTGGGATCATCGCCAGTGATTTGGTATCACAAGTGGGTTGGCCCCACAACTTGATTATTTGTGACTTTGGGTCACCAGTGATTTGGTATCACAATATTGAATATCGTGACTTTGGTCACCAGTGGTTTGGCACCACCAGTGGTTTGGTACCACACGGGGTAGAAAAGGAGTTATGGATGGTTAGGTTGGGTGCATTATACATATATGTTGCTTTGTTATAATTTGTGTAAGTATGTGGCATTTACCCGGAGAGGGAATAATGCATTGAGTCTTGGTGACTCACCTTCTCCCTTACCTTTTTAGGTGATTCAGTAAATTCGCGGATGAGGAGCCGGATGAACTCGAGGAGGCCATGCAATAAAAGTTGGTTTTATATGAACTTCTATTTGGGTACCTTATTTTATTTTAAGTTGGTTTCTATCTTTTAATGGATTTGTAATAAGGCCTCTTAATTATGGTTTTTGGGATTTTTTTTATATGCTTTAGACTTGTTTTAAATGTGGCTTATAAATTATATGATTGTTATAATAATTTGAGCACAAAGATTTCTAAACTACAAAACGCGATGGTTTTTAAAACGTTACCATCGGGTAACATAGATCGTTTGATAATTTTTAACAACTTAAATATTTTCAATAACTCATACTATTTTCCAAAACTCAAGTTTCCAAATTTCTATAAGATACTGTTTTCAACCTAATCACTTTAGTTTCTTTTCTATTTATAAAAAGTTTACAAATCTAAGCTGCAACTAAGTTTTAAAGATTTATTTTCGGGATCTCAAAGTAAATTATCAGTTTTTAAATTATTATATACTCGATTTCTACGAACTTAGAAGAACAAAGAGTTTTTCACAAAATTTTAATTGTTCACTCAATTTTCTTCACAACGTTTTCCTTCGTGGCATGCCAGATTCGGTCATGGCGTATTGACCGGGTTTGGGGTGTTACAGTTAATCTAGAAGAGTAGTTTTTATATTCAATAAATATTATTTGTGTTCTATTAATCGAACTAGGATTCTCATATATCTCCTTATAAATATATGGCACTGGTATAGCCATTTACAGAATTCTTACATAACTTTGAGATATTTTTATTTTGCGAAAAAGTAGAGAAAATTTATATTCTAAATATAAATTATATTTTCTAAGAATAACAATTCTCCCAATTTTTATTAAAAGATAATTATCCTGTGTTCCTACTGAAAGCAATAAATTATTTTTGGTTTTGTGTTTAATTCGTAATTATTCGAGCCCACACTCGAAGCATTTGTGATACGAGAATAGCGAAGGAGGTTGTCTGGTTGAATGTCGGGAGCGTCTAGGATCTGTCTAGCACCAAGCGTAGGTACTTTTCAAGAAAAGTTTATTGCTATAAACATAACAAATCGGCTCGGTTTTTAAAATATTAAATTATGACGACAACCCTTCCCCCAAAGCCCCATTACCTTTTTTTTTTCAACATGCAAACTTTTTTTACTCCAACCTTTTTTTAAAGTTTTGAACCAATACCGCTAATGTGTTAGGGGATGCCACTTTAAAAAAGTAGTTTTTTGTATTTCTTCGGCATTGTACAATATTTAAAGGAAATACAAATAATTTTTTGTGTTGCGTGACAAAGTGGCAAAACTAGTTTTAAAATAATATTTTTCTTTGAAATGATTAGGTGACTTTTAAGGTTAGTGCCGCTTGACACATTAGTGGCACTTAAGTTTACTGTTGAAAATATATCATTCTAGTAAATAATCTACAACATGCCTCATTTTCCGTTTTTTTTTGTATTATTCAAGTAAAAAACCCATTCATTAATATTATAATATTATAATAAAAATATGTGGAAATAATATTATTAATTTTTTTTATATATGAAATGTAAATTTTAAATATTTTTTAAGTAATTAATATGAATTGTTTGTAAACTTTAATTTGAATATATATACTATATTTTAAATATTACAAATTCATATATTTGAAATAAATTTCAATAGAAAAATATATTTTATCCAATATAAATATTACATAAGATACATTGGATTTTAAAAAGGGTTAAAAATATCATTAAACTTCATAAGTATTTTTTTTTTTCCAAATGCAATAGTGTTTTAAATTGAAAATCACTTCTCAAAAACACTTTTAACTTCAAAATCACGTTATTTTTTTTATTATTTATGTGCCAAAAGTGATTTTGGCTCCAAAAATTCTTTGTGCGTTCTCGGAAAGCATTTTTGGCTTAAAAATATTTTTTTCAATATTTTTTTTAAAGTCCAAAGTGGGTAAAAAAGTGTCTTTCCATTCAAAGGTAAAAAATTATTATTTAAGTGCTTTTGACTTTTAAGCTTGGAATTAAAAATTATTAAAATACATAATTTATATTAACTATTAAAAAGGTAATAAAAATAAATTGTTTTATATTTTATATATCATTATATTAAATTATTTGAATATTTCATGTATTATTATATTAAATTATTTAAATATTTTTTTCACCATATTAAATTATTTTAGATATCCTATAACTTAATTACTTTCTACTATCATATCTAAAAACGACATTTTAACCCACAATTGTAGTTTTGAGTAACAATAGGAAACACTAAAAATTAGCAAATCGTACTTCTTAACAATACTTTGTTAAAAAAATTACATTTTATGGTAACTTTGAGGCATATTCTCAATAGGTAAAGGTGGAGAGTTGAATCACATTTTTTGTGGTTTCATATTCTACTCCATGATACCTTAACAACGGTATATCATTTGCTCAAAATGGTTGAGTGATGAATGAGAAATTGATACTCAAAGTAAGCTACTTGGAAATTTTGTTGAGGAAAAAAATAAAAGGCTTAGATCTCACATTGGTTAAATACATGAACTCTCTTGAAGGGTATATGAACTCTCTTGAAGGGTATTTGAATGTACTAAGCTTGTAACCCTGCTTTGCGCGTAGGGAGGTACCAAACCCGACAGGGTTATGGCGCACTCGCACGACATGGGTGACACGAAATATTTAGACCAGTCTGGCCCAAATGGACCCACGAATTTTTTAGCCCAACTCAGACAAAATCTGCTTATATATGGAAACTTATGTTATTGATTTGATTCCAATAAATCCGCTTAAATTTTTTATTTAAATGGCAGATTTTAGGGATATTTTTTTCCAAAATTTCAACATTCTCTATGCCTATAAAAGGCCATTATTTTGAAGGGTTTTTGCACACTCTAATATTCTGTAAGAATTTCTCTTGCTGAAATTATGTTGTTCTGAAAAAATCTCCTTTTTCATTTTTCGTGTTTTTTAAATATTCTGGTGATAGAAAAAGGCATTGTTTGTTTGATTGATCGTGGTAGAGGTTGTAACACCCCTTACCCGTATTCAACGCCAGAACCGGGTACGAGGCATTACTAGACTTAACTTGCTTAAACATACAACATTGGGCTATAAAATCTCATTTCAACTTAAAACTTTCCATTCATATACATAACATCCTTATAATGGGCCTACGAGGCCCTAAACATACATATGGAAGGTTTCAGAACTAAATCGGAAACTTTTGCGCTCTTAGAAAATTTTTGCCTAAACAGGGCCACACGCCCGTGTGAAATGGAACACGCCCATGTGGGCAGGCCATGTGGTCACACATGCCCATGTTCCTAGCCCGTGTGGAATTTATTTTTCATTTCGAACCTACAGGTGTTTTCACACGGTCGGACACATGCCCGTGTCCCTCACATGGCCTAGACACGCCCGTGTCCTCACCTGTGTGTGAAAAACCTGGGTATTATATTTATGACGTCAACAACCTCTTAAGGGCACACGGCCTAGGCACACGCCCATTTGCTGGCCCGTGTGATGAATCGAATTCTCACAAATTTGATGCAGGGGACATACGGCTTATCAACACACCCATGGGGTTAATCGTGTGTCACACACGGCCTAGACACATGCCCGTGTGTCTACCCGTATGGACAATTAGAAGGTAATTTTCCAAGCTAATTGCCACCCCGAAACATAAACACACATATACTAACACAAGCAACACATAAAATGGCAATAATACACTATGAAGAATCACTAAAACATCATTCATACACTTCACATTTTACTCCATCAATTGCATGAATTTTCACCTCATAAAACTCATCATCATTAAATGTATGAAACTTGACAAATATTGGCCAATCCCTAGTGGCCAATTACAAAATTAGTGTATAACATTAATAGCCAACACTTTGGCTTTCAAATATGACATAACAAAAAAGACCAAATCCTATACATGCCATACTCAAAATGAATCTAACTTCGATATACCAAGAGTAGTTGATAGTGTGATTTCTAAACTCCGACGTTCCACGAATTCTTGAGCTAACTTGGCAAAACTACAAGAAAAATGGAAAAGAGAGGGGTAAGCATAAAGCTTAGTAAGTTTGCATAAAAAATAAAGAACAACATAAGCTCATGATATCATACAATCATGCCATTAGATAAAATGCAAAGTCTTAAGTACTTTTCCATAGCTTACTCTTGCTTGCTCTTATTACATACATACCATGTCACGTACCTTAAGCAATTTCTCGTGAATTACTCACGGGTACTTGTATTCATTCAATCACATAGCTTTAGCACTAATCTCATTTCTATCTCAAGCTCAACATTTATCCCACTAAATCACTTGGGATACTCAAAGATACATGTTCATCGTCATTCACACAATTATGAAGTCAATGCCACATCCCAGATGTGGTCTTACATAAGGCCACCTCTGAGTACTGATGATATATCCCAGATATAGTCTTATACGGGATCTCACATCAATTATCGATGCCATATCCCAGATATGGTCTTATATGATTTTCATATTCAATATCGATGCCATATCCTAGATATGGTCTTATACAAAATCTCAATTCAGTGCCGAGGCCATGTCCCGGACATGGTCTTATACGGGACCTTATCCATCTCATGTCTCAATAATAGTATTCTCATTCAACACCATTACTCAATTTCATAGAAATGTTATGCATCATTATAATACCAAACATTATCAAACATACTAGCATGATGTTGAATTTATCACATACAAACTTACCTCGATTTCGAAATAGGCTAGATTGCCGATCTAGTCTGATACTTTGCCTTTTCCTCGGTCAAGGTTAATCCCTTGTTCTTCTTGATCTATATAATAGCAAATTAGCTCATTTAATAACCACACTAATCAACACATCTCAATAATCATACTTTGGCAAAATTACCATTTTGCCCTTAGACTTTCAGAAAATGACCATTTTGCCCCTAAGCTCGAAAATCAATTCTAATCAAATTTATTTCTTTAACGAGCCTAGGTGAACATTTATTACTCTTATGGAAACCCTGAATACTCATTATTTCACACATTTACCACATATTTACAACTTTTACAAAAGGGTCCTTTTTGGTGTTTTCATGATAAAACATTTCACAAAAGTTGTTTATCTAACAACTAAGACCCATTTTCTTCCATAAACATGCAGCAAATAACTTAAAAGCTCACATGACAAAACTCTAAACTTTCAACCATTTTGCAAGATAGTCCCCTCTTTAGAAAGCTTAAGCTTTAGGGGTTCTAAAAGTACAAATATTATCAAGAAATGATCACTAAAACACTTACTTGCAAGGAGAAGAGTTTGCTGAAATTTTTGAGCTTTCAATCCCCTATTTTTCTTGTATTTTTTGGTGGAGAAGATGGAGAGAAAAGATGATATCTTTTCTTTCTTTATTTTATTTTACTCATCAATTTAATCAACCTACTACACCCACTTTGACCAATTTTGACTTTTTTGTCCCCCTATGGCCGGCCATGACCTTCAGAAAGGTTTAATTGCACATTAAAGGTCTCCAATTAAAATTATATAGCTATTTGGCACCCTTAGCTTGTAAACTAGAACTTTCAAACTTTATGCGATTTAGTCCTTTTTCGCGATTTAGCATGAAAATCGCTAAAATTAAAGCACCAAAATTGTCATGCACCTTTATAATTATGTATAACTCATAAACTAACATTAAAATAAATTTCTCTAACCCCAGATTAGTGGTCCCGAGACCATTGTTCCGACTAGCCCCTAAATCAGGCTGTTATAGAGGTGCTACTACTTTGATCACTACTATTGTTGTATCCTGGGAGACTTTCGACCAACATTACTCCAAGTACCGTAGGAGCGGCCGAATCTATCTTAAAGAAATTGTGTTTCACGAGCCTCAACGTTTCGTAAAATCTCAATTCTCCTTTATTTCAATTGTTTATTGTGGTTTTGTTTGATTTTCATATTTGATAAATTAACTATAAATAATTATGTTCATATTTTATTTTATGTGTTTATTTATAATTAATTATTTTTGTTTGCTAATGTGTTTTGTCAAACAATCTTAAGACAGAGATGCTTAATTGGTATTTTCTAATCCGACACAACACCAAGGCGAAAAAGAAAAAAAAATTATATATTTTTTCGAAAATTATTTTTTAAAATAAATCTGTTTCGATATTTTCCAACCGTTCAAAGATTTCTTTTTTTCTTCTATTACTTTTTATTTTCAAATAAATATTAAAAACTAATAAATTTTTTTTTTTGGGATTTTCCCACCATTTAACATATTTTATTCGATTTTGTTTCCAAATTAAAAATAGGTAAAATCCGTTTCGGGATTGATTCCCGCCATTCAATCGATTTTATTCCATTAATTTGATTTTATTTCCAAACGGGAAATTTAAAGTAAAATAAAAATCGTTTCGGGATTGATTCCTATCATTCAATGATTTTATTCCAAAATTGTTTTATTTCCAAAAACGAGTAAAATAAAATATTTCGGGCTCGATTCCTGCTGTTCAACGATTTTATTCCAAATTTTTTTATTTCCAAAAACGAGTAAAATAAAATTGTTTTGGGATCGGTTCCCGCCGTTCAACGATTTTATTCCAAATTTGTTTTATTTCCAAAAATGAGTAAAATAAAAAAATTGTTTCGAGATTGATTCTCGCCCTTCAACGATTTTATTCCAAATTTATTTTATTTCCAAAAATGAGAAAAATAAAAAGAAAATTTCATTTCGGGATTGATTTTCGCCGTTCAACGATTTTATTCCAAATTTGTTTTGTTTCCAAAAACGAGTAACATAAAATCCATTCCGAGATTGATTCCTCCCATTCAATGGATTTATTACATTTTGATTTTGTTGCCAAAAATGAGAAATTAAATTAAATAAAATCTATTTTAGAATTTATTCTCGTCGTTTAACAAGATTTTATTTGATTTTATTTTGTTTCCAAATTCGAAATTAAATTAAGTAAAATCTATTTCAGGATTTATTCCCGCCGTTTAACAAGAGTTTATTTGATATTGTTTTGTTTTCAAACAAAGAAATAATCAAATAATTCTATTTCAAGATTTGTTCCTGCCATTTAATAGATTTTATTTTGATTTAATGATATAATTTTGTTTCGGGATTTAATCCTGCTGTTTAACAAAATTAATTTTGATTTTGTTTCAGAATTTTTTTCTACCGTTTAACAAATCAAAGGGAAATTTTTCTGTTTATGGTAGCCTTAATTGCGGCTTTAAATTTAATTAAAATAAATTTATCGATGGTGAATTAAAAGACAATATGAGAATGCATGTCTAGGATTGGTTCCTTGATAGACTTGGTATTTAAGCGTGTCAAGTGCACCACCTCTCTTTTATGGTTGCCTACCTAATGCATTGTTTTATTGTATTTTTAATTAGACCATATAAACTTTTGTTTTGGGTTTTATTAAATTCCTGCCGTCTAACAAAAGTTGATAAGTTTTCTAATACTGGTTTTGTTTTTTAACAGAAAAATGGAGACTCCCTCAATTCAATCAATTTACAATCTGAAGCTTTGGTTCAAACGCAATCTTCAATCCAAAACTCATTCTTGTCGGTGGCGGCTACTGTAATCAACAACGAGAAACCTGCAATATTTTCGGGACAAGATTTTAAGACTTGGCAACAGAAAATGTTGTTTTATTTTTAAGAGGGTGAAGTAGATAAAGTTACTGCTTTCACTGCTGTTGAAGCTTGGAAACATTCAAATTTCTTACATCGAAACTACATCCTGAATGGATTTTTGGATGCACTGTACGAAGCGTATAGTGTTAAGAAAACAGCTAAGGAATTATTGACATCGTTGGTGTAACACCCCTTACCCGTATTCAACTCTGGAATCGAGTACGAGGCATTACCGGACTTAACTTGCTTGAACATACAACTTTGGGCTTTAAAATTTCATTTCCAACTTAAGACTTGTTACATAGGCTTAACATCCTTATTATGGGCCTAAAAGGCCTCAAACATGCATACAGAGAGTTTTGGAATTGAACCGGAAACTTTTGTGCACTTAAAATTTTTTGTCTAAACAGGGGCCACACGCCCGTGTAAAATGGGACATGCCCGTGTTAGCAGGCCATGTGGTCACACACGGCCTTGACACACCCATGTCTTAGCCCGTGTGCCAAAACCATGACATTCTGTTTATGACGTCATCACCTCACTATGATCACACGGCCAAGACACATGCCCATGTCCTTAGACCGTGTGTCAAATTAAATTCCTAATTTTAGGTGCAGACTTCACACAGCCTGGGCACACGCCCATGTCCATGGCCATGCCTCCCACACGGCTGAGACACACGGCCGTGTCTCTTCTCATGTGAGCATACTGACTTGTAAACCTAGCATGCAAGGGGACATACGGCCGATCAACACTCCCGTGAGGCTGACCATGTGTCACGCACGGTCTAGACACACGCCCATGTTTCTACCTATGTGGACATTAAAAAGGCTATATTTCAAGCCAAATGCCACCCTACATAGCAACCATACTTATACCAACTCAATTCATCATAACTCATGACCCTAAGGCACTTCTAAGAACTCAAATCGAAGCATCCACACAAGCATAAACTTCATAATTTCATCATCATTGAATATATATAAACTTGTCAAGTATTTGCCCAATTCCAATGACCACTTACAAAATGAATTTGATAACATAAATAGCCAACACTTTGGCTAACAAATATGACATAACAAAATACCCAAGTCTTATACATGCCATACTCAAAATAAATCTAACTTTGTATACCAAAGAGATGTCGATAGTGTGATTTCGAACTCTGACGTCCCACAATCCTCGAGTTATCTTGGCAATACTACAAGGAAAAGGGAAATGAGAGGGGTAAGCGTAAAGCTTAGTAAGTTTGCATAAATAAATAGCAACATAAAACTCATAATGTAACAGCCCGATTGAGGGGCTAGTTGGAACAGTAATCTCGGGATCACTAATCTGAGGTTAGAGAAAATTATTTCCATCATATTTTATGAGTTATAGTGTGATGGTATAAGTGTATGAAAATTTTGGTGCTTTAATTTTATTGATTTCTTGATTAATCGCGAAAAAGGACTAAATCGCATAAAGTGCAAAAGTTCTATTTTATAAGCTAAAGGTGCCAAATAGCCATAGATTTCAAATTTGAGGTCTTTAAAAGGAAATTTTCCCCATGGTAAATAGTTGGTCAGCCATAGGGGATCATAGGAGACAAAGATAGACAAATTAGTCAAAGTTGGTAAAAGTTGGTGACTAAATTGACTTGTATTAATAAAATAAAGAAGAGAAAAATATCATCTCTTTCTCTCTTCTCCTCCACCAAAATTTGGCAGCCAAATAGGGTTTTTGAAAGCTCAAAATTTCATCAAACTCTTCTCCTTACTAGTAAGTCATTTTAATGGCTTTTCTTTACGATAGTTGTACTTTTGGGACCCCTAAAGTTTAAGTTTTCTATTGAGGGGACTAATTTGTAATATGGTGAAGAGTTTAGAAATTTTCCATGAGAGCCTTCATTGTTAATTGCTGCATTTTTATGAAAGAAAATGAGTCTTGCTTGTTAGATGAACAACTTTTGTGAAAGGTGTTGCCATGAAAACACCTAATTGAACCTTGTTGTAAAGGTTATAAAGTTTGTAATAAATGTGTGAAATGTTGGTTTTTGATGATAGACATAAGATAATTAAATGTTCACCTAGGCTTGTTGAAGGTAGAAACATGATTAGAATCGAATTCCGAGCCTAGGGGTAAAATGGTCATTTTACCAAAGCCTAAGGGCAAAATAGTAATTTTTGCGAAAGCATGATTATTAAAATGCTTTTATTAATGTGATGATTGAAACGAGCTAATTTTCTATTATAGAGCAAGAAGAACCAAGAGTTTACCTCGATCGGGGAAAGAACAAAGTCTCGGACTAGATCGACGATCTAGCTTATTTTGAAATCGAGGTAAGTTTGTATGTGATAAATTCGACGTTATGTTAGCACGTTTGAGAATATTTGGTATTATACTGATACATGATGTCCCGTATAAGACCATGTTCGGGATATGGCTTCAGTATTGAATATGAGAATCGTGTAAGACCATATCCGAGATATGGCATCGATACTTGAGATGAGATTTTCGTATAAGACCATATACGGGATATGGCATCGGCACTCAAAGGTGACCCCATGTAAGACCACATCTGGGGTGTGGCATTGGCTTTGTACTTATATTAATGACGCTGAAAATGCGTCTTTGAGTATCCCTAGTAATTAATTGGATAATTAGATGAGTTTGGAAATAGAAATGAGATTAGTACTAAAGACATGTGAATGAGTGAATACAGGTACTCGTGAATGATTCACGAAGAAATAATTACGACATGTGGCATGGTATGTGCTAAATAAGGGCAAGTATGAGTAAGTAGGGCAAGTAGCCTATAACCTTGTGTATGGTTAAATATTGTCATGGATGGATTTTATCATGAGCTTTTTGTTGCTATTTATTTCCATGCAAACTTACTAAGCTTTATGCTTACTCCTTTTTATTGCCCTTTTTCCTTGTAGTATTGCCAAGATAACTCGAGGAACGTGGAACGTCGGAGTTCGAAAATCACACTATCAACATCACTTTGGTAAAACAATTTAGACTTATTTTGAGTATGGCATGTATAGGACTTGGGTGTTTTGTTAGGTCATAATTGTTAGCCAAAGTGTTGGCTATGTATGTTATTAAAGTCATTTTGTAAATGGTCATTGGAATTTGGCCAATACTTGATAAGTATATATAAATTCTACGAGGATGAAATTATGAAGTTTATGCTTGTATGCATGTTTTGAATTGAGTTCTTGGAAGTGCCTTTAGGTTTTGAGTTGTGTTGATATGAGTTGGAGTAAACACATTTGCAGTGCATGGTGGCATTTGGCTTGGAATATAGCCTTTTTAATGTCCACATAGGTAGACACACGGGCATGTGTCGAGGCCGTGTGAGACACACAGTCAGCCCCATGGGCGTGTTGATCGGCCGTGTGTAACACCCCTTACCCGGACTCTATGCCAGAACCGAGCACGAGGCATTACTGGACTTGACTTGCTTGATCATTCCACTTTAGGCTATAAAATTTCTTTCCAATTTAAAACTTTTCATTCACGAACGCCACATCCCATTCATGGGTCAACGAGAACCTTTACACCCGCTCAGGATGTCGCGGAACCAAACCAGAACTTTTCAAACACTTAGAAAATTTTCACCTAATAAAGGCCACACGCCCGTGCAGGCAGGCCGTGTGGTCATACACGCCTATGTCCCTACCCCGTGTGGGATTTATTTTCATTTCAAACTTACAGGGGTTTTCACATGGCCGGACACACGCCCGTGTACTCCACACGGCCTAGACACACCCCTGTCCTCGCTCATGTGTACAAACTTGGGTATTCTATTTGTGACGTCTGCAGCCTCATAGGGGTTACACGGCCTAGGCACACGCCCGTATGGCTAGCCCGTGGTCGACACTAACTTACAACACTAACATGCAAGGGACACACAGCCAAGTCAAACACCCATGGGGCTGACCATGTGTCACATACGGCCTAGACACACGCCCGTGTGTCTACCCGTGTGGACAAATTCAAGGCTATTTTTCAAGCCATTTAGCCACCCTCACTTGCATACATTCATACAGCATCACATAAACTTTACATATCATCAATTATAATTCTTGAATTATCTCATTTAATCTATAAATGAAGTCTTCATCCCAAACACGAGAGAGAACTATTTTTGGTATAATTACAACTGACTTAAGCCATCATCTATGGCTATACACAACTGAACCATAAACTCTCTTAAGCCAACACATTTGGCTATATCAATTATGACTTAATCAACTTTAAACACTATCCCTATACATGCCATAACTCATAAGGACTTGAAACCTCATACCAAGTGTCTGCTTGATAGTGTAAAAACATCTCTACAATCTCCAACCCGAGCTAGATAAGTTAACCTATAAGAGATGGGAAAGGAAAGGAGTAAGCAATAATGCTTAGTAAGTTCATATAAAAATAATAATCAGTTATTGATATTCATTGATTATACTCCGTCACAAGGTATTATAATGAGTTTTACTCCTAAACTCATGGTTACCTATTCAACCCTTCATAATGCTTACTCATTCCATCTCTTACCATGTTCTAACCATATCTCGAGCTTAATGCTCACATAATTCCCTGCACTTATCACCATAAATTCTCATGATACAACACATCATAATTTATCACTAAACCAATCACAATGCTAAATTACTCAGTGGTTTTGCACTTAGCCCACCTTCGATCTTTAATAAGGTGGTATCGCACTTAGCCCACCAAAAGAATAGTTACGGTGGTATCGCACATAGCCCACCAAATATCAATATAAACGATGGTATCGCACACAGCCCATCGTAGTTACGTAATAAGGTGGTATTACACTTAGCCCACCATCAAGTGTGATTATTATACATTCACATAACTATTTCGTCATTCATATGAAACTATACAATAACTATCGAATTCACCACAATTTAATTCTAACACATACCTGTACCTCTCGTGGTACAACCACATACTTTCTCATTTTCAACATACCTGTTGAATCACTCAAATTGTTAAATAACATTTTTGAGTTGCATACACATAACATCACATCGACATCATGTCCCCGATAGGGTCTTACATGAAATATCATATCGATGCCATGTCCTTGACATGGTCTTATTCAATATCTCACACTGAGGCCATATTCCAGTATGGTCTTACAGGGGACCTTAACTATCATCATATCATGCTATTTGCATTTCCCATAATTCTTAGATTCAATTCTCTTGACATCTCGTCAAAACATATTTAATACATTCATAGCATAAATATACATTCCATACAGCATTGGAATATTGAATAACCCGTACTTAATTGCCACATTTGCACACGAACTTACCTCAATATCAAAAGTGTAGAAAGGGACCTATTAGTCCATATGTCTCTTTTCTCCCGTTCTAGGTCCAAATCTCATTTTCTTTGATCTAGAACAATATAATTTGCTCATTTAATCACTTATAAATCATAATACATCATAATCTACACTTAGGCAAAAATGACTATTTTGCCCTTATACTTTAGCAAATTACGATTTTGCCCCTAGGCTCGTAAATCACTTTTCATCACATTTTCTTATTAAAAAAGCCTAGCTAAACATTTAATCCTCTTACAACTATTCAAAATTACAACTATTTCAAGCATTAATGAACAAATTACAACATTGGCATCTTAGTCCTAATTAGGTGTTTTCATGACAACACCTTTCACAAAAGTTGTTTCTCAACTTCCCAACATTCATTTTCTTCCTTAAAAACTCAGCAACCAACATAAACTCTCTCATGGCATGTCCCTAGACTTTCAACCATATTACACATTAGTCCCCTCATTAGCTAGCTTAAGCTTTGGGGACTCCAAAAGTACAAAAATTATCAACTAAAACCATCAAAATCACTTACTTGTAGAGAAAATAAGTTGCTGAAATTTTCAAGCTTTCAAAGCCCTCCCTTTGTTGATATATTTAGTTGGAGAAGAAGACTAAATGAAAAGACGATAGCCTTTTCTTATTTCCTCTTATTTTATTCATTTAGTCAACAAAAGTCACAAACTCTTGTCAAATTTTTAATTCCTTGTCCCCTTGACCGTCCATCACTCTTAGGAAGGTATAATTGCACTTTAAATACCTCCAATTTACATTCTATAGCTATTTTTCACCTCTAGCAAATAAAATAGAACTTTCACATTTAATGCGATTTAGTCCTTTTTCGCGATTAAGCAAGAAATCGCTAAAATTAAAGCACCAAAATTTTCATGCACCCTTATAAACATGTTATAATACATAAAATAACATGAAAATAATTTCTCTAACCTCAAATTAGTGATCCCGAGGTCACTATTCCGACTAGTCCCTTAATCGGGCTGTTACACCGTGTGTCCCCTTGCATGCTAGGCTCGTAAGTCAGTATGCTCAGTAGTAAACACACAGGCAGAGACACAGCTGCATGTCTCAGCTGTATGGGAGGCACGGCCTTGGACATGGTTGTGTGCCCAGGCCATGTGAAGTCCGCACTTTCAAGGTGAAATTTAATTTGACACACGGTCTAAGGACACGGGCGTGTGCCTTGGCTGTGTGACCATAATGAGATGATGACATCATAAACAGAATGCCAAAGTTTTGGCACATTGGCTAAGACACGGGCGTGTCGAGGCTATGTGAGGGACAGGGGCCAGGGACACGGGCGTGTGTTCGGTCGTGTGAAATAAGTCAGTGTCGACCACGGGTGAAAGACACAGGCATGTCTTAGGGCACACGGGCGTGCCCCTAGGACAACACGGGCCTGTGGCCCCTATTTTGATGAAGAATTTTCTAAGTTCGTAAAAGTTCCCGGTATAATTCTGAAACCTCTGGGAAGTATGTTTAGGGCCTCGTAGGCCGAGAATGAGCAGAATACGAGTTTATATGGAAACTCTTTATGGTAAAAAGAAATTTTTTTAACCCAATGTAATATGTTTAAGCTAGTTAAGTTAGGTAATGCCTCAAATCCGGTTCCGGCTTCGAACACGGGTGAGGGGTGTTACACATAATGTCATTCATTTATTTCATTGAATAAAACACAAGTCTCAAGCTCATTTCCATAACTTACTCATACTTACTCTTATCAATTACATAACATGCCTCATATCGTAAACCATTCTCATGAAATACTCGCATATACTTATATCACCTCATCACTCGGTATTAGCATTAATCTCATCTCTAGCATAATCTTAACCATTTACCACATGGAAATTACTTAAGGTATTCAAGGTTATATAACCATCCTCATTCACATAATTACAACACCAATGCCACATCCTAGATGTGGTCTTACGTAGGGTCACTTCTAGATGCCGATGTCATATCCCCGATATGGTCTTATCCAGTACGGGATCTCTTATCGTTTGTCGATGCCATATCCTAGATATCGACTTATACGATTCTAATATTTGATGCTGATGCCATATCCCAATTATGGTCTTATGTAGGATCTCCAGTCGGTGCCGAAGCCATGTCCCGAACAGGGTCTTATATGGGACCTTACCTTTCTCATATCACGATAAACTTAATCTCTCATTTATTAAAGTCCAACTGGGACTTTCACATTACAATTCTCATCATTTTTTCATTTAACATCATAACTCAAAATTCATAGAAATTTTATACAACATCGCTACTATTAAATATTTAGAAGCTTAATAACATAATGTTCAATTTATTACACACAAACTTACCTCGATTTCAAAATAGGTTAGATTGTCGATCAGATGCTTTGTTCTTTCCCTGATTGAGGTTAATTCTTTGTTCTTCTTGATCTATAATAGCAAATTAGCTTATTTAATTATCACATTAACTAACGCAATTAAAAAATCATGCTTTGGCAAAAATACTATTTTGCCCTTAGACTTTCGCAAAATGACCATTTTACCGTTAGGCTCGGAAATCAATTCTAATTAAATTTCTCCCTTTAACGAGCCTAGGAGAACATTTATTTCTATTATGGAAACCATCAAAACTCATTATTTCACACATTTACCCCACATTTTATAACCTTTACAAAAAGGTCCTTTTGGGTGTTTTCATGGTAACACCTTTCACAAAAGTTGTTCATCTAACAACTAAGACCCATTTTCTTCCATAAAAATGCAGCAAACAACTTAAAAGCTCACATGGAAAAAATCTAAACTTTTCACCATTTCACAAAGTAGCCCCCTCATTAGAAAGCTTAAGCTTTAGGGGTTCTAAAAGTACAATTATCATCAAGAAAAATCATTAAAATCACTTACTTGTAGGGTGAAGAGTTTTCTGAAATTTTTGAGCTTGAAAACCCCTATTTTTCTTGTGTTTTGGGTGAAGTAAGGGATATAAAACAATCAATTTAGTCACCAAATCCTTACCAACTTTGACTAATATTGACTTTCTTGTCCCCTATGGCTGGCCACCTTATGTCTAAAGGTCTATTTGCACATTAAAGGTCTCCAATTAATATTCTGTGGCTATTAGGAACCTTTAGCTTATAAAATAGAACTTTTGCACTTTATGGGATTTAGTCCTTTTTCGCAATTAAGCATGAAATCACTAAAATTAAAGCACCAAAATTTTCATGCACTTATATAATTATGCTATAACTCATAAAATAACATAAAAATAATTTTCTCTGGCCTCAGATTAGTGATTCCGAAACCACTATTCTGACTAGCCCCTAAATCGGGTTGTTACAATTCTCCCCCCTTAAGTATTTTCGTCCTCAAAAATCTTATCAGTTAAAAGGTTGGGATATTGATTTCTCATAGCCTCCTCAGGCTCCCATGAAGCCTCTTCTATTTCATGTCTTTGCCATAGCACTTTCACAAGAGCTATACTTTTGTTTCTCAACTGTTTGACCTCTCATGCCAAAATTTGAATCGGCTCTTCACCATAAGTCATGTCCGGTTGAATCTCTACCTTTGATGGTACAATCACATGTGAAGGGTCCAAATGGTATCGGTGTAACATGGACACATAGAAGACATCGTGAATCTTTTCCAGCTTAGGTGGCAAGGCCAAATAATAAGCTACTGGTCCTATCCTCTCGGTAACTTCATAATGTCCGATAAAATATGGACCCAATTTGCCTTTCCGGCCAAATCTGAGGACTTTTCTCCGTTGTGATACTTTTAGAAACATTTCATCACCTACGTGGAACTCAATCTCTCTCCTTTTTAAATCCAAATAGGACTTTTGTCTATCTCAGGTCGCTTTTAGACATTCACGTATCACCTTTACTTTCTCTTTAGTTTCCTTGACCAAATCGACCCCATGAATTTGATTCTCTCTGAGTTCTGTCCAATACAAGGGCATTCGACACTTATGCCCGTACAATGCCTCATAAGGCACCATTTTCAAACTTGACTGAAAACTATTGTTGTAAGCAAATTCCACCAAAGGTAAGTATTTTTCCCAACTACCTTGGAATTCCAAAACACAACATCGAAGCATGTCTTCAAGTATCTGTATCACTCTCTCTGACTGCCCGTCGGTTTGCGGATGGAAAGCTATACTAAAACTCAATTTTGTGCCTAAAGCCTCTTGCAACTTTTTCCAAAATTATGATGTGAATCTCGGATCTCTATCAGAAATAATCGACAATGGTACTCCATGAAGTCTCACTATCTCTGACACATACAAATCCGCCAACTTGTCAAGAGAATAATTGACTCGTACTGGTATGAAATGGGTTGACTTCGTAAGTCTATCGACTACGACCCGCACAGCATCTTTCCTCCTCGATGACAACAGTAAACCCGTTATGAAGTCCATAGTAATACGGTCCCATTTTCACTCGAGAACCATAATAGGCTGAAGTAGACCCGAAGGTACTTGTTGTTTAGCCTTCACTTGTTGACAAAAGTAAGCATCTCGATACAAACTCAGAAATGTCTTTCTTCATACTCGGCCACCAATACCACTTCCTCAAGTCGTTATACATCTTCGTGTTGCCTGGATGTACAGACAAACATCCACTATGTGCTTCATGCAGTATCTTCCAAATAAGCTCATCATTTCTAGGTACACAGACCCCATTTCGAAACATCATGCATCTGTCAGAACTTACCCGAAAGTCTGACTCGACATCTGACTCACATTGAACTCTTTTGGCTTGTAAGTCGCTGTCACCCTTCTGAGCTTCACAAATCTCTTAAAGAAACAATGGTCTAGCCCTCAACTTAGCTAGAATAGAACCATCATCTGACAAAGCTGTCCGTGTATTCATGGCTCTCAGCGCAAACAAGGATTTTCTGCTCAAAGCATCAGCGACCACATTCACCTTTCCCAGATGATAGTCAATCACTAGCTCATAATCATTGATCAGCCCCAACCTCTTCGTTGCCTCAAATTCAATTCCTTTTGAGTCATCAAGTATTTTAGGCTTTTATGGTCGATGAATATTCGACACCTTTCACCATATAAATGGTGTCTCCATATTTTTAATGCAAACACAATGGCAGCCATCTCTAAATCATGGGTCAGGTAATTCTTCTCGTGCGACTTTAATTGTCTAGAAGCATATGCAATCACCTTGCCTTCTTGCATAATACACAACCCAATCCATTCATGGACGCATCACTGTAAATTAAAAATTCTCTTCAAGGCTCACGTTGCACCAAATAGGAGCCTCAGTCAACAATGCCTTTAGTTTATGAAAACTCTATTGGCACTCTTCTGTCCAATCAAACTTCATATCTTTTTGTAGTAACCTCGTCATCGGAGTAGCTATCATTGAAAATCCCTTGACGAAACGTCTATAGTAGCCAACTAGGCCTAGAAAACTCCTAACCTCAGTCACATTCCTTGGTGACTTCCAATCTACAATTGCTGAGATCTTACTTGGGTCGACTCTGATTCCATCACCCGAGACGATGTGCCCTAAAAATCCAACTTTCTTAAGCCAAAATTCACTTTTACTGAACTTGGCATATAATTGTTTATCTCTCAGAATTTGTAAAACCGTTCTTAAATGCTCGACATGCTCGTTCTCATCTCGAGAGTAGATTAATATATCGTCGATAAAGACCACCACAAATTTGTCTAAATACAACCGAAAAATACGATTCATCAAATCCATGAAAATGGCAGGGGCATTTGTTAAACCAAAAGGCATGACCAAAAAATCATAGTGGCCATACCTAGTCCTAAATGCGATTTTCGGCACATCCAAGTCCTTGACTCTCAACTGATAATATCCAGACCTCAAGTTTATTTTGGAAAATACTGTGGCTCCCTTCAATTGATCAAATAAATCATCGATTCTTGGCAACGGGTACTTGTTTTTCACAGTTACTTTGTTGAGTTACAGATAATCTATACATAACCTCATGGAACTATCTTTTTTCTTCACAAATAATACGGGAGCACCCCATGGAGAATAACTTGGTCTTGCAAAGCCTTTATCCATTAGTTCTTGCAACTGTGCCTTCAATTCTTTTAGCTCGGTTGGAGCCATTATGTATGGAGCAATAGAAATGGGGGTAGTACTAGGAGCTAACTCAATCCCAAATTCGATTTCTCTAACCGGAGGTAACCCTGGCAATTCCTCCGAGAAAACATCTAGATACTCGCATACTATGGGCACTGATTCAATTCTTAACTCAGTCTCTCTAGTATTCATCACAAAAGCAAGGTAAGCTTCATACCCCTTTCTTAAATACTTCTGAGTCAACAAGGAAGATATCACTACTAGTAATCTGTCTTATTCATTTGATTCAACACGAATAAGATCCTCATTTTTCACATTTTAACTCAATAAACTTTCTCCCACAGTTCACTATTACATCATAAGTAACTAAGCAATCCATCCCAAGGATGACATCAAACTCATCAAATGATAATAGCATGAGATTTGTAGGAAAACAATGACCCCTAATCATTAAAGGGCAACTTTTGCATACTCTATCAACCAACACATACTTGCCTAGGGGATTTGACACTCTTATCACAAATTTAGTAGACTCTATAGGCATGCTCATACTAGAGACTAATTTCATGCAAATGTACGAGTGGGTAGACCCCGGATCAATTAAAGGTACAACATGAATATCATAAAGGGAAAATGTACCCGTGATTACGTCAGGGGAGGATGCCTTTTCGCCAACACGAATGACATATGTTCTCGTCGGTGCTCTTCCCTCAGCTCTCGTAGTCTGCTCCCTAGATGAATTCTTGTTACTTATTTCATTTCCAGGGTTTCTTTGTGGTCTTCCTCTAGCAATACTTCCCGGTCTTGCATTCTGAGACTTCTCTTTCTCACCCACCTCGGGGCAATCTCTGATAAAATGGTCTAGAGACCCAAACTTGAAACAAGCCTTCTCTCTTGCTCAGCACTCACTGGGATGACGTTTGCCACACTGTGGGCATTCCGGTCTACTTGGCCAATCGTTGCCAACACTTGCAACTGATGTGGTCTGAGCTTTAGACCTCGAGAACTGTTTAATTTTACTTCCACTTGAAAATCCAGCTGAGGTGGCTGATTGGGCAGTGAAATCTCTTGACTTCTTGGATAAAGATTGAAATAACTTGCCTATTTGTCTCTTCTTCGAGTCGCAAGACTCAATCTCAGCTTTCTTTTTCTCTTTGGCCAACTCCTCAGCCTTACAGGCTCTATCTACTAACACCACAAATTTTTTTAGTTCGAGGACTCCAACATATAAACTGATATCTTCATTTATCCCATCCTGAACCTTTTGCACATGATAGCCTCGATAGACACGCACTCCCGGACATACTTACTAAGCCTTACGAATTCACGTTCGTATTCGGTCAGCGTCATTCGGCCCTGCTTTAACTCTAAGAACTCTTTTCTTTTCTGGTCGATGAATCTCTAACTAATATACTTTTTTCGGAATTCCTCTTTGAAGAATTCCCAGTTAATTCTCTCACTTGGTACCACTGACACAAGGGTATTCCACCACTGATAGGCCGAATCTCTCAAGCGAGATACCCCACATTTCATGCACTCATCAGACGTGCATGACAACTCATCAAATACCTTGATGGTATTCTCAAGGTAGAATTTTTCCCTTTCTGGGTCATCGTCTTTACTAGCCCGAAATTCCTCTGCTCCTTGTTTCCAGATCTTATCAACTGGAGGCCTTTCTCTTCTTACAACCTCTACTACTTGAGGAGCTACAAAAGCGGGTTGAGGAATAGGTGGAGGTGGAGGGGTTGAGCATTAGGATTTGCTCGAATATACTCTGTGTACCAGTTGGTCATCATATGGAGAAAGGCTTCTCGAACCTCTTCTCTTTGACTCATGGTCTCGGGTCTACTCTCTATTGGTGCGGTCTCTTACGCGGGAGCTGGCGCATTACTTGTAGCATCATCGGCCGCAGGTCGGTCAAGATCAGGGTCCATTTACTATATAAAAACACAATTCAAATCGTCAGGAGCCATCACACTATCATTACACAATTACTCTTACGTATGGCATGTATAGCTAGACTCATACTTATGATACGTTAGTCTGAGAATCGACTAAACCGTAGCTTTGATGCCACTAAATGTAACACCCGTTACTCGTATTCAACTCTAGAACCAGGTACGAGGAATTTCACCAGACTTAACTTGCTTGAACATACAGCTTTGGGCTTTAAAATTTCATTTCCAACTTAAGACTTCTCATTCATAGGCTTAACATCCTTATTATGGGCCTATGAGGCCACAAACATGCATACGAAGAGTTTTGGAATTGAACCGGAAACTTTTGTGCACTTAAAATTTTTTGTCTAAACAGGGGCCACACACTCGTGTGAAATGAGACCCACCCGTGTGGTCACACACGCCCATGTCCCTAGTCCATGTCCCCCACACGGCCTTAACACGTCCGTGTCTTAGCCAGTGTGCCAAAACCATGGCATTCTGTTTATAACATCATCACCTCACTATGATCACACGGCCAACACACATGCCCGTGTCCTTAGACTGTGTGTCAAATTAAATTCCTAATTTTAGGTGCAGACATCACACGGCCTGGGCACACGCCCGTGTTCATGGCCGTGTGTAACACCCCTAACCCGTAACCAACGCCAAACTAGGGTTAGGAGCATTACCGGACAGATCGAAAACTTACATAACATTTCATACACTACATTCATCATTAACAATCATAGTGTCCCTTAGATGAGTTATCAAGACCCTAAACATGCATATAAACCGAATTGGGACCAAACTAAAACACATACAGAATCTCATGAAAAAAATTTAAACTTTTCTAAAATACAAGGGAGACACGCCCATGGGAGGAGACCGTGTGCCCTCCACGGGTTCTAGACACCCCCGTGTATCCATCCGTGCCTATATACTGACTATATCAACATGGTCACTAGGCACGCCCGTGTGCCATGGTCGTGTGATACTAGGCCATATACTGACTTCCCCACCACGGCCACCAAGCACGCCTGTGTGCCATAGCCGTGTGCTCTTAGCTAGCTACTGACTTGCACACCACGGCCAGTTGACGCACCCATGTCGAGGCAGTTTACTACTAAGCTACATCCTGTTAATTCACCCATGGTAGAAACGCCCGTGGGAAGAGACCATGTGCCTTCCACGGCTTCCACCCCCGTGTGTCCATCGGTGTCTATATACTGACTATATCAACACGGTCACTATGCACACCCGTGTGCTACTAGGCCACATACTGACTTCCCCACAATGGCCACCAAGTAAGCTCGTGTGCCATGGCCGTGTGCTCTTAGCTAGCTACTGACTTGAACACCACGGCCAGCTGACATGCCCATGTCGAGGCCGTGTACTGCTAAGCTACATCCTGTTAATTCACCCACGGTCTCCAAGCACGCCCGTGTGCCTCAATCGTGTGACATTATAGGCATTTCCAAGGCCAAAATGCCACCCATAAGGGTCAAACCTACAAGCAACATATATCATCCCATTTCATGAACATATAGCAACCAAAAACATACTAATTTGCCCATTCAAACCATGAATTCAATTCCAATTCCAACCATGGCAATTTCAAAGACTAAACTCATATCATCACAAGCATAATTCTTTCATTTGCTTACTCAAAACTTGGCCATTTCAAATGCTTCCACCATACCAAGATATGCTTCATATATCACATTCATATAAGCAAAGTCTCAACTCATAAATAGCCAAATCACATGGCTAAGTTCTCATAACAATCCATATCAAGGACTAGCCTATACATGCCATATCTAGCCATATACATTTTCAAAGTGTACCAAAATAAGTTCAATAGTGTGATGACGATCCGAGACGGTCCCGAGCCTTCAGTAACTTTGACGACCTATAAAATAGAGAAAACATACACAAAGTAAGCTTTCCAAAAGCTTAGCAAGCCATAGACAAATAAACTTGGTATGGAAGGCATATATGCAACAAATACATTGGCAAATATCAATCACTTAGCAAACTCTTACTTATTTGCTTTGGTTCATACAATGTTAACCACATTAGCCATTTTCACCATTCAAGAATCATGTAAACACATAGCTCATCTAGCCTAAACAACTCTTATCATATCATAAATTCTATATACATATCATCATAGTAAGATCACTTAGATGCTTACCTTACATACACAATTATTGTATAATCAACGTACCTGAATCGAATTTAATATCACATAATTGTTCATAGCTCGGATTTGTAATTCGTGTAACAGACTTACCCGTTGAACCATAAGGAATTCAATAAGATACTCAGAAAGCTCGGAATAGTCGTACAATGCCAACGTCCCAGATGAGGTCTTACATACACTCGGATATCGATGCCACTGTCCCAGATAGGGTCTTATACGAATCAAAACGATGTTGGTGTCCCAGACATTATCTTACACGTAATGCTCAGATCGATGCCAACGTCCCAAACGTGGTCTTACACGTAATGCTCATATCGATGCCAACGTCCCAGATGTGGTCTTACACGAGTCTCAAATCAATGCCAATGTCCCAGACGTGGTCTTACATGATAAAACAGAACAGATACCTATGCCATGACATAACTAATCCTATCTACTCCTAGGTTCACACGGGACTTCCCGGACTTAGTTCCTATGATGAACTTTTCTCAGAATTCTTAAGCATAACCTCTCATAAGTATCCATAATCAACATTAGTCATATAAACAATTATAATATCATACACGTACGTTTATTTGCATAATGACTTACCTCGGATTCGATATATCAGAATGAAAACGGCTACTCGATAACTTTTGCTTTCCCGCGATCTAAATCTGTTTTCCTCGGTTCTTGATCTAAACATATTTAGAATTAACCCTTTTATTCACTAATTCATTCAATTTAATCCAAGGACACACATTTAGGGCTATTTGCAATTTAACCCTCACAGTTGCACATTTTATCAATTTAGTCCATTTTTCTCAAAACATCAAATTCACAAAATTCAACATACACATGCTTAGCTGAATTTATGCACATCTCATACAAGTCCACATTTTTCATCAAATTTGAAATTTAGTCCCTCAATTTACCATTTTCTCAATTTAGCCATATTTAGCTAAATTCATCAAAACTTCAAGAACAAAGTATGTTCATCTAACTCATATCTTTCATTTAACACCAAAAATCATCAAAAAGCTTAAAATATAATCAATGGCATCTCACACAAACACCATCATTTCACAAAATTAAAACATGGGTTTGATAGCTCTCAAAGCAATGACTGAAAAAACATAAAAATTATCGAACAACCGACCGGAAACATACCTTAAATTCAAGCTTAGAAGTGTCGAAAATCAAAAGAACTAAAGCCTTTCTTCTTCCTCTAATATTCGGTCAAAGGATGAATGAAATAATGTCTAATTTCATACTTTTATTAAACCATAATATACTTAATACATGAATGACATAATTACCTTTATAATATAAACATATAAAACATATTGTCAAAGGTTAATATGGACCATAGCCGTCCACTATCTATAGTAATGGCTTACTTGCCACATAAGTCCTTCAACTATACAAAGCCACAACACTTTGATACTTAAACAAATAGCATACAGTTTTCTCATTCATTGCAATTTCATCCTTTTGTCCAAATTAAACACACAAACGGACAAATTCACTTATGAAAATTTACCACATGCTAAACCACATATCAACGGCACATAAAATAATATTAAAATTTTATACGGACTCGAATTTTTTGTCCCGAAACCACAGTTCCGACTAGGGTATAAACCAGATTGTTACAATTCTCCCTCCTTAGGGATTTTCGTCCCCAAAAATCTTACCGTTAAACAGATTCAGATATTGCTGTCTCAATGAATCTTCAGGCTCCCACGTAGCCTCTTCTATCCCATGTCGATTCCATAGTACTTTTACTAACGAAATTTTCTTATTTCTCAATGTTTTCACATCACGAGCTAAAATACGGATCGATTCCTATTCATATGTCATATCAGATCAGATTTCAATTTCAGACGGAGCAATAACATGTGACAGATCAGATCGATATTTACAAAGCATTGAAACATGAAAAACGTTGTGTATCTTTTCTAGTTCAGAAGGCAATTTCAATTTATATACAACAGGCCCAACACGTTCAATGATCTCATACGGTCCGATAAACCTCAGACTTAATTTGCCTTTACATCCAAATCGAAGCACTTTCTTCCACGGAGACACTTTCAAAAATACTTTGTTGCCGATTTCAAATTCTATATCTTTTCGTTTCAAGTCAGCATAAGAATTCTAACGATCAGATGCTGCTTTCAAACAATCTCGGATCAGTTTCACTTTCTATTCTGAGTTTTTTATTAAACCAACCCCATGTAGCTTATTTTCACTGAGCTCATTCCAATACAGAGCTGTTCGACATTTACGTCCGTACAAAGCTTCATATGGTGCCATTTTAATACCCGTTTGAAAACTATTGTTATACGCAAATTCAATCAATGGCAAATACCGATCCCACATACCATTAAACCCAAGTATACAGCATCTTAACATGAATCTGAATAATTCTTTCAGACTGACCATCTGTTTGCGGATGAAACGCTGTACAGAAATGTAATTTCGTACCCAAAGCTTCTTGCAATTTCTTCCAGAATCTCAACGTAAACCTCGGATCTCTATCAGACACAATAGACAGTGGCACTCCTTGCAATTTTACTATCTCAGAAATATAAAGCTCGGCTAATCTCTCAAGTGAGAAATCAAATCTTACTGGAATGAAATGGGCAGATTTCATCAATCGAACAACTATAACCCAAATCGTATCTTTGTTTCTCGGAGTCTGAGGCAAACCAGAAACAAAATCCATTGTTACTCTATCCCATTTCCACTCCAGAATAAGAATCGGTTGAAGCAATCCAGACAGAACTTGATGTTCAGCTTTTACTTGTTGACAGACTAAACATTTCGAAACAAAGTCAGAAATGTCTTGTTTCATACCAGACCACCAGTAGTGTCGTTTCAAATCCTGATACATTTTCGTACTTCCCGGATAAACAGATAGACGACTGTTATGTGCTTCCCTCAAAATCAACTGAATTAATTCCGGATTACTCAGAACACAAATACGATCCCGAAATCTCAAACAATCATCAACAATTTGAAATTCAGATTCAGAATTCACTTCACACTGAGCTCGTTTCAATAAAAATTCTTTATCAGATTTCTTAGCATCACATATCTGTTGTAAGAACAACGGTTTTGCTTTTAATTCAGCTATCACAGAACAGTCATCAGACAAATCCAACTGAGTACTCAAAGCTCGTAATGCAAACAATGATTTTCTACTCAGAGCATCTACAACAACATTTGCTTTACCTGGGTGATTATCTATCACAAGCTCATAATCTTTTAATAGTTCTAACCATCTTCTTTGACGCAGGTTCAAATCTTTCTAGGTCATCAGGTATTTCAGACTTTTATGATCTGAAAAGACGTGACATTTCTCACCATACAGATAATGGCGGCAAATCTTAAGTGCAAACACAATCGCAGCTAGCTCAAGGTTGTGCGTCGGATAATTCTTTTCATGATGCTTTAACTGTCTTGAGGCATAAGCTACAACTTTGCCTTCCTGCATCAAAACACATCCCAGACCATTTAACGAAGTATCACTGTATACGACAAATTCTTTACCCGATTCCGGCTGTACTAACACTGGAGCTTCTGTTAATAGAGTTCTCAACTGATCAAAACTTCTCTAACATTCATCCGACCATTCAAATCTGACATCTTTCTGAAGTAATCTAGTCAACGTAGTAGCTATTATCGAAAAGCCTTTCACAAATCTACGGTAATAACCAGCCAAACCCAGAAAACTGCAAACTTCAGATACATTTCTCGGAGGTTTCCAATTCAGAATAGCAGAAATCTTGCTCGGATCAACTCAAATTCCAGAAGTTGACACATTATGTCCCAGAATACTAACCTCGTGTAACCAGAATTCACATTTGCTAAATTTCGCATACAATTTCTTTTCTCTCAAAGTTTGCAACACGATTCTCAAATGCTTAGCATGTTCATTTTCATCACATGAATAAATCAAAATGTCATCAATAAATACTACAACAAATCGATCTAGGTACAGTCTGAAAATTCTGTTCATCAGATCCATAAAAACAGCAGGAGCATTGGTTATTCCAAATGGCATAACTAGAAACTCATAATGCCCGTACCTCGTTCTAAAAGTAGTTTTCGGAATGTCTGAATCTTTCACTCTCAACTGATAGTATCTAGATCTCAGGTCAATCTTTGAAAACACAGTAGCTCCTTTTAGTTGATCAAATAAATCATCAATTCTGGGCAACGGGTATTTATTCTTTATTGTCACCTTATTCAACTGACGATAGTCGATACACATCCTCATCGTGCCATCTTTCTTTTTCACGAACAGAACAGGAGCACCCCAAGGCGAGAAACTCGGTCTAGTAAACCCTCTCTCAGTCAATTCTTGCAACTGTGACTTTAACTCTTTCAAATTTGTTGGTGCCATTCTATACGGAGCTATCGAAATAGGTCTAGTACCAGGTAACAACTCAATACCAAACTCAACTTCATGAATCGGAGGTAAACTCGGTAACTCTTCAGGAAACACATCAGAAAACTCATAGACAACAGGCACTGGCTCAATCTTCCTTTTAGACATTTTCGAACCAATTACATAAGCAAAATATGCCTCGTAACCTTTATTCAAATAACCCTGAGCTATCAAAATAGATATCATAGCAGGCAATCCATTCAAATCATTAGACTCAATTCGTACAATCTCATCATTTGGACATCTCAAATCTATAGTCTTTCTTTTGCAGTTCACAACAGCATTATGCATAAACAACCAATCCATACCCAGAATAATATCAAACTCATCAAATGGCAAAAGCATCAAATCAGCAAGGAAATAAATATCTCGAAACATTAACGAACAGTTCTTGCAAACTTTATCAACAATGACACTTTTACCTAAGGGGTTCGGTACTTTTATAGCGAACTCAGTAGACTCTACAGGCAAGGTCTTATTGAATACTAAATTCATACATATATAAGAATGTGTAGAACCAGGGTCTATCAAAACAATCACAGAAGTATCATAAAGAGTAAAAGTACCAGTTATAACATCTGGCGATAAAGCTTCTTCTCGAGCTTGGATAGCATACGCTCTGGCTGGCACTCTAGCTTCAGATCTGACAACATTGTCTCTTGTAGTTCTCTAACTACCACTAACATTTCTTACATTCTTCGATGGTCTACCTCTCACCGATGCATTATCAGTTCTAAAATTCTGAATAGTTTCTGGCTCGACAGACTCAGGGCAATCACGGATAAAATGATCAAGCGATCTACATCTGAAGAAAGCTCTGTCATTTAATCTACAGCTTCCCGGATGCCTTTTTCCATAATGGTTACATTCAAGTCTCTCAGATCGAACATTTCCAATGCTAACCACTGAAGTTACTGGGGTTTTAGAACTCATTTGCGGTCTTGATTGATTTCTATTTGAATGTCCCACGTTATCTCTGAAATGACTTTGATTATCTCTGAATCTTTTCAGAGCAGACTGAAATGATTTACTCTGAAATCTCTTTTTCACATCTCGAACTTTAGACTCAGCTTTTCTCTTATCTTTCCCGAGTGCCTCAGCTTTGCAAGCTTTGTCAACGAGTACAACAAACTCTTTTATTTCCAAAATCCCGACTAGCAGACGACTCAGTCTGACAAATTCTCGTTCATATTCCGTAACAGACATACGGCCCTGCTTTAGTTCCAGAAATTCCTTTCGTTTCTGATAAACGAATCTCTCACATATATATTTCTTCCGGAACTCAATCTGAAAGAAGTCCCACGTAACTCGTTCTCTCGGAACAATAGAAATTAAGGTTTTCCACTATTGATAAGCTGCATCTCGAAGCAAAAATACCACACACTTTATGCATTCTTCCGGAGTCAGATACATTTCATCAAATATCGAGATAGTACTTTTGATCCAGAATTCTGCCTTTTTAGCATCGTAATCTTTAGTAGCCCGAAAGTTTTCGGCCCCATACTTACGAATCTTGTCAACCGGAAGCTTACTCAACAGATTCGGATTTGCAGTCAGAGGTATATCGGATGTCCGAGGGGGATTAACCGGGGGTGGGGGTTGTGAAACAGTCGGGTTATTCCTAACAAACTGAGTGAGCCACTCACTCATCATTTAGAAGAAAGCTTGCTTAGCTTCTCCCTCTTGACTGCTCGTAGCCGGTCTCGAATCAGAGGGCACTGTCCCTTGTGCGAGAGTAGGCGCATTGCTTTCTACGTCGTCAGCTACGGCTCTTTCGTGATCCATTACTATACGCAAATCACATTTTATACGTCAGGATTCATCACACTATCACAATTCAGATATATGGCATGTATAGCTAGACTCTGACAAGCTACGTTAGTTCGAGAATCGGCTAAACCGTAGCTCTGATACCAACTCAAATGTAACACCCCTAACCCGTAACCGATGCCGGACTAGGGTTAGGAGCATTACTGGACAGATCAAAAACTTACATAACATTTCATACATTACATTCATCATTAACAATCAGTGTGTCCCTTAGATGAGTTATCAAGACCCCAAGCATGCCTATAAACCGAATTGGGACCAAACTGAAACACATACAGAATCTCATGGAAAATTTTGAACTTTTCAAAATACAGGGGAGACACGCCCTTGGGAGGAGACCGTGTGCCCTCCACTGCTTCTAGACACCCCCGTATGTCTATCCATCTCTATATACTGACTATATCAACACGGTCACTAGGCACGCCCGTGTGCCATGGCCGTGTGCTACTAGGCCATATACTGACTTCCCCACCACGACCACCAAGCACGCCCGTGTGCCATGGCCATGTGCTCTTAGCTAGCTACTGACTTGCACACCACGGCCAGCTGACACGCCCATGTCGAGGCCGTGTACAACTAAGCTACATCCTATTAATTCACCCACGGTCTCCAGGCATGTAACATCCCCAAACCCGGCCCATTCACTACGACTGAATCTGGTTATGTCACTGCGGAAATGACGGTGGAAAATTCTTTGACTTTAAATTAAAATGTGAAATTTTATTAACCTTTGAAAATCCATGTTCATTAGGTATTGTATAAAACTTTGATATTATGATCTTGTCCAAAATTAAACTTTAGTGAATATATAAAGCCAATTTGAATAATCAAGTTGTTAGAAAAATTTGTCTTCACATGGTAATTTTAATATACTCCAACCATAATTTAAAATAATAATAAAATAATTCCCAAAGTAAATAAAATCAAAGGCCCTTATTACACCAATATTTAAACCCAAGTACTTAATATAAATAAGTATAAAATATTTAAACTCTTCTTTCTCGCATGGGCCACCATGTGTCCTCTCCGATCCCTGGTCCAATTCATGAGTCACCCGAAATGGTTAGGAAAAATAGAGTGAGTCCACTGACTCAGTGCATAATCATATCACATATTTCCACACGTATAGGCTTAGCCCATATTCATACAATCCCCGAACCATTCATGCAATCATGCATCACAGCCCAACCCTAAAATCCATCCAAACACCTACCTCGGCGGACTCCGCCCAAGGCCGTGGCTAACCCACCGATCACAACCGAGTGATCCCACATATCCTACCTTGGCGCCCCTGCTTGCACAAGGCCGTGGTTGAGCCACCGATCACATCGTGATCTTATCGGTAATCCGCTCTACGGTGATGCACTCGGCCTATCACCACGAGATGGGCACCAAGCCAACATCTCCTTGATGATGCACACAAGAACTCATCAAGCGCTAGTGTAGCCCGGCTAACACTAGACCACGTACACCAATGTGTACTCCTTCCTTCCTCGATCAAACCCAATCCCATGCATATGTGAGAACGCATCTTATCAAATCATCATATAATAGGAGCATACATCTCATATCATTACCACATCATATATTTATATATATACATCATTAACTTCAATATCACAAACTTACTCATGTATAAACGTTAGCAAGCATAATATCAAGAAATAGTGCGATGATTACGCACCTTATTGATACAAACGATTTACTCCCAAACGTCACTAGATTAAGAACTCTGTACGAATTTCCTTAAATCCCGTAAGACCTTTCGAGATATCCCCTTAACGTTGGCTTCCAAAAATGGCTACAAATCCACGACCTTGAGTAGGCTCACCATACACAAAATACGAGGTTAAGCCTCATGGTTTCAGTGGCCAAAACAAGAATAAAAGATTAACCCAAAGAGAGTCCTTACCACGCTCTGAAATCGGCACAAGGAGATTTGGCGCAGAAGAACTGCTCGACTTTGAATGATGAACAATTGAGATGAGAAGAAAATGGTAGGAAAAGTGGGTTTGAACTTTCGGCCAAGGTGAACAAATGAAGAGGAGGGACGGTTTTGGTGTTTGGTAGAATATGAGAAGAAAAGTGAAGACTTAAGAAGAAACTAAAATTTTCGCAAAGGGAGAGCACACCCCCCTTTTATAACATTCGGCCACTCCCCAACATGAAGAAACCAAAATTCACCACTAATTCAAATCAATTTGAATTAGACAATCCCTATTTTACTCTTCCCAATTCATTCAAAATAATTAAAATAACCTTATTAATCACTTATCCTACATTCAAAATAAAATAAAAATAAAAACCTACCTTTTATCTATTATTATCTTATCAATTGAAAAAAAAAACAAAATAAACTAATATAAATCCACCCTCCAAATTAATTCTAAATCAAATTATTATGCTTATCCTATTGAAGTCCACATGCTGCCCAACTCTCCCCCCTGCTAATGACGTCACAAGCAAAAATTAAAAGGTTCAAAACATTGCTTCTCTTGCGTCTTGAACCCCGACCTGCACCAAGCCTCTTAAGTTTTAACACCCCCCACGCCATTCTGCTAGCGCATTTTTTTGTGATATAACTCCGCCACATATTCTTTTAAGCCATCATTCCTTAGTTCCTTCCTTTTAAACGCCAAGAACAAAAATAAAACCCAGGTGCTTTCCATGTTACTCGAATCGAGTCCCTTGCCAAGCCCCCACCGTGGCGCCCCAAGCCACTCCACCAACCCGTCTTTCTTGTCATAAAACCCCACCATTTATTTATAAGGCCTTCCTAAGCCTAACGCCCAAAACCCAAAATAAAAACCACATTTGCTGCCGCTTGGACTCGAACCCAAGCCCTCAAGGCGCTACTTCCCCAAGCTCTTAAGCAGCACACGGAAGCCACTCTACCACTGCCTTCCTTTGTGCCAAAAATTACCAAAATTATTAATAAGGCCTCCTTGGCCCAATTCCTTTTACACTAAAAATCCAATTTTTTCCAAAGTCTCCCTTTTAATCCGAGCATTCTCAACACCTCTAAAACACGTCCAAGCATACCCAAAACCTACTAGAACTTGAATTATACCTAACATGCATAGCCCCTAAACCAGGGTGTTACAATTCTACCCTCCTTAAAATAAATTTCGTCCTCGAAATTACTTATTACCGAACAATCATAACTCGCTATTCTATGCCTTTTTGCACAAGCTCTCGATATTAAAGAGCTAACATACTTCTAGGCACGATTCTAAGTTCATACTCAAAGTCCCAATACTTTACGAGCAACAAAACAAATAGTCACCAAAACGAACAAAACGGTAAAAAATATTCCAGGCATAAGAAACTTACCAGCTGACTCATCTGGTACATCGTCATCATCTTTTTGACGAACCGCATAAATTAGACCTGGCTGCCTTGCCTCAGTGCCACCATTACCGCGGCCTAATGCTCCACGGCCTCGGCGGAACCATTCCTCCATGGTTCTGACCACGACCTTTTGTCGCTTGTTGACCATTTCTACCCGGTTGCACATAACCTTGATCTTCCATCCGAGCCTTATTTGGATTCTGGGGACAATCCTTAATCAAGTGAGACTTAGACTTACACCTGAAGCATTCTCGATCCCGATTCCAGCACTCACCAACATGGTACCTTCCACACCGAGCACACGGACAATCTCGATTTTCTGAAGCTGGCCTAGTCACACGAGCAGGATTTTCAACCCTCGGTCTTTTCTGGAGACCCCCAGATGGTTCAGACGATCCAGAATTCCTCCTATCTCGGTTCTTTTCCTTATCTCTGTTCTGCCTCACAGAGTCCTTAATTCCCTCAGCGACCTTCGCTTTTTCGACTAACACTGCGAACTCTCGTTCCTGATGAGGAGCTATCAACAGCCTCAAGTCATCCCTTAATCCGTCCTCAAACCGGACACATCGTTCATGTTTCGTAGCAACTACACCCCGAGCATATCGGCTTAGCCTTAGAAATTCCGCCTCGTATTCCGCTACGGGCTTGTTCCCTTGAACCAGCCCCAAAAATGCCTTCCTCTGAGCATCAATGTAGTGAGTTCCAACATACTTCTTCTGGTACGCCTTCTTGACATACTCCCAAGTGAGGTCCTCAGCTGTGACACTATCCCGAATTGTTAGCCACCATTGGTATGCCTCGTCGCGAAGGAGCGCTACCATTCCCTTCACTTTCTCCTCGTGAGTTAACTCGAGCTCATCCATAATCCGCTCGGTTGCTTCCAACCAATATTCACCGTCTTTGGGTGCCACACCGCACACGCCCGAAACACCTCGACTCAGTTAGCTCGAAGTCGCCGGTGCAGACTTCCTAGCTCTCACGCTCCCACCGCTCCACCACTAACTCCAAAACTCGCGGCCACAACCCTCACGACACACGACATCTTCCCCGTCTCGAGCTCGCCGCTCAACATTAATAGTTTGGGTGGTGGAGGCGGTGGTACTTCATTATCTCGATCCTTGACCCGATCTAACGGGCTCCGACTGTCATTCTTCCTCTACCTCTTCCACGACGACGACCACGTCCTCTGTGAGCTCATTGTCTAACGTCGAGATCCGATTGAAAGTTTTATGCATTAGAAATTTGGTTCCACTATTTAACCACGAACATATTTTATGAAAGGAAGATTTTAAAAGTAGTTCTTTCGATCACACAAAGGTTCCGTTCAAGCTTACTACTCTAGTTCAGAATCACATTCACACACACATTCATTCATCAATAAGAACACATTCATCACTAGAGGCACCTTCATTTCTCAATGAAGCCACATTCCTTCCTCAAGAGAGGCACATTCGGTGGTATCCACCACCCTCATTCACTATTCGGACTTTTCTCGCCTGCTTTCTACCCTGTGGGTATTTCCGTCATTTTCCTACCTGTATTTTCGTAAATAATCGAAAAAATTTTGAAAGCCTTAATAAATCAGGATATTTTGATATTCCAAACTTTTAATGGTATTTTTGAAAATTCTCAAATTAAAGGTATGACAAGATTTTGGAAACCAGTGGTATTTTGGTAATTTGTCACTCAAGGTAATTTTGAAAATTTCCAAAGTCGAGGTATTATTTTGAAATACTAAAGATTGGATTCTTTTGCATAGTAAGAAGATTTTATTAAACTTGGGGTTAAACCAGAAATTGTAAAAGTCGTGGGCATTTTAGTAATTTTTAACATAGGGTATTTTCGTAAATTTCCTCAAACTGGGGTATCTTGATATTCAAAAACTAAAGATTTTGGTATTTTGCAATGTAAAATCTTTTTAACAAAAGTTGAGGGTAGTGCGGTAATTTTACAATACAGAGGGTATTTTTGTAATTTTGCCACTAGGGGCATTTTGGTAATTTTGGAACTCAATGATACTTTAGAGAAATTTTCACAAGAATCTTTTGCTACAAGAAAAGGAAATTTTAAGGATTTTAGAACTAGGAAGTTTATAAACTGCACGGCTAGTCCCTTTCGGGTTTTAATAATTGGTTTAGCCTATGAACAAGTCCTCTTGGTTAAGGTGAACCGTAGCTACGCACCAGGTAGGATTCAAGTAAAGAGGAGGTGAGTCGCTAGGACTGCTTAAATACCAAGCTCTTACTGAATTCCAATCCTCGACATGCGTCACGATGGTTGCCACACCTTAACACTACGACTTACTTCACGAGTTTGTTTATGAATCCTTAAGTCTTATGCATATGTTTGAGTACACTAGCCCTAGGGTTCAAGCTCCTATAAGTCTATCTACGTTCCATGCGTCCTACCCTTCTACAAGAAATAATTTATACGACAAATCACTTCTCAAGTTTGAAGTACTTACACCAGTGGACTCGGTAGAGGTACAGTGCCATGCCGAATACTGAAAATATTTCATAAAAATTCATATTTTTGAAAAGCCCATTTGAAAACGTTTTTGGGCCCAAAACCCTCAAAGTCGAGTTTTGAACCGGGCTCTGATACCAATTTGTAACATCCCCAAACCCGGCCCATTCACTACGATCGAATCGGTTATGTCATCATGAAATGACGGTGGAAAATTCTTTGACTTTAAATTAAAACGTGAAATTTTATTAACCTTTGAAAATCCATGTTCATTAGGTATTGTATAAAACTTTGATATTATGATCTTGTCCAAAATTAAACTTTAGTGAATATATAAAGCCAATTTGAATAATCAAGTTGTTAGAAAAATTTGTCTTCACATGGTAATTTTAATATACTCCAACCATAATTTAAAATAATAATAAAATAATTCCCAAAGTAAATAAAATCAAAGGCCCTTATTACACCAATATTTAAACCCAAGTACTTAATATAAATAAGTATAAAATATTTAAACTCTTCTTTCTCGCATGGGCCACCATGTGTCCTCTCCGATCCCGGTCCAATTCATGAGTCACCCGAAATGGTTAGGAAAAATAGAGTGAGTCCACCGACTCGATGCATAATCATATCACATATTTCCACACGTATAGGCTTAGCCCACATTCATACAATCCCCGAACCATTCATGCAATCATGCATCACACCCAAACCCTAAATCCATCCAAACACCTACCTCGGCAGACTCCGCCCAAGGCCGTGGCTAACCCACCGATCACAACCGAGTGATCCCACATATCCTACCTTGGCGCCTCGCTGCACAAGGTCGTGGTTGAGCCACCGATCACATCGTGATCTTATCGATAATCCGCCTACGGTGATGCACTCACTATCACCGCGAGATGGGCACCAAGCCAACATCTCCCTTGATGATGCACACAACAACTCATCAAGCGCTAGTGTAGCCCGGCTAACACTAGACCACGTACACCAATGTGTACTCCTTCCTTCCTCGATCAAACCCGAATCCCATGCATATGTGATAACGCATCTTATCAAATCATCATATAATAGGAGCATACATCTCATATCATTACCACATCATATATTTATATATATACATCATTAACTTCAATATCACAAACTTACTCATGTATAAACGTTAGCAAGCATAATATCAAGAAATAGTGCGATGATTACGCACCTTATTGATACAAACGATTTACTCCCTAAACGTCACTAGATTAAGAACTCTGCGAATTTCCTTAAATCCCGTAAGACCTTTCAGATATCCCCTTAACGTTGGCTTCCAAAAATGGCTACAAATCCACGACCTTGAGTAGGCTCACCATACACAAAATACAGGTGTTAAGCCTCATGGTTTCGGTGGCCAAAACAAGAATAAAAGATTAACCCAAAGAGAGTCCTTACCACGCTACTGAAATCGGCACAAGGAGATTTGGCCAGAGAAGAACTGTTCGACTTTGAATGATGAACAATTGAGATGAGAAGAAAATGGTAGGAAAAGTGGGTTTGAACTTTCTACCAAGGTGAACAAATGAAGAGGAGGGACGGTTTTGGTGTTTGGTAGAATATGAGAAGAAAAGTGAAGACTTAAGAAGAAACTAAAATTTTCGCAGGGAGAGCACACCCCCTTTTATAACATTCGGCCACTCCCCACATGAAGAAACCAAAATTCAGCCACTAATTCAAATCAATTTGAATTAGACAATCCCTTATTTTACTCTTCCCAATTCATTCAAAATAATTAAAATAACCTTATTAATCACTTATCCTACATTCAAAATAAAATAAAAATAAAAACCCACCTTTTATCTATTATTATCTTATCAATTGAAAAAAAAACAAAATAAACTAATATAAATCCACCCCTCCAAATTAATTCTAAATCAAATTATTATGCTTATCCTATTGAAGTCCACATGTCGCCCAACTCTCCCCCCTCTAATGACGTCACAAGCAAAAAAAATTAAAAGGTTCAAAACATTGCTTCTCTTGCGTCTTGAACCCCGACCGCACTCAAGCCCCTTAAGTTTTAACACCCCCACGCCATTCTCGCTAGCGCATTTTTTGTGATATAACTCCGCCACATATTCTTTTAAGCCATCATTCCTTAGTTCCTTCCTTTTAAACGCCAAGAACAAAAATAAAACCTGTGTGCTTTCCATGTTACTCGAACTCGAGTCCCTTGCCAAGCCCACCAAAGGCGCCCCAAGCCACTCCACCAACCCGTCTTTCTTGTCATAAAACCCCACCATTTATTTATAAGGCCTTCCTAAGCCTAACGCCCAAAACCCAAAATAAAAACCACATTTGCTGCCGCTTGGACTCGAACCCAAGCCCTCAAGGCGTTACTTCCCAAGCTCTTAAGCGACAGACACTAAAGCCACTCTACCACTTGCCTTCCTTTGTGCCAAAAATTACCAAAAATTATTAATAAGGCCTCCCTTGGCCCAATTCCCTTTTTACACTAAAAATCCAATTTTTTCCAAAGTCCCCCCTTTTAATCCGAGCATTCTCAACACCTCTAAAACACGTCCAAGCATACCCAAAACCTACTAGAACTTGAATTATACCCAACATGCATAGCCCCTAAACCAGGGTGTTACAAGGCACGCCCGTGTGCCTCAACCATATGACATTATAGGCCATTATCAAGGCCAAAATGCCACCCATAAGAGTCAAGATACAAGCAACATATAGCATCCCATTTCATGAACATATAGCAACCAAAAACATACTAATTTGCCTATTCAAACCATGCATTTAATTCCAATTCCAACCATGACAATTTCAAAGACTAAACTCATATCATCACAAGCATAATTCATTCATTTGCTTACTCAAAACTAGGCCATTTCAAATGCTTCCACCATACCAAGATATGCTTCATATATCACATTCATATAAGCAAAGTCTCAACTCATATATAGTCAAATCACATGGCTAAGTTCACATAACAATCCATATCAAGGACTAGCCTATACATGCCATATCTAGCCATATACATTTCCAAAGTGTACAAAAATAAGTTCAATAGTGTGATGACGATCCGAGACGGTCCCAAGCCTTCAGTAGCTTTGACGACCTATAAAACAGAGAAAACATACACAAAGTAAGCTTTCCAAAAGCTTAGTAAATCATATACAAATAAATTTGGTATGGAAGGCATATATGCAACAAATACATTGGCACATATCAATCACTTAGCAAACTATCACTTATTAGCTTTGGCTCATACAGTGTTAACCATATTAGCCCTTTTCACCATTCAAGAATCATGTAAACATATAGTTCATCTAGCCTAAACAACTCTTATCATATCATAAATTCCATATACATATCATCATAGTAAGATCACTTAAATGATTACCTTACATACACAATTAGTGTATAATCAACGTACCTGAATCGAATTTAATATCACATAATTGTTCATAGCTCGAATTTTTAATCCATATCACAGACTTACCCGTTGAACCATAAGGAATTTAGTAGGATACTCAAAAAGCTCGGAATAGTCGTACAATGCCAACGTTCCTGACGAAGCCTTACATGCACTCGGGTATCAATGCCTGAAACACCCCACACCCGGCCCACGAGCCTGAACCGGATCTGGTATGTTCCTTAAGTAAACCGGTTTTCAATGTCCTGAATAACTTGGAGAAAATTTGTGTAATTAAGAAAAATTCGTTTAGGGTTGGGCTTAAATTGGAACCCATTTAATAAATTTTGAAAATCCAACTCAAATAAGGTGACAAAATAATTTTAGGGTTTATTATTTTAAAAGAAATAAATTTACTTAACTTTAATCAAAAATAAGTTGTATCATAATCAAATAAAAATAAGCAGAAGTAAAGAAAATCCAACTGGGCCTTATGGCCTTATTACATCATTCAAACCCAAAATAAAATTTAAAGTACTAAATTTAAATAGAGTCCAAATTCTAATAAATTCTTCAAGTGTTGCATGGCCACCTTTAGCTCCTGCCGACCTGGTCCATTACTGCTCATCACCTGAAAAATAATTCCCCAACGAGGTGAGTCCACAGACTCAGTGTGTACACAATACTAATTTTCAACAAATCAGGCATACAAGTCATATCAATTTCATGTTCATACAAAACAAAGGATGATGCAACCCAAACCCAAGCCTATTTGTCCATCCGCTTCACGCACCACCCGTACCAACCTTGTGCAGTGGGGACTACTAAGTCGACCCTCCATCCGCTACACACCATCGAAGCGATCGCGTGATCGACTCGCTCATCGCCTACTTACGTTGTGTCTTTAGACACTATATTCGAATAATGTAACCGAAGTTACCATATTCAATTAATGGGACCGTAGCCACCATATTTCGTTGGTGAGACCGAAGTCAGCACCTTCGTTGGTGAGACCGTAGTCATCACCTTCACTTTCTCCCTTCACATATATCCCAAATGCCCCAATTATTACATACCATTCATGTCATACTTAAATTCACATTCATGTCACTTTTCAGAATATAACACATTCATAATCCTATCAAAAGTAGGAATACGTGCACTGGTACTTTTTGCCACATTTGTGGTACTTAGCCACATTCTCATTCTTATACACATTCATATATTAAAACAAATATTGCCATAATATATATATTGAAAGTTAGTGTGAGTACACACCTGATTTGCTTAATAGGTTCCTTGAAATCCCAAAGGACGATCTACCGATTTAGATCTCAAATCCTACATAAGTTAATCACTTTAAAAGACCATTCGGCCACTTTTCCAAATACAACTAGGATTTGTATTACTTACCTTAAAATTTCCAAATCTAAAAAGGATTCCTTGCCTTGTATGTCTGTCGAAATCCCTATACTTATATGTTAATTTTAATCTCACATATATTCCATAACTTTTGACCAAATATGTGTATATCTTACCTTAGATTCTTGAATCCCGGATGATCTCTCCCTTGTAGTCGATAGCACTAGAAATCCCGAAATACTCCTTATAGTTTTGGCCACAATAATAATAACATTAATCCCTATTTATCGGCTTAAAGAAGAGAATAAATCAATAACCACAAGATTCTTACCTTAAGTGTTGAATTCAACAGATCTATCCTAACACCACTTCAGAGATTCGGCTTTGGCAGAATTTCAGCTAGGTTGGATTTGGTTTTGAAAAGGAAGAAGAAGAAGAAAAGAAAAAGAAAGATGAGGCTAGAGAATTCTTGGCTAGACAAAAGAAAAGAGAAAAGAGCCCTAAAAATTTCTAGCAGAGATGAGGAGGAAGCAAAAATTGATGAGTAGCCCTCCTATCCTCCTTTTATAGCCGAAAAATATCACCTAGAGAGTCCCTTACTTGGCCACCACTCCTCTTTCATCATCTATTTTATTTAAAATAAACTAGAGAAAAATCCTTATTATCTCTTCCAAATAATCCAAATTAAAAATCCCTTATTTATCTCTTTTTAATCATGTATTTATGGAATTAAAACACCCCCTTTTTCCAACTCATGTGCCGTCCCACCTCATAGCACAGGGAGCAAAATTAAAACTTCATTTATTTGCTTCCCTTGTGACTCGAACCTGTGCCCATGCCTCCACACATGGTGCCATTTCCGTAGGTCCTAAGTGGCATCTTGAGCCACATTTCCAAGCCTATTTGTGTGCCAAATTTCTCCAACTTTTTCTTTTAAGGCCCTCTTGCCTTTATTTCCTATTTTGAACCTTAAAATTTGACATTTCATCATTTCTAAGTTTCCTAAAATTTTCGATCGGCTCTGTTTACTTTCCATTTTCTTACATTTCCAAGTTTCCAAATGTTCACTTTCCATTTTTGAATCATTTCCTTACATTTCCTAGTTTCCATAAATGTTCACTTTCCTCTTTATTCCTTTACATTTTCAGGACATTTCCTACATTTCCAAGACAAGACATTTCCTTACATTTCCTTGCATTTCCTTACATTTCCATACATTTCCTCACATTTCCTTACATTTCCTTACATTTCCATACATTTCCTTACATTTCCTTACATTTTCTTACATTTCCTACATTTACATTTCCATACATTTCCACACATTTCCACACATTTCCATACTCTTCCATACATTTTCATATATTTCCATACATTTCCTTATTTCTAGAATTCACATAACACATTCATAATTCATTAAACATGCCATTTTACCACATGGTTCCTTGTGTCATGCTTCACACTGAGTTTCTTTTAAAGCCTCATTTACCTAGCTCCCTTTTTTGCTTAAAACCAATAATTTTCCAAAGCTTTCTTCTTCCATCCTAAAATTCTAAAACCCTTAATACACTTCCAACACTTGCCAAAACCTACTAACTCATGAATTATGCACAAACGCATAACCCCTAATCTAGGATGTTACAGTTCTACCCTCCTTAAAAATAATTTCGTCCTCGAAATTACTTACTAACAGTCGTACCATCCTTCTCACCGCACTATGCTACTGCTGCGCACTCTGATCTTAAAGAACTATCATACTTTCTAGGCACATTCTCTAAGTTCACGTCCCCTAAAACTTATTTCTAACGTCGCGATTTAATCTAATTTAAGAGAATTTTATGAATTTGTCTTTATTCCACTGATTACCCGCGAAGAAGTTTTATGGAAAGAATTTTAGGAGTGGTTCTTTTGTATTCATACATGCACACAGTCTTTACATTCATTCATTCATCCATCAAACAAATATGAACTTTTGTTCATCCATAGAAACGTTGAAATTTTCATTGTTGTTGTTTTTCCGCTACCCAGGGGTATTTTCGTAATTTTGTCCTACAGGGGCATTTTTGTAATTTTTCAAAAGAAAAAGTTCCTTGGTGATTTTGTCAAAAAGTATTTTGGTAATTTCAAAGTCCCAGAGTAATTTGGAAAAATTTTGAAATCCGGGGGTATTTTGGAAATTTTTGGCCTCAGGGGTATTTCAGTAATTTTTCGCAAATTGGGGTAAATTTGTAAAAGTTAACAAATCAGGGATATTTTAGAAGTTGTAAAACTTTGAGGGTTCTTTTTGAGACTTTTATTTTCCAAAACGGTGATGTTGCAAAAATTTTGGAAATCAGGGTCATTTTGGTAATTTTGTAAGTTAGGGGCAATTTCGTAATTTTCCAAAATCAAGATATTTTTGATAGTTTGCAATTTGAACATTTATAAAATAATGAAGTTTTAGCAAGACCGTTGAAAAGTTTGACATTTTGTAAATCAAGGGCATTTTGGTAATTTTACCACTAAGGGCATTTTTGTAATTTTCACAAATCAAAAATTTTTCGGGAAATTTTGTAAAGATGGTTTTCACAAATTAAAAGAGTGATTTTAAAAGTTTTAAAACTAGGGTTTGTTGTTTTGTTCTCTTTTTTTTTTTTTTAAAACATGGCTAGTTCCCTTTCGGGTTTTAGTCTTTGTGTTTAGCCTATGACCGAGTCCCCTGGGTCAGGGTGAACTAAAGCTACGCACCAGGTAGGATTCGAGTGAAGAGGAGGTGAGTCACGTGGACTGCTTAAGTACCAAGCTCCCACCGAAACCATTCCTAGACATGCGCACAGGGGTTACCACACCCTAGCTCGAAATGACTTAGCCATAGGTTTGTTTAGTGTATTAAGTCTTATGAGTTTCATGTGTTTGAGTAGTCTAATCCTGTGGTTCAAATTCCTATCACACTATTCTACGTTCCCATGCCTTTTCTACCCCTATGTAAATCACATAATCACACATAGAGTTAGGGGTACTTACCGTGGATCATGGTCTGGAGACTCAAAGGTGCCATGCCGAAACTCCGCTTAATTTCACGAGAAAATCATTTGGGCTCGAATTAAAAATGTTTTGGGCCTTAACCCACAGCCGAGAGTTTAAAATCAAGGCTCGATACCAAATCAAAACACTCCCCACCCACGAGCACGAGCCCGAATCGATCTCGTATGTTCCTTAAGTAAACCGGTTTTCAATGTCTGAAATAACTTGGAGAAAATTTGTGTAATTAAGAAAAATTCGTTTAGGGTTTGGCTTAAATTGGAACCCATTTAATAAATTTTGAAAATCCAACTCAAATAAGGTGACAAAATAATTTTAGGGTTTATTATTTTAAAAGAAATAAATTTACTTAACTTTAATAAAAAATAAGTTGTATCATAATCAAATAAAAATAAGCAGAAGTAAAGAAAATCCAACTGGGCCTTATGGCCTTATTACATCATTCAAACCCAAAATAAAATTTAAAGTACTAAATTTAAATAGAGTCCAAATTCTAATAAATTCTTCAAGTGTTGCATGGCCACCTTTAGCTCCCCGCCGACCCTTGGTCCATTACCGCTCATCACCGAAAAATAATTCCCCAACGGGTGAGTCCATGAGAACTCAGTGTGTACACGATACTAATTTTCAACAAATCGGGCATACAAGTCATATCAATTTCATGTTCATACAAAATAAAGGATGATGCAACCCAAACCCAAGCCTATTTGTCCATCTGCTCGCACCACCCGTACCAACCTCAGTACACCGTGGGGACTACTAAGTCGACCCTCCATCCGCTACACACCATCGGCGGCGATCATCTGCAATCGACGTGCTCATCGCCCACTTACGCTTGTGTCTTTAGACACTATATTCGAATAATGTAACCGGTTACCATATTCAATTAATGGGACCGTAGCCACCATATTTCGTTGGTGAGACCGGTCAAGACCTTCGTTGGTGAGACCGTAGTCATCACCTTCACTTTCTCCCTTCACATATATCCCAAATGCCCCAATTATTACATATCATTCATGTCATACTTAAATTCACATTCATGTCACTTTTCGAATATAACACATTCATAATCCTATCAAAAGTAGGAATACGTGCACTGGTACTTTTTGCCACATTTGTGGTACTTAGCCACATTCTCATCCTTATACACATTCATATATTAAAACAAATATTGCCATAATATATATTGAAAGTTAGTGTGAGTACACACCTGATTTGCTTAATAGGTTCCTTGAAATCTCGAAGAACGATCTACCGATTTAGATCTCAAATCCTACATAAGTTAATCACTTTAAAAGACCATTCGGCCACTTTTCCAAATACAACTAGGATTTGTATTACTTACCTTAAAATTTCCAAATCTAAAAAGGATTCCTTGCCTTGTATGTCCTGTTTAAATCCCTATAATTATATGTTAATTTTAATCTCACATATATTCCATAACTTTTGACCAAATATGTGTATATCTTACCTTAGATTCTTGAATCCCTGATGATCTCTCCTTGTAGTCGATAGCACTAGAAATCCAAAATACTCCTTATAGTTTCGCCACAATAATAATAACATTAATCCCTATTTTTCGGCTTAAAGAAGAGAATAAATCAATAACCACAAGATTCTTACCTTAAGTGTTGAATTCAACAGATCTATCCCGATACCACTTCAGAGATTCTGCTTTTGCGCAAATTTCACTAGGTTGGATTTGGTTTTGAAAAGGAAGAAGAAGAAGAAAAGAAAAAGAAAGATGAGGCTAGAGAATTCAGCTAGACAAAAGAAAAGAGAAAAGAGCCCTAAAACTTTTAGCAGAGATGAGGAGGAAGCAAAAATTGATGAGTAGCCCTCCTGTCCTCCTTTTATAGCCGAAAATATCAGCCTAGGAGAGTCCCTTACTTGGCCACCACTCCTCTTTCATCATCTATTTTATTTAAAATAAACTAGAGAAAAATCCTTATTATCTCTTCCAAATAATCCAAATTAAAAATCCCTTATTTATCTCTTTTTAATCATGTAGTTATGGAATTAAAACACCCCCTTTTTCCAACTCATGTGCCGTCCACCTCATAGCCTGGGGAGCAAAATTAAAACTTCATTTATTTGCTTCCCTTGTGACTCGAACCCAGGCCCATGCCTCCTACACATGGTGCCATTTCCATAGGTCCTAAGTAGCATCTTCAGGCCATATTTCCAAGCCTGTTTGTGTGCCAAATTTCTCCAACTTTTTCTTTTAAGGCCCTCTTGCCTTTATTTCCTATTTCCAACCTTAAAATTTGACATTTCTGCATCATTTCTAAGTTTCCTAAAATTTTCGATCGGCTCTGTTTACTTGCCATTTTCTTACTTTTCCAAGTTTCCAGAAATGTTCACTTTCCATTTTTGAATCATTTCCTTACATTTCCTAGTTTCCATAAATGTTCACTTTCCTCTTTATTCCTTTACATTTTCGACATTTCCTACATTTCCAAGACAAGACATTTCCTTACATTTCCTTGCATTTCCTTACATTTCCATACATTTCCTCACATTTCCTTACATTTCCTTACATTTCCATACATTTCCTTACATTTCCTTACATTTTCCTACATTTCCCTACATTGCCTTACATTTCCATACATTTCCACACATTTCCACATATTTCCATACACTTCCATACATTTCCATATATTTCCATACATTTCCTTATTTCTAGAATTCACATAAGACATTCATAATTCATAAAACATGCCATTTTACCACATGGTTCCTTGTGTCATGCTTCACACGGAGTTTCTTTTAAAGCCTCATTTACCTAGCTCCCCTTTTTACTTAAAAACCAATAATTTTCCAAAGCTTTCTTCTTCCATCCTAAAATTCTAAAAACCCTTAATACACTTCCAACACTGCAAAAACCTACTAACTCATGAATTATGCACAAACGCATAACCCCTAATCTAGGATGTTACAATGCCACTGTCCTAGACAGGGTCCTATACGAATCAAAACTATGCCGATGTCTCAGACATTGTCTTACACGTAATGCTCAGATCGATGCCAACGTCCCAAACGTGGTCTTACACATAATGCTCATATCGATGCCAACGTCCCAGACGTGGTCTTACACGAGTCTCAAATCAACGCCAATGTCCCAGATGTGGTCTTATATGATAAAACAGAACAGATACCTATGTCATGACATAGCTAATCCTATCTACTCCTAGGTTCACACGGAACTTCTCAGACTTAGTTGCTATGTCGAACTTTTCTCGGAATTCCTAAGTATAACCTCTCATAAGTATCCATAATCAACATTAGTCATATGAACAATTATAATATCATACACGTACGTTTATTTGCATAATGACTTACCTCGGATTCGATATATCAGAATGAAAATGGCTACTCGATAACTTTTGCTTTCCCGTGATCTAAATCTGTTTTCCTCGGTTCTTGATCTAAACATATTCAGAATTAACCCTTTTATTCACTAATTCATTCAATTTAACCCAAGGACACACATTTAGGGCTATTTACAATTTAACCCTCATAGTTGCACATTTTATCAATTTAGTCCATTTTTCTTAAAACATCAAATTCACAAAAGTCAACATACACATGCTTAGCCGAATGTATGCACATCTCATACAAGTCCACATTTTTCATCAAATTTTAAATTTAGTCCCTCAATTTACCATTTTCTCAATTTAGCCCAATTTTTCTAAATTCATCAAAACTTCAAGAACAAAGTATGTTCATCTAACTCATATCTTTCATTTAACACCAAAAATCATCAAAAAGCTTAACATATCATCAATGGCATCTCACACGAACATCATCATTTCACAAAATTAAAACATGGGTTTGATAGCTCTCAAATCAATGATTGCAAAAACATAAAAATTATCGAAAACCGACCGGAAACATACCTTGAATTCAAGCTTAGAAGTGCCAAAAATCAAAAGAACTAAAGCCTTTCTTCATCCTCTAATATTCGGTCAAAGGATGAATGAAATAATGTCTAATTTCATACTTTTATTAAACCATAATATACTTAATACATGAATGACATTATTACCCTTATAATATAAACTTATAAAACATATTTTCAAAGGTTAATATGGACCATAGCTGTCCACTATCAATAGTAATGGCTTAATTGCCACATAAGTCCTTCTACTATACAAAGCCACAACACTTTGATACTTAAACAAATAGCATACAATTTTCTCATTCATTGCAATTTCATCATTTTGTCCAAATTAAACACACGAACGGACAAATTCACTTACGAAAATGTACCACATGCTAAACCACATATCAACGGCACAGAAAATAATGTTAAAATTTTATATGGACTCGGATTTGTAGTCCTAAAACCACTGTTCCGACTAGGGTATCAACCAGATCATCATTACACGTGCCTCCACACTACCGAGAAACACGCCGCGTGTCTCTCGCTTTCGTGTGTTTCTCACTGAGCATATCTTGACTTGTAAACCTAGCACGCAAGGGGACACACGGCCGATCAACACTCCCGTGGGGCTGACCGTCTATCACGCATGGGCTAGACACACGCCCATTTGTCTTCCCGTGTGGACATTAAAAAGGCTATATTTCAAGCCAAATGCCACCCAACATAGCAACCATACTTATACCAACTCAATTCATCATAACTCATGACCCTAAGGCACTTCTAAGAACTCAAATCAAAGCATCCACACAAGTATAAACTTCATAATTTCATCATCATTGAATATAAATATAAACTTGTCAAGTATTGGCCCAATTCCAATGACCACTTACAAAATGAATTTGATAACATAAATAGCCAACACTTTGGCTAACAAATATGACATAACAAAATGCCCAAGTCCTATACATGCCATACTCAAAATAAATCTAACTTTGTATACCAAAGAGATGTCGATAGTCTGATTCTGAACTCCGACGTCCCACAATCCTCGAGTAATCTTAAGCTCATTTCCATAACTTACTCATACTTACTCTTACCAATTACATAACATGCCTCATATCGTGAACTATTCTCATGAAATACTCGCATATCTCTGTATCACCTCATCACTCGGTATTAGCATTAATCTCATCTCTAGCATAATCTTAACCATTTGCCACATGGAAATTACTTAAGGTATTCAAGGTTATATAAGTATCCTCATTTACATAATTACAACACCAATGCCACATCCCAGATGTGGTCTTACGTGGGGTCACTTCTAGATGCCGATGCCATATCCCCGATATGGTCTTATATGGGATCTCTTATCGTTTGCCGATGCCATATCCCGGATATTCTCATATTTGATGCTGATGCCATATCTCAGATATGGTCTTATGCAGGATCTCCAGTTGGTGCCAACGCCATGTCCCGGACATGGTCTTATACGGGACCTTACCTTTCTCATATCACGATAATCTTAATCTCCCATTTATTAAAGTCCAACCGGGACTTTCACATTACAATTCTCATCATTTTCTCATTTAGCATCTTAACTCAAAATTCATAGATATTTTATACAACATCACTACTATCAAACATTTAGAAGCTTAATACATAATGTTGAATTTATTACACACAAACTTACCTCGATTTCAAAATAGGCTAGATTGTCGATCTAGTTCGATACTTTGTTCTTTCCCTGATCGAGGTTAATTCCTTGTTCTTCTTGATCTATAATAGCAAATTAGCTCATTTAATTATCACACTAACTAATGTATTTCAATAATCATGCTTTGGCAAAAATACTATTTTGCCCTTAGACTTTCGTAAAATGATCATTTTACCCCTAGGCTCAAAAATCAATTCTAATTAAATTTCACCCTTTAATGAGCCTAGTTGAACATTTATTTCTCTTATGGAAACCCTCAAAATTCATTATTACACACATTTACCTCACATTTTACAACATTTACAAAAAGGTCCTTTTAGGTGTTTTCATGGTAACACCTTTCACAAAAGTTGTTCATCTAACAACTAAGACCCATTTTCTTTCATAAAAATGCAGCAAACAACTTAAAATCTCACATGGAAAAACTCTAAACTTTTCACCATTTCAGAAAATAGTCCCCTCATTAGAAAGCTTAAGCTTTAGGGGTTCCAAAAGTATAATTATCATTAAGAAAAATAATTAAAATAACTTACTTGTAGGGAGAAGAGTTCGCTGAAATTTTTTAGCTTTAAAACCCCTACTTTGCTTGTGTTGTTCGGCGGAAGAAGATGAGTGAAGTAAGGGATATCATCTTTTATTTATTTTAATATAAAACAATAAATTTAGTCACCAAATCCTTACCAACTTTGACTAATTTTGACTTTCTTGTCCCCTATGGCCGGCCACCTTATGTCTAAGGGTCTATTTGCACATTAAAGGTCTCCAATCAATATTCTGTAGCTATTAGGCACCTTTAGCTTATAGAATAGAACTTTTGCACTTTATGCGATTTAGTCCTTTTTCGCAATTAAGCATGAAATCGCTAAAATTAAAGCACCAAAATTTTCATGCACTTATATAATCATGCTATAACTCATAAAATAACATAAAAATAATTTTCTCTAACCTCAGATTAGTGATTCTAAAACCACTATTCTGACTAGCCCCTAAATCGGGTTGTTACAGTTGGACCATAAATACAAAGTCGAAGATGTTGGAACTAAAAAGTTCTTAGTTGCTAAATTTTTGAATTTTGTAATGGTTGATTCCAAATTAGTTGTGAATCAAGTGTAGGAACTTTAATTGATCATTCACAGAATTCTTGCTAAATGGATGATAATAAGTGAATCCTTCCAAGTGGCAACCATTATGGAGAAGTTGCCTCTTGCTTGGAATGACTTCAAGAATTATGTAAAGCACAAAAGAAAGGAAATGTCAGTAGAAGACCTAGTTGTCAAACTTTGGATTGAAGAAGACAATAGAGGTACGAAAAAAAGGCTCAACAAAGTAGCAAATGACAATGTTTCTAGGGCAAACATCGTAGAAGTCAAGAAAGACTTCAAGAAGGGAAAAAAATGGAAAAATGGGCCTAAATTGGGACCAAAAGGTGGTGTTTCTAACAAGCAAAATTTCAAGGAAAATGCTTCAATTGCAATAAGATGGGGCACAATCCATCTGACTATAGGATCCCAAAGAAAGTTAGAGCTAACGAGGCTAATGCCGCGGAAGAAATTTCCAAGGAAGTGTCCAATATGTAATTATGTGCCTAACTATGAATAAGAATGTTCTTAGTAAATGGGAATGTTTGTGGGAAGGGGATATGTATTAAACTAAATGCTATCTCTGTAAAAGCAAAACTATGAATAAGAATGTTGTTCTTTTCTGTTCATATGCTTAAGTCATTTAATTAATGGCATAGTAGGCTCAGATATGTTAATTATGGTACTTTCCATTCATAAATTAACTTAGAGCACATTCTTTTGTTTCGTAATAATTATAATTATAAATGTGAAACATGTGTTAAGGCAAATTAACAAAGGTAAAAAATCACTTGATCTAATATATAGCAATGCTTGTAAGCTTGTAAAGATTGTTTAAATGAGAGGAAGGAATAAAAATGTTTATTACCTTCATTAGTAAGAGTTAAGACAAAGAGAATTTATTCTCTATAAGCAAGAAATTGAAAACCAACTTAATAAAAAGATTAAGTAATCATGGTGGTGGATATATTGAATCATTTCAATAACACCGCCATACTTTCCTAAAATAGAATAATCGAGAAAAAAATCGAATTCCAAAGTAAAATATTAACGCACGGCTAAAAACCTCTGGGTTATCACATGAAATGTAGGGGGACCATTTCTATGAGTAAATTACCTTTTAAATAAGGTACCCCATAAGAAAAGGGACAAGATACCACATAAGTTATGGAAAGGTAGAAAATCATCCTACAACCACTTGAAAGTGTTGGTCGTGTCTTGCTAGCGTAACATATAATGGTAAGTAGAGACATATGCAATGTCGACATAATACCGTTAAACAAATGATCTCAAACAGAGTTATCTATATTGATTTTGAAAATTTAAAAGATAACATTGCGGATCCGCTAACTAAAAGTTTAAAACGAGATCATGTTGTTAAAACATCAAAAGGAATGTGACTAAAGCCCATGAAAATAAAAGGCTCTATGTGAAGGAAAACCCTACCTAGTTGACTAGAGATCCCAAGATTTAGGTTCAAAGGAACAACCTAATTGCATAGACCTTGTGAAGCCACTGTGGCGATACTTATCCCAAGGCCGTTCCTATGATGTAAATAGTGACTAAAAATAGGATAGGTTAAGCAATTCTTTTAATGACCATTGTGTGTCTCAGGTGAGCTGAACAACATAAGTCACCTATGTTAGAGTGAAGTGGGGTCACTTCAAGGAGACTATTGGGGCATAGTTCTCTCAAACTCTTGCAAAACCAAGAGATGTTCACGGCTATATGAACATACCCATGAAAACTAAAATCTTGCCAGGGAGGTAGTCGTTTGAGGTATATCATCGTTTACACAAAAGGCAGAACAATTCAATGACATCATGTCTTCTGATCAGCTAGTAAAGTAAATATACTTTCGCAAGGGAAGGTTCAAGGGTTGATACCTACCTATCCTATGCAACTATCGATCGTAGATTCTATCACCACATCGAGTCAATGTTTTTCGATAAAATTACCGATTTTCATTCATGTAGGGGATTGTTGAAAAAATTGCATTTTAGGGTAACTTTGAGGCATATTCTCAATGTAATATCTGGGATTTAGGGGTTGTGCATTTTTAACTTAATTGTATGTGGAAGCATGCCTATGTGTGGTTTGAATGTGTTTTGTGGGTTTTGGGAACCCTAGAATGTAGGTGAATGCCTTAGAAAAATATTAGATTTTAAGTCTTGAAGTGGAGCTAAGCAAGATAGGCCTTAAGAAAATTTGTATACGGATTTAGACTCAAGTACTGGGCTAGTAAAGTGGCAAGGGAGGCGCCACTTAGAGCTTAGGGGTGTGACGCCTCAGGGAGAGTGCAGGGCCTAGGTTCGAGCAGCAAGGGAAGCATTTAGAGCTTTTATTTTGTAGCAAGGAGAAGCAGTGGTGGACGATACTGGGGCACTAAGTGGATGAGCATTTGATTAAGTCAAATTCATTCAAAATTCGGCTAAGGAGGTAGGATAAGTGTTGACTCATTCAAACTATTTTGAATGAGAGGTGAAGAGAAAAAGTAGGAGAAAAAGAAGAAAGCTGATAGGGGAAGGAGAGTTAGCCGGCCAAGGGACTCCTAAGGTGACATTTTCGGCCATGAAGTTGGGAGGGAGGAGGCTGAATGTGCATAAGGTGGTGTTGGGCACCTTTTGTGCGATTTCTTTTTCCCGAAAGCCTTCAAATTCTTTTGTCATTTGAGACCGTAAACCAAAAGGGACCACTCGTGCACTTTTCCCCCTTAATCATCTTCTTCTTTTCTCTTTTATTTTGCTAAAGCCGAAACTCCTTCATCCTTACCATTGCCGCAACTCTCTAAGGTTCCAAACCTCTCTTCTCTTCTCTTCCCTTTTATGTTGGCCGAACCTTCCTCTTATCACAAAAGTTGAATTGCATCTAATCTCTACCCTCCCTCTTTTTCTTTTCACAAATTCTTCAAAAGTCGAAAGTCTCTCTTGGCTATAACCGATTGTTCACTTTTCGCCTAAACCGAATCCATAACCTTTATTATCACTCTCTAAAGCCGAAAAGATCATTGCATCTCAACCCATTGAAACCGATTGTTCTTAAGCATTAATAGCTGGAAGCCGATCATCAATCACCTCTGGAACGACTTCTCTACTTCGGGTTTCTCCTCTTGTCGAGTTCCTAGAATCTGTGATCATTGTGTTGGTCACTTTATTTGGTAAGAGATCTCTTTTGGTTCAAACCTCTTTTTTTATTTTAGGTGACCGAAATTTAGAAATCTAACTCCTATTCTCTTTTGGCCGAAACCATGAAGGTGGGTTTCGGGGTTCATCTGTAGCCGATTATAAGAGGAAATCTCTCGGAATTTGAGATCCAAGGTAAGCAAATGTAGTATTCGGCCAAGGGCCATTTTCATAGATTCTATGTATTATAGTCGATTCTAACATTTATTAAATAGGGATTTCGACAACTTCAGGAGCAGACAATAGTTTCGGGATTTAGACGAACAAGGTAAGGGGTGTTGATATTCGGCCAAAGGCCATATTACTCTTTTGAAGGGTAGCCGATTCTGGGTCTTTTAGGGGTAGTTTCGGCAAAGGTTAAGAGGAAGCCTTCGAGATTGGGAGTTATTTCGGTAAGAGTATTCAATTAAGATTTGGTTTTGTCTCGTCTTAGATTTGATTTAATGGTTAACCGAGTATTCTGATTAAATGTCCCTCAATGGATGCTAGTACCAGTAAAGGGGAGAAAGGGGTAGTGCCTACCCCTAAATTCAAGAAACGCTCGATTTCTGCTATTCGTGATTTGCCACCGGGGTGTGAGCCAGCGTTGGAAAGGGATAAGCAGTTCACTGTTGTCCCTGCTAGCGAAAGTGTTAGTGAGATCGGGAGTGTAGTTATCGTCGTTATCAGGTGTGTAACCCTACACTAATTTCCCGATAGATTAATAGTGTTAATATGTAATATGTGTGATTATGAAATACGAGAAAAATGGCTAAGGGTACCATTCAGTGGTATAGTGCAATCAGGTATGTTAGCCCCTTAATACTCTGCTAATGATGTTATAAGCATGGATATGGATTATGTATGATATCATACGACTTTGGGGTATATTGCATAATATCTGGAAAATGTGTATGTTGCATGGGCATATGGGTGATATTGATAAAGGGGAAGTGTTCCGGTGGTTTTTAACACATTATCCGGTGACTTATGTCACATATTATGTATCCGGTGACTTTTGTCACACATTATGAATCTGGTGACTCTGTCACATTTATCTGGTGGCTATGCCACGATTATAAGGGCGATGTTCAGTTGACTGCAGCGACTGCCTTAGATGGTGTGTAGTGGATGGAGGGTCGATTTAGTAATCCCCACGGTGTGATTGGCAGGTACGGGTGGTGTGTAGAGGATGGATATTTAGGTGGGCTCGGGTTTGCACTTGTTTATGATTCATTATGCTAGGTATGGGCTTATGGCCGAATATGTTTAAATGGGCTTTGCCCAAAATGTTAATATTAAGGCTATGATCGATTTGGGCTTTTAGTGTATTGTTACACATTGAGTCTGTTGACTCACCCTTCGTGGGATATCTTTTGCAGGTGATACTTAGTGATTTGGACCGGGTCACCGAGGACTATGTGGTGGCCATGCTCAACTCAACTTTTCGGGTTTCTTTAAATTAAACTTATCACGTTTCCTTTATTTATTTCGGGATTTATTTTGGGTTATGTTTTATTGTAATAAGGCCACTATATAACTATTTCACTTATGCGTTTTTATATTCATTTTGATACGATTAACGTCAAACCAATAATTAAACATTTTTCGTAAAATCACTTAAACATCTACGGTTTCTGACTTAATAATAAGCTCTAAATTCGGTTTCTTTTAACTTATAATTTTAAATCATGAAGATAGCGTTTTAAAGAGATACAAAACTTACATAATGACACAGTTTTCAGATTCAAATTCTATTTTTCTTGGAAACCGACATATTTTCCACGATGACCAAAACGAGTTTTACTCAAGGAGCATGCCAGATCCGATCGGGGCTTGTGGGCTGGGTTTGGGGTGTCTCAACTTAGTATCAGAGCCCAGTTTTAAACACTCGGCCTTGGGTTTTGAAGCCCACAACGTTTTCAAAATGTGAGCCAACATGGGTTTTGAAAATTTTTAGGTTAAAATGGTTTTATGGAAGCATGGCACCCAAGTTCTCGGCCCAGGTCCGCCAGGTAAGTTCTTTTGTTGATAAATTGATTTGAGTATGATGATTTATGATACTTTAGCTCGTAGATTTAGGGACACTATACTATAGAGACATGGACCCTAGGTATATGTGTACTTCTACGGAAAAACCACTGATTAAAAACTCTCTGCATAAAATTCCTCTTAAACAAGAAAGTGAAAAGATTCTAATGCATAAAATTGTCATAAAACAGATAAGACGCGATGTAGACATGATTTCTAGGGGACGTGGTCACCGTGGGCGCGGCAGAGCGGTATCGTGTCGGAACCAGGTTGGTCCGGTCGGTTCCGAAATGAGGCACGCCACCACTGTAGAGGCGTAATTTCGGAGCGCACAAGAGGAGATGACGCGGTATTGCAGGCTATGCTGCGAGTGCTAGAGCGAGTGGCAGGAGCTAGTATGGGAAATGGGGCCCGAAAGTCTATATTTGAGAGACTTAGGTCAAATGGAGCTGAGGTTTTTAGAGGAGTGTCTGGGGTAGCTCCGAATGTAGCGGAGTATTGGTTAGAGGCAGTGGAGAGGATCATGGATGACTTGGACTGCACTGTTGAGGAAAAGCTGAAAGGTGCTGTTTCGCTGCTTCGGGATGAGGCCTACCAGTGGTAGCTCACTATCAAAGAGGGTACCCCTGCAGATCGAGTGGATTGGGGGTATTTTAAGGTTAAGTTTGAGGGGAAATATGTCGGAGCTAGCTACATAGACTCGCAGAGAAAGGCGTTTCTGAATCTGGTACAAAGAAGTAAGTCGGTAGCAGAATATGAAGCGAAGTTTTTTGCAGTTAAGCCGGTATGCCAGAGGAATTGTAGCTACTAATTATGAGCAGTGTGTCAGATTCGAGGATGGACTGAGAGATGAGCTGAGAGTGTTGATTGCCCCCCAGCGGGAGAGAGACTTTGCAGTTTTAGTGGTTAAAGCTCGGATAGCTGAAGAAGTTAAGCGGACTAAAAGACAAAACCGGGATAGAGGTCAGAATAGGAATAAGAGGAGCTATGGGTCTTCAGGGTCATCCGGGAATTTTCAAAAGAAACCTAGAGTGGATGGGCCGCGTAGTCAGCAGGCTGTTATGGGAGGGCAGTATCGCACTTGTGCTCAGTGTGGAAGGATGCACCCAGGAGAATGTTGGAAAAAGACAGGGGGATGTTTTAAGTGTGGGTCTAAGGATCATATGATTAGGGATTGTCCGATGGATACAGATAGGAATCGCCCAGCAGGTCAGGGTTTTAATCAGGCTGGCAGAAGTGGTCAACAGCCGTCGAGGGGTCGTGGTCTGAATAGTAGAGGTAATGGTTCTGGTAGAGGTTGTGGAACGCCAGGCAGAGGTAGTGGTAACACGGAGGCGAGACAGCCGGGTCTGGTGTATGCGGTTTGTCGGAGGGAAGATGGTAATGCACCTGATGTCATAACGGGTATGTTCCTTATTTCTGGATTACCCTTAATTGCTTTGATAGATATAGGGTCAACTCATTCATACATCGCTAGTGCAATGATCTGAACTCGCATGTGAACTCGAGATGTACCTAGGAAGATGATCGCATTTAGTCCTTTAGATGCATCATGTAATAGTAGATAAGCTCTTTAAGGAAGTGCCTTTAGGAGTTTAGGGGATGCAATTTTCGGCTGACTTAATGGAGTTGCCATTCGAGGAATTTGACCTAATCTTAGGCATGGACTGGTTAGTGAAGTACCGTGCAAAGGTGGATTGTGCTGCTAAGCGGATGTCATTAAGAACTATTAACGATAATGAAGTTGTGGTTATGGGCGAGAGACGGAATTACTTGTCGAATGTAGTATCCGCCCTTAAGGCAGAAAAGATGGTAAGAAAGGGATGTGTAGCTTTTCTGATGATTGTTAGTGCCTTAGAGGCTAAGGAAGCAACTATTGAAGGGGTCAGAACTGTGAGAGAATTTGTGGATATCTTTCCAGAAGAACTTCCGGGGTTGCCTTCAGATCATGAGGTGGAATTTGGATTGACTTGTTGCCTGGCACGGCGCCAGTATCTATCGCTCCGTATAGAATGGCACCAAAGGAGTTGGTGGAACTCAAGGCTCAGATCCAGGAGTTGCTTGATCATGGGTTTATCCGACCTAGTGTGTCTCCATGGGGAGCACCGGTTTTATTTGTAAAGAAGAAGGATCAGACTATGCGTATGTGCATAGATTACCGGCAGTTGAATAAGCTAACCATCAAGAACAAGTATCCTTTACCGAGGATAGACGACTTGTTTGATCAGTTTAAGGGAGCTGCGGTATTTTCAAAGATAGATCTAAGGTCAGGGTATCATCAGCTTAAGGTAAAGGAAGCAGATATCCATAAGATAGCTTTTCGGACAAGGTATGGGCATTATGAGTTCTTCGTAATGCCGTTCGGATTGACGAACGCCCCAGCTGCGTTCATGGATATGATGAATCGAGTTTCCAACCCTTGGATCAGTTCGTCGTTGTATTCATAGACGATATCCTAGTGTATTCTAAGTCTGAGGAAGAACATGATGAGTATCTCCGGATAGTGTTGCAAGTGTTGAGGGAAAAGAAGTTGTATGCCAAATTCAGCAAGTGTGAATTTTGGCTGAAGGAAGTTACGTTCTTAGGACATGTGGTCTCTGCAGAAGGGATAAGGGTGGACCCTCGAAAAATTGAGGCAGTGTTAGATTGGAAACAACCTAAGTCTGTGGCTGAGGTTCGTAGTTTCTTGCGGCTAGCAGGCTACTACAGAAGATTTGTCGAAGGGTTCTCATCAATAGCGGCACCTCTGACGAAATTGTTAAGAAAGGAGGTACCTTTCGTATGTACAGATAAGCAGCAGGAGAGTTTTGAGAGGCTTAAGAAGGTTTTGACAGAAGCTCTAGTTTTGATTCAGCCTGGGGGCAGGGAAGGATTTTATGGTGTATTGTGATGCTTCTCATACAGGATTGGGATATGTGCTGATGCATGATGGGAAGGTGGTCGCTTATGCATCTCGGTAATTAAGGCCACATGAGGTTAACTATCTGACGCATGACTTGGAGTTGGCAGCGGTAGTCTTTGCTCTTAAGGTATAGAGGCATTATTTATGTGGAGAAAAGTCAGGGATCTACACGGCCACAAAAGTCTTAAGTATCTGCTGACTCAGAAGGAGCTGAATCTGAGACAGCGAAGGTGGGTGGAATTATTGAAAGATTATGATTGTTATATAGAGTATCACCCGGGCAAAGCGAATGTGGTAGCAGATGCCCTAAGTCAGAAATTAGTGTCGAATCTGAGGGTGATGTTTGCACATCTTAGTCTTTATGACGATGGAAGTTTGTTAGCGGAGTTGCTGGTAAAGTCGGCATGGTTGAGTCAGGTGAAAGAGAGTCAGTTGACAGATGATGATTTAAGTGCTAAGTTACGACAAGTGCAGAATGAGGAATTGGAAAACTATGATGTGAACAGTGATGGAGTGCTGTGTTTTCAGGGCAAGGTTTGTATGCCAAAGGATAAGGAATTAAGGCAGAGAATTCTTCAGGAATCGCATAGTAGCCCTTATGCTATGCATCCTGGAGGAAGTAAGTTATACAGAGATCTACGGGATCAGTTTTGGTGGCCTGGTCTTAAGCGGGAAGTCACAGAATTTGTAGGGAAGTGCTTAACGTGTCAGCAAGTCAAGGCTGAACATCAAGTACCATCAGGGTTGCTTCAGCCGATAAAGATTCCACAGTGGAAGTGGGAGAGAATTACTATGGACTTCGTTAGTGGGCTTCCCCTTACGCCTACTAAGAAGGACTCAGTGTGGGTGATAGTGGATCGGTTGACAAAGTCTGCGCATTTTATACTAGTACGAGTTGATTATTCTTTGCAGAGGTTAGCGAAGTTGTATGTGGCAGAAATTGTGAGGCTGCATGGAGTGTCGATGTCGATTATTTCAGATAGGGATCCGAGGTTTACGTCTCGATTTTGGAAAGCATTGCATCAGGCTTTGGGCACCAGGTTAGATTTCAGTACGGAATTTCATCCATAGTCGGACGGCCAGTCTGAGCGAGTAATCCAAGTGTTAGAGGATATGTTGAGAGGCTGTGTGATAGACTTCAGAGGAAGCTGGGAAGAATTTTTGCCTTTAGCAGAGTTTGCGTACAACAACAGCTATCAAGCAAGTATTCGGATGGCACCGTACGAAGCGTTGTATGGGTGGAAGTGTCGCACTCTTACATGTTGGACGGAATTAGGGGAACGCCATGGTCTGGAAATTGTGGCAGAATTCGGAGAAAAGGTTAAGGTAATCCGGGCACGGTTGAAAGAGGCATATGATAGGCAAAAGTCATACGCGGATCTTAAGCGGAAGGAAATAGAGTTTACGGTGGGAGATCAGGTGTTTCTGAAAGTTTCGCCATGGAAGAAGGTGATGAGGTTTGGTCGCAAGGGAAAGTTAAGTCCCAGGTTTGTGGGACCCTATCGGGTTTTGAAGGGGGTTGGACCAGTGGCATATCAGTTAGAGTTGCCTTTAGAATTGAAGCAGATGCACGATGCGTTCCATGTTTCAATGTTACGTCGTTACCGATCGGATCCATCTCATGTAGTGCCAGTTGAGGAGGTGGAGCTAAGACCAGATTTGTCCTACGAGGAAGAGCCGATTCAGATTCTAGAACGGGATGTGAAGGTGTTACAGAGCAAACCAGTTCCTCTAGTCAAAGTGTTGTGGCGTAATTATGGATCGGAAGAAGCTTCGTGGGAGCCTGAGGAAGCAATGCAACAGCAATACCCTCACTTATTCTAGCCAGGTAATTTCGAGGTCGAAATTATTTGTAAGGGGGGTAGAACTGTAATATCCGGGATTTAGGGGTTATGCATTTTTAACTTAATTGTATGTGGAAGCATGCCTATGTGTGGTTTGAATGTGTTTTGTGGGTTTTAGGAACCCTAGAATGTAGGTGAATGCCTTAGAAAAATATTGGATTTTAAGTCTTGAAGTGGAGCTAAGCAAGATAGGCCTTAAGAAAATTTGTATGCGGATTTAGACTCAAGTATTGGGCTAGTAAAGTGGCAAGGGAGGCGCCACTTGGAGCTCAGGGGTGTGACGCCTCAGGGAGTGTGCAGGGCCTAGGTTTGAGCAGCAAGGGAAGCATTTGGAGCTTTTATTTTGCAGCAAGGAGAAGCAGTGGTGGATGGCACTGGGACACTAAGTGGATGAGCATTTGATTAAGTCAAATTCATTCAAAATTCAGCTAAGGAGGGAGGATAAGTGTTGACTCATTCAAGCTATTTTGAATGATAGGTGAAGAGAAAAAGTAGGAGAAAAAGAAGGAAGCTGATAGGGGAAGGAGAGTTGGCCGGCAAAGGGACTCCTAAGGTGACATTTTCAGCCATGAAGTTGGGAGGGAGGAGGCCGAATGTGCATAAGGTGGTGTTGGGCACCTTTTGTGCGATTTCTTTTTCCCGAAAGCCTTCGAATTCTTTTGTCATTTGAGACCGTAAAAGAAAAGGGACCACTCGTGTACTTTTCCTCCTTAATCATCTTCTTCTTTTCTCTTTTATTTTGCTAAGGCCGAAACTCCTTCATCCTTACCATTGCCGCAACTCTCCAAGGTTCCAAACCTCTCTTCTCTTCTCTTCCCTTTTATGTTGGCCGAACCTTCCTCTTGTCACAAAAGTTGAATTGCATCTAATCTCTACCTTCCCTCTTTTTCTTTTCACAAATTCTTCAAAAGCCGAAAGTCTCTCTTGGCCATAACCGATTGCTCAATTTTCGCCTAAGCCGAATCCATAACCTTTGTTATCACTCTCTAAAGCCAAAAAGATCATTGCATCTCAACCCATTGAAACTGATTGTTCTTAAGCATTAATAGCCGGAAGTCGATCATCAATCTTTTCTGGAACGACTTCTCTACTTCGGGTTTCTCCTCTTGTCAATTTCCTAGAATTTGTGATCATTGTGTTGGTCACTTTATTTGGTAAGAGATCTCTTTTGGTTCAAACCTCTTTCTTTTATTTTAGGTGACCGAAATTTAAAAATCTAACTCCTATTCTCTTTTGGCTGAAACCATGAAGGTGGGTTTCAGGGTTCATCTGTAGCCGATTATAAGAGGAAATCTCTCGGAATTTGAGATCCAAGGTAAGCAAATGTAGTATTCGGCCAAGGGCCATTTTCATAGATTCTATGTATTATAGTCGATTCTAACATTTATTAAATAGGGATTTCGACAACTTCAGGAGCATACAATAGTGTCGGGATTTAGGCGAACAAGGTAAGGGGTGTTGATATTCGGTCAAAGGCCATATTACTCTTTTGAAGGGTAGCCGATTCTGACTATGGTCTTTTAGGGGCAATTTCTGCAAAGGTTAAGAGGGAGCCTTCGGGATTGGGAGTTATTTTGGTAAGAGTATTCAATTAAGATTTGGTTTTGTCTCGTCTTAGATTTGATTTAATGGTTAACCGGGTATTCTGATTAAGTGTCCCTCAATGGATGCGAGTACAAGTAAAGGGGAGAAAGGGGTAGTGCCTAACCTAAATTCAAGAAACGCTCGGTTTCTACTGTTCATGATTGGCCACCAGGGTGTGGGCCAGCGTCGGAAAGGGATAAGCTGTTCACTGTTGTCCCTGCTAGCGAAAGCGTCAGTGAGATCAGGAGTGTAGTTCTCATCGTTATCAGGTGTGTAACCCTACACTAATTTCCCGATAGATTAATAGTGTTAATATGTAATATGTGTGATTATGAAATACGGGAAACATGGCTAAGGGTACCATTCAGTGGTACAGTGCAATTAGGTATGTTACCCCCTTAATACTCTGCTAATGATGTTATAAGCATGGATATGGAATATGTATGATATCATATTGGGGTATATTGCATAATATCTAGAAAATGTGTATGTTGCATGGGCATATGGGTGATATTGATAAAGGGGAAGTGTTCCGGTGGTTTTTACCACATTATTCGATGACTTATGTCACATATTATGTATCCGGTGACTTTTGTCACACATTACGAATCTGGTGACTCTGTCACATTTATCTGGTGGCTATGCCACGATTATAGGGGTGATGTGCAGTTGACTGCAGCGACTGCCTTCGATGGTGTGCAGCGGATGGAGGGTCGATTTAGTAATCCCCACGGTGTGATTGGCAGGTACGGGTGGTGTGTAGAGGATGGATATTTAGGTGGGCTCGGGTTTGCATTTCACTTGATATGTACATGTGGTTTATGATTCATTATGCTAGGTATGGGCTTATGGCCGAATATGTTTAAATGGGCTTTGCCCAAAATGTTAATATTAAGGCTATGATCGATTTGGGCTTTTAGTGTATTGTTACACATTGAGTCTGTTGACTCACCCTTCGTGGGATATCTTTTGCAGGTGATACTTAGTGATTTGGACCGGGTCAGCGAAGACTATGTGGTGGCCATGCTCAACTTAGCTTTCGGGGTTTCTTTAAGTTAAACTTATCACGTTTCCTTTATTTATTTCGGAATTTATTTTGGGTTATGTTTTATTGTAATAAGGCCACTATATAAATGTTTCACTTATGCGTTTTTATATTCATTTTGATACGATCAACGTCAAACCAATAATTAAACTTTTTTCGTAAAATCACTTAAACATCTACGGTTTCCGACTTAATAATAAGCTCTAAATTCGGTTTCTTTTAACTTATAATTTTAAATCATGAAGATAGCGTTTTAAAGAGATACAAAACTTACATAACGACACGGTTTTTAGATTCAAATTCTATTTTTCTTCGAAACCGACATATTTTCCAAGATGACCAAAATGAGTTTTACTCAAGGAGCATGCCAAAACCGGTCGGGGCTTGTGGGTCGGGTTTGGGGTGTTTCACTCAATAGGTAAAGGTGGAGAGTTGAATCATATTTTTTTATGTTTTCATATTCTACTCCATAAGACCTTTACAACGGTATATCATATGCTCAAAATGGTTAAGTGATGAATGAGAAATTGATGCTCAAAGTAAGTTACTTGGAAATATTGTTGAGGAAAAAAAATTAAAAGGCTTAGATCGCACATTAGTTAAATACCAATTGTGGGATGTGTTTATATATGTGAACTCTCTTGAAGGGTAGTTGAATAGCTAAGCTTGTAACCCTGCCTCGCGCGCAGGGGGTCCAAGTCCAAACCCGACGGGGTTGGGGCACACCCGCATGACATGGGCAACGCAAAATGTCCGAACCGATCTTGCCGAAATGGGCCTGCAGATATTTTAGCCCAATTCAAATTTATTTTCCCTTAGCAGAAAAAATATGCTTATGTATGGAAACTTATCATATTGATTTGATTCCAATAAATCTGTTTAAATTTTTTATTTAAATGGCAGATTTTGGGGATATTTTTTTTCCTAAATTCCAGCACTCTCCATGCCTATTAAAGGCCATGATTCTAAAGGGTTTTTGGACACTTTAATATTCTCTAAGATTTTCTCTTGTCGATATTCTATTGTTCTCAAAAGTCTCCTTTTTCATCTTTCGTGTTTTCTAAATATTCCGGTGATAGAAAAATGCAATGTTCGTTCGATTGATCGTGGTAATGGTGCTACTATTTCGATCATTGCTGTTGTTGTATCTTGGTAGACTTTCAACCAACATTACTCCATGTAACACCCTTACCCGAAACCCTTGCCGGAATCGAGTACGTGGTATTACTAGACGTGACCATTAACTCGGGGAGTGAAATTTTTAAAGCTGTCCAACTGCGTCACGCTGACTAAATCGGTCATAACTCGAGTTACAAAACTCGAAATTTGGATCCGTAAATTTTCCTTGAAACTAGACTCATATAACTATTCACCATAATTTTTCCAGAATTTTTCATGTGCCCAATTAGTACAGTTTATTCTTCGAATTTACCCTTATTACACAGCTGGACAATTCTGACCTGTCCCTATAAAACTGCAGTTATCTTATTTCACAAATTTTCTATGATGTTCTTGTTTATACCAATGAAAAATAGATTCATTTAGGGTTCTACACATATAAACCATGATTCCTAATTATTTTTGTGCAATTTTTGACAATTTTTCCAAAACAGAACAGAGATTCACGAACTCATTTAGGACAAGTCTCACTAAAATTTAAATATCTCATAATATGTAATTCATTTGCCTACTATGCCTCTTTCATGTAAAAATAGACACAATAAGGTTTAATTCTATATCTTATTCACTCTCTAATTCCATTTCTCCTATTTTTGGTGATTTTTCAAAATCACGTTACTGGTGTTAACTAAAAACTGTTTCATTTAAAACTCCGAATGTTAATCATACTTATACACAAAGTATAGCCATTTTCGCATGGCTTATACAAGTATATACACAACCTCAGACCAACAATAGTAAAACTAGACTATACATGCCATGTGACTAAATCTCCAAGCATTTATTAACCAAACAACAATTGGATAGTGTGTTGCGATCTCCTTTGACTTCCAACCCGAGCAAGCCTTGGAAACTCTATAAACATAGGAAAATTTCACAAAGTAAGCTTTGAAAGCTTAGTAAGTTATAAGCAAATAAATCACCATAGAAACATATATAATTTAATTCAAATAGGCTAAATTTTGTTAATCACCTACACCTATACAATCACTTTCCTCATATAATCCATGTTCCTCGTTAGGTAGCTTCTCTTACTCATAATTCATGTCATCATTTGTAAACTTTCATCTTTTATAACCTTAAGGCCAACCACTCATACATGCAATAATAGATTTCATATCGATCTGTAAATCATTTTCCCATCTCAAAACAATACACATACGTTTGTTCACGTATATACATATTAACTACCAAATTTTCTTTCTCACCTTTCAATCCATATAATTTATATATGTAACCGATCATTCAAAGTTAAATAAACTATCGCATGTACTCAAATGTTCGAATCTAATATAATATCACGTATGACCACTTATCCACAAATTCAATTCATCATCAAATATCCATATACCTTTGTGACCGAACTTTTAAGGTTAATTAAATCAACTTATTTGATGATAACGGATTCGTAATTTCATTTACATGTATCATACTACCATTCAACAACTATCTTGATCAATAGGTCTCAAAATCAACTACCAAGTTACCATTCATCCATTCAATCAAACTCATAGATTATTAATAACCTCTTGATACTTTAATTTCGTATACAAGAAAAATTTACCTCATTGATATTTAAATTACCCAATTATCATACATCCCTTACCGATCTATCACTTTTCTGGACAGCTCCATTCACTCGAATTATATTTCCGTAAAATACTTAAATCCGCACCCACCATGTAATTGATGTACGTATTACTCAATATAAGCTTCTATTATCTTGTTATTCCCTCAATATGCAATATATATATATATAATTCACATTTACCTTACACACAAGAATATACACTTATATATGTATAAGGTATATATATATCCAAGTGTTCAATTTCCAAATACTATATTGCATTCGATCTATACCACGTCAACCCATCATAATCTCCGTTTAGTATGCTTAAATCTCATTATAATATCATCATTAAAATTTCCTATTTCATGCTTCTAATACAACAACCAAGTACCATCACCTTCAACCATTTCTTGTCAATCTCAGTACATGTATATATATATATATTTATATATTCGACAATGCCTTGAAATAATCATCAACATTCAATTTAAACTTATAAGTAATCATTTCTTCAAATTAATACCATTACTTGCGACTTACTCAAGTAGTTCCTTGAACATATCAATTACCATCCTCACATTCGGTAATAGTAATTATAATTATAAACATTTCAATTCAGCATGAATAATTTACATTTAGTTACAATTAAGAACAATCCTTTACTTATAGACTTACGCATACTGAACACCGAACTTATTTACCGAATTAAGTTCCATGTCATCAAAAATCTATTTAAGCATATACTTATAATAATTCACCAAGATAAAGCTCGCTGAGCATAAAGCCCGATATTATCCACTCAAGCACAAAGCTCGCTAGGCTTAAAGCCCGATATTATCCACCGCAAGCACAAAGCTCGCTAGGCTTAAAGCCCGATATTATCCACCGCACAAAGCACGCTGCTGGCTTAAAGCCCGATATTATTCACTCAAGGCACAAAGCCTGCTAGGCTTAAAGCCCGATATTATCCACCATCAATATTATTCATAAGATTCCATCTCATCGGTTTCGCAATCTTTAACGCACATAAAGTATAATTTCAAACCCAACCATTCTTCTTATGGCTTACCATCCATTCGGTCACACCCATACATACAAAAAGTTGTTCATTTGATTATATCATCACCTATTCAAGGTCCACCCATGTCTACTACTTAAGACATAAATGTTCATCTATTTCAAGTATATATATATATATATATATATATATATATATATATATATAATTTGATGCATTATTCAACCATACATTCGACCACATATACCTTGCCATAATGTTACATTCTTACCTTACCTAATTTAATAAACTTTATTCAATCAATCATATACACATTAATATCCCATAAAAATAAGAATTTAATTCAACCAAAGTAGCTTAAAAACTTACCTCGGACAATGTAAAATGGAACGGGGCGACTAGTCGACAACTTTCGTTTTTCCCCAATCCGAGTTCGATTTCTTTTGTTCTTGGTCTATATAATTTCAAATTAACCCCATTTAAACATTATTTCATTCAATTTAATCTAACAACACATAAATACACAAATTGCCATTTTTACCCCCAATATTTACATTATTAACAATTTAGTCCATATAGCCCAAAACACAAAATATTAAGAATTTAACCATATCCAACAAGGGCCGAATATTCAATACTCTTCTATCAGCTCATTTCTTCAATTATTTTTCTATTTAACCCTTTCAAAAATTTTCTTTTTACAAAATAATCCCTATACCAATTTTCAAATAGAAATCCAAAGAAAAAATCTTGTTAATCTAGCATGCTAATATTCTATTCTATTATTAACTATCCAAACATCAAATTTTATCCATGGCAACATTAAATTTTTATAACCAATTTCAAAATTTCACTATGGCTAGATAGATTTCATGGCAACAACCTCAAAAATGCTAAGATTAACAAAACCAAGTTCATTTACTCACCTTATGAGAACATGCAAGGACCAGAATATTTTGAGAGCTCAAACCCCTCTCTTCTTCTTTTTGTTTCGGTGGTAAAAGGAGAAGATGATGATGATTCCTCTTTGTTTTTCTTATTTTCATTCACTCCAAGGCTAAAGGTAGGAGATGACTCTCCACTATTTGTTTTATCCTTTATTTTACTTATTATAATATACATCAACTAAAATAATGCAGCCATTCTACATATAAAATTGTGTTTCCTAGCATGCTTGCCGTCCCACCTCATGAAATTTGGGCAATTTGACATGCAAGTCCTCATGCAAGAAAGACAATTCAATTAGGCCCTTCTAATCTCAACATAGTTATCTTTCATATTTGTTCCATTTTAGTCCTTCACTTAAAATAGTTCATTAAAACACCCAATTTAACCTATGATATTATAACATATTCTTAATTACACAACATTGATATCAAATTAATAATTCAATAACAATCTAACACATTTTGTCTCTTCACCCCTTTTTTATGGCCGCATATACACTTCAACACACATATATATCTCAACATATATATATATAAAAATATATATATATATTATATATATATATATACAAATTTATAAGACCAAACAATTTAAACCAACTCAACATCATAAACATTCACCCAAACATTAGCCGAATGTAAAGGGCATTTCTATGCTCAATTTACAATAATTTCCCTAACATTTCAAACAATTTAAAACTACTATTCTCTATTTCCTCAAAGTCCCTTCCTTTTATTTTATAAACTAAATACTTATTTTAAGTCAATTATAAAAATGTAAGTTTAATGCCACTAACTAAAATAAATAAATTCAATATATACATCCATCATGATGCTGTCCACCTATTTCAAGTTGGACAATTTACCATGCAAAACCTACTTGCAAAAAGGACAATTCAATTTACCCTCCAACTTAATAGACATTGTTTTTACTACTTTAACTATTTTAGTCCTTTCTCTAAATTTAAACACACCAAAGCAATGAAGTTCATAATTTTCCACACATATTTATTCATGATTATTACACACGACACACAAAAAAAAAAAAATAAAAATAAAAATAATATTAGGAAATTTTTCCGGCTCGGATTTGTGATTTCGAAACCACCGTTCCGATTAGGGTTAGACTCGGACTGTTACACTCCATGTACCACAGAAGCGGCTGAATCTATCTTAAGGAAACTGTGTTTCATGGGCCTCAACGTTTCGTAAAATCTCAATTCTCCTTTATTTCAATTGTTTATTGTGGTTTTATTTGATTTTCATATTTGATAAATTAACTATAAATAGCTATGTTCATATTTTATTTTATATGTGTTTATTTATAATTAATTATTTTTTTTTACTAACGTGTTTTGTCCAACATACTTTTCTACTACACTTTTCAAAAATGATATAAGTAATTTTCAACCACAACAACAATAGATAACTAACCCTAAAACGCAATGAATAATGAAGTCTTTATATTAAATATGTGGATAGTTTACAAATTTATTTACTTTATCTTATTATACGTGGAACGTTTCTAAAATTATTTTGATTTAACTTTCAATATATTTTCAGTTATTAGTTTAGATTCTATTTTTTTTTCTTATTACATTGACTATACTTTATACTATTTAATTATGATTATAATTTACATGAATATATATCATCTATGATTCCAATCATTTTTGTAAACTTTATCTTTGATATAAATATGTTAAAGGTTTTAGTATTTTTTTCGAAATCTAAAATTTAGTCCCTATGCTTTAATTTTGAGATATTTAGTCCTTATATTTTTTTTATTTATAAAATTTTTGTTGGGGATAAACTCTTGTAAGCAACAAACAACAAAAATAACTAAGAAATTGAAAAATTCGAACACATAAATTTTACTTGAAAAAGTCCCTTCGAAGAGGATAAAAAATCACGGGCAAAGATAATTTAACTAAATCGGAAAAAAAACAAAGAGTAAAAAGATAGAGATAAAAACTAAACCCATAACCCGATAATAAGAACCCTCAAAAATTAAACACAAAATTCCCTGAAAGTTTGTAAAAGGTAATACTTAAATATGTTATTGGTTAATCTTTCTAGGGTAGAAAATGGTCTATTTATAGGCTAAATTCGTAGGTAAAATAATCTTAAAATAGTCTACACTAAACAGAGCTCAACAAGGACAAATAATCAGAATTTGAATGGAAGAAGAAAACCGAGAAAATTGCACGACACGTCGCCACATCGTGACATCTCTTATCGTGTAGTCACGATGTCGTTTCTGCTTCTCCCTTGTTTTGTCATCGTGACATCGCATGGCTCATCGCCACGATGTCACTCCCTATTTGTGTCTTAATTTGACTAAAATACGAGGCATACTCCACAAATCTCCACCTTGACTCGCATTTCCACAAGGCCTTCTTTGTCGAGCCCTCCACGTGCCTATCTTGAACTTTGCAGGATATTAACTGATTCCAAGCCGTGCTTGAACTTTAAAACCTGAGGATTTTTAGTTTCAACTTGTGCACTGCCAAATCAAAATTGACTTGAGTCTGCTTTCCACGAACGCAATGCTCTATCTTTCCAAATCCTACACATAAAAGAGAACTTATTTTATTCAAAACAGTCATACATTTTTCCCTCCCATGAACAAATTTCCTTTTCTTCAAACAAGTCGGCTCTGACTCCTTAACAGACGAGGACTTGTTTTACTAGTCACCATTGAACCTTCTAGAACATAAAGACTGCCAGTCTTTCGACCTTTTATCAAAACGAGAGCCGCACGAGACACTTTAATGTCACTTGACTCGATATTAATTCTACAACCTTTTGAGTCTAACATACTAAAAAAATATAGTATTCTTCCTTAAATTAGGTACATGCTTGACATTTGACAGTGTCCTGATTGTCCCGTCGTGCATCCTGATCTGAACGTTACCTACATTGATTCTCTTACTAGATGAACCTTTCCCAATATGTAAAACTCCACCTTCAACAAAGCTCTATGTGAAGAACCAATCCCTGTTGGAACACATGTGGAAAGAATACAGCAAACCCAGGATCCATTCGGAGGTAAACTTTGACCTTGCCATCAGCCAAATTAGCGTTAGCTAATTCTTTCTCATTACTCTCAACAACCCTTTTATTTCGCAGTTTGTAACAATTTTCCTTAACTTGACCTAACTTCTTGTAGTAGAGACATCTCTTGTCCCGATTTCTTAATCCTACCAAAACTGAGGCTTGCCCATCTAACTTGTAAACTATCCAACCTAGCCCAAACGATAGACCCGAGCCAAAGAGTTCACATTAACCACCGAAGTTGTTCGGTCTCTTTCAAATTAAATTTTCACTTTCTAAATCTATTTTATACAAGTAGATCTTCTAACAAAAAATATCAAGAATATAGCAGACAATAGATTTACATACTATTAATAAATAAATCGGCTATTAACTAGACACATATATAATTATGAACTATACTCAATTGCACTAATATGACCCTAATAATAATATTCATATATAACAATCCAACTAATTATAAGATTTCCTAACAATCCATATCATGCATCATAAATGGACTATAACAGCCCGATTTTGGGTCTAGTCAGAGCTGTGGTTTCGAGACAGCAAATTGGACACGGTAAAATTTATTTTTATTATATTTTTATGGTCTACAGTTTTATGAAACGATTTTGTGAAAATTTAGTTCAAAAATTTTGACGTTTGAACACTCAATTTAGTTAAAAGGGCTAAATTGTAAAAAGTGCAAAAGTTGAGTTCTACATGTTAGAGGTGTCTAATTGCTATGAAATTTTAAATTGAAGGTCCTTATACGGTAATTAGACCATTTTTTAAGTTAGTGGACAAAAATGGACATGGTGAGATAAAATTTCAAAGTTTTAAGTGAAGGGCATTTTGGTCATTTGGTTATTAAATGAATTAAAAAGCAAAATCAAGCCAAAATCCTTGTCCATCCTCCTAACCATAGCCAAAATTTAGAAAGGAAGCAATAGCTAGGGTTTGGCCACTTTCAAGCTAGATTGTAAGTCTGTTCTTGTCCCGTTTTTAATGCTCTTTACATTTTTGAAGTCGTTATCACTCAATCTATTTATTTTACCATTAATTTGAGAGATGATTGAGGTATAGGGTTTGACCCATGTTAGAAAAGTGTGTATTTTGATGTTTAATGGTAGATTATGCAAGTTTAATGTTAGATAAACAAGTTTTGCTAGGTGATTTTTGATGAAAATTTCAAAAGGACCTATTTGTAAAAAGATTTCAAAATGTGCGTAAAAGTGTGATTAAATGAAAGTTGTGGGCTATTATAAACATGAAAGAGGTTCGGCTAGGCTTGGGTCTTGAAGAAATTAAATAGATTTCATTTTACGAGCCTAGGGACCAAAATGTAAAAATGTTAAAGTTTAGAGGCAAAAATGTAATTTTTCCATAATGTGATTTTTTGGACTGAATTGAGAAATGTGGATAATAAATGAATTAAATTTGCTATTATCGATCAAGAGAAATGAGGTTTGGACCTAGATCGGGGGAAAAACAAGGTGTTTGACGATTAGGTCCATTTCTACTATTTTTTATACAGAGGTAAGTTCGTATGTAAATAATGCATTGTTTTATTTATGTTTTGAATGCTTTAATATAGTATGAATTATGATTGACTCCTTGGATGTAATCGATAAAGTTTGACAAGTGAGAAATCCCAGTTGAACCTTAGGAATAGCTGGGATACGAATGTCATGACATTAGGGTTATTTGAGATTACGTGTAATGCCATATCCGGGATGTGGAATGAAACACCCCAAACCTGACCCACGAGCCTTGACCGGATCTGGTATGTTCCTTGAGTAAACGGTTCGATAGTTCGTGAATATTTTAGAAAAAAAATTTGGATGGTTTTGAAAGAGATTTTATTCTAGTTGGGCTCAAGTTTGAAAACAAGTTACTTTTGAAATCTAGGTATTTATAAACTTTATTTCTCCGTTTCAGAGTTTATCTTAAATTGGAAATCATTCATACTTAGGTGTCAAAACATTTAATGTTTATTTTAAAAAAAAACAATTTAGTCGACTTTGTGTTTAATAATAATATCGTGATAAAAATAAATGAATGCAAGCATAAATCAGTTTCATACTATGGCCTTATTACATCAAAACAATTTCTGAAATAAATCAAAATACTTAAATAAAGAAAAGTAAGTCCAAAGTCAAATAAAAATTCTGAGTTGAGCATGGCCACCACTAAGCTCCTGCCAACCCGGTCCATCATTGAGTGTCACCTGAAAGAAAATATTCCCCAACGGGGTGAGTCAAACAGACTCAATGAGTAACCAACCAACAATTTGGCATATCATATCATATATACAAATTTATAACAGATAAAAGTTGTGATGCAAACCCGAACCCAAACCTAGATGCCATCCGCTACACATCACCCGTACCAACTGTCACACCGTGGGGACTACTAAGTCAACCCTCCATCTGCTACACATCATCGGGCGATCATTTGCGATCGACGTGCTCATCGCCTCTTATAAAATTCGTGGCATAGCCACGATATAAATATTTGTGACATGAGTCACCACATTCGGATAATGTGACCGAAGTCACCACATTCAGATATCGGGGTATAAAACCACCAATTCACTTCCCCTTTCCATATAACCCATATGCCCCATATCATACAATAATACATGCCTCATGCCTGATTTCACATTCTTATCAATATTCACATATGTCATATTTCAAATATTCATAACACTTGCTGACGTAATATTAAAGATTACGTACCTGTATATTGTGTACCACTATATGGTACTTTTAGCCACGTTCTCATACTTACATTAATACAGATATTAAAACATAACCGTAAATCTATTGAGGCTTAGTGCGGGGTACACACCTGATATATTTATCGGTTCACTGATTTCCCGAAAAACCCGATCTAACGCTTTAGATCCTAGGTTCCTTGCTGCCGATTTGATTATTAATCAAATCCCGAAACGTTATAGTCCTTCTTCCTTATAATCGGCTAACACTATATCAATTGACTTGGTTAGTTATCGGCTTTCGAATAAGTAGAAAATAGATCTAAATTGCTAGATAGGGCCTTGGCCGAATGTGTATGTGCACTTGCCTTGCAATTCAATTCCCAAAATTGATCCTTGCTTCTTTAATGTTGTCGAGATCCCTATAGACACATGTTAGATTTAATCTAACATTAAAACACTATAGAATGGCCTGTGGCCGAATCTTATATTCATTTACCTTGGATATTGAAATCCCAAAAACCTCCTTGATAGTCGACTATAGTCAAATCCCGAGAGACCCATCAAGTTTCGGCCAAAGATTACTAATAGGATTAGTACATTGATTCGGTTAAAAGAAAAGGAATGAAAATCGAATTCGTTCTTACCCCTAATGATGAAATCAGCTACACCTTTTCCTGACACCACAGAGATTCAACTTTGAGACTTAATGAGTAATCGGCTAGGAGTCAGTTGTATATTCGGCTTCTGATGTGCACCAAAGAGATTCGGCTTCAACCAAAGTGAAAAGAGAGGAATATAAGGCTTTTAGGGAGAATCAACAATGGTGGATGTTGAGAAAGAATATTTGGCTTGACAAAAATAATAGAGGAGAGAACTTCATTAGAGAATTCGGCAGAGGAAGAAGAGAAGAAAGAAAGAATGATGAATGGCCTTATTTTCCTCTTTCTGCCGAAATTACTAAGCCTAGAGTCCCCTATTCGGCCAACACTATCATATCCCTTGTTTTCCTCTTTATCTCTTCATTTAAAATTTAATAAAAAATAATCCCACATTTATCTCTTATCTTGGCCGAATTTTAGAGAGAATTAAACTCATCCCTTTAGTACCTTAATGCTGTCCATCACTATCTATCCTTGCAGCAAAAATAAAACTTTTATTTGCTTCCCTTGTGACTCGAACACAGGCCCCTTTTAACTGCTAGTGGCGTCATTTCCAGAGGCCGTAAGTGGCACCGCCAAGCCACTTTTCCAAGCCCATTTGTGTGTCATATTTCACCTACAATTTCTCTTAAGGCCTATCAGGCTTAGCTTCCCTTTTTAAACTTGAAATCTAATAATTTCTAAGGCATTTTTCCTACATCCTAAGGTTCCCGAAACTCATAAAACATATTCACAACACACATACTCATGCTACTTCATTTAATTAAGCAATAATGCATAATCCCAAAATCCCAGATGTTACAGTTCTACCCCCTTAAAATAATTTCGTCCTCGAAATTACCTGGCTGAAATAAGTGAGGGTATTGCTGTCGCATTGCTTCTTCTGGATCCCACGAAGCTTCTTCCGATCCATGATTACGCCATTATACTTTGACTAGAGGAACTGATTTCCTCCGTAGCACCTTCACATCTCGCTCCAAAATCTGAATCGGCTCTTCCTCCTAAGACAAATCTGGCCTTAGCTCTACCTCTTCAACCGGAACCACATGAGATAGATCCGATCGATAACGACATACATAGAAACATGAAATACGTCGTGCATCTGCTTCAATTCCGAAGGCAACTCTAACTGGTATGCCACTGGTCCAACTTGCTTCAATACCCGATAAGGTCCTATAAACCTGGGACTTAACTTCCCTTTCTGACCAAATCTCATTACCTTCTTATAAGGCGATACTTTAAGAAATACCTGATCTCCCACAGCAAACTCTATTTCCTTCCGTTTAAGATTTGCATACAACTTCTGCAAATTACCTCAACCTTCTCCTCTGATTCTGCCACCATCTCTGGGCCCAAAACTCGACGTTCCTCTAACTCCGTCCAACACGTAGGAGTGCGAGACTTCCGTCCATACAGTGCTTCATACGGTGCCATTCGAATACTGGCCTGATAGCTATTATTGTATGCAAATTCCGCTAAAGGCAAATAGTCTTCCCAACTTCCTCTGAAGTCTATCACACAGCCTCTTAACATGTCCTCTAACACTTGGATTACCTGTTCAGATTGCCCGTCAGACTGTGGATGAAAAGTCGTAGTGAAATCTAGCTTAGTGCCCATAGCCTGATGTAATGCCTTCCAAAATTGAGACGTAAATCTTGGATCCCTATCCGAGATAATTGATACCAAAACTCCATGCAACCTCACAATTTCCGCCACATATAACTTTGCCAACTTCTGTAAAGAATAATCAACTCGCACTGGAATGAAATGCGCGGACTCTGTCAACCGATCCACTATCACCCATACCGAGTCCTTCTTAGTAGGCGTAAGGGGAAGCCCACTAACGAAATCCATGGTAATTCTCTCCCACTTCCACCGCGGAATCATTATCGGCTGAAGCAACCCTGACGGAACTTGATGTTCAGCCTTAACTTGCTGACATGTTAAGCACTTGCCGGCAAATTCTGTAACTTCCCGATTTAGACCTGGCCACCAAAACTGTTCCCTTAAATCTCTATACAACTTAGTACCTCCAGGGTGCATAGCATAAGGACTACTATGCGATTCCTAAAGAATCCTCTGCCTTAACTCCTTATCCTTAGGCATACAGACCTTACCCTTGAAACACAATAGTCCATCACTAGACATACTGTAATCCTCTAAACCACCATTCTGAACTTGCCGCATCTTGGCACTTAAATCCTCATCTGCTAACTGACCCTCTTGTACCTCATTCAACTACGTCGATTTGACTTGCAACTCTGCCAGCAGACTTCCATCGTCATACAAACTCAGATGTGTGACTACATTTGCCTTGCCCGGGTGGTACTTTATAGAACAATCGTAGTCTTTCAATAATTCCACCCACCTTCGCTGTCTCCGATTTAACTCCTTCTGAGTCAACAGGTACTTAAGGCTCTTGTGGTCCGTGTAGATCACTGACTTTTCTCCATAGAGATAGTGCCTCTGTACTTTAAGAGCAAAGACCACTGCCGCCAATTCCAAATTGTGAGTCGGGTAGTTAACCTCATGTGGCCTTAATTGTCGAGACGCATACGCGACTACTTTCCCGTATTGCATCAACACACACCCTAATCCCTGTGAGAAGCATCACAGTACACCACAAAATCCTTCCCTGCCTCAGGCTGAATTAATACCGGCGCTTCAGTCAAAACCCTCTTAAGCTTCTCAAAGCTCTCTTGTTGCTTATTCGTCCATACAAAAGGTACTTATTTCCTCAACAATTTCGTCAACAGTGCGGCTATCGATGAAAACCCTTCCACAAACCTTCTGTAGTAGCCTGCCAATCCCAAGAAGCTATGAATCTCTGCCACAGACTTAGGTGGTTTCCAATCCAACACTGCTTCAATCTTTCGAGGATCCACCCTTATTCCTTCTGCGGATACCACATGCCCTAAGAATGCAACTTCCTTAAGCCAAAATTCACACTTGCTGAATTTGGCATAGAGCTTCTTCTCCCTTAACACTTGCAACACAACCCGAAGATGCTCATCATGCTCTTCTTCAGACTTGGAGTACACAAGAATGTCATCGATGAACACAACGACGAACCTATCCAAGTATGGTTGGAAAACCCGGTTCATCATATCCATGAATGCGGCTGGGGCGTTCGTCAATCCGAACGGCATCACTAAGAACTCATAATGGCCGTATCTTGTTCGGAAAGCCGTCTTATGGATATCTGCCTCCTTCACCTTCAACTGATGATACCCCGACCTTAAGTCGATCTTTGAGAATACCGCGGCCCCCTTAAGCTGATTGAACAAGTCGTCTATCCTTGGCAAAGGGTACTTATTCTTGATGGTCAGCTTATTCAACTAACGATAATCTATGCACATGCGCATAGTTCCGTCCTTCTTCTTAACAAACAGGACCGGTGCTCCCGACGGAGACACACTGGGTCAAATAAACCCACGATCAAGCAACTCCTGAATCTGAGCCTTGAGCTCAACCAACTCCTTTGGTGCCATTCTATAAGGGGCAATTGACACAGGAGCTGTACCTGGTAGCAAGTCAATTCCGAACTCCACCTCCCTGTCCGGGGGTATTCCAGGTAATTCCTCCGGAAAGACATCTATAAATTCCTTTACGGTCCTAACTCCATTAACTCCCCCTTCTTTTACATCCAATGCACTAACAAAGGCCGAGAATGCCTTACACCCTTTCCGAACCATCTTATCAGCTTTTAACGCTGAAACTACATTAGACAAGTAGTCTCTTCTTTCACCTATCATAACTATCACCTCATCCTCCGGGGTTCTTAATTCCATTTGTTTAGCTGCACAATCCAACATAGCCCGATGTTCTACTAACCAGTCCATGCCCAGTATAAGATCGAATTCTCCGAAAGGTAGTTCCATTAAGTCAGCGAAAAATACTACTCCTTGATTTTCTAGAGGTACACTCTGAAAGATCTTATCCACCACTACAGTTTGACCTAGTGGGCTTACTACAGTCATCTCCCTATTAGAAAGTTAAGAGGCTATGTCTAGAGTTTCGACTACTCTACATGCAACATAAGAATGGGTCAAGCCCACATCAATCAAAGCAAAATAAGGCTTGCCAAATATAAGGAACGTACCGGTTATAACGTCCGGTGCGTCTCTATCCTTCCTCCAGCGAACCGCATACACTAGACCTGGCTGTCTTGCCTCTGCATTACCAACACCTCTGCCAGGTGTTCCACGTCTTCTTCCAGCACCATTACCTCTACTATTCAGACCACGACCCCGTTGAGGCTGCTATCCACCTTTACCAGCCTGATTAGAACCCTAACCTGTGGGTCGACTCTCGTCTATCTTTATCGGACAGTCCTTAATCATATGGTCCTTAGACCCACACTTGAAGCATCCTCCCGTTTTCTTCCAACACTCTCACAAGTACGATACTGCCCTCCTGTAGCAACTTGCGACCTCGCGCCCATCAGCTCTAGGCCTCTTTTGTACATTTCCTGACGATCCAGACGACCCAAATCCTCTTTTCTGCCTATTCTGATCAGTGTTCTGCCTTACAGAGTCCTTAATTCCCTCGGCTACCTTAGCCTTCTCTACCAACACTGCGAACTCCCTCTCTTGCTGTGGAGCTATCAATAATCTTAGATCATCCCTCAGTCCGTCCTCAAACCGGACACATCGCTAATGTTCAGTAGCCACTATCCCTCTAGCATAACAGCTCAGCCTTAAGAATTCAGCCTCGTACGCTGCTACGGACTTATTTTCTTGAACCAGCCCCAGAAATGCCTTCCTCTGCGCATCAATATAGTGAGTACCAACATACTTCTTCTGATATGCCGCTTTAACATATTCCCAAGTAAGTTCCTCAGTCGTAGCACTATCCCGAACCGTGAGCCACCATTGATATGACTCATCGCGGAGAAGCGACACCAACCCTTTCAATTTTTCCTCCGCGGTCAGATCGAGCTCATCCATAATCCGCTCAGTCGCTTCAACCAATACTCAGCCGTACTAGGTGCCACACCAGATACACCACGGAACACCTCAGCTCCATTGGCCCAAAGTCGCTCGGGTACAGATTTTCGAGCTCCCATATTTCCTCCTGCTCCAGCCACCATTTTAAGAACTCGCAAAGACGACTGCGATACGACATCATCCCCTCCGATCTTGCTTTGCTCGCCAAAGCAACAACAAATGTGGGGTGGTGGTACCTCATTCTCAGACCCTTGACCCGACCTAACGGGTTCTGACACGGTCATTCTACCTCGACCGCGTCCTCGAACATTACGACCGCGTCCCTTAGAGCTCATTTCTACGATCGCACTTTAATCTGATTAAGAAATTTTATGAATTAGTCCTTGTTCCACTGATTATTCGCGAAGAAGTTTTATGAAAGAAGTTTAGAAGTAATTCTTTCGATCAATCAAAGTTTCAAGTCTTCTATCCTAATTCAGAGAAATACAATCCATTCGGTAGTTCCTATCACACACCTTCCTCATTCAAGCATTCTTGTCTGTTCTCATCCCCGGGGTATTTCGTCATTTGTCCTACAGGGGTATTTTGGTAATAAGTCGAGGTCAACTTGAAAAATCTATAGAAATTAAAGGTATTTCAAACTTTATGAAACTTAGGGTTCTTTTTGAGAATTTGTTTTCCAAATCGGTGTTGTTGCAGAAATTTTAGAAATCGGGGGTCATTTTGGTAATTTTGTAAAACAGGGGTAATTTTGTAAATTTCCAAATCAAGGTGTCTTAGTATTTTGCAACGATAAGGTTTTTGGACATTTTTGCAAAATCAGAAAATTTTATCAAAATCGGGGGTAGTATGGTAACTTTGAAATCCAAGGGCATTTTATTAATTTTTCCACTAGAGGTATTTAGGTAATTTGTAAATCAGAAATATTTTGGAAAAATTTTCAAACTAAGTTTTGCTACAATTTAAAGGGGTAATTTGGTGATTTTAAAACTAGGGTTTGCATGGAAATACGGCTAGTCCCTTTCGGGTTTTAATTACTGAGTTTAGCCTGTGACTGAGTCCTCTTGGTTAGGGTGAACCGTAGCTACGCACCAGGTAGGATTCCAGCGAAGTGGAGGTGAGTCACTAGGACTGCTTAAGTACCAGGCTCTTCCGAATCCAATCCTAGACATGCGCACAATGGTTGCCACACTCTAACTCGGCGACTTAGTCACAGGTTTATTTACTTAGGCTTTAAGTCTTATGTAATTGTTGGGGTAAACTAGCCCTAGGGTTCATGTACTTAGTATACTAATCTACATTCCATTTCTACCCTTCTACATACTATAATTCACACAATGATTAGAAGTACTTACCTGGTGGACTTCAGGTCGGAAACTTAGGTGCCATGCCAGAAAACCTGCTCAATTTCACAAAATCTTTCACAAAATTCTTTTGGGCTTAATTTTGAAAATGTTATGGGCTTTAAACCCAAGGCCGAGAGTTTAAAACTGGACTCTGATACCAAGCTGAAACACCCCAAACCCAGCCCACGAGCCTTGACCGAATCTGGTATGTTCCTTGAGTAAACGGTTCGACAGTTCGTGAATATTTTAGAAAAAATTTTAGATGGTTTTGAAAGAGATTTTATTCGCGTTGGGCTCGAGTTTGAAAACAAGTTACTTTTGAAATCTAGGTATTTATAAACTTTATTTCTCCGTTTCAGAGTTTATCTTAAATTGGAAATCATTCATACTTAGGTGTCAAAACATTTAATGTTTATTTAAAAAAACAATTTAGTCGACTTTGGATTTAATAATAATATCGTGATAAAAATAAATGAATGCAGGCATAAATCAGTTTCATACTATGGCCTTATTACATCAAAACAATTTTCGAAATAAATCAAAATACTTAAATAAAGAAAAGTAAGTCCAAAGTCAAATAAAAATTCTGAGTTGAGCATGGCCACCACTAAGCTCCTGCCGACCCGGTCCATCACTGAGTGTCACCTGAAAGAAAATATTCCCCAACGGGGTGAGTCAAACAGACTCAATGTGTAACCAACACTAAATCTCAACAATTCGGCATATCATATCATATCATATATACAAATATATAACAGATAAAAGTTGTGATGCAAACCCGAACCCAAACCTAGATGCCATCTGCTACACATCACCCGTACCAACCGTCACACCGTGGGGACTGCTAAGTCCTCCATCCGCTACACATCATCGAAGGCAGTCGCTGCAGTCGACGTGCTCATCGCTCTTATAAAATTCGTGGCATAGCCACCAGATAAAATATTTATGACATGAGTCACCACATTCAGATAATGTGACCAAAGTCACCACATTCAGATATCGGGGTATAAAACCACCAATTCACTTCCCTTTTCCATATAACCCATATGCCCCATATCATACAATCATACATGCCTTATGCTTGATTTCACGTTCTTATCAATATTCACATATGCCATATTTCAAATATTCATAACACTTGCTGACGTAATATTAAAGATTACGTACCTGGATATTCTGTACCACTATATGGTACTTTTAGCCACGTTCTCATACTTACATTAATATAGATATTAAAACATAACCGTAAATCTATTGAGGCTTAGTGCGGGGTACACACCTGATATATTTATCGGTTCACTGATTTCCCGAAAAAGCCCGATCTAACGCTTTAGATCCTAGGTTCCTTGCTGCCGATTGATTATTAATCAAACCCCGAAATGTTATAGTCCTTCTTCCTTATAATCGGTTAACACTATATCAATTGACTTGGTTAGTTACCGGCTTTCGAATAAGTAGGAAATAGATCTAAATTGCTAGATAGGGCCTTGGCCGAATGTGTATGTGCACTTACCTTGCAATTCAATTCCTAAAATTGATCCTTGCTTCTTTAATGTTGTCGAGATCCCTATAGACACATGTTAGATTTAATCTAACATTAAAACACTATAGAATGGCCTATGGCCGAATCTTATATTCATTTACCTTGGATATTGAAATCCTGAAAACTTCCTTGATAGTCGACTATAGTCAAATCCCGAGAGACCCTTCAAGTTTCGGCCAAAGATTACTAATAGGATTAGTACATTGATTTGGTTAAAAGAAAAGGAATGAAAATCGAATTCGTTCTTACCCCTAATGATGAAATCGGCTACACCTTTTCCTGACACCATAGAGATTCAACTTTGAGACTTAATGAGTAATCGGCTAGGAGTAATCAGCTTCTGATGTGCACCAAAGAGATTCGGCTTCAACCAAAGTGAAAAGAGAGGAATATAAGGCTTTTAGGGAGAATCGACAATGGTGGATGTTGAGAAAGAATATTTGGCTTGACAAAATAAAAGAGGAGAGAACTTCACTAGAGAATTTGGCAGAGGAAGAAGAGAAGAAAGAAAGAATAATGAATGGCCTTATTTTCCCCTTTCTGCCGAAATTACTGAGCCTAGAGTCCCTATTCGGCCAACACTATCATATCCCTTGTTTTCCTCTTTATCTCCTCATTTAAAATTTAATAAAAAATATTCCCACATTTATCTCTTATCTTGGCTGAATTTTAGAGAGAATTAAACTCATCCCTTTAGTGCCTTAATGCCGTCCATCACTATCTATCCTTGCAGCAAAAATAAAACTTTTATTTGCTTCCCTTGTGACTCGAACACAGGCCCCTTTTAACTGCTAGTGGCGTCATTTCCAAAGGCCTTAAGTGGCGCCGCCAAGCCACTTTTCCAAGCCCATTTGTGTGTCATATTTCACCTACAATTTCTCTTAAGGCCTATCAGGCTTAGCTTCCCTTTTTAAACTTGAAATCTAATAATTTCTAAGGCATTTTTCCTACATCCTAAGGTTCCCGAAACTCATAAAACATATTCACAACACACATACTCATGCTACTTCATTTAATTAAGTAATAATGCATAATCCCAAAATCCCGGCTGTTACATGGAACCCATATAAGACTTCGTGTAAGATCATAGCTGGGCTATTGGCATCGATAAGAGATTCCATGTAAGATCATATCCGGGATATGGCATTGGTATGGTATTGTGTATGTGAGATTCCCGAGTATCCTTTAGTATTCCAAGTGGTTCAACGGGAAATTCAACGAGTATGTCAAATTTGTGAAAGGTTATGATTATGTTGTGAGTTGGTACAGGTAGGTACGTAAAACTCTTTTACTAATGAGCTCGATATGTGATGAATCCCTCGGTAAGGTTATGAATGAGTAAGCTATGATTAGAAGATCATGAGACTATTTATGCCAAGTTTATCATGTTTATTTGTATGATACATGTGTGATTATAATGCTTATTATTTGCATAGGAACTTACTAAGCTATATAGCTTACTCCCTTTTCTTTTCCCTTGTCTTATAGTGTCACCAAGTCAGCTCGGGGATCGAAAACTGTCGGAGATCCATTCACACTATCAACTTAATATTTTGGGTACCATTGATTTTAATATTTTGAGTTATGGCATGTATAGGGACTTGGTCATTTTTTTATGTGTCATAATTGATTTAGCCAAATTTGTTGACTTATGTTGGCTGATAATTCATTTTGTAAATGGCCATTGAAATTGGCTAATATTGGTTTAAGTATATATATGCATATGATGATGCTTTTCATGGATGTGGGAAATTGCATGATTTGAGTTGAGATATATGTGATGTTTGTGTATGATAAATGATAGCATGTAAATGGGGTGTTGATGCCTTAGTTGTGGCTAATTTCATTGATGGTATATGCTTGGAATGGTTCTATGTTTGTTGCGTAGGTTAGTGCATGGAAGGGTAACAAAATGTGATACGAACCGGCTCGGGGTGAGTCAAAATGTATGCGGGTTGCCCAATCGTCTACGAGGAGGAATCAAGCCTTCGAAAAGTAATTGGAAAATATGGATGAATTTGCGGAAGCTTTAATTGAATAAAATAGGAGATGGTTCGGTTCGATGGAATAAAAAAATAAAATAAAAAATAATAATGAAAATAAAATAGATAAAAGGATAATTTGATGGAGATGGATAAACGAACTTAAACAAGAAACGATTTAACACTAAAAAGTGTCACCCCGAATTCTATAATGTTTAAGGTGGAAATATGGAATTGGTTGATGAACGCCACACCAAAGAGAATTTGGTGATAAGTTCAAACAAGCCAAAGATGCCACAAGCAAGCTTGATAAGTCTAACAAAACTTGTATGAAAATGAAGAGGAGATGAACTCACTCAAATGGACAACAGTTCATAAAATTTCATTCATCAAAATTCTACCCTTACAAATGAAAATGACAAAATATTTATAGCCCATGTGCCTGCCGAATTCTTCAAAGAAATAGAGGGGCTTGGTGGTTCTGCCAAATGCACCTAATTTAAAATATATAATTTTTTTTCAACATGTGCACTAATATCCATTAAATATCTCTGAATAATTTAATCATGATTTGTCTCTTTCTCTCCCAAGTGTCACGTCCATCATGCTTCACTTTAATCTCCATTTGCTCCAATTCCATGCTTCCATTACATCTTGTCTCCTTAAAATAATACCCCACCATCCATGTTTATTCCATAAATATTTTCCCACTATTATTGCCGTCCCATGTCCCATTTAAGTTTTAAATTTCAACCACATATTCTCATGTTTAATTCCATTAAATTCATGCTTTGTTTGCTATTCATCTCCAATTTATTTATTCCATCTAATTGCTCATTGTTGTCCAAGATAAGAAAAAACATGGGAACTTTTAACTCTTTAATTTCAGCCACCCAAGCATCCATTCACGCCTGGAGAAAGGAAATGGGTATGTATTATTTAATCCAATCCCATAGGTTTGTTGTTCCCCGATTAGCTAAACCTACAAAAATATAAGAACCAGTTTAATTCAAGTGTAACTAAACTAAACAAATTTAATGAAGTCTTAAACAAGACGTATTTAATTTGACTATAACTAACACAAACACATTAAAATTATGTAATAGCTTAAAACACACTTATTTAATTAATTCATTTGGGCAGAATTTAATTAACTAATTAAATAAATTTATTCAACTAATTAAAATGCATGAAATAAAATAAATGCAAATCAAACTCAATGAGCTGAACACAAGCTCATTTTGGGACGTGCACCAAAGGCACTCTAGTTCCATGGCTTGATCCGGGCTGTTAAGTTGTAAAACGTTAATGCCCCGGGAGTGCTCGTATCATCCCCTCCCTCTTCAAGATGATTCATCCTCGAATCGACCCGTTGGTTGTCCGAACAAAACTCCTTGCTCGTCTTTCCTCGATCAAACGAGACGGATGATAAATGCGATACCTGAAAAAGATAACCAAGAATTAGCAAGATTGGCTTCAAACAATCTTGCAACCCAAATATGGACACCATCAAACAAGTAAATCACATGTGGCCGAGCAACACCAAATTGTCGTACAAAAGAAGTAATGCCTTGTCAAACACTTGCAACAAAATTGAAAAGACCTCAAGGCATGCATATGCTCTACTTGGAATCCACAAATCATGCTTATCTTGCGAATAATGAATTAAATGATATACATAAGCATCACATGCAAATAGATGACAAAATTCCAACGATTGAACAACCACACCTTGCATTGTTCGATATGTGGACTCTATCATATATGAATGACAACAAGCCACGGAACTAGTGTGCCTTTGGTGCACGTCCCAAAATGAGCTTGTGTTCAGCTCATTGGGTTTGATTTGCATTTATTTTATTTCATGCATTTTAATTAGTTGAATAAATTTATTTAATTAGTTAATTAAATTTTGCCCAAATTAATTAATTAATTAAATGTGTTTTAAGCTATTACGTAATTTTAATGTGTTTGTGTTAGCTATAGTCAAATTTAATACGTCTTGTTTAAGACTTCATTAAATTTGTTTTGTTTAGTTACACTTGAATTAAATTGGTTCTTATATTTTTGTAGGTTTAGCTGATTGGGGAACAACAAAGCTATGGGATTGGATTAAATAATACATACCCATTTCCTTTCTCCATGCGTGAATGGATGCTTGGGTGGCTGAAATTAAGGAGTTAAAAGTTCCCATATTTTTTTCTTATCTTGGACAACAATGAGCAATTAGATGGAATAAATAAATTGGAGATGAATAGCAAACAAAGCATGAATTTAATGGAATTAAACATGAGAATATGTGGTTGAAATTTAAAACTTAAATGGGACATGGGACGGCAATAATAGTGGGAAAATATTTATGGAATAAAAATGGATGGTGGGGTATTATTTTAAGGAGACAAGATGTAATGGAAGCATGGAATTGGAGCAAATGGAGATTAAAGTGAGGCATGATGGACGGCACACTTGGGAGAGAAAGAGACAAATCATGATTAAATTATTAGGAGATATTTAATGGATATTAGAGCACATGTTGAAAAAAAAATTATATATTTTAAATTAGGTGCATTTGGCAGAACCACCAAGCCCCTCTATTTCTTTGAAGAATTCAGCAGGCACATGGGCTATAAATATTTTGTCATTTTCATTTGTAAGGGCAGAATTTTGATGAATGAAATTTTATGAACTGTTGTTCATTTAAGTGAGTTAATCTCCTCTTCGTTTTCGTACAAGTTTTGTTAGACTTATCAAGCTTGCTTGTGGCGTCTTCGACTTGTTTGAACTTATCACCAAATTCCCTTTGGTGTGGCGTTCATCAACCAATCTTCATCTTTCCACCTTAACAATATAAGAAACGGGGTGACACTGTTATATAGTGTTGAATCTTTCTTAAGTTAAGTTTGTATTTCTATTTTCAAATCAACAATTCCATATTTCCACCTTAAACATTATAGAATCCTGGGTGACACTTATTAGTGTTAAATCGTTTCTTGTTTAAGTTCGTTTATCCATCTCCATCAAATTATCCTTTTATCTATTTTATTTTCATTATTATTTTTTTATTTTTTTTGTTCCATCGAACCGAACCATCTCCTATTTTATTCAATTAAAGCTTCCGCAAATTCATCCATATTTTCCAATTACTTTTCGAAGGCTTGATTCCTCCTCGTAGACAATTAGGCAACCCGCATACGTTTCGACTCACCCCGAGCCGGTTCGTATCAGTTGGTATCAGAGCTACAAAACGAGGACTACTGACGACCATCGTGAAGCCAGAAGTTAGTTAGTAAGTTTTAAAAAATTCAAAAAAAAATATTCAAGTTGTGATTTTTTTCTTGTATTTCATTATAGTATATTTGAAGTTCAAAAAAAAAGAGATACAAAAAAAATGTTCAAATAAAAAAAATATTCGTATAAAAACAATATATGAATACAAAAAAAAAAAGAGAAGTAAAAAAAAAAGAGAGTTTACAAAAAAAAGTGTGTGGAAATTTTTTTGACGTTTGCAAGTTTTGTTTCATTACTTTTTTCCCGATCTTCAAGCCACCCTTCTACACCCCAACGCCAATATACCGAAAATTTTTTTTCAGCTCACCTCCACCCCATAACATCATTTTCCCTTGTACCAATTTTGAAGCCGACCCTCAAGCCGCAAATAAGTCTTTCAAAACAAAGTATGAATTTGTGAGACGAGATTGAGTGGTAAAAGGCACTAGTGATTCATTAAAAAAAAAGCCTTATACGAGTGAAAATACGAGTGTGAGCGATTTTTTTTTTGCGAGTGACTTGTGAGTTTTTGTGGTAAGGTATTTTTAACTTTTTATATTTATTTTATTTTTTTTTCTTGATAACATATTTCTTTCAGCAACGATAGCATGTCTTTATATTTTGAAAGAATAAGTATTACAGATGGCGATTGGTTCGATCCATCATACAACCACGGTGAAAGGCGACGCAAACAAAGAAACCGAAGCCTTAGAGATCAAGGATGCTTTAATAGCGTCAAGAGAAGTAACAAGTCAAACATTCCACCGTTTCAAGGTAGAGCCGATCCAGAGGTATACATTGAATGGGAAAGGAATGTAGATTTGAAATTCGAGTATCACGATTACTCAAAAAGTAGGAAAGTAAGGCTGGCGAAAAATAGTTTCACTGATTATGCCATGACTTGGTGGGATCAATTCACCACGAGTAAAAAACGAAATGGAGAGAACCCAATATTAACTTGGTCCGAAATGAAAGATGTGATGCGCAAGCGGTACCTCCCATCTTCCTATCATCGAGGGCGAACTTCTTCAACATAAATGATGGAGTTAAGATCAGCACGATAATACCCGACCAATGACTGTACTGGGAGAGATTATTACCGGGACTCGTACTCAACGCGGTCTTCGAGACGAAGAGAAGAAAGGTCTGAGTTCGAATCCTTTCGAGGCGACGAACGAGAAGGAATAAGTTATCCCTCTTTTGCTTCAACAAAGTCTCTATTGGAGAAACATTCCCGAAGAACTTACCGAGATACCATTGAGAATGCTATCCCTTCTCTTGAACAAAATTTTACTCATTTTGATTCTTTTGTATCCTCTTCTTGTAGTAATGTAAAGACGAGAGAGAAAGAACAAAAAATAAAAGAAAGGCAAGAGAAGATCATGAGAGAAAATGAACGAATATGGAACAATCTCGAGAGAATAAAAAGAGAAGAAAAAGCAAAAGAAATCATGAGAGAAAAAGAAAATAAGAGAAAAGAAAAGGAGATTGAAAAAGAACAAGAAAAAGAGAGAGAAGAAAACGAGAATGTGTGTGAAAAAGAAACGAGAAAGTTTGTGAAAAAGGAACGAGAAAACGGGATGAGCAAGTAGAAGTGAGTTTTGATTTAACTAACTCGTTTGAAGTTTGTTCTTCTTCTATTTCTTCATTTCAGGTTCCCGACGTATCGCACAAGAACCTACAACTTTAATACCTCCCGAAAGAGTGACGTTTTTCTTTGATTGAAAGAGGTAAAGTTGAAGGTGAAGTTGAACCTCCCGAGCCGAAAGGTAAGGAAAGTAAGTGTTTTGAGATAATTCCATCTCTACTAAATTTTGCTAATGAATGTGAATATGTGGATAATACCGTTGATTGCCATTCTTGGATTAATGGTGACGACTTAAATGATGTTAAGTCGAGTTTGTCTAATAAAAATCCTTATGATGCAAAGTATGAAGGTGGAGTAATTTGTGTCCAGCTAATACAAGACTCGTTCAGGTGCGACGATGATTTTTCTTTTAATCTCAATTTATTTGATTGTGGATATTACGAGATTTGTTCATTGTCTAATATGAAATCTTTGAGCTTTTGTAAATCAGTTTTGAAATTCATCAAGAATTTTGATCGCTCGATTTTGAGTTTGCACAATTCCTATTGGTTTAACATGTTTGATTGTTCTAAACCGTTGTCACATCTTGAATTTAATAATCAAAATCATGTTTTTAAACCGGGAATATGTTTTGTATCATCTGGTATATCTTGTTGGAAAATCAACCAACCCCAATTGTGCTTGAAAAATTTCAATCAATTTAAAAATTGGGTCTTGGATAAGGTAACGAGTTTTGTTCAATTTGTTTTCAAACTTTATTCGTTCCTTAAATAAATCGTGTGGTTGTACTTGAAATCCACATTCCATTTGAAAAGTGCTGATTCAAACGCGAAGCATCAACTACATTACATGCCCGAGGAAAGAAGGTTCATCTTAATCGAACAATGCAAGGTGTGGTAGTTCAATCGTTGGAATTTTGTCATCTATTTGCTTGTGATGCTTATGTATATCATTTAATTTACTATTCGCAAGATAAGCATGATTTGTGGATTCCAAGTAGAGCATATGCATGCCTTGAGGTCTTTTCAATTTTGTTGCAAGAAATAAAATGAAAAAATAATAATGAAAATAAAATAGATAAAAGGATAATTTGATGGAGATGGATAAACGAACTTAAACAAGAAACGATTTAACACTAAAAAGTGTCACCCCGGATTCTATAATGTTTAAGGTGGAAATATGGAATTGTTGATATGGAAATGGAAATACAAACTTAACTTAAGAAAGATTCAACACTATATAACAGTGTCACCCCGTTTCTTATATTGTTAAGGTGGAAAGATGAAGATTGGTTGATGAACGCCACACCAAAGGGAATTTGGTGATAAGTTCAAACAAGTCGAAGACGCCACAAACAAGCTTGATAAGTCTAACAAAACTTGTACGAAAACGAAGAGGAGATGAACTCACTCAAATGAACAACAGTTCATAAAACTTCATTCATCAAAATTCTGCCCTTACAAATGAAAATGACAAAATATTTATAGCCCATGTGCCTGCCGAATTCTTCAAAGAAATAGAGGGGCTTGGTGGTTCTGCCAAATGCACCTAATTTAAAATATATAATTTTTTTTTCAACATGTGCACTAATATCCATTAAATATCTCCTAATAATTTAATCATGATTTGTTTTTTTCTCTCCCAAGTGTGCCGTCCATCATGCTTCACTTTAATCTCCATTTGCTCCAATTCCATGCTTCCATTACATCTTGTCTCCTTAAAATAATACCCCACCAACCATTTTTATTCCATAAATATTTTCCCACTATTATTGCCATCCCATGTCCCATTTAAGTTTTAAATTTCAACCACATATTCTCATGTTTAATTCCATTAAATTCATGCTTTGTTTGCTGTTCATCTCCAATTTATTTATTCCATCTAATTACTCATTGTTGTCCAAGATAAGAAAAAATATGGGAACGTTTAACTCCTTAATTTCAGCCACCCAAGCATCCATTCACTCATGGAGAAAGGAAATGGGTATGTATTATTTAATCCAATCCCATAGCTTTGTTGTTCCCAAATCAGCTAAACCTACAAAAATAGAAGAACCGGTTTAATTCAAGTGTAACTAAACTACACAAATTTAATGAAGTCTTAAACAAGACATATTAAATTTGACTATAGCTAACACAAACACATTAAAATTACGTAATAACTTAAAACACATTCATTTAATTAATTAATTTGGGCAGAATTTAATTAACTAATTAAATAAATTTATTCAACTAATTAAAATGCATGAAATAAAATAAATGCAAATCAAACTCAATGAGCTGAACACAAGCTCATTTTGGGACGTGCACCCAAGGCACACTAGTTCCGTGGCTTGATCCGGGCTGTTAAGTTGTAAAACGTTAATGCCCCGGGCGTGCTTGTATCAAAATGGCTTGGTAAATAGCCTTATTTTTGTCCACACGGGTAGACACACGGGCGTGTGTCTAGGTAGTGTGTGACACACAGCTTGTCCCATGGGCGTGTGTTCCGGCTATGTGTCCCTGCACATTAATTGTTGCAAAATAGAATGCTCAGTATCAAGCACATGGGTGTGTGTCTCATCCGTGTGGACAGTACCCTACCCGTGTGAAGTCTGCACCTATTTTATGAGTAATTATGAATATTAAATCGACCACACGGCCTAGTACACGGGCGTGTTGCACGACTGTGTGGCACAAGTCAGAGAGCTCCCTATTTTGAATACGGCCTGTAGCACGGGCATGTCTAAGGGTCACACAGGCGTGTCCCTTAGACCACACGAGCGTTTAAAGTGTGTCATCTCACTTTTGAGAGATTCTGCATATAACTGGTGGAATATGCTGGTATCGGTGGTACCAAGAGAGGGTTACAAGGGAATTCTTTCAAGAGGAGTTTCAAAAGAAATATATTAGTCAGCAGTTCATTGATCAGAAACATAAGGAATTTCTTGAGCTGAAACAAGGTTGTAGGACAGTGACAGAGTATGAGTGAGAATTTGTCAGACATAGTAAATATGCTCGAGATGTGTTTCCACCGAGGCTATTATGTGCAAGAGATTTGAGGATGGATTGAATGAGGATATTCATGTGTTAATTGGGATCTTAGAGCTGAAAATATTTGTGGTATTGGTCGAACGGGCTTATAAGGCCGAAGAGGAAAGCTAATTTTGAAGCTAGAGATTTGAGGAAAATACCGATGAGTAAGTCATTTCCATCTCAGTCAAAGAAATCTAAAGAAAAGTATTCCCGTTTGAATGTTTCAGCGGAGTATTCACACAGAGATCGTGGGAAGCAACATCCGAGTTTTAAATCTCAAGCTACTTCAATGGCAAGTGTGGGTAATGTAAAGTCTAATAAACCCGAATGTCAACATTATGGAAGAAGACAACCCGGCGAGTGTAGAATGAATGACTGGACTTGCTTTAAGCGTGGTTCTCAAGAGCATTTTATCCGAGATTATCCTAAAATGGCTGAAAAAGAAAATTTTTAGATTGCGAGGCCGAGTAATACTACTAATAGGGGTAGACCACCAAGAAATATCGAAAATAGAGCTAATAGTAAAGGTGTGATGAAAGATACAAATGTGAGATCCAAAGCTCGAACACCTGCTAGAGCCTATGCCATCCGTGCTGGCGAAGAAGCGACATCTCCCGATGTTATCACTGGTACTTTTTCTCTATATAATACTAAGTAGTTGCATTGATTGATCCTGGATGAACTCATTCCTATGTTTGTGTAAAATTAGTAGCTAGTAAGAGCTTGCAAGTTAAGTTTACTGAGTTAGTGGTTAGAGTGTCAAACCCTTTAGGCTAACATGTATTAGTTTATAGAGTTTGCAAGAATTGTCCCTTAATGATTCGAGGTCACTGTTTTCCTACGGATTTAATGTTGTTGCCATTGGATGAATTCGATGTTATTTTGGGTATGGATTGGTTGACACTGCATGATGCCGTAGTAAACTGTAAAAGAAAGATTATTGAACTGAAATGTGAAAATGGTGAAATTCTTAGGATTGATTTAGATGAGTCAGGTGAGTTACCTGTTGTGCTTTCTTCAATGTCTACCCAGAGGTGTGTAAGGAAAGGTTGTGAAGCTTATCTAGCTTATGTGTTGAATACAAGAGTGTCTGAAATAAAGATTGAATCAGTACCGATAGTTTGTGAATATCCAGATGTGTTTCTAGAAGAGTTACTTGGGTTACCTCCGATCAAAGAGGTTGACTTTGGTATTGACTTAGTACCAGAGACCTCGCCGATATCTATTGCTCTGTATAGAATGGATTTGACTGAATTGAAAGAATTGAAAGCTCAGTTGCAAGAATTGATAGATAAAGGTTTTGCAGACAGAGTTCTTCTCCCTGGGGTGCTCCAGTGTTATTTGTAATGAAGAAAGACGGATCCATTACCAACAGCTCAACAAGGTGACTATAAAGAACAAGTATCCTTTGCCAAGAATTGATGACTTGTTTGATCAGTTGAAAGGGGCAATAGGATTTTCGATGATTGATTTGAGATCTGCATACTATCAGTTGAGAGTTAAAGAGTCGGATGTGCCGAAAACTGCTTTCAGGATAAGGTACAGGCATTATGAATTTCTTGTTATGCCTTTTGGATTAACTAATGCCCCTGCTATTTTTATAGACTTGATCAATCGAATTTTCTAACCGTACTTAGATAAGTTTGTAGTTGTGTTCATCGATGACATTTTGATTTATTCTCGGGATGAGTCTAAGCATGCCAAACATTTAAGAATTGTGTTGCAGACCTTGAGAGATAAGAAGTTGTTTGCTAAATTCAGTAAAAGTGAGTTTTGGCTCCGAGAAGCCGAATTTTTGGGACATATCGTTTCAAGTGATGGTATTCGGGTTGATCCCAGTAAGATTTTGACAATTGTTGATTGGAAATTGCCAAGAAATGTGTCTGAAGTTAGAAGCTTTTTGGGCTTATCCGGATATTATCGATGTTTTGTCAAATGATTTTTGATGATTGCTACTGCTATGACTAAGTTGTTGCAAAAGGACGTTAAGTTCGAATGGTCAGAAAAATGTCAGCAAAGCTTTGAGAAGTTGAAAACATTATTGACTGAGGTGCCAATTTTAGTGCAACCTGAACTGGGAAAAGAGTTCGTAATTTATAGTGACGCGCCACTAAATGGATTAGGATGTGTGTTGATGAAAGAGGGCAAAGTGATAGCTTATGCCTCGAGGCAGTTGAAACCACACGAGAAGAATTATCCGACGCATGATTTGGAATTAGTTACCATTGTGTTTGCTTTGAAAATTTGGAGAAACCATTTATACGGTGAGAAGTGTCATGTCTTTTCTGGTAATAAGAGTTTAAAATACTTGATGACTCAGAAATATTTAAACTTGCGGCAACTGAGATGGCTCGAGTTACTGAAGGATTATGAGCTAGTGATTGACTATCACCCGGGTAAGGCAAATGTAGTCGCAGATGTGTTGATTAGAAAGACTTTGTTGGCTTTAAGAGTAATGAATACATGGTTGACTTTGTCCGATAAGGGTTCGATCCTAGTCGAGTTGAGAGCTAGACAATTATTCCTTCAACAAATTTGCGAAGCTCAAAAATGTGATAGTGATATGCAAACCAATAGAGTTCACTGTGAATCGAGTAGTGATTCAAATTTTCATATCGGATCTGATGATTGTTTGAAAATTCTTAATGAGGCCCATAATGGTTATTTATCTGTGCATCTAGGTAGTACAAAAATGTATAATGATTTGAAGAATTTGTATTGGTAGTCAGGTATGAAACAAGATGTAACATCCCAGTTTAGACCTTAGTCGGAATAGTGGTTCGAGACCACAAATCTAAGGTCGTAAAAATATTTTAATGTTGTTTTCTGTGTGAATAGTATATGATATAGTCTGTGTGATAATGTGATTGTTTAGGTGTCGAATTAAGAGAAAAGACTAAATCGTGTAAAGAGTAAAAGCTATGTGCTGAATTATAAGTACTTAAATGTTGTTGGCTTATTAAGGTGAAGGCCTTATGTTGTTATTAAACCATTTTTATGATAATGGATGTTTAAATGACTAGATAACCATAAAACCAATTTGTTTTATATGAGTTATAAAAGAGCAAAGTTGGTATTTGCTTAATAAGTTATTATAATTAAAACAAAACAAAAAGATGGCCATTTTTCTCATCTTTCTTCCACCGAAATTGAAAGGGAGAATAGCCATTGAAGCTTTTGAAATTTCGGCACTTGCTAGGCTTGATTGAGGTATGTTTTGAGCTCGATTTTTGATAATTTCTACGTTTTTGTAATCATTGCTTTGTGTTCTAGCTAACACATGTTGTAATTTCATGAATTAATGATGTTTTGTGATGACCCATTGATGAATGCTTGAGCTATATGCCAGTTGATAGTAAAATATGAGAACTTGGTGTTGGATTAACATGTGTTGTTTTTGAATTTTTGGTGAATTTAGCAAATTAGGGCTAAATTGTGAAAATAGCAAATTGAAGGGTTAAAGTGTGAAATAAATTAAATGTGTGGGTTTGTATGGATATTAGTAAAATTCAGCTAGACTAGTGCTAAGTGAAATTATGTGAATTTGATGATTTTGTGAATTAGGGACTAAAGTGTCGAAATGTGAAAATATAAGGGCTATTATGAAAAATGCTCTAATTGTGTGTGTGTGGACTAAATTGAATGAAATGGTGATTAAATGGATTGATTTTAAATGTGTATAGACCAAGAGAGAAGAGGTTCGGATCAAGATCGAGGCAAAGATAAAGTGCTCGATTAATCGACTGTATCGATAGTCGACGTCTGAGGTAAGTTCGGATATAATACATGTTATTAAGATATGTTTAGTATTATGAGATAAAATGTGTATAAGTGGATGAAATTGAGATGCTATGTGCAAGGATAAGCTGATGGCACTAAGTGTGCGAAATGAAAAATTGAAACAGAAATGAATGGCAATCGAGTGTGCGATGATATGAAAGCTACGGCTTATTGACTTGGCATCAGTGTGCGCGACAAGAGACAGTCGGTTAAGAGACTATGCACTAAGTGTGCGATAAAAAAAATGTTACGATTATGCATATAGCACTATGTGTGCGATTATATTGAATGGAAGTTAAAGGATGATCAACAAGTATTATTGAGCTTTAAATAGTTTGGTGGTTTAACAACTATGTGTAGCTAAGGTATGTATTGAACCTTTGTGGTTAATGAGCATAATCGAGCTATGATTGAAGAGATGAGCATTTTAACTATAGATGATATGGTATAAGTATGTGGGAAATGATCTTTGTGATGGCTATTGTATATGTTAATTTGAATTGATGATATTATGTATTATGTTAAGAACTTACTAAGCTTTATAAGCTTATTGTGTGATTTGTTTCTCTACTTTACAGTGTCAGTAAAGCTAGCTCGGATTAGGGGATCGTCAGCTTTTCAGTCACACTATCGACAATCTATTTTGGGGTATTTTGGAAAGATGTATATAGTGAAGATATGGCATGCATAGGCTAGTCATTTGAATCATGGTTTAAATTTGTAGTAGCCATGAGATATGGCTAGATATGTGTTAGTTTTAGCATGAATGACTTGGTATAAATGTGATGCATCTTTTGGCATGGTTTGTGGTTTGAGAAGTTGATTTATGAATGGTAACTTGGTGTTGATAAAATGCTAATATGAATTAGTGATATTGAGAAGCAATGATGTTTGGAATTGAATGTAATATGCTTGTGATGATATGAGTTTTAGTTTTTGATATTGACATGGTTGGAATTGGTATTGAATGCATGATTTGAATGGCTATTCGGTATGTTTATGGTTGCCATATATGCTTGATAAGTGTTGGTAAATGATGCTTATAGGTTTGAACCATTTGGTTGGCATTTTGGCCTTGTAAATGGCCTATAATGTCACACTGGTTTGTACACTGCAGCGTGCCTTAGGCCGTGGGTAAATTGACAGGATGCAGCCTAAAATCACATGGCCTCGACACGGGCGTGTTATCTGGCCATGGTGTGCAAGTCAGTAGCTAACATAAAAATACACGGCCTCGACATTGGCGTGCTCGGAGGCCGTAGAGGGGAAGTCAGTATATGACCTAAAAGTACACGGCCATGACACACAGGCGTGCCAAATGACCGTGTTGGTATAGTTGTATAGTCACTGAAGGACACGAGGGTGTCTAGAAGTTGTGAAGGGAACACGGTCTCCTCCCACAGGCGTGTCTCCCCCGTATTTTCGAAAAGTTTCAAATTTCATGAAATTTTGTATGTGTTTCAGTTTAGTCCCGACTCGGTTTATAAGCATGCTTAGAGTCTTGATGACTCATTTAAGGGACACTATGTTTGTAAATAAATGCGAACAGTAATGATTGACTTTGTGTTGAAATTTCTGGATGTTAAAGGTTCCGTTTGATTGGTAATGCCTCTTAACCCTGTTCCGGTGACAGTCTCGGGTTAGGGGTGTTACACAAGATATCTCTAAATTTGAATTGAAATGTTTGATTTGTCAGCAAGTGAAAGCCAAACACCAAGTACCTTCAGGTTTACTTCAACCAATGATGGTACCTGAGTGGAAATGGGATAGAATTATGATGGACTTTGTGACGGGTTTACCTTTGACTCTGAAAAAGAAAGATGTCGTTCGGGTCATTGTTGATAGACTGACAAAATCAACTCACTTTATACCGATATGTACTGATTACTTTGTAACACCCCTTACCCGTATCCAACACCGAAATAGGGTATGAGGCGTTACCGGACTTAAAATTTCTTGAACATGTAAATTCGGGTCATAAAATTTCGTCAAATTTAAAACTTTTCTAACACATGCATTTTGTTCCTTATATAGGCTTATAAAGCTCAAAACATCCTTTACGATGGTTCGGGACTAAACCAAGAACTTTGAAAACTTTTGGAAAAAAATTTAGAAGATTTTGTTAAAACAGGGGACACACGCTCGTGTGGTCTGGGACACGCTCGTGTCCCAAACCCGTGTAACTCTTCGTTTATGAAGTCATCATCAAAATACAGTCACACAGCCTTGGCACACGCCCGTGCCCTTAAACTGTGTCTGTCACATGGCTGAGACATATAGTCGTGTCTCTACCCGTGTGGCCTGGAAGTTGGCTATTTTCAAACCCAGTTCCCCAGATAAAACACAAACTCTCTTGTATCCATTTCATCAACATATATCATGCTATAATTGGACATCCAAATATTCAATTTTGCATACACATTCCCATACACATTGCCGTTCATGAAATCATTTGTAAACCACATCCACAACATCTCAATTATGCAATTACCACATACATGAATAACCACATCATAGGCGTATAACAACTATCAATATTGGCCATCTCCAAATAGCCTTAAAATGAACATTTATTAAATAAGGGCCAATATTTTAGGCCATAAGAAATATGACATGTATGACAAAATGACCAAGCCTACTATACATGCCATAACCCAAAAATTAATGTATCTAGATATGCCAAGTGTTCCAATTGATAGTGTGAGCGAATCTCCGACATCCACCGATCCCTAAGTTAACCTGGCAATACTACAAGGTAAGGGAAAAGAGAGGGGAAGTAAGCATAAATGCTTAGTAAGCTAATAATAAGAAATTAATAAACTTGCGTTGATAAATCCTCACAATAATTTCTTAAGATGATATAATCATTATATCACATGCTTACACCTTATTACTCATGTTAACATTAATCTGTCTACTTGAGTCACTATCATTAAATTATTTATTTCTTGAGCTATAGAGCTCCAAATGAAGAACCGTTAATTTTTCATGGAACTAGACTCACATAACTTCTTACCATAGAAATTTCAAAATTTTTGGTCTAGCCAATTAGTATATTTTATTCATTAAGTTTACCTCTGTTTTGTTGTCCAACAGTTCTGGCACTTCTTCACTACGAATTAATTTTCTCCTCATATAAAATTCATATGATGTTCTCGTTTATTTCACTTGAATATAGACTTATTAGGGATTTCAAAAATATGAATTATACTCTATAATTATTATTTTTACAATTTTTACTGATTTTCCAAAGTTAGAACAGGGGATTCTGAAACTCATTCTGACCTTATCTCACTAAAATTCAAATATCTCATAATTCACACTTCTTTTTCTTACTCTGTTTGTTTTATAAAATAAATAGACTCATTAAGATTTAATTTCATATCTCACCCAGCCTTTAATTCAATTTCCACCATTTTTGGTGATTTTTCAAAGTTATATTAATGTTGATGCCCATAACTATTTTAATGTCAATTTCACTCATTCATTAATTCTTTGTGTTCACTTTCATTTATACACACTTACACCAAAGCATATTATAACTTGGAACATAAAAACCAAGTGATCATAGATACATCTTACTCATTTGCATCCTTATCAATAATGCATCAAAATCTGAGCAATTATTTATGAGTCTCGTATACATACCTGTGCTTATTCATAATACTCACATATCCTACTCTTACTTATCTTGAGCATACTCCTTGAATTTCACATTGAACTACTTGTAATATTAGGGATGTTCAGGATATCTTGTACACCTGGTAGGATGCCAAAGCTATATCCTAGATATGGTCTTACATGGGATCCCATATCGGTGCCAATGCCATGTCCAAGACATGGTCTTACACTGACTCTCCTCTGTCAGTGCCGATGCCATGTCCCTGACATGGTATTACACTAACACAACTTGAGGCCAATGCCATGTCCCAGACATGGTCTTACACTGGCACACTCACTACCATGGTCCAATCATTGTCTTTTTCGTCAATTCATCACGAGTCGTAGTACGAATGTACTTGACCCTGCATTTCTCACAATTGATCCTTCAATCCAATCTTGTACTTGCATAAAGTCATGATTAGATAACAAACATACATAAAATAATATATCATCTCAATTCAAATTTAATAATCGTTCACTATAGACTAACCGTATGAACTTGCCTCGATTCGAATCAGTCATTTTGATTGACATTTCCCCGTACTTGGTCCAAATCTCGATTTCTTTGATAATTGAGCTTTGAAAAAGCTTGAAACCCTAGCCATGGCTTCTTGAAAATTTTGGCAGTATGGAGAAAAGAATGAGCAGACTTTTGGGTTTCAATTTTGTCTTTTATGCCTTAAAACACCCAAATAACAAAAATGCCATTTTTACTAAACCTTCAATTTTTACCCTTCCATGACTAATTTTGTCCATAACAAAATATGGTGGTCTATTTTCCATTTAAAGACCTTTATTTTAAATCCCCATTTAAATCAAGTACTTATGTTCTAGAACTCATATTTTGCAATTAATGCAATTTAATCCCAATAATAAAATTGGGCACTTTATCGATAAAAATTACTTAACAAAATTTGCACACCATCACCCAAAACAATCATAAATTTAATATTTTTTTACTTCGGGTTTGTGGTCTCGAAACCACTGTTTCGACTAGGCCCTATTTTGGGCTATTACAATTCTCCCCCCTTAGGGATTTTCGTCCCCAAAAATTTTACCCAAAGATAAACTTAGGATTGATTTCGCAAAGCACTGTCAAATTCTCATACAGCTTTGGCATCCTCAACATCTCACTTCTTAAACTAAGATTCTGAACTGTACTTTCTTATCCTGAACATAAGAACCATATCACTGACTTTTCTCAAGTTCTGACGAGATACACACTAATAAGTAACTGGCCTCATTCTATCAATAGTCTTATACTCTTCGATGAACCGTAAATCACTTTTCTTTACTTTCTTATCCTGAACATAAGAACCATATCACTGACTTTTCTCAAGTTCTGACGAGATACACACTAATAAGTAACTGGCCTCATTCTATCAATAGTCTTATACTCTTCGATGAACCGTAAATCACTTTTCTTTACTTACCAAATAAAATAAATAATAAAAAAATTCTGTCACAAAGATACTTTCAGAAGCACCTGTCACTTACCTAAGTTTCAATACTCTTACCTTTCGGTCCTGTATGCAATTTCTGATAATCTATAATTGATTTCTTAGTACACAAACTCTGTCTCGAAACAACAAATAAATGGTCGGTTTCTGACCTAGAGTTCTGAATCAGAAGTTAGTTCCTATCGAACACTTCTAACTTACCATTTACTGAAAAAATTCTAAGTTTCACAAAATCATGGAATAAACATCATTATTTCTGAATAATAATCAATTTCTAATTCACATCATAAGATTCTTTTCATGCAGTATTAACTGAGTGCAAGCATAAGCTACCATTTTCACATTCTTATATCAAAATACACTTCAAACCAATAAACTATCCAAACTAAATAATTGAATTGGTCTTGGCTGTTTCACAGTACCCTTCTAAAGGAACCATTTTCATCTAGTTGCCATGATAACTCAGACATGTATCCTATTGCAATTCTTTCCGATTACGAATCAATGATCCTTAAATCAACTATATAGTTTCAATGATACATAACAATCTCATTTTAAATTATTGAGATATATCAAATTACTCAGAAATAACAACCATAGCGCGGATTCCAGCTCGATCCTTCATTGTTTACTCTTTTATCAATGTTGATTCCTTTCCCAAAATCTAAAGATAGATCACATCTAATAAAATTCATTTTATTGTTAATTCTCAAAATACTGAACCACATTGGAATTGCATCTCTCTGACAATTAAAATCGTAGCACCATCTCAAGGCTAACATTTCAGTCACACCGATAAACAATATTTTAACCAATGCAAAAGCACAGTCTTTACATCTGACAACAGTAACACTGTATGTTCACTGTCAAACTAGATTTCATAATCACAAAAGTATGATTACTTCCAGTAACGGAATATCCCTTGCACAATTCACAAAATAAAGTCGATAAGAAATCCGAGATAAGGAAATCCAAGATTTGATACCGTACTAGAAGTCTGAGAATATAGCTCATAAGAGAAATAATACTGACTTTGACAATTCTCAGAAAACTTTCTGAAGGAAAACAATACTTATAAGCACTGAATGATAACAGAAGCAACATAGTCTTCATATACACATTTCACAAAATAACAATCAGTGGAAACTAAACTTTAACATCATATGAACTTTAATGTCACTTTTTTATCAACTCATTTTAATAGAATACCAGAAAAGATATAGTAATACCGATCACGGCCCAGACAAATTAACACTGCTTTCATCTATCACTGCAATCAACTAGCATTCTCATATGATAAGAACCTCGAACGAGTCGATTAGTCAATATTAAATTTTTCCTTAATTGTAACATTGCGAAACGCGAATGATTTTCATAAAATTTCTTCATAACACCCCAGTTATTTTAGGCCAATTAACACACATATTCACAGTATTCATCTGTATCCTTTGTCTCTTCCGAAGGTTCATCTGGGAATTTCCTCACTTTCCATCATTTTAATAAATATTAATAATATTCACTCACATTTCACATGATACATTAATATGTAAAAACATAAGTAAAAAGGATGTATCATTTACATATAAACTTACTCATTTCAAGTCTTACCACATTCCAAATACATATCATAAACATTGCTCACATTTACATGCTCTTATACCCTGCACTTGTCATCACATAGTCACACGAAATTTTATTTAGTCAAATTTTCCCGATGAACACTTTAAAATAATGCTGAATACACGGTGGTTTCGCACACGGCCCACCAGTAATAATAAATACGATATATCACACACAGCCCACCAATAATGTATCGCACACAGCCCACCAATAATAATAAATATGGTGGTATTGGACATAGCCCACCAATAATAATAAATACGGTGGTATCGCACACAACCCACCAATAATAATAAATACGGTGGTATCGCACATAGGCCACCTATAATGACATATTCACATGCTGCCATGGTCAACCCATGGTCTTTATCGTCAATCCATCACAGGTCTTTAAACGAAAGTACCTGTTTCCAGCGTTCTACTCGGTTCACACATTTAATTCCTTTTTCATAACTTCTCAACATTTATAATATTTTATGCTTATCTTTCAATTTGCAATTATCACACTTTATTCATTATCACATACACATCATGAATTATCCTCCATACCTTCCCAAGTTTGGCTCATCAAAACAGACTTTCTGTACTATCAGACTTAGCTTGGTTGGAAAGCGCATCTGTCTAGTAAAATAATTATGATCAGGGTCGGGAGTCGTCACACTATCACAGTTCAATATAGCATGTATAGTTAGACTCATACTCATGCTAGGTTAGTCCTAAAATCGACTAAACTATGCTCCGATACCACTAAATGTAACACTCCTTACCCGTATTCAACGCCGGAACAGGGTAGAGGCGTTACCAGACTTAAAATTTCTTGAACATGTAAAACTGGGTCATAAAATTTCGTCAAATTTAAAACTTTTCTAACACATGCATTTTGTTCCTTATATGGTCTTATAAAGCTCAAAACATCCTTTACGATGGTTCGGGACTAAACCAAGAACTTTGGAAACTTTTGGAAAAAATTTAGAAGATTTTGTCACAACAGGGGACACACACCTGTGTGGTCTGGGACACGCCCGTGTCCCTAACCCGTGTAACTCTCCGTTTATTACGTCATCTTCAAAATAGGGTCACACGACCTTGGCACATGCCCAAGCCCTTAGACCGTGTCTGTCACATGGCTGAGACACATGGCCGTGTCTCTGCCCGTGTGACCTGGAAGTTGGCTATTTTCTAGCCCAATTCCCCAGATAAAACACAAACTCTCTTGTATCCATTTCATCAACATATATCATGCTATAATTGGACATCCAAATATCCAATTTTGCATACACATTCCAATACACATTGCCATTCATGAAATCATTTGTAAACCATATCCACACAACATCTCAATTATGCAATTAGCACATATATGAATAACCACATCATAGGCGTATAACAACTATCAATATTGGCCATCTCCAAATAGCCTTAATCAAAATGAACATTAAATAAATAAGGGCCAACATTTTAGGCCATAAGAAATATGGCATACATGACAAAACGATCAAGCCTACTATACATGCCATAACCTAAAAATTAATATATCTAGATATACCAAGTGTTCCAATTGATAGTGTGAGCAAATCTCCGAAGTCCACCGATCCCTGAGCTAACTTGGCGATACTACAAGGTAAGGGAAAAGAGAGGGGAAGTAAGCATAAATGCTTAGTAAGTTAATAATAAGAAATTAATAAACTTGTGTGGATAAATCCTCAACATAATTTCTTAAGATGATATAATCATTATATCACATGCTTACACCTTGTTACTCATGTTCACATTAATCTATCTACTTGAGTCACTGTCACTAAATTATTTATTTCTCGAACTACAGAGCTCTGAATGAAGAACCGTTAATTTTATTTGAAACTAGACACGCAAAAGTTCTTACCATAGAAATTTAAAAAATTTTGGTCTAGCCAATTAGTACAGTTTATTCATTAAGTTTACCTCTATTTTGTTGTCCAACAGTTCTGACACTTCTTCACTACGAATCACTTTTCTCCTTGTATAAAATTCATATGATGTTCTTGTTTATTTAACTTGAAAATAGACTTATTAAGTATTTTAAGAATATGAATTATACTCCATAATTATTTTTGTACAATTTTTAATGATTTTCCAAAGTTGGAATAAGGGATTTCGAAGCTCATTCTGACCCTGTCTCACTAAAATTCAAATATCTTATAATTTACACTTCTTTTACTTACTATGTTTCTTTTATAAAAACAAAGACTCATTAAGATTTAATTTCATATCTCACCTAGCCTTTAATTCAATTTCCACCATTATTGGTTATTTTTCAAATTTATACTAATGTTGCTACCCATAACTGTTTTAATGTCAACTTCACTCATTCATTAATTCTTTGTGTTCACTTTCATTTATACATACTTACACCAACGCATATTATAACTTGGCACATAACAACCAAGTGATCATAGACACATCTTAATCATCTGCATCCTTATCAATAATGCATCATAATCTGAGCACATTTTTTATGAGTCTCGTATACATACCTATGCTTAGTCATAATATTCACATATCCTACTCTTACTTATCTTGAGCATACTCCTTGAATTTCCCATTGAACTACTTGTAATATTAGGGATGTTCGGGATACCTTGTACACCTGGTAGGATGTCGATGCCATGTCCCAGATATGGTCTTACATGGGATCACATATCAATGTTGATGCCATGTCCCAATCATGGTCTTACACTGGCACTCATCTCGAGTCGATGCCATGTCCCAGACATGGTCTTACACTGACCCTCATTTGTCCGTGCCAATGCCATGTCCCTGACATGGTCTTACACTAACACAACTTGAGGCCAATGCCATGTCCCAGATATGGTCTTACACTGGCACACTCACTGCCATGGTCCAACCATGGTCTTTTCCGTCAATTCATCACGAGTCATAGCACGAATGTACTTGACCCTGCATTTCTCACGATTGATCCTTCAATCCAATCTCGTACTTGCATAAAGTCATGATTAGATAACAATCACATATAAAATAATACATCATATTAATTCAAATTTAATAATCGTTCACTATAAACTAACCGTATGAACTTACCTCGACGCGAATCAGTCATTTTGATTGACATTTCCCCGTACTTGGTCCAAATTTTGATTTCTTTGATAATTGAGCTTTGAAAAATCTTAAAACCCCAGCCATGACTTGTTGAAAATTTTGGCAGCATGGATAAGAGAATGAGCAGATTTTTGGGTTTCAATTTTGTCTTTTATGCCTTAAAACACCCAAATGACAAAAATGTCATTTTCACTAAACCTTCAATTTTTACCCTTCCATGACTAATTAAAATATGGTGGTCTATTTGTCATTTAAAGACCTCTAGTTTAAACCCCTATTTAAATTAAGTACTTATGGTCTAGAACTCATATTGTGCAATTAATGCAATTTAATCCCAATAATAAAATTGGGCACTTTATCGATAAAAATAACTTAACAAAATTTGCACACTATCACCCAAACATATCATAGACTCTAAAACAATCATAAATTAATTTTTTTTACTTCGGGTTTGTGGTCTCGAAAACACTGTTCCGACTAGGCCCTATTTTGGGCTATTACATACTCACTTGATAAGCTAGTTGAATTGTACATTGCTGAAATTGTGAGATAGCATGGAGTGCCTATTTCTATTATCATGGATAGAAATCCGAGGTTTACTTCACTTTTTTGGAAAAAGTTACAAGAAGGTTTGGGTACAAAGTTAAACTTTAGTACCACACTTCATCTGCAAACCGACGGCCAATCAGAGAGAATGATTTAGGTTCTAGAATATATGCTTTGTTGTTGTGTTTTAGAATTCGAGGGTAGTTGGGAAAAATATCTCCTATTGGTTGAATTTGCCTATAACAACAGTTTTCAATCGAGTATAAAGATGGCACCTTATGAAGCATTATATGGTCGCAAGTGCCGAACACCTTCGTATTGGACCAAGCTTAGTGAGAAACAAATTCACAGGGTCGACTTGGTTAGGGAAACCGAAGAAAAGGTAAAGGTATTCCGCGATTGCTTGAAAGTAGCTTCAGATCAGCAAAAATTATATGCAGATTTGAAAAGAAAAGAGATCGAACTTCAGATTAGTGATAAAGTATTTCTGAAAGTATCTCAATGGAAGAAGATTCTGAGATTTGGCCATAAAGGCAAGTTGAGTCCACGTTTCATCGGGCCATAAAGGCAAGTTGAGTCCAAGTGGCATATCAGTTAGCTTTATCGACAGAGTTGGAAAGAATGCATAATGTGTTTCATGTGTCGATGTTGCGACGATATCGTTCCGATCCTTCACATGTGATTTCTCTATCAGAGGTTAAGATTCGACCCGACATGACTTACGGTGAAGAACCGATCAAGATTTTGGCTCGAGAAGTTAAACAGATGAGAAATAAAAACATAACGTTAGTTAAAGTTTTGTGACAATGACACACAAAGTCGAAGAAGCTATGTGGGAACCTGAGGAAGCTATGTGAAAATAATACCCAAACCTATTTTCTGGTAAGATATTCGGGGACGAAAGTCCCTAAAGGGGGAGAGTTGTAACAGCCTGATTTTGGGTCTAGTCAGAATAGTGGTTTCAGGACAAAAAATCTGACACAATAAAATTTGTTTTTATTATATTCTTATGGTCAACAGATTTATTATATGATTTCGTGAAAATTTCGTTCAAAAATTTTGACGTTTGGGCACTCAATTTAGTTAAAAGGACTAAGTTGTAAAAAGTGCAAAAGTTGATTTTTACATGTTAGAGGTGTTTAATTGCTATGAAATTTTAAATTGAAGATCCTTAGATGGTAATTAGACTATTTGTTAAGTTAATGGAAAAAAATAGACATGGTGAGATAAAATTTCAAAGTTTTAACTGAAGGGCATTTTGGTCATTTGGTTATTAAATGAATTAAAAAGCAAAATCAAGCCAAAATCCTTGTCCATCTTCCTCACCATAGCCAAAATTTAGAAGGGAAGCCATAGCTAGGGTTTGGCCACTTTCAAGCTCGATTGTAAGTCCGTTCTTGTCCCGTTTTTAATGCTCTTTACATTTTTTAAGTCGTTATCACTCTATCTATCTATTTTTTACCATTAATTTGAAAGATGATTGAATTCTAGGGTTTGACCCATGTTAGACATGTGTGTATTCTGATGTTTAATGGTATATTATGCAAGTTTAATGTTAGATAAACAACTTTTGCTAGGTGATTTTTGATGAAAATGTCAAAAGGACCTATTTGTAAAAATATTTCAAAATGTGTGTAAAAGTGTGATTAAATGAAAAATGTGGGTTGTTATAAGCATGAAAGAGGTTCAGATAGGCTTGGGTCTTGAAGAAATCGAATAGATTTCATTTTACGAGCCTAGGGACCAAAATGTAAAAATGTCAAAGTTTAGAGGTAAAAATGTAATTTTTTCATAATGTGATTTTTGGACTAAATTGAGAAATGTGGATAATAAATGATTTAAATTTTCTATTATAGATCAAGAGAAACGAGGTTTGGACCTAGATCGAGGGAAAAACAAGGTGTTTGACTATTAGGTCCATTTCTATTATTTTTTGTACCGAGGTAAGTTCGTACGTAAATAATGCATTGTTTTATTTATTTTTTAAATTCTTTAATATTGTTTGAATTATGATTGACTCCTTGGATGTAATCGATAAAGTTTGACAAGTGAGAAATCCCGGTTGAACTTTAGGAATAGGTAGGATACGAATGTCATGACATTAGGGTTATTTGAGATTACGTGTAAGACCATATCTGGGATATGGCATCGATATAAGACTTCGTGTAAGACCATAGTTGGGCTATTGGCATTGATAAGAGATCCAATGTAAGATCATATCTAGGATATGGCATTGGTACGGTATTGTGTGTGTGAGATTCCCGAGTATCCTTTAGTATTCTAAGTGGTTCAACAGGAAATTCAACGAGTATGTTAAAGTTGTGAAAGGTTATGATTATGTTGCGAGTTGGTATAGGTACGTACGTAAAACTCATTTACTAAAGACCTTGATATGTGGTGAATCCCTCGGTAAGGTTATGAATGAGTAAGCTATGATTAGAAGATCTTAAGACTATTTATGCCAAGTTTATCATGTTTATTTGTATGATACATGTGTGATTATAATGCTTATTATTTGCATAAGAACTTACTAAGCTATATAGCTTACTCCCCTTTCCTTTCCCTTGTCTTATAGTGTCACCAAGCCAACTCGGGGATCAGACACTGTCGGAGATCCATTAACACTATCAACTTAATATTTTGGGTACCATTGATTTTAATATTTTGAGTTATGGCATGTATAGGGACTTGGTCATTTTGTTATGTGTCATAATTGATTTAGCCAAATGTGTTGACTTATGTTGGCTGATAATTCATTTTGTAAATGGCCATTGAAATTGGCTAATATTGGTTTAAGTATATATATGCATATGATGATGCTTTTCATGGATGTGGGAAATTGCATGATTTGAGTTGAGATATATGTGATGTTTGTGTATGATAAATGATAGCATGTGAATAGGGTGTTGATGCCTTAGTTGTGGCTGATTTGGTTGATGGTATATGCTTGGAATGGTTCTATGTTTGTTGCGTAGGTTTGTGCATGAAAGGGTGACAAAATGGCTTGGTAAATAGCCCTATTTTTGTCCACACGGGTGTGTGTCTAAGCCGTGTGTGACATATAGCTAGTCCCATGGGTGTGTGTTCTGGCCGTGTGTCCCCTGCACCTTGATTGTTGCAAAACAGAATGCTTAGTATCGAGCACACGGGCAGACACACGGGCGTGTGTCTTATACTGCCGAAAAACAAAGAAAAGAAAAAGAAAAAAGAATATTTAGGTTTCGGCTAGTTCTTGGTTTGATTCAAGGTATGTTTTGCTTCAGTTTTTGATAATTTTTACATTTTTGTAATCGTTGCTTTGTATACTTCAAAACCCATGCTTCAATTATGAGAATTGATGAAAGTTTTGAAATGTGCCATTGATGAACACATGAGTTTTGTGATGTTTGATGGTGAAAATGAAATATATGTGTGAGATTAACATGTTTTGTCTTTGGAGTTTTGGTGATTTTGAGTAATTTGGACTTAATTGAGAAAATAATATTTTGAGGAACTAAAATGTGAAATAAATGAAATATATGGATTTGTATGATTATAGTGAACATTCGGCCAAGCATGGGTATAAGCAAATTATGTATATTTTGTGATTTTATGAAATAGGGACTAAAATGTGAAAATGTGAGGGTTAATTTGTAAATTTCCCTAAATATGTGTTTTTGGATTGAATTGAATGTTTTGGTGAATTGAATGTTTTGGTGATTAAATGGATTAAATTTTAATATGTATAGATCAAGAACCGAAGAAAACGGACATAGGTCGCGGAAAGTCGAAAGTGATCAAATAGTCAGGTCTGTATGTTAACCGAATTCGGGGTAAGTCTATATACAAATAAATGTATTTACACTGTTATATGTATGTTCATATGAAAAATTTATCATGATGAATGTATATGAGATGATGAGCACATGAAAATCGAGGAAGAATCGATAGTATAACAAAGTCCGAGAAGTCCTGTACGAACTTAGGAATAGATAGGATTACATATGTCATTACATAGGTTTTTGATATGTGAGATCATGTAAGACCACGTCTGGGACGTTGGCGTTGATTCGAGGTTTCGTGTAAGACCACGTTTGGGATGTTGGCGTCGATTTGAGATTTATGTGTAAGACCATGTCTGGGACATTGGCATCGTATTGATTCGTGTAAGACCCTATCTAGGACAGTGGCATCGATATCTGATTACATGTAAGACCACGTTTGGGACATTGGCATTGTACAACCATTATGAGTATTTCGAGCTTCCTATTTGATTTCGAACAGTTCAACGGGTGAATCCGAGAAAATAGAGACTATGTGAAATATATAAATGAGTCAGGTACGTTTGAAAGGTACACTATGTATGTGTATGAAAGGTAAGTGTATATATATGAACTTACCAAAGTGAATATATGTATGAATTTGATGAGATATTATGTGATATATGCTTGAATGTGTTATAAGCATAAGTAAAGCTTTGAAATGTGATATGTTGGCATTATATGGATAACCAAATGAGCCAAAGAACATATTATAAAATTTCAAATAAGAAATATTAATGACATTGTATCAATATGATTATGTGCATTTTTTTATGTTTATTTGTATATGGCTTACTAAGCTTTTGGAAAGCTTACTTTGTGTGTGTTTACTCTGTTTTACATATCGTCAAAGCTACGAAAGGCTCGGGAATCGTCGAGGATCATCACCACACTATCAATCTCTAGTTTGGTACTTTTGAATGTGTATATAACTAAATATTTCATGTATAGTCTAGTTGTTTTGGGATATGTTTGATATATGTACATGGCCATGTGATATTGCTAAAGATTATGGTTGTGTTATGAATGACAATTTATGTCCTATGATGCTAGTTTTGGTATAGCTTGATAGCAAATGAAATGGTCATATGAATGGTAAGCTTATTGATGCAAAGTGAGTATATGTGTTATGTGTTTGATGAATGATGGTTATGTTGAAGTGGTAAATTTGTGATGGATTATGTTTTGAAGTGCTTGTGGTTATATTGAGTTAAATGACTATTAAGTTGGTATGATTGTGGAGCTCATAAATGGTTAGAAATGATGAACATTTTAGTATGTCTTGGTTGCCTATGATGCTTGGATTGAATTAGTATGTTGCTTGTAGGGATAACCCAATGTGTGGGTGGCATTTTGGCCTTGAAAATGGCCTATAATTGCCCACACGGTTGAGCACACGAGAGTGTGGCTCGACCGTGTCCCTCGTGGTTAGAATTCAAAACAAGTCAGACTTGACCACGGGCAAGACACATGGGCGTGTGACTGGCCGTGTGGTGCAAGACAGTAGCGACCACAAGTGAGGCACACGAGCGTGCCCACGGCAGTGTGGACAAGTCAGTATGTATGCCCTGTTTTGACACGGCTTAGACACATGGGCCTGTCTGAGCCTCACACGGCCTGCCCACACGGGCGTGTGACCTCTGTAACTTTGAAAAAAAATTAAATTTTTGAGAATTTCCGTATGTGTTCGGTTTAGTCCGATCCCTATTCTAAAACATGTTTAAGGTCTCCTATACCTACTTAAGGGACACTTTGATGTGGGTTTTCAGATTTTGCTAAGAAATGTTAGCAAAAGATTCTGTTTGTCTGGTACTGCCTCTTAACCCTAATCTGGTGGTGGATACGAGTTAGGGGTGTTACATTTGATTGATATTAGAGCTACGATTTAGTCGATTCTCGGACTAATGTAGAGTGTGAGAGTCTAGCTATACATGCCATATATATATAATGTGATAGTGCGATAAATCCTGACGTATAAAATGTGTTTATTGTATAGTAATAGATTTCGAAAGAGTCGTAGCTGACGGTGTAGATAGTAACGCGCCTACTCCAGCTCAAGGGACAGCGCCATCTGATTCGAGACCGGCTACTAGCGGTCAAGAGGGAGAAGCTAAACAAGCTTTCTTCCAAATGATGAGTGAGTGGTTCACTCAGTTTATAAGAAACAATCCGGCTGTTTCACAACCTCCGCCCCCGCCTAATCCCCCTCAGACCCCAGTTGTGCCTCCGGTTATGAGTATGAATCTGTTGAATAAACCTCTGTTCTATAGAATCTGTAAATATGGGGCTGAAGAGTTCAGGGCCAATAGTGATGATGATGTTGAGAAAGCTAAATTTTGGTTAGAGAACACTATCCGAGTATTCGATGAGATGTCGTTGAATCCTGAAGAATGCATAAAATGTGTTGTATCTTTCTTAAGAGACGCAGCCTATCAGTGGTGGAAGACTTTGATCTCTGTGGTTCCAAAGGAACGAGTTACTTGGGATTTCTTCCAATCTAAGTTTAGGAAGAAATATATCAGTCAGAGATTCATAGATCAGAAACGGAAAGAGTTTCTGGAATTAAAACAGGGTTACATGTCTGTCACTGAGTATGAAAGAGAATTCATGAGATTAAGTCAGTATGCTCGGGAATGTATATCAACTGAGGCAATAATGTGCAAAAGATTCGAAGATGGTCTGAACGAGAATATTAAACTATGAGTTGGCATACTTGAGATAAAAGTGTTTGTAGTACTGGTTGAACGGGCTTGCAAAGCTGAAGCACTTGAGAAAGAGAAAGAAAAGCTGACTTTGAAATTAGAGATGCAAGAAAGAGATTTTCGAGTAAAACATTTCAGTCTACTTCCAAGAAATTCAGAAATGAACAAAGCCGATCAAAGGCTAATGTAGGACATTCGAACAGAGATCGAGCTAGATCATAGTCAAATTTTCAAAGCTCCAGCTACTTCAATGGCCAGTGTTGGAAATGTCCTATCTGAGCGACCTGAATGTAAACACTGTGGTAAAAGACATTCGGGAAGTTGTAGGTTGAATGACTGAGCTTGTTTCAGATGTGGATCATTAGACCATTTCATCTGAGACTGCCTAGAATCTGTTGAGCAAGAGAATGTTTAGAATCCGAGATCTGATAATGTTTCAGCTAAAGGTAGACCTTCCCGAAATACAAGGAATGTTTGTGGAAGTCAAAGAGCTACAAAAGACTCAGTTGCGAGATCTGAATTTAGAGCGTCTGCCAGAGCAAATGACATCCAAGCTCATGAGGAAGCTTCGTCTCCGGATGTTATAACGGGTACATTTACTCTTTATGTTACTTCTACGATTGCATTGATAGACCCAGGTTCTACACATTCGTATATATGCATGAACTTAGTATCGAGTAAGACTTTGTCTGTAGAGTGTACTGAGTTTGTTATAAAAGTATCGACCCCTTACGTAAAAGTGTCCTAGTTGATAAAGTATGCAAGAATTGTCTGTTAATGTTTCGAGATGTTTGTTTTCCGGCTAATCTGATGCTATTACCCTTTGATGAGTTTGACATAATCTTGGGTATGGATTGGTTGGCACTACATGATGCTGTTGTAAATTGTAAAAGGATTATTATTGATTTTAGATGTCAGTATGATGAAATAGTTTAGGTTGAGTCTAATGATTTGACTGGGTTACCTGCTGTGATATCAGTGTTGAAAGCTTGGAATTATTTGAGAAAGGGTTATGAAGCTTATATTGCTTATGTGATTGATTCGAAAGTAACTGAAAGGAAAGTTGAATCAGTGCCAGTTGTCTATGAATTCCCTGATGTATTTCCTGAAGAGTTACCGGGATTACCTTCGATACGTGAAGTTGAATTTGGTATTGATTTATTTCCAGGAACGACTACTATTTCGATAGCTCCGTAAAGAATGGCACCAACAGAGTTAAAAGAGTTAAAGTCACAGTTACAAGAATTGACTGATAGAGGATATGCAAGACCGAGTTTCTCACCTTGGGGTGCTCCTGTTCTGTTTGTGAAAAAGAAAGATGGCACGATGGGAATGTGCATTGATTATCATCAGTTGAATAAAGTGACTATAAAGAACAAATATCCACTGCCTAGAATCGATGATTTATTTGATCAGCTGAAAGGAACCACCATGTTTTCAAAGATAGATCTGAGATCAGGGTATTATTAGTTGCGAGTAAAAGATTCAGATATTCCGAAAATTGCTTTCAAAAAGAGGTACGGGCATTATGAGTTTTTAGTTATGCCTTTCAGACTGACGAATGCTCCTGCTGTATTTATGGATCTGATGAATAGAATTTTTAGACCGTACCTAGATCAGTTTGTTGTTGTATTCATTGATGACATTTTGATATATTCACGTAATGAGATTGAGCATGCTGAACATCTGAGAATTGTTTTGCAAATTCTATAAGATAAACAATTGTATGCAAAGTTCAGTAAATGTGAATTCTGGTTGCGAGAAGTTAGTTTTCTGTGACATATTGTGTCAGCCTCTGGAATACGAGTTGATCCGAGTAAGATTTCTGCTATTCTGGAATGGAAACCTCCGAAGAATGTGTGTGACGTCCATAGCTTTCTGGGACTCGCTAGTTATAATCGTCGGTTTGTAAAAGGATTCTTGATGATAGCTAGTCTATTGACTAAATTGCTTCAGAAAGATGAGATTTGAATGGTTTGATAAATGTCAGAAAAGCTTTGATCAGTAGAAAAATTTGTTGACTGAAGCTTTAATTTTGGTACAACCAGAATCGGGTAAAGAATTCTGATATACAGTGATGCTTTATTGAATGGTCTGGGATGTGTTCTGATGCAGGAAGGCAAAGTTATAGCTTATGCCTCGAGATAGTTGAAGCTGTATGAAAAGAATTATTCGACACATGATCTTGAGCTGGCTGTGATTGTGTTCGCATTGAAGATTTGGCGTCATTATCTTTTCAGTGAGAAATGCCACGTCTTTTCAGATCATAAAAGTTTGAAGTACCTGATGACTCAGAAAGACTTGAATCTACGACAGAGAAGATGGTTGGAACTATTGAAAGATTACAAGCTTCTGATAGATTATCATCCGGGTAAAGCAAATGTTGTTGCCAATGCATTGAGTCGAAAGTCATTGTTTGCACTATAGGCAATGAATGCTCATTTAGACCTATCAGTTGATGGTTCCGTGTTGGCTGAATTGAAAGCAAAACCATTGTTTTTACAATAGATATGTGACGCTCAGAAAGTCGATAACAAGTTGCTATTGAAAAGGGATCAGTGTAGTTTGAACTCCGAATTTAAATTTTGAGTTGATGATAATGATTGCTTGAGATTTTGAGATCAAATTTGTGTTCCTAGAAGTCCAGAGTTATTGCAATTAATTATGAATGAAGCTCATAATAGTTGCTTATCTGTCCATCCGGGAAGTCAAAGATGTATCATGATTTGAAGCAACACTATTGGTGGTCTGGTATGAAAAGATATATTTCTAATTTTGTCTCGAAATGTTTAGTCTATCAGCCAGTTAAAGCTGAACATCAGGTTCCATCTGGTTTGCTACAACCGATAATGATTCCCGAATGGAAATAGGACAGAGTGACAATGGATTTTGTTTCTGGGTTACCTTTGACTCCGAGAAAGAAAGATGCAATCTTGATCGTAGTTGATCAATTGACTAAATCTGCCCATTTTATTTCGGTACGATCCGATTATTAACTTAATAAGTTAGCTGAGCTTTACATTTCTGAGATTGTGAGATTGCACGGGGTGCCACTGTCTATTGCGTTAGATAGAGATCCGAGATTTACATCACGAATCTGGAAGAAATTTCAAGAAGCTTTAGGTACGAAATTACATTTCAGTACAGCTTTTCATTCGCAGATAGATGGTCAGTCCGAACGGATTATTCAGATACTGAAGGATATGTTAAGATGTTGCATTCTTGAGTTTGATTGTACGTGGGAACAGTACTTGCCATTCATTGAATTTGCATACAACAACAGTTTTCAGTCGAGCATTAAAATGACACCTTATGAGGCTTTGTATGGTCACAAATGTCGAACACCTCTGTATTGGACTGAGCTCAGTGAAAATAAGATACACGGGGTCAATTTGATAAAAGACACAGAACAAAAAGTGAGAGTAATCCGTGATAGGCTGAAAGCAGAGTCTGATCGTCAGAAATCTTATGCAGACTTTAAAAGAAAAGACATTGAGTTTGATATATGTGACAAAGTGTCTTTGAGAGTGTCTCCGTGGAAGAAAGTACTCAGAATCGGACATAAAGGCAAATTGAGTCTGAGGTTCATCGAGCCGTATGAGATTATCGAGCGTGTTGGACCTGTTGCGTATAGATTGATGTTGCCACCAGAGTTGGAAAAGATACATAATGTATTTCACGTACCAATGCTTTGCCGGTACAGATCTGATCCATCACATGTGATTACTCCAACCGAGATTGAAATCTGATCTAATATGACTTACAAAGAAGAACTGATCCGTATCTTAGCTCGTGAAGTGAAAGAGTTGAGAAATAAGAAAATTCCGTTAGTAAAAGTACTGTGGCATCGACATGGAGCGGAAGAGGCTACGTGGAAGCCTAAAGACGTAAGGCGACAACAATATCCGAATCTGTTTAACGGTAAGATTTTCGAGGACGAAAATCCCTTAGGGGGAGAATTGTAACAGTCTGGTTTAGACCCTAATCGGAATAGTGGTTTCAGGACCACAAATTTGAGTCAGAAAAATATTTAAATATTATTTTTAGTGTATATGATATGTGAATTAGTCTGTGTGAAATTTTCGTAAATTAATTTTGTCGTTTGTGTGCTTAATTTGATAAAAGGACTAAATCACATAAAAGGTAAAAGTAACATGCTATTTGTTAAAGTGCTAAATTACTATGTTCTTTTAGTATGAAGGCCTTAAAATGAAATTAGGTCATTTATTTATAGCATGGACGGTTAAAGGCATATGTTAAATGGTTTTATAATTAATTTATAAGGGTTAATTTTGTCATTTGTATATTAATATGTAATATAATAAAACAACTATTAAAAAGATGATTATTATCATCTTATATTGCCGAAAAACAAAAAAAAAAGAAAAAGAAAGAAGAACATTTATGTTTCGGCTAGTTCTTGGTTTGATTCAAGGTATGTTTTGCTTCGGTTTTTTATAATTTCTACTTTTTTGTAAATGTTGCTTTGTATACTTCAAAACCTATGCTTCAATTTTGAGAATTGATGAAAGTTTTGAAATGTGCAATTGATGAACGCATGAGTTTTATGATGTTTGATGGTGAAAAATGAAATATATGTGTGAGGTTAACATGTTCTGTCTTTGGAGTTTTGGTGATTTTGAGTAATTTGGACTTAATTGAGAAAATAATATTTTGAGGGACTAAATTGTGAAATAAATGAAATATATGGATTTGTATGATTATAGTGAACATTAGGCCAAGCATGGGTATATGCAAATTATGTGTATTTTGTGATTTTATGAAATAGGGACTAAAATGTCAAAATGTGAAAATATGAGGGTTAATTTGTAAATTACCCTAAATATGTGTTTTTGGATTGAATTGAATGTTTTGATGATTAAATGGATTAAATTTGAATATGTATAGCTCAAGAACCGAAGAAAATGGACTTAGATCGTGGAAAGTCGAAAGTGATCGAATAGTCGAGTCTGTACGTTAACCGAATCCGAGGTAAGTCTATATACAAATAAATGTATTTACATTGTTATATGTATGTTCATATGAAAAATTTATCATGATGAATGTATATGAGATGATGAGTACATGAAAACTGAGGAAGAATCGATAGTATAACAAAGTCCGAGAAATCTCGTACGAACCTAGTAATAGATATGATTACATATGTCATGACATAGGTTTCCGATATGTGAGATCATGTAAGACCACGTCTGGGACGTTGGCGTTGATTCGAGATTTCGTGTAAGACCACGTCTGGGACATTAGCGTCGATCTGAGATTTACGTGTAAGACCATGTCTGGGACATTGGCATCGTATTGATTCACGTAAGACCCTGTCTGGGACAGTGGCATCGATATCTGATTACATGTAAGACCATGTCTGGGACGTTGGCATTGTACAACCATTCTGAGTATTCCGAGCTTCCTATTTGATCCCAAACAGTTCAACGGGCGAACCCGAGAAAAGAGAGACTATGTGAAATGTATAAACGAGTCAGGTACGTCTGAAAGGTACACTATGTATGTTTATGAAAGGTAAGTGTATATATATGAACTTACCAAAGTGAATATATGTATGGATTTGATGAGATATTATGTGATATATGCTTTAATGTGTTATGAGCATAAGTGAAGCTTTGAGATGTGATATGTTGGCATTCTATGGATAACCAAATGAGCCACAGAACATATTATAAAATTTCAAATGAGAAATATTAATGACATTGTATCAATATGATTATGTGCATTTTTTTTTTGTTATGTTTATTTGTATATGGCTTACTAAGCTTTTGGAAAGCTTATTTTGTGTGTGTTTACTCTATTTTACAGATCGTCAAAGCTACGAAAGGCTCGGGAATCGTCGAGGATCATCACCACACTATCAATCTCTAGTTTGGTACTTTTGAATGTGTATATAACTAAATATGGCATGTATAGGCTAGTTGTTTTGGGATATCTTTGATATATGTACATGGCCATATGATATGGCCAGATATATGGTTGTGTTATGAATGACTAGTTATGTAACACCCCTAATCCGTATCCATCGCTGAATTAGGATTACGAGGCATTACTCGGTCAAACACAAATCAATGCACTTTTATAAAATCAAGCAAAACACTATTCATTCGGTAATTCAAAAACAAAGACTGAATAGGCATATGGTCATTATTCTTTTATTTCATTTCTATAATCGACATTACATTCAATCATATATCATTTCTGAACATAAACATCACTTTCGCTTATGTACATTTCTCATTTCAGTACCACATACGATTATACCATAAATACAAATATCAAACCAACTCATTTATCTCATAGTTGCTGATCACATTCGGCAATGATCACTACATATATATATACGTTCATAAGCACACCTTAGCACTCATTTCCCATGACCGAATATGCCATAGTACTCAATAGAAAATTTAGACTCCAAACTAGATCAAATCATGGCCAAATATTTCATTTTCAATAACTTGACATATGGTACATACATATAATTGTACATATGTTCATCCAACTACCTTATTATACTATATGCGTTACTCAAAATCATAAACATGCATTCGTACATGCGACATATATTTATTATCAAGGTATAAAATTTCCAAAAATGCTTACCACAAAACCATACATACCTAAGCATTATAATCAAGCTTGATAATTTTAAACCAACACATCACATAGTAATATGCCATTCATAATCTCATGAAACATACCTATCCAAATCAAGCTATATTCAACACCGAAATTTCACAAACATATATATACCAACTCAACCTATTCACTCAATTCAAGGATAGAAGTGAAGCCATTTTTGCATGGCATTATATACATCAAATTCAAAATATAAGCTCAAAAGAGTAGTTCAGCCTATACATGCCATAGTTCTCATAGCTTAACTCATCAAAAGAGTACCAAAGATAGTCGATAGTGTGATTGACTTTGACGATGAATCCCTGAGCTCGAGCTTCGACTTTAAGATCTGTAAAATAGTAGAATAACACATAGAGTAAGCTTTTATAGCTTAGTAAGTTTTAAGCAATGGAAAAAATATACAACTATTCACTATGCAATTTAATCAACCGAAATACAATCATTAACTAATTCAAAAATACAAATATGCTTAACTTATCACCATTCAATTATTACTATCCTTAAGAAGTCACAAAGACCGAATGATCACATACTATTTATCCATTTCAAAACAAGCTCAAAGATATAAGATTTGCATATCATAATTATAAGTTTCATATACTAAAATGACTTACCTCATTGGTATGAAGTTATTCGATTATCATACATCACTTACCTTCATGCCACATATTGGTTCTCTCCATCCATTAGTTAAATCTTGAAAAGATTCGAATATCCACACACACAGTGCAACTCATGTAACGTATCACACACTTAGTGTTGTTACTTAAAAAAAAGAGCACACATAGTGCCATATAATAGTAATGTATCGCACGCTTAGTGCCATTACTAATTATTCCATACACATAGTGCCATTTGACCGATTTCGCATACACAGTGCTCGGTATTTTAGTTCGCACATTTAGTGCCCTTTAATAGACCCTTCCTTTGCTCTTCCAAAACATTTATAATTCCATTTCCATTCATACATACTCAATTTACCTTTTTCACATACCAACATATTCGGCATACTCAGTTTACATATATCTATCCATAGCATACATATATTTATCAACAGCTCAATTTGCCTTTTTCACTTACCATTACATTTGGCAAATTCAATATGCATATATTTATGTACATGTTCAACAACTCATTTTTTTCTATCAATTACCATCACATTCGGTACACTTAATATACACATATGCATATATCCACCATTTTGAATACAATCACCTTTCTCTTTTCATTTTCACATCAACATAACTCCTAGTACATATATATATATATTCATTTGACTCAAATAATCAAAGTTTATTTTTATAAGTAAGCTAACCTTATTTTCAACTAATGCATAATACATCCCATATCACATTCGGCACTATGGAATTTAGCAAGGTTATTTCTATTTATATATGCATATTAATTTAGATTAAAATTCAACTCAATCCAATTGCTTAAAACTTACCTCGGAAATTGACGGATTAAGCTTCCTGGCTATTCGTTTAACTTTGTTTTTTCCCAACCCAATCCCGTTTCCTTTTGTTCTTGATCTAAATAATTCCAAATTAAACCTATTCAAATATATTTTCATTAAATTTAATCCAAAATCATATAATTATGTAATTTACCATTTTACCCCTGACATTTGTAACTTTTACAATTTAGTCCCTAATACACAACTCACAAATTACTCAAAATTTGGCTACCATTCTTTAGAGCCGAATTTTCCTAGGGACTATATAAGTCCATATTTCTCATGAATTTCGCAACTTAACCCTCCAAACTAATATTCTCGCAAATTAACCTTAATTAGCTAAATTCATCAAAAACCCAAGAACAAAGTATGTTCATCTAGCTCAAATCTTTCATTTAACACCATAAATTATCACAAAGTTCAACATCTCATCCATGACATATCTCACAAACATCACCAATACACAAAATTAATACATGGGCTTGATGGTAGAGTAAACAACAATCTCAAAAATATAAAAATCATCAAAAATCTAAAGCAAACACATACCTAATTTTGCTTGTAAATGGCCGAATATGGAAGAGCTCAAGTTTCTTTCCTTTTCTCTTGAGTTTCGGTGATGACAAGAAATAAATAAAGATGAACATGCACTTTCTCTTTTCATGTTTTTATTATAATATGATTTTAATATATATATTTTATCATTAATAAAATTTTAACATATAAAATAAATATAATAAAGCATTATATAAGCACTTTGCCGTCCACTATCATTACAATGGGGATAATTGCAACATAAAACCCCCTTATAATAAAGACACATTAATTTAACCTTTCAGTCAAACAATTGGCTAATTCCACCACTCATGCAATTTAATCCTTTTTCTTAAATTAAGTATACAAACAAACAAATTAATTCACGAAATTTTAGCACATGCTCAATCATATACATTTAACACGAAAAATAATATTAGAATATTTTTTCGACTCGGATTCGTGGTCCCGAAACCACCTTTTTAGTTAGGGCTAAAATCAGGCTGTTACAACTCTCCCCCCTTAAGGGATTTTCGTCCCGAAAATCTTACCAATGAATAAGTGTGGATAGCGTCCTTTCATTGATTCCTCGAGTTCCCAGGTTGCTTCCTCAACCCCGTGCTTATGCCACATTACTTTAACCGACGAGATTTTCTTATTTCGTAACTCTTTCACTTCACGAGCTAGTATACGAATCGGTTCTTCCTCATAAGTGAAGTCGGGTTGAATCTCAATCTCTAATGGGCTAATCACATGCGAACGATTGGATCGGTATCGTCGAAGCATCGATACATGAAAAACATTATGAATCTTGTCTAGCTCAGATTGCAACATAAGTCTGTACGCAACCGGCCCAATACGCTCAATAACTTCATACGGCCCAATAAATTTCGGACTCAGCTTTCCTTTATGACCAAATCTAAGTATCTTTTTCCACGGCGAGACTTTCAAAAATACTCGGTCGCCCACTTGAAACTCTATATCTTTACGTTTCAAGTTCGCATATGACTTCTGACGATCTGAGGCGGCTTTCAAATTTTCTCGAATTACTTTTACTTTCTGCTCAGTCTCTTTGATTAAATCAACCCTGTGTATCTTGCTTTCACTTAGCTCAGTCTAATATAGAGGTGTACGACATTTACGACCGTACAATGCTTCATATGGTGCCATTTTGATACTCGATTGAAAGCTGTTATATTGTACGCAAATTCAATCAAAGGTAAGTATTGTTCCCACGTATCCTCAAACTCAAGAACGCAACATCTCAACATATCCTCGATTATTTGAATAACACGTTCGGATTGACCATCCGACTGAGGGTGAAAAGTAGTGCTGAAATGTAATTTGGTACCTAGAGCATCTTGCAGTTTCTTCCAAAATCGTGATGTAAACCTCGGGTTTCTATCCAAAACAATAGAAATAGGTACTCCGTGCAATCGTACGATCTGCGATATGTACAACTCAGCTAACTTATCAAGCGAGAAATCCATACATATCGGAATAAAGTGGGCCGATTTGGTTAATCTATCAACAATAACCCAGATTGAATCTTTCTTACTCGACGCCAACGGCAACCCAGATACAAAATCCATTGTAACTCGATCCCACTTCCACTCAGGTATCATAATCGGTTGGAGTAGTCCCGATGTCACCAGATGCTCGGCTTTCACTTGTTGACATATCAAACACTTCGACACATAATCTGAAATATCTCGTTTCATACCATGCCAGCAATAATGCTGTCTCAGGTCGTTATACATCTTCGTACTACCCGGGTAAATTGACAATCTACTATTATGAGCTTCATCACAAATCATTCGAATCAACTCAGGGTTCTTAGGCACACATATCCGATTCTTAAATCGTAGGCATCCCTCAGCATCTAACTGGAAATCTGAATCAGTACTCGAACCACATTGACTCTTTTTTGCTATTAAGTCATTATCAACTTCTTGAGCTTCACGAATATGTTGTACAAACAGTGGTCTCACTTTCAATTCTGCAATAATCACACTATCATCAGCCATAGCTATATCTGTATTCATTGCACGCAGAGCAAATAGTGACTTCCGACTGAGTGCATCAGCCACCACATTAGCTTTCCCCGGGTGATAATCAATCACGAGCTCGTAATCTTTCAATAGCTCCAACTATCGTTGTTGTTTCAAATTCAGATCCTTCTGAGTCATTAAATATTTTAGACTCTTGTGATCTGAATAGACATGACATTTTTCACCGAATAGATAATGACGCCATATTTTCAAAGCAAAAACTATGGCAGCCAACTCAAGGTCTTGCGTCGGATAGTTCTTTTCATGCAGCTTCAACTGTCTCAAGGCGTAGGCTACAACTTTACCCTCCTGCATCAAAACACAGCCCAGCCCATTTAAGGATGCATCACTAAAGATAACGAACTCTTTACCCGACTTTGGCTGAACAAGCACTGGAGCTTCCGTTAGCAAGGTTTTTAGCTGATCAAAACTCTTCTGGCACCTTTCTGACCACTCGAATTTAACGTCTTTCTGCAATAGCTTTGTCATCGGTGCGGCTATCATAGAAAACCTTTTCATGAAGTGTCTATAATATCAGGTAAGTCCTAGAAAGCGACGAACCTCAAAAACATTCCGCGGAGGTTTCCAATCAAGTATAGCTGAAACTTTACTCGGGTCAACTCGAATACCCAATGCTGAAACAACATGCCCCAGGAAGCTAACTTCATTCAACCAAAACTCACATTTACTGAAATTCACGTACAACTGCTTGTCACACAAAATCTGTAACACAAGTCTCAAATGCTCGGCATGTTCAGTTTCGTCGCGTTAATAAATCAAAATGTCATATATGAATACAACCACAAACGGATCTAGATACGGTCTGAATACCCGATTTCATTAGATCCATAAAAGTAGCAGGGGCATTAGTGAGTCCAAACGGCATCACTAAGAACTCTTAATGGTCATATCTCGTCCGAAAAGTAGTCTTTGGTACATCCAAGTCTCTAGCTCGCAGCTGATAGTAACCTGACCTCAGATCAATTTTCAAAAATACCAAAGCTCCATTAAGCTGATCAAATAAATTATCGATACGTGGCAACGGATATTTATTCTTTACAGTCACTTTATTGAGTTGTTGATAATCGGTGCACATTCTCAAAGTTCCGTCCTTCTTTTTCACAAACAAGACTGGTGCACCCCAGGGTGAGAAACTCGGTCAAGCAAACCTCTATCTGTCAATTCTTGCAACTAAGCTTTCAATTCTTTTAGTTCAGTCAGTGTCATTCTATATGGAGTTATCAAAATCGAATTCGTCCCTGGCACTAACTCAATACCAAACTCTACCTCCCAAACAGGTGGCAATCCCGCCAATTCCTCCGAAAACACATACGGATACTCACAAACAACCGGTACAGATTCAATCTTCTTTTCGGTTACTTTGCTGTCAATCACAAGAGGTAAGTAAGCTTCGCCACCTTTTCTCAAATACTGACGAGCCAACATCGAAGATATCACTGCTGGTAGCCCATTCAAATTCGCAGATTCAATTCAAATTATCTCATTATTCTGACACCTCAAATCAATAGTCTTTCATCTACAATTCACTACCACATCATGCACGGTTAGCCAATCCATACCGAGGATAATATTGAACTCGTCAAATGGTAGCAATATCAGATCGGCTAGAAAACATAAGTCTCGAATCATTAAAGGGCAATTCCTGCACACTCTATCAACTAGTATACACCGACCCAAGGGGTTCAAAACCCGAATCACAAACTCAGTAGACTCAACAGGTAGAGTCTTGCTGGATACTAATGTTTCACACACATACGAATGAGTTGAACTGGGATCAATCAAAGCAACTACACTAGTATCAAAGAGAGTGAATATACCGGTGATGACATCTGGAGATGAAGCCTCCTCTCTGATCAAATAGCCACATCTGAAGTCCCCCTCTAAGCGCCACTCCTACCTCCCACATTACGAGATGGTCTACCTTTAGCTGCAATGCTGCTCGGTCTCGTATTCTGAGCAATACCCTTTTCAGCTGTCTCCGGTAATCCCGAATAAAATGATCCTGTGATCCACACTTGTAACAAGTGCGATTATTAGATTTACCCCAACATTCACCAAAATGTCGTCTACTTCACTGTTGACACTCGGACTTATTCATTCGGGTATTGCCAACACTAGCAATCGATGTAGCCCAAGAACTCGCTGGTGGTTGTTCTCGCATAGAGATCCCTATGTTAGGTTTGGACCGGCTACTATCGTTCTTGAACTTCTTTGTTGACACTTGAGGAAATTTACCCGTAGATCTCTTTCAGAAGTCTCTAGCTTCGAACTCAACTTTTCGCTTTTCTTTCCGTAGCTCTTTGACTTTACAAGCTCGCTCAATAAGTACTACGAACTCATTTATTTCAAGAATGCCAACCAGAAGTTTTATGTCTTCATTTAACCCTTCTTCGAATCTCCGACACATAGCAGCCTCCGATAAAACACACTCACGAGCATAGCGAGTTAGCCTCACAAACTTGCGCTCGTATTCAGATACGGTCATACAACCCTGTTTAAGCTCAAGAAATTCCTTTCGTTTGGAGTCTATAAATTGCTGACTGATGTATTTCTTACAAAACTCTGCTTGAAAGAAGTCCCAGGTAACTCGTTCCTTTGGAACAATCGATACGATAGTATTGCACCAATAGTAGGCAGAATCCCATAATAAAAATATGGCGCACTTCAAACATTCATCGGATGTGCATGATAGCTCATCGAAGACACGATTGGTATCAAGCCCCGTGTTTTCTTGAGCCCTGTTTTTTCTTATTCGGTCAATCGGGGGCTTGCTGGCTCTCTCAAGATTTACGATAGAGGGTACCACCAGTACTACAGAGGGAGTGTTCTGATTTAGGCATTGTTGAACAGCCGGATTGGCTCGAATATACTGACTGAACCAATCATTAATTATACTATAGAAGGCTTGTTTAGCCCCCTCATCGGGATTACTCGCAGCTGGTCGAGATTCCTACGGCACGGTCCCTTGGGCGGGAGCAGGCGCCACGCTCTCGACATCGTCAGCTATAGCTCGTTCGGGATCAGGATCCATTTACTATATGAAAGAAATAAACACATTTCACTGTCAGAAGTCATCACACTATCACATTATAAAATATGGCATGTATAGCTAGACTCACACGTGCTATGTTAGTCCGAGAATCGACTAAACCGTAGCTCTGATACCAATCAAATGTAACACCCCTAACCCATATTCATCGCCGAATTAGGTTACGAGGCATTACTCGGCCAAACACAAATCAATGCAGTTTTATAAAATCAAGCAAAACACTATTCATTTGGTAATTCAAAACCAAAAACCAAATAGGCATATGGTAATTATTCTTTTATTTCATTTCTATAATCGACATTACATTCAATCATATATCATTTCTGAACATAAACATCACTTTCGCTTTTGTACATTTCTCATTTCATTACCACATACGATTATACCATAAATATGATTATACCATAAATATAAATATCAAACCAACTCATTTATCTCATAGTTGCTTATCACATTCGGCAATGATCACTAAATATATATACCATCATAAGCACACCTTAGCACTCATTTCCCATGACCGAATATGCCATAGTACTCAATAGAAAATTTAGACTCTAAACTAGATCAAATCATGGCCAAATATTTCCTTTTTAATAACTTGACATACGGTACATACATATAATTGTACATATGTTCATCCAACTACCTTATTATACTATATGCGTTACTCAAAATCATAAACATGCATTCGTACATGCCACATATATTTATTATCAAGGTATAAAATTTCCAAAAATGCTTACCACAAAACCATACATACCTAAGCATTATAATCAAGCATGATAATTTTGAACCAACAAATCACATAGTAATATGCCATTCATAATCTCATGAAACATACCTATCCAAATCAAGCTATATTCAACACCGAAATTTCACAAACATATATATATATACCAACTCAACCTATTCACTCAATTAAAGGATAGAAGTGAAGCCATTTTCGCATGGCATTATATACATCAAATTCAAAATATAAACTTAAAAGAGTAGTTTAGCCTATACATGCCATAGTTCTCATAGCTTAACTCATCAAAAGAGTACCAAATATAGTCGATAGTGTGATTGACTTTGACGATGAATCCCCGAGCTTGAGCTTCGACTTTAAGATCTATGGTCATATAAATGGTAAGCTATTGATGCAAAGTGGGTATATGTGTTTGATGAATGATGGTTATGTTGAAATGGTAAATTTGTGATGGATTATGCTTTGAACTGCTTATGGTTATATTGAGTTAAATGACTATTAAGTTGGTATGATTGTTGAGCTCATAAGTGGTTAGAAATGATGAACCTTTTGGTATGTCTTGGTTGCCTATGATGCTTAGATTGAATTGGTATGTTGCTTGTAGGGATAACCCAATGTGTGGGTGGCATTTTGGCCTTGAAAATGGCTTATAATTGCCCACACGATTGAGTGCATGGGCATGTGGCTCGACCGTGTCCCTTGTGTTTAGAATTCAAAATAAGTTAGACTCGACAACGGGCAAGACACACGAGCGTGTGACTGGCCTTGTGGTGCAAGTCAGTAGCCACAACGGGTGAGGCACACGGGCGTGTCCATGACCGTGTGGACAAGTCAGTATGTATGCCCTGTTTTGACACGGCTTAGACATATGGGCGTGTCTAAGGCCATGTGAGGCACACGGCCTGCCCACACGGGCGTGTGACCTCTGTAACTTGGAAAAAAAGTTAAATTTTTGAGAATTTTCGTATGTGTTCAGTTTAGTCCCAGCCCTATTCTAAAGCATGTTTTTAAGGTCTCGTAGACCTACTTAAGGGACACTTTGATGTGATTTGTCAGATTTTGTTATGAAATGTCTGTAAAAGATTCCATTTATTCGGTAATGCCTCTTAACCCTAATCCGGCGACGGATACAGGTGAGGGTAGTTACATTAGCAATAATAAAGGGTGTGGGAAAGAGTAAGAAAATGTGAACACTGCATTTGTTGTATATAATGCATGTTGTGTACATTTAAAGTGGGGTGGGACCGTCAAACGAAAATGTTGATTTTGTAGTTGCATTTCATGAGGAGTATTAAGTCTTAATCTTATTTAATGTATTTTGGACAAACATATCTATTATTTATAGTGCTTGACGTATTCTATCTGCCAAAGGGGAGTTATACTAAGTAGGCGTATAAATACTAGTCAATCGGTATGTCTGGGATGATAGAGTATGAGATGGTAGCTTTTAGTGTTCATGAAATTGTTCTCTAAGAGAGTAGTTGTGAATGGTATTCAACAAATTAGAGTCCGCCAAGGATACTATCCGCCATTGTTGTATGTAAGAGTGTCTATGCCCAAATGTTTCTTTGAAAAACCTGCTAACTTATTATTTTTAAATTATTTATGTCATGTTATCCTGTCTGTTGAAATCTAATTAAAAGGTTGGGCACATTTAGTTCTAGAGCTCACTAGTTTCTTTCAGACTTACCTCTTTCTTTCCTTTTTCCAGGTATTACCATGGTGTTGAGAGCTCGTGGAAGGGACTTAGCCAAAAGATAGCAGCCTCCATTGTGAGCTTCAGATATGTTTGTTTTGTAACATGCATATGCTTTCATTTTGGGCGGGTGGCGTGTAGCTCTATTTACTAACCAACTTTTGTAATAATTTACATCTTTCACTCTATCTCTATTTTGTGAGAATTGTCACTTCTTCCAAAGATATATGCTAAGTTTAAATGAGTAAAAGTTTGATACCATATTTAGATGTGTACGCCAAATTATTTTGAATGATGTTTGAGTGCTAGTGATGAAATAGAAACTTTTATATATGAAAAAGCTAGTTTATTGTTTTGAGTAAATCTGTCAACATTTATAAAGCTTTCATCGAAAATTTGTTTTCAATTATGTTTCATATTACATGGTGTATCACTAATTTGATTGTTTTGTCATTCAAAATTTTGGGCTAATGCCCCAATTCTGAGAGTATATGTTCAAACCTCAATAAAAACAATAAATCCTATTTTCTGTGTAATACCACATTTCGACAATTGGGGTTGAGGTGTTACAAGTTTGGTATCAGAGTCAGGTTGAGCCGATTCTCGAAAAAATCGAAGGCTAAGTCATGCATCGATATACATGTTACATGTTTTTGGGTAGTCCATTGTAGTTTTGCTAAATTTTGAAAGTGTATGTAGTTTAGAATGTATTTAAATTCGCATGATGCTACTGGTTCGAAATCTTCGGCAGATCTAAGAGCAACTAGAAATGTCATAAAAAATTGTTTTTTTCAAGATGATGGAATGATGGTTTGACCAATTTACGGTAGTTGCTCATGTGCTTCCACCCCAACCTCAGTCTCAGCCTAAAGCTGCACCACAAAGGGCACCTATTCCTGCTATGCCAGTTGTAAACTAGTTTCCAGGAAATCCTGTGAGAGAAATTCGAAAATGGAGTGCTAAGGAATTTTTAGGACATAAAAGTGATGATCCTACGACAGCCGAGCAATGGTTATCTCATGTATGTAGAGTAATTGCATAGTTGAAATACGCACCGGCAAATAGCCTGTTATGCATAGTTTCCTTGTTGGAAAGGGAGGCATATCAATGGTGAAAAATGTTGGCAAGCGTGACCCTTGAGGAACAAATGGATTGGGAGTTCTTCTTAACGAAGTTCAAAGAGAAATATGGTAATCTAATGTATGTGGAACAGATGGAGAAATAATTTTATATCTAAGATAAGGATGAATGTTAATGATGGAATATGAGCGAGAGTTCATCAGACTTAGTCGATATGTGAGGGAAATATTCCAGATTTATTTAAGCTTTGTGCAATAAATTTGAGTGGGCTTAAGGGATGAAATTTGCGCCCTGGTAACAACATCAGAAGTTTGGGTCTAGCATCAATGATAACCAAGGCTTAAAAGATGGAAACGATTGTTCAAGATAAAATTATGGGGCAAGATAGAGAAAGAAGTGAGCTTGAGAATATTGAACTACTCCATGTCACAAATTTTAATAAGCCTAAAGATGTAAAGAATTTCTCCTATTAGCCAATAAGAGATTCTCATATGATGGGATGTGTGATAATAATGAACGTCAGGCTACATTTATGGCGAGTTTTAGTGTATTGAAAAAGAAAAAGGCTCATGTTTGTAACACCTGTGGGAGAAAACATGTGGGAATTTGCTGAAATACGACAAAATTTTGTTACTGTAACAACCCATTTTCAGTGAAATCAGAACAGTGGTTTCGGGACCACAAATCCAAGCTGAAAAGAAAATTTATTTTAATATTATTGCATGGTTTGCATTATGATAGGAATGTCATATGAAAATTTTATCGATTATGTGCTTAATTATGAAAAGGACCAAATTGCATAGAATGCAAAAGTTGAATTCTAGTAGTTAGAAGGATCAAATAGCTATGGAATTCAAAATAAGAGGTCCTTATATGGTAATTAGATCATTAAAGAAAAGTTAGTAGATATTTTTGATGAATCGTCCATGGAAAATTAGAAAAAGGCAAGGACTAAATTGGAAAGTGGATAAATTAATGATGATAAATAACTAAATAGAAATATTATCATTTTATATCATCTTCATCCCCAAAATTTGCATGAAAACCTTAGGAGAGAGAAAGGAAACTAATCAAGCTTAATTAGGTATGTTTTCTTGTCTCATTTTCAGTAATTTTTATATTTTTTAGATCGAGATAGTCGAATCTATCTATTTTAGGGGTTAAAAAGTTATCAAAGTAACAAAGTTTTTCCATGGGTTAATATGCTGAAAATTTGAAATTTATGGTAGAAAATGAAAGGCTGTTGATAGATAAACTTTTACAAAGAGAATTTTTATGAAATCATGATTTAGGGACTAAATTGAAAAGTGGTAAAACCCATGGAAAAATTCTAAATTTTGTGAAATACAAGTGTTGTAACTGTTATATGAAAATTTTGGTTAGGCTTGGAATAAGGATTAAATTGCATGAATTTCATTTTTTGAGCTTAGGGAGGAAATTGGACTTTATGAAAAGTTTAGGGGCAAAATGGTAATTTTGTCTAGAGTGTAAATTGAATCCAGTTGAACATGAAATGTGATAAATTGATGATTAAATTCATTTATATAGATTCGGACAACTTAAATTAGAAGCTAGATCGAGGAAAAGAAAAAATTTTGGATTAGTAGATTTTCATAAACAAATAAGTGTCAAGGTAAGTTCGTGTGTAACAGCTCGATTTTGGGGCTAGTCGGAACAGTGATTTCGAGACCACTAATCCGAGGTTGAAAAAAATTATTTTGATATTATTTTATGTGTTATGGCATGATTATAAGGTTGCATGGAAATTTTGGTGCTTTAATTTTAACGATTGTATGCTTAATTATGAAAAAAAGACTAAATCGCATAAAGTGCGAAAGTTCCATTTTTCAAGCTAGAAGTGTCTAATAGCTATGGAATATTAAATTGGAGGTCTTTAAAGTGCAAATATACCACCTTAAGAGTGATGGCCTACCAAGGGGGACAAAGACATTAATTTGGTCAAAATTTTGGTGAAATTAGGTGACCAAAAATGAATAAAATAAGATAAATAAAAGAGTTGTCATATTTTACTATTCAAACTTCTTCTCCACCTAAAATTGAAGAGAGAATAGGGATTTTTGGATTCAAATTTTTAGCCAAGCAAATCTCTTGCAAGTAAGTGATTTTAGAGATCTTTCTTGATAATTTTTGTACTTTTGGAACCCCTAAAGCTTAAACTAGTTAATAGGGGGACTATTTTTCAAAATGGTTGAAAGTTTAGGGACTTGCCATGAGAGTGTTTATGTTGTTTGCTGAGTTTTTATGGAAGATAATGAATGTTAGTGAGTTAAGGAATAACTTTTGTGAAAGGTGTTAACATGAAAACACCTAAATGGGACTTATTTGTGAAAGTTGCAATTGTAATTGAGTAATAAATGCATGAAATGCTTGGTTTTATGAGTTGTTGTAAGGGAAATAAATGTTCAAGTAAGCTTTTTTAATCAGAAAATGTGATGAAAAACAGTTTACGAGCCTAGGAGCAAAATAATAATTTTGCCAAAGTATAAGGGCAAAATGGTCATTTTTGCCTAAGTAGAAATTTTGATGTATCATGAGTTATAAAGTGATTGAATGAATAAATTTTATTATTATAGATCAAGAAGAATGCGAAAACAACCTTGACCGAGGAAAAGGCAAGGTTACGGACTAAACCGTCAATTAACACATTTTGCACCGAGGAAAATTTACTTGTAAACTATACATCCTTAATACTCATGATGTTACCTATTGATGCATTGTTTGGATGCAAATATTTATTGGTGAGATTGATTGAAAATGTTAGATAATGAGTAATTCTCGTATGAACCTCGGAATAGAAATATAAGTACAGACAAATATTCGTAATTATCATTTGGTGGGCTTGTGTGATACCACCGTAATTTTCATTGTTGTGGGCTATTTGCGATACCACCTTATTATTTATTCACGATGGGTTGTGTGCGATACCATTGTTTATATTATCATTTGGTGGGCTATGTGTGAAACCACCGTAATTATTCTTGTTGGTGGGCTATGTGCAATACTACCCTATTACTGATTAATGGTGGGCTGTGTGCGAAACCACCGGGTACCTAATATTACTCCTAAGGGTTCATCGAGAAATTTGTCTAAGTGAATATTTCATGTGACTTTTTAGTGATGAATGCAGGGTATATGTCCAAGTAAATGTGAGCAATATATATGTTATATGGTTGGAATGTGCGAAGAATTGAGATGAGTAAGCATGTTTATGATAATGTGAATTGTTCTTACATAGTGTATATAATGTTATTGGTTGATTAGCATATGTTATGATGCTTATTGTTTACATGTAGACTTACTAAACTTAAAGCTTACTCCCTTTCTTTTCCCCTGTTTTATAGTGTCAAAGAGTCTGCTGGGGATACGAAGATAAGCGGAAAATCACCCACATTATCAGCACATCTCGATATAGTTAGACTTAGCATTTTGAGTATGGCATGTATAGGGGCTAGACTTAGTGAAATGTCTTGTTGTTTTAGCCAAGTGTGTTGGCTCCTCTAAAGATGAACTCTTTTGTAAATGGCCATATTTAATGGCTCATTATTATTAATATATGGAAAGATGAGGTTATTCATGAATATGTATGATGCATGATTAGGTTGCTTGGTTAATGGTTGAATATGATTTATGTTGTATGAGTTAGGGTGATAAAAAGAGCTTGGCAAATAGCCTTGTTCTTGTCCACACAGGTAGGTACACAGGCTTGTGTCTAGGCTGTGTGTCCCTTGCATGTTAGTGTTGCAAGTGAGTGTCGACCACGGGTGGAGCACACGAGGGTGTGACAGGCCGTGTGTCCCTTATAAGGTTGCTGATGTCATAAACAGAATACCCAGGTTTCACACACGGGTGAGGACACAGGCGTGTCTAGGCCATGTGAAGGACACGGGCCAAAGACACGGGCATGTGACAACCCTTGTAGGTTCGAAAAGAAAAATAAATTCCATACGGGCTAGAGACATGGGCGTGTGTGACCACACAGCCTGCCCACACGGGCGTGTCCCATTTCACACGGACGTGTGGCCCTGTTTAGGCAAAAAAATTTCTAGGTATACAAAAGTTCCTGGTTTGATTCCGAGACCCTCTGTTTGCAAGTTTAAGGCCTTGTATGCCCATAATAAGGATGTTATGAATGTGAATGGGAAGTTTTAAGTGGGAATGAAATTTTTAAGCCCAAAGTTGTATGTTCAAGCAAGATAAGTCTGGTAATGCCTCGTACCCGGTTCCGACGTTGAATACGGGTAAGGGGTGTTACATCGTGTAACCAAATTAGGTTTATTTATATGCTTGAATTGAATGTGGTATGTGATTGTTTGAATTATATAAATGTTAAAAATAAATGAATTAATCATATGTGCAAAAATATCCAGAAAATATTAAGTTCTGTTTGAATAATGAAATTTGATGGATATATGTGATTTCTCATATTACATGTGGTCCTATATATGTTGCGGATAGAATATAACTAGGACGAGCAATCCTGTTAAAGCCCTCTCGAGCATCTTGATAAATAGTTCTTACAAGCATCCTAATCGATAGTGATCATGCATGTGTTACGCACTACAGCAACTATGTGAGAGCATCCTGTTACATGATTCGATCGGTTGTGATCCAGCATATAATGCGGACACAAACGCAGCTCTACTTGAGCGTCCTGATATAAGCTCTTATGGGCTTCCTGATATGGCTCGCTTGAACTCTCGTTACCTTATCCAATGCTCCCTAATATTACTCTTCGGAGTTACCTGTTAAGCTCTATGAACTCCCTGAGTAAAACTCTTATGAGTTTCCTATTTAGCCCGAATAAGTGTCCTGTTACTTGGCTCATCTGAGCATTCTGATATGTGGCTCGAGAGTGTGCTCTCTGATTAAGTGCCCTAATGGGTACCCCTAATTATGAGTTGACGGTTTACAACTTTGTACACCTTGAGTGTACTACCTGAATATCCATCGATATTTCAATAATTCAACGGAATAAATTCCTGACATGAGAAATTGTGAGACTAAGAGAACTATATCTCGAATGCTTCTGAAATACTTGAAAGTTTATAGCATGATGAGCTCATCCATGCTTACATAATGTACATGTGAATTATGTGACTAACTTGGTGTATGTGATTAGGAAAATTTGTTAAATTGTTGGAAAGCATGTTATTGTTATACTTATTTAAATGAATATGATTGGTAAGTTTACTTTCCGTTATACGAACATACTAAGCATTAAATGCTTACTAGGTTTTATTTTCTTTGTTTTATATTGTTCGGAAGCTCGATAAGGTTGGAGAACGGTTGGAGAATCATCACACTATCCTCCATCTTGTTTTAGTATAAAAAGTAATCTTATTTTGATATAATCGCATGTATAGGTTAACTTGGCCTATGTTGGCATGTAAATAGTTCTTTGTAACTTAGCCATTGGAATGGCTAAAAATGGATTGTTTTGGTATGTTATTATAAGGTTATATATCATGTTTAGCTTATATGTATGTAGTTTGGTTAAATTGAATTAGGGTAAAATATAAATCATTACAAGAAGGTAAGTTTGATCATATGAATATGTGATATTATTTCATACATGTTAATGATGTTTGCTTGATTTATCTTACTTGAATTGGTTAGAAAATGTATGCAAACGTTATTGTAGGCTGAAGGTTAAATTTAGGGTGAGAAATAAAGCTAAGAAATTGCTTTATTTTGTCCACACGAGTAGACACACGGGCGTGTGTCTTAACCGTGTGTGACACACGGCCTGGCACATGGTCATGTGGTTTGGCCGTGTGTCCCTTGCATCTTAAAATTGAGAAACAAAATGCTCAAAATTGGGCACATGGGCAAAGACAAGGGCATGTGTCTCAGACGTGTGTGCTGACCTAGAACACAGGTGTGTGTCTTGGCCGTGTGAAACCTGCACCAAATTTGTGAAAATTAAATTGACCAAAAGGCCTAGCACACGGGCGTGTGGCAAGCCGTGTGGCACAAGTCAGAGAGTTACACGGGTAAAGACATGAGCTGGGACACGGTCGTGTGCCTCACAACGAATGCCCACACGGCCTAAGACATGGGCATGTCACTTGGCCATGTGAGCCACACGACCTACTCGCACGGGCATGTGACCCCTGTATATAAGAAAAAAATTGAAATTTTGCAAAAGAATTTTCGAGCTCCCAACTTGATTCAAATGTTTAAATTGGGCCTCGAGGGTCCATTCAAGGGACAATATGATTAGTTTTGGATATGAATAATAAATGACATGAAGTATCTATAATTGTTTTATAAACTCTAGTAATACTCTGTAACGTTGTTCTAGCGACGGATACGGGTTAGGGGTGTTACAGTTACGAATGCAGGTCGCCTGACCATTTGGTTTGAGATTGCCCACAATTACTAGAGGCCAATCTAAACGATAAACCCAAGCATTTAGCACAAATCAATGTGATGCGAGGGTAAGGGCTATTGTGAGATCAAAATCTATCATAAGAGCTCCAAGTAGAAGTTCTACTACGACCAGCTCGAGAGCAACATCCAGTGCTTGGGATATGAGAGCCCAAGAATATGTTGTACCTGATGGTAAGAATTTTGTAGGTGAAATTCCTTTTTAGGGTGAGAAAGTTGTAACACCCCGCCTGATGTAGTCTCAGTTGGTGGTTTGTGTGGGTGGATTTTTGACTAAGTATAAGCCAAAGAAGACTAACTTATGCCCTATCCTCCAAGTTAAGTAAATGTTTATTATTGTGCTATGGTTGGTGCATTTTTTGGCTATCCCAATAAGTCTATAAAGATGTGGTGGAAGGTTTATATTTTGGCAAAGTGTAGGTTACTAATCTATACGTCTTGGCTTGGTTGATGTGGAAAACCAGCAAATCAGTGGATTCTCTTGTTGAGCTTTATGTTGGAGGACCATTCTGTTAGTATCCACCAAGTGGTCTATTTCACTTGGTATGTAGAGTTTGCTGGAGGCGGATTGTTGGACCCAATAGTTTTCATTGAGAGTGCAGTGGGTAAGGTCGCAGCTATGGAACAGTTTACCATGTTTGCTTGTAAGATGTAAGTATACTATTCAATTTTAGTTAGTTCCTTGTTAAAACCTAGTTTTATTTGACTAGAGTATTGTACATGACATTTTGATTTGTTTAGGTAACGGAATAACTTGTTTAGTTGGTTGCTTATGAGTACAAGCAAAGTGTACCACTCTAATTAGTGGAGTTTGGTAGAAAGGAGTGTTTATAGATTGATGTGTCAGGCACCAAAGGGTGCTAAATTAGCTCTAATTGCTGGCTATGTGTAGGGTTATTATGAGAGCTGTGTGGGATATAAATAACAGTGTGGTTGATGTAGTGAGGGCTCTTCTTTTCTTTCTTCTACTTTTCTTATTCTTTTACACCGATAAAAAGAGAGTTCTTTGTCAAAAAAGAACCAGGGAGTTTCCGAATAAGAAGTAAATGTCAAAGAATGTAGCGAAAGATTTGTGGTGTAACCAGCTTATTTGAGATCTTCAGTGAGTATCCAATTCATGTGAGATTTCTGTGAGCCCCTCTGAGTCCCTCTATACTATTACTTTCCAGGCTGTTGATCTTTCGTAATTCGGTGTAGCATACTAAACTAGTTTTCACATTTAAAGAGCTTGAATACAAGCATTTTCGTTATGTTTTAGTTAAGTTTCTTTAGTTTTACTTTTATTCAATAAAATGTGCACATTTATTCTTTTATTGACCTTAAGCGCCGAACAAGGCCTAAGGGAAAGCTAACGTACTTTGTGAGTGTACAGGAGACCATTAGAAGGCATTTCGGGTCAATACTGGATGCTATATCGCAACATAGAGAGAAAAATAGAGAAAGTGAGAAATTCCCTTCAATGTCATGATACAAGCTGAGGATGTCACAACATACCCTTAAAGATGGTTGCAGAGGAGCATACTGGTTGCTATGTCGCAACACAGGTCCTGGTGTGTCGCGACATCGACTCTATGACTAGAAGAAAACATGAAACAGGGGCGTTTTGGTCTACACAATCGAACTTAAAGGTCAAGAATGTCAGCTAACCTAGGTTTAAAGACAAAAGCCACTTGAAGGCTATAAATAGGCTCCTTTAGCACACATTATGGACATCATTCCATTAGCTCAAATTCTTTTCTTAAGTTTTAGATTTGTTTTTTTATTTCTTTTAGGTTTTCATAGTTTAGTTTATTTGTTCCTTCGAGAGAACTGATTTTAAAGCAAAATCAACTTCTATGGATTTATGTTATTCAATATGAATCAGGCTTTCTTAAAACTTTTTGTTCCACTTCATTCCCCATGATTAATTATTTCATTCTTTCCATGTTGCTTATTAAAGCCATGAGGAACTGATCTTTCTATGGGGGGTTTAGCGAGTGGAGGCATGATTTCTTAACTTCTTCTGTATGGTTACTCAACAGATCAATTATTTGGAAAATGATGAACATGAAACAAACTTTAGGCCTGACAACCCTGGGAAGTCATCAAGGTGAGAATTAATCAAAAATTGGTATTGCCTATTCGTGAACACCTTTACCCCAAGCAAATCTGGACTATGAGGTCAAAAGATAAGTAGTTCTTGCTGACTCATTATATTAGTGGAAAGTTAGAAGATCCTGCTAGGATAGCGACTAGTTGGTTGACGAAGAACCTGAGACGACAGTTAATTGGGACTGCCGAAGCGAGATGATCACCCATCCTTAGATTTGGATTCACTTTATTTATCTCTATCTCTCGCAACTTTAATTTCTTTTTATGTTATTTTATTTTATTATTTTACAAACCCTAAACATATTTCTTATTTTACTTTAGTACTATAACTTACCTAAAGTATTTGTTAGATCTTTAATTGTTGAGGTTAAGATTGATTTAGTACTCACCTTCCTTAGGTACAATCCTCGGAGTACTCACCTACTTCATTGTAAAATTTATATTACAACTCGGCCCATATATTTGCGGATATCGTCTCATAACTCTCCATCTTATTGCAGTATTCATACTCAAGACGTTAGTACATCAGGAGGCAATCAAGTTGTTGGCATCATTGTCGAGGAGGCAACGCTGCTAGACTGATTTTAATTTCTTGCATTTTAAAAAGTAATGAGGAAATTGTTAATTTGTAAATACTGTTTGTTCTAACAATATATCACATTAACAATATGTAGGCTTTAGGAACATTATTCGATACAACATGGTTGCGACCTAGCATATCTCGACCTATTATTCACAATACACATTTTGAACTAAACCCGACATTATTAACATGGGTTACTTGTAATGTCAGATTTGCTTATTTCACTAATAAATATCCCACGGCATTCTTGATGAAATTTGACCATATATGCAGCATTGTCAGCTATGCAGGAATTTCACCAGAGACTATCAAATTGTTGTTGATCCCGTTTGCATTAGAGGGCAAGGCAAAAATGTGGTTTGAAACACTCCCTCCGGACACTATTACTTCCTGGGTCAATTTTATGCAACTATTTTTTTGTTGAGCATTGCCGATGACTAATGTATTGAGTAGCTATATCCATATATTTTATTTTCAGCAAGGTATTATTGAAACCTTGGGACAAGCTTAGGATATATTCAAAACAATCCTTAGGTCTATACTAGGAAGAAGCATACATTTTGTGGTTCAGATTCATCATTTCTATTACGGCTTGGATAGTCAAAATAAATGAAAATTTGATATTATGACTAGGGTAAATATTTGGATGAAAACTCAAGAGGAGGTAATGGAAATTTTGGAAAAATCCAGCATTAATGAATTTGCTTGAAAAGAATGTCAAGAAACAGAAAACCTAGAATTGGAAGCTATAGGAAGTAAAAAGCAAGAATGTAATCAATTAGAGTCCAACACACAAGAATTAACAGGCTACGACATTGAGGAAGAAGGGGATAATGCAGAACAAGAGAATAATCATATGGTAACCCAACTGGATTGGTGAAGACAAAGTAAGGAACAACCAAAACAAAGTACACCAAATTCGGTAAAAATGGTACTATCCATCATCCAACCCCTTGAGTTGGAATTACAACCATTACCTGAGCACTTAAAGTATGGATATCTGAGGGAGCAAAATATGTTACCAGTAATTGTTGCTGCTTGTTTAGATGAAAAACAGGAAGAAGCCCATTAAGTGTCTTGAGGATGCATAAAAAGCAATAGGATGGACAATTGCTGATATCAAATGAATCAATCCTGCATTTCTGTCAACACAAGATCAGATTAGAGGAAGGGAAAAACTTGTAGTGGATGCTCAGTGGAGACTTAATCCAGCCATAAAGAAGGTGGTAAAAAAGGAACTGATCAAATGGTTAGACACAAGTATTGTTTATGCTATCTCTGATAGTGAATGAGTTAGCCCGACCCAGTGTGTTCCAAAGAAGGAAGGCCTAACTGTAGTTGAGAACAGTAAAAATGAATTGACTCCAACGTGAGCAGTTACTGGTTAGAGGGTATGTATTAATTACAGGAAACAGAACGATGCAACAAAAAAAGACCACTTCTCATTGTCTTTCATTGATCAAATGTTGGATCAGTTAGTAGGAAAAGACTATTATTGTTTCCTTGATGGGTATTCGGGGTATCATCAAATTCTAATTCATCCCGATGACCAAAAGGAAACTACTTTCACATGCCCTTTCAGCACGTATGCTTTTAAAAGATTGACTTTTGGATTAAGCAATGCTCCAGCAACTTTCATGAGATGTATGACTGCTATCTTTATTGATATGTTGGAAAAAGGTCTGGACGTTTTCATGGACAATTTTTTGGTTTATGGAAACTCGTTTCAAGAATGTTTGTGTAACCTTGAGAAAGTGCTGAGACGATGCGAAGAAACTAACCTACTGCTCAATTGGGAAAAATGTCATTTTATGGTAAAAGAGGTACTGGTCTTAGGGCACCAAATATAAGGAAAGGGTATGGAAGTACATAAAGCAAAAATTGAGGTAATTAAACATCTTCCATAGCCAACTAATGTGAAAAGTGTTCAAAATTTTTTAGGCCATGCAGGATTCTACCGAAGATTTGTCAAAGATTTTGCTCATATTTTTAAACTTTTTAAATCAACTCCTTCAAAAAGAAACACATTTCGTCTTCGACCAAAGTTGCATTAAAGCTTTTAAGGTAATAAAAGCTAAGCTCATATCTGCTCATATAATAATCACTACAAATTGGACAGAACCCTTCTTTATTATGTGTGATGCTAGTGATTATGCAGTATAGTTTTGGGACAAAAGAAGAATAATTTATTTGGAGCTATTCATTATGCCAGTAGAACACTGAACTCAGTGCAATGTAATTATACCAGAATTGAAAAAGAGATGTGTTATATTTTATTGTATATGAATAAATTGATATTTGGACTATGAAATGTAATCAAATGTTTTGTATTTGCTTGTAGCACCTTATAACTCGGGTCTGACAACTGGACCGGGTATGGAATGTTACAATACACATCCTTTAGAACTTGTTTTCTTTTCTCTCTTAAAAAATAACACACATCAATAAATTTTCAAAAAAAAAAACTACATAACTTTTTAAATAATTTTTTTAACATATTTCTAAAATTCTGCCAAGAAGTCAATGTCTTAAACTAAAATTCAAAATTTTAAAGAGTAGAAAGACATTTGTTATATTAAACCTTTACCTTTTACTATTTTTTTAGAATACAAACTATTAAGAAAACATTAATGTAGCTAGGAATAATTCTAGAACCGATGAATTGAAGATAAAAAAACTTCTTCCTTGAAAATCAAAGAGGGCAAAACCCAAAGATGTACAATGAAATTTAACGAGCACAAAAATAATATCCAGCACGGGGCCTTTTTACTAAAGTAACCCAAAAAAATTAATTATTTGTCAAAATAACCCACCTTTTTAATTAAATACCAAAATGACCTAAAAGCTACAGATAATTTTAGGTGGAGCCAAATTAAATGGCTCCACCAAGTTGCCACGTCAGCATAGGGGATTAAAAAATAATTTTTTAGTGGAGCCATTTTAAATGGCTCCACCTGTATAAAATACAAGGGAAATACTGTAAAATCTAAAAAATTGGGGGCCTTTAAAATAATTTTCTAATTTTTGGTGGAGCCATTTGAAATGGCGCCACCACCTTTACAGGTTTTTTTTTTAATTTTGTCTTTTTTTTTTTACTTTTTCATGTATTTAAAAAATTAAAGGCCTAAAAAGTAATTTTCCCTTTTTTGGTGGTGCCATTTGAAATGGCGCCACCACCCGCCTAAATTTGTTTTTTTTTTTTTACTTTTATATTATTTTATTATTTTATTTTATTTAGTTATTTTATATTATTAATTTTAAAATATTTGTAATGTATATTTAAAATGTTTTATACTATATTTTTAAAAAATTTTAAATAGTATTTTAAATAAATTTTTTAACTTTAGATATATTTTAGTAATTATTTTAAATATTATATTTTTTTTACTTTTTTCAAGTAATTAATAATAAAGGCCCCCAATTTTAAAGTCCCCAATTTTTAAAATTAATAATATAAAATAACTAAATAAAATAAAATAATAATATAATATAAAAGTAAAAAAAAAAAAACAAATTTAGTCGGGTGGTGGCGCCATTTCAAATGGCACCACCAAAAAGAAAAATTGCTTTTTAGGCCTTTAATTTTTAAATACATGAAAAAGTAAAAAAAGACAAAATTAAAAAAAACTCAGAAGGTGGTGGCGCCATTTCAAATGGCTCCACCAAAATTGGAAAATTATTTTAAAAGCCCCAATTTTTAGATTTTACAATATTTCCAGTATTTTATACAGTGTGAGCCATTCAAAATGGCTCACTAAAAATTATTTTTTAATCCCCTATGTCAATGTCATGTAGCAACTTGGTGGAGCCATTTAATTTGGCTCCACCTAAAATTGCTGTAGCTTTTAGGTCATTTTGATAAAATTATTTTAAAAGCCCCCAATTTTTTAGATTTTACAGTATTTCCCTTGTATTTTATACAGGTGGAGCCATTCAAAATGACTCCACTAAAAATTATTTTTTAATCCCCTATGCTGACGTGGCAACTTGGTGGAGCCATTTAATTTGGCTCCACCTAAAATTACTGTAACTTTTAGGTCATTTTGATATTTAATTAAAAAGGTGGGTTATTTTGACAAATAATTAATTTTTTTAGGTTACTTTAGTAAAAAGGCCCCATGCACGGGCATCCGTGAGAATCCAAGAAACCACCGTTTACTAGGACAAAAAATGAAAGGAACATATTGTATGAACAAACCCCGAAAATTACATATATATATATAATATATATATATAATAAACAACTTGGAAAATCAGAAGTAATGGCAAGACAACTAGAAAGATGGTTATATATGTGAATGCCTTGTTTGATATTCATTTCCTTGAATAAAACTAGTGAGATATAGTAGGGTGGGACTTGAAGCGGTAAAGGAGCTTCTTCTTTTTGGAGGAGGGATTGTGGATAGTGAGAACAACTTTGCCAGCCTCGCCAACCTTGAAATTGTCGCACACCACCGGTTCCTCGGTAGAGGCAGCAACCTTCCTAGCCTTTTGGATCATAACTGCATAGCTGTTTTCACCACTGGGTACGAATTCTGCGCCATAGCTCACACCCCATCCAATAACTCTCACCTCCCATCTCAGAAGGCATGCCTGCACCAACAATCTCATCCAAGTCTTAGCCAGCCAATACCAAAGAAAAAAGGTGCAAAGGATAACCCTATTAATTAATTAATTATACAACTAGTACTACCCGAAACCCCAAGCGTTGTACATTGGATCCCATTGACCGAACGAAGAGACCAAGGAAAAGCGATCTACCTCAGTAACTGGAAACTCTACTGTGTGTTTTGCCGTTGGTTTAACAGTTATCTCGGTAACAGTTTCGGTGGTGGCGATTTCACTGCCTTTGCTCAGTCCTCCATATTTGACCGGTACTTGTTCAGCAGTGATGTACCTAAATGTACAAAACATATTTGTTTCTTATATATAACGGAAACGTAGAACCATGGAAGGAGTACTGAAGAAACTCTACTTGATTTAGACAACAACCTGAAAAGGGTGTCCGCTGATTTGGAAGGGCCAGCAAAGACAAACTTGCTTTTAGTTCTTTGGGTCAAAAATGGATTTATCATCTTATTGACCGCAAGGTACCACCAAGGAACATTGATGAACACCTAAAAAACCAGCCAAAACGTCAATCATTCAGAACATAGGCAAGATCCAAGATGCCTCCTGTTTGGTAAAAGAAAAACACACAACATAATAATCAATACCTGTCTGGCAACAAATTCTGGATAGTTGTCCTGGAGCAAATGAAGAGCCTGTTTGGTAGCTTGTCTAAGCTCCCACTTGGCTGGTCCTGGGGAATTCTTTAAGTCATTGACTTGAACAATAGTACAAATTCCACCGGGCCTAAAATCTAGTTTCCGAATACTCTTTTCCAGGAATTGGATTCTCCATCTGAGGAAATTTTGCCTCTTCTCTTCATCCGAAAATGTTTTCTGGTAAAGCTCCTTGTTTCGGAACTCCCCGAACACATTATAGCACACCGGATGTCCGTCCTTGTCAAAACCATGCATAAATACCACTTTATTCAAATCATCACCCAGATCTTGTTCAACCAGTTCATCAATCCCGAACTCTTTTCTCCAAAGAATAGTGTTTTTCAGCATCACAAACGCCTCTTTCACCTTGAAATCTCTGGCTCTTAGAAATTTGAGGAGAATGGCATCGCTCCTTTCATCTGCAAGAAGCGGTACGCCCCATATGGATATCTCCTCGGGTGGCACCACCTTGTCCTCTGCTTTACCACCTTTTCGTTCGTCTTCCGATACCACATAAGCCTCTGCCTCTGCTGCAGGTTGAGCTGAAGAAGAGACTGAGACAATGCTCTCTTCAATGGCTTCTACAGTCTTGGCACCATCGTCTTCCACGGTGTCAGAGCCAACAGCTGCAGTAGCAACCTTGTCTTCAATAACCTCCGTTTCAACCAGATTGATACTATCTTCCTTTACGGGTGCATCATTAGTTTCGGCGACTGTTTCTGGTTTTGGTGGTTCATCATCAATAAGCGCTTCGTCCTTTGCCTCCTCTTTGGCTGATTCTTTCTCATCATTCTCTTTAGGCGCTTCTGGTTGTTGCCCGCCAAACTCATGCTTGTTAAGCGCTTCTTGAACAAGTTGCTTAAGTTGTTGTAACGCTTTCTCTTCATTATCAAGAAGATCAACCACCCTCGTGCTCTCTTCCTTGAAAGAACCCGACTGAAGAACATTTTCCTGATCATCACACCAGGGTTTTGACAATTGCTCTTCCACTAAAGCCTTCTCGACCGGCTTCTGATTTACGGATTCTTCATCAGTTGCAGCTTGAGGTGGTCCTTTCACAACTGCTGCAGCAGGTGGTTGTTGTGGGACGTCAGGGGCAAGTACCACCTGGTCAACATAGGCAGGGTTCTGAGTTTGGTCAGCCATAGCTAACAATGATACCAATAGGAATACAGATGGGGAAAGTGGGTTTATTGGAGAGTTCAAAGGGGGGGGCGGGGGGAGACAGTTTTTAAAGAGAGGAGTGCGGTTGGAGTTAGGAGGAAAACAAGCTGTGACAATCATTCATATAAGGGAGCCAGTTGGGATTAAGTCTAAATTAGGGGACCCACCACATCTGTCTATCACCTGTTTTACGACCCAACGGGCGTTAGCGTTACATTGATAGAAATGATGGATAGGCGCAGTTGGGGGTTTGGTTTGGGTGGGGTCTACCATTGGGCAGAAAATGAACCGTTGATGCGTTGGAAAATGGACACCTAGGATCCTCCGCATCTTTGTGTCTGTCATATTCTTCTGCGTAGCCAATCCAATGTGGGAGGTGGGACCTACTAATACAATCATTCACTTTTGAAATATCTTGAAAAAAGTATTTTCTTTACTAATTTAATGTTATTTTAATATTTTCATTTTAAATTTTAGTTTTTTAAAAAAAAAGAAAGAAAAATTCAACATGATATTTTGATATTTATTTGACAATAAATTATTTAAAAAGATACAAATAACATGATATGTAAGCTAGAATCTATTCTCATCAATGTTGACATACAAAATTGAATTTTATTTGTAATGTTTGCCTAGGTAATTTTAATTTCATCATTATTTAAATAAATTCATTTTTTTGTGAAAAAAATATATTCGATTTGATACTCATTTATTTAAATAAGTTCATGTATTGATTTTGATATCCTTATGTGAATGACAACACTTTGTCATCAATCAACTACATGTTAGTCTTAATGCATTATTGTTGTCTAAGCCCACAATAATACTCGACTAATGACCTTTTAAGAATAATTATATTATTCTCAGGACATTATTATAAAACAATTTATTTATATACCTAGAAAAGAAACTGAAATAATAATGGCAATGTCTTATATTAATAAACGAGATAAAACAAGTATGTTATTATAATCATCTCATGATTGGTCTTTGGGCATACTCTAACAGTATACGCCTTCTCTATTAAGGACTTAGAAAATTCTCTTAACTTTAAATCGTCATCCAACCAAACAACTCCTAACGTCTCCGTAAATTTTATCAAATGCTCATGTGAATCACTAGAGTTGCCATTGAATTGCTTAAAATTAGGACTGGTGTAGTCTTTGGGGTCTGATTTGGTAGCTACCCTAGCAAGGTATGATAGTTTGAGATCAAATTCGGAGAAACTAAGGCTTTTGTTTTTTTTTTTATTCTAACAACCTTTGAAGTTCTTCTTTGGTGACAAAACCTTGGGTTTTCAGTGGGTTGTGCCACCGAAGAGGATAATCCAAGTTGGGAGGTTGCGATGATATTTTTTTTCCTATGGAAGCAGTCAAAGTGTGGGTGGTAGGTGTGTTGGTGTTTATGATTTTATTATGCCAGTTGTCACAGGAAGCACATGATTAGAAACGTCGAATGTATTTTCTATGTTTCCATTTTGGGTGGGAGTTGTGTAACAACCCATTTTCGAAAAAATCGGAACAGTGATTTCGGGACCACAAATCCGAGTCTGGAAAGAAAAAATATTTTAATACTATTTTATGATCTACAGTATGATAATAATATTGTGTGAAAATTTCGTAAAGAAATTTTATCAATTACATGTTTAATTTGATAAAGGACCAAATTGCACAAAGTGCAAAAGTTGAGTTCTAGTAGCTAAAGGAATTAAATAGCTATAGAACTTTAAATTGGAGGTCCTTATATGGTAATTAGACCAATAAAAATACTTAGTTGTTAAGGATGATGATTCATCCATGGAAAATAAAATTAAAGAAAATGACAAAATTGGAAAGATAATAAATAATAAAAAAGATGAAAATATCATCATTTATCATCATCTTCCCCAAATATTTTGCATGAAAATCCTAGGAAAGAGAAAGCAAGCTTTCTTGGCCAAATTAGGTAAGTATTCAAGTCTCGTTTTTAGTAATTTTTATATTTTTGAGATTGGGACAACTTAATCTAGCTATTTTGGGGATTAATTTGTAAAGTTATCAAAATATGAAAATTTTACCATGGATGAATATGCTAAAATGTTGAAATTTATGGTAGAATATGAAAGGTTGTTGATAGATAAACAACTTTTACAAAGTGAATTTTGATGAAAACATGATTTAGGGACTAAATTGAAAAGCTGTAAAAATCATGGAAAAATTCTGAATTTTATGAAACATATGGGATTTAAATGTTACATGTAAAAATCAGCTATGCTTGGAACAATGATTAAATTGCATGAATTTTATTTTCCAAGCCTAGGGACGAAATCATCATTAATTAAAAGTTTAGGGGCAAAATGATAATTTTGTCTAAGATGTGAATTGGACTGAATTGAGTTTAAATTGTATTAAATTGATGTTAAATTTACTCATATAGATCTGGATAGACCAAATTCAAAGCTAAAACGAGGAAAAGAGAAAAATATCGGATTATTAGATTTTATGTATACGAACATTTGTCGAGGTAAGTTTGTGTAACTAAATTGTGTATATTTATCTGTTTGAATTAGATGTTGTGTATGTGAATTGTATAAATATCATATATGTATGACATTGAAAACATATCCGACGAAATCCTATAAAAGATAATGCTCGATAAATGATAAATGATTAAAAATGTTACTTTTATGCTTGAAATGTATGTGAAATGTGTTTATTTAAGTATTGTGAATATTATAAATGTATGAAATAATCACATACCTGATAATGCTTGAAAAATGTTAAATCACGTTTGAATAAATAAAAGTCAATAGATACATTATTTTCCCATATTAATATTAAGATCCTGCATATGTTGTGGACAGGATTTAGCTCAGACGAATAATCCTGATAAAAGCCTTCTCGAGCATCCTGTTATATAGTTTCTGCGAGTATCCTGATCGGTAGTGATTTAGCATGTGTTGTGTAACAGCCCGATTTAGGGGCTAGTCAGATCAATGATCTCGAAATCACTAATTCAAGGTTAGAGAAAATTATTTTCATGTTATTTTATGTGTTATAACATATTCATTAGGATGCATGAAAATTTTGGTACTTTAATTTTAGCGATTTCTTGCTTAATCGCGAAAAAAAGGGCTAAATCGCATAGAGTGCGAAAGTTCTATTTTGTTTGCTAGAGGTGTCATATAGCTATGGATTATAAATTGGAGGTCCCAAATGTGCAATTTGGCCTTGTTAATTGGGTTGGTCGGCCATAGGGTGCATAGGGGACAAGTGCATTTATTGTAGTCAAAAGTTGGTGATATTAGTTGGAGAAAATGAATAAAATAAGATGGTATAAGCAAAAGTTATCTCTTTTTGTTTAGTCTTCTTCTCCAACCGAAAATATAGCCATGGGAGGGCTTTGGAAGCTTGAAATTTCAGCAGCTCATTTTCTCTTCAAATCAAAGAAAACAAGTTTCGGACT